>CM060909.1:335740831-337169831 GCA_030737875.1 Allium sativum | reverse complement strand
ACCTGAAATGATAAGATTTATTCCAAAGTTCGGAATATAAATCGAATATAGATTATTCAAGAGAGAGTTATTTATTGGAATTCGATTATATCGAATTAAGGAAAGTAGTTATTTTTACTTTCCATATGAATCAAAATTATTTATTTATTTATTTATTGAAATTAATAAGTACAAGTTATATTTTTATAAAAAAATATTTGGGAACAGCGATTATAATTCTGTCGTTATAACAAATGTTTTATAAATCTACACAGCGATTATAACGTTGTCGTTATAACAAATGTTTTATAAATCTAAACAACGATTATAATGCTACTGTTATAATAAATGTTTTGTAAATCTAAACAGCGATTTAATGTTGCTATTATAATAAATGTTCTATAAAGCTAAACAACGATTGTAACACTATCGTTAAAATAAATGTTTCATAAATAAAATATTTGGAAAACAGCGATTATAACGCTACCGTTATAATCAGTGTTTTTCTGTAATAGAAATGTATTCTTAGATTGAATCCAAGAGTCGCGTAAGTGATGTTTTGTTTGAAGTTGTGAGCTTTGACTATTACAAAATTGAGAATGTTGTTCAATTACGATCTGAGAGGTAATTATACCCCAACTTGATTGACTCCATGATTGATGGAGAAATGGTTAAGGTTCGGTAGCAAAGATTGGTTAGTGATATCATTAGTTAATGGATGATTTATGGTTCGAGTTATAATAACGATGTTTTATAACATCAGTTTAATTTAAATGATTTTGAAATGTTTCCCCAAATAAAATGAGAGATATTTTCTACGTGTAGAAAATGAAATGAATTGGTCAACGAAGAATTAAGAAATGGAAATATTTTCTGATATTAATATGGTATATTTTCTGAGTATAGAATGTAAATATTTAGAAATGTTTTCCAATTGGATTAAGAGGTATTTTCTCAAATAAAGAAATTAGGATATTGGAAATGTTTTTTGAAGAATCAAGAGAGAAAATATTGCTTTGAAAGGATACGAAGGATAAGGGAAATTTGGGAATGTTAAAATTAATAAGAAATTAATTTAAAGGGTCCAGTGTTGTTTGATGGTTGATCATTAGAATTTCCATTTGGAAATAGGACGGTTGATTATGTGGACGCTTTCTTTGATAGTTAAATCACCAACTATCAAAGTTTTGAGTTATTTTGTACCTCTGTTGTCAATATGGAGAGACTGGGATCAGATTTAATATCTGAAAACCACTCCGTATTGGTATAAACGTTACGAATCAACTTATGTTGAAGAAAATTGAAGACGGAGTAAAATGCATGGGATGTTCTGTTAATCCTAGGTAAAAAATGCCTAAGATGGATTAATAGAATGGTGCCTTCGGTTTGTCCAGCCCCAGGACAACATATATGAACAAATGTATGACGACGTGACATTCAAAGTAAATGGTGGCAAGATGTTCTAAAAAATAATCGTGACCTCAAGCCTCATTAATTGGGAAATGACAGAAATCGGGCAGGCAGCATCACCATGTAGGTCATTCCCATTAGGGGTATTATCACATGATCTAGAGAAAATTTCATTTGCTTCTTATTCTATTCACTGCTGTATGATTTTGGTAATGGTTTCTGATCACAACCGTTGGTGATAATATGCTCGATACACTCAAGTTAAATGAGTGGTCAGCCATGTGTGGACCGGGTTGCAAGACGTTCTTATTGAACCCAGTGTATTCCCCTCTAGAGATACACTATCGGAAGGTGGTTCCATACCTTGTCATGTTGGAAATCTAATCTCCAATAAGCACCCTGCGGTTTTTGTTTTTATATTATATATGGAGCGTGAGATGCAAGCGTTTCACTAGATTCTATTTATTTGTTGTAGACATTATTATAATATCACCGGATTTGATATCAAAAATATTTTTGGTTATCGTAAGTTAAAAGCCATCCGTGTTTATGTGTGGATCGGTCTTACGATTATCATTTCTTTCGAAAGGATTTTTGAGCTTAAACAAATGGTTGGAGTTTACTCACACCAGTCCCATGACGGACCAAATTTTTTTTCCTAAACACTTGGGTGCCCAAATTTGTACTTGCAGTCAAGTAATCGGGATTTTACAGGTTCAATTGGAGGAGCTTGAAGCAAGAGGCTTCATCGGTTAGATACAGACTATCATATTTTCCGCTGTGTATTGTGTTGTATCTGCAAGCAGGTGTTTATAACTATTCCAGGAATAACCGTTGTGCTCTGATAATGGTATGTATATACAGTTACTGATTTGTATTTCAAAAGTTATGTTATTTAATGTATCTTATTCGTTCCGCTGTGAGATTTGTGTTCTTCGTTTTCTTCTATTCTAATTCTTCTTTCTTTCTATTTCTCATCCTCTAACTTCTTTCTACTAATGATTCGTATTTTTGTGCAATTTGGGTTGGACGTGTGGTATTATCAGTCGACTCAAAGAGTACGAAAATTCAGGCGATTACATTTGGTATCAGAGCTGAAGGTTGAGTAGTATAGTTGGCTCTGTGGCGCAACTCAATAGAGATGGGGTTAGTAATACCCTAGATTTGGTTTGAGTGTATATATATGAGAGGGTATTTGTAGATTTGATACAAAAATGTTTTATATTGTGTTGGCTGGTTTATGAATTCTGGTCGATACAGGATGTACATCTGTATCGATAGGTGTTTCTAAACTCTCGAACAAAGCAATTCAATACAGTCTTGTTTTAAAATGGTTAAATAAATTATTTTTGCCCAAAAACTATTTTTGATATAGAAGGAATAATTTTCTAAAAATATTGATTTGGTCGGCTGTTATTATAATCAAATGGGATTATAATAGTGAAATGGTTGTATAAAACCATATTTAATTTGTGTATAAATGGAATATACAAATAAGTTGTATTAAAATTGGATTCAGATTAGGATTTGAGAATTTAAATCCTGGATGATATAGAAAATATTTTCTGAAGTGTTATAAAGTAATATAACATTACTTTGAAGTATTTTTGAATAGAAATTGTTTCTAAAATTGATTTTGAAAGTGATTCAGCACCGAAGTCACTTCAGTGGCAAGAAAATAATTCTGATGATGGGTCGTGACATTATCTGTATTCATTTTCAAGTTTCTGGTTGACAGATTGCTACCATAATAATTTGTTGATGAAAATTATTTGAAAGAACAAGATGTTTTAAAAAATTCAAATGTTTTGAATTTGCAAATGATTATAAAAATATGTGTGTATAAGTATATGAATCCAAACCGATTTGAAAATAAAAGCCGGGAATTTGAATTCTGAAATTAAAATTTAACTTATATAAGTTGAATAGATTGAAATGGTAAAAATGTATTAAATAAATTGAAATTTAACTTAAGTTAAATAAAATTGAATTGAATTAGAAATAGTTCCGAATGAAATTAAATAAAGAAAATGTTGACATTCGAAATATTAATATGAATTCGACTTATGAATAAGCTAGTTGAATATATATTGGATGTTGTTAATTGAAACTGAATTGTGGTAAATTTGGATTTAAGTGTAATAAGTGGGTTGACTTAAATAGAAATCAGATTTGAATTGATAGAATGGAAGTGAACTAATCAGAAGTTGATTAGAGAGTTGAAAACTGGAAGTTGGATTGATTTGAAACCAACTGGAAATAGATATATGTATGCTGAGCAGATATTGAATGGATGCAAATGCAAGAGATAGAATTATTCCCGACAAAAAGGTACATGTTTACAATATTACTTGGGTTTCATGGTTTAATGAGCCTATGAAGCAAGCCGCTTGGCTTTTTGATTTTCTTTTGGATTGGAGAAGGCCTAGAAAGGCAAAAGGCAAGTTGTGGTTGTACCGATTGAGCCCTGCAAAGGAGATGCTGGCGAATTTTTTCGAAAATTTAAAGAGTTAGAAAATTTTCAAGATTTTTTTTTTGATAATTTAAAATCAAGTTGTTAATTGTAACTGAAACAAGAAAACCAGAATTGGTTAATAAAATTTCAAGTGGAATAATGAAATTGATAAATGGATTTAAAATCAATTGGAATGGGTACGGATATGTAGAAAAGCATATGGATTGAAGACAAGAAAGTGATGATGGAGTGTCCAAAAATGGTGGACAGATCATTTGGAAAGAATTATGAATGGTTGATATTGGTATGAGAATTCGAAGGTCGGGTAAGAACTGGGTTATGAAGGTGTGGAATATAAGATTTCAACAAAGTAGGTTATGAGGAGTTAGAGTTATAGCATTTTTACTGCTTAGCAATTTCGAGGATGAAATTATTTTAAGGGGGAAGGAATGAAACGACCCGGATTTTTAGCCATTTAATTTTGAACATTTAAATTGTTTTTAAATGCTTGTATTGATAATTTAAAAAGGATTTTATAATAAATTTCTTTATAAAACAAAGTTTTAACGTATAATTTATATTATAATTTAAATAGTTTATTTTATTATATTTCTGAGATCGTCACGCATTACTCGACATAACGATATTCTTTTTTTTTTTGTTTTTTTGTCAGTAGCAGTCATAAATAAACAAAATTAATGAGTATTCGGTTCCGCGTTAACTCTAACAAATATATACGGTGAATGGCCCATGCTTCGCACACGGACAATCACTGGAGCTGTAGCTGCATTGAATAATGATTGGTTTGTATGATATTTCTACCTTCAATGGATAGGTGTCTATAACAGGTAAATTGTATTAAAGATATACATTCTTCGGTTTCCAAATGCACAAACTAACATAACTAACGATACCAAATGCACAAATAAAAACGTTTGTTCATTAACATCAACTATCAAGGATTACTCAAATCACAATTAGCTTCAATCACACTTATATTTATATATATATTAGCCTAAAGGTTAAGAAAACTTAAGGAAAAATTGCCGAAGCATTGGGATAATACGCTTTGATTTTATAGTATCCTTTGGTTTTATGCAACGTTATGATATGTATATAATTTCTTGGTTAACATTTGTAACCAACATTAAATTACTCTTTGATCAACTGTAGGCGACAATTGTGAAATAGACACAAATATAACAGGTGAGTTATCAAGCATTAGTATCACAACAATAGTCAAATTCTTGAAGTACTTAATAATTTGCACATTAATAGTATCTATGACTTGCTCCAATTTTCAGTCAAAGATGGCAGCTTCTTTGTTCCCATCCAAAGCAGCGTGTCCTGCAGCCCTTACACCCGTGCTTGCCAAGCCTTTCACAACCGTGCCCCTCAAGCCACTGCAAAAGACGTGCTCTCCAAACTGCTGTATTCCGTGACTACCACACCATCTTACCCCTTTAAATACTGTTCAATCTTCTTCTCATTTCTGGTTCCAGACCAAAACATAACGAGAAAAATAATAAAACAAATAAAAATTTATATAAAATTAAAAACAAAATCAAATACAAACCCGCGATTTCTGACTCTTCTCCATTCTCAAGAGTTTAGCCTCATATTCTCCAATTGCGTGCAACGACGCTTACTGGTTCGGCCGATTCAGTGTTGAGGCGTTGAGAAACAAATCGTAGGTTGATGTGTCGGTAAGGAAGTCTGGGCGAAGGAGTAGGCGAGGTTGGATGAACTTTGGTGTGATTAACCTATCGTTTTCTTCAGGGGGAGCTGGTAATCATGGCGACCGGGTCGACGTCGAGTTCGACACTAGATGGATGATCAGAGTGTGTTAATGGGGTGAGGTTTGTAGCAGGTTATGGTTTGAAGTATGGGGAGGGTTTGTGCGACGATGCTCACTATAGCAGTGAATAATTGGTCGTGGATCTTGGTTCTTGAAATTATGAAGTAATATGGTAGGGAGTTTGATAGATGGTCACGGCTATATGTTGTTTTTGGAATAGAAAAGGCTGGCGGTGGTTCTAAGGGTCACGCAGTGATGTATTTTTACTGGAGTTGGGTATAGATGAAAGGGAGAGAAGGGGTAGCTGCGACAAATACTCTGGAGAACGGTATGTATTTTGAAATAAAGAAGAAGAGTGTGAATTTTTCCTTCTGTATGTTCTGATGATTGCATAACTTTCCAGTAACATCTCTCACCCCTTTCTCTTTTGTCAGCTTCAAAAGCTATACAAACCATACTTCCTGCTTTATAGTTGTTACCCCTTGGTTGATCCATCTTTGTCCCTAATGCCAGCTATAAGAAGTGAAAAATAAAAATAGAAATGTGGACAGTGTGTTGGGAAGAGTTAATTGTAGAAGCTAAAACCATGACCATGAACCACTCATGCACAATGTTAATAATGTTTGGGGTTATTTTGAGGTGATAAAGCAGTTTAAAATGATAGATATGTATTGAAGTTTTTGATGACCGAAGGAGATCTGTAGATTATGGGTTGATGGCAGGACCTTCAGCAGGGGACTGTTTTAATGGGATAAGAGTTGAGTGAGGATTGGGATGGTGCAAGGGGAGTTCGAAGGTATACAATGAAAAGGTTAAACACAATAGCGATTCGATGTTCTTACTGATTGGAAGAAAGACTACGTGGCCCTAAGACATGATTAAGGAAAAGATGATTAAAGGTTATTAATTTTAGATTATAATTAATGATATTTAAAGTTAATCAAAAATTGAAATCACTATAACAATTGTACTCGTGAACAGAATTGAACGATACCGGTCACATTGGCATCATAGTGATGAGATCTCCATTGTGGAACTGATATCAAGGAGAATGGAGCTACTGGAATTTCGAGATGAAATCAAATGCTTGTTTGATTTTAAAAGAAATAAAAGCAGAATCATCAACTGCGAACCAAGGTGAGTAAACTCACTAACTCTGACTCGTTTATATTTTTATATAAATGAGTTTTAAATTTATTTATAGTAATTTCATACTGTGTGATGTTTGTTTGGATGAATAGTTGATAAAATTGGTTGAAATGGTTCATATAATTACATCGATGATCGATTATTAGTTCTGATATTTCATATTGATGTGAAATAATATTATTGATGTTGGTTAACATATGTTGATGCAGGGAAATAGGTTGGTGGGATCCATCTGGATTCCTCAACATTTATATTACTGTTTTTATTTGATTGTGATAAATGATGTGTTATGTAATCCATTCATGGTCTGTTGTGGTTGATTTACCCTGGCTCTAGAAACTTGGTATTTTAGATAACGTAGAACATTTTCGAATGTGGAAAAGGGAAATGGGATTTGATAATGGAATTTATTTCCAAAATAGAAATTAAATTTCGAATAGAGTTGAAAATAGAAACATGTTCAAGTGGATAAATCAAGATGTTGTTTATAAATAAGAATATAAATTAAGTGAATTATTAACCAATGGATAAGTTGAAATATAAGTTCAAATATGAATTTATATGGGAAAGTGGAAATGGGTTTTGAAACCAATATTTGAAAATTGATTTGAACTTAGCAAATTATAAAGGAAATTATAAAAGAGTTTTTAAATGATTGAAATAAAAAGAGATAAGGCTTGTATGAACAATTATGAATCGAAGTTATAAATAAAATTTGGGTTTATGATACGTTTATATGTATGAAATCAAACTGTATATAAAAGAAATATATTCACGTTTTAAGTGAATGGTTTAAAGAATTTTTTTTAAATGAAATATCTATAAAAGAAACTTAGATTTGAAATATGAATCAAGATTGGAAATTGAATAAAAAGTGAAATGGATAATTATTTTAAAAGAAAAAAGATGGGTTTTATTCCAAAATTCGGAATATAAAATAAAGTGTGATAATGTTTTGTAGACTGGAATGGTTATAAAGTAATTTAGTAATGATTTAGGAAGGATAAATTCAAAAGTGAATTTGCAATTTGAATTAACCTGAAATGATAAGATTTATTCCGAAGTTCAGAATATAAATCGAATATAGATTATTCGAGGGAGAGTTATTTATTGGAATTCGATTATATCGAATTTAGGAAAGTGGTTATTTTTACTTTCCATATAAATCAAATTTATTTATTTATTTATTTATTGAAATTAATAAGTATAAGTTATATTTTTATAAACCAAATATTTAGGAATAGCGATTATAACGCTGTCGTTATAACAAATGTTTCATAAATCTAAATAGCGATTATAACGCTGTCGTTATAACAAATGTTTTATAAATCTAAATAGCGATTATAACATTGTCGTTATAACAAATGTTTTATAAATATAAACAACAATTATAACACTACTGTTATAATAAATGTTTTGTAAATCTAAACGGCAATTTTAACGCTGCTATTATAATAAATGTCCTATAAAGCTAAACAGCGATTGTAACCCTATCGTTAAAATAAATGTTTTATAAATCAAATATTTGGAAAACAACGATTATAACGCTACCGTTATAATCAATGTTTTTCCGTAAAAGAGATGTATTCTTAGATTGAATCCAAGAGTCGCGTAAGTGATGTTTTGTTTGAAGTTGTGAGCTTTGACTATTTCAAAATTGAGAATGTTGTTATTCAATTAAGGTCTGAGAGGTAATTATACCCCAACTAGATTGGCTTCATGATTGATGGAGAAATAGTTAAAGTTCGGTAGCAAGGATTGGTCAGTGATATCATTAGTTAACGAATGATTTATGGTTTGAGTTATAATAACGATGTTTTACAACATCAGTTTAATTTAAAGGATTTTGAAATGTTTTCCCTAAATAAAATGAGAGATATTTTCTACGTATAGAAAATGAAATGAATTGGTCAACGAAGAATTTAGAAATGGAAATATTTTCCGATATTAATATGGTATATTTTCTAAGTATAGAAAATAAGGATTTGTAAATATTTAGAAATGTTTTCCAATTGGAATAAGAGGTATTTTCTCGAATAAAGAAATTAGGATATTGGAAATATTTTTCAAAGAATCAAGAGAGAAAATATAGCTTTGAAAGGATACGAAGAATTGGAGAAATTGGGGAATGTTAAATTAATAAGAAATTAGTTTAAAGGGTCCAGTGTTGTTTGATGGTTGATCGTTAGAATTTCCATTTGGAAATAGGACGGTTGATTGTATGGATGTTTTCTTTAATAGTTAAATCACCAACTATCAAAGTTTTGAGTTATTTTATACCTCCGTTTCAATACAGAGAGACCGGGATCAGATTTAGTATTTGAAAACCACTCTGTATTGGTATAAGCGTTATGAATCAACTTATGCTGAAGAAAATTGAAGGAGTAAAATGCAAGGGTTGTTCTGTTATTTCTAGGTTGAAATTGCCTAAGATGGATTAATAGAATGGTGCATTCGATTTGTCCAGCCCCAGGACAACATGTATGGACGAATGTCTGACGACTTGACGTTCAAAGTAAATGGTGGCAAGATGTTCTGAAAAATAATCGTGACCTCAAGCTTCATCAACCGGGAAATGATAGAAATCGGGTAGGCAGGATGGCCATGTGGGTCATTCCCATTAGGGGTATTATCACCTGATCTAGAGAAAATTTCATTTGCTTCTGATTCTATTCGCTGCTATATGCTTTCGGTGATGGTTGCTGATCACAACCATTGGTGATAATATGCTCGATACACTCAAGTTAAATGAGTGGTCAGCCATGTGTGGGCTGGGTTGCAAGACATTCTTGTTGAACCCAGTGTATTCCCCTATAGAGATACACTAGCGGAAGGTGGCTCCATACGTTGTCATGTTTGAAATCCAATCTCCAATAATTACCCTGTGGTTTTTGATTTTATATTATATATGGAGCGTGAGATGCAAGCATTCCGCTAGATTCTATTTATTTGTTATAGACACTATTAAAATTTCACAGGATTCGATATCAAAAATATTTTTGGTTATCGTAAGGTAAAATTCATCCGTGTTTATGTGTGGATCGGTCTTACGATTATCATTTCTTTCGAAGGGATTTTTGAACTTAAACCAATCGTTGGAGTTTACTCACACCAGTAGCATAACTGACCCAGAGTTTATTTTGTTTTGTTTTCCCTAAACTCTTGGGTGCCCAAATTTGTATGGGCAGTCAAGTAGTCGGGATTTTACAGATTCAATTGGAGGAGCTTGAAGCAAGAGGCTTCATCAGTTAGATATAGACTATCATATTTTCTGCTGTGTACTAAGTTGTATCTGGAAACAGGTGTTTATAACTGTTCCAGGAATAACCGCTGTGCTCTGATAATGGTATGTATATACAGTTACTGATTTGTATTTCAAAAGTTATGTTATTTAATGTATCTTATTCGTTCCGCTGTGAGATTTGTGTTCTTCGTTTTCTTCTATTCTAATTCTTCTTTCTTTCTATTTCTCATCCTCTAACTTCTTTCTATTAATGATTCGTATTTTTGTGCAATTTGGGTTGGACGTGTGGTATTATCAGTCGACTCAAAGAGTACGGAAATTCGGGCCATTACAGAAACATATCTATTGTTTTGTTATCCAACATCACTTGGCCATTTAAAATAATATATCAGTACTAATATATTAATATTCTGAAATCCTATTCTTTATATACTTGGAAATTTTTCTTAAAACCATATCCAATTTCGTGTTAACTGCCATTTAAAAACATTTGCTATAACATTACTTATTATCTAATATTTGGAAATCGATTCAACTTATCAGCGTACAACAATCGTTACGAATCTCCTTTGGCTTTGTTATTTGAACACCATAATCACCTCTTTCCTTTTCATAATAAACTCGTTTTGAATCTCCATCTCCTTGCTTTGAAAATATCGTTATATTTTCAAGAATCTCCTTTTATTTCCTTATTAGGGAAATATCATTTCATATTCTTTAACCCCTTTTTAATCCCCTTTTAATCTGGAATTTTATTATATATATTCCCCACATTTTCAGATAACGTTACGTTATTATTTCTCAAATATCTCCACCAGTACGACTAATATCATCCTTCGATAATCCTGAAGTCGTTCAAGTTGGGGTATTTTAATTACCTCTCATACCTTGATTAACAACATTCTTACTTTAAAATAAATATCAATTGTAATACAAAAACTGATACCAAATCCCATTTTAGTTACACTTTAATGAAATCTCATCTCGAATTTATATCGCATCTTTTTAACTCTACTCGTCTCACCCTTTTGATTCAAACTTGGGTTTCCATTTTTACTTCCCATTTCATATCCCCATTAGTTCCTAACCGTAAATCAACAAGAAACTAATTCCCTAAATATCCACCCGGAAGGCCGAAACCAACATCAGATAAATATTCAGAAAATCAGTTATCTCAACTGATCCCTAGTTAAGTTCAAATTCCTAAATTCCAAATCCTAGCTTTAACCTTATTCAAATGTTATTTCTAATAACCTATTTCAATAATATATATTCTATAGAAATTTGGGTTTTATAAATTCACCAAATATTGGGTTTCCTATAATCTAATTAAATATAATCCAAAAATAATTAATAAAACTTTGGTTTAATCATAACTTATATTATTATACCTCAAATTGCTTAAGTATTCATTTACCATAACATGGCTTTTAAACTTCACACACTGCCATTCCTAAATTTGCATCCCCAAAGTATCCCTTCAATTATTATTAAATAATCAAAAATCAAGTTTCAACATTTATTAAAATAAAAATGGTTTACTTCCCATTAACTAGTCCCATTAAATTAATAAACTAATTTAATAAAACAATCTCAGTTAACGCAACCTCTAAACATGATTTATTCGTTAATCAAATCCACTTAGCGCTTTCCATTAATTTAATAATATATTTAATCAAAATGATTCCATTCACTTTGAGTATTATTAAATAAATAATAATCAATATTAATATAAACCCATTCTAATTGTTACGTTATTTCTAGTCACTTGAATTAGCTTAATAAAATTGTTTAATAAACACGTGCTTCGCGCACGATAGACTTTGGTACAAAAACAGTGATTAGTGGTTAACACAATCAATGTATATATGTGGTTGGTTTATTTCCTTTGTAGAAACTTCATTTAAAATAATATATATTTTAAAATCTATATTCGGTTATAAATTTCATAACTACATTTCTAGCGATTCACCTGTCGGTGAATCAATCTTTATAAAATGGTTTGTATTTTTGGCCATCTTCTATAAATTCTTCAATTAATACTATATATTGATTCGAAACTCAACAACAAATAGGTTTTAAAGTCAACATGGTTTAATCAGTTCATTGGTAATATGAAATAACAACATACTAAATATTTGAGGAATCCGGTTTGATTCCTCCTACCTGTTCTCCCCTGCATCACAGATCATCAAAATATTTCATAACAGCATATAATTAACGTTAATCATCCAATCAACAATAGGCATCCAAATCATCCAATCAGCCAATATACATCGATGATAAATTTTAATTATATGAATTTAGCACGTCACAATATTTCAGAAATGTATGAGAATTAACTCACCTTATTTCGGTTGATGATCATTGTGTTGTTCCATTATAATTTTTAATAGCCGTTGAAAACCCAATCTCTTCTGGACCTATCCAGCAGTGTAGTAATTTCCACTATGATTCCATCGGCTCTTGTTTAGTGCAATTCTGTTCACGAACGAACAAGCTATCGTTGTTCCAAGTTATAGCTTGAAATAGATATATTGATACTTAATTAACCTAACCATTTATTATACCTTAATTAATTTGGTTAACCAAATGATCAACTCTTCTCTACGTGCTCAACACGCCCAATGTCAAAGCTACCATGCAACGATACCCCGTAGTCTCTTCTTCATGGGCATTCGTCGCGTGTTATCTACTTCACGTGTAAATGTAATCTCCATTATCATTCTTCACAGTCTCAAACTGTATTGTCGCTACCTTTTTCTGTTAATTTATTATGTATGTGATAATTATACCATTTATAATGTAACCATTTATATAGAAATTATAATTGGAAAATCATGAATTAACTTATGTTTAAATGTCGATTTAGGCTCCTAATCCATACTTAATCCATTGTTGCATCCTTCTCCTTTAGACGTGTCCTGTCTCTTCTTCTTTAAGTTATCTACCTGTAGGTCCTGTAGCTTACATGGATGCTCCTAATCCTCCTCATAAACACGCCAAATTCCAACCATCTTCAAATGAACGTTCAAACCAAATTTCCCAAAGCCTTCACCATTTTCAAACTTCCTTCACACCACATTTTGCATGCCTGCACTTCTTCCTGCTGTATTACAGAAACCATACCCTTCTCCACGTTTTCACAATATACTACAAACCACCATTATTCCGTCTTTTCTTCATGAATTTATCCTCCATCATCCACCACTTCGTTCCCCCCTGACACGTGCTGCCATCATCAAGCTTTTCATCGCCCCGATCCTTTCAGCCTGCCATCGCTCCATGCTGACCATCTACTAGGAATATTGCGCCTCCTTCTCCATCCAAAGGCCGCCACCCGAGCTTCAACTTTCACCACTGCATATGCTTCCATTTGCTAGCGTTAACTCCTTCCATGCATGCACGTGTATTATGCTGCAGTTTTGGGTCCGCAAGTTCACCAAGTTTTACTGACCCCCTCCTACTTCGTCTGCTGCCTTGAAGCTTGAACACTTCAGCATCGGTCTCCTTGATCACAACAGCGCCTTGGCACCAAGACTTCCCACACGCAGTCACTTTCATGTATAATACACCCCAACAGTTTGCACTACCACCATTACTACACGTTTTTCAACAAGGTGCTTCAGTCCGTCCGCCTCTTGTTGTACTCAGTTCGCCTACACCATCGTTAGTCCGACCAGGATGTCTCTAACCTCCCCTCTAGTTCACGGGAAGTCGGAACAAAAACTGTTGCCGTCAGAAACTGATCATCGACATATCGATCCTTGCAAAGAGGGCAAAGCTTGCCAGACTTTCTGAATGTACAGCTTTATTTCAATTAAAAATGGAACTCGCGTGGTTTGGTTATAAAATTGCTGTTTTTGATTGAGAAAGATAGAATAAAAGCTTTGTTTTGTTTTGAATTTATATATATAGACACAGTGTTGTTTGATTTCGTTGTGATGCTTCAGGAGAAGAACAAGCATCATGTATATATAGTGGCCAAGACCTTGGCAACCACGGCATTATAGATTGTAGAGAGTAGAATAGGGCTGCTCCACTTTAATTTCTAAGGGTTGGCTGATGACAAAGGCATGTGGTCATAGGGTAGCTATAGCATGTGCTTAGATGTGTAGAGATGCAGTGATGTACATCTTGGGATGAAGAACCTAATTAAGCTACATGTTGGTTTTCAATATTTAAATTAGGGGGTGGCTGCTTGATTTTACTACACAGCCATACTTTGATTTGAAGGGAAAATAGACTAGCTGGAATCAAGCTAGGATTGCTGAAATACTTAAGTTTGCTGCGTTTTTGAAAAAGAGGAAATAAGGTAGAATAGCTGTATGGAGTAAAAGATTTAAAACTTGGCATGGAAGGAATAGGGTAAAAATAAAATATAGCCTGATCGTGCATGTATCAAATAGCTGTATGGGTTCGCATGGTACTAGGCACGTTCTTATTAAATAGATTTGGTGCGCACGTCTTAAGGAATAGTCACGGTAGGGGTAGGTAATTTTTGTATTTATTAGTTACTCCGTTACATAGGATTTCGTTTTCGTATAGAGGGCTATGGACAAAAATAAATATACTGTCGCGCCCAGCAGTGTGCCACGATCACAACCATATAATAAAATAGACTTGTTAACTTATTTTGTGAAACCCCAAAATGCTAATATAGGGTGTAAAATACTCCAAATAAAAATTGTTTATTTTACGAATTAAAAATTACAGTAAAATTCTAAAAATTAAATTATGGCTACGCATCAAAGATCTTGTCCAAATTCGAAACCAATATTTAGTTATATTAAATAAATCGTTATGGTTTATAAATGTTTTTACAGCAACTAATTGAAAATTTGATTTGGACGTAAAAAAAAAATCTACAATACGTGAACTCAATTTTTCTCTTCCATTAGAAAAATATTATCAATTAGATTCAAACATTTCTTGTTTCACAGAAATCCGACTTAAAACGGATTCTATATAATCAACGGAAGTTCAAATCGTAAATTTCAAACTACCGCGTCATTTTCGAGCTCGTTTTAATTATATTAAATATAAATATATTCGAACTCCATTTTATAAAATAAAATTTGATATAAAATCCATTATATTTCCAATATAATATATAAAACAGATTTAAATATTCCAATTTAAATGGCAGAAAAATCTGGGACGTTACATTGTTAGATCCGTTAATCACTAATTAATTTGCACAAATATGTTCTGAATATTATGTTAAGAGAATAAATTCTCCGCCACCAGAGGCATATGTTTACAGACCAACATGTGCGATCGTTGGAAATACTCTGTCAGACATTCGTCCATACAACTTCGTTATGGGACTGAACGAAATCGAAGACACAATTACCATAAATCCATCTTAGGCAATTTCTACCTAGGATTAATAGAAAAAGCCCTTGCACTTCACTCCATCTTCGATTATCTTCATATAATCTGATTCACAACTCTACTGCCAATACGGAGTGGTTCTCAGATAATAATCCAACCGGTCTCTCCACATTGACATTGATATTGGAAAACAGTTCGATGGTCGGTTATTTAACTATCGAAGAAAAACAAACATCCATTCAAAGCATCAAACAATCACTGGGCTCCTTAATTAAAATTTCATTAATTAAATCACTTCTCCATTTTCTTATCAATATTTGTTAACCAAATATTTTCAATAATCATCTTGGCCTTTTACGCTATTGGGAAAACATTTCCATATATCGCCTTTTTTTATTTTCTATACTTAGAAAATATCTTCTATTAATAATTGGAAAATATTCCAAGTACTTCTCCCTTTCATGACCATACATTTCTATACTTAGGAAATATTTATTATTATATTTCTAAAATTCCACTTAGCTGGGTTAAAAAGAATGTTGTGTAAAACATTGTTACAACAACCTAAAATACTGCATTCAAGTGAATCTTGTTCAAAACATTTATCTTCGAGCCTAAATATTGCTATTTATTGGTTAATAATGAAATCAATTAAGTTAGGGTATAAATACCTCTCAGACCTTGATTGAATAACATTGTTAACTTCAATATGGACAATATTACTTATCTCGAATAATCAACATCATATAAACCAATTACTCGTTTTTAAAACGTGTATACGTTTCTCTTTTTACCAGATTTAACTACAGAGTCCCTTTTGTTTATAATTTTTTTAAAGTTCGTTTCCTTATCGAATTATATATATATATATATATATATATATATATACATATATATATATCGATATATTAATTTGTAGTTATCAAATTTTCTTAAAAAAATTCTAACTACTTAAATTTCCGGAAAATTTCACCAGCACCTCCTTTGTACCGTTCAATAGCTCAAACCCCAAAAAGAATATCAAAAGGCCAAGTGGCTTGTCGATTCGGCACATAAAATCTCATATGGAATTGAAACGTGTACCTTTTTGTCGGGTACTTAAATTATAATCTTCATACACTTCATTCCAATCCTGCTTAACATATATCTAACCATTTTAGTTTATTCCAACTCCATCCAATTATTTTTAACTCAGTTTGCTAATTTATTCGTTAAGTAGCTCTTTTGTCTATTCCATTTTTATTTGAACATATCACGTTCATATATTTTTATTTACTTATTAACAAATTTAATTCCATTTTCAACTCAAGTTTCATATTCGGTCTTGAATATAAATTCACAAATCTCATTCACTTTTTCAAAGCCCAATTTTGTATCAAAACTCAATTAACTAATTATTCTTCGAATTAGTTAATCCTATTAAATAAATAAATATCTGATTTTTGTTTCAAAAATCAGTCCATTTAACCCACTTGTGTTCATATTTTTTTATATCTCATGTCTGGATTTTTCTAATGGAAATTTAGATTTTATTTACTAAAAATCCTTTTATTTATTTAAATAAACCGTTATGGTTTAATAATGGTTATGGCGCTGTTTTTCTGAAAATTTGATTTTGACATAACTCAAAATATATAAGGCGAAATCCAAAATTTTCTCTTCCATTAGAAAACTATTATTCAATTAGTCCTGACGATTCTTATTTCAAAGAAGTTCGACTTAAATTGAGTTCTATATACTCAATTGAAGTTCGAACCGCTAATTTACGAACTATCGCGCTGTGGCGAGTTCATTTTAAATTATATTCAAATATAACGTTTAAACTTCGTTTAATTTAAGTTTCAATCTCGTTCTAATATATATTTTAATATATATATATATATATATATTAAATCCGATTTTCTAATCCAACTTAATATTTCTAATTTTCTCTAATTGTCAATTTTTCATTACTTGGTTATAAATTTATTTATAACTCAATTTGCTATATTAAATTCCAAATCCCTTTATAAATAAATTATTTATAAAATTTGATATAATCGAATTCTAATTATAAATTCTTAGATTTATCTCAATTCATTTTATATTTTGAATATTAAAAAAAATTCGTTATTCCCGTTCTGAAATGATTTCCAATTTATTTTTAATTTCATACTTGAATTTGAACTCTAAATTATCTAGTGATATTTATCTCACTTAATTTATAAATGTCGTTTATAAATTTAACTTCCTTGTTTTATAATTTAAAACAAGTTTCCATTTCAAATCCCTTTGAAACCCAATTCCTATTCTGGAATATTTTATTGATTATAACTAATATATATATATATATACAGTGAATCTATTTTCATATTTAAATTTAAACTTCTATTTAATACGATGTTGATATTTTTTGTTAGGGATGGCAGAATGGATCGTTAAGGCAAAATAAACACTAGAGGTAGGGTAAATAGTGCTTTTGAGAATTTAAATAAAATCAAAAACTTATGTGAACTACTATATGAATCAAACACAACCGAAACAATCACAGACGCAGAATCAAGCACAAACACAAATATAAACAAAACTAAAGTGCGGAAAAGGAAAGAACACACCGGATTTTATACTGGTTCGGAATTGCTCCTACGTCAAGTCCCACGCAACGCTGGATTGTGCAGAGTTTTATTACTATATCGATAGTCAATTGCAACCTACTTGATTCCACGGCTACAAGGGATACCACTGATCCTAACCGCCTTGATTTCATGGGTACAAGTGATACCACCGATTACCTGTCCTTGATTTCATGGCTACTAGGAATACCGACGATTACCCGTCCTTGATTTCACGGCTACAAGGGATACCACCGATTACTTACACAACCCAAACAATTACAAACAGCCCTATATCTCTTCAATGACACTTGACTCGGAGAGTAGTGAGTAGAGAGTGAGAAGAGAAGAAGTTTAATGAAAACAGAGTTGAATTTGATAGAATATATGTGTAGAAATCATAAAAATGAGAAGATATAATGGTGTAGGGAAAGGGAATAAAGATGGAGAAGAAGAGTGATCATAAAATTTGAAATCAGCCCCTATTTATAACATTTGAAAGGTTGCAATGTTTTGAACTGTCTCAAATGGTGAAAAGACACTTCCGTTCAAATTTAAATTTCTGACAGTTATATGTCGACATATAGATAAATGCATGTCAACATATCCATCATTTTTATGATTTTTAAAGTATTTAAATCAATATTTAAATTCTGGAAATTCCTGAAACAAAACTAGTTGTTAAAACATTTTTTTTCAAGTATAAAAACATAAGAAAATATTATTTAAACATATGATTAAAAATTTAATATATACGTGATATAAAAATTATATATAATATAATTATTAACATATATATAGGAATTTATAAAGAAATATTTATAAACTATATACAAGCAAAAGGTTATATGAAGAATCAAATATAAACTTAGTTAAATATATTTAATAAAACTATAAAAATAAAAATACTTATAAATTAGGAAACATATTTTAATCGTAAGTTTGAAATTCTTTAATCAAAACTTAATAATATAAATAAATATTCTATAGTGTAAACTCATATGAAATCATATACATACTTACAAAGTTATAAGGTTTAAAACTATAAAACTATATAAACTTATATAAATATATATATATAGTTAAAATTTTAAACTTATATGTTTGAAATCATAAGTAAAATAATTTAGAATTTGAAGTTCGGAAATTAGAATTTTGAAATTTGAATATTTGAAAAAGAGAATTTGGAATTTGAAAAACAGAATTTGAACCTGGAGTGTTATTCACAGTCTTGCATAACTAGAGTTTATTACTATATTTATCTTGAGCTCTTGAACTCTTGAAATCTTGATTACTCATGAGTCTTAAATCCTTAATCTTGAATCTCTAAAACTCTAAAACTGTACAGTCTTCGGTATTTACATCCTATTTACAAATCCTACATATATATGTCTATATATTCTAGATAGAGATGTTAGTATATATTTTATAATCAATGATAATAGAAATAAGGTTATTGTCATCAAAACTCCCTTCTCCAACAATCTCCCCCTTTTTGATGATGATGTAACGTCCCATATTTTCGATAGTCGGATATTTAATTTATTAATTTAAAAATTGATTTGGAATTAGAAATGGATTTATAATCGATTTCGTTTATTAAACGCTGTTTGAACGTTTAATTTAGAAATTCAATTATAAAACGAACTGCAGCGGCGCGGTAGTTCGTAATATAACGTTTTGAACTTTAAATGGCCATACAGGATCCAATTTAAGTCGGATTTCTTCGAAATAAGAAACGTCCGAATCTATTTGATAATATTTTTCTAATGAAGTAGAAAATCAAGTTTTTGTATTGTAGATTTTGTTTTATGACCAAATCAAATTTTCAAATAGTCGCTATGTAATTCGTTTATATAATATAGTGATTTATTATATAAAAATATAGGGTTCTTAATTTATTGAATATCGTTTTAGCTCCGGATTCAACTCGGAATATTTTATCTTGATAACATATGAAATTCAACTCAGGAATGCCCGATTATAATATTATTATATTGAGGTATTTTAAAATTGATTTATTTTAATTTAAACTGGACCCTTAATATAACGACCTGAACTCCCCCGGTAAGGAAAGCCCGAATTGAGATGAGAACAACACACATCGGAACGCAGACAGAAGAACATTTCATCGTTTATTACAACAATTCCATCAGAATACAAGAATATACAGAGTATGAATAAATAAATTACACATTTGACAAATATCAGATTACAATAAATTACATAGCAGCGGAAAATAATACAAAACACAACTGAAAGTAATACACGGATACAGAGCTTTCCGAGCATCGTTCCAGCTGTAAATCAGGATCCTATGAATATAAATCTGCAAAACCAAAACTACTAGCTGCCCGTGTAGAAAATAGGGGCACCCAGAGTTTAGGTTAAAACAATAAACTCCAGGTCAGTCATGTGACTGGTGTGAGAACTAAAACAGTTATTTAAAACTTTACTTTAAAAGATAGTAATTCAAGGGACCACGCCGTATAACACGGAACGGGTTTCCTCCCAAGAATACTAGTGCATATAACAAAACAGCGCAATGCTCTTTGGAAAAATGAAGCTATTATAAGACCCAGGTCCCATCACACAATGCAACGTAAGCCGGAGGATAGGGTTTTCCCTTATAATAGCCAAATAATGCTTGATACGTTTAAAAACAAATCATTTGATACTATTATAGGTGTATAGTGTCAAAACAATTTCAAATCATAAATATCAATCATAGGCGGCATGGGTACCATCTATCATGTCGGCATACTAGTTCTACAATTAAAACCGCAATATCACGTATTGGAAATTGGATTTCCGTCATGAGCCGAGGCAAGGGGCAAGCTCCTCTCCGATTCGAGACACTCTAGCAAATGTCTCAGGACCCCACTATGATCCTTGGATCTTCAGGGCCAGTCCTCTCTTACTTTTGAGGATTGGCAATTCCTGAACACACGTTTCCCGGTCCTTACAGACCTATATCTGAGGCGCTTCGTATCCAACAACCACACAGGTGAAAAGTATATAAATGTCAGGGCTGGTAGGTCACTGACACCACCTTAGCTAGAAAGAAACGTCGTGCTCCCCCTGCAGTCACTATCCCGTTTTTGACTCATACCGAGGTGTGAGGCTCGCGAATTCACGTTATACACAAAGCTACGTCACAAAGACCATGCTTTGATCATCAACCACAAGACTTTGCTTTTCAACAGAAGCCTTGATCAATTGCCACTTACGCGTGCCACACTGGCAATTCACTCCATGCGACTGTTGTCCATCGATATACAACCTCTGAGCTCGTACGTCTCAGAGAAGGGCGTTAAGCAAGAGAATAAATTCTCTGCCGCCAAACAGATGTATATTTAATAGAGATCAATCAACACAGAATAAAATCCAATGTCAGACACACAATCCATTTACAAGTTCATTCTGGGTCTGAACGAAACCGGAGGCACTTTCCTCGCATATCCATCCATCTCCAAGTACGTCTAGACGATCACCAACTGTTTCCCTCATCTCGGGTGTACAGCCCAATCGAGATCATCAGTAATCACCCAAACGATGTGAAGACTTCCGGTCTTCAACCACCATCTTTGTCTTCGACATCTCATCGAATCGGTTATTCAGAATGGGTATAAACCCGGGCCTTTCTGAATAACCCACGTATATAATAATCAAAATTTACACAAACACAACAAACGCCTCATTCCAATTCAGAATATTCTTTTATTCACAAAATCACATTTTTAGGGAATAGGTTCCCATTAATTTTATCAAAGATAAATTCTTCTAGATTTATTCTTTAATCTTCCTTTGGATATCATTTCAAACCATATTATGGTTTTCCAAACTAGTCGGGATTAGCGAACCACACCGAAGTAATTATTTATTTTATTTCCCAATCCCAACCTATTCATCCCATGGAGCAAAACTGGTAATACTCCATATCTAACACCACGGTGCTATCGGTAAAATTAATTACCATTTCACGTTCAAATCTAATTAAAGATTTAACTATCGCTTTGGAGCAAAACTGGTGATACTCCATTCTCGATCACTTTCTAAATTTGATAATTTAAATTATCAATTCACATTTCCATCTAATTAAAGATTCATTAAAACTCAACTTAGTTTTAATCCTTTCAAAAATCAACCTCCTGCCTTTAACTGGGTTAAAGAACCAATGTCATCTAAAACACGATTCACGATAAACCCAAATCACGTTTGATATTAAATACAAGGCTCTGAATAGAAAATATACCGGCTTATATTCAATATCAAATTCTGAAACCAACAAATATCGTATTGGAAATAACGATATAAAATGTATCTTTCAAATTCCTATAACAATATCTGTATAGTCACGAAATCCAACATCGAAATATTCCGAAGATAATTTCGATTCAACTCCAGTCCAATTCACGTATTGGGAATATTGATTATTTTTAAAATCACTTTCAAATTCAATTTATTTATTTCAAAAATAAATTGATTTTGATTTTAGTTCAAAACTAGTTCATTTCGACAAAAATATATTTTTATCCTTTCAAATGTGTAATTTTTCATCCCAGTTCTTTCCAATTCATATATTATGATTTTACACAAATTATTAATAATTTTAATAATTTTATCAAGGCCCGTACAGTCGATTTCCATCAACGGCCATCGAACTGCACTTACAGCGACCTTTTCCAAATTTGAATTGGACATAATTCCAAATCCAACCGTTAGATTTCAAATTTCAAATATTCATTGGAAAACTCTTTTCGATACGAACCCAACGGTTCCGGTTTTAGGAGAATCCGGCGGTCGGATCTCCCGCAACGTCAATTCGAAGTCAATGGTCGAAATTCGCGAACTGCCGCGGCGTGGCGCGTTCTATTCAGGCCATTATATATATAATATATATATATTATATATATTTCGTCGGTTTCCTTTTAAAACGTATTTTATAAATCGTTTTAAATTCATTTTCAAAACCATTTCAACACTACATTCACTATAAAAACGACTATAATCGATATAAATATCGTTCACGTCAAAATAGCGCAACTCTAATCAACAAGGCTTTATATATTTCAATAAATTCATTATTCTATTCAACAAATGAATATTTATTCTATTCAACACATGAATCTATATTTCTTTCAACACACGACCAATCTCAACACATGAGTACTGTCAACACACAACTATTTTTGTTATGTAAAATATTTTATAAAATTTTGGTATATATCGTTTGATTTTCAATCAAACTCCACCGTGAAGTAGATTCTAATTTTAAATATGATAAAGATGTAAATTTTATTATTAAAATATTTTACCCAACACATGAATAGTTTCAACACATGAATATTTGTATATTCTGATATTCTTTATTTTCCCAATTGGAATGAAGCCCAATCAATCACCATATAATGTTAATTATATGGATTCCATACAACACATGTATATAATAGCAACGATAAACAATCAACCATCATCCAAAGTGCACCACACAACTGCATATGCATCAAATATAAATAATTAACGCTTACACAGCATGTCGACCTATCGATCGACATACAACTAAATAATTGGGATCAGTGTACGCCAAATATCATCCCAACACCCGTGTGGGGTTTCAATCCACAAACACTGAATATGATTTGTGTTGTTGGGCGATGTGTAAAATTTATCGTCCCAATCAATGTCCTTCAAATAGGTGTACATAAACAAACCGTCTGGTTTGTAGATGAATATTTATTTATTCACATTCACATTCACGTTAAAAATTATATTTTTAATGATGAATTCCTTTATTTCAACACATGAATTTCTACTCAGTTCATTTATTCAATAAAATGATATTTTTATTTTTCTAACTTATTTTAGAAAATTTCGGCGGTATAACGGCACGATACTAGAAACGGGACAAGGCCTAGCCTTATCCCCGGTCTAATAATGGCCCACGCCATACACATATCAATCAAACCAATTTCAATTCACCAAACAACCAAATTTATATCAAATAATCTAACCAACTACACAACCAAACAAACAAGTCCATGGTTTGTGGATAATGGTGTCGGGTGCTACTAAACACCGTCTGCATCCTAGTATATATTTATAACTAGAAAAGAAATTTTAAAGTGAGAAGTTCTCACCAACTAGCTAAACCAAACGCCACAACTCTTCTTATGTAGAAATCTTCGTCGTGCTCGCCTTTTTGCTAATTTCACTACCCGTAGTCACTACATATATAAAAATCACATTTTTATATTGTTGCTATGTATATAAAAATCACATTTTTATACTACTACTATATAGATAAAAATTCTATTTTTATACCGTTGTTCATATAGTAAAGATCAAATCTTTACTATCTATATAATATAAAAATTCTATTTTTCTTCTACTTCATTCGTCAAAAACCATAGAAGCTTTAAAACGGAGAAAACTCACAATTTTTTTTCCAACGCCCGGATTCGCTGTTCTGGTTTCAGAATTTGCAAACGAGCTTCAATCTTCACACCATCATTTTTTCTAGCTTAAACGCGCCATTCTGGACAACTTTTGCCTAGTGGTCTTCCTCCCGAAAATGTGCCATTTCGCCGGAAATCGCGAAAAGACAGCATTTTGACAGTGTTTGGACAGCAGACTTTGGACGCGTTTTCCCGACAACTCCGCAATGCAAAATAGGACTATCATATACCAAATCGAAGAGAAAATCGTGCTCTTCGACTTTGGTCTTGAGGAACTTTGGCTAGAAACGTACGGTTTGGGAGTTATTTGCGAAATAAGGACAGAGTGTTATTTGCAATACGGGATTTTTGGTGAAAATGAGTTTTTGGGTGTAGCGGGGCCCACGGCCGGAATTGGGTGGCCATAGGGGGGCGCCGGACCTGATTGGGCGTGGGGAGGCCGCTGGTGGTGGCGGTGGGGCGCGGGAGGTGGTGGTGGTGGCCGGAGGAGCTAGGGTTTGCAAATTAGAAGAGGGAAAGAGGAGGGGAGAGAGAGGAGGAGGAGGGGGAAGTGGGGGTGGCGGCCGGAGGCCTGAGGTGGTGCGGCAGCGGGGTAGGGGGCGGTGGCAGCGGTGGTGGTGGAGGAGCTCTCCATTTTTAAGGAAAGTGGAAGAAAAGAGAGAGAAAAAGTGAATGAAGGAAAGGATTAAAAGTGATTATATGCTAGTTTCTCGCATATCGCCTGAACGCTAACGATCTCCAATCGCCGCGGATTTTGGACACAACATAGTAGACGTGAAGACGAGTCCAACAAAATAAGTTTCGTGGAATTCCGAGTTCGTTTGACCATCCGTTAAAAATCACAAAAATGCTCAGATAAGCTCTAAAAATGCGATTTTGGCGTACCTTTTCTTCTTGCACGCTCACACGTTAACTCCAAAAATCATGCCCTCTTGGATTTAACCATTATTAGACGATACGAATCCAGAAAAAAAAGTAGAATCGAATTCCGAGGTCGTATCAATAATGTTGCTTTGTAAAATGACTGCATGTTTTACCCTGAACTGTTTTAGCTCGCACGGCCACATACTAACTCCGTTCGACGCGCCCTTTGGAACACAACAATAATTTGTCATTGTGAATCCATAAGAATTTATCTCGTCGAATTCTGAGCTCGTATGCAAAATTTCACTTTTTAAGGGCTAACCGAAAAGCTCCTGCCAATTGCCACTATTCCGGATATCGGAATATATCGAAGCTTATACTTTTCGGAGTTCTAAACGGCATTTTGAACTCAATGGAAGTGGTTTCGAGTCCAAATTCATCCGTATGCAAAATCGACTTTTTGGTCCATGTATAATTTACATAGCGACTATTCTGAATTTTCAACTGGGCATAACTTTTGATTCCCGCTATAAAATTTTGATTTTTCAGATTCGTTGGAAAGATATTCTCAACTAGATTCTAATATTTTTGGTTTCGCCAAAATCCGGTTTATTTTGCACCCGGTATGTTCAATTGAAATTTGAAATCGAATTATCGAACTACCGCGCCATTTTCAATTCCTTTTATAATTATATATAATTATTTATATTCTAACGACGATGTATATAAATATATAGATTCGAATTATATTCAGAATAAATTTCTCGTTGTTATTATTTAAAATAATTCATTTTAAATATTCAAAATTCATTAAAATTGCCAAAATAAAAAATTTAAACTGGCTCAGAATTTCCGGTTTGTTACAATCTCCCCCACTTAAAACTTTTCGTCCCCGAAAAGGAACGAAGACGAAAGTTGTTTTAAAAACCAACTCAACGTTCATTCTGGCTTCCATTCTCCAACTTTTCAGTTTCTGAGAACTTTCAATTTCTTCAAAAATTTGGCTAACACCCGGAATTTTCGAAAAATTTCGCCATAACCTCCTTTGTACGGGGAGGGATTTGGAAATTTATTGGGCCGTATTAGGTATCCAATAAATCCTATAAAGCATACACATATTTATAGTGATATATTCTGGTGGTTACAGGGGAGCGTGTATAGATAATAACTCCAGAGAATAAATTCTCGTCACCCTGTCAAAGCCTGAGGGAGTGTGTATTTTAATTGCTCCAGAGAATAAATTCTCGTCACCTCGTCCCGTGTGGGAAATAAATAATCCATGTGCCGTATCTAATGACTAGAGAGACGTGATTATTGTCAGCTCCAGACCCGTGTGGGGTTTTTATTAATCTGGCAATTTTACAGTTACAATTTTATATTGTCCATATCAGTCATCAGTTCAACCTGTAATATATAGTCTATATCTGTCATCAATTCAACCTGTAATATATAGTCATCGCCATACAAGCCTCTCGCTCGTATGGTAAATCTGCCACCTCGTCACACAAGCTCCAAATGCTTGTGTGGTATATGATGAAGTATGCGATATTAAGAAGTATGTCATCTTCAGGAAGTATGCCATGCAGTGTAGTTCAAAATTAATTGTTACTATCCTATGGCAACATTTATTAATTACACACAGAATAACCAGCACTCCGCATCCAATGGCACTCACAGGAGTTGATATAATAATAAAAGTGCGCATCCAACTCATTAAGGTTTACCTATTTGTTGGGCACGCAAATAAATTCTTTACTCAACAACTAATTCATTTACCTGTTCAAACATATATATGTATATGCATGCATTTGCAAATAATTTACAATACAATTCAACATTTGGTTCAATTAGGCCTAAATTCACCATTCATTCACATAATAGTTTAAATAAATAATCATACAACACAACCATCAATCAATTAGTGAATTAGCTTTTCAAATTCATAATTTGATATATATACAGAAAAACATGTTTTTGATGCCAAATCACAACAATAAACCTATCTAGTTTTGGGTCTCACACTAGTCTAATGGAAATATATAGATATCACACCTTCGTCACTCGAAAATAAATACTGGTGATGGTATACTTCATCATCAGGACCATGTCCGGGCGACAAGAGTGTGACTCTATATCTATCTAATATATTAAAACTTCGAATATACGTTCATGACGCGCATATGCAAAACCTTTATATACTAGATTGTCCAAATCAATATAAATAAATTATTCAAATACGTATAAAACGATTTAAATTTCAAAACAAAATTGTTTTCATTTGAAAAATATACTCTTCACACTCGTTCTAGGATACTACTGATCCTATCTCTAACGAGTCATTCTAATTGGATATTACTAATCCAATATCTGATGAATTCTTTCGTATGGTTCTAATGTGTCTTGTTCTCGAGCTCTGTAAACCAAAGCTCTGATACCACTCTATAACGACCCGAACTCCCCCGGTAAGGAAAGCCCGGATTGAGATGAGAACAACACACAACGGAACGTAGACAGAAGAACATTTCATCGTTTATTACAACAATTTCATCAGAATACAAGAATATATAGAGTATGAATAAATAAATTACACATTTGACAAATATCAGATTACAATAAATTACATAGCAGCGGAAAATAATACAAAACACAACTGAAAGTAATACACAGATACAGAGCTTTCCGAGCATCGTTCCAGCTGTAAATCAGGATCCTCTGAATATAAATCTGCAAAACCAAAACTACTAGCTGCCCGTGTAGAAAATAGGGGCACCCAGAGTTTAGGTTAAAACAATAAACTCCAGGTCAGTCATGTGACTGGTGTGAGAACTTAAATAGTTATTTAAAACTTTACTTTGAAAGATAGTAATTTAAGGGACCACGCTGTATAACACGGAACGGGTTTCCTCCCAAGAATACTAGTGCATATAACAAAACAGCGCAATGCTCTTTGGAAAAATGAAGCTATTATAAGACCCAGGTCCCATCACACAATGCAACGCAAGCCGGAGGATAGGGTTTTCCCTTATAATAGCCAAATAATGCTTGATACGTTTAAAAACAAATCATTTGATACTATTATAGGTGTATAGTGTCAAAACAATTTCAAATCATAAATATCAATCATAGGCGGCATGGGTACCATCTATCATGTCGCCATACTAGTTCTACAATTAAAACCGCAATATCACGTATTGGAAATTGGATTTCCGTCATGAACCGAGGCAAAGGGCAAGCT
The DNA here is from genome assembly GCA_030737875.1 of Allium sativum. Lineage (NCBI taxonomy): Eukaryota > Viridiplantae > Streptophyta > Magnoliopsida > Asparagales > Amaryllidaceae > Allium > Allium sativum. The sequence continues at coordinate 337,141,311 of CM060909.1, read as the reverse complement.
CCTCTCCGATTCGAGACAATCTAGCAAATGTCTCAGGACCCCACTATGATCCTTGGATCTTCAGGGCCGGTCCTCTCTTACTTTTGAGGATTGGCAATTCCTGAACACACGTTTCCCGGTCCTTAAAGACCTATATCCGAGGCCCCTCTTATCCAACAACCACACAGGTGAAAAGTATATAAATTTCAGGGCTGGTAAGTCACTGACACCGCCTTAGCTAGAAAGAAACGTCGTGCTCTCCCGACAGTCACTATCCCGTTTTTGACTCATACCGAGGTGTGAGGCTCGCGAATTCACGTTATACACAAAGCTACGTCACACAGACCATGCTTTGATCATCAACCACAAGACTTTGCTTTTCAACAGAAGCCTTGATCAATTACCTTTTACGCGTGCCACACTGGCAATTCACTCCATGCGACTGATGTCCATCGATATACAACCTCTGAGCTCGTACGTCTCAGAGAAGGGCGTTAAGCAAGAGAATAAATTCTCTGCCGCCAAACAGATGTATATTTAATAGAGATCAATCAACACAGAATAAAATCCAATGTCAGACACACAATCCATTTACAAGTTCGTTCTGGGTCTGAACGAAACCGGAGGCACTTTCCTCGCATATCCATCGATCTCCAAGTACGTCTAGACGATCACCAACTGTTTCCCTCATCTTGGGTGTACAGCCCAATCGAGATCATCAGTAATCACCCAAACGATGTGAAGAATTCCGGTCTTCAACCACCGTCTTCATCTTCGACATCTCGTCGAATCGGTTATTCAGAATGGGTATAAACCCGGCCTTTCTGAATAACCCACGTATATAATAATCAAATGTTACACAAACACAACAAACGCCTTATTCCAATTCAGAATATTCTTTTATTCACAAAATCACATTTTTAGGGAATAGGTTCCCATTAATTTTATCAAAGATAAATTCTTCAAGATTTATTCTTAAATCTTCCTTTAGATATCATTTCAAACCATATTATGGTTTTCCAAACTAGTCAGGATTAGCGAACCACACCGAAGTAATTATTTATTTTATTTCCCAATCCCAACCTATTCATCCCATGGAGCAAAACTGGTAATACCCCATATCTAACACCACAGTGCTATCGGTAAAATTAATTACCATTTCACGTTCAAATCTAATTAAAGATTTAACTATCGCTTTGGAGCAAAACTGGTGATACTCTATTCTCGATCACATTCCAAATTTGATAATTTAAATTATCAATTCACATTTCAATCTAATTAAAGATTCATTAAAACTCCACTTAGTTTTAATCCTTTCAAAAATCAACCTCCTGCCTTTAACTGGGTTAAAGAACCAATGTCATCTAAAACACGATTCACGATAAACCCAAATCACATTTGATATTAAATACAAGGCTCTGAATAGAAAATATACTGGCTTATATTCAATATCAAATTCTGAAACCAACAAATATCGTATTGGAAATAACGATATAAAATGTGTCTTTCCATAATTCCCATAACAATATCTATATAGTCACGAAATCCAACATCGAAATATTCCGAAGATAATTTCGATTCAACTCCAGTCCAATTTACGTATTGGGAATATTGATTATTTTTAAAATCACTTTCAAAATCAATTTATTTATTTCAAAAATAAATTGATTTTAATTCTAGTTCAAAACTAGTTCATTTCGACAAAAATATATTTTTATCCTTTCAAATGTGGAATTTTTCATCCCAGTTCTTTCCAATTCATATATTATGATTTTACACAAATTATTAATATTTTTAATAATTTTATCAAGGCCCGTGCAGTCAATTTCCATCAACGGCCATTGAACTGCACTTACAGCGACCTTTTCCAAATTTGATTTGGACATAATTCCAAATCCAACCGTTAGATTTCAAATTTCAAATATTCATTGGAAACTCTTTTCGATACGAACCCAACGGTTCCGGTTTTAGGAGAATCCGGCGGTCGGATCTCCCGCAACGTCAATTCGAAGTCAATGGTCGAAATTCGCGAACTACCGCGGCGCGACGGGTTCTATTCAGGCCATTATATATATAATAAATATATATTATATATATTTCGTCGATTTCCTTTTAAAACGTATTTTATAAATCGTTTTAAATTCATTTTCAAAACCATTTCAACACTATATTCACTATAAAAACGACTATAATCGATATAAATATCGTTCACGTCAAAATAGCGCAACTCTAATCAACAAGGCTTTATATATTTCAATAAATTCGTTATTCTATTCAACAAATGAATATTTATTCTATTCAACACATGAATCTATATTTCTTTCAACACACGACCAATCTCAACACATGATTACTGTCAACACACAACTATTTTTGTTATGTAAAATATTTTATAAAATTTTGGTATCTATCGTTTGATTTTCAATCAAACTCCACCGTGAAGTAGATTCTAATTTTAAATATGGTAAAGATGTAAATTTTATTATTAAAATATTTTACTCAACACATGAATAGTTTCAACACATGAATATTTTTATATTATGATATTCTTTATTTTCCCAATTGGAATGAAGCCCAATCAATCACCATATAATGTTAATTATATGGATTCCATACAACACATGTATATAATAGCAACGATAAACAATCAACCATCATCCAAAGTGCACCACACAACTGCATAAGCATCAAATATAAATAATTGACGCTTACACAGCCAGTCGACCTATCAATCGACATACAACTAAATAATTGGGATCAGTGTACGCCAAATATCATCCCAACACCCGTGTGGGGTTTCAATCCACAAACACTGAATATTATTTGTGCAGTTGGGCGATGTGTAAAATTTATCGTCCCAATCAATGTCCTTCAAATAGGTGTACATAAACAAACCGTCCGGTTTGTAAATGAATATTTATTTATTCACATTCACGTTAAAAATTATATTTTTAACGATGAATTCCTTTATTTCAACACATGAATTTCTACTCATTTCATTTATTCAATAAAATGATATTTTTATTTTTCTAACTTATTTTAGAAAATTTCGGCGGCATAACGGCACGATACTAGAAACGAGACAAGGCCTAGCCTTATCCCCGGTCTAATAATGGTCCACGCCATACACATATCAATCAAACCAATTTCAATTCACCAAACAACCAAATTTAGAACAAATAATCTAACCAAATACACAACCAAACAAACAAGTCCATGGTCTGTGGACAATGGTGTCAGGTGCTACTAAACACCATCTGCATCCTAGTATATATTTATAACTAGAAAAGAAAATTTAAAGTGAGAAGTTCTCACCGACTAGCTAAACCAAACGCCATGACTCTCTTATGTAGAAATCTTCGTCGTGCTCGCCTTTTTGCCAATTTCACTGCCCGTAGTCACTACATATATAAAAATCACATTTTTATATTGTTGCTATGTATATAAAAATCACATTTTTATACTACTACTATATAGATAAAAATTCTATTTTTATACCGCTGTTCATATAGTAAAGATGAAATCTTTACTATCTATATAATATAAAAATTCTATTTTTCTTCTACTTCATTCGTCAAAAACCATAGAAGCTTTAAAACGGAGAAAAATCACATTTTTTTTCTAATGCCCGAATTCGCTTTTCTGGTCCTAGAATTTGCAAACGAGCTTCAATCTTCACAACAACTTTTCTTCTAGCTTAAAGGCGCCATTCCGGACAACTTTCGCCTAGTATTCTTCCTCCCGAAAATGTGCCATTTCGCCGGAAATCGCGAAAAGACAGCATTTTGACAGTGTTTGGACAGCAGACTTTGGACGCGTTTTCCCGACAACTCCGCAATGCAAAATAGGACTATCATATACCAAATCGAAAAGAAAATCGTTCTCTTCGACTTTGGTCTTGAGGAACTTTGGCTAGAAACGCACGGTTTGGGAGTTATTTGCGAAATAAGGACAGGGTGTTATTTGCAAAACGGGATTTTTTGGTGAAAATGAGTTTTTGGGTGTAGCGGGGCCCACGGCCGGAATTGGGTGGCCATAGGGGGGCGCCGGACCTGATTGGGCGTGGGGAGGCCGCTGGTGGTGGCGGTGGGGCGTGGGAGGTGGTGGCCGGAGGAGCTAGGGTTTGCAAATTAGAAGAGGGAAAGAGGAGGGGAGAGAGAGGAGGAGGAAGAGGAGGGGAAAGTGGGGGTGGCGGCCGGCGGCCTGAGGTGGTGCGGCAGCGGGGTAGGGGGTGGTGGCAGCGGTGGTGGTGGAGGAGCTCTCCATTTTTAAAGAAAGAGGAAGAAAAGAGAAAGAGAAAAAGTGAATGAAGGAAAGGAGTAAAAGTAATTATATGCCGCGGATTTTGGACACGACATAGTAAACGTGAAGACGAGTCTAATAAACAAGTTTCTTTGAATTTCGAGTTCGTTTGACCATCCGTTAAAAATCACAAAACTCAGATAAGCTCTAAAAATGCGATTTTGACGTACCTTTTCTTCTTGCACGCTCACAAGTTAACTTCAAAAATCATGCCCTCTTGGATTTAACCATTATTAGACGATACGAATCCAAAAAAAAAGTAGAATCAAATTCCGAGGTCGTATCAATAATGTTCCTTTGTAAAATGACTGCATGTTTTACCCTGAACTGTTTTAGCTCGCACGGCCACATACTAACTCCATTCGACGCACCCTTTGGAACTCAACAATAATTTGTCATTGTGAATCCATAAAAATTTATCTCGTCGAATTCTGAGCTCGTATGGAAAATTTCACTTTTTAAGGGCTATGTATTGCTAACTGAAAAGCTCCTGCCAATTGCCACTATTCCGGATATCGGAATATATCGAAGCTTATACTTTTCGGAGTTCTAAACGGCATTTTGAACTCAATGGAAGTGGTTTCGAGTCCAAATTCATCCGTATGCAAAATTGACTTTTTGGACCATGTATAATTTACATAGCGACTATTCTGAATTTTCAACTGGGCATAACTTTTAATTCCCGCTATGAAATTTCGATTTTTTAGATTCGTTGGAAAGATATTCTCAACTAGATTCTAATATTTTTGGTTTCGCCAAAATCCGGTTTATTTTGCACCCGGTATGTTCAATTGAAATTTGAAATCGAATTATCGAACTACCGCGTCATTTTCTATTCCTTTTATAATTATATATAATTATTTATATTCTAACGATGATGTATATAAATATATACGTTCGAATTATATTCAAAATAAATTTCTCGTTGTTATTATTTAAAATAATTCATTTTAAATATTCAAAATTCATTAAAATTGCCAAAATAAAAATTTTAAACTGGCTCAGAATTTCCGGGTTGTTACACTTAAAAGGGGTTTTCTTCAAATGATCTCCGTTTTCAATGAAACAAATCTTAGTAAGATCGTAACAGCTAATTATTATTGCCAGATTTGAAGTTTCACGCCAAACGGAGTTACTCTTTGAGCGTGACAAAATAAAATGCATAATAAATCGACTATTTGGACTCGAACGAGCACCATTTGAGCATATAGACTTGGAATTTAGGGAAACAAGATTCATTAGGACCGTACGTCAAATTATAGCATGACGTCCATACTCGTTACGGTTGGAGTTCGTATGCGATCATAGTAACCAATAAAATGTGTTCAGAAAATGCGATAGGTACGAACAGAAATATCGTTGGTCAACATCACAATAAAAATCGTCGATCACGTCAAATAAAAATCTTCCGTCACATCGCAATATAATAATATAATTAAATATAATATTTTTATCCTATAAAATAAGCTACCATACCCTTTCTCCATACCCAAACCACTCTTCCCTTTCCATCATTCTTCAAACCGTTTCTTCAGTAAAACCATTAACTTCGAAAATTCCTTATAAATCAAATATGCTATGGAATACACTAAAGTTAGATTTGTTGGATTCCTTAAACTCTCCTTTTCATACTGGCGTCCTTTTCTGATGACTCGATCATAGTTTGGGGGCCCTTTTCTTTTTTTCAAATAGTGGAACAATGGGCAGCAGTTGGAGGCTGTATTGCTATGATTACTGTGAACTCCAATCGAATGGGGTGGAGCTGGTTCAAGAGATGGAAGGTGAACTCGAGGCTGAATTTTCGGTGGGGGTGCGATGGTCAACGGACTTCGGTGGTTGGAGATAGAGGGGCTCAAACTTTTGCAATTGTTTTCGTTTTTTAGAAGAGTTCTATTCGGAGAAAATACATGGAGGAGGAGGCACAGGCGAGAGGACCTGCGGTGGATGATGCTCAGGAGGATTGTGAGGTGGAGATGAGATAGTTGCGACTGGAGAAGAACCGACAAGGTGGAGACTGATCTGAGGGGAGGGGGACGCTGAAATGGGTGGTCGGATGATGATCGCGGGTGGTATCGATGGTGAACTTAGCGTCAGGGAGTGAGTTATTTGCATGAAGAATACTGATAGTAGGATTTTGGTGAGAAGGAGGACTGTAGGGGACGTATGTTTGATGGTTAAAAAGGGAAAAGATTTTCTTTGGAAGGAGAACAAACCAGAAGAGGCAACAGGTAGCTTTACTATCGGGAAGAGGAAGCTGTTTTCTAAAAGTGGGAGGAGGAGCACGAATAATTGGGAGAAACGCGTAATTAACGTAATGAAATTAATGTGTTAATTGAGGTTAACATAGATTTATATTGGGATTTAATTCAATAATTTAGGTAGTGTTATTGGGTTTTAGATTCGTGAAGTGGAGAAAACCGCGTGAAGAAACAGCCTGACGTGGTATAAGTTAATAAGATAATTAATGGATTTGTTAATTAAAGTTAATAATTAAAATAATTAATATTAATGGGTGTAGTTAATTTATTAAGTAATCCAATTTAAATCAAATAGTATAATACGTATAACTTTTATGTTTGTAAACATGATTGGACGAAACTAGTGCCGATGGGATCGTATTGACGATGCCGACGTGTACGAACTGGAATGGAGTGATTCTGAGGCCATCAGAATTTTATGTAGTTCCAAACGTTGGTTAAAACTATGTAGTACAACGCAACATCATCGGAAACAAACCAAGGTGAGTTAATTCTCACACTTCTGGGTACTGTGATGTGTTAAATTCATATTATTAACACTTATCATTTATAAGTATAAAATTGGCTGAATGGATGTTATGGATGATTTATAGTTGTTTATTGGTTGATTTTTTGTCAATGTTATATTATAATTCTCATTTCATATGCTAGTGATAAACAATATTATAAACCATTGTGCAAGGACGAACAGGTTGGAGGAATCCGACCGGATTCCTCAAATAAATTGTACATTATTTGTTGTTTTTGCATTGTCAAGTATGAATTGTTTATTCCAAGTTATATAATACCCTATTTAGACATCAATGATTGAATGAGTTGATTGTAGAATCTAAATTCAACAATCGTCATGTTTTAATCAATACGCAGTATTGATTGGGTAATTGGCAGTAGATGGTCTAAGTCCATCATTTTGAAACATTAATTCACCGTCAGGCGAATTAACGCATTTGAAGATATAAAATTTATGTTTATAACTAAATCAAATTTTCAGTTTTATGTCAGTTATTTAAAAGAGAGTTTTAAATGAGTTAATAATTATGATTTTTTTTAGAATGTAAAGTGTTAATAGAGTTTATATCGTAACATCTTATGTTTTAATACATAAGGAAGCCGAGATTAACGAGTAAGTTGATCATTTGGAACAATTGTTTCAAAAGAAAAAATTAAGTAAGTTTAGTTTAAACTAATTATATTTTCAATTAACATAATAAAGAATGGTTTCAATGGATAATTAATCAAACTAAATATTATTTTAGACATTGTTAACCTTAATTTAATTACATTTAAGGTGATTGTTGGATAGTTTATAAATTATAAAATAAACTATTATCTTAATAATTATATAAGAAGAATAACTAGCTGATTGTTAGTTGATGATGAAGTAATGTACTTTACTTCAGTAAATGACTAAATTAATAGTTATTATTTAAAAATTAAAGTAACGACTTCTTAAATATGATTCATTAAAGATGGTAATCAAATATGAAATGAGATTGGTGAATGTGAACGAGACTTATGAAAAGGGATTTTATAATCCGAAATTTCATAAACAGGTTATAAAGAAATCTGGGTTTAAATTAAATATTCTATTTAATGTTCGATTCGAGATAAAAGAGAAGATATGCAAAACATACGAATGGAAATACTTATCCATTTAAGTAAAGAAGAAAATAAAAAGGGTTTTGTTTATAAAATCCAACCATTGGGTTTTTAACGATATTAAAAAGTATTGGATAAAGTATTAGTGAACGGATCTAGGTTTATAAGAAAAAGGGGTTTGAGGTGTTAACTAAGGCAAGAACCCTAAATAAATATTTTTACTTTAGGATTTAATTATGTAAAGGTCGTAAGCGATAAATAATTTCAAAAGTGAAAAGGGTAGTGATGTTTTAACAAAAGAAGTGGATTAAGGGATTTATGGTTATAAATCATAAGTTTAGATTATATAAAGGTTTTGGGAAGGGTATTGGTGGATGGATTATTGTTAATCCAAGTTATGAATAGAATAATAATAAGGGAGTTTTAAAGAAAAGGTAAATGATTACTTAATGAAAATATTAAGTAAAATAGTTATCGTTGAATAAGATTTTCAAAAGAAAAGATATGTTTTATAAAACCATGGTTTGAATTAAGATAGAAAATAAGATCTGACTAATATTATAAGGATATTTGTTTGAGTTACGAACTTCTATTTATTCTGAGATAAGAACGTTTTTGACCAAGGTCTGAGAGGTAAATAAAATACCCTAACTTGGACGACTTCGCTATTATCGAAGAATGATATTAGTTTGTAACAGTAAGAAGGTTGAAATGAGTTATTATTTGTGTGAAACGTTTGCAAGGTTTGAAATGTAATATAATACAATGAGTTTGAAATTTAAACAATGGGTAAGTTAATAATGTTTAATCGAGTTGAAATATAAAGTTTATTTATACCTTTAGGCTATTTATATAGCACTGTTTTAGCGAAAATGGAAATAATACGAGTGAACTATACTCATTCGAAAGAATAAGTAAATAGAAATGGAAGTGCTATAGTAATTCGAAAACAAAAATAAACATTTGGAATTTAAGTAAATTTCGACAAGATCTTCAAGTCGGAGTGAATTAAAGCCAGTGAGGAATAAGAAAGCGTATGTCGTTTAACATAGTTTTGGCGCATAAGAAATGGATAATGGAATTATACCTTTGAATTAACGGTATATTGATATATCGACATTTCCAAAGTTAAGAAGTAAATGGTTTATGAAAATATAGGAATATTTTCAGAATTAAAGGAGAATAAAGCGGAGTGTGAATAAACGGGATGTATTATTTTCAAATGACGAAACGGAAGATGATCTGGCAAGATATGAGAATGGAATCAACTTTAAATATATGAAATGATTTCCAAATGATTCAATAAAGAGTTTTAATGAATGGTTTTAACCCATGAGGGCTGGAGCTGCCAATGTACTTGATCGTACTATTTGACCAGTGTGATTGAATGATTGTTTTGTTGAGATTGATAGTTAAAACACCGGCTATCAGTAAAATATTATTGGACCTTTTGACATGTTGTTTCGAAGAGACTGGGATGGGGACTGACCCAAAACCACTTCGAATCAACGTGGCGCTCGAAGCTAACCTGTAGGGAATAAATATGGAGCAATGAAGACCGTAGATCTTCATGAAGCAAAAGAATTACTTATAATCTCGGGTCCGCTCCCCGAGATAAACTGTGGTTCTGTCATGATGAAAACTGCGGTTTTTGCAAGGACTACTCACTACTGATCTATAGGGTGATTCCTAGGATGCAGTAGGAGGGTGCCTTCGGTTCATCCTGTTCCTGGATGACTTGTATGCACGAACGTCTGACAGAGTATTTCCTGGGGATCACGTACGTTGATTTTTACAAATATACAAAGTTTGGTGGCGGAGAAATTCTCTTGCTTAACACCCAGAGTATATTTATGGATGTCAATCAGTGATTTGACGGATCTGACGATGTGGCATTCAAAGTGAATTTGATGAGATGATCTCTAAAAGATAAAACGTGACCTCAACCCTCATCAACCGGAAAATGGCAAAAATCGGGTAGGTCGCATGGCTAGTTGGGTCATTCCCAAGCAGGGTGTAATATCACCATCTAGAGATTCCATTTCCTTCTTTAATCATTCGATGATGTCCCACGGGAACGGTTTCTGATCCCAACCGGTGGGTGGTAATACATTCAGTCCACTCAGGTTAAATGAGTGACCGGTCATGTTTAGCCTGGGTTGCAAGATGTTCTTGTTAAACCCTAGTGTATATCCCTCTAGAATACACTGATCGGAAAGGTGGTCCCATACCTTGACATAGTTGGAATCCAATCTCCAATAAGCGCCATGCGGTTTTTGATTTTATAATAAATATGTAGAGCGTGAGATGCAAGCGTTCTACTACTTGGTTATTTGTTTGTGAATTGATAGACATTATTATAATATCACAGGATTTTGATATCAAAACTATTTTGGGTTATAGTAAGGTAAAACCCGTCCGTGTTTATGTGTGGGCTGGTTTTACTATTGTCCTTTCTTTCAAAAAAGGACTTCTAAAGTTAAGTTGATTATTGATGTGAATTTAGCACTGATGGTATTCTAGACTGATCCAGGTGTTTTTGCTTTGCTCCAAAATGTGCTCGGGTCAGACCGAACATATTTCCAGGTTAGTTTTCGTTTGGAGCTCAGGAGTTGGAAGTAGGAGGCTTCACCGTTAGTTAAGCAAAGTTTGTTCCGCTGTATCTGATGTATATTGTACTCTGATCATTGGTATGTATACACAATTCTTTGGGTAAAGTTATTTTGTTATATTATATTTTATTCATTCCGTTGTGAGATTTTGATGACCTTCTTATTCTTCTAATCTGATATTTCTTTCTTACTCTCTCACCCTCTAATTTCTTTCTCTTAACATTCTATTTTTCTATATAATTTGGGTTGTCTATTGTAGTTAAATGTCAGCTTAAATTGTACTAAAAAATGGGACGTTACAGATGAAAACCTTAGTTTATAAAGTATTCATACCAGTTGATGTTGATCCTTCTAATACTCCCCCTTAAACTATACTATACCTATTTTATTATTTCTCCCCCTTTGTCATTATCAAAAAGAAATTCTAAACATACTCCCCCTAAAACCTATATCTATTTATACATTTCCAATGATTATACTATACTATACCTATAGTAGACTATACTAGACTAAACTAAGTTATACTCCCCCTAAATCTATGCTATAATTGATCCTAATAACTATATAATACTCCTTATATTTCCCTCTAAATCTATGATTCTAAACATAAAATATTATAACTCCCCCTAAAATTATGTCTATACTAGTCTAATAAACTAAATAGAAGGATAATAAACTAAGCAAACAACTCAATATTTATAATAAATTCAAACAAGCAAATCAATACAAACAAGCCAATCAATACAAACAATCAAATCAAACAAACAATTTAAACAATTAAATCAACCAAAGCATTTTTGAACCTTCAACTAATCCTTAGAAACTCTAAAACTCCCCCTTAATCTAATACAAGACTAAACCTATCCTAAACTCTAATTCCCTTAAAACTATAATAAGACCTTAATCTAGACTTATAAATAACTTTGATAAGATATCCTTAAAATAATGTTATAAGTAAAGCAATTCAATCCAATAAATCAATCAATTTAAGTTTTGTTGTCACAAAATATCAATTCAAAAATGAAACCAAACATATCTTGTAAAAACCTATAATGCTCCTATCAACCATTAATGAAATTTTACCAATATCTTGCGTAAACGGAGGTGCGGGCTGTTACAAAAGTCAATCAAGTTATCTAAGTCAAACAAATCAAACAAACCAAATAAGTCAATTAATTCAATCAAGCCAATTAATTCAATCAATTCAACCAAGCCAAACAAACCAATCAAGTTGATCAAAACAAAGTAAATATTTAATGTATTTGATTAATAATCCTAAAATTCTAATTAGATTAAAACTTTTCATACTATATACTTGTTATGTGTGGAGTTAAAGTTAACATGTAATGCAGTGTGTTGGTTATAATGCAGTATTTCATACGCAAATCTATTTGAAGTGATATACTGAATGAAATGCAACTTGTGATATGAATGATTTTAATTTGAGATGTACGATAATTTATAATAATGATGTATGATATGAAATAAGATATGTAATGATAGTATGCAAAATGATTTGGTAATTATATCTATTTAAGTAAAGTATATTCCAAGTACTATCTAACTATTATGCATATATTACAAATTATTTGAATTAAAAAAGGATAATATATATTAATTTATAGATTTAGGTTAATGATAATTATGAAAGAGATTGAAAGGACAGTAAAGATAAAAGTTTTATGGTATTCATAGTATATAATTTAAAATAATTCTATGAGAAATGTGGAGTTAAGTAATCTTAGTAGGATGCTTCTTTGATATAGTAAAAATTGAAGGTCTGTAATGGCGCGTTTTGTTAGCTGTCGAATAATTAATTTATTTAATGATTTATATATCGATTTGGCGATATCGATAACTTAAAGTACAACGTTCGAACTTATAATTTATAATTATAATTAAAACGAACCTGAAACGTCGCGGCAGTTCGCAATTTGGCGATTTGAACTTCAACTGAATGTACAGGATTCGTTTTAAGCCGGATTTCTGTGAAACAAGAAACGTGTGGAGCTGGTGGAGTATATCCTTCTAGTGGAAGAGAAAAATCGAGATTTCGTCGTGTAGATTTTGAGTTATGTCCAAATCAAATTTCAGAAAAGTCGCTATAGAATCGATTATCGACCGTAACGGTTTATTCGATATAACTAGAGATCGACTTTGAATTTAGACAAGGTCCTTTTGGGAAATAGCGATAATTTAATTTTTAGAATTTTACTGTAATTTTTAATTAATTAAATTAGCAACTTTTTATTTGGAGTATTTGGCACCCTGTATCGACATTTCGGGGTTTCAAAATATGAGTCCACCTACCGGTATTATTACATTTTTGGGATCGTGACACGTTGCCTGATACGATGATGTTTTTATTTCTGTCCACAGTTGTCGCAAATGAACGAAATTCTGCATCGTCGGTACCGCATTAAATATAACAAACCATACCACCCATGCCAACGAACCATTTAATCTATACACGTCCTCTCCTCATATATACATTGGTGTCTGCACGTCCTTCCCTCATTTTTACAAAGTCATGGTTCATACACGTCCTCTCTTGTGTCAACCGCATAACTCTTGTTCCTCAAACCTTGTCGGGGACCTCCAGTTTTCACAAAAGAAGAATCCCATCCCGTATATATAATCGGCCGCCAATATTTCCTGGAACCCAAAGAAAAAATGCAACTTTATAAAATCAAAACAAACCCAAATCAGTCCCTATAAACTTCGAACCCCGTGTCTTTCTCGTCAGTCTGAGGTCGAGTATCTCTGGAGGGGTCGCGATGATGAAGGATGGATTGTTAAGGGGAGTATCATATGAGGGAGGGTCTGCTGAGGGGTGGGTGTAGTTCTGGAGAGTAAATACTGTGTGGGTCAGTTTGTGGTTTGTTTCACGTCAGCATGAAGTGGGGGCCATGCACTGTTTTGCTGAGTGCAGGGATTGATGGAGTATGTGGATAGGAGAGAGAGTACGGACGTGGGGTGGTTGAAGAATGAAGGTGTGGACGTATGGGCTTTCAGGTTGCGGGATTGATGAGGCAAGGCCGAATGCATGTGGAACGTATGGCATAGGGAGTTTTTGATGTATTTAGATTTGTGTAAGGTGAAGTAGAAAAGGAGCAGTTGTGTTTGGAGAACGCGACAATGGCTTTGCTGAAGCCAGGAGGAGATGCGATCGGGTAGAAGCAACCGGTGAGGAGGAGTAAGAGAGTCGGGAGTGGAGTGGGACAATGGTTGTTGTTCCAAGTTTTGTTGAACGGGGAAGGGATTACCCGAGCAGGAAGAAGTCGGAAATGGAAATCATGGATGGCTATGAGGTGTTGTCTGCAGTGCAGACTGATTTTTCCTCCAGCTCGAATTAAAGAAGAAGAACTTGGGTCCGGGTTTAAAACGTACAAGGTGGGCCTTGTTTAAATGAAGAAGCCCAAATTTTTATTAAAAGGGAAAAACGGGCTGAGCTTAAAACGATAGCCCAAAAAGGGAGAAGTTGTTCAGCGGGCCAAGCTGCATGAGATTGGGTTGAAGGAAGGGGTGAGGCCATATCCTAAAACAATGTTTAGTTTTAAATTAAATAAATAGTGTATTAACTTTACAATGCAATAACTTCGTCATACGATATCAGATTGACGAACCGTAAGTTGCATTGGGATCATATGGACGGTGGCTACGTCATGGAACTGACTGGAAGTCCATCTGAGCTCGTTATAATTTATGGCAAAATAAATTGTCCAGCTGGATAAAGCGATGGTTATCGTCATTGACGATGATCGTCTAAATGTGAGTAAATCTCACTAACTCTGAACAGTTTATAATTTCATGTTGCATTGTTAGAACTGTTAAAATTGTTTGTTTGACCGTGTGTTGATTGTTTGATTGAACTGCTAGTCAGTTAGTTAAATTTCTATATTGATTCTGTTTAACAGAATATATCATATGGAACTGAAAGTGATGTTATCTGTATTGTCTAACATCTGTGATGCAGGGAAACAGGTTGGAGGAATCCGACTGGATTCCTCAATAGTTATTTTATTATTTTTCATATATTGTTATATGATGTGATATAAAATCTGTGGGCGATTATATGTGCTTGGACGATATTGAATATCGTGATTTGATATGATTGAATACCATAACATACCGAAATGTTGATAAGGGGATTTTCAATGTTTATATTGAAAATGAATCTTATTTATAAAATCGATAGGATTTTATAAAAAGGAAAACATTTATTTAATTTGAAAATAAATAAATGAAAAAGGAAACATTTATTTAGAAAATAAATGAAATAAAATAGAAACATTTATTTAGAAAATAAATGAATTAGAATATAAAGGAATATTTATTTGGGAAATAAATATAGGAACATTTATTTAGATTATAAATAAATGAAATAAAGGAATATCTATTTAAGGAATAAATAAAGGAACACTTATTCGGAAAATAGATAGAATTATACAAGGATAGATTTAAACACGTGCTTCGCACACAAGTATAACACGATATGGATTTTAAGGAGATATTGTAGAAGTAGGAATTATAACCAGAGTGTGATAAAAGGATTAAACAAAGTAATTGGTTAGGTTAACCAAAGCAAGTTAGTCGAGTTAAACAAAGTAATTGGTTAGGTTAACCAAAGCAAGTTAGTCGAGTTAAACAAAGTAATTGGTTAGGTTAACCAAAGCAAGTTAGTCGAGTTAAACAAAGTAATTGGTTAGGTTAACCAAAGCAAAGTTAGTCGAGTTAAACAAAGTAATTGGTTAAGTTAACCAAAGTAAATTAGTTAAGATAAACTAAGCGGTTAATCGAAGTGAATTAGTTAAGTTAAACTAATTGGTAAATCAAAGTGAATTAGCTGAGTTAAACTAAGTAAATCGGTTAGAGTTAATCAAGGTGAATTAACTAAGTTAAACTAAGTGGATTAGTTCAGTTAATCGAGACAAGTAAATCAAGTTATGTTAAACCATTTGAGTTAACCAGTTAGGTTAAACCATTTGAGTTAACCAGTTAAAGATAAACAGTTAAAGTTGACCAGTTAGAGTGGACCAGTTAGAGTTATCCAAGTGGAGTTAATCGAGTAGAGTTGCCGAATATCACTTATTCGAAGTAGAGTTATCGAATATAGTGTATTCGAGGGAAGAGTAATCGAATATAGTTTATTCAAGTGGAGAAATCAAATGTTATTCATTTGAGAAGAGTTACCGAATATTATTTATTCGAAGAGTAGTTATCGAATATTGGTTATTCGAAGTTAGTTAATCCAAAGGAGTTATTCGAAGTTAGTTAATCCAAAGGAGTTATTCGAAGTTAGCTAATCCAAAGGAGTTATTCGAAGTTAGTTAATCCAAAGGAGTTAGTCGAAGAGTTAATCGAATATAGTTATTCGAAAGAAGGTGTTAATCGAATATAGTTATTCGAGTAAAGTTAAAAGAGTTAATCGAATTTAGTTATTCGAAATGAGTTATTCGAATTAGGTATTTGAATAGAGTTAAACACATTAGAGTGATTCGAATTACTTATTCAAATAGGGTTAAACACGTAAGAGTTAATTGAATATTAGTTATTCAATTAGAGTTAAATCGAATTTAGTTATTCGAAAGGAGTTAATCAATTTGAGTTAAGTTAATCGATTTGAATTAAGTTGAATCGAAATGGAGTAAATCGATTAGAATTAAGTTAATCGAGTTAGAGTAAATCGAATATTGGTTATTCGAAGGTAAGTTATTCGAATTAGTTATTCGAAGGAGTTAATCAAATGAGTTGATCCAAAGGAGTTAGTCGAATATTAGTTATTCGAATAGAGTTAAAGGAGTTATCGATTTTATTTTGATCGAAAGGAGTTATCGATTAGTAAATCGAAAGGAGATTTTCGGATATAGCATATTCGAAAGAAAGAGATCGAATATTGTTTATTCGAAAGAGAGAGATTTCGAATATGAGTTATTCGAAGAGAGATAACCGAATATAGGTTATTCGAAGAAGAGTTAATCAAATAGAGATTACTCGAAAGAGAGTTATACGTCGAATTCGATTATAGCGAATTCGGGAAAGTACTATTTACTTTCCAGGGTTTAAATCAAGATTTAGTTATTGATTTAGAAATTAGATGTCTGTTAAATTATTCGAGTTAGGAAATAAATTTATAATTTAGGTTGGATATTTTAGGGGTTGGAATTATAACGTTATAGTTATAATCAAATGTTGTCATATAAGAAGTGGATTCGTAACCTGAATCCGAGAATTTGCGTAAACAGATGATTGTAAAAAGTGAGTGATGAGCTTCATCTATTTCACAGTAAAGGACGTTGTTCAATTAAGGTCTGAGAGGTAATTATACCCCAACTTGATTGACTTCAGAATTGACAAAGGAATAGTTGTGGTTCGATCTAAAAGGTTGATTAGGGATAAAGCTAAGGAATAAGCGATAAATGGATTAAGCGAAACGATGTTTTATACAACGTTCATTGGAAATCCGTAAATGAGTTTTGGAAACGTTTTCCAAATATAGTCAGATATGTTTTCTAAACATAGAAAATGAAATGTTTTCATGATAAGAATTTAAGAAATAGAGTTAAGCAAATTCAGAAAAACTAACTGGAGAGGGTAAGTTGAACGGTTTTCTAAGTGACGATCTGATGTTGGTTTCGACCTTCTGGATTGATACTTAGAGAATTGTTCTCATACTAGTTACAGTTAGGGACTGATAGTTGCGAAATAATAGTGATGTGAAAATAAGCTATGGAAATGTTTTCCAATGATTAATAACATATATTTTCTAAATATATGAAATAAGGAAATATGAACATATGATGATTGATCGATCGAATTCCCATTTGGAAATAAGATCGTTGTTTGTACACCGACATGTTTTCATTTGATAGTTAGATCACAGACTATCAAAGTTTTGACCATTTTAACGTTGTTAATATGGAGAGACCTGTTGGATTATTATCCAAAGAACCACTCTGTATTGGCATAAGCGTTGCGAGCAATATATGCCAAAGATAAATTGAAGACGGAGTAAAGTGCAAGGGCTGTTGTATAAGTCTTAGATAACAGTGACTAAGATAGATATACTGAATAGTGCCTTCGGTTTGTCCAGTCCCATGACAACGTATATGGAAGAAGGTCTGACAGAGTATATCCAATGGATCGCGTAAGTTGATCTGTTCAAACGTATTCACGTTTGGTGGCGGAGGAATTCGTTTCTCTTAGCTGTATACCCGTGTTATTTTTGGATAAGTCAATTTGTGATTTGGCGGGTATGACGATGTGGCATTCAAAGTGAATGGTGATCAGATGTTCTAAAGATAGACGTAGCTTCTGGCTTCACACCAGGAAGTAACAAAAATTGGGCTAGCCAGCATGTCTAGTTGGGTCATTCCCAAGCAGGGTGTATTCTCACCGATCTAGGGAATATTCATATTTATACGTCTTTTTGATTCTGTATCTTCGGATGACGGTTTGATGGCCTATAACCGTGGTGGCAATATATTCGCGACACTCAAGCTAAATGAGTGAGCGGCCATGTGTGGCCGGGTTGCAAGACGTTCTTGTTGAACCCTGAGTGTATCACCTCTAGAGTACACTATTCAGAAGGTGCTCCCATACCTTGTCTGTTGGAATCCATTCTCCGATAAGCGCCCTGCGGTTTATGATTTTATACTATGTATGTAGAACGTGAGATGCAAGCGTTTCTGCTAGATTGATACCTATTTGTACTTAGACATTATTATAATATCACAATGATATTGCTTGTCAAAGTTGTTTAGATACTCATAAGGAAAAACCCGTTCCGTATTCACGGCGTGGTCTTATGAGATATCATATACCTGTTCAATTGTTTTAACTGTTTTACTCATACCAGTCCCATGACTGACCCGGAGTTTACTTTGTTGTTTTCCCTAAACTCTTGGGTGCCTAAATTTGTACGGGCAGTCAAGTAGTCGGGATTTACAGATATGCTTGGAGAGAGCTTGGAGCAGGAGGCTGCAAGATTTTATAGCTATAGTTATTTCCGCTGTGTTGTAAGTGTTGTACTCTGATAAGTGCTATTGTATATATATAACTGTTTACTTCAAAGTTATGTTATATATATTATATGTTATTCGTTCCGCTGTGAGATTCGTGTTACTCTGATGATTCTGATGTTCTTCTTCTTCTATTCTATTAGTTCTATCTTTTCTTTCTCACCTTCTAAATTCTTTCACTAACGTCGCGGAATTTCCGACTCTCGAGGAGTCCGAAATTTCCAGCCGTTACAGTTGGTATCAGAGCTTAAGTTAAGTGATTACCTTGGCTCTGTGGCATAACTCGATAGAGATGGGATTAGTAATATCCTAGATTGAGTTTGAGTGTATATATATGAGCGCGTAATTGTTATTCAATATAAAATGGTTTTATATTGTGGAGACTCATTGGTTGAGTGGCTTATGAATTCTGGTCGATCAGTTGATCCACTGTATCGATAAGGGTTACTAAACACTCGAATACGATGAACCGTCATGGTATGTTTTGAAAGAGGGTAAATGAAATAATTTTTCCCAAAATATATTTGTTTATAGAAGAAATATATATCTTGAAATTATTATAGTATATTGATTGTGTTGGTTGTTATTATAATCGAATAAGATTATAAAAGGGTGAAATGGTTATAAATGACCAATCAGAATTCATATGAATGTAATATATGAAATAGTTTGAATTAAATATGAATTTAAATCAGAATTTGGAATTTAAAATAAGGAAATTTTAAGCTCCTGGGAGATTTTGAAAATGTTTTTCAAATTGAAAATGATATAGTATTGAACTCACTTCGATAGCTGGAAAATAGATTCTGATGATGAATCTAGACATCATCAGTGTTCATTTTCGAGTTCTAAGTGACAGATTACTACCAAATGTTTTGTTTTTGAATTGTTTTGAGAAAACAAGTTGTTTAGAAATTCAAAGGTTTTGAATTGGCATTATGATTTCAAATTGATTTGAAAGAAACCCAGGAACTTAAGTTCTGGAATTAAAATTTAACTAATGAAGTTAAATAAAATGAGATGGTAAAAATAAATTGAAATTTAACTTGAACTGAGTTAAATAAAATTGAATTGGATTAGAGATAATCTAGAATGGAACCAAATTGATAAGTCAATAATTTGGAATTTGATATTAGAGTTCGAATGAAATTCGATTTGGATTTGAGGATATGAACAGATTGGAGATCAATTGGAATGGATAACATTGGTATATGTTGAAGTGGTAGCAGATGCAAGGGATAGAGTTAAATGCCCGACAAAAAGGTACAAGTTTATATCATATATGAGTTTGGATTTTATGAGCCGAATTGGCAAGCCGCTTGGCTATTTTGATTTCCTTTTGGATTGGAGGAGGCCTAGAGAGGCAAGTTGTGGTTTGACGTATTGATCCGTACAAAGAAGGTTACGGCGAAATTTTTTCGAAAATTTAAGGTGTTAGAAAATTTTCAGAATTTTTGAAAATTTTAGTTGGTCGGAAATAAATTAATAAATTAATTAAAATTAAATAGGTCTAGTCGAAACTGAAATTTAGTGGTAAAAAGGATTTTTAAATCTAGTTAGTAGAGTTAGTAGCATTTTTCTAACTTAGCAATTTCGAGGACGAAATTTTTTTAAGGGGGGAAGTCTGTAATGGCGCGTTTTGCTAGCTGTCGAATAATTAATTTATTTAATGATTTATATATCGATTTGGCGATATCGATAACTTAAAGTACAACGTTCGAACTTATAATTTATAATTATAATTAAAACGAACCTGAAACGTCGCGGCAGTTCGCAATTTGGCGATTTGAACTTCAACTGAATGTACAGGATTCGTTTTAAGCCGGATTTCTGTGAAACAAGAAACGTGTGGAGCTGGTGGAGTATATCTTTCTAGTGGAAGAGAAAAATCGAGATTTCGTCGTGTAGATTTTGAGTTATGTCCAAATCAAATTTCAGAAAAGTCGCTATAGAATCGATTATCGACCGTAACGGTTTATTCGATATAACTAGAGATCGACTTTGAATTTAGACAAGGTCCTTTTGGGAAATAGCGATAATTTAATTTTTAGAATTTTACTGTAATTTTTAATTAATTAAATTAGCAACTTTTTATTTGGAGTATTTGGCACCCTGTATCGACATTTCGGGGTTTCAAAATATGAGTCCACCTACCGGTATTATTATATTTTTGGGATCGTGACACGTTGCCTGATACGATGATGTTTTTATTTCTGTCCACAGTTGTCGCAAATGAACGAAATTCTGCATCGTCGGTACCGCATTAAATATAACAAACCATACCACCCATGCCAACGAACCATTTAATCTATACACGTCCTCTCCTCATATATACATTGGTGTCTGCACGTCCTTCCCTCATTTTTACAAAGTCATGGTTCATACACGTCCTCTCTTGTGTCAACCGCATAACTCTTGTTCCTCAAACCTTGTCGGGGACCTCCAGTTTTCACAAAAGAAGAATCCCATCCCGTATATATAATCGGCCGCCAATATTTCCTGGAACCCAAAGAAAAAATGCAACTTTATAAAATCAAAACAAACCCAAATCAGTCCCTATAAACTTCGAACCCCGTGTCTTTCTCGTCAGTCTGAGGTCGAGTATCTCTAGAGGGGTCGCGATGATGAAGGATGGATTGTTAAGGGGAGTATTCATATGAGGGAGGGTCTGCTGAGGGGTGGGTGTAGTTCTGGAGAGTAAATACTGTGTGGGTCAGTTTGTGGTTTGTTTCACGTCAGCATGAAGTGGGGGCCATGCACTGTTTTGCTGAGTGCAGGGATTGATGGAGTATGCGGATAGGAGAGAGAGTACGGACGTGGGGTGGTTGAAGAATGAAGGTGTGGACGTATGGGCTTTCAGGTTGCGGGATTGATGAGGCAAGGCCGAATGCATGTGGAACGTATGGCATAGGGAGTTTTTGATGTATTTAGATTTGTGTAAGGTGAAGTAGAAAAGGAGCAGTTGTGTTTGGAGAACGCGACAATGGGTTTGCTGAAGCCAGGAGGAGATGCGATCGGGTAGAAGCAACCGGTGAGGAGGAGAAAGAGAGTCTGGAGTGGAGTGGGACAATGGTTGTTGTTCCAAGTTTTGTTGAACGGGGAAGGGATTACCCGAGCAGGAAGAAGTCGGAAATGGAAATCATTGATGGCTATGAGGTGTTGTCTGCAGTGCGGACTGATTTTTCCTCCAGCTCGAATTAAAGAAGAAGAACTTGGGTCCGGGTTTAAAACGTACAAGGTGGGCCTTGTTTAAATGAAGAAGCCCAAATTTTTATTAAAAGGGAAAAACGGGCTGAGCTTAAAACGATAGCCCAAAAAGGGAGAAGTTGTTCAGCGGGCCAAGCTGCATGAGATTGGGTTGAAGGAAGGGGTGAGGCCATATCCTAAAACAATGTTTAGTTTTAAATTAAATAAATAGTGTATTAACTTTACAATGCAATAACTTCGTCATACGATATCAGATTGACGAACCGTAAGTTGCGTTGGGATCATATGGACGGTGGCTACATCATGGAACTGACTGGAAGTCCATCTGAGCTCGTTATAATTTATGGCAAAATAAATTGTCCAGCTGGATAAAGCGATGGTTATCGTCATTGACGATGATCGTCTAAATGTGAGTAAATCTCACTAACTCTGAACAGTTTATAATTTCATGTTGCATTGTTAGAACTGTTAAAATTGTTTGTTTGACTGTGTGTTGATTGTTTGATTAAACTGCTAGTCAGTTAGTTAAATTTCTATATTGATTCTGTTTAACATAATATATCATATGGAACTGAAAGTGATGTTATCTATATTGTCTAACATCTGTGATGCAGGGAAACAGGTTGGAGGAATCCGACTGGATTCCTCAACAGTTATTTTATTGTTTTTCATATATTGTTATATGATGTGATATAAAATCTGTGGGCGATTATATGTGCTTGGACGATATTGAATATCGTGATTTGATATGATTGAATACCATAATATACCGAAATGTTGATAAGGGGATTTTCAATGTTTATATTGAAAATGAATCTTATTTATAAAATCGATAGGATTTTATAAAAAGGAAAACATTTATTTAATTTGAAAATAAATAAATGAAAAAGGAAACATTTATTTAGAAAATAAATGAAATAAAATAGAAACATTTATTTAGAAAATAAATGAATTAGAATATAAAGGAATATTTATTTGGGAAATAAATATAGGAACATTTATTTAGATTATAAATAAATGAAATAAAGGAATATCTATTTAAGGAATAAATAAAGGAACACTTGTTCGGAAAATAGATAGAATTATACAAGGATAGATTTAAACACGTGCTTCGCACACAAGTATAACACGATATGGATTTTAAGGAGATATTGTAGAAGTAGGAATTATAACCAGAGTGTGATAAAAGGATTAAACAAAGTAATTGGTTAGGTTAACCAAAGCAAGTTAGTCGAGTTAAACAAAGTAATTGGTTAGGTTAACCAAAGCAAGTTAGTCGAGTTAAACAAAGTAATTGGTTAGGTTAACCAAAGCAAGTTAGTCGAGTTAAACAAAGTAATTGGTTAGGTTAACCAAAGCAAAGTTAGTCGAGTTAAACAAAGTAATTGGTTAAGTTAACCAAAGTAAATTAGTTAAGATAAACTAAGCGGTTAATCGAAGTGAATTAGTTAAGTTAAACTAATTGGTAAATCAAAGTGAATTAGCTGAGTTAAACTAAGTAAATCGGTTAGAGTTAATCAAGGTGAATTAACTAAGTTAAACTAAGTGGATTAGTTCAGTTAATCGAGACAAGTAAATCAAGTTATGTTAAACCATTTGAGTTAACCAGTTAGGTTAAACCATTTGAGTTAACCAGTTAAAGATAAACAGTTAAAGTTGACCAGTTAGAGTGGACCAGTTAGAGTTATCCAAGTGGAGTTAATCGAGTAGAGTTGCCGAATATCACTTATTCGAAGTAGAGTTATCGAATATAGTGTATTCGAGGGAAGAGTAATCGAATATAGTTTATTCGAGTGGAGAAATCAAATGTTATTCATTTGAGAAGAGTTACCGAATATTATTTATTCGAAGAGTAGTTATCGAATATTGGTTATTCGAAGTTAGTTAATCCAAAGGAGTTATTCGAAGTTAGTTAATCCAAAGGAGTTATTCGAAGTTAGCTAATCCAAAGGAGTTATTCGAAGTTAGTTAATCCAAAGGAGTTAGTCGAAGAGTTAATCGAATATAGTTATTCGAAAGAAGGTGTTAATCGAATATAGTTATTCGAGTAAAGTTAAAAGAGTTAATCGAATTTAGTTATTCGAAATGAGTTATTCGAATTAGGTATTTGAATAGAGTTAAACACATTAGAGTGATTCGAATTACTTATTCAAATAGGGTTAAACACGTAAGAGTTAATTGAATATTAGTTATTCAATTAGAGTTAAATCGAATTTAGTTATTCGAAAGGAGTTAATCAATTTGAGTTAAGTTAATCGATTTGAATTAAGTTGAATCGAAATGGAGTAAATCGATTAGAATTAAGTTAATCGAGTTAGAGTAAATCGAATATTGGTTATTCGAAGGTAAGTTATTCGAATTAGTTATTCGAAGGAGTTAATCAAATGAGTTGATCCAAAGGAGTTAGTCGAATATTAGTTATTCGAATAGAGTTAAAGGAGTTATCGATTTTATTTTGATCGAAAGGAGTTATCGATTAGTAAATCGAAAGGAGATTTTCGGATATAGCATATTCGAAAGAAAGAGATCGAATATTGTTTATTCGAAAGAGAGAGATTTCGAATATGAGTTATTCGAAGAGAGATAACCGAATATAGGTTATTCGAAGAAGAGTTAATCAAATAGAGATTACTCGAAAGAGAGTTATACGTCGAATTCGATTATAGCGAAATCGGGAAAGTACTATTTACTTTCCAGGGTTTAAATCAAGATTTAGTTATTGATTTAGAAATTAGATGTCTGTTAAATTATTCGAGTTAGGAAATAAATTTATAATTTAGGTTGGATATTTTAGGGGTTGGAATTATAACGTTATAGTTATAATCAAACGTTGTCATATAAGAAGTGGATTCGTAACCTGAATCCGAGAATTTGCGTAAACAGATGATTGTAAAAAGTGAGTGATGAGCTTCATCTATTTCACAGTAAAGGACGTTGTTCAATTAAGGTCTGAGAGGTAATTATACCCCAACTTGATTGACTTCAGAATTGACAAAGGAATAGTTGTGGTTCGATCTAAAAGGTTGATTAGGGATAAAGCTAAGGAATAAGCGATAAATGGATTAAGCGAAACGATGTTTTATACAACGTTCATTGGAAATCCGTAAATGAGTTTTGGAAACGTTTTCCAAATATAGTCAGATATGTTTTCTAAACATAGAAAATGAAATGTTTTCATGATAAGAATTTAAGAAATAGAGTTAAGCAAATTCAGAAAAACTAACTGGAGAGGGTAAGTTGAACGGTTTTCTAAGTGACGATCTGATGTTGGTTTCGACCTTACGGATTGATACTTAGAGAATTGTTCTCATACTAGTTACAGTTAGGGACTGATAGTTGCGAAATAATAGTGATGTGAAAATAAGCTATGGAAATGTTTTCCAATGATTAATAACATATATTTTCTAAATATATGAAATAAGGAAATATGAACATATGATGATTGATCGATCGAATTCCCATTTGGAAATAAGATCGTTGTTTGTACACCGACATGTTTTCATTTGATAGTTAGATCACAGACTATCAAAGTTTTGACCATTTTAACGTTGTTAATATGGAGAGACCGGTTGGATTATTATCCAAAGAACCACTCTGTATTGGCATAAGCGTTGCGAGCAATATATGCCAAAGATAAATTGAAGACGGAGTAAAGTGCAAGGGCTGTTGTATAAGTCTTAGATAACAGTGACTAAGATGGATATACTGAATAGTGCCTTCGGTTTGTCCAGTCCCATGACAACGTATATGGAAGAAGGTCTGACAGAGTATATCCAATGGATAGCGTAAGTTGATCTGTTCAAACGTATTCACGTTTGGTGGCGGAGGAATTCGTTTCTCTTAGCTGTATACCCGTGTTATTTTTGGATAAGTCAATTTGTGATTTGGCGGGTATGACGATGTGGCATTCAAAGTGAATGGTGATCAGATGTTCTGAAGATAGACGTAGCTTCTGGCTTCACACCAGGAAGTAACAAAAGTTGGGCTAGGCAGCATGGCTAGTTGGGTCATTCCCAAGCAGGGTGTATTGTCACCGATCTAGGGAATATTCATATTTATACTTCTTTTTGATTCTGTATCTTCGGATGACGGTTTGATGGCCTATAACCGTGGTGGCAATATATTCGCGACACTCAAGCTAAATGAGTGAGCGGTCATGTGTGGCCGGGTTGCAAGACGTTCTTGTTGAACCCTGAGTGTATCACCTCTAGAGTACACTATTCAGAAGGTGCTCCCATACCTTGTCTGTTGGAATCCATTCTCCGATAAGCGCCCTGCGGTTTATGATTTTATACTATGTATGTAGAACGTGAGATGCAAGCGTTTCTGCTAGATTGATACCTATTTGTACTTAGACATTATTATAATATCACAATGATATTGCTTGTCAAAGTTGTTTAGATACTCATAAGGAAAAACCCGTTCCGTATTCACGGCGTGGTCTTATGAGATATCATATACCTGTTCAATTGTTTTTACTGTTTTACTCATACCAGTCCCATGACTGACCCGGAGTTTACTTTGTTGTTTTCCCTAAACTCTTGGGTGCCTAAATTTGTACGGGCAGTCAAGTAGTCGGGATTTACAGATATGCTTGGAGAGAGCTTGGAGCAGGAGGCTGCAAGATTTTATAGCTATAGTTATTTCCGCTGTGTTGTAAGTGTTGTACTCTGATAAGTGCTATTGTATATATATAACTGTTTACTTCAAAGTTATGTTATATATATTATATGTTATTCGTTCCGCTGTGAGATTCGTGTTACTCTGATGATTCTGATGTTCTTCTTCTGCTTCTATTCTATTAGTTCTATCTTTTCTTTCTCACCTTCTAAATTCTTTCACTAACGTCGCGGAATTTCCAACTCTCGAGGAGTCGGAAATTTCCAGCCGTTACAAGGTCTTTTTAAAGATAATATAGAATTGTATCATATAAAGTAAACATATAGTCATAATTGTATATTAAAAACTATTTTGAAAAAGGATTTAAAATTTAATTTATTATGAAATTTAAATCAATCTTTTGATACAAATCAATTTTAAATTTAAACTTTTAGAAATCAAAATATATTATTTTGTTAAGAAACCATTTATATGTTAAAACTTTGAAAAGAATTCTATAGTCATAACAACATTATGAAATCTAGATATAAATTAAAGTATAAAACTAGAATTTTTTATATTTAAGACACAATCACAAATATATATATATACCCCAAAATATTAGGTTAAATATTTAAGCTTTTATAAATCTTAATAAGAAATCAAAATAAGTATTTAAGTTACAAATGGTATTCGTGATAATGTAACCCAAAATTGTTATGAAATCATATGAATAATAAATAAGTTAAACTATGCGGATGTTTAAACTACATAAAAGATGAATAAATTAATATTTTATAACAATATCAAAAAGTTATATTAATTTTGTATATCACATTGACATGTTTATATAATTTTATTAATTTATATATTTTCAATATATATATATATATATATTTTGAAACAAGATATAAGAAAATAAGTAGAAAAACAAAATTAACAACTAGAGTTTGAACTAGCATTTTCTAATTAAAAAAAATGGATGGAAGTTTGAAAGATCAAACTTTTGAAATTCAAATTTTGAATTTCATTATGTCGACATGACCATTTATATATGTTGACATACATGTAGAAAATCAAAAAACATATTGTTTTGACTTCTTGGTTTTATTATATTATCGATTTATATTTCAGGTTTAACTATCTCCTAAAATAATGTTTATCCTAACAAACATTCAAAATTTATTATTATATTTATTATTATAATTATAATATTATTATTTTGAATTTCAACAGTCAAATTTGAAATTTGAAATTTAAATTTCAAGTTTGGATTTTAAAGTTTTTATTTCAAATTCGAAACTAGGAAAATAAAGCAATCAAAACATCCATTCAACCAAAAAAGAATTTAAAAATTAATTAAGGCGTACCCGGTTTTAGATCCATTTCTTCGATATTTTCTTAATTCTGAATTGCTGTGAATACCAAATTTGAATTTCCGATTTCTGATTCTTCATTGCTTGATGATGAATCTGCATCGTCTTGATAAGAACACATCCTTTATATGGCCTGGTCAACTTGGTGTCAAATTTTGAACTTGAATTTTGAATGAACGGACACTTCAAATACTATATGCCCAAAAAGTCATATCCCTTTAAAAACTCTTCTTTTGATGAACGATCATCTTGGTATCTTTCGACCAATAGTCATTAGACATATCTCTCTCCCTGCATAACAACATACCAATTCAAAGAATCTAGTGACTTTTCAAACTAACTAATTTTAATTTGAGATAATAACATCATGATGATTCTGTGATTTATCCATTTAAACTTTTCAAGAAATCATATCATGATAACTTGAATTTTCAACCAAATTGAATGCAGACTCATCTAATACTGTTGCAAGACATGAATTTAAACTAGTGTTATAAATCACTTCAAAATTTTTCATTTAAAAATTTAAAAAAATCAGATTATGAACTTTTTGAAACACCTTGCTCTGATACCAATTGTTAGGTATAGCGGATTGGATCATTAAGGCAAAACAAACACTAAAGGGGGGTGAATAGTGTTTTTGAGAATTTAAACAAAATATAAAACTTATGTGAACTACTATATGAATCAAATACCACAGAAACAACCGCAGACACAGAGTCAAACACAAACACAAATATAAACAAAAATAAAGTGTAGAAAAGGAAATAACAAACTAGATTTTATACTGGTTTGGAATTGCTCCTACGTACAGTCCCACCAACGCTAGATTGCATAGAGTTTAATTACTGTATCGATAGTCAATTACAACCTCCTTGATTTCACGACTACAAGGGATACCACCGATTCCAACCTCCTTGATTTCACGGCTACAAGGGATACAACCGATTATCCGTCCTTGATTTCACGGCTATAAGGGATACCAACGATTACCCGTCCTTGATTTCACGGCTATAAGGGATACCAACGATTACTTACACAACCTAAACAATTACAAACAGCCCTATAACTCTTCAGTAGCACTTAATTCAGAGAGTAGTGAGTAGAGAGTGAGAAGAGAAGAAGTTTAATTAAAACAGAGTTGAATTCGGCAGAGTGTAAGTGTAGAAATCATAAAAATGAGAAGATATAATGGTGTAGAGAAAGGGAATGAAGATGGAGAAGAAGAATGATCATAAAATTCGAAATCAGCCCCTATTTATAACATTTGAAAGGTTGCATGTTTCTGAACCGTCACAAATGGTGAAAAGACACTTCCTTTCAAATTTAAATTTCTGACAGTTACATGTCGATGTATACATAATGTATGTCAACGTATCCATCATTTTTATGATTTTTAAAGTATTTAAATCAATATTTAAATTCCGGAAATTCCTTAATCAAAACTAATTGCTAAAACATTATTTTTCAAGTATAAAAACATAAGAAAATATTATTTGAACATATGATTATTTAATTCATACGGGTTATTTAATTCATACGGGTTATTTAATTCAAATTACATTTTGAACATTAGAATTAATTTCATCGTTTCTTTTTGAAACTAATTTCAATTCCCTTTTTAAATTCACATTTGAATTTAGATTTTCCAAATGATAATTTTTCCCATTTCATTGATAAACACCGTTTATAAATTCACTTCAATCCCCCCTCCCCCCGGTTGTCCAATGAAAATTATTCCATTTTATCTATAAACAACGTTTATAAATTTACTTCAATTCCCCGCATTATTTAATTTATAAACGTCGTTTATAAATTCAATACTTGTTTTTGTTTTAAAACAAGTTACCATTTCTTGTACATTCGAATTTCAAATTCTATTTTGGAAAAATTGAATTTTCCTTTTTAATCACAAAATTCCTTTTCACGATATTTTTATAAGTTAACATCTAGGCCCAGTGATATTTAAATACCAAAAACGCTTAATTATTAATCACGGATTTTTTTGACATATCATATATGATACTATATGAAAACAAACAAATAAATAATAAATTTTGAGGAATCCAGTTGGATCCCTCTAACCTGTTTTCCCTCCATCCACAAATGTTAGCCAACATAAATAATACCCATCCTGCTTTGAGGCAGGATATCGTGGTATATAAGGTCATCCACTATCATATTGTGGGGCGCACAGGGTCATCCGCTATTGATACTGTGGGCATCCGCTAATGGTACTGTAGGAAAATATCCAACCACCAATATATATATAATAGCCAGAAACACCAAGCGTAAATAACTTATATATATACATATATATAATAGCCACAGTAATTGTGACGACCCGCCTCGCACCAGCCGACATTTCCAAAGAAATGCGTTGTACCGATGTCCAACCAGCACTAGACGGTCGTCAAAGAAAGGAAAAAGGGAAGGAATTTGAACGGTGAACCAACAAAGAACCTGTAGTATATCTCACAGCGTATGGAACAAAATATAATAATAACATAACTTGATATAAAATAGGCGAGACAGTGCATAAGCTGAAAACTAAACCATCATAGCAGCGGAAAATTCAAATACAGCTTATGATCCAAAACATCATTATTACAAATTTTAAAACTGTCTCTAAAGAAAAATAGGAAGGTACACTACTAATCCTCAAAGCATGGACTGCTTTGAGAACAACTCACATCAGAACACAAACTGAAGAACATTTTTATTGCTGATTACAACAATACATCAGAGTACACGAATATTCCAGAGTATAAATAATATACATTTGAAATACAATATCAGAGTTTAAATTACATTTAAATAGCAGCAGAAAAATAACACAAATGTACAACTGAAAAGAAATAAACGGGTACAGAGCTTCCCGAATACCGCTTCAGCTGTAAACCAGGATCCTGTAAATAAATCTGCAAAAGCTACTCGACTGCCCGTGTGAAAAATATGGGCACCCGAGTTTGCCAGTGAAACAAACTACAGGTCAGTCATGGGACTGGTATGAGAAATCTTAACTAGACTTATCTAATAATAAGGCGAATCACAGGACCACGCCGCTAACGCGGAACGGGTTTACTCCATTGGATTGCCAGTGCATAAAATAAGGTAAATCGTTAAACAACGCAATGCTTTTTAGAAAAATGAAACCATTATAAGACCCAGGTCCCATCACACAATGCAACGCAAACCAGAGGATAGGGTTTTACCTTATAATGATCAAAAGATGCTTGATACGATAGACACGGTATTATATAATAATAGTGTCCAACCAATTTGAAATCCATCAAAGTAAATGTATCAATCCTAGACGGCATGAGTGCCCCATCCCACTATGTCACCATATATAGGTATACAATCAAAACCGCGTGATGTCGTATTGGAAAGTTGGGTTTCCATCTGAGTCAAGGCTAGGGAGGAGATCCTTACCAATTCGAGACTCTAGCAAATGCCCCAGGATTGGTACTCTGTCCAACCCTTGGATCCTGCAGGGCCGGTCCATACGTTAACGCTTAATGGATTGGCAATTCCTGAACACACGCTTCCCGGTCCTTTTGGACCTATAATACGGCTAGTGGCGACCGCATAAACCGAGGCCTCGAAAAATCCAACAACCACAATGAATAAATGCCAGCGCTGGTAGGTCCCTGGCACCACTCTAGCTAGAGAGAAACGTGTGCACTCCCTGCGTTCCCTTCTCCCGTTTTAGACTCTACCGGGATGTGAGGCTCGCGAAGTCACGTTACACAAAGCTATGCCTAAATAGACTATGCTTTGATCATAACCACAAGGCCTGCTTTTCAACAAAAGCCTTGATCAATGCATCTTAGTATGCCACATTGACAGTCCATACTATACCATTAATTTCTACCAATATATAACCTCTAAGCTCGTACGTCTCAGAGAAGGGTGTTAACCACCAAACAGATATATATTAAGAGAGATCAACGAATGTAGTATAAAGGACTACAACGTCAGACATACATTCCATTTATAAACTTATGCCTTGGGTCTGAGCGAAAGTCAAATCCGTACAAATCAACACTTCGTCCGAACAGCCACCACTGAAGCCCTTTTAAGGTAGCTACTCCTCTCATGGGTCTCAGTAGCAACACATCCATTCGATGTGAAGATCGCCGGTCTTCAATCACCGTCTTTAAATCTTCGACTTAGAACGTCGTATAATCATTTGAAATGAGATTGAACTCGGACTTTCCAAATGATTCTCGCATATATATATAACTTGAAATCAGTTCATATCGTTATTGGTATTTAATAACGACCTATTTCTATTTTTATTTAAAATAAAATAGCTTAAATTAATATAACGACGCTTCGGGTCAATGGGCGACCCTGGCGCTGTTTTCAACCAAATTTAATTTACACTTATCTCGAAAACTAACCGTTGGATTTTGATGAGGTTTATATCGTTGGAAAGATCTTCCCAAAGCGGTCCTAACGGTTCCAGTTTTGGGAAAATCCGATGGTCGGATCTTTCGGTATAACTATTTAAAGTTACGATTGTCGATACGCGAACTGTCGCGCGCGTGTCATTAAGTTTATAATTTA
Organism: Allium sativum; assembly: GCA_030737875.1. Taxonomy (NCBI): domain Eukaryota; kingdom Viridiplantae; phylum Streptophyta; class Magnoliopsida; order Asparagales; family Amaryllidaceae; genus Allium; species Allium sativum. The sequence goes on along the minus strand of CM060909.1, from coordinate 337,108,783 downwards.
TATTTATATATATATAAATATAAATATAAATCATTTGGCGATTTTAATTATAAAAATTTATTCTTTTTATCGCATATAAAATGTCGATAAAAATATCACCTTTATTATCTCTGTTTTATTTACACTAAATGTAAATAAATTATTCTTTTCTACCATTTGCTTTATTTAATCTAAATGTAAATAAATTGTACTTCTCTATCTTCTGGTTTTATTTACCTAAATGTAAATAAATTATTCTTTCCTATCATTTATTTATTTACCTAGATATACATAAATGTTTTCATTTTCCTTTTCTTATTTATTCACCTAAATAAATGTTTTTACTTTTCTTTTCCTATCCTAAATGTAAATAAATATATTCTTATCCTTTTGTTATTTATTTACCTAAATATAAATAAATGGTTTCATCTTCTTTTTCTTCCTTATTTACACTATTTGTAAATAAAGGGTTTTAATTTCTTGTTCTTATTTATTTACGTAATTCCTTTTATTTATTTTAAAATAAATAAACCATTTATTCTGATCAAAATATCATTTCTCATATTAAAACATTATTTTCAAAATATTAGTTTTGAAATTAACTCTTTTAATATTCATTATAAAATGGATAATATAAGTTAATAAACTTATTCAGGTTAAAATGATGTTTTTTATTCACAATGGATTAAATAATCCAATTCGTTATATTATCCATTTATGTTTTATAATGGGCCAGACTTCTCACATTAGGCCTACAACTTGTGGATGCTGGATATGCCGGTTGGTTCCGGGCAGACTTATTCCACAGTTGGGCTTAACCTCGAGTCAAAACCCAATTTGTATTCGTGTACTTGGACCTCTCACATTAGGCCCAACATTTATGGCTGCTGGATATGCCGGTTGGTTCTGGGCAGACTTCCGCCATAAACGTGACCTAACCTCGTGTCCAAGGACAATTATAATTATAATTATAATTATTTCCTAAAAATGTTATTTAAAAAATATTTCATATTTTAAAAATATTTAACTTCTGAAATATCATATTTCCCAAAGTATAACTTTACATTGAAATATTCTTTATATTGCATACAATTCTATTTCAACAACGAATGAAAATAATAACTTTGTCTTTGTTGACAACTTCCATTTGTAAATTCTAATTCGACAAAAAGGGTTATTTTTATCCTAATGTATATTTTCTAACAAGAATGCCCTTTCTATTCTAATTTACATTTTCTAACAAAAATTTGTCCTTTTTATTCACAATAACAAAATGTAAAAAAAAGATGTCATGTTATTGTAAACAAGTTTCTATGTTATTCAAATGACAATTAAATGGTCATTTATTTGTAATCACTTTCTATGTTATTCAAATGACAATTAAATAGTCATTTATTTGTAATCACTTTCTATGAATCTTTAATGACACATAAATGCACCTATATATATAAACAATTTCCTATGAATCTTAATGGCACATAAAAGAGTATTTGACATATTCACATTTTTCTATGGTTTCTAATAATATAAAAAAAGAGCAAATCTTATTTGCATACAAATTCCAAGTTTCCTAATGACAAATAAAAAGTGAATTTTATTTGTATGTCAAATTTTAAGTTTCCAATGACAATAAAAGTAAATTTTATTTGTCAAAACAAACTCTAAGTTTCTAATCAAATCTTAACAAGTAAAAATGGCATTTTTACTTATTTACGAATTCTAATGACAAAACGACAATTTTGCATTGACATAAATGCCATAATTTATATTGTCAATTTTGATTCATATGAATGATATGCTTATATACTTATTTACTAATTCTACTCCATATGAATGATATGCTTATTTGGTAAATTTTGATTCATTACATAACGTGACGGTGAAGTTTGGCGTCATCTCAACTAAATCAACGCACAATGTAAATTTGTGCTATTACTACAATATTAATACGATGAATAAATTTGCGTCATCACAATAATGTTAACGCAACATATAAATTGGTGTCATCACAATAAGGTTAACACAACATATAAATTTGTGTCGTCACAATAAAGTTAACACAACATATAAATTTGTGTCGTCACAATAAAGTTAACACAACATATAAATTTGTGTCGTCACAATAAAGTTAACACAACATATAAATTTGTGTACTTTTGATGAATCACAATAAAAGCCTCATCTTTATTTGTAAAGGAAAATAAGATTAAAACTTACATTTTATAATATAAAGATTCAACTAACACCTTATCATGTTCATAAAATAAAGGTAAAAATTTGGTGAACAAAATTAATGTAAAAACCTTGTCTTTTATTTTGTTAACCAAATTTATGTAAAACTTTGTCCTTTTTATTCTATTCACAAAATTAATGTTAAAAGTTTGTGTTTTATTTGTAAACAAAATTATATGTTAAAATAGTCTTTTTATTATGTAAACATAAATTTGTCTTTTTCTTATGTAAACAAGATAACTTAAAATAATCCTTTTTTTATGTTTACAAAATAAACATAAAATAATCCTCTTTATTATGTTTACAAATTAAACATAAAATAAATTGGTATTTTATTTTCTTTGTCCACATTAAAATAAAAATTGTCATTTTATTATGTTTACAAAAAGAAGAGTAGCATTTGTCACTTTATCTAGTTTACAAAATAAAGGTAAAAATTGGTGTTTCTTTCGTTAACAAAATTAGAGTAAAAATTGCTTTTATTTTGTAACAAGAATAAACAAAATAAAGATTTAATGTTTTTATTTTTATGTAAGAAATAAAAATAAAAATAAAAACAATAACGATGAGGATTCTATTGGGAATACAACAAGGAGTACAGATCTAAACAACAGGCCATAACATGATATCATACATTATCACAATCATATAGACATATAATAAATCTCAATCACCACATCGCAGATTACATACAGGTATTCACATAACAATTATAATTAAATTTTTAAATATTAAAAATTAGATATCTCACAGTCGTTCGCGATTTTTATCAAAATTCAAATAGCTCGGAATCACTCCTTTCCGTCTAGAATTGTTGAACTCGTCTCTACGATTGCAACGCTTCAAAAATCGTTAAATTCAGATTTCCTTCTTCACGCTATTATCTGGAAACCGAGAAATCCAACTTCAACTTGAACCTCCTCCCATCGTACCGCCACCCGAGGCCTTGATAAGAATCTCCAGTTCTATATATAACCATCCTCCAATTTTTGTTTTGTACAAACATAAATCTTAGAACTCCAACTTTTTTTTTTTAGAAGTTTTACATAATGGAGGAAAAGAATAGGGAATGGAGTTGTGAGATTTGGTGTTGGATAGAAAGTGTATTCATAAGGGAGGCAGAGTAACTTATGCCCTTAAATTTTAGATTTTTTTATTTTTATTTTTTTAAATATATTGATTGGCTGATGTGTCAATCAATGCCTAACTAATTTCTAAACGTGCGTAATTAATGGTATATGAACCTAAAGACTTCTCTTTATATGCACATAGTTAGGGAAATTCAAAATCATGTTAATTAATTACTAGAATGTGCTTTCTATATATAAAAAAAAATAGAAACCTTTAAATGTCTAATAAATCAAAACTTTAAATATAGAATTTGAACATTATTTGTATTTTGTCAAAAAGACATATCGTCAATGCATAATTAATACACACACGCGCGCACACACACATATATACCTATCATACATATATATATATGCATATATATCTAGAATTTGAAAACCACGTTAATTAGTGGGCAATTAACCCACGCAATTATTTCACAACGTGCGACTTATACGTTTCCATATTTTTATTACATTCTCTTTCGGTTTAGACATGTGTCTAAATCCCAAATTCAATCGTGCAATTAATATGCTTGTCTACATTGAAATTTTATTTATGTATATTTATGCGAGATTTTTAATTATTCCATTTATGTATGCATTCTCCAATTACATATTTTATTAATTATCCATGATGGTTTATATGCCTGATGCTGACATATAGAAAGTTGTGGTGACTTTTAAATTTCAAAATTTATAACAATAAATATAACAATATAGGCAACATATTCAATCGGATTAATAAGAATAAAACAGAGAAAAGAACGAGAATAAAAGGGAAGAGAGATAAGGTCATTAATTGTGGATCTAAACATTAAGTCATGAATGACAATATTGCAAAAGTTTGAATTCTTCCTATATATATATATATATATATATTTTAAAAGGTACGTCAGATTGAAAAAGGGGAAAGGAAATTAATGCCACATTTAAAGTGTATGAAACGTTCTAGCTAATGCATGCAAAATAAAATAAAAGAAAACAAAAATAAATAAATAAATAAATAAATAAATAAATAGCGTGAGTGAGACAATAAATGTGCATGCAACATTTTTATTATTATTATATAGAAACGTGGCTTGCATTGGTTTTGGACATGGACCGCATGCATGCATTATAAATAATACCATAAATGGTATATGTCTATATGCTTCCCACTGAACAAATGAAAAGATTATTTTGCTTTCTTTTTGTAAACGTGACCAAGTAATTTACTCATTAATTCAAATTAAATGTGAGCATTAATTTGCACCAAACATATGTAAAACATGTTTTGCTTTTATTCATAATAGACACAAAATATGCAAGTTTAGAAATGAACGAACGTGTTGATATGTATAAAAGAAAAAGGTGGCTAGAATAATGAGGCATTTAAAATTAGTGCACATGCGTGAGAATGTATTGATTTCTTACTATATATTGAGAGGGTTTCCTAAGAATTAATGAAGAAATGAGAGGATAAATAAAGACAATATAATGTAACGTAAATAATAAATATTTATTCCAATCTACAACTGTACATACACGTAAGCTTGGACTGTTACTAGTGACTGGGTTAAATCGTGATTTATAACTGGTAACTCTTCCATGTGCATTAAGTTTGCCTATTCTGAAATCTTTAGTCATTATTACTTAAAATAAAATATTTTAAATATTAAAATCCATTAAAATTACTAAAATAAAAATTTTAAATTGGCCCAAAATTCCGGGTTGTTACAGTCTCCCCCATTTAAAATCTATTCGTCCTCGAAAAGGAACGTAGCTAAAAGTTGTTTAATTAACTAACTCAATTAATTTTTTTATTAATTGTTTTCAATAATTTTATTAATTATCATTCCAATAATTTTATTGGTTAAACTAATAATCAAACATCACAACCATCAATCAATTAGGTGATTAACTTTTCAAATGTATATAACTTTTATATATAGTCAAAAATCATATTTTTGTGCAAATCACAGCAATGTGTCCTTACTAAGTTTTGTTTCTCATACCAGTCAATGGAAATATATAGAAATCCCACTTTCGAGACTCGAACATAAATACTGGTGATGGTCGACATATCACCAGAATTATCTCCGGGCGACTAGAGTGTGATTCTATATCTACCCAGTATATTAAAACTTCGAATATCCGTTAATTACTTGTATATTCGAAATCTTTATATACTCGATTGTCCACATTAAAATATAATATACTCAAATACGTATTTTAAGATAAAATTTTAAAACTAAATTTGTTTTCACTTTTGTTTTGAAGAAAATAATACTCTTTACACTCGTCCTAGGATACTACTGATCCTATCTCTAACGAGTTATTCTTATTGGATATTACTAATCCAATCTCTGATGAATTCTTTCGTTCGGTTCTAATGTGTCTTGTTCTCGAGCTCTGTAAACCAAAGCTCTGATACCACCTGTGACGCCCCAAACTTCCCCGTAAAGGAAAGCATGGACTGCTTTGAGAACAACTCACATCAGAACACAAACTGAAGAACATTTTTATTGCTGATTACATAAATACATCAGAGTACAAGAATATTCCAGAGTATAAATAATATACATTTGAAATACAATATCAGAGTTTAAATTACATTTAAATAGCAGCGGAAAAATAACACAAATGTACAACTGAAAAGAAATAAACGGGTACAGAGCTTCCCGAATACCGCTTCAGCTGTAAACCAGGATCCTGTAAATAAATCTGCAAAAGCTACTCGACTGCCCGTGTGAAAAATATGGGCACCCGAGTTTGCCAGTGAAACAAACTACAGGTCAGTCATGGGACTGGTATGAGAAATCTTAACTAGACTTATCTAATAATAAGGAGAATCACAGGACCACGCCGCTAACGCGGAACGGGTTTACTCCATTGGATTGCCAGTGCATAAAATAAGGTAAATCGTTAAACAACGCAATGCTTTTTAGAAAAATGAAACCATTATAAGACCCAGGTCCCATCACACAATGCAACGCAAACCGGAGGATAGGGTTTTACCTTATAATGATCAAAAGATGCTTGATACGATAGACACGGTATTATATAATAATAGTGTGCAACCAATTTGAAATCCATCAAAGTAAATGTATCAATCCTAGACGGCATGAGTGCCCCATCCCACTATGTCGCCATATATAGGTATACAATCAAAACCGTGTGATGTCGTATTGGAAATTTGGGTTTCCATCTGAGTCAAGGCTAGGGAGGAGATCCTTACCGATTCGAGACACTCTAGCAAATGCCCCAGGATTGGTACTCTGTCCAACCCTTGGATCCTGCAGGGCCGGTCCATACGTTAACGCTTAATGGATTGGCAATTCCTTAACACACGCTTCCCGGTCCTTTTGGACCTATAATACGGCCAGTGGCGACCGCATAAACCGAGGCCTCGAAAAATCCAACAACCACAATGAATAAATGCCAGCGCTGGTAGGTCCCTGGCACCACTCTAGCTAGAGAGAAACGTATGCACTCCCTGCGTTCCCTTCTCCCGTTTTAGACTCTACCGGGCTGTGAGGCTCGCGAAGTCACGTTACACAAAGCTATGCCTAAATAGACTATGCTTTGATCATCAACCACAAGGCTTGCTTTTCAACAAAAGCCTTGATCAATGCATCTTAGTATGCCACATTGCCAGTCCATACTATACCATTAATTTCTACCAATATATAACCTCTAAGCTCGTACGTCTCAGAGAAGGGTGTTAACCACCAAACAGATATATATTAAGAGAGATCAACGAATGTAGTATAAAGGACTACAACGTCAGACATACATTCCATTTATAAACTTATGCCCTGGGTCTGAGGGAAAGTCAAATCCGTACAAATCAACACTTCGTCCGAACAGCCACCACTGAAGCCCTTTTAAGGTAGCTACTCCTCTCATGGGTCTCAGTAGCAACACATCCATTCGATGTGAAGATCGCCGGTCTTCAATCACCGTCATTAAATCTTCGACTTAGAACATCGTATAATCATTTGAAATGAGATTGAACTCGGACTTTCCAAATGATTCTCGCATATAAATATATAACTTGAAATCAGTTCATATCGTTATTGGTATTTAATAACGACCTATTTCTATTTTTATTTAAAATAAAATAGCTTAAATTAATATAGCGACGCTTCGGGTCAATGGGCGACCCTGGCGCTGTTTTCAACCAAATTTAATTTACACTTATCTCGAAAACTAACCGTTGGATTTTGATGAGGTTTATATCGTTGGAAAGATCTTCCCAAAGCGGTCCTAACGGTTCCAGTTTTGGGAAAATCCGATGGTCGGATCTTTCGGTATAACTATTTAAAGTTACGATTGTCGATACGCGAACTGTCGCGCGCGTGTCATTAAGTTTATAATTTATATTTATATATATATATAAATATAAATCATTTGGCGATTTTAATTATAAGAATTTATTCTTTTTATCGCATATAAAATGACGATAAAAATATCACCTTTATATCTCTGTTTTATTTACACTAAATGTAAATAAATTATTCTTTTCTACCATTTGCTTTATTTACTCTAAATGTAAATAAATTGTACTTCTCTATCTTCTGGTTTTATTTACCTAAATGTAAATAAATTATTCTTTCCTATCATTTATTTATTTACCTAGATATACATAAATGTTTTCATTTTCCTTTTCTTATTTATTCACCTAAATAAATGTTTTTACTTTTCTTTTCCTATCCTAAATGTAAATAAATATATTCTTATCCTTTTGTTATTTATTTACCTAAATATAAATAAATGGTTTCATCTTCTTTTTCTTCCTTATTTACACTATTTGTAAATAAAGGGTTTTAATTTCTTGTTCTTATTTATTTACGTAATTCCTTTTATTTATTTTAAAATAAATAAACCATTTATTCTGATCAAAATATCATTTCTCATATTCAAACATTATTTTCAAAATATTAGTTTTGAAATTAACTCTTTTAATATTCATTATAAAATGGATAATATAAGTTAATAAACTTATTCAGGTTAAAATGATGTTTTTTATTCACAATGGATTAAATAATCCAATTCGTTATATTATCCATTTATGTTTTATAATGGGACAGACTTCTCACATTAGGCCTACAACTTGTGGATGCTGGATATGCCGGTTGGTTCCGGGCAGACTTATTCCACAGTTGGGCTTAACCTCGAGTCAAAACCCAATTTGTATTCGTGTACTTGGACCTCTCACATTAGGCCCAACATTTATGGCTGCTGGATATGCCGGTTGGTTCCGGGCAGACTTCCGCCATAAACGTGACCTAACCTCGTGTCCAAGGACAATTATAATTATAATTATAATTATTTCCTAAAAATGTTATTTAAAAAATATTTCATATTTTAAAAATATTTAACTTCTGAAATATCATATTTCCCAAAGTATAACTTTACATTGAAATATTCTTTATATTGCATACAATTCTATTTCAACAACGAATGAAAATAATAACTTTGTCTTTGTTGACAACTTCCATTTGTAAATTCTAATTCGACAAAAAGGGTTATTTTTATCCTAATGTATATTTTCTAACAAGAATGCCCTTTCTATTCTAATTTACATTTTCTAACAAAAATTTGTCCTTTTTATTCACAATAACAAAATGTAAAAAAAAGATGTCATGTTATTGTAAACAAGTTTCTATGTTATTCAAATGACAATTAAATGGTCATTTATTTGTAATCACTTTCTATGTTATTCAAATGACAATTAAATAGTCATTTATTTGTAATCACTTTCTATGAATCTTTAATGACACATAAATGCACCTATATATATAAACAATTTCCTATGAATCTTAATGGCACATAAAAGAGTATTTGACATATTCACATTTTTCTATGGTTTCTAATAATATAAAAAAAAGAGCAAATCTTATTTGCATACAAATTCCAAGTTTCCTAATGACAAATAAAAAGTGAATTTTATTTGTATGTCAAATTTTAAGTTTCCAATGACAATAAAAGTAAATTTTATTTGTCAAAACAAACTCTAAGTGTAAAGACCCGCAAATCCCCACCCTTTGAATCGACCATAAACCACACAGGTCTGACCCAAAAAGTGAAAATCTACGAATACTTTAAAATTAATTCTTTTTATTATTTAATTCGGACACAATCAAAAATCCGCCGAGGCCAAATACGGACTCCGAAAATCTAAAAAAAATACTTTTAGCTTTCTTATGACGATACGGTTCCAATGAGACTAATTTCATCGAATTCTGAGACTGTTTGAAAAATAGCTATTTTTAAGTCGATTAAAATTTGACCGTAAATTAACAAAATAGAAATCCTTTTGCCACGGCCACAAATTAATTCCAAAAATTATGAAAAATTAAACTTAACAATATTTTGACATTCCGGATCCAACAAAAGTGGTTTCGTCGAAAACCGAGGTCGTTTGAAAAATGACTATTTTTAAGGCCAATATATTTAATATTAAAAATATATTTTTAAACAAATAAATCCCGAAACTCAAAATATATAAGTGTTTACTGTTTTTCAATGTAGAAACATCATTCTGAACTCAATGGAAGTGGTTTCGAGTTCAAATTCCTTCGTATGCAAAAAGTAGCATTTTGACCTTTATAAATTTCATAGCGACCTTTCTAAATATTGAATTGGCCATAACTTTTGATTTCCGCTATGAAATTTCAATTTTTTGGATTCGTTGGAAAGATATTTTTAAATAGATTCTAATATTTTTGGTTTCACTAAAATCCGTTAAATTTTGCATCCTGTACGGTCAGTCAAAGTTCAAGTTTGACTTTTCAAACTACCGCGCTATTTCTAACTCTTTTGTTTATTAAAATTAAATCATTCATTCTAACTTCGATTTAAATCAAATTTGTGATCATTATTATTTAAATAAATAATTTTATATTGTCAAAATTCATTAAAATTTTCTAAAATAAAATTTTTAAAGTGGTCCTGATTTTTGCGGGTTGTTACACTAAGTTTCTAATCAAATCTTAACAAGTAAAAATGGCATTTTTACTTATTTACGAATTATAATGACAAAACGACAATTTTGCATTGACATAAATGCCATAATTTATATTGTCAATTTTGATTCATATGAATGATATGCTTATATATTTATTTACTAATTCTACTCCATATGAATGATATGCTTATTTGGTAAATTTTGATTCATTACATAACGTGACGGTGAAGTTTGGCGTCATCTCAACTAAATCAACGCACAATGTAAATTTGTGTTATTACTACAATATTAATACGATGATGTAATTTGCGTCATCACAAAAATGTTAACGCAACATATAAATTGGTGTCATCACAATAAGGTTAACACAACATATAAATTTGTGTAGTCACAATAAAGTTAACACAACATATAAATTTGTGTCGTCACAATAAAGTTAACACAACATATAAATTTGTGTCGTCACAATAAATTTAACACAGCATATAAATTTGTGTACTTTTGATGAATCACAATAAAAACCTCATCTTTATTTGTAAAGGAAAATAAGATTAAAACTTACATTTTATAATATAAAGATTAAACTTACACCTTATCATGTTCATAAAATAAGGGTAAAAATTTGGTGAACAAAATTAATGTAAAAACCTTGTCTTTTATTTTGTTAACCAAATTTATGTAAAACTTTGTTCTTTTTATTCTATTCACAAAATTAATGTTAAAAGTTTGTGTTTTATTTGTAAACAAAATTATATGTTAAAATAGTCTTTTTATTATGTAAACAAAAATTTGTCTTTTTCTTATGTAAACAAGATAACATAAAATAATCCTTTTTTTTTATGTTTACAAAATAAACATAAAATAATCCTCTTTATTATGTTTACAAATTAAACATAAAATAAATTGGTATTTTATTTTCTTTGTCCACATAAAAATAAAAATTGTCATTTTATTATGTTTACAAAAAGAAGAGTAGCATTTGTCACTTTATCTAGTTTACAAAATAAAGGTAAAAATTGGTGTTTCTTTCGTTAACAAAATTAGAGTAAAAATTGCTTTTATTTTGTAACAAGAATAAACAAAATAAAGATTTAATGTTTTTATTTTTATGTAAGAAATAAAAATAAAAACAATAACGATGAGGATTCTATTGGGAATACAACAAGGAGTACAGATCTAAACAACAGGCCATAACATGATATCATACATTATCACAATCATATAGACATATAATAAATCTCAATCACCACATCGCAGATTACATACAGGTATTCACATAACAATTATAATTAAATTTTTAAATATTAAAAATTAGATATCTCACCGTCGTTCGCGATTTTTGTCAAAATTCAAATAGCTCGGAATCACTCCTTTCCGTCTAGAATTGTTGAACTCGTCTCTACGATTGCAACGCTTCAAAAATCGTTAAATTCAGATTTCCTTCTTCACGCTATTATCTGGAAACCGAGAAATCCAACTTCAACTTGAACCTCCTCCCATCGTACCGCCACCCGAGGCCTTGATAAGAATCTCCAGTTCTATATATAACCATCCTCCAATTTTTGTTTTGTACAAACATAAATCTTAGAACTCCAATTTTTTTTTTTTAGAAGTTTTACATAATGGAGGCGGAGAATAAGGAATGGAGTTGTGAGATTTGGTGTTGGATAGAAAGTGTATTCATAAGGGAGGCAGAGTAACTTATGCCCTTAAATTTTAGATTTTTTTTTTAGTTTTTTATTTTTTTAAATATATTGATTGGCTGATGTGTCAATCAATGCCTAACTAATTTCTAAACGTGCGTAATTAATGGTATATGAACCTAAAGACTTCTCTTTATATGCACATAGTTAGGGAAATTCAAAATCATGTTAATTAATTACTAGAATGTGCTTACTATATATATAAAAAAAATATAGAAACCTTTAAATGTCTAATAAATCAAAACTTTAAATATAGAATTTGAACATTAATTGTATTTTGTCAAAAAGACATATCGTCAATGCATAATTAATACACACACGCGCGCACACACACATATATACCTATCATACATATATATATGCATATATATCTAGAATTTGAAAACCATGTTAATTAGTGGGCAATTAACCCGCGCAATTATTTCACAACGTGCGACTTATACGTTTCCATATTTTTATTACATTCTCTTTCGGTTTAGACATGTGTCTAAATCCCAAATTCAATCGTGCAATTAATATGCTTGTCTACATTGAAATTTTATTTATGTATATTTATGAGAGATTTTTAATTATTCCATTTATGTATGCATTCTCCAATTACATATTTTATTAATTATCCATGATGGTTTATATGCCTGATGCTGACATATAGAAAGTTGTGGTGACTTTTAAATTTCAAAATTTATAACAATAAATATAACAATATAGGCAACATATTCAATCGGATTAATAAGAATAAAACAGAGAAAAGAACGAGAATAAAAGGGAAGAGAGATAAGGTCATTAATTGTGGATCTAAACATTAAGTCATGAATGACAATATTACAAAAGTTTGAATTCTTCCTATATATATATATATATTATATATATATATAATATATATATATATAGATATATTTTTTAAAAGGTACGTCAGATTGAAAAAGGGGAAAGGAAATTAATGCCACATTTAAAGTGTATGAAACGTTTTTGCTAATGCATGCAAAATAAAATAAAAGAAAACAAAAATAAATAAATAACGTGAGTGAGACAATAAATGTGCATGCAACATTTTTATTATTATTATATAGAAACATGGCTTGCATTGGTTTTGGACATGGACCGCATGCATGCATTATAAATAATACCATAAATGGTATATGTCTATATGCTTCCCACTAAACAAATGAAAAGATTATTTTGCTTTCTTTTTGTAAACGTGACCAAGTAATTTACTCATTAATTCAAATTAAATGTGAGCATTAATTTGCACCAAACATATGTACAACATGTTTTGCTTTTATTCATAATAGACACAAAATATGCAAGTTTAGAAATGAACGAACGTGTTGATATGTATAAAAGAAAAAGGTGGCTAGAATATTGAGGCATTTAAAATTAGTGCACATGCGTGAGAATGTATTGATTTCTTACTATATATTGAGAGGGTTTCCTAAGAATTAATGAAGAAATGAGAGGATAAATAAAGACAATATAATGTAACGTAAATAATAAATATTTATTCCAATCTACAGCTGTACATACACGTAAGCTTGGACTGTTACTAGTGACTGGGTTAAATCGTGATTTATAACTGGTAACTCTTCCATGTGCATTAAGTTTGCCTATTCTGAAATCTTTAGTCATTATTACTTAAAATAAAATATTTTAAATATTAAAATCCATTAAAATTACTAAAATAAAAATTTTAAATTGGCCCAAAATTCCGGGTTGTTACAAAAGTAGTGACCAGTAACAACACATGGAGAATGTATGGGAATAATACGTGTAAGCCTCATGCTCGTCTCCGGACAGCTACTCATGTATAACCAGTTAACTTGTCTCTAGTCTTCTCGTTTAAGAGCACCCAAAGTAATAAGAAGAGACATAAAACTATGGGTCAGACAAAAGTCTGGTATGAGCGATAAGCAGCAAAAACAGAACAATAATAGGTATGCATAACCATACCTGAACATGGACCTACAATCAAAGAGTTAGCACAACAGGATGTACAATACTCTAAGGTAACACTAACTCATGGTGTGAAAATAATGGGGAGGGGGTGTGCATGTCATGGTGATAGCAAACATCAAACATAGCAAACATCCTCACATCTCTCACTTAGTGCGTAAAGTATACGATATCTACCACTTTGATCACCCAATTCTTTGCTACGATCACTCTGCCCCATGGAGTCATGATGACTCCACCGCACTAATCCATAGCCACTAATCCTTTGCTATGTCCACTCTGCCCCATGGATTCATCACAACTCCACTGCACTGACTTATAGCCTTGCTATGATCACTTTGCCCCATGGAGTCATGACAACTCCATTACACTGATCCATAGCCAAAATCCGTCTCTCAGTGGTGAGTCAAGGCTATAGACATCGATAACCCCTTTGCATATGTCCTGCAGCAAAGCCCAACTCATGAAGTTAACTCATTGATCCCCATTTGGATCCTGAGTAATAACCTCCCATTTGGACTTCCTTTGCATCTCGGGTTTTGGTCGAATTGGAGTTGGTCTTTAGAAGAGTCGTCATGCAGTAGTACTAGGGGTCCAAATCGGTTCGGTTCGGTTCAGTTCGGTTGCTTTCCTTCGGTTCGATTCGGCATGCTCCAGCTCCTGGTCATCAGTCCAGTTTGGTTCGGTCAACTTCCTCCGGGTCGGTTCGGTCGTGGTACTCCATCAGGGTCGGTTCAGTCATGATACTCTATACGCTCAGTTCAGTCCATCTTTGTCTGCTTGGTTCGGTGTCCTGATCCAATCCCCACCCAAATCCAACTCTATACAAGTGGCCTTCCTTCTTGCCAAAATCTCTTGCGCCAGATTATAGTCCGGTTCGGGTTCCTTCTTACTTGGTTCTCCATTTCCGACCCGAGCTCCCTAACCCAACCCGATCCGAAACCCTGCACAATTTCCAATGAGCATATATTGTCCATATTCGCCATACGACGGTGTTTTCAACCATTCTAACTTTTCTAATCAATCATAAAACATCACAAACAATAGTAACAATATATGGGTTCAATTAAAAAGATCAAAACATCAAGCATATAGGTCATTTTAAATCAAACATGCCCAAAAAGCATGATTTTCCCCCTAATCATGTTTAACCATAACTAATGATAAGATTAGCAAAACATATCCTAATTAACCCAAATTTCTATCAGAGCCCTAAAATAATATTTTAAGAATTTTTACATATTTTTCCAGAATTTTAACATGCATAATTTTGCTAATCATCACTTATCACCCTAATTAGCCATAATTAGTGAAAAACAATGCAAATCACTCACCTTAGCCACAAATAAAACTTTAGATCTGAAACTCTACTGTTTTGGGGCGTTTTCCTATGCAACACAGCAGTTGCAACTCTGATTTGATGTTGATTTGCCTTGATTTGATGTAGATCTTCTTAAATAGTGATTAGAAGGTGATTTGGGATGATTTTAGATGGTGGAGGCCATGACTAGGGTTACGGAAATGTTTTAGGCAGTTGAGAAAATGAAATAAAATTGTTTCCTAACTGATTTCTGCCTCCCTATAACCCTAATCCCAAAATGGGTTATGGGCCTAGCTGCTAATCACCCTAATTAGGCCCGGTTAAGCTGTTTTTCACCTTCCAAATCTTGTTTCAGCCATATCTCCCAAACGGTAAGTCCGTTTGGCTAATATGACCACTCTATGGGAAGTTAAACCATCATCCAAATCCAATAGAAGAGGTTTTAGGTCAAAACTCCTTACCAATCAAAAGTTATAGACGAAACAAGATTCGCTAGGGGCAAAACAGTCATGTAAAAATCGGAAAAATCGTGAACATAGGAAATGACCCCAATAGTCGTTCCCCAAGGTTACACGACCATACGACTTCGTATGTAAATGAAATAAATATTCTACGATCCTCCGATGCGTAAAATGCGGGTCGTTACAGTAATATATCTACACACTCAAACAACCAATAAACAACATAAAAAAATATTTAAATAAAATCCAGATAGTTTGTTTACTCACCGTGATTTTTTTTTGGAATGGAGATAAATTCCCAATTAAATTAAACAGATGTTTAATTTAATCGTAAATCTCGACTAGCTCCAATTACTCTAATTCGCCTAGTGCGTAGCTATTGCTGCTATGGTTTCAATTTGTTGGCTTCGCCAAAATCTGATAATATATGAAATAAATATTCACAGTATAAGTTTTTAATTAATTTAAATTAAAACTAAACTAACAAATGGAATCTAGTAAATATTCATTACCAGATTTCTGCTCTAATACAAATTACCAGTATGAATCTTCTCCTTTCCCAAATGAATATCGCAAACTAACACCACAACCACCTTCAAACTCAGCAGGCACGCCTATCTCCAATTATTATTGTTAAATCAATCTGGGTGCTCTCTTACAACTAGCGTGCTCCAACAGTACGCACAATTGCACCTCCCCTTCAAGAACGCATCGCTATCTACTTCCGGACTCTACAGGAAAGCACAACATCGATGAGTTTCAAAACCCACATAAGTTCACAATAAAATGTTAAACTCTATTATAGTTGGAATTTAATACTTCAGTTCTCCAATAAATGATCGTTGCCCCAAAATTTTCCAGACCTAATCCGTGATGAACCCAGATTGGACGCCATAGATCGACCAGTTCCCAATCGCGACTTCCCCTATATCGAACTCCAAAGCCTCGCAATGATTATAATCGTGATTGTGATTTCATTCTCCTTTTTTATGTACGGCAATGACTTTGATTTTGAGGAAAAATTTCGAAAAGGAAATGGAGAGATTGTGATTTTTGTTTGTTAATACAGGAAGTGAACGACGGAAGAGAGAGGAGTTTAAGGAGACTTCGAATTTCAGACCGAAGAAGCAGGGTATTTTCTTTCTCTTCTTGAAACGAATTAGTTTAATTTACAATTACAAAGAAATGGAAAAGGGGAAGGTATATGGCGTGGTTTTATAGGGGGAATAACTTAATCTCCACGGCACTTTCCTTAGGTCTGCGTAATTTACTGTTATAGGTAATAAAATTTCAACGTATAGGGTAAGTACTTGTTGGTTTGCTTAAGAAGGAAGGATATTGCTTTGCTTAAGGAGGAAGGAACAATATTTGTAAAATCTTTTATTTAATTTAAGGTGAATTTAAAAACAAAACACCTTACGTTTTTTACGAACTCCTATTCGATTGTAACAACCAGTGTTTCTAGAGTTATACCACTATCCTGAACAAACTGGAATAGGTTTCGAAGTCTAATTCGATCATCTGGAGAAGGTATAAATTTAAATCGATATAAATTAAATTCAAAACAATTAATTCCTCGATAATAAATTATTATTATTATTTATATATTCAAATAGAATATATATTCATCATCTGAATTGTTTCGGTTCGGTTTTAATTTCGGATTGAATTATTTCAGATTTTCATTTTACGCTAATTATATATATTCGAAATAAATTGTATTTTGATTATTAAATCGAAAACTAAAAATAAAAATTGATCTATATTATCAACTCAATATTTAAAACCATATTAAATATTTAAAATAAATTAACCAAAAATCTGGGTCGTTACATCGCATAATCCCAATTTTATACAATTTCCGCGTAGAACCAAAATTTGACATAAACGGTATATTTTGACGCAGAAGAGGGGAAAAGAAGAAGAAGAATGTAACGACCATATGGGATTCTACGCCCGAATTCCGACAATAATACATACTCCTGTATTACTTGCCAAAACTCAAGTATCGAAAACACTAGATAGTTCATAGAAAGAAATTATAGGGTGAAAAAAGAAAGAAAGAAATATTAGAATAGAAGAAGAAGATTAACACTACAGAATCATAGTAGAATAGAACCTCACATTAGAATGGACAAAATATTATATATAAAAACCCTTTACTCAAAAGAAACTCTATACATATGATTATACAACATCAGAGTACACACTAGATCAATACAACTCACACAGCGGAAATAATTTATTACCCGAAAATACGGAATTACGTCTCGACTCCAACTATTCCTCCGAAACTCCAAGCAAAACCTAACCTGGAAATATACTCGGTCTGACCCGAGCACATTTTGAGGTAAAGAAAATCAACCTGGATCAGTGTGATATACTTTCAGTGATAAATTCATAACACAAACATCTTTCTTAACTTTTAGAAAATCACTTGAAAGAATGGAACTCTTGTAAGACACGACCACACATAAACATGGCACGTGTTTTTACCTTACGATACCCAAAACACTTTTTTTATATTATAAAATCCAGTGATGTTTTAATAGTGTCTACTAATCGACAAAAAAAATAAGAATATAGCCAGAAAGCTTGCATATCACTTTCCAACATAGTTGGTATACATTCAAAAACGTATGGTTCGTATTATAATTTGGATTTCCAACATGATAAGGTATGGGACTGTTAGCCTACTTTGTGAACTAGGCTACACAAAGAGCAAACAGTGAGAAAGCCACCAACCGGTCCGGTTCGGAGGGAGATAGCGCAGGAAAGAAGCAAAGATCGAAGACGCAAACATCACATCGGTTCGGATCGGAGAAACACTTCAGCGACATAAAAAGGGAGCAAGTAATTCCATCGGATCGGATCGGAGGCAGCCGATCCGAACCCTTTTTTCTCTAAGCCTGTGACCGTTGTTACACACGTTTCCTGAAGATTCGGACCAAGCACGACCATTTCTCCTATGATCTCCCACTACTTCAATGCGCTGTCATCATCTGGAGACCTCCGAACCCGACTCTTATGGGATGGGTGCCATGCAGTTCCGAACCGGAGCCACTTCGAGGAGATTTTTCACCTATAAATACACCATTAAGAGGAATTTGAAAGGATCTTTTGGCAAGTTCTCAACTCTAACTTCTTTCATAACTGAATTTCACAACCATATTCAGATCAAAATCATCTCTTAAAGTTTATTTTTGAGAGATTTGAGTGAGTTTATGCGTTGTAATTGTGGAGTTGAGTGAGAATCATTGCTGTATTTGCATTCAAATCATCAATCAAATGAATAAAAAGTGGACGTAGGCTCTTTAACGCCGAACCACTATAAATCGTGTGTTATTCGTTGCATTTTAGTTTTACTTCACTAAAATCATAGCTAATTCGGGTGTTAGAACCAATTTTTGTTCTAACATTTTGGTGCTTTCACTGAGAAAACCTTCGAATTCTCAGCCTTTTTGGGATTATCATTCTACTATGTGGACTTTCAAGTTCAAAGAAGTTAATCCTTTGTCTCTGACATCTTTCAGTACTTGCTGACTAACTGTTGATGAATCGAGTATCATGGCTAAGACCAAAGGAAAAGAAGTGCAAGGCACTAAAGGAAACGATGCTAGGGAAGATCAGCAAGCCATCGTGTTAACAAGGTCACGCGCTCAAGGCTCTGGAGCAGATCGCTCCGATCAGGAGGATCCGAACTGGATGGAAGGCGCCGATCCGAACCAGATGGAAGGCACTGATCCGATCCGGTCTAATGAGGTCGAGGGCACTCATTCTCTCCATCTGAACCGCCCCGACCAGGCCACTGTGAACCGATCCGATCCGAACCAGAATGAAGCTGGAACTTCTACTCGAGCTCCCTCCAACGCTCTGATTCCAGCCACGATGACTAATGCTCAGCCTGATCCATCTGCACCCATTACGCAGGGAGTTTTTTCACGCTTCCTTGACATGCTCCAGAGCACTAAAGAAGCATTGGAATCCCAGAGGCGTGATAGCCTTCGCATGTAGGAAAACATGATCACTATGGGTAGGGAACTACAGGAGCTCCGGAGGTAGAAGACTCCTTCCCCTACCCGTCGCATTGCTACAGATGATTCGTCTTCTTCGGACGAGGGACGCACTCGCGAGAGAAGACCGCTTGAACGACCTCAGAACCTTGATCAGTTGACTTTTGGATCTTTAGGATCCCGAGAAGATGCCGCTCGTGTATTGGGCCCTGATGACCCAAGCCTACAACAGCCCATGTTGCTACCCATGCGCGGATCCCACGTCCTACCCAGGGATCCTAATATTAACAACCCTATGCAGCAACAGCTTCTCCAACCTCTACCTCCTGAGATTGACCGGGAGCGCAGAGAGCAATGTAGAGCAGCATCCGCTAGAAACAGGAGGTTATCCCTCGATCAAGAACCTAGGGGTAATCCGAATATCAGACCTAGAGGGCCAGTGCAGACATTAACAAATGCTGATGTGTGGGCAATGGTGCGCCAGATTATGTCTGAAAGTTGGCAGTACACTAATGAAGATTGGGGCATTGAGCAAAGTCATACTCCTTTCACGGATGATATACTGGATTTCCAGTTCCCTCGGCGAATCAAATTACCTCATATGAATCGATATTCAGGAACAACAGAACCAGGGCAACATCTGATGAGGTATGCATGGTTCATGAATGCGGCAGCAGCTCCAGATGCCGTGAAATGCAAAGCTTTTCCAATTTATCTTGAAGACGTAGCGTTAATGTGGTTCACCCGACTCCCTCCTCGGTCGATATCAAATTTCACAGAATTGGGCGAGCGCTTCATGAATCAGTTCCGACTTCATGCCCTAAAGTCCAAGAGCGTCATAGAATTGTCACAGATTAAACAGGCCCCAGGAGAATCTTTGAAGTCATACTTGGATCGCTTTAACCTGGCCGTCACCGAAGTTAGTGATCCCCAGGAGCCCACTATCCAAATGGCCTTGATAGAAGGGGTAGATCCTGATACAGAGTTCGGGGATTACTTGTCTGGGAAACCGCCTCCGACTAGAGAATTGTTCTATGAAAAAGCTAATATCCGCTTAAGGCGATAAGAAGCCAAGGCAAATCGGAAGAGAAAACCAGAAAGGGCCTCGAGGGAAGGTGTTCAGAGTAACATTGCTATGAAATAATCTGGTGACAGTTCAGGGAAGGTGGAAGTAAATGTTGGCAACCAGAGTGGAGGTAATAGCAACAGAAATGGGAACGGCAATAGAAGGAACAGAAACCGAGGGAATAGTTCTAATAAAAGACCCAGATTCCAGACTTTTGAAAATTATACGTCGTTAAATGATACGTTAGAGAATATTTATTTAGACACATATAGCATATTGCAGTACAAAAAACCACCACCCAGAGACTCCACTGAGAAAGAGATTGCAACAGGATAGTTTTGCTTGTTTCATGGAACCCACGGTCATTCCACCAATGAATGCCGCCATTTGAGAGATATTGTCGAAAGATTGATGCGAGAAGGAAAGTTAGACGAGTACAAAGTCGCTCCAAGGGACAGGGGGCAAGGGGGACAAGCCCCGGACTCAAACCCGTCTACCTCGAAACCCACAACCCAGCAAAAAGGCAAGGGGATCATCATTAATACTATTATAGGTGGACCTAACCTAGTTGGTCATAGTTTTAAAGCAATGGATCAGTACGTCAACGCCGCCAAGCATTTTGAGATTGGAGAGTGCAGTAGCCTCGATGACGTTACTCCAGTAAAACAACAAAAGACGATGTCAGACGACGTCGTATTCCGCAATAGAGATGATTCCGGAGTTCAATATCCAACCGACGATCCACTAGTAATTACCACAACAATTGGCCCTGCTTTAGTCCATAAAGTGTTAGTGGACAACGTGAGCTCGGTCAATATCTTTTCAAGAGATTCTTTCGAACAGATGAAACTTGAGGCAAAAGATTTAAAGCCATGCGAAGGATGGATACGTGGCTTCAACGGAGCATCGACGGCGCCGATGGGCCTTGTGGAATTGCCAGTCACATTAGGGCAGGGAGATCGCCAGAGAGTAAGGATCCTGCCATTTGTAGTTTTGGACGTGGAGTCGCCCTACAATGCCTTCCTAGGTCGACCGACCCTTTCCGAGTTCCGGGCATGTATTGCACCTTAGTGTTTGCTGCTTAAATTCCCGACTGACTCAGGAGTTGGGGTGATGAAGGGCGACCAAGCTACGGGTCGAGCTTATTACATGACGGAGTTAAAGATGTTAATGAAGGAGTTGAATATAGAAGCTAAGGACGATTCCACCCCTCCAAAGGAGGCCTCAACATAGCAATTAAGGGGTCCTGCCCCAAGAGAGTCGCCCTCAAACATGCTCTAGGATATAGATCCCAGAGAGGATAAAGAACCCGGGGAGAGGAAGGCAACTCCCAACGAAATAACAATAGACATACCCATTGATGAAACAGACTCAACAAAAGTACTAAAGATCGGCTCGCAATTAGATCCAGTTCGAGCGAGGGAATTGGCTGATTTCTTAAAGGCAAACCTAGATGTGTTTGCCTAGACTCACGCTGACATGCGTGGAATTTCGCCTACTATCATGAGCCACTCTTTGTGTATTAATCCAAAGCACCCACCGGTCAAGCAGAAAAGACGGATGTTAGGCCCAGAGCGGTCGGCAGCTTTAAAAGAAGAAGTGGAGAAATTAAAAGATAATGGGTTCATTAAGGATTCGAAATATCCCGACTGGATATCGAATCCTGTCTTGGTCAAAAAGTCAAATGGGAAGTGGCGAACATGTATCAACTTTTCTGATTTGAAATAGGCTTGCCCGAAGGATAACTTTCCTCTCCCAAGAATTGATCAGCTGGTAGATTCGACGGCCGGGCATGATCTCTTATCTTTTATGGACGCTTATTCCGGATACAATCAAATTCCCATGCACATACCAGATCAAGAGCATACAAGCTTTATCACAGACTTGGGGTTATATTATTACGTGGTAATGCCATTTGGGTTAAAGAATGCAGGAGCCACGTATCAGCGTCTAGTCAACCGCATGTTTTACAATCAAATCGGGAAGACCATGGAGGTTTACGTGGATGACATACTTGTGAAGTCTAAACAGTCTTCTGATCATACAAGGGACTTAGCTGAAATGTTTAATATTCTTCGAAGGTACGGGATGAAGTTAAACCCCCTAAAATGTTTGTTTGGGGTCGCATCTGGAAAATTCCTGGGGTTTATTGTGAGTTCTCGAGGAATTGAGATAAATCCTAACCAAATAGCAACAATAAGGGACATTGAAGAACCACGCAAGATCAAAGACGTTCAAAGCTTGGCCGGAAAAGTTGCTGCATTGAGTAGGTTTATTTCCAAAGCTACAGATAGATGTGTACCTTTCTTCGATCTCATAAAACGGGGAAAGCGAAATTTTGAGTGGACTCCCGACTGTGTGGAGGCGTTCCGGAATCTACTAGACTTCTTAGAAAAGCCTCCGATATTATCAAAGCTTGTGGAACATGAGGATTTGTTTGTCTACTTGGTGGTATCATCTCACGCCGTCAGTACAGCATTAGTACGTGAAGAGGATAAAGTCCAGAAACCTGTATATTACGTAAGCAAAAAACTAGCTGCTGCAGAACGTAATTATCCGAAGATATAAAAGCTTGCTTATAGCCTCCTGATTGCTTCCCGCAAACTTCGCCATAATTTCCAGGCACACCCGATAGTTGTATATACCGATCAACCTTTGAGACAAGTGTTGCAAAAACCCGAAGCATCGAGGCGGTTACTTAAATGGAATATTGAGCTGAGTCAATTTGATTTGAACTTTCAGCCATGAAGATCAATAAGGGGCAGGCATTGGCTGACTTCATAGCTGAATTTACAATTCCCAAAGAGGAAACGGTGGGTGACAAGATAGTTACTTTGGATCGAGAGTTAGAGCTTAGTCCATGGAAACTATATACGGACGGAGCCAAGAACGATCGAAAATCCGGCGCCGGAGTTGTTTTAATAACTCCTGAAGAACGATCTATTTATTATGCATTACGGTTAGAGTTTGCTGCTACTAACAACGATTCCGAGTATGAAACCCTGATTACTGGGCTGAAACTCGCCAAAGATTTGGGAGTGAAGACACTAGATATATATTGCGATTCCAAGATAGTTGTATGCCAAGTTCGGGAAGAATTTGCTGCTAAAGGCCCTCGACTCATCACTTATCCCAGAAAGGTAAAGGAGTTGCTGGGAGGTTTGGAGCATTATAGCCTAACACACATTCCAAGAGCGGAAAATCAGAAAGTAGACCGACTGGTGAAGCTAGCAAGTTCCGATAATCCTAAAGAAACTGAAATGGTTCCGATAGAGGTGCTGGAATCACCGAGTTTCGACCTAATGGAAACAGAGCTAGCCTTCGAAATTGAACCAGAGAGAATCCTGGATGACATCGATTAAGAATTTTCTCAAGAATGGAACCCTCCCATTGAAAAAGAGCGAAAGACGAGCTGTAAGACGCAAGGCTGCAAGGTACATTTTACAGGACGACATCCTTTATCGCCAAGGGTTTTCAATGCCCCTATTGCGGTGTATCGCACACGACGACATTAAACGTGTACTACAAGAAGTGCATGAAGGTGAGTGTGGAGATCACACTGGGGGCCAAACCCTAGCAAAGAAAGTATTACGGTACGGATATTTCTGGCCTACCGTGAATAAAGACGCGGCTAATTATTCACGGCGCTGCGATAGATGTCAAAGATTCGCCAAAGTTCCCAGAGCGTCTCCGACCCAGCTCAAGTCGATGGTAAGTCCATGGCCGTTTGCCATGTGGGGAATTGACATTATTGGAGTGTTACCTATTGCCAAAGGAGGAGCTAAGTACGCGATCGTTGCCGTGGACTACTTCACAAAACGGGCGGAAGCTGAACCCTTAACAACCATCACGGCGAGGAAGGTGATCAGTTTTGTGGTCAGAAACATTATTTGTCGATTTGGGATACCGAAGACCATCATAACTGATAATGGGATGCAGTTTGAGAGCATTGAGTTTAGAAACTTCTGCCAGAAATACAAGATTGATAAACGTTACACTGCAGTAGCTCACCCGCAGTCAAATGGCCAGGTCGAAGCCATAAACAAGGTCATTAAGTCAATTCTGAAGAAGCGGTTGGAGCAGGCCAAAGCTAGATGGGTAGACGAGTTTCCATTAGCTTTATGGGCCTACAGGACAACCTTTAAGATGGCTACCGTCCATACTCCCTATTCACTTTCCTTTGGGTCAGAAGCAGTGATCGCGGTAGAATTAGAAGTCCCTTCTCATCGAGTTGCGTATTATGATCCAATGACAAATAAAGAACTCCTCGTAGAATCTCTTGATATGATTGAAGAAAAAAGAGATGAAGCCGACCTGCGTGCCGCGAGACATCGACATCAAGTAGCACGTTATTATGACCGAAAAGTTCGCTTCAAAACCTTTGAACCAGGGGACCTAGTACTGAAACGACTCTTCCCGCCTTCGACCCAATTGGGTCCAAAATGGGAAGGGCCATACACCATCCAACGGAAGCTTGATACAGGAGCATTCAAGCTAACGACCGTGGACGGTGAGGAGATTCCCAGAGCCTGGAACGCTCAGCACTTACGATGATATCTGAACTAGATATGAAATGTCGTCCCTTTTTGTTTTTATAAGCTATGTAAAAAGGCACGACTTGCCTTAAAAAGTCTGTTTACATGAACAAAGAATTATGAAGTGGATGTAGGCTAAGACTTAGCTGAACCACTATAAAAATATCGTGTGTCATTTACTTTTCTGCATTATTTATATCTTCAACAATTATTCTATCATGACCATGAAACAGAAAACGTTAAATTAAATTTGGAAAGTTGGAGATGACCTATGTGCAGTGTAACACCCTGAATTTTAGTTAATGCTAAAATTCACTAATTACAGAATAAATAATCTCAGATGTGAGAATTGGGGGAAACGGGCTGCGTCATTTCGTTCGTCTCGGAAAAATACGCGAAATAGAGTCCGGGTTTTCGAGAATCAGAGTCCGTATGGCCCGGTTATGGCCCAAAGAAGTTTGCAGAAAATTCAAAGCTAAAAACAGATTTAAAAATTTAAAATTCAGATTTTGGAATGGAACAAGAGGGGTCAGGCGGGAAAATTCCCGCCCTAACCATGTCGACAGGGCTGTCGACAGGCCTGTCGACAGGGGTGTCGACTTGCCTGTCGACTTGCCTGTCGACATAGGCGCGGCGTCCAGAGAACCTGGGTGCACCAGGTTGGGTTTTAGGCTGGCTTGGAGGGCTGGGTTCTAGAGATTTCCTAAATCTAAGGGTCCTAATCTAACCTATGGTTAATCTAAGGGCCTAAAACACTACCTAATCCTATAAATAAGACCCCAACCCTACCCTAATTCATTCATAATTAGATCTTGTAACTAAACTATGGCAAAATGAAACTTGAACATGGCCTCCACAAATCAATGAAGAGAGTTGCAAACTAATCAACCTCTAATCAACATCTTCTTCAACATAAGCAACTAATTCCACTTCATAAGTTTGCTAATCTTGGTTTTGGTGAGTTTCTATCACTTTGATGATCAATTGCTAAATTAAGTAGATGAGATATGATGAGATCTATGGTTTTGCATGAGGATTAATGGGTTTTAAAGTCATATGATATGATGTGAATATGCTAATCTATGTTTAACATTAATCCTATGTTTATGCATGTTGAATATGTGAGTTTATGCATGTTGAATATGTAAGTTTATGCATGTTGAATATGTGAGTTTATGCATGTTGAATATGTAAGTTTATGCATGTTGAATATGTGAGTTTATGCATGTTGAATATGTGAGTTTATGCATGTTGAATATGTGAGTTTATGCAAGTTAAGTATGTGGGTTTATGCAAGTTAAGTGGTGGGTTTATGCATAACAAGTAATTGATTTTATGCATGCTAAGTATGTGGTTTTATGCATGCTAAGTGTTTGGTATTATGCATAAATCATGACATGCAAGTTTACCCTTTTAGATGTGATGCATACATATGCAAGATGACACCTTTATATGCTATGAATATATATATATATATGCATGTTTACCCTCCTTTAAGATGCAAGTCATATATGCAAGTTCAACATGTTATGCAAGTTATGTGTATGCTTATATGCAAGCTCAACATGTTATGCAAGTTTATGTGTATGATGTTATGTAACTTATGTGCATGTTGTTATGCAAGTTCATATGCAAGTTATGTGTATGATGTTATGCAAGTTATGTGCATGATGTTATGTAAGTTATGTGTATGTTGATATGCAAGTTATGTTTATAATATTATGCAAGTTATGTGTATGATGTTATGCAAGTTAACATGTAACATGTTGTGCAAGTTCACACCTTTAAGACACATGCAAGTTCACCTTTGTATAACCTATGAACACTTATGCAAGTTGCCTTTATACATGACATATGTATGTTCATGCAAGTTGGGTTATTTAGTAATGCTAGTTGGGTTAATGTCATGATGTAAGTGGACACCTTTTAACCCATGTTAATGCTAATGTATGCTAAGTGAAACCCATGTTAATTGTGAAAGAATCTTCTCTTGGAAATATGGCGTGTTAGCATAAGTACGTGGGGAAACGATGGGGTTAATAGACATGTTAATGAAATGGTCTGAAATGGTTATGATTAAGCATACCATAAATTGAATAAGCATAAGTGGGAATTTACCTATTGAGTTAGGTCTACCCCATGGGAATTTACCTATTGAGTTAGGTCTACCCATGTTATGGAAAACTTGATATTAATTAGGGATAATTAATATGTGGGTGATTAATTAGGTGTAATTAATCGACTAAGACACGAGGTTGGACTCATTTGTAGTGTAAAACTGCCCGGACCCTACCGGCTTAACCAGTTGCTACAAATGTCAGCCCAATGTGAGAGGTCTTAGCCATAAATTAAATACGTGATTAAAGTAAAGACACGAGGTTAGACTCTGTTATGACGTAAGACTGCCCGGACCCTACCGGCTTAACCAGTTGTCATAAAAGCCAGTCTAATGTGGGAGGTCTTTATGGGAGATCACGGTCTTAATTAATTAAGAAACACTTAACCATATTAGCATGTAGTTGGACATGAGGGGTTAAGTGGGTGCCTTGGGTGGCATGAGGAGACTAGTGGGTTGCCTTGGGTGGCAATAGAAAAATACGATTAGAATACTTAACCAAAGTGGAACATGTAATTAAACATGATTAAAGGGTTAAGTAAGTGCCATGGGTGGCATGTGAAAATCTAGTGGGTACCTTGTATGACAAGTAGAATATGGTTAAAGGACTTAACCAAAATTTATAACATGTAAGGGGGCATGGTTAAAGGGTTAAGTGGGACTCACTAGAAATAACAAGCTTAGGTGGTAGCTTGTGGGGGCCCGTTTCAACCAATATCCCAAACGTATCTTTGTGGGCTCGACTCTAGTCGAGTGACGGGACACGCATATTGGGCTTGACTATAAGAGGCCAAACCGGGTTAGCGGTGGCAACGCGGGACCAACGGGTTTCATATGCGTGTGTGGACCCGGGCTGGTTGGTAAGTCGTTGTTGCATCGTGTAGATATAAAGCCGTACACCGTTGATATTATCAGGTGGCCACTTTGGGGAATGATACACCCCAATCGTGGGACCAGCACGGGTATCTACGTAGGGGAGCTGATCGCTTGGGGAGTAGTGGGTACACCTATGTAGTCAGATAGGGGTACACGAAACTACTAAATTACTAAGTACACTTAGTGGGATCAACCTTTAAGTAAGAATGACTGGTGTGGTGCAGTGTAGTAATTATCCTTGGGTGGGTGAATGCGTCTTTACGGTTATCTTAGTTTATCCTAAGTCTACCAAGCTGCTTAGTGTAGCCATTCATCCCCAGACGTTACCGTATATCAAGCTTATGTCTTCTCTGGTTACTTTAACGATTTTATTGTTAAAGTTATAGGACTCACTCAGACTTATGTCTGACCCCGTTGTTTTTATCTTTTTCCCAACCCTCAGGTTATCAGAGTGGGCCCAGTACGAGTGGGCTTTGATCAGGCTGCTTTATTCTCTTTTGGAGCTTGGACCATAGGTGTAGAGCTCGGCTTACCCTTTCTTTTATGGCTATCAGTTCATGTATTGGGATTATGTACTTTTATTTATCAGGATGGATATTTTGTACTTGACTCTTATTATGGTTTTGTGATGTAACCAAACATGTTGTACTTTCCGCTGCAATGAAATGATGTTTTGAAATTTTCAAGTATTACTTATATCTGTCTTGTTGTAATTTTTCTGTTCTATATCCACTTAAAATACTCCACCGATGTTATGGCATTCCCTTAGAGAGTGACCATAGCGGGCGTGGGGTGTTACACGTGGTATCAGAGCAAAGGTTACCAGAACAGATAAAATTTTTAGAAAACTATTTTTCTAAAAACATTTTTGGAAGAAATATTTTCAAAAACATGTCTTTAAAGAGAAAAGTTTTTGAAAGAAAAGCATAATCCGCGATAGCCATATCTTTATCTTTCGAATTCTCCGTTTTGAATCTTTCCTTTTTCCGTCTCAGCATGGCTGAAGATCTTTATCTTCCGGACGGTGTAGCGGTACCAGTATGGTATAGGAGGTTGTTAGAGGCTAGTGCCGCCACTGCAGGTCCAGCAAATGTTCCTCCTCCACCCGTTGCACTCGCTCCTCCTCGCGCGGATACTTTTGCTATGACTTGTAGGAAGTTTAAGGCTATGGGAGGAAAACCTTTTGTGGGAGCTAGGGATTGGCTTAGTGAGACGGAAGAATTAATGGAAATCTTGGAAGTGGAAGAGGGAAAGAAAGTCAGGTTAGCCGCTTGGTTAATGGAAGGAGAGGCCTCGTTCTGGTGGGAGGTCACTAATGGAGAACGCCCGGTTGATTCTTGGATGGATTTCAGGCAAAGGTTTGAGGCAAAGTTTCTCTCAAAAGCGGAAGAAAATATGCACGTGGATAGGTTCTTGAACTTAAAGCAAGGGAACTTGTCGGTGAAAGAATATGTTAACAAGTTTAATCAGTTAGAGAGATTCAACATGGACTTGGTAAACACACCAGAAGAGAAAGCTCTGAGGTTCGTTAAAGGCTTAAACGAACCGATGCACGGATTGGCTATGTCTCACATCCCTATGGGGGCCACTTTCGAGAAACTAGTGGACATGGCACTTATGCATGAGGAAGAGAAGGGTCCCAATGCTAGTAAAGCACCCGAGAAGGAAGGAGATCAGAAGAGACCTCTACAGAAACAGCAAAACAAGGGTGGGAAAGGTAACGGTGGCAAGGGAAAGAAGAAGTGCTTCAACTGTGGGACACTAGGTCACCTAAGCAAGGATTGTCGCAAGAAGAGGAAGGCTGGCTGCTTCCACTGTGACGAAGCAGGACATCTAGTGAAGGACTGCCCTAAGAAAGGGGAAAGAACGGGATCTACCTCAGGAGGACAGGTGCAAGTTCTTTTGGCACCAACTCGGGCAAGGGGGCAAGGTCAGGCTCTCGCGGTTCCACCGATTCAGGAAAGAGGTAGAACTATTTCCATTGAAAGTCTAGTTTTTCTGTTTGATTATCCGGGTCAAACGTTATTTGATTTTGACGCATCGAGTTCGTTTGTTTCATTAGTGTTAGTTGAGTCACTGCACTGAGACACCAGTTAGTAGATGATCCCTTAGTTGTTTCAAACCCAATTGGGGCTCCATGATGTGTTTGGGTTTGAAAGTTGCTATACTTAGCGTTGAGTTTAGATGTGATGCTTTTTGGGCTTCACGGGCTATGGGTTAGTTTTGGGCATGGACTGGTTATCCAGTAATGGTGCCGTTCTTATTGTGGAAGGAGAGTTGTTAGGCTTATGACCCGCTAGGGTAACACTCTCGAGATCTCTTGTAATCCCATGGAATCTGTTATGCTAAGTTATCTAGAATTGCTTGACACGTCGGTCGAGAGTTTGCAATCTATATGAGTGGTCCAGGAATACTCGGATGTGTTTTGAGGAGGTGAAGGGCTTACCTCCGGAGCGGGAGATTGACTTCCAAATATATCTGGTAGGCAATGCCAAACCAGTGTCTTGGCCAGTGTGCCACGTGGCTCCTCGTGAGAGGAGGGAACTCCATAAGCAAGTAGGCAATTTGCTTGAGAAGGGGTTTAGAAGACGAAGTATATCGGAGTGGGGTGCTCCGGTAATTTTTGCCACAAAGGCGGATGGGTCCCTCAGACTTTGTGTAGGCTAAAGAGAGCTAAATAAACTCACAAAGAAGAATAGACACCCATTGTCGAGGATTGATGATCTCTTTGATCAGTTAGTGGGCGCCTCAGTATTTTCACAGTTGGACTTAGCCACGAGGTTTCGTCAGTTGAGAGTGACTGAGGATAGTATAGAGAAGACTACTTTTAGGACTCCGGATGGTTTTTATGAGTGGCTGGAGATGCCATTTGGTTTGACGAATGCCCCCGCATATGATGAAAAGGGTGTTCAGGGAGTACCTAAATAAGTTCGTGATGGTCTTTGTAAATGACATCTTGAGCGAAATAAGTTTTCGTATGTGCTCAATAGGATGAGCAAAGCCAGTTATGGGATAAACGGTGGTTTTGGAGCGAGACTGGCGAGGACATCTAGAGTGGACAAGGGCTTAATTATTTAGCCGTTTTTACTAGTATCATCTCACGTAGGTCGTCTGAATTCGAAGGAGATATCCCTTGGGTGTTTGTCTGATATTGGTTTAGGCCTTTGGGGCTTGCATTTGGGGGATGTCGAGTTCGACTAAGGTGGTCTGCGTGAGGGATGGATAGTTGTGACGATTTTGCATGGGAGAATATCCTGATTTCTCTAGAAGTGAAGAAAAGCATGCCTTACATCTCGGAGAAGTATTGGAGACTCTCCAGGCGCATAGTCTTAAGACAGCAAAAGTGAATAGGATTCTTAGCGTCCTATGAGTTTGAGATAGCGTACACCCACGGCAAGGGTAACTTGGTAGCGGACGCCTTAAGTAGAAAAAGGTTGTCCTCGAGTTCATGGTTCGTTGAACGACGGAGCTTAGAGTTTATTTCTATGTTTGACTTTAGACCTTCCGTTGACTTTATACCCGGTTTGCTAGCCTCCTTGGAGGTTAGGCCTACTCTTTTGGGACGAATTAGCAAGGCACAGCGAGACGACCCACAGTTGGATGAGTTAGTAGAGAAGCTCATGAGGAGGGGGTCGTCCATCCATTTGAGTAGGTACACCCTAAGTGGTAAGGGGTGGTTGCATAGAGACGGTAGACTTTGTGTACCGCAAGACGAGGGTTTGAAGAAGACTATTCTTGATGATGCACACCGTTCTAGGATGACCATTCATCCCGGTGGGGACGAGATGTACCAAGACATGAAGCGAGTTTTCTTTTTGGCCGGTATGAAGGAAGGCATGGCCGAGTATGTCGCTAGATGCTTGATGAAAGCGGAGCAAAAGAAACCAAGTGGGTTGCTTCACCCATTGGAAGTTCCGCTAAGGAAGTGGGATAGTGTCTCGAAGGATTACCAAAATCAAGGAAGGGTAATACGGGAATTTGGGTGGTAGTAGACAGGCTTACTAAGAGCGCCCATTGTATACCCGTGAAGAGTAAGAGAACTGCTCCATGGCTAGCTTCAGTTTACATTCGAGAGATTATTAGATTGCATGATGTACCTTCCAGTATAGTGAGCGATCGAGATCCTATCTTCACTAAAGAGTTTTGGAAAAGTTTGCAAGAGGCGGTAGGGACTCAGTTGTGTTTGAGTACCGCATAACATCCTCAGATAGACGGCCAGACCGAGAGGGTGAATTGTATTTTAGAAGACCTTTTGAGGCTATGTATCTTGGATTTAGGAGGTACATGGGAAGAGCATCTTCCATTGGTGGGGTTGCCCGACAGACTTAGTAGTGTACATGATGTATTCCATGTGAGGAAGGGCCTACATAAGATCGTAAAGGCGATAGAGCCAAGCTTGCTTAAAGAAGTAAGGTAGAGCGTGATGTGATTATTCGACGAGCTCCTACCCGCATCCTTGGGTCAGAGATTAGGGAGTTGAGAAACAGAGAGGTTCAACTAGTCAAAGTACAATGGGGAGATGAAGAGAGCGACGCTACCTGGGAGACGGAAGCGAAGATGCGTTCGAGGTACCCTTTTCTTTCGGAGGGTATGTCCTTTTTCTTCTCCTTCATCGCATATCTTGTGCTTATCTTATCCTTAGTATGTCCTCTCGTTAGTACCTTTGACCTTTAGATAGGGTAAACCTATGGTTGAAACATGTGTTTGAGACATGTTATGGTTGATGGATGCAAGTGGATGCAAGTGTTTGCTAGTGGTTGCTCGTGGATGCATATACACACACTCTAGGCACTAGATCGGCTCAATCACTTCATATTGCATATTGCATAAAATTGTATGTAGGAAGCTATGTTTATGGATGTATAATGATTGTGTTATCATATGGATGATGCATTTTGGTGAATGATTGTGCACTCATGTAGATATGGTATGTGTCGATAGGGTTCTCTCGCATACATAATGGATGCATGGCACTATCATGGTTTGCATATGTTCATACATTAGATAGGGAACATATACACACACTTTTTGCATATGCTCATACATCATTAGAAATTGTTTTAAGGACAATGGATGCCCGTGTTTGATGGATTGAGTAGATGGTTGTTTGGATGGTAGGATATGCATTCTCCTTAGCTTAGAGATTTCGGGGACGAAATCCTTTAAGGAGGGGAGAATGTAACACCCCGAATTTTAGTTAATGCTAAAATTCACTAATTACAGAATAAATAATCTCAGATGTGAGAATTGGGGGAAACGGGCTGCGTCATTTCGTTCGTCTCGGAAAAATACGCGAAATAGAGTCCGGGTTTTCGAGAATCGGAGTCCGTATGGCCCGGTTATGGCCCAAAGAAGTTTGCAGAAAATTCAAAGCTAAAAACAGATTTAAAAATTTAAAATTCAGATTTTGGAATGGAACAAGCGGGGTCAGGCGGGAAAATTCCCGCCCTAACCACGTCGACAGGGCTGTCGACAGGCCTGTCGACAGGGGTGTCGACTTGCCTGTCGACTTGCCTGTCGACATAGGCGCGGCGTCCAGAGAACCTGGGTGCACCAGGTTGGGTTTTAGGCTGGCTTGGAGGGCTGGGTTCTAGAGATTTCCTAAATCTAAGGGTCCTAATCTAACCTAGGGTTAATCTAAGGGCCTAAAACACTACCTAATCCTATAAATAAGACCCCAACCCTACCCTAATTCATTCATAACTAGATCTTGTAACTAAACTATGGCAAAATGAAACTTGAACATGGCCTCCACAAATCAATGAAGAGAGTTGCAAACTAATCAACATCTTCTTCAACATAAGCAACTAATTCCACTTCATAAGTTTGCTAATCTTGGTTTTGGTGAGTTTCTATCACTTTGATGATCAATTGCTAAATTAAGTAGATGAGATATGATGAGATCTATGGTTTTGCATGAGGATTAATGGGTTTTCAAGTCATATGATATGATGTGAATATGCTAATCTATGTTTAACATTAATCCTATGTTTATGCATGTTGAATATGTGAGTTTATGCATGTTGAATATGTAAGTTTATGCATGTTGAATATGTGAGTTTATGCATGTTGAATATGTAAGTTTATGCATGTTGAATATGTGAGTTTATGCATGTTGAATATGTGAGTTTATGCATGTTGAATATGTGAGTTTATGCATGTTGAATATGTGAGTTTATGCAAGTTAAGTATGTGGGTTTATGCAAGTTAAGTGGTGGGTTTATGCATAACAAGTAATTGATTTTATGCATGCTAAGTATGTGGTTTTATGCATGCTAAGTGTTTGGTATTATGCATAAATCATGACATGCAAGTTTACCCTTTTAGATGTGATGCATACATATGCAAGATGACACCTTTATATGCTATGAATATATATATATATATGCATGTTTACCCTCCTTTAAGATGCAAGTCATATATGCAAGTTCAACATGTTATGCAAGTTATGTGTATGCTTATATGCAAGCTCAACATGTTATGCAAGTTTATGTGTATGATGTTATGTAACTTATGTGCATGTTGTTATGCAAGTTCATATGCAAGTTATGTGTATGATGTTATGCAAGTTATGTGCATGATGTTATGTAAGTTATGTGTATGTTGATATGCAAGTTATGTTTATAATATTATGCAAGTTATGTGTATGATGTTATGCAAGTTAACATGTAACATGTTGTGCAAGTTCACACCTTTAAGACACATGCAAGTTCACCTTTGTATAACCTATGAACACTTATGCAAGTTGCCTTTATACATGACATATGTATGTTCATGCAAGTTGGGTTATTTAGTTATGCTAGTTGGGTTAATGTCATGATGTAAGTGGACACCTTTTAACCCATGTTAATGCTAATGTATGCTAAGTGAAACCCATGTTAATTGTGAAAGAATCTTCTCTTGGAAATATGTCGTGTTAGCATAAGTACGTGGGGAAACGATGGGGTTAATAGACATGTTAATGAAATGGTGTGAAATGGTTATGATTAAGCATACCATAAATTGAATAAGCATAAGTGGGAATTTACCTATTGAGTTAGGTCTACCCCATGGGAATTTACCTATTGAGTTAGGTCTACCCATGTTATGGAAAACTTGATATTAATTAGGGATAATTAATATGGGGGTGATTAATTAGGTGTAATTAATCGACTAAGACACGAGGTTGGACTCATTTGTAGTGTAAAACTGCCCGGACCCTACCGGCTTAACCAGTTGCTACAAATGTCAGCCCAATGTGAGAGGTCTTAGCCATAAATTAAATACGTGATTAAAGTAAAGACACGAGGTTAGACTCTGTTATGACGTAAGACTGCCCGGACCCTACCGGCTTAACCAGTTGTCATAAAAGCCAGTCTAATGTGGGAGGTCTTTATGGGAGATCACGGTCTTAATTAATTAAGAAACACTTAACCATATTAGCATGTAGTGGGACATGAGGGGTTAAGTGGGTGCCTTGGGTGGCATGAGGAGACTAGTGGGTTGCCTTGGGTGGCAATAGAAAAATACGATTAGAATACTTAACCAAAGTGGAACATGTAATTAAACATGATTAAAGGGTTAAGTAAGTGCCATGGGTGGCATGTGAAAATCTAGTGGGTACCTTGTATGACAAGTAGAATATGGTTAAAGGACTTAACCAAAATTTATAACATGTAAGGGGGCATGGTTAAAGGGTTAAGTGGGACTCACTAGAAATAACAAGCTTAGGTGGTAGCTTATGGGGGCCCGTTTCAACCAATATCCCAAACGTATCTTTGTGGGCTCGACTCTAGTCGAGTGACGGGACACGCATATTGGGCTTGACTATAAGAGGCCAAACCGGGTTAGCGGTGGCAACGCGGGACCAACGGGTTTCATATGCGTGTGTGGACCCGGGCTGGTTGGTAAGTCGTTGTTGCATCGTGTAGATATAAAGCCGTGCACCGTTGATATTATCAGGTGGCCACTTTGGGGAATGATACACCCCAATCGTGGGACCAGCACGGGTATCTACGTAGGGGAGCCGATCGCTTGGGGAGTAGTGGGTACACCTATGTAGTCAGATAGGGGTACACGAAACTACTAAATTACTAAGTACACTTAGTGGGATCAACCTTTAAGTAAGAATGACTGGTGTGGTGCAGTGTAGTAATTATCCTTGGGTGGGTGAATGCGTCTTTACGGTTATCTTAGTTTATCCTAAGTCTACCAAGCTGCTTAGTGTAGCCATTCATCCCCAAACGTTACCGTATATCAAGCTTATGTCTTCTCTGGTTACTTTAACGATTGTATTGTTAAAGTTATAGGACTCACTCAGACTTATGTCTGACCCCGTTGTTTTTATCTTTTTCCCAACCCTCAGGTTATCAGAGTGGGCCCAGTACGAGTGGGCTTTGATCAGGCTGCTTTATTCTCTTTTGGAGCTTGGACCATAGGTGTAGAGCTCGGCTTACCCTTTCTTTTATGGCTATCAGTTCATGTATTGGGATTATGTACTTTTATTTATCAGGATGGATATTTTGTACTTGACTCTTATTATGGTTTTGTGATGTAACCAAACATGTTGTACTTTCCGCTGCAATGAAATGATGTTTTGAAATTTTCAAGTATTACTTATATCTGTCTTGTTGTAATTTTTCTGTTATATATCCACTTAAAATACTCCACCGATGTTATGGCATTCCCTTAGAGAGTGACCATAGCGGGCGTGGGGTGTTACATGCAGGACCTAATAAAATGACTATTTGCATGATAAAACACAGAAGAATGGGAAGACGACATTCTTAACTCTAACTCTCAAGAATCGAGAGAGGGTATAAAGGACGGGAAGACGACGTCCCTTGAGGCGTGAAGGTGCACCCAGATGAGAGACCGCCTCAATAATACTCTAACCTGGTTATGAGACAAGAGAGTATAAAGATGCTAGAAAGAATAGGCATCAATGATGAAAGGAATATGGCCCCGTCATAGAATCGGGGGCAATTGGATTTTTAATTTAATCGATCTTGAATAACTCTTGTTCAGTTATCCAAAATTGACTGGGGGCATATATGTGCATACATATTCCCCTCAACAATGACTTCATTATATAACTTTAATATGACATACTTTTGCATTTTCACTTAAGTGCTAAACTAACAACTATCAGACATTGCAGGAAATAAACTACTTTTATTTACAAACATGTGAGTTTGAACAAGGAAAACAAGCAAAAAAAGATGCAAGGGCCGCACTCGCTGCAACAATTTCGGGCCAATTGAGTATCAAAATAAAACAAAGCACTTCATCACTTGGGCTTTGGAGCAGACTTGGATTTTTTGGCAGCCTTCTGAGCATTCTTAGCCTCTTTTTCAGCATCAGTCAAAATGCGCTTTGGCTTTTTCTTCTCTGCAATCGAAGTGCTAGAATTGTAACACCCCACGTCCATTAATGTCACTCACAAAGGGAATGCATTAACTTCCATGGAGGCTTTAAGTGAATATAGAACAGTAAAATTACAACAAGACAGATATAAAATAGTACTTGGAAATTCAAAAACTTTATTTCATTGTAGCAGAAGTCAAAACATGTTTGATTACATCATAACACCATATTCAATGTCAAGTACAATATCTATCTTGATAAAACAAGTACATAATCCCATTACATGAATAGCCATTAAAAAGAAAGATAACAAGCTGGACTTTACTTCAGCAGTCCAAGCTTTCCAGAAGATAAGCGATCCAACTAGACTCCACTAGAACTTGGCCCAACCTGCGGACCTGAAGGGAGAAAAAGGATGGAAAAGAGGGGGTCAGACATAAAGTCTGGTGAATATGATAATTCTACAATACTATTACCAAAATAACTGGACTAAGGCATAAGCTGGAAAACAAGAAAATGTCTATGAAGAGCAGATTAAGGACATAGACAATCGCTAAAGGCAACGTTATAGGCGCTCCTAAATACTAAAGGATAAACACTATACTGCACCACACCAGTCGCCCTAAAGATTCATCCCACTTAGCTTCACTTAGAAACTTTCCCAATGGCTTTACGTACCCCTAGCTGACTACATAGGTGTCGCCTGCCCCTATCTCCACTAGGTGTACCCTACTTCCCATTATTCGATCGGCTCCCTAACTCGTAGATACCCGTGCTGGCCCCACAGTGGGGTGTATCACTCCCCTAAAGTGGCAACCTGATACAACAGACATGCACGGCTTATACCTACACGATGCAACAACGTCTTACCTACCAGCCCGGGTCCACACACGCATATGAAACCCGTTGGACTTGCGTTGCCACCGCTCCCTGTTTTGGCCTCTTATAGTCAAACCCAGTATGCGTGTCCTGTAACAACCCGTATTTTCAATAACCTGTTATAACATAAATCGAGGCAGAATTAAATTCTAAAATCTGAATCAAGGGAAACGGGCTATGCCATTGCGTTCGTCTCGGAAAAATACGCGAAATAGAGTCCGAGTTTTCGAAAATCGGAATCCGTATGACCCAGTTAAGGCCCATTGAAGTTTTCAGAAATTTCTATGCTAAAAACAGGTTTAAATTTCAAATTAAAAACAAGGATTAGGGCTAATTGGTGTCAGGCGGGAAAATTCCCGCCAGGGCCCCCATGTCGACAGGCATGTCGACAGGGGTCCAGGGGTGTCGACTGCCCTGTCGACAGCCCTGTCGACACGGGGTGGCCAGGCAGTTTTGCCTGGCGCACCATTTTGATTTGGGCTTGGTCTTGTGGCTTGGTTCTAGAGAATTCCTAAATCTGACGGGCCTAAACTAACCTAGGGTTAATCCTAGGGCTAAAAACACTCTAATCTTCTATAAATAAGCCTCTAATCCTACCCTAAAGCCTCATTATTCAATCTAGCAACCAAACTATGTCAAATTGAAATCTCAAATGGCCTCCACCTAAGAACCCTAGCCTCCACCCTCTTCAAAAATCATTTCTATTAAGATTTTGATGTTCATACAATCTTTTCTAAGTTGTATGAATGATCATTAGCTTGCATACATCATCAAGTTGCAAGCTTTATTTGCTAAGCTAGAGTTTTTGGGGTTTTTGTTAATTGGAGCTTGTTTTGGGGTTTTATTTGCTTGCATAAAAGGGCTTCTCAATCTTTATTAGTAGATTTGTGTCTTCATAATATTTGTAAGCCCTCTTACCTTCATTTTAGAAACTCTAAAGTTAATATGTGATGAAAGTTGGGATTTTTGTGTGTTTAATGAGTTATGCATGCTTATGCAAGTTCACTATGCTATGTTATGCATGTTTAATGAGTTATGCATGCTTATGCGAGTTCACTATGCCATGTTACACATGTTTGATAAGTTATGCATGTTCACTATGCCATGATTTTCAAGTTTAACAAGTTATGCATGCTTATGCAAGTTCACTATGCCATGATTTGCAAGTTTAACAAGTTATGCATGTTTATGCAAGTTCACTATGCCATGATTTGCAAGTTTAACAAGTTATGCAAGTTCACTATGCTAAGTTATGCAAGTCCAACATGTTATGCATGCTTATTATGATATGTAAGATTCATCATGTATGTTGTGCCAAGTTCCCTCTTTCTATCCTTTATGCGTTATGACGAATATGTAAGCGATAGAATGACGTTGGGGGGGGGGGGGGTTTTGGGCAAAACTTAAAATACATGAAAATATAAGATTGGGAATTTACCTATTAAGTTAGGTCTACCCCTTGGGAATTTACCTATTAAGTTAGGTCTACCCAAGTTGAACTTGTAATTATGTTTGAAAATAAAGTGGACATGACACTTAGAAAATATGTGTGGCCGACTCGAGGTTGGGTTGAGTTTGTAGCGTAAACCTACCTGGAACCGACCGGCTTAACTAGTTGCTACAAACAATAGGACCCAATGTGAGAAGTTGGTCATGTGTACCTGGGACCCGAGGTTAGACCAAGTTGTGGTGTAAAGCTACCCGGACCCGCCCGGCTTAACTAGTAACCGCAACAAAGTCTAATGTGAGAGGTTAAGGTACAATTAAATTAATGCCTCATGATTAGGGTTAAGTCATGGCCCACTAATACTTAACCGATTTTGGGGATACGAGGGATTAAATGGGGTTAAGTGGTGAACTGTTGGTTACACTTAGCTAATTTAATCCATGGTTAGTGAGGGGTTAAACCACACTTAACCCTCTTAGAAAACCCTAGCAACGTGGTATGTTCCAGCAGTAATCCCAGTTTGGTATCACTAACAACCCTAGGGGCTAGGCTAGGGCGGGGCACGATTACTGGACTGATGTAAGCGACCAAAGCGACGGCTGAGTGGTACAGCGGTGCGGGTCCAGGCGG
Organism: Allium sativum; assembly: GCA_030737875.1. Classification (NCBI taxonomy): domain Eukaryota; kingdom Viridiplantae; phylum Streptophyta; class Magnoliopsida; order Asparagales; family Amaryllidaceae; genus Allium; species Allium sativum. Next base: position 337,068,166 of record CM060909.1, on the reverse strand, counting down.
GCTACGGACGTGCACGTAGTCCGGTGTTGGACGAACTCGAGGCACGGGTACCAGTAGATTTAGACTGTGCATTATTGCTTAGGTGTCTGGGGTTGACACCCGAGGGCTTGATACACCCAAAGGTGGACCCAGCACAGTCTGACTACAACCATATGTGGGCCGTATGGACACCAACACTTGACGTGTTAGGTTTATAGGGAGCCGATCGATTAGACCGTTGGGCTGGACCTTGCATCAAGGTCACCTCCTGCTATTGGGCCAAAGTTTTGGGCTGAGGGATCATTACCCGTTATGTTAGTTTGCTAGTACACTGTGGTGCAAAGCTTAATCTTCTTTATGTGATGGCACCTTTATCTATTGCCAGTATATTCATCTCAGTTTCCATCATGATGTTAGCTTTATTAGTTTATAGACTGATCGTAGTAGGGCTTACCAGTCTTTTTGACTGACCTGTTTTCTTTCGCTTCTTTTCTTCCGTTTCCCCCCCCCCCCCAGGTTCTCAGGGAGGGAACAGTGGTGCTTAGCTTGGATTGCTTGCTTGTTCGCTGGATAGCTCATGTATGTCTGGACATTGAGCTCGCTATGGTTTATCACTTTTATTTTTGGGGATAGCACTATGTATTTCAGTATTTCTGTTTATGTTGTACTAGACATATTTATTTTGGCAGATGACTCTATGATGTACTGGACTTGTTTTGAGATGATTTGAGATATTCCGCTGTTTTATTCTCATTTACTCTGTTTTACATATATATTTATGTTCCTGTTCTGCCTTGATATATCATTATGCATGCCTACCCAGTTCTAACGCCCCCCAGAAGCTAGTGCCCCCGAAAGAGTGACCCTAGCGGAGGTGGGGTGTTACAAATTTGGTATCAGAGCATATGGTTTACGAGAAAGAACAAAAAGTTTCTAAAAAGACTTTTGAAAAAACTATTCTCAAAACAAGTATAAAGTATTTTCCAAAGAAAAGTCTAGTATTTTAAAAAGGCTATTCCCCAAAAAGCCATTAGCGTTATCCTTCGTTCCCTTGACCTAATCTTATCTTATCCTTCGTTTCAGTATGGCTGAGGATCTTGCCATCCCGGATGGAGTAAATGTGCCACTCTGGTATAGGAGGCTTCTAGAGGCTAGTGCGGCAGCCGGCCCCGCAAACCCTACTCCCACTCCTCCTCCTGTAGTTGAGAATCCTCCCCCTAATATCCCTCCTCCGGTGGTTCCTGCTCCCCCTCCTCCAGCAGTTAATATTCCTCCTCCCGTTGCTAATGTTCCTCCCCCTCCCGTTGCTGAGGCTCCTCTTCCTCCTCCTCCCCCTCAGCATCCTCAGGTTGAGTTCACGAAGGTTTGTAAAGACTTCAAGGCGATGGGAGGCAAGAATTTCCTAGGCACGGAATCTTTTGTTGAAGCTAGGAATTGGCTGAAAGACACTGAGGACTTGTTCGCTATCTTTGGGATTGATGACGAGAGGAAGATCTTATTGACAGTATGGCTTTTGAAAGATGAAGCGGCCTATTGGTGGGAGGTCACCAATGGGACGAGGCCCGTTGAGACTTGGGCCGATTTGAGGGCTAGATTTGTGACCAAGTTTCTATCTTCTGCTGAGGCGAATTTACAGATGGAGAAGTTCATTGCATTAAAGCAAGGTGATATGTCTGTTAAGGAGTATGTGAACAAGTTTAATCAGCTGGCCCGTTTTGGTTTGGATATGGTGAACACTCCTGAGAAGAAGGCTCTTCGATTTGCTAGAGGGTTGAATGAGCCGCTACAGGGCTTGGCGATGTCACATATTCCGCATGGAGCTACTTTTGAGAGTTTGGTCAATATGGCTCTGCTTCAGGGAGATGGAAAGAAGGAGGTCAAGACGAGTGATACTCAAGCAAAGAAGACTGATTCTCAAGGCAAAGGCAATCAAGGTGGTCAAAGCAGCCAGGGGAATCAGGGCAAGAACAAGAAGGGGAACAACAACAACAAAGGCAAGGGAAAGTGCAATTACTGTGGTGTGCCTGGACACTTTGCTAAGGATTGTAGGAAGAAGAAAAGGAAGCTTAGTGGTGGATGTTTTTCCTGTGGTGAGACTGGACACTTCAGCAAAGAATGCCCAAAGAAGAAAGGACAGGCTGGACCTTCAGGAGGGCAAGTTCATGCTCTCAACACCGCTCCAGTTCCCGACCGAGGTAGTGTTTCTGTTGAGAACCTTGTTTATGTTTCTGATCTTCCAGTTCGTACCTTGTTTGATTCTGGTGCATCACATAGCTTTATTTCATCTGATCTTGTTGATAGCTTGCACCTTAGTACTAGCTTAGTGGACGATCCCGTTTGTGTTTCGAATCCCATTGGGGGTTCTGCTCATCTATCTATGATGTGTGAGGATCTGAGAATCTCTATACTCAGCGTAGAGTTCTTGTGTAGTGCATATGTTCTTGGTTTCAGGGGATACGGATTGATATTGGGCATGGATTGGCTGTCCCGATATGGAGCCATTCTGGATTGTGAGCATAGGGTTGTGAGGCTTGTGACTCGCCTTGGCAACACCTTAGAGATTTCATGCAATCCGAAGAATCCCGTCATGTTATGCTATCTTGAATCTCTCGACTCGTCAGAGGAAGCCCTTCAGTCTGTAAGGGTGGTCCGAGATTATCCAGATGTTTTTGAAGAAGTTAAGGGGTTGCCCCCTAAATGAGAGATTGATTTTCGCATTTATCTGGTGGATAATGCTAAGCCTGTTTCTTTGCCCGTTCGGCACATGGCTCCGCGTGAGAGACGGGAGCTGAGCAAGCAAGTGAAAGAATTGCTTGAGAAGAACTTCATCAGAAGAAGTATATCCGAATGGGGAGCGCCTGTGGTGTTTGCTACTAAGGCAGATGGTTCTCTTCGACTCTGTGTGGATTATAGAGAATTGAATAAGCTGACTAAGAAGAACAGACACCCGTTACCAAGGATCGATGATCTCTTTGACCAGCTTGTTGGTGCTTCTGTTTTCTCTCAGCTTGATCTTGCTACCGGATTTCATCAGCTCAGAGTGGCTGAAGACAGTATAGACAAGACTGCATTCAGAACTCCAGATGGATTCTTTGAATGTCTTGTTATGCCGTTCGGTTTGACGAATACACCCGCATATTTCGTAGACTTGATGAGTAGGGTGTTTCGGGAGTTCTTGAATAAGTTTGTCGTGGTCTTTGTGGATGATATTCTGGTCTTCTCCAAGGTTGAAGAAGAGCACGCGAGGCATCTGGTAGAGGTGATGGATACGCTCAGAGCACACCAGTTAAAGGCCAAGTTCTCCAAGTGCCACTTTTGGAGAAGGGAAGTTAGATTCCTTGGGCATATCGTATCCAAGCAAGGCTTAGCGGTGGATCCCGCTAAGGTGGTTGCAGTTCAGGATTGGAAGACTCCAAGGAATGCAACCGAGGTGAGAAGCTTTCTGGGTCTTGCGGGTTTTTACCGGAAGTTCATCAAGGACTTCGCGAAGATATCCGCTCCTCTTACTAAGTTGACGAAGAAGAACTTAGTCTTTTCTTGGGATATGGATTGTGAGCTTGCTTTTCAGAGACTCAAGAGAGCCCTTACCTCAGCACCAGTTCTAGCTTTACCCGATGGTGGTAAAATATTTACCGTGTACACTGATGCTTGTGGAACGGGATTGGGCGCCGTTCTGATGCAGGAGGGCAGAGTTATATGTTTTGGTGGGAGGCAACTTAAGGTGCATGAGAAGAATTATCCCACTCATGATCTAGAGCTGGCAGCGATTGTATATGCACTCAAGGCTTGGCGTCATTACCTTCTGGGAGAGAGATTTGAGCTGTATACTGATCATAAGTCTTTGAAGTATCTCTTTTCGCAGAAGGATCTGAACTTGAGGCAGCAGAGATGGATGGAATTCTTGGCATCCTATGATTTTGATATAGCCTATACCCCTGGCAAGGGGAATGTTGTAGCGGATGCGTTGAGTAGAAAAAGGTTGACACTAAGTCCTCTATTTGTTGAGATGCAGAATTTAGAGTTCTTGGCAACCTTTGATTTCTCTTTGGCAATGGAGTCGGTGACCGGTTCTTTAGCATCGCTTGAGCTCAGGCCTACCCTTCTAGATCAAGTTGGGGCTTCGCAGAAGGAAGACCCTCAGATAATTGAGATTATGGAGAAGCTGATTCGAGGGGAGACATCTAGTCACCTTGCTCGATATTCTATAGATGAAAAGGGTTGGCTGAGGAGAGACGGAAGGCTTTGTGTTCCGATGGTGGAAGACTTGGTGAGGAAAGTTCTTGAGGAAGCACATCGCTCCAAGTTGAATATACATCCAGGCGGTGATAAGATGTATAAAGATATGAAGCGCATTTTCTTCTGGCCTGGAATGAAGAAGGATGTGGCGGAGTTTGTCTCGAGATGTGTTATTTGTCAGAGAGTAAAAGCTGAGTCGAAGAAGCCCGGTGGGCTATTGCATCCCCTAGAGGTCCCGCTATGGAAGTGGGAGAGGATTTCTATGGACTTTATTGATGGGCTTCCAAGGTCAAGGAAGGGGAATACAAGCATATGGGTCATTGTGGATAGGCTCACGAAGAGTGCTCATTTCATTCCGGTGAAGAGCAAAAGGACCGCATCTGGACTAGCATCAGTATATCTTCGTGAGATAGTACGACTACATGGAGTTCCTTCCAGCATAGTCAGTGACCGAGACCCCATCTTTACTAGTCAGTTCTGGAACAGTTTGCAGGAAGCTATGGGCACAAGGTTGAACCTGAGTACGGCCTATCACCCCCAAACAGACGGCCAAACAGAAAGGGTGAATAGGGTACTTGAGGACTTGTTGAGGCTTTGCATTCTGGATTTTGGTGGTGCTTGGGAAGACCATCTTCCTCTTGTTGAGTTTGCATATAATAACAGTTATCAGGCGAGCATAGGGATGGCACCCTTTGAAGCTTTATATGGGAGGCCGTGCAAGTCGCCTACATGTTGGTGGGAGACTACAGATAGGATTATACTTGGACCCGACATGATTAGAGATACATCCGAGAAGGTCGAGTTAATTAGAAGGCGGATGAAGGCGGCCCAAGACCGACAGAAATCCTATGCTGATAAGCGGAGATCCGATTTGGAGTTTGATGTTGGGGACATGGTTTTCGTAAAGGTTTCTCCTTTGCGGAATGTGGTCCGATTTGGAGCTGTTGGGAAGTTGGCACCGAGGTTTGTTGGACCCTTCCCTATCATAGAGAGAATTGGGAAGATGGCTTATAAAGTGCAATTGCCCGAGAAGTTGTCCGGAGTGCATAATGTCTTTCATGTCTCGCATCTCCGAAAGTGCCTACATGAGTCCGCTGAGGTGGTTGAACCTAGCATTCTTGAAGACGTGGAGGTAGAGAAAGAGGCAACTTTGAGGAGAGCCCCGATTCGTATCTTGGGGACGGAGACCAAGAAGCTAAGGAATCGAGAGGTTAGGCTGGTAAAGGTCCAATGGGGTGAAGCCGAAGAAGACGCAACTTGGGAAACCGAGGAGAAGATGCGTGGGCTTTATCCATTCCTTTTTGAGGGTACACTCTCAATCTCTTTTCTTTGTTAGCATATCTTTCTCTTTGCTATCCATGTTTATCTAGTTATCGTGCTAAGCTTGTCATGAGAACCTTAGGTAGAAACCCTTTGGATGAAACATGTGTTTGAAACATGTTATGCTTGATGTTTGCAAGTGTTTGCAAGTGGTTACTCGTGGATGCATGATACACATTAGGCACTAGATCGGCTCACACACTCCTCATATTGCATATGCATGAGTGTTTATGCTTATTCTTGGATGAAATTTGTATGCAATCACATGGATGCTGCATATGGATGTATGATTGAGCACGCATGTAGATATTGTACATTATGTTAGGGATTCGCATACATATGGATACATTTCACTAACATATTTTGCATTGATCTTTGCATTAGATAAGTACATATACACACACTTTTGCATATGTTCATACAGCATTTAGAATCTTTTAAGGACAATGGTTGCTCGTGGGTGATGTTTTGAGTAGATGGATGTTGGATGGTAGGATATGTTCTTCCTAACTTGAATATTTCGGGGACGAAATCCTTTAAGGAGGGGAGAATGTAACAACCCGTATTTTCAATAACCTGTTATAACATAAATCGAGGCAGAATTAAATTCTAAAATCTGAATCAAGGGAAACGGGCTATGCCATTGCGTTCGTCTCGGAAAAATACGCGAAATAGAGTCCGAGTTTTCGAAAATCGGAATCCGTATGACCCAGTTAAGGCCCATTGAAGTTTTCAGAAATTTCTATGCTAAAAACAGGTTTAAATTTCAAATTAAAAACAAGGATTAGGGCTAATTGGTGTCAGGCGGGAAAATTCCCGCCAGGGCCCCCATGTCGACAGGCATGTCGACAGGGGTCCAGGGGTGTCGACTGCCCTGTCGACAGCCCTGTCGACACGGGGTGGCCAGGCAGTTTTGCCTGGCGCACCATTTTGATTTGGGCTTGGTCTTGTGGCTTGGTTCTAGAGAATTCCTAAATCTGACGGGCCTAAACTAACCTAGGGTTAATCCTAGGGCTAAAAACACTCTAATCTTCTATAAATAAGCCTCTAATCCTACCCTAAAGCCTCATTATTCAATCTAGCAACCAAACTATGTCAAATTGAAATCTCAAATGGCCTCCACCTAAGAACCCTAGCCTCCACCCTCTTCAAAAATCATTTCTATTAAGATTTTGATGTTCATACAAGCTTTTCTAAGTTGTATGAATGATCATTAGCTTGCATACATCATCAAGTTGCAAGCTTTATTTGCTAAGCTAGAGTTTTTGGGGTTTTTGTTAATTGGAGCTTGTTTTGGGGTTTTATTTGCTTGCATAAAAGGGCTTCTCAATCTTTATTAGTAGATTTGTGTCTTCATAATATTTGTAAGCCCTCTTACCTTCATTTTAGAAACTCTAAAGTTAATATGTGATGAAAGTTGGGATTTTTGTGTGTTTAATGAGTTATGCATGCTTATGCGAGTTCACTATGCTATGTTATGCATGTTTAATAAGTTATGCATGCTTATGCGAGTTCACTATGCCATGTTACACATGTTTGATAAGTTATGCATGTTCACTATGCCATGATTTGCAAGTTTAACAAGTTATGCATGCTTATGCAAGTTCACTATGCCATGATTTGCAAGTTTAACAAGTTATGCATGTTTATGCAAGTTCACTATGCCATGATTTGCAAGTTTAACAAGTTATGCAAGTTCACTATGCTAAGTTATGCAAGTCCAACATGTTATGCATGCTTATTATGATATGTAAGATTCATCATGTATGTTGTGCCAAGTTTCCTCTTTCTATCCTTTATGCGTTATGACGAATATGTAAGCGATAGAATGACGTGGGGGGGGTTTTTGGGCAAAACTTAAAATACATGAAAATATAAGATTGGGAATTTACCTATTAAGTTAGGTCTACCCCTTGGGAATTTACCTATTAAGTTAGGTCTACCCAAGTTGAACTTGTAATTATGTTTGAAAATAAAGTGGACATGACACTTAGAAAATATGTGTGGCCAACTCGAGGTTGGGTTGAGTTTGTAGCGTAAACCTACCCGGAACCGACCGGCTTAACTAGTTGCTACAAACAATAGGACCCAATGTGAGAAGTTGGTCATGTGTACCTGGGACCCGAGGTTAGACCAAGTTGTGGTGTAAAGCTACCCGGACCCGCCCGGCTTAACTAGTAACCGCAACAAAGTCTAATGTGAGAGGTTAAGGTACAATTAAATTAATGCCTCATGATTAGGGTTAAGTCATGGCCCACTAATACTTAACCGATTTTGGGGATACGAGGGATTAAATGGGGTTAAGTGGTGAACTGTTGGTTACACTTAGCTAATTTAATCCATGGTTAGTGAGGGGTTAAACCACACTTAACCCTCTTAGAAAACCCTAGCAACGTGGTCTGTTCCAGCAGTAATCCCAGTTTGGTATCACTAACAACCCTAGGGGCTAGGCTAGGGCGGGGCACGATTACTGGACTGATGTAAGCGACCAAAGCGACGGCTGAGTGGTACAGCGGTGCGGGTCCAGGCGGGCTACGGACGTGCACGTAGTCCGGTGTTGGACGAACTCGAGGCACGGGTACCAGTAGATTTAGACTGTGCATTATTGCTTAGGTGTCTGGGGTTGACACCCGAGGGCTTGATACACCCAAAGGTGGACCCAGCACAGTCTGACTACAACCATATGTGGGCCGTATGGACACCAACACTTGACGTGTTAGGTTTATAGGGAGCCGATCGATTAGACCGTTGGGCTGGACCTTGCATCAAGGTCACCTCCTGCTATTGGGCCAAAGTTTTGGGCTGAGGGATCATTACCCGTTATGTTAGTTTGCTAGTACACTGTGGTGCAAAGCTTAATCTTCTTTATGTGATGGCACCTTTATCTATTGCCAGTATATTCATCTCAGTTTCCATCATGATGTTAGCTTTATTAGTTTATAGACTGATCGTAGTAGGGCTTACCAGTCTTTTTGACTGACCTGTTTTCTTTCGCTTCTTTTCTTCCGTTCCCCCACCCCCAGGTTCTCAGGGAGGGAACAGTGGTGCTTAGCTTGGATTGCTTGCTTGTTCGCTGGATAGCTCATGTATGTCTGGACATTGAGCTCGCTATGGTTTATCACTTTTATTTTTGGGGATAGCACTATGTATTTCAGTATTTCTGTTTATGTTGTACTAGACATATTTATTTTGGCAGATGACTCTATGATGTACTAGACTTGTTTTGAGATGATTTGAGATATTCCGCTGTTTTATTCTCATTTACTCTGTTTTACATATATATTTATGTTCCTGTTCTGCCTTGATATATCATTATGCATGCCTACCCAGTTCTAACGCCCCCCAGAAGCTAGTGCCCCCGAAAGAGTGACCCTAGCGGAGGTGGGGTGTTACATGTCCCGTCCTCGACTTGGGTCGAGCCCACAAAGATACGTTTTGGGATACTGGTTGAAATGGGCCCCCACTATTTATCACAAGCATTCCACCTAAGCTTGTCCCCATTAGTCCATCCCACTTAACCCACTTAGTCATGTTCATTTACATGTGTGTTTGGTTAAGTCTAATCGTATTTCAAATGCCTCTAAAGGCAACCACCAGATTCCTCATGCCACCCAAGGCACCTACTTAACCCCCATGTCCCACCTTACATGATTATCTGGTTAAGTATTTCTTAGTTCATTAAGGCCATAACCTCATAAAGACCTCTCACATTAGACTGGCATTTATGGCAGCTGGATTTGCCGGGCGGGTCCGGGCAGTCTTACACCATAAAAGAGTCTAACCTCGTGTCTTTACAACTGTTATGCTTTAGTTTGGGCCTAGGACCTCTCACATTGGGCCGACATTTGTGACTACTGGATTTGCCGGGCGGGTCCGGGCAGGTTTACGTCACAAACGGGTCCAACCTCGTGTCCTAAGCATTGATTATTAATAATAATCCACTTTCCCCCAATTTTAATAATTCCCTACTTGAATTATTAATTACTTCCAATTTTTAACAATGTCCATAATTGACTCAATTATGGACATCCATTCATGGTATGCAAAATCTTACAAAATTGCACCCAATTTATTAATTCCTAATATTACCCCTACCCCACGTTTGAACGTTTATTCGCAAAATATATGTTAGACTCGAATAGCCTAACTCATAGCATAAAAGAGATTATCATAATAACAACATGTATATGTGACCAAATGAATCATAATAAGGGGTGAAACTTGCATATGTCCAACTTGCATAGATTATACATGTCATGGACCTAAAGGTGTCAACTTGTTCAAAATTCACCTAATATGATCTCAATCAATTTTCATAAACTTACATATGAACATGTGTGAATCAACATCATCTAATTTTTTTACAACATGGTTTTATATGGGTACACCTAACTCAATAGGTAAATTCCCATAATCAAGTTTTATTTAATTATAGTTTCAAGTTTATGGGTACACCTAACCTAATAGGCAAATTCCCATAAACAAGATCCATTTAAATTAAGAAAAAAAAACATAACTTTAAGCATGATCCAACAACATGATTTTTCAACATAATATAGCATGATTTATAACATGGCATAGTATGATAGTATAACATAGCTTGACATGATTCTCAACATAGCACGACATAGCATAAGAGAATTTACAACATAGCATGACATAGCATATATAATTTACATCATACGACAACATAATAACATAATAAGAGATCCACAATATATAGAATTTACAATTACAAATCACATCACTTTCTTGTGATCCATTCATAACTGAGTCAAATTAGTTTGTAATAGTCTTGTGAGAATCATCATACTCACCAACAAAAGAAAAGAATTAGAGAAAGAGAGATCTTTTGATTTGATTTGTGTAGATTTAGTTGTAGATGATTAGGCTTCCTCTTCTTAGTTTGTGACGGCTATGCTGAACTCCATGGCAGCAGCATGACGGTAGCTTCTCTAATTTTACAAGTGATTTAGGTCTAGGGTCTACCCACTTATTTATAGATTTTTAGAATTCATTTAGGCCATTAGATTTAACCTAGAAATAACCGCAGCCGTTCAGACAAGATGGGGTTTATCTTGTTGACTCAGCAATGAGTCAGAAGTGACTCAGCAAACACTCAGCATATTAATAAACTTCTATTCATGTCATAAATATATATATATATTTTCTACAATGTACATATTAGATACATCCCCCTTTACTTATTATTGTTTTTATATACATATTAGATACATCCCCTCTCTCACACACTTATTAATATTTTTATATTCATATTAGATACATCCCCTCTCTTACACACTTATTAATATTTTTATATTCATATTAGATACATCCCCTCTCTTACACACTTATTCCCTCTCTTACACACTTATTAATATTTTTATATTCATATTAGATACATCCCCTCTCTTACACACTTATTAATATTTTTATATTCATATTAAATACATCCCCTCTCTTACACACTTATTAATATTTTAGCAACTTTAGTATTAATAGAAAATTCGGGGTGTTACATTCTCCCCTCCTTTTAGGATTTCGTCCCCGAAATCTTCAAGTCTGGAAGAATGTATATCCTACCATCCAAACGTCCATCTACTCATCCATCATACACATGCATCCATTGTCCTTACAGACTTCTAATGCTTTCATGTTTAAATGCACAGTGTGTGTATATGTCCGTATCTAATGCAAAATCAGGCGGTCCACTGATTCAGTTGACCTCCTTAATGCAAATTATGTAAGTGTCATGAATCCATTATGTATGCAAAAGATCCTAATTGCTTACATACTACTTCTATATGCGTGCACACCCATTCAACCGAATGCAGCATCCATATGATGGTACAACCATTATACATCCATTATACTAAATACATCCATATATATGCAATATGCAATATGTAGTGACTGAGCCGATCTAGTGCCTAAAGTGTGTGTATATATGCATCCACGAGCAACCACTAGCAAACACTTGCATCCATTTTGCATCCATCATACATAACATGTCTCAAACACATGTTTCAACCATAGGATTATCCTAACTAAAGGTCAAAGATACTAATGAGAGGACATACTAAAGATAAGATAAGATAAGCTAAGCGATAAAGGAGAAATTAAAAGACATACCCTCAAAAAGAAAAGGGTACAACGAACGCATCTTCTCTTCTGTCTCCCAAGTTGCGTTGCTCTCATCATCTCCCCATTGCACTTTAACCAGTCTGACCTCTCGATTCCTCAACTTTTTGATCTCCGACCCAAGAATGCATGTAGGCGAACGGCAAGGCCTTCCATAAAGAGCTTCGAAAGGTGTCATGCCAATACTAGACTGAAAGCTATTATTATATGCGAATTCTACTAACGGAAGGTGCTCTTCCCATGTACCCCCAAAGTCTAGGATACAAAGCCTTAAAAGATCCTCTAGAATGCGATTCACCCTCTCGGTCTGGCCGTCTGTCTGAGGATGATATGCGGTGCTCAAACATAGCTGAGTCCCTACCACCTCTTGTAAACTCTTCCAAAATTCGCTAGTAAAGATGGGGTCACGGTCGCTTACTATACTAGAAGGAATACCGTGCAAACGAACTATCTCCTTAATGTATACAGAAGCCAACCACGGAGCAGTCCTCTTACTTTTCACGGGAATAAAATGGGCGCTTTTAGTAAGTCTATCTACTATAACCCAAATCCCCGTGTTACCCTTCCTTGATCTTGGTAATCCATCCACAAAATCCATTGAGATGCTTTCCCATTTCCATAGTGGAACTTCTAATGGGTGAAGCAACCCACCGGGTTTCTTTTGTTCTGCTTTAACTCGTTGGCACACCAAGCATCTAGCGACGTACTCGGCCACATCCTTTTTCATACCGGCCCAAAAGAAAACCCGCTTCATATCTTTGTACATCTTATCCCCGCCGGGATGAATGGTCATTTTTGAGCGATGAGCATCATCAAGAATGGCCTTCCTTAAGTCTTCGCCTTGTGGTACACAAAGTCTATTATCCCTTCGTAACCAACCCTTATCGTCTAGGGTATACCTACGAAGATGGCTTGACGACTCCCCCCCTTTGAGCTTTTCTACTATCTCAACCAACTGTGGGTCGTCTCGCTGTGCCTCACCAACCCGTCCTAGAAGTGTAGGTCTAACCTCCAAGGATACTAACAGACCGGGTACTAAGTCAACGGAGGGTCTAAAGTCAAACATAGAGATGAATTCTAAGCTTTGTCGTTCAACAAACAACGGACTCAAGGACAACCTTTTCCTACTTAAGGCGTCTGCCACCACGTTACCCTTGCCCGGGGTATATGCTATTTCAAAATCGTAGGAGGCTAAGAATTCCATCCACCGTTGCTGCCTTAAATTCAAATCCTTCTGAGAGAATAAGTTTTTAATGATTTGTGGTCAGTGAACAGTTCGAATTTCTCACCAAGAAGATAGTGACGCCAAGACTTAAGCGCGAAAACAATTGCGGCTAGCTCTAAGTCATGCGTGGGGTAATTCTTTTCATGAACCCTCAACTGCCTTCCACCATAGGCTATTACTCTTCCCTCTTGCATGAGGACCGCGCCAAGTCCCGTCCCACAAGCATCAGTATAGATGGTAAACGGTTTATTCCCGTCTGGCAGCACTAAGACTGGGGCTGAAGTTAAGGCTCTCTTTAAACGTTGGAACGCATCATCGCAATCTTTGTCCCACGTAAAAACCAGGTTCTTCTTCGTTAACCGTGTTAATGGAGCTGATAATTTTGCGAAGTCTTTGATAAACTTCCTATAATAGCCAGCCAACCCCAAGAAACTTCTTACTTCGGTTGCATTTTTAGGGACCTTCCAATCTTGGATGGCCACCACCTTTGCGGGATCCACTGCTATCCCTTCTTTGGAAACCACGTGCCCTAAGAACCGTACTTCCTTCCTCCAGAAGTGACACTTAGAAAATTTTGCCTTAAGGTTATGCGCTCGAAGGGTTTCCAACACTTCCCTAAAATGTAGGGAGTGCTCTTCTTTATTCTTAGAAAAGACTAAGATGTCATCCACAAAGACTACCACGAATTTGTTAAGGTATTCCCTAAACACCCTACTCATCAAATCAACAAAATATGCAGCGGCGTTTGTCAAACCAAAGGGCATCACTAGCCATTCATAGAATCCGTCAGGAGTCCTAAAAGCAGTCTTATTTATACTATCCTCAGCCACTCTCAGTTGATGAAAGCCGGTGGCTAAGTCCAACTGCGAAAACACTGAGGCGCCAACTAACTGATCAAAGAGATCGTCAATCCTCGGCAGTGGGTGTCGGTTCTTTTTAGTAAGCTTGTTTAGTTCTCTATAGTCCATACAAAGTCTAAGAGACCCATCCGCCTTTGTGGCAAAAACTACTGGAGCACCCCACTCCGATATACTACGTCTTATGAACCCCTTCTCAAGCAACTCCTTTACTTGCTTATTGAGTTCCCTCCTTTCACGAGGAGCCATGTGGCGCACTGGCAAAGATACGGGTTTAGCATTATCCACAAGATAAATTCGAAAGTCTATCTCCCGCTTTGGAGGTAAGCCCTTCACCTCCTCAAACACATCCGGATATTCCCGGACCACTTCTACCGATCGCAGGTTCTCTACAGACGCGTCAAGCGATTCAAGATTACTTAGCATAACGGAATTTATGGGATTACAAAAGATGTCGAGAGCATTACCAAGGCGAGTCACAAGCCTAACTACTCTCCTTTCACAATCAAGAATGGCCCTATTTCTAGACAACCAATCCATTCCTAAAATTAGCCCATAGCCCGTGAAGCCCAATACATAAGCATCACATCTAAATTCAACGCTAAGTATAGAGATTTTCAAATCCAAACATATCATGGTCAAATGAGCCGAACCCCCAATTGGATTTGAAACGACCAAGGGATCCTCTACTAAACTGGTGTTCAAGTGCAGTGATTCAACTAATGATGCAGAGATAAACGAATGAGATGCGCCAGAATCGAATAAGGTACGGACAGGATGATCAAACAGAAAAACTAAGCTTTCAACAGAAATTGTTCTACCTCTTTCTTGCAGCGGTGGGGCGGCAATAGCCTGAACTTGCCCCCTTGCCTGCCCTGGTGCCATAAGAGCCTGCACCTGTCCTCCCGAGGTAGACCCTGCCCTCTGCCCCTTCTTTGGACAGTCCTTCACTAAATGTCCCGCATCTCCACAATGAAAACAACCAGTCTTCTTTTTCTTTCTACAATCTTTGCTGAGATGGCCAGGCGTCCCACAATTGAAGCATTTCTTCTTCCCTTTGCCATTATTGTTTTTACCACCCTTCTTATTTTGCTGTTGGGGTTTCTTCTGATCCCCTTTCTTTTCAACTGCCTTATCCTCATGCATAAGTGCCATTTCTACTAGCTTTTCAAAGGTGGCTCCCATAGGGATGTGGGTCATAGCCAACCCTTGCAACGGTTCATTCAAGCCTCTAACGAACCTCAAAGCTTTCTTCTCTGGCGTGTTCACCAACTCCAAGCCAAACCTTGCTAACTGATTAAATTTATTGACATATTCCTTTACTGATGAGCTCCCTTGCTTTAGTGCCAGGAATTTTTCCATATTTAAGTTCTCCTCTGCCCTTGAAAGAAACTTTGCCTCAAACCTTCGTCTGAAATCCGCCCATGAATCAACTGGACGTTCCCCGTTAGTGACCTCCCACCAAAACGAGGCCTCTCCCTTCATTAACCAAGCAGCTAAACGGACTTTCCTCCCATCTTCCACTTCAAAGATATCCAACAATTCCTCAGTCTCCTTAAGCCAATCTCTGGCCTCTACAAACGTCTCAGTCCCTTGAAAAGTTTTTCCTCCCATAGCCTTGAATTCCTTGCACGTCTTTGCAAAAGTGTCAACACGAGGAGGAGGAGGAGGAATGGGTGCAACTAGGGGTGGAGGAGTATCCGCTGGGCCTGCAGTGGTGGCCCTAGCCTCCAAGTATCTCCTAAACCACCCTGGAATCGTCACACCTTCTGGGAGATTAAGATCTTCAGCCATGCTGAAACGAAAAAGGAAAGTTTCAAAATGGAGAATTCGAAAGATAAAGATAAGGATATGGCTATTTGGGATTATGTTTTTCATAAAAACTCTCTTTAAATAACATTTTTTTTTTTTTTGAAAGCACTTCTTCCAAAAATACTTTAGAAAAAAAAATATTTTTCTAAAAAAAAAAATTTATCTGTTCTGGTAACCTTATGCTCTGATACCACGTGTAACACCCCACGTCCATTAATGTCACTCACAAAGGGAATGCATTAACTTCCATGGAGGTTTTAAGTGAATATAGAACAGTAAAATTACAACAAGACAGATATAAAATAGTACTTGGAAATTCAAAAACTTTATTTCATTGTAGCAGAAGTCAAAACATGTTTGATTACATCATAACACCATATTCAATGTCAAGTACAATATCTATCTTGATAAAACAAGTACATAATCCCATTACATGAATAGCCATTAAAAAGAAAGATAACAAGCTGGACTTTACTTCAGCAGTCCAAACTTTCCAGAAGATAAGCGATCCAACTAGACTCCACTAGAACTTGGCCCAACCTGCGGACCTGAAGGGAGAAAAAGGATGGAAAAGAGGGGGTCAGACATAAAGTCTGGTGAATATGATAATTCTACAATACTATTACCAAAATAACTGGACTAAGGCATAAGCTGGAAAACAAGAAAATGTCTATGAAGAGAAGATTAAGGACATAGACAATCGCTAAAGGCAACGTTATAGGCGCTCCTAAATACTAAAGGATAAACACTATACTGCACCACACCAGTCACCCTAAAGATTCATCCCACTTAGCTTCACTTAGAAACTTTCCCAATGGCTTTACGTACCCCTAGCTGACTACATAGGTGTCGCCTGCCCCTATCTCCACTAGGTGTACCCTACTTCCCATTATTCGATCGGCTCCCTAACTCGTAGATACCCGTGTTGGCCCCACAGTGGGGTGTATCACTCCCCTAAAGTGGCAACCTGATACAACGGACATGCACGGCTTATACCTACACGATGCAACAACGTCTTACCTACCAGCCCGGGTCCACACACGCATATGAAACCCGTTGGACTTGCGTTGCCACCGCTCCCTGTTTTGGCCTCTTATAGTCAAACCCAGTATGCGTGTCCCGTCCTCGACTTGGGTCGAGCCCACAAAGATACGTTTTGGGATACTGGTTGAAATGGGCCCCCACTATTTACCACAAGCATTCCACCTAAGCTTGTCCCCATTAGTCCATCCCACTTAACCCACTTAGTCATGTTCATTTACATGTGTGTTTGGTTAAGTCTAATCGTATTTCAAATGCCTCTAAAGGCAACCACCAGATTCCTCATGCCACCCAAGGCACCTACTTAACCCCCATGTCCCACCTTACATGATTATCTGGTTAAGTATTTCTTAGTTCATTAAGGCCATAACCTCATAAAGACCTCTCACATTAGACTGGCATTTATGGCAGCTGGATTTGTCGGGCGGGTCCGGGCAGTCTTACACCATAAAAGAGTCTAACCTCGTGTCTTTACAACTGTTATGCTTTAGTTTGGGCCTAGGACCTCTCACATTGGGCCGACATTTGTGACTACTGGATTTGCCGGGCGGGTCCGGGCAGGTTTACGTCACAAACGGGTCCAACCTCGTGTCCTAAGCATTGATTATTAATAATAATCCACTTTCCCCCAATTTTAATAATTCCCTACTTGAATTATTAATTACTTCCAATTTTTAACAATGTCCATAATTGACTCAATTATGGACATCCATTCATGGTATTCAAAATCTTACAAAATTGCACCCAATTTATTAATTCCTAATATTACCCCTACCCCACGTTTGAACGTTTATTCGCAAAATATATGTTAGACTCGAATAGCCTAACTCATAGCATAAAAGAGATTATCATAATAACAACATGTATATGTGACCAAATGAATCATAATAAGGGGTGAAACTTGCATATGTCCAACTTGCATAGATTATACATGTCATGGACCTAAAGGTGTCAACTTGTTCAAAATTCACCTAATATGATCTCAATCAATTTTCATAAACTTACATATGAACATGTGTGAATCAACATCATCTAATTTTTTTACAACATGGTTTTATATGGGTACACCTAACTCAATAGGCAAATTCCCATAATCAAGTTTTATTTAATTATAGTTTCAAGTTTATGGGTACACCTAACCTAATAGGCAAATTCCCATAAACAAGATCCATTTAAATTAAGAAAAAAAAAACATAACTTTAAGCATGATCCAACAACATGATTTTTCAACATAATATAGCATGATTTATAACATGGCATAGTATGATAGTATAACATAGCTTGACATGATTCTCAACATAGCACGACATAGCATAAGAGAATTTACAACATAGCATGACATAGCATATATAATTTACATCATACGACAACATAATAACATAATAAGAGATCCACAATATATAGAATTTACAATTACAAATCACATCACTTTCTTGTGATCCATTCATAACTGAGTCAAATTAGTTTGTAATAGTCTTGTGAGAATCATCATACTCACCAACAAAAGAAAAGAATTAGAGAAAGAGAGATCTTTTGATTTGATTTGTGTAGATTTAGTTGTAGATGATTAGGCTTCCTCTTCTTAGTTTGTGACGGCTATGCTGAACTCCATGGCAGCAGCATGACGGTAGCTTCTCTAATTTTACAAGTGATTTAGGTCTAGGGTCTACCCACTTATTTATAGATTTTTAGAATTCATTTAGGCCATTAGATTTAACCTAGAAATAACCGCATCCGTTCAGACAAGATGGGGTTTATCTTGTTGACTCAGCAATGAGTCAGAAGTGACTCAGCAAACACTCAGCATATTAATAAACTTCTATTCATGTCATAAATATATATATATTTTCTACAATGTACATATTAGATACATCCCCCTTTACTTATTATTGTTTTTATATACATATTAGATACATCCCCTCTCTCACACACTTATTAATATTTTTATATTCATATTAGATACATCCCCTCTCTTACACACTTATTAATATTTTTATATTCATATTAGATACATCCCCTCTCTTACACACTTATTAATATTTTTATATTCATATTAAATACATCCCCTCTCTTACACACTTATTAATATTTTAGCAACTTTAGTGTTAATAGAAAATTCGGGGTGTTACAAGAATCGGTTGATTTTTTCCCAGGAGTCGGAACACTGGAATCAAGAGAAGACTTTTTAGCAAGCTCTTCTGTAATAGACCTAGTTGAAAGCTTAACGACTAACCTTGATCCACCACTGCAAGAGGTTTAAGGCTTTCGGGGTTCAAGTCTTCAACCTTTAGCTGCATACGTTTGTCTTGTTCGGCTTTCATTTGAGCCAAAGTGATGTCATCGGCGCTTTTTGAACCCCCAATTATAGCCACATCATGATCTTCTTCATGCCCTTCATTACCGTCGTCGTCTTTTAAGGCATCAATCATCTCGTTATCATGGGAAGTATCGGCCTTAGACAGTTCAGCTCCCTCTCCTGACTCTACAACGGTAGCCTTATCCTGTACTCCTTGAGTCTTCTCCGCGGATATTACCCCAGTTGTGGTACCCTGATGTATGTCAGTCTTCTCGGTCGGTTCAACATCTACAGAATGAGAAGCAATAGTTATCAACTCAGGAGAAAATAAGGGATCCTCCATCGATTGCCCGATTATGTGGTGAAAAGTGGAGACAGTCTTGACGAATTGAGGTGAAAAGGTAGAAATACCTTCCGATGGTTTCTCAATGGGAGTGACTACCGTCTCTGACACTGATTCGGGTATAGGAGATAAAAGAGACGCTTGAGGGATCCCCGGGTTCTCAGGATCATATCCCTCGACTTTGGAAGTTTCAGCAGTAGTAGAAGAAGAATCAGCCTTAGGGATATTCTTTTGTTTGGCCATCCTCTTCTCTTTCTCCATAGCAGCGGCAATGAGGCGACGCCCCTCAGACCGGCGTGCTGGCTCATCATCTCTCAAATACTTTTCCATAAGTTTATCTTCGTCGATGAAGTCTACCTTAAGTTCCTCTTTCTCCCATTCGACAATTTGACTCCATACGTGAACTAAAGTAGTTGGATAGTCTTCAATCCAAGAGATGTTTCGGCGACGAATAATGTGCACGAAGAATTCAATCAATAATTCGCCAAAACCGTGCACTTCATCCTGAGCCTCTGACAGCTGTTTACGGGTCTCTTCAGCAGACTTAATGACATTTTCCACATTCCCCTCAGCTAGGGCAGCCCTATTCTCGGCTTCCATCAACTTGGACTCCAAGTCAGCGTTTCGTTTCTCTAGTTCGGCATTTTTTCTAGCTAACTCAGCTTTCTCTTGCTCAAGAGTATTGTAAGCCAGTTGCATTTTAACATTGTCCGACTTAGCATCTTCCTCTTGTTTCTTTAACTCCAAACATTCTTGACTATGGGATTCTAGCAAGTCATGATAACTCTTCTGTAGCTCCTCAAATTGCTGCTTGAAGTTGCTAGACTCTCGTTGAGCAATGGCAAGTTGACCCTGTGTGTCCTCAAGGTCCTTCTCCAAATTTTTCAAGGCCTTTTCATCGGCATCTGCAGTCTTTTTCATCGAGTTGACATCAGTAATTAAAGTCCGAATAATTCTGGAGAGATTGCGTGAATATTTGAACAACTCCGAGTTTGCTTCTCGACTGCGTCAATCTTCGCTTTAGCCTCATCTGCCACTTTGAGGAAATAGGCTCGAGTGCAGGTAAAAAAGTCAGATTCTCAAAATAATGATCTGGGAACTGCTTCTCCAGATATGCCAGCTTAACTTTGGACTCAACATCCAGTGGTGGAGGTTTGCAGTATGTTGGTTCAACATCTTTTCGCTTATTCGGGACGATGGCTGTATCACCCTTTCCAGACCGCTTCTTAGAAACCTTATGTTTGTCTCATGAATCGGTATGTTTCGGTGGACTTTTTTCCCGACTGTGTTTGTCTTGAGGAGAAGTTCGGTCTTTGGGCTGCGATGTGTCTTCTCCTCGACGACTCTGATAGCTTTTATATCTATCTGGATCTGACCGAACAGGGGAACGAGAACGCGAGGTATGCGGTCGATAAGAATCATGAGGCCTTCGGTCATCTCTGCCTCGGCTCTCACAGTTATCACGCTCGATATCGGAAGGAGGTCTAGACATGCTAGACACATTTTCTTGACATCGTAATAAGGGCGAGACATAGTACCTGCGCAGCAATGTAAGTGGAATTTAGAATCTGTGTTCACATAAAAAGTGAGTGATGTGATGAGTCGTGCTAATGTGTTAAGTGCATCCTAAGTGGTGTTTCCCCCCGACAAACCCGAGTCCGAAGCCAGGCCAGCATGAGTGGGCTCTTTGGCCTTCACGGGAGTAGTCTCCTCTGAAGAAGTGAAAATTAAAGGATTTGTGCCAAAATCCTCTGAAGTATAGATGGTTTCAGGTAGGGGGAGATCTCCTAAACCCTGAAATGTGGGATCATCAGTAGTAGAAACATCTCCTTGAGAAGCGTCTGTTGGCAACTCTTTAGGGGACGTTGACTTCTCAGGAGAAATAGCATCATCAGGGACGGTATACCCTTCTCTGTGCTTTTCAGCTATGCTGTCTAACTCGTCGTCCTGAGTTGAAGATGGAGAAGGAGAAGTCCGAAGAAATTTTGCTGGATTTCTCGAGCCCTCGCCCGTTTCAGGAATAATGTCCACTTGGGGTATGTATACATACGGGCCCGACCCATGACCTATACTACGGGTAATGGATAGTAACCCATGATGATGAAGATACTCATCCTTAAGGACTTCGTCGATGGTTAGAAACTTTTGATCGCCATTGAGAAGCCGATGCAACCGATCAAAGTATAATTGATCCGATATTTGTTTTGGGTTATCAACTGCGAATGAAAGAGAAAAGCAGGTTAATGTGTTGGCATGAACATTCAAAATTGAAATCTAGAAGATTGATGCTTTACTTGATTTGGTCCATCTCCTAGCGCACCCCGGCTGTTGTCTGATATAAAATCATTCGAGCTTAGAATCGCCGGCCTTGCTGCTAAATGGAGCTGAAATAATTTTTCTCTTTGGGACTGATTCAAAATAGGAGAAGGAAGGAGTCTCTCGAGTCCGATGCTTGAAATTATAAAAAAAGTGGACGTCATCGAAAGTAGGCTCTAAACCTAACACCTCTCTGTATGCTATATATAAAGTATATAAATAAGCATAAGAGTTGGGGTGTAACTGCATGGGGGCAATCCGCATCTGTCTCAGAAAGTCGACGACAAAAGGCGGGAACGGTGGAATAGCCCCAACCATACACATCAATCGAGTAACTGCCATAAATCCTTCCGGAGGATTGTGGGGACGATCAGCTTTTGATGGCACTAGGGTATCTCTTTTCAGTATCCCGTGCTTTAAACATATTCGAACAAGTCTGTCGTCATCAATCGTCGATTCAACAGAATCTTTAGGTAATTCCAATATGATGGCGGACTCAAACTCATCAGGAGCTCGATTATCTCTTATCCCTCCTTCCTCTTCATCGCCTAGAGAAACTTCACTATCGGAAGGTATTTCACTGTTATGTGCTCTTGCTTCATAATATGAGCCCTCAACGTCCCATTCAGGGTCTGAGGAAGAAGATATGTCATCAAGAGCAAATTTCTCAGAAGTTTCCGCAACTTCTATCTTCTTTGCTAACCTAGACGAACGTCTCTCGGCCATGATCACTAGACTACTGAAGAAGTAATAACATAAGTTAGAGTAAGATAGCCCGCATCCCCCCGTGTGTGTATGTGAACTAAAGTGTGTGCTACGTGTACCAAAGATGAAAAGTAAACACATGGGAGCGTGATGTAAAGATTTAAAGGAGTAACAATGTTTCAGAACAGTTCTTGATGTCTGTTATGTTCGTAAGGCGCTATCCTAACTGTTCATCAAGTTGAAAGTTATGCCAAGCATTGATTAAGCTAGTTGGATAAATTCTCGTGCATTGAGTTGGACTGTTTCGGTTCGGTTCGGGTATGTGCAGTGGGATCGGATCGGAGGGCAAATTCATGTTTCGATCTGAAGCAGATATTCACACCAGGTAAGTAAAACCGGATCGTTTCGGACGTAGGCGACCGGAACAGTTCGGATTGACTTGAATAATCATGCCTCTTCTCCTCCTTGTCTCTTACTCCGATCCGACCCGGTCAAGTGGGCTTTGTTTCCCCTTTTTTTGCTTTTTCTTTTGCTCCGACCCGATCCGGTCTTGTGAACATATTTCACTTCCCTTCACTCCAACGTTTCTCTACCCAAACCAATCCCAGTTCCTCTCCTCTCCTTCATCTCCTTCATACTCCAACTCGCTTAACCAATACCGAACCCAACTCCATTTCACAAAACTCAATCAAGACCAAGCACTTACGTGCTCAACTATCCAATAAGATCCCAACCCCTTCTCCCAATGCCTCGAGGTGGTGACAGAACCACCAACGACGACGGAGAGGAGAGAGAAGGCCACGACGTCGGAATTAAACACACACCATGTTCGAATCGCCCAATTTTACCATAAATCTAAACTGAAAACGATTACAGCAAGGTAATTCAAGATTTTAAACCTACCAAGTTGTTTAATTTAAAGAAGGAAGAGAGAGTTTCGGAGTTTTTGAAGTTTTTGGGTTTCGATGCAAATTCTGTTGGGCGAGAGCAATAAAAGAAGGAGAGGAAGAAGAAGATGGGAGGCGGATTTATATAAGTTTATGGTGACCACTCGTATTCCCAGTCTTTATTACCCCGTTCGGACCGGGATTCAGGCCCACAAAGGCATTCTGGCCTGTTAGTCCACTGGTTAGCAATACAGAAGGGAAATCCATTCGGGTTGGAGACCGAACCGAAAGGGATTATACACTTCGACTTGTCATGCAGGTTGAATTCGAGGAAAAATAAAGAAAAGTTTACCTGGAGGAATTACTGGACATTAAAAAGAAGATCTCAAAGTTGTTTGGAAATGAAGAAAGTAATTCATATGGTTTGTGGGTATATATAAGCAGTAAAAGGCACGACTTTATGAAGCGACACAACTCTATAAGTAAATGGAAGCGATCATTCAATGGTTCTAATTCAAAGGATGTTTCGTAAACTACTTAGAAGCACACTTTATCTTAAATAAGATTGTACTTCGAGGGGGCAAAATGTTAGCCTACTTTGTGAACTAGGCTACACAAAGGGCAAACAGTGAGAAAGCCACCAACCAGTCTGGATCGAAGAAACACTTCAGCGACATAAAAAGGGAGCAAGTAATTCCATCGGATCAGATTGGTGGCAGCCGATCCAAACCCCTTTTTCTCTAAGCCTGTGACCGTTGCTACACACATTTCCTGAAGACTCGGACCAAGCATGATCATTTCTCCCACGATCTACCACTACTTCGATGCGCTGTCATCATCTGGAGACCTCTGAACCCGACTCTTATGAGATGGGTGCGACGCTATTCTGAACCGGAGCCACTTCGAGGAGATTTTTCACTTACAAATACACCATTAAGAGGCATTTGAAAGGATCTTTTGGCAAGTTCTCAGCTCTAACTTCTTTCATAACCGAATTTCACAACCATATTCAGATCAAAATCATCTCTTAAAGTTTATTTTTGAGAGATTTGAGTGAGTTTATGCGTTGTAATTGTGGAGTTGAGTGAGAATCATTGTTGTATTTGCATTCAAATCATCAATCAAAAGAATAGAAAGTGGACGTAGGCTCTTTAACGCCGAACCACTATAAATCGTGTGTTCTTCATTGCATTTTAATTCTACTTTACTAAAATCATAGCTAATTTGGGTGTTAGAACCAATTTTTGGTCTAACAGTGACTACCTCCTGATCAGTGTCCTCTAGAGAGAAAACACTAGGGTTCAACAAGAACATCTTGCAACCTAGCCACACATGATCGGCCACTCATTCAACTGGAGTATACCAAATATATTATCACCAACGGTTTGGCCAAACCACCATTTTTCTCGTAAGATATATAAGCGACAGAAGAAACAAATGAATGTTCTCTAGATGGTGACAATACACCCTAATGGGAATGAGCCACATAACCATGCTTCTTGCTCGATTTCTGTCATTTCCTAGTCGATGAAACTTGAGGTCACGAGTTACCTTTTTAGAACATCACATTAACTTTGAACACCACATCTTCAGTGTTAGGTGTGGCTCACATTGGAATAGAGTGGGTGCGTGGATTGAACGGGCAAATTATCCCACATCGCAAGATATTAAGGAAAATCGTGGTATATATATGGTATTGGTGGCATGTAACAATGGGGATTCCTTTTGTTATAATAAGTGCTTGCCAATACCAAATTATATGCTCGATGGGAGGCGATGGAGGATGTTCAATCGGGACTCCAGCATGAGAGACTTCGATCGTTGACTCCGATAGACACGGTGAAGCGCGTACGGTACGCAGGGAATGCCGAAACTCAACAGTCATAACCATCAAATCATTAATTGACATCCACAAATATACTCAAGGTGTTAAGCTAAATGAAGTTTCCTACTTTGCCACCAAACTTGGTATATTTGTAAAAATCTACGCATGTGATCTATACTATACTATAATTACTGGGGTTAATTCCGAGAGCATACAAGCCTTCTTGCAATTTTAAACACAAGGGTCACACTTTATATAAATCCATTCGCCTTTACACTTCTCCCTTTCCTGTTAATCCTTCTCCTCTCCCAAATGCTTCCTCCCCAACATTTACTTTACAATGAACGAATATACCAAGTTTTAAATATTACTGCTTTTCCAAAACCCTAGATTTTTTTTATTTCTCCCAGCAGACCACGTCCTCCTTCTAGACATAGACCAACCTCCTGATTTCAAGCCTTCGCTTATTCATCTGCCTCTATTGGTATATCGCATACTAGGTGTATGATAATGTACTGCTGCTTTAAAATTCATGCTTTTTTACTTGATGATTCGAAAAAATTATTACACTATTCAAATTGGATATGATTTGGGCACTGGGTCGTTGATAAATTTGGTCAGTGGAATTCGAAATTGGGAGCAAAAAGGAAAAAGATAGTAATTTGTTTTATGATCTTTATCCTAAGTTGTTTACTACTTCTACATCGTTTGTTTTATAATTTTCAGGGAACTTAAAGGTTTTTTCCCTTTCCATACCTAGATGATATACTCTTCTTCGTTAATCTTTCTAATTTGATGGGGAATCTTTTTGCTTTCATGGGATCAGATTTATCCAGTTTTATATCTATTTTTGAATCTATAGGGTCAGATTTTTATTCAGTATTGTATTTGTTTCTGGGTGTTTGATGTTAGGATTGAAGGCAATACATTCTTTGACAAGTTGTTCTTGAAAAAAATACCTTTCTATTACATAAAAACCCATTCTTATTCATACTATCGTTCAACTAGAACAGTAACACAATTTAATTCAAACTGTAGGTTGATAGAAGTCTGAAGCACAGATTCATTTTTATTATGTTTTAGGAAAAGCTGGACTTAAATTTCAGATAGTTGATAAGATGTAGTCATCCCGTTATAGATAAGCTGGATGGACTAAACAATAATGCAATGTAATTCAAACTATAGGCTGATAGAAGTCCGAAGCACAGATTCATTTTTATTATGTTTTTGGAAAAGTTGGACTTAACTTTCAGATAGTTGATTAGATGTAGTCATTCTACTATAGTAAAGCTGGATGGACAAATGCTTTCGACAATTAAATTGTCGGTTTTACTTTCACTTACCTATGAGTAATTTTGGTTTTCGATGCAGTTTTGATAACGTAAATGTTTTCTAACGAATTTGTAGGACTTAACTTTCAGATATACAATTTTTAATATGTTTCTATTTCCATATATAACATTACCTTCATCTAGATTTTCTTCCATATTTTAAGTACTAAGACTAAAGATTAAAGATTTTTGGATCTTTTTGCGGGATTGTATATTCTATTTATTTCTTTATATCATTGTTGGAAATTATGCACCGTATTATAGGAAAAGTGACTTCAGATTGTTTGTCCATTCATTTCCACTTTTGTGAAAAAGAAATTGTAAACATTTTTTGTTATTGATTAAAATTTTGCATTTCTTAACTTTGTATTATTTCATCTTGATCAAGAGTTTGAAGGCCATTTGTTTGCTATCAGCAGACCTAGGGCTGCACACAACCCATATCCAACCCGACCCAACCCACCAATCCGACCCAACCCACATAAACCCGACCCAACCCAAAGTAGTTCGGATTGGATATGGGTTTCAATTTTTAACCCATACTATATATGGGCCAGGTTTAATTTTTCAATCAACCCAACCCTATATTAACCCAACCCAACCTCACTTTGAAAAAATAAAAAACCTTTCACATTTCTGCTTTGATATCTGCACCTAATTAATGAAAATTTATTCATTCCAAGCAGCCGCTTTTCCATCTAGCTTGGTCTTGGTCTTCATACATTATTAAATTGCTTATATTTAGTTGGATATGCATAGGATATTTAGTTATATTGTGTGCTGAGTCTCTTGCGTGGTGTACTAGTGTGAGAAATTGGTTGGTTTTTCCATGAGGTATGTTTTGCATGTCTTAAAACATAAATTATTAAGTCAAATTTTTTGTTACGGATTAATCATGCATACAACCCAACCCAACCCTATTTAACCCGACCCAACCCATACTTCAACCCAACCCAACCCAATCTTGTATGAGGTTGGGTGCGGGTTCAATTTTCATCAACCCAAACCAATACGGGTCGGATGAAGTATTTGGCATGACCTGACCCAACCCAAACTTTGTGCAGTCCTAAGCAGACCATGAGATAAGCATAAAACATGCCCAACCCAAATTTGAAGTCATCCACATTGCCTCCAAAGAATTGCCTATTGTTCATACACCGTTATTTTCATTTGCCCTCGCTTCATCGATGGTGACTGGTGCTTTTCCACCTATAGTCGTACGCTTTAGGGGATTGCTTTAAAGCTTTCATTTCTCGGATCATGTAAACTCCTATATAAATTCATATATTCAGCTGATAATGATGTGAATTAGATTTTCCACAACAATAATAACCTCAGAATCCTAAGTTGAACTTGGGAAGTGTATACTCTCACTTTCCATGTTGAAGGTAATATTTTAATTCATGATTGTTCATATTGTTCTCTTGATCTTCAATTAACTTTTTTCCACCCAAGAAATTGAACGAACCAGTAAACTTCAACATATTTAAATATAGGATAAAACTGGAAATAAATATTTTATTTGGAAATTTGTCTATTTTGAACAATATACATAAAACATTTCCATGGATTTGCTGACATTTCGAAAAGAGATCTAGATTTCTAGCCAGTTTGAATCTTATAAGTTAAAAATGTCTTTGTTGTTTAAAATACGAACGTTATTACCATTTTTAATTTATTTTGTAATGTGGTTTATAAAAGAAAATATGCGTATACTTGAAGTCCAAATTAGAAATGGGATTGTAATTTAATTTGGATGGAATTAGAATATGCTATATATGGATGATTTGTAAATTATATTCTACATGAACATTTTTCTAGTAAAGACTTTCACTTTACTAATCAACTTTAAGTTATGCATATATTTGGAAATTTAACGTTGAATGTTATCTTATTTTGATTTAGAAAGAAATTTTATCATTGGCAAATTTAATTTCAAAATAAAAGTTGAAGTATAATATAAATAGTGATTGATTTTGTTTGGAATAAACTGCTAAGTTTAAACTTATGTCAAGACAGTACAAATTGTAATACAGTTAATGTAGTGAAAACAAAGAATGAACTGATAATTCCAAAAAAAGGAAGAAAATGAATTAATGGTTTTAATATTGAAAACAAAATTTTATGTTAAGTAAAATTCTAAAATTTAACGTCAGAAATTCAACATCTTTCGTTATTAAATTTCAGCATTGTTTATCCGCAGTGCGCGTTCACAAAAATAAATAAAAATGTGTATAAAACAGTTGACGTTCATTAGCGCACTCGCGGCATTTTCTGTTCATAACCATATGAATAAATAAGAAGAAAAATAAAATAAATTAATTTTTATTTCCATAACCGCATTAACAAAGAAGGAAAAAACGGTGAACACAAATTTAAACCGTGTAATAACAGTAGGAGATTTTTAGCCAATGTTGACATTAATGGCCATTAGGGGTGGGCGCGGTCGGTTAACCGAACCAAGCAGTTAAAATTTTCGGTTAACCGCTTAACTAAGTCGATTCGGTTAATCGATAGTCGGTTAATTGAGATCGGATAATACCGACTGAACCGCTGAATTTTAACCGCGGTTAACCGTTCGAATTGAGCGATTAACCGTTCGAATTGAGCGGTTAACCGTTTATCGGTTAACCAATTTAATTGAACGGTTAACCACACTAAACTGGAGTATTATATAACCTAATTGAATGCCATACTAATAAATGTGTAGCACAACTGTATCAGCACTGATACAAATTATAGTTCAAGCTAAGGATGCAAATACAATACAAATTACAAAGTTACAAACTACAAAGACAAAGTTTTGTGTGTACAAAATACAAGAGTAAAAAACATATTAAGCTGATAATAACCTGCTCATTCTCCTCCAGTCCAGTCAAATTTTTATGTTTGTCAGCCCACTCCACTCTCCAGTGTTCCCAACCCTACAATAGAGTTTGAGACTGAGACTTAGTTTATAATGCAAATTAGCAGTAAGAAGAAATATCTGAGAATATACATCATCAATAATACCTGAGTGACGTTAGTTACACAAACAAAATATGCCAACCTTTATATGTTTGCTTCGAGATTCCCATCATGGTTAACAAATGGTATACAATTAAGGTATAGCTTGAGAAGAATACAAGTTCAATGAAATACAAGTTCAATTGCTGTGGGGTTAGCAGTAAACAAAACAAGAACACCCTTGGTCCATCCAATCTTCATTGGTGAAAAACAAAAAATGAGATGCTCAATCTACTTTAAAAAATGAAATTCACACTGTCTGCAATCTAATTTAATTTGATTCAAGTTAAAAACGCATCACTCAAAATTAGGAAACTGCGAGAACTACACGCTGAATTACAAAGTTGAACTACACTATTAAAGTGGTGAATTCAAGTGCCAGAGTCAAGTGTGAATTCAAGTGGCTATTTTTGTATACAACATACAGTATTGTATTTTTTGTTTTTAAGAATACTGGCAATTGTATTACTGAATCTGGCAGTGGCATTACTGAATACTACTTGAATCTAGTAGTGGCATTACTGAAATCCATTATATTTGTCATATTTTGACTTAATAATTCACCAGATTCACCGTTCGAAACTAGCAAAGTAGAAAAATAATTGATTTAACAGTTTCACTTATAGGGAAAACATTTCACTAAACACGGTGTGGCTAAGAAACTAGCAAGCAAACTAGAAAATCTGTTCGCTAATCAATGACTCAATATGATTGAAATTCCTCTTCAAGCAAAACTAGCAAATTAGAAAAATAAATTATACTCACATGCTTTCTGTTTCTTGTCAATCTCGTGGTCGAAGCCATGAAATTTTTGCACCACTCGAATCGAAATCTCGAGCTATTGTTGAAGGATTTCAAGGCTAGCAGGCAGCAAGGGTAGTGTCGATAGTCGAACCAACAATTGAGGAGATTTGGATTTTTGCCCGATTTTAATGAAGACTGAAGAGAATGATAGGGTTTTTGTTTCATTTTTCTTTATTTGGTAATGAATTGAAGCCGTCGGTTTGACTTTAGGGCACGAAAAGTAGAAATATAGCAGGGGCCTGAGACTGATATTTCAGAATCAGTTTGGGCTATGACATATGGGTTGGATTTTGTTCAGTTTTGGGCTAGGTTTGTAAAATATAAATTCATGTCGGTTAACGGTTAACCGACCGACCAGATTTTCATTATATGTTAACCGAACCGAAAATGTTCGGTTAAGGCGGACGGTTAACCAATTATAGCGATTAAGTCGGTTCAGTATAAATCGGTTAAAGCGGTTAAGTCGCCATGGTCGGTTAAATGCCCACCCCTAATGGCCATTACAAGTGTCCCTGTTTCCTTTAAAATTGTTCTACACGTTGCCTCTTAGAGCTGAAAATTTCAACTCTTCTTAAATTATGGCAACAACAATATCTTTCCTATCTGTTGCAAATACTTGTAATCACTATTCAAAATTCCAAATATCTTTCCATGTCAGAGCAAATATCCTGAAACAATAACACAAGATTTGAAAATCACTGTTCAAGATTTCGAAATATACTCTATTAGTAGGAAATATTTAGAAATAGTAAACTAAGATTTAGAGAGATATCCTTGTAGAGAATCCAATGTTGTTGGCAATGAAAAAGTTTCTTATGGTTAAAATAAATAGAGCTCCAGTCTTCCTTGCGTGACAACTCCTTCTACCTTATTTCTCTTCTACCATTCTCAGTATTCAGTCTTTGAAAGAAAAAACTAAACTTTCGAGTGCCACCCAATTACTTCTTCACGTGAGGGAACCCATTGCCTACCATTTTTTTCTCCTACCCAAGTTTTACATCACCATTTTGCTTCACGAGAGGAACTGGAAAAGATTTGAAGCTTTAGTTTTGAAAGATAGGAACCACACTTTACTTCTCTCTTTCCTAAACCGACTGCGCTCTCGCCCCTTCTCTCGGTCCGATGAGCCACCAATACCCAGACCGCCACCTTCCCATAAGCTCCGACCAAGTCTTTCACTGCTCCGGCGTTAACTGTAGAAGCCGCCACATACTTGTACCCAAAACCAAAACAGAAAAAGAAAGGATAACAGAAAATGGAAAGAGAAATGAGAAAAGGGTGGTCAGCAGCTCCACCTTCCGTCAAAGCCACCTGTGACAGTTGCCAGCGCATCCATCGAACCGCAGCCACCATTTTCCAGCTTGCTACTTAGCTGCGTGAGATCCTTTGCCCATTTCTCTCCTGGAAGTATATATATGTACACTTAATATTTCTACCCATGAGGAAATGAATCTTTAGCCTGTTGTGAATAATAGCTCCTCTCCGCTACCCTTTCCAGTCAAGCCACAGTCTTTAGATCGAACTCCAGCGTCTATCTCCGCAAGTTACAACAGTCTCCGTGAGTTCACTAGCTTCTATATCTTTTGTTTTGCATAATAATATGCATGTATATAATCGAATATATACATGTGCGTGAGACTCCAGTTGCGTCAAATATAACCAACCATGTCATTTTGAACCGGAAACCCACTATGAGTGGCTTGAATGATCGTGAGCTAGGCCACCTTAGTTTGCCTTAAGAAAAAGTGATGATGCATGCATAATATAACAAATCAATATGTTATACATGCACCGTTCGTTGAGATTTGACTCTGTACATCACGGTAAAAGCAAAGTACACAGAAGGATCTATTAAAATGGTGTTGTGTTTCTTTCAACTATTTTGCTAGTGCATGCAAGGTCACTCTATTCTGTTATAAACAAAAATGGTATATATAATTAAGTGGTTTGACATGCGACGCAAACTGAGAGGTTACTATTTCAAACCCGGTTGTAGCACTTTAGTTTTGATCAATTATCTTGATTGAAATCTTTTTGGCATAAAATTATACATAAAAAAAATTCAGTCCGTTTATCCAAATAAAAATCATATCTTTGGTTCTAGGTAGTGGATTCGTCCTTGTAGCGGTTAGCGTCGTTCTACTCATATCGTGCCTTCTTTTGTTGCCACGGTAGGTGAGTTTTTCTCACTCACAGACTAATTGATTATTAAGTGAATTAAACACTTGAAATGTTAAATGGAATGTTAGGGTGCTCTAGATTTGTTTGCTTTATGGTTGTACACGTGCGACACACATTGTTATTTCATATGACACTATGGATGTATGCTTGATATGCTATGTTTATTTTCTCACCATACAAGTTCCCGTTAGATTAGAAAACCATTTCAGGTTGAAATGATATAAACCTGAACCCTTGTGTATTCGAATCAATTTGGGATACAAGTTAAAATGATACATACCCGGGATTCGAATAGTTTTAAAGAACGGATTGAATTGATAAATATCCATATCACTTAACCATAGGATAGAAAATTTTATATGGACACCGTGGTCAATAAAATAAAATATTTTGAAAATTTTATCTATTTTATAAGTAGAAATTTTAAATGACATTTCTATATAGCATAAAGAAAAGGTTCAAAAGTAGTTTTGTTCAAATTTTTCTCGAGTTCTTATAGAAATCCAATTTGTATGAAAATAAATTTTTAAGTGATTTTTGCAAGTTAACACTTAATTTTAAATAAATTCTTTATAGCTTTATGTTTCATACGATTTGACAATTTTGGAATTTAATGGTTTGATGTAAAGGATTTGCAAAGACTTGATACATATTTTTTTTAAAACTTTTTGTCAAATTAACTTTCGCCATGTAAATGTAAGAAGGACTTTTGTCAAAATGTGAAGTGTTTAATTTAAGTATAAAAGGAATATGTTATTTATATCATGGTGAATGCGAGTTTTGTTAACAAGCTAAAATTTAGCAAATCACATTTTTGATTTATAGCTAATGCTAAAAGTGGTTTGGGATTTATTATATGAAATGGATATGTCGAATCCTAGGTAAACATTGGTTTGAAAACCATGAAGTATCACTACTACAAAAGTGGGCATATTCGACGCTATTTTGCTGTGGCCGTAGATCCAAAAAGCGTTGTCGTAGGCCCTTTTTTTCAAATAGGCAACACCAGGGGTGTGGCATCCGCGGCCGTTGCATTAGCCATATAAGGCAACGGTTTCTCCCATCTACGGCCACGGACAGAAAGTGTTGCATTATAGCCGTAATGCAACACTATTCAGCGTTGCCTTAAGCATTAGTTAGGGCCTGGTTTCCAATGGGGCCTCGCCAGTTTTCACATCAGCTGTCTACGTGTTACATGACATGTCATCTCTCCATGTCAGCTGCTCACGTGTCACATGCCACATCAGCTATCCACGTCAGCTGTGGGGTCCACGTACGACGGGTAGGTAATTGTATTTAATGTAATGCAACACCACTGCAATATGTAATGCAACACCATTATCATGAAATGCAATATCAATAAAAGCTAACGCAACAGTAGAAGAAGGCAAATGCAACACTAAAAGATAGCAAATACAACGCTTTAGTTAAAAATTGTGCAATAAGGTTTTGTACAAGAAACTCATCCAAAGCAATTGTTTTATTTATCCAAATATCAAAAATCAGAAATCAGCTACACCGTTTTCCTCATTGTATACAGTAAGCTCGAACTACTTCAAGAATAGGTGCACGACATAAGGGACATTATCCTCCATTCCTGGCCTATTCGTTAGCGCATTCTGAACATGTACACATGTGTCCACATCTGCAAAATGTATTACTCAAATATATATATATATATATATATATATGAATCATATATATGCAGCAATCCGATTGCAATAGGAAATATATATGTATGTACCTATACAAGAGGGTGGCATCAAATATATGTATGTGTGTCACATCTGCAAAATGTATCCCTCTGCCTTCCAGAATTAAATATGCACCTGATCAAATGATAATAAGTTACTTAAGTGGTGGCATCGAATGGCTGTTGACCTTCTTAACAAAATGTTATGAACACAATTATTACAATTGACTTACTGACCATTGGCGATTGGTCACTCATGCCAGCCAAGCCCAACAAATAAGCAATTTCAGAATGCTTCGCCTTCTAAGCAAAAAGTTTTCAGTTCGCATATTACTGCCACGTACAGTGTGTCACTTCATATCCTTTAAAGCTTCAGAACCATATTGTCATCTACATATTCAACTCCTAAACAAACCTCCATCGTCAAAAGTTTCAAAAAAAAAAAAACAATAGTGACTCTTCACTATGCATCACTACCACTGTTCTTACAGGACATTGGACTTACGAATTTGTGCATCTCACGCTTAGGCATACTCTGAAGCATAATGAGTGGGACATATGGGTTATACCCAAATACTCTTTTCTAATAACATGCCCATCTTACAGTAAGCGTGATCATGCGCTAATGTTGAAACTTTTTACAAAATGTGGAGGTGCTTTTTATGTGCAACAATGGTCTGGTGAAGAATTTGAGCTTGAACCAGCATTCAAGGAAGAATCATGGGCTAGAGTTGTTGGCTTTCCCGAGTTCCTGAAGAAAAATGTTCCTACAATTAAAGAATTAATGACGCCAATGGGAAATGTGCGTGAAATTGACGACTGTCATTGGTCTCGAATTGACTATAGATCATTATACCTAAAAATGGAATTTTATGAAGGCATTGGCTTAGAGAATACTTTTGCTGCTCGATTCAACAACAAGGTTTACCTCATTAGGGTTCAGCGCACCACACATGCTCATCCTGGGACAAGGCCTGAAATTCTGTTTGTGAGCAATAGGGAGGAACCGATGGTACCATTTTTTTGTGATCATAGGTAAATTTTACTTCCATCCACAGTTTCTTTTAGTTAATCCACAATACGTTTGGCCAATCGAGGTAAATTTGCCAAAGAACACAATTACAAAGTGTTCATTCATCTATGCTCTATCCTTAACAGACTTATAATGAGACACAACCACACACGCACACACTCACATACATACAAGGTTATAATGCCCCACCCAAGATTCTGAAATAATAATACAAACTGGTGCTCTGTTAGTTGTACATAGATGTGGTTGTATGGCTTGAATTGAATTTACCTATTAATGTCTATGGAAATAGAATTTACCTATTAATGTTTGCTGCATCGATAAGACTAATACCCATCGAACTCTTTTACAAATGTACGTTACTGTTATATTATTGAAGTTTGATCAAGTACGTTACTTTGTAACTTTTTTGCCCTCCACACCAAGAAATTCTGGTTTCCTCGCTGACTATGCTTTATCCTTAACAGCCTTATAATGAGACACAACCACACATGCACACACTCCATACATACATACAAGGTTATAATAGCCTACATTATGAATTTACCCATTAGTTTCTCAACAAAGTATATGGAGTCACAACCAGATGACCGACATTCAACTAGAAAGTAGCTATACAAACATTAGCATAAAACAACACATTATCATAAGTGGATTATCTTACCTAGAAGTAATCATTTCTTCTTAAAACTATGATCATTTATATGA
This sequence comes from Allium sativum, assembly GCA_030737875.1. Lineage (NCBI taxonomy): Eukaryota > Viridiplantae > Streptophyta > Magnoliopsida > Asparagales > Amaryllidaceae > Allium > Allium sativum. Next base: position 337,032,427 of record CM060909.1, on the reverse strand, counting down.
GGTGCTAATTGGAATCTATCAATGATCATGTAATCCCCTTTCAGTCACTCTGACATAGACAATGCCTCTGACATAGACACTGAATCTGAAGAAAAAGAAGAAGATTAACATGCCTCTTGGTGGAAAACTATTTATGTATTATGTATATATATATATATTCAGTTATGTTTTATGTATGACTGCTTTACGATACTTTATGCTGCCTTTTGACGCTCGCTGGTGGAGTTTGTGAATGGTAGTGAATGCTGGTGATGATATTTGTGAAACTTTGTAAAGGTTTGGGAATGTTGTGATGAATGTTGGTGATGATTGTTGGCTTGAATGTTTGTGGAAGTTTGTGATTGTTGGTGATGAATGTTGGCTTGAATGTTTGTGAATGGCTTGAATGTTTGTGAATGGTAGTGAATGTTTGTGAATGCTGGTGATGATTGGTAACCGCAAGCATTTTAATAGTATCTTTGTTTGACATTGGGTAGATTTAACTTTGGGTTTATCATTTATGTATGCTCGCTACCAACTGACTTACATTGAAAAGTAATTTGCAAACCCAAATATAACTATCCAAGTACATAATTACTTATGGATAGATTAAGGATGTTGGTACATAATTACTTATGGTACATAATTACTTATGGATAGATTAAGGATAAATTAAGGTACATAATTACTTGTGGATAGATTAAGAATAGATTAAGGTGGAAGAACTCCCCTTAACCTGCATTTTCTGCACTTAAATGGACCGTCTGTTGCTCCTTCAAACATAAGGTGGAAGAACTCCCCTTAATCAATGTAGTAGCAATAACAAATGGACCTTATGTCTCTTATAATTTTCGATGTTGCTCCTTCCTCCGATCTGTAATTCATGAGTGTTAATCGACATGGCGATGTGAGAATGGAAGCTGACGTGAATTTAGGTTTACAATTTGGTCAATAGGAAAAAAGGGAAAGTTAGGAGAGAGAGAAGATGAACGATGAGATTAATTTTAGATGTTTTTCGTGAGGGAAAATGTCGCGCCAAAATTTCAGCGGAAGAATGCAACGAGGTGGTTGTCCTTGATTGGATGATAGGGTAATGTTTAGATAGGAAACATGGATTGATTTTAACCATTGGATTAAATATGCATCTACGGTTGTGGCTTTATTTATGCTGGTAACGTGGATCGCTGACCTGGATTGTATTTATGTAAAGCCACACTTTGATCTGGTGTTTGTAACACCCCACACCCGCTAAGGTCACTCACTAAGGGAATGCCTTAACTTCGGTGGAGCATTTTAAGTGAATATAGAACAGAAAAATTACAACAAGACAGATATAAATACTTGAAAATCTAAAACATCATTTCATTGCAGCAGAAGGTAAACATGTTTAGTTACAACACCGTAAAGAGTCAAGTACTAAATATCCATCCGGATAAAAGCATAAGTACATAATCCCACTACATAAACAATAGCCATAATAGAAAAGATAAGCTGGGCTTTACATCACGGTCCACGCTCCAAAAGATAGATAAAGAAATCTGATCAAAGCCCACTAGTGCTAGGCCCAACCTGAGGACCTGAGGGGGAAAAAGATAAAAACAACGGGGTCATACATAAGTCTGAGTGAGCCCTATAACTTTGACAACACAATCATTAAAGTAATTAGGGTATGATATAAACTTGGTACGAGATGACTGGGGATAAATGACTACACTAAGTAGCCAACTAGACATAGGATGAACTAAGATAACGGTAAAGACGCATCTACCCACCCAAGGGTAATTACTAACTGCACCACACCAGTCATTCCTACTTAAAGGTTGATCCCACCCAAGGACTTAGAAAATTTACCCAGTAGTTTCGTGTACCCCTAGCTGACTATATAGGTACCGTCTGCCCCTATCTCCACTAGGTGTACCCACTACTCCCCAAGCGATCGGCTCCCTACCGTAGATACCCGTGTTGGCCCCACAGTGGGGTGTATCACTCCCCAAAGTGGCAACCTGATACAACCAATGGTGCACGGCTTATACCTACACGATGCAACAACGTCTTACCTACCAGCCCGGGTCCACACACGCATATGAAACCCGTTGGACTTGCGTTGCCACCGCTAACCCGTTTTGGCCTCTTATAGTCAAACCCAGTACGCGTGTCCCATCCTCGACATGGGTCGAGCCCAATAAGATACATATGGGTTACTGGTTGAAATGGGCCCCCACAAGCTACCCACCTAAGCTTGTCTCTTTATCTAGTGCATCCCACTTAACCCTTTAATCATGTTTAATTACATGTTTCCACTTGGTTAAGTATTCTAATCGTATTTTCTATTGCCACCCAAGGCAACCCACTAGATTTCCACATGCCACCCAAGGCACTTACTTGATTTCCACATGCCACCCAAGGCACCCAGTTAACCCCTCATGCCCACTACATGCTTATCTGGTTAAGTGTTTCTTAATTGATTAAGAACGTAAACGTTGTAAAGACCTCTCACATTAGACTATCTTTTATGGCAGCTGGATTTGCCGGTTGGGTCCGGGCAGCCTTACGCCATAACCGAGTCTAACCTCGTGTATATACACTTGTCACGTATTTAGTTTGTGCCTAAGACCTCTCACATTGGGCCAATCATTTGTAGCCGCTGGATTTGCCGGTCGGTTCCGGGCAGTCTTATGCTACAAAAGGGTCCAATCTCGTGTCTTAGTCGATTAATTACACCTAATTAATCACCCCCATATTTCGAATTAATTTTCCCTAATTAATTCCAATTTTAACGATGTACATAATTGACTCAATTATGTCCATCCACTTTATGGTATGCATAATCATACCAACTTCACACCATTTCATTAACATGTATATTAACCCCATCGTTCCCCACGTAATTTGCTAACATGACATAAAAGGGAAGATTCATCACAAATACAATGGGTTTAACTTGCATAACATTAGCATCAACATGGGTTTTAAAGGTGTCAACATGCATATAGCATTAACCCAACTAGCATAAATAATCAACCCAAACTTGCATGAATTACATATGTCATAAAGAGGTTAACTTGCATAAGTTTCTTATGTCATTCAAAGGGGTAAACTTGCATATGTATGTATGACATACAAAGGGGTTAACTTGCATATGTATGCATATCATACTAAGGTGTAAACTTGCACATGTTACTTGCATACAATCAAACACCAAACTTGCATAACATGTCATATTTGAACTTGCATATAATCAAACACCAAACTTGCATAACATATCATATATGAACTTGCATATAATCATACACCAAACTTGCATAATCATGGTGTCATAATGGATCAATGTTTATCATAGCAACTAGCATCATGAACACATAGCCTAACACTTGCATAACTTGCATAACATCATGATCATATAGCATATAGCTTGCATAACTTGCATAACATCATGAACATGTAGCATATGACTTGCATAACTTGCATAACATCATGAATATGTAGCATATAACTTGCATAACTTGCATAACATCATGATCATATAGTATATGACTTGCATAACTTGCATAACATCATGAACACATAACACATAACTTGCATAACTTGCATAACATCACAAACACATAGCATATGATAACATAATCTTGCATTGATCCACATTCATAGCCATAACCTCATTATATCCTATCATAATCATTCAACAATTGGTTATTAAGGCTATAGAAACTCACAACTTGTTGATTAGCACTCCTAAGAAGAAGATTAAGTTGCTAGAGTTGATTAGAAGTTGATTTGAGAAGCTATCTTCCACTTTAATTTGATGGAGGCTCCTTCAAGTTGCATTTTGACGGCATAACGGTGTTGTATCTATTTTTAGTATTAATTAGGGTAGTCTTAGGGTGTATTTATAGATTAGTTAGGTGTTTTAGGCCATTAGATTAACCCTAAATCAGATTAGAGCCGTCAGATCTCATCCCAGCCACCAAAACACAGCCCAAAAGCCAAACTGGTGCACCCAGGTCACCTGGGCTCGACCAGGGGGGTCGACCCCCAGGTCGACACTAGGGTCGACACCCTAGTCGACCTGGTGGGCAGGTCGATACCCCTGTCGACCCCTAGGTCGACTCCCTGAGTCTGGCGGGAATTTTCCCGCCATTTCTGAAATTTGAATTTTTTTGTTTTTAAATCTGTTTTGAATTTCTGAAAACTTCTTCGGGCCTTAACTGGGTCATACAGACTCCGATTTTCGAAAACTTGGACTCTATTTCGCGTATTTTTCCGAGACGAACGCAATGGCATAGCCCGTTTCCCCTGATTCAGATTTTAAAATTTAATTCTGCCCTGATTTATATTATAACAAGTTATTCAACATACGGGGTGTTACAGTGTTGCACGTCACAGCACAAGAATTCCAACCGCAATAGTGCATTCACGTCTAACGCTACAACATATGAATACTGTTGCAGAACATCAAAGAAAGCATAGCTTTGGCCACATTTTTCATGCAACGCACACAAAATAGTGTCGAATATGCCCACTTTTGTAGTTATGTATTGAAATTGAACCAAATAAATGGGAATTTGTTTAAATGTGAAATTTTAATGGGAAAAGAAATTGTGAGAAATTGATGTGGATTTGGATTGGATCAATATTATTTGAATAGAATTTTAATTTCTTAGAAGTAAATTTTCCTCATTACTTGATTTTGTGAATATTTTTCTATAAAATAGGTTGAATACTTTAACTATATGAATTTTGTAATACCTTTCCAGCTATATATATATATATATATGTTCATACAATCTTTTAAATTTAATATACATATATTTTCCAACTATATATATATGTTTATACAGTATTTTAAATATACTTTTTCAACTATATATATGTATGTTTGTATATATATGCATGTTTATACATTACTTTCGATTTAATATTTTCCAACTATATATATTTATACATTACTTTTAATTTAAAATACATATACTTTTCTAATTATATATATATATATATATATATATATGATTATACATTACTTTCAATATACATATACTATTTTCAAACTCAACTTTTCTAAACATATTTTATAAATTGAATAAAACTTATGTCCAATCCAATCTAGTGAACTAAAAGGGTGAGTAAAGGATTTCTAGCAACAACGATATTTCATGGAATTTGACACTTAAAACCAAATGGTTAACAAAAGAATAGTGAATATTGGTTTTATAATTTGAATCGAACCAATGATTTGAGTAATTGATTTTTGGACAATTCTTGAAATAAATCGATTTGCATTACTTGAAATTTGATTTCAAAAATTCAATGGTCACGGTGTGAAAAAAAATGTAAGCGTTCGGTTGTTAGGGAGACCGGAGTCGGTAAGCGGCATACTCTCTGTTGGTGCCGATACCACTTTAACAACTATGTACTTGATGGAGTATTGGAACGAAGGAGGATGGCTTGGAAGCGACTTTTGGATCAAAGATGGTGAACGATACGAAATGGCCTTGACCTTCGGGACATAGTTAAAATGACTAAAACAGGAGATATACCGTGACTAATTGAGGTCGCACCTCATATCGGACACGGTTCTTCGATACCATCTCTATTACTATATGATTGATTTGTGGAGCCCTTTTTTATTTGGGAGTGTGTTCCGAGGTGGGCAGTAGTTGCTGATATGCTTTACCACCGGTCCGAGAGTGCAACTGGTAGAATCCTACCCTGGGTATTGTCTCGAGTGCCTTGTCATATTTATCCCATACGAGCCCCATACGAATTTGATTTATTATTGTTGTCTATGGAGTGCCCTCTGATAACACCAGTGCGGTGAATTTACGGTACTGTATAGACTGTGATGCCTATAAACTGCGTAAGGGTAATATGGTAATCCCGCTTACGCTATTTTCATTATATTTACTTTACTGAATAGACATTACGATAATAACGTACTATTATATATGTATTATTTTTGCGGATCCTTAGAGGATGGAAATCCCAAACGTCCTTTAAGTTATTTTACATTTCAGTGAACACTTCATTTGAGTTAATTCACTTATATGAGACTTTTAGTCTTGACTCAAGTATTTTGTTTGTTCTATTCCTTGCAAAATGCTCGGGTCAGACCGAGTATTTCAGCTTGGAAATATATTTGTTAGAGCTTGAGTTTCATTGGAGGTTCAGTTATCCACGTGCTATGTCATATGCAGTCGTGACCATCACTGCTTATTACCAAACATCAATTTGATTTTTTTCCATTCTTCCGCTGTATCTATATTTATTTATGTACTCTGATATCACGTAAATTTAAAGAATTTGTAATATTGTATAAAGTTTTCTTTTGCTGTGAGATATTCTGTGTTGATTTGTATTTCAACTTCATAAGCAATAACAATTTGTTCTTTTGAACGGTTTGAGTTGGTTTAGTTACCGACTTAAGGCGGTCAAAAAGCCAGGTCGTTACAAGTTGGTATCAAAGCTTTGGTTATACAAAACTTAGCTTATCTTGTTGAAACACTCATTAGAGATGCGGTAGAAATACCCTAGAATGAGTGAAATCAGCATAGAATCATTTCGAGAGAGTGTATTTTTAAATTAAAAATATTTTAAATGATTTCAAGGGATTTCAAAAGGATTTTTCTATATATAAATAATTAAAAAATTTATCCTTGTTTTAAAGATATATCTTTGTTTTAATCTCATTCCTTTAAACTCTTCCTTTGCTGGATCCTCCTTAAGTTAGAATTTTTCCCGAATCTAAGTTTCATTTTGCTTTGTCCCATTTTAGAGACTTAGATTAGTCGTGTTTAGACCCTGAATCTTCCCTAATTCATTTTTCTTATCCTTGATGAATCCATCTTGTTCGTCCGGGTGTTCAACTCTTAGCTTATAACCCACTTCGCTCGAATCAGATTAAACCTAGATATGGGAATTTACGGTAAAATTTGAATAAATAACTAGCTATTAGACACTTGGTTGTGTTCAATAAATTGAATTGAAAATTTAAAAATAAGCAAGATATGAACTTGTAATACTATATTAAAAAGAAAATTCAATGATTCAAGTATATGAACTTGTAAATTTGGAAATAAAGGCCTAAGATAAAAGTAACTTGTTTGAAAATACCTGTAAGGGCGACAAAATCTTCTGGAATAAGTATAGCATAAAATTAAAGGTTTATAAGTATAATTTGGTTTGAAAAAAAAAGTTTAACTTTTGAAACTAAAATCATCTTATATAAATATAGAATAGTAATCTGTATAAACACTCATATATGCATACATTATAAGATTTCATGAGTAAGTGAAACAAATATTGGACTAGTGTTAATATTTATATATTATAGGGTTTATAAGTGAATGGTAAATTTAAAACTTTGGGAACAACGCATATTCGGAAAATGGGTAAAGCCCTATATAATATATGCTAAGAATAATACTTTGCATGATTTCCATTATAAGTTTTGAGATTGTATAAGTAAATAAACGTTTCCAACCAAATATGTTATTTTGGCATATATTTAGAAAATTTACATATAGAAATTCTGTGTATTTTAAAGAAGAAAGTTCCAAATAGTTTGTTGATGTCAAGGTTGGAATATCAGGTATATGGAGATTTTGGGACATATGTCTGGCCAACGTATGTACTAAACTATTCGTGTATTAGATAAATGTGGATTCGCACTGTAGTCACTTGAAAATGAACCTGGTGGTTGCCTGAAATCACCAGCGTTTATTTCCAAGTTTCGAAAGTGATGAAGATGTATAATCCCAATCGAGATTTCGAATTTATACTTAAACCTCATTTTGAAAAGAATACGAAAGTTTGATTTGCGATTGGTTTTAAATTAGTAAATTTAAAATATTAATGGGATACGTATAAAGGTGTATATGAAAATTTTAAATTTATCCATATGAACATAGATATTTAAATAAGCAGATGTATGCAAACTTATACGAAAACCTATAAAATTTAAGGGACCTAAGAATTTAACATTATTGGAAAATCGATTTTCTAAGAAGTTATGCGTATCGTTATATATTCATAAAATTGGATTGGTATACGTTTAAAATTACGATCGGAGCTAAAGTTCTAAGTGGAGGAGAAGACTATTTCCCCTTTTCTAACAATTGGTATATAAACTGAATTGTGAAAAGTAATCACTTATGATGAATTGAATTTTGTGTATATAAACCCTATTCGAAAGGAAAATTTTAGAGAAAGGGGGAATAAAACGAATACAAAGAAAATAGAACATGATTTTTTTTCCACGATGGGAATTTAAAGTGAAAAGAAAGAAGAAAATAACCAACATAAGTGAAGTAGCAAGGTTATGACATGAATGAATCAAATGAAATGTAATGGGATACGATAAGTTGAGCAATAAGGTTTATACGACAAAATAAGCTATGTATACACATGAAACAAATTGAATTGTATGCCTTTGTTGAAGAAACCAACAAGAATGAACGAACTGAATGGAAATTGCTTAACAACTAATCACTTATGCAAAGAAAATGGAAATTTAAGTGTATGAATTACACAAGGGAAGAGATTTTTTTAATTAAATACTCGAGTACATGGAATTTTGACTTGATTCATGTATACCCCTTCGTACCGTGTTTAAATTCGAACTATATAGCTTTAATTCATCCGAGATATTTTATAACGGAACCTCTATCAATGAGATTTTCATAGAAACTAAAGATGTTTGAGATATAGAACCCAACTTATACAAGAATATTTTGATTTTGGAAATATAAAATTTTAAGCATTTGATTCCTAAAACTTTGTTTTAGAATTTACCTATGAACATTGCAGTTTGAAATAGGTATACGCTAATCAGAGTAGCGTAGCGGAAGCGTGATGATATTTTTGAAAGATTTTCCTGAGTATAGGAAATGTGACCCCTTTCAAACACGATTTAATATTTGAAATGAGAATGAATATAAAGTCTTATATCATTGTGTAAAGGATTTTTGAATTGAGATATGTTTTGAAATAACGTTTGAAAAAGGGAAAATATTCGACTATACAAATTGTAAACGGTTTATAAGATATGAATTTGAAGGTCTTGAAAATTCTATATTATGGGAATATGAAAATTATTTGGAAATCCTTGAAATGTTCGAAACAAAATGAAATTTGATCTAAAGAAAGATTGACATGGTTTATAGGCTATAAACAATTTTCCTAAACCTCTAAAAGCTTACTTGATGTAGAAGAACGGTAAGAAAATTTTTTAGTTTTAAAATCTATAACTTCTTTTAAAATATTTGTGATGTTATACATGTCATTCATATGACGCTTCCTTTTCGAGGACGAAAAGTGCTTAGTGGGGGAGGCTGTAACGAACCGGTAAACTTCAACATATATAATATAAAATAAAACTTAAAATAAATATTTTATTTGGAATTTTGTCTATTTTGAACAATATACATAAAACATTTCCGTGGATTTGCTGACATTTCGAAACGAGATCTACATTTCTAGCTAGTTTGAATCTTTTAAGTTAAAAATGCCTTTGTTGTTTAAAATTCGAACGTTATTACCATTTTTAATTTATTGTGTAATGTGGTTTATAAAAGAAAATATGCGTATACTTGAAATCCAATTTAGAAATGGGATTGTAATTTATTTTGGACGAAATTAGAATATGCTATATATGGATGATTTGTAAATTATATTCTGCATGAACGTTTTGCTAATAAAGACTTCCACTTTACTAATCAACTTTAAGTTATGCATATATTTGGAAATCTAACGTTGTATGTTATCATATTTTGAATTAGAAAGAAATTTTATCATTGGCAAATTTAATTTCAAAATAAAAGTTGAAGTATAATACAAATTGTGATTAATGTTGTTTGGAATAAACTGCTAAGTTTAAACTTATGTCAAGACAGTACAAATTGTAATACAGTTAATGTAGTGAAAACAAAGAATGAACTGATAATTCCAAAAAAGGAAAAAAATGAATTAATGGTTTTAATATTGAAAACAAAATTTTATGTTAACTAAAATTCTAAAATTTAACGTCAGAAATTCAATATCTTTCGTTATTAAATTTCAGCATTGTTTATCCGCTGTGCGCGTTCACAAAAATAAATAAAAATGTGTATAAAACAGTTGACGTTCATTAACATGTTCGCGGCATTGTCCGTTCATAGCCATACGAATAAATAAGAAGAAAAATAAAATAAATTTTTTTATTTCCATAACCGCATTAACAAAGAAGAAAAAACGGTGAACACAAATTTAAATCGTGTAATAAAGGTCGGTAGCCAATGTTGACATTAATGGACATTAACAAGTATCCCTCTTTCCTTTAAAATGGTTTTACACGTTGTCTTTCAGAGCTGAAAATTTCAACTTTCCTTAAATTATGGCAACAACAATATCATTCCTATCTGTTGCAAATATTTGGAAGCACTGTTCAAGATTCCAAATATCTTTACATGTCAGAGCAAATATCCTAAAACAATAACACAAGATTTGAAAATCACTGTCAGTAGGGAATATTTAGAAACAATAAACTAAGATTCAGAGAGATATCAGTCCAGAGAATCCAATGTTGTTTGCAATGAAAAAGTTTTTTACGGAAGAAATAAATAAAGCTCCAGCCTTCCTTCCGTGTCAACTCCTTCTTTATCCTTATTTCTCTTCTACCATTCTAAGTATTCAGTCTTTGAAAGAAAAAAAAACTAAACTTTCCAGTACCACCCAATTGCTTCTTCACGTGAGGGAACCATAGCCTACCATTTTTTCTCCTACCCAGGTTTTACATCACCTTTTTGCTTCACGAGAGGAACTGGAAAAGCTTTGAAGCTTTAGTTTTGAAAGATAGGAACCACACTTTACTTCTCCCTTTCCCAAACCGACTGCGCTCTTGCCCGTTCTCTCGGTCCGATGAGCCACCAATACCCAGACCGCCACCTTCCCATAAGCTCCGACCAAGTCTTTCACTGCTTCGGCGTTAACTGCAGAAGCCGCCACCATACTTGTACCCAAAACCAATCAGAAAAAAAAGAGGACAACAGAAAATGGAAAGATAAATGAGAAAAGGATGGTCAGCGGCTCCATCTTCCGTCGGAGCCACCTGTGACAGTTGCCAGCGCATCCATCGAATCGCAGCCACCTTTTTCCAGCTCGCTACCTAGCTGCGTGAGATCCTTTGACCATTTTTCTCTTGAAAGTGTGTGTGTGTATATATATACACACACACACCCGTGAGGAAATGAATCTTTAGCCTGTTGTGAATAACAGCTCCTCTCCGCTACTCTTTCCAGTCAAGCAACAGTCTTTCGATCGAACTCCAGCGTCTATCTCCGCAAGTTACTACTGTCTCCGTGAGTTCACTAGCTTTTATATCTTTTGTTTTACATAATAATATGCATGTATATATTCGAATATATACATGTGCATGAGACTCCAGTTGCGTCAAATATGACCAACCATGTCATTTTGAACCAGAAACCCATCTTGAGTGGCTTAAATGATCATGAGCTAGGCCACCTTAGTTTGCCTTAAGAACAAGTGATGATACATGCATAATATAACAAACCAATATGTTATACACGCACCATTCGTTGAGATTTGGCTCTGTACGTCACGGTAACAGTAAAATACACAGGTGGATCTCGACCAAAATAGTGTTGTGTTTCCTTTCAACTATTTTGCAGTGCATGCAAGGTCACTCTATTCTGTTATAAACAAAAATGGTATATATAATTAAGTGGTTTGACATGCGATGCAAACTGAGAGGTCACTATTTCAAACCCGGTTGTAGCACTTTAGTTTTGATCAATTATTTTGACTGAAATCTTTTTGGCGTAAAATTATACATAAAAAAAAAGAAAAAGAAAAATTCAGTCCGTTTCTCTAAATAAAAATCATATCTTTGGCTCTAGGGAGCGAATTCGTCCTTGTAGCGGTTAGCATCGTTCTACTCGTATCATGCCTTCTCTTGTTGCCACGGAAGGTGAGTTTTTCTCACTCACAGACTAACTGATTATTAAGTGAATTAAACACTTGAAATGTTAAATGGAATGTTAGGGTGCTCTAGATTTGTTTGCTTTATGGTTATGCACATGCGACACACACTGTTATTTCATGTGACACAATGGATATATGCTTAACATGCTATGTTTATTTTCTCACCATACAAGTTTCCATTAGATTAGAAAACCATTTCGGGTTGAAATGATACATACCCGAACTCTTGTGTATTCGAATCAATTTGGGATACGGGTTGAAATGATATATACCTGGGATTCGAATATTTTTAAAAAACGAATTGAATTGATAAATATCTGTATCACTTGACCATAGGATAGAAAATTTTATATGGACACCGTGGTCAATAAAATAAAATATTTTGAAAATTTTATCGATTTTATAAGTAGAAATTATAAATGACATTTCTATATAGCATAGAGAAAAGGTTCAAAAGTAGTTTGGTTCAAATTTTTCTTGAATTCTTATAGAAATCCAATTTGTATGAAAATAAATTTTTAAGTGATTTTTGCACGTTAACACTTAATTTTAAATAAATTCTTTATAGCTTTATGTTCATACAATTTTGGAATTTAATGATTTGATGTAAAGGATTTGCAAAGACTTGATACATATTTTTTGAAAACTTTTGGTCAAATGAGCTTTCGCCATGTAAATGTAAGAAGGATTTTTGTCAAAATGTGAAGTGTTTAATTTAAGTATAAAAGGAATATGTTATTTATATCATGGTGAATGCAAGTTTTGTTTACAAGCTAGAATTTAGCAAATCACATTTTTGATTTATTGATAATGCTAAAAGTTGTTTGGGATTTATTATATGAAATGGATATGTCCAATCCAAGGTAAACATTGGTTTGAAAATCGTTTTAACCATGAAGTATTGAAATTGAACCAAATAAATGGGAATTTATTTAAATGTGAAATTTTAATGGGAAAAGAAATTGTGAGAAATGGATGTGGAATTGGATTGGATCAATATTATTTGAATAGAATTTCAATTTCATAGAAGTAATTTTTCCTCATTACTTGATTTTGTGAATATTTTTCTATAAAATGGGTTGATTACTTTAACTATATGAATTTTATAATACCTTTCCCATTATATATATATATATATATGTTCATACAATCTTTTAAATTTAACATACATATATTTTCCAACTATATATATATATATATGTTTATACAGTATTTTAAATATACTTTTTCAACTATATATATATATATATATGTGCATGTATATACATTACTTTCGATTCAATATTTTCCAACTATATATACATTACTTTTAATTTAAAATACATATACTTTTCTAGCTATATATATCTGATTATACATTACTTTCGATACACATATACTATTTTCAAACTTAACTTTTCTAAACATATTTTATAAATTGAATAAAACTTATATCCAATCCAATCTAGTGAAATAAAAGGGTGAGTAAAGGATTTCTAGCAACAACGATATTTCATGGAAGTTGACACTTAAAACCAAATGGTTAACAAAAGAATAGTGAATATTGGTTTTATAATTTGAATCGAACCAATGATTTGAGTAACTGATTCGATTTACAATACTTGAAATATGATTTCGAAAATTCAATGGTCACGTTGTGAAAAAAAATGTAAGCATTCGGTTGTTAAAGAGACCGGAGTCGATAAGCGGCATACTCTCTGTTGGTGCCGATACTATGGCGATACAGATTTCGCTCGGACCTAATCGATCGCTAAATCGACCAAGACCGTTCAAAACCCGGATACGCTAACTATGGGCATACAACACATCAGAACAAATAACAGAAGACTTTTATAAACATCATAATAATGTTATATAAGAATAAAGAATATTAGAGTATATCGAAAAATAATAATACAGCGGAGGATTTATTTACAATAAATGTAATACAATGCACAGCGAAAGACTATCAATGCTCTGGACACAGCTTTAAGCTTTAAGCTTCAATCTAGAATCCTGCTTATATATCTGCAACATAAACTACTCGACTGCCCGTGTGAAACAAATAGGGGCACCCGAGTTTGCAAGGGGAAAACAAACTACAGGTCAGTCATGGGACTGGTGTGAGAAACTTTACATTTAAAATTAAATTATATAAATGAGAAGCATATCATGGGACCACGCCATATAACACGGAATGGGTTTACTCCACTAGATTGCCAGTGTCTAAACAATTACCAATAATAGATGTATGGATCTACCATGCATCAAACAACATGCAATATACCAATCTACCCATTTAGATTAATCACCATACTTAGATTTTTCAAATCCAATTCTCTTTACAGAAATTATTTCTTTGGACTTTATTTCCCGATTTCTTATTTCAATTCATTTTGAAATACATATCTAACTTTTATATCAAAGTAGATTTCACTTCAAGATTTCAAACCAAATTCTTTGGAAATATGAATTCCAAAGCATAACAATGCATACAAACAAGTATTCAACAAAATATCGGGCTTCCCTCAGACAAGGCAAAGGGCACGTACCTAAGCAACTCGATATATATATATATATATATACACGCACCTCCCACACATGGAGCAGGCTACACACTGACCACTCACCCTAAGGCACTGGATCCCACCAATACTTTTAGTAGACCGGGTTACCAAATCTTTAGCCACATACCAAATCATTTCATATCCAAAAATAGGGAAAATTATTTCACAACATAATCACAAGTATAATTAAAACTATAGTACTTCACATCAGCAATTCACACATATGATTAGTCACTATTAATCACATAACCTTTGAGCTCATACGTCTCAAAGAAGGGTGTTAAGCAAGAGAATAAATTCTCCGCCACCAAACAGATACATCATTAATAGCAACTAATCAAATATGTGATGAACTACAATGTAAAACCATAATACATTTCCAAATCATTTCGAAATCATCGGGTTTTAGCCCTCGAAATCCTTTCTGTTTTATAAAACATTCTCTGTTCAAAACCGGGAATACATTTCTTTTCACTTAAGAAAAAATTCATTTCAAAATCATTCATTAAATTTGAAATGAACTCCACATCATCGCTACACATCTTATAGTCAAATCGTGAAGTGTCTCACAAGATGTTAGCATAATCGTATTTCTACCCAACCCAATGCTAAATGTAAAAGCATATCTTGCTCATAAACCGGTCGAGCACAATCTGAACAATCAATCAATCATAATCATTAATACCAACAACCAAGTAAATTTGGTTTAATTACATCATGTGTTTTGGTAAATTCAATTACCATTTATTCATTCCCAATCTAATTAAAGATTTATTCAAATTCTAATTGGTTTTAATCCCAAAAATCATTTCTTATTGATTGTTCAACTTTCTGGAAATTAATCCTATTTTTACTCGGGTTAATGAACTAATGTCATTTAAACACAGTTCACGACAAACCCAAAATCCAATTCAGTATTAAATACAAGGCTCTAAATAGAAATTATATCGGCTTATATTCAATATCAAATTCTGAAATCAACAAATATCGTATCGGGAATAACGATATATATATCTTCCAAATTCCTCCACAATATCTGTATAATCACGGAATCCAATATTGAAATATTCCGAAGATAATTTCGATTCAAATCCATTCCAATTCGTATATTGGATATTCTGGTTATTTTTAAAATTATTTCAAATCCAATTTATTTATTTAAAAAGATTGGATTATAATTCTAGTTCATTTTGATAAAAATATATTTTTAGCTTTTCAAATATGGAAATTTTCATCCCAGTTTTTTTCCAAATCATTTATTATGATTTTACACAAATTATTAATATTTTTAATAATTTTATCAAGGCCCATACAGTCGGTTTGCAATAACGGCCACCGAACTGCACTTACATCGACCTTTTCCAAATTTGATTTGGACGTATCTTCAAATCCAACCGTTAGATTTCAAATCTCTTATATTCATTGGAAAGCTTTTTTCGATACGAACCTTGCGGTTGTGGTTTTAGGAGAATCCAACGTCGGATCTCCCGTAACGTCAATTCGAAGTCAATGGTCAAAATTCGCGAACGGTCGCAGCGCGGCGCGTTTTATTCAGACCATTAAATATATATATAATATATATATATATTATATATATTTTGTCGATTCCCTCTTAAAATGTATTTCATAAATTGTTTTAATTTCGTTTCAAAAACAATTTCAACTTCATTTTCAATTTTGTATCAAAATTGAATAATCCATATACATGACAATTTTATACAGTATACGTATATGTTAAAAGTTATATTTTTAACAATCTAATAATCATTTCAATACACGACTATTTTATATATCGCACATACAAGCTAAAAATAATATTTTTAGCGAACAATTTTTTTTCACATCGCATATATAGAATTTATACATCGCATATATATATATGTATATATATATATTCCATTTCGTATATATATTATTTTCACATCATATATATATTATTCACATTATATATATATTATTCACATTTTGTATATATATTATTTTCATTTCAAATATATATTATTTTCACTTCATATATATATATATATATATAATTTTCATTTCATATATATACATTTTTCACATTTTATATGTATATCATTTTCATTTCAAATATATATTATTTCCATTTCATATATATTTTATTTCCATTTCATATATATTTTATTTTCATTTCAAATATATATTATTTCCATTTCATATATATTTTGTTTCCATTTCATATATATTTTATATTCATTTCAAATATATATTATTTCCATTTCATATATATTTTATCTTCATTTCAAATATATATTATTTCCATTTCATATATATTTTATTCATATCATATATATTTTATTTTCATTTCAAATATATATTATTTCCATTTCATATATATATTATTCATTTCATATATATTTTATTTTCACAACGCGTGTATATATATTTGTACATCACAATCACAACACAATACAATCAAATAAGTCGTCCATGGTCTGTGGACGACGGGGAGCAGTTCATATATGCAGTTATAAGATAAATAACTGTACAGAAATAATTTTATAGTGAGAGAGGTTCTCACATTGGTTTCCACATCGTCAGTCTTTTATTTCTGAATTTCAGTTATATTTGGATTTGAATTTTCCTGAAAGTTTGATTTGCTCCGTTTCAGTTTTGGTCTGTCCTAAAATGTAGTGCTTCTCAAGACCATTCCAACGAACTTTGAATCATCGAATTCTGATTCTGTTTGTAGAAGTTATGGCCATTTAAATATTTAAACTTTAAATATATAATTAATTAAATAATTTATTTTCCTATTTTACCCTCTCCTCCTTCGTTCTCCTTCAGGCGATAAAAACCCCATCGCACTCAAACTATTTCCACCACCACCGCTCAGAGATCCGACCACCAGAGCCCCATCCGCTGCCACCACAATATCCGCCTTCACCCCCTCTTCCCACGTTAGCATCGGTTCGAGATCCGAACCCTCCAGAAGCTCCAAAATCCTCACGAAACGCATGCCCTTCGTGGCCCAAATTCACACTATCCAGGATATAAAAATTAATCTCCACCGTTGTTTTGGTAGAGCTTGAGAAGCTCTACAACATTGCGTTTGAACGATCATTGAATCGTTGTATGGACTTGGTGTAAATTGTAGCGGAAGATAGGAAGGAATAGCCCGTCCATTTCAATTTCGGCTGCGCTCTACTGAGTGAACCGATTTCTAGGGTTTTTGACCCTTTATAGCCATTATTTTATGAATTATTTAATTTATTTATTCATTTAATTATGAAATTTTAATACCAAACTCCAAATCAAACCCAATGACTGTCGCCCCCAGCGTAATACCCCTATTTTGAACACAATGGAATATGTTTCGTAAGCTCATTCGACTATTTCAGTCAGTTATTCTCCAAATTAAAATATAAAACATTCAATATTTGATTTGAACGCACATTTTAATTTACCGGAGCCACATACAGACTCTAAAAATCACAGAAAAAATATTTCTAACTTCGTATTAACAATACGGTCCTAACAAAACTAATTTCGTCAAATTTGAAGACCGTTTGTGTGATAACCCCAAACTTCCACGGAATGAAAGTTAGGAAAAATCATTTGGAATACAACATAAATACAATAATACATATCACAGATACAACATAGCATAAGAAATTCATAGGGTAACAACATCATAGCAGCGGAAATATAATGTCATCAACCACAGAAAATCCACAGTCATAGAATTACAAATTATTACATCAAGTTTGCAGAAAAAGAAATAAGTTCCAACTCCCACTTAAACAACGTGGAATAAACCAAGTTTAATGTATGGAATTAAAAAGAGAAATGCAATAGCAGCGAATGATAGATGTCTTCAAACTCCAAGTCATCACCTCTCCTCAACAGCCAATCCTAGGAAAATAATAAGCAGCTCCAAAGAAAAGACTCCAAGCGAAGAATAAACCTGTTTACTTGGCTGCCCGTGTAGAGATGAGGGCACCCGAGTTTGCAAAAAGGTGGAAACAAACTACGGGTCAATCGTGGGACTGGTGTGAGAATTCTTTACTAATTAATCAATATTAATAGGTCAAATCCAAAGACCACGCTGCTAATGCGGAACGGGTTTCTCTAATGGATTGCCATGCATAAAAGTGTCAGAATAAATGATAAGTGAATCGTACAACAACGCTATGCTTTTTAGAAAAATGGAATCACCATAAGACCCAGGTCCCATCACACAATGCAACACAAACCAGAGGATAGGGTTTTACCTTATAGTGATTAAACATGCTAAATACGGCAAATACGAGTTTAATATTATTATTAGTATATATCAAAACATTTCAAAGTAAATGTATAAATCCTAGGAAGAATAGTATCCCATACTACTATGCCTCCATACTAGTAATACAATCAAATTCGTAGGTTCGTATTTGGATTTTAGTTTCCATCACGAGTCAAGGCTAGGGAGGAGCTCCTATCGATTCGAGACACTCTAGCTAATGTCTCAGGATCCCCCGCAGTGAACCCTTGGAAAGCTGCAGGGCCGGTCCACCATACGAGTTGCGGATTAGTTATTCCTGAACACACGTTTCCCAGTCCTATAGGACCTATCATCCGAGGCGCCTCATTCCATCATCCACATAAGTAAAATGTTGGGCCGTGTTAAAACCCAATCACCACTTCTAGCTAGAAAGAAACGTGCTGCTCTCCCTGCGTTCCCTTCTTCCGTTTTAGACTCTGCGGTGTGTGAGGCTTGTGAAGTCGCGCTGTACACAAAGCTATGCCTAAACAGGCTATACTTTGATCGTCCCTCAAGGCCTTCTTTTCAACAAAACCTTGATCCTATGCATCTTAGCATGCCACATCATCACTCCATATCGTACTACCAATCCTTTGAAGAAATATATGAACGGGTGTTAAGCAAGAGTATAAATTCCCCGCCACCAAACATCCATACCTTCGACAAAAGATCAATAACATGATATTTGATAGAGTATGATGTCAGACACACAATCCATTTATTAGCTTATGCTCTGGGTCTGAGCGAAAGCCAAACCCGTGAAATCAACACGTACGTCTGGGCAATGACCGTGACCCTTGAATTTGGAGCAAGTCAAATCAGGGCCTCGATCGTTGTCCATTCGAGGGAGGATTTACGGTCTTCATACGCCATCTTCATACTTCAATTAACGTCGTTTTGCTTATTTAGAATGAGAGAACTCGGACTTTCCAAATAATCCTCGTATATATATATATATATATATATATTTATTAACGAATCATTCCTATTTTAATTATTTAAAATAATTAAATTTTTATATAACGACGCCTTAAGTCCATGGGCGACTTTGGCACTGCATTCAACCAATTTTGATTTTTACATTTCTCAGAATCTGACCGTTGGATCTTAACGTAATATATATCGTTGGAAAGATTCTTCAAAGACGGTCCTAACGGTTTCAGTTTCAAGAAAATCCGATGGTCGGATCTTCTTGTATAGTCCTTTAAACTTACGATTTCAAAACGCGAACTACCACGCCCTATTCGTTTAATTTTAATTATATTTATAAATATATATAATCATTTAATCGTAATAACGTCGTTTGATTAAAACAACGCTCTACACAATTACCGATACTCATTAAATTTTAATTCATTTGAAAATGAAGATAATATTACCGCATCCTAAATTCATTCTTTTACTAACATTTTAAATGTAAATTCCATCCTTTTTATTTACATAAAAAAAATGTAAATTTAATTCCTATGTAAATTCCTATTTTTTTTCTTATTTACATGTAATAATGTAAATTTTGATACATTCAAAATCCTACTTTTAAATTACATATAAAAATGTAAATTTCAACTTCAATGTACATTCTTATCTTAGTTACATAATAAAAATGTAACTTATATTTGCAGTGAATCCTATTCTAAATTTATATATAAAAATGTATGTTTAATTACAAAGCAAACTCTATTCCTTATTTACATTGCAAAAATATAACTTTTAATTACAATGCAAACTCTACTTCTAATTTACATTGTAAAAAAATATGATTTTTAATTACAATGCAAACTCTACTTCCTATTTACATTGTAAAAATATGATTTTTAATTACAATGCAAACCCTACTTCCTATTTACATTGTAAAAATATGATTTTTAATTACAATGCAAACTCTACTTCCTATTTACATTGTAAAAATATGATTTTTAATCTCAAGCCACATTCCTACATCTTATTACATATAAAATAATTAAATTTTATTTCTAATGTTCATTCTCATTCTACGTTACATGTATAAAAAAAATGTGAATTCTATCATACGATGGAATTGCATCCTTTAATTTCACAGAAAAATGTAGTTTTTGACATACGGTATACTTTCCTATAGACATTACATATAAAAATGTAATAATTAACACACAATGTAAATTCATGTTTTAATTACACATAAAAATGTAAATTTTATCCTACGGTGTAATTCCCTATATAATTTACATGTAAAAAACGTAAATTTTAACATACGATTAAATTTACATGTTAATTACAAAGAGAAATGTAATTTTTACAATACGGTGTACATTCCTATATAATTTACGTATAAAAAATGTAAATTTTAACATACCATTAAATTCGCATGTTAATTACAAAGAAAAATGTAATTTTTACAATATGGTGTTCATTCCTATATAATTTACATATAAAAAATGTAAATTTTAACATACGATTAAATTCACATGTTAATTACAAAGAAAAATATAATTTTTATAATACGGTGTACATTCCTATATAATTTACATATAAAAAATGTAAATTTTAATATACGATGGAATTCACATGTTAATTACAAAGAAAAATGTAATTTTTACAATACGGTGTACATTCCTATATAATTTACATATAAAAAATGTAAATTTTAACATACGATGGAATTCACATGTTAATTACAAAGAAAAATGTAATTTTTACCACTATGCAAAATCTACTTTAATTTAACATTATAAAAATGTAAATCCTCTACTTTACTTCACAATAAAAATAATGTAAATTGCATATTGATGTAAATTTCATAACGATATGAATTCCTACTTTAATTCACAATAAAATAATGTAAGTTGCATAACGATGTAAATTTCACAACGATGTAAATTCCTACTTTAATTCACGTTAAAATGAGGTGAATTACATAACGATGTATATGATGATAGATTTATACATGGTTAATATCCATAAGGCATACTTCAAGCAATTTAAACGAGGAAAAATCTAATTTTTCCTACCGATCTATGTTTTTAATTAACAAATCTATGATTAAAATAATGGATCTAAAATCATAGCATCACAACAATTTGAATCCATCCCATGGCAACATTCATCGCAGATCTACTTGTTTGATTTTCAATTTCACATAACGCAACAATAATAATAATTAAATTAATTAAATTATATTAAAAATAAATTCTCACCTAGCTCGGGACTGGAAGGAAGGTTCGGATTTGATCAGATTTCGTGTTCAAAGTCACGACAGTTACGGATCTGAAAGATTTCAATTTGAAGTTCATACAAATAAATCAGAACTGACTTTTAACAACTGTCGCTGTAACGCTTAAAAGCGTCGCAAAATCTGAAATATTCATACCTTAAATTTTCAGAAAAGTTCAAAACTTTGAATCCAGATTTCGGGAGCTGTAGTCGATGGTTTTGCGAATGGTTTGCGGGAGATTAAAGAGCTACGAGAGCCGCATCCACGCCGGGAAAATAGGGGGTGCGGCGGCCTATGCAGGGAGCGGCGGCGGTTTTAATGTCGCGGGTTGGGGCTTGAAATTCGAGAGCTACGGGGCGTGAAATCGAATGAAACTTGTCGGAGATTGGAGAGGAAGGGAAGAGCATCAAAAAGTTCAACTACGGCTAAGTCTAATTGTGAGTGGATTGATGGGAAAATGGAGAGGAAATTTCGAAGGGGGGGGGCTATGGGTTCGACGCGATCAGGAAGAAGAAGGAGAAGGTACGACCGTATATATACTAGTATTTTCCACGTATTTTCTATTTTATTTAATTTATTTAATTCCGGAAAATAGGGTTTTTTCATTCGAACTCCAATTCATGCTCAACAACTGTCGAATAATATAGGTTTTGACGACTTCTGAACGCAATGGCACTATTGCCGAAGTCCAATTCTGAAGTTTACAATGTGTTTTCTTTATTTCCAAATTAATTCTTTTATTTTTAATTCGATCGTACTTTCTAATTTTACCGGGGTCACATACGAAATCAGAAAAATCCAGAAAAATTATTTTTGGCTTTCTTATGACGATACGATCCTAACAAAATTTATTTCGTCGAATTCTGAGACTGTTTGAAAAAAGGCTATTTTTCAGTCAATCAATTTTGACCGAAATTGACAAAACACAGTTTCTTTTGCCACGCTCACATACTAGCTTCAAAAATCATGAAATTTGAAACCTAGCAATAATTTTACATCCCAGACCCAACAAAAGTGGTTTCGTCGAATTCCAAGGTCGTATGCAAAATGTCGATTTTCAAGGGCGATATAATCTCTATAGCGACCTTTCTGAAAATTCATTTGGCCATAACTTTTGATTTCTGCTATGAAACTTCGATTTTTCAGATTCGTTAGAAAGATATTCATTAACATATTTAAATATTTTTTGTTCCATCAAAATCCGGTTTATTCTGCATCCTGTGTAGTTAGTCAAAGTTCAAGTTTGACTTTTCCAACTACCTTCCTATTTCTAATTCTTTATGTAATTTATTTGAATATATTTGCATTAACTTTTCTCAAAATAAATTTCCATTCATTTTTATTTGAAATAATTTATTTTAAATATTTAATCACCCCTAAAATCTCTAAAATGAAAAATTTTAAATTTGCCCCAAATTTCAGGGTTGTTACAGTCTCCCCCGCTTAAGAACATTTCGTCCTCGAAAAGACAAAGGGAAGAATAGAAGGGTAGGAACCAACATAAAGAATAGAAAATATTTTAAGCGTACCTCAAATTAAAACTAATCGGGGATATCCTCTCTGCATTTGGGATAGGATTGTTTGATACTCTCCTCGGTTTTCCAAGTGCAGTCCTAGGATCACCGCTCCATTGCACCTTGACTAGGTTGATACTTTTATTTCTCAGCTTCCTATCATTTTCCTCATATCGACAAGTGAACTCCACCAGCCTATTGAAAGAGAGGTCGATGTGGGCAGTGGCTCTATCAATATACTTCCTCGCAAGCCCATTTATGAACCTCTTGTTCTTCTGAAAGTCATCCTGAACCAATTCAGGGGAATAGCAGGAGAGGTCTTCAAAACTTCGTACATATTCTGAAATGGTCTTGTCGCCTTGCTTCAGATTGGCGAACTCGTCATGTAGTTTCTCTACCTCCTGCCTAGGAATGTATTTGTTATTGAAAAGCTCCTTAAACCTTGTCCAAGTCATATTGTCTGCAATCCCTCCAACCGTGACAGTGTCCCACCAGTTTTGAGATTCCTCTTGTAACAGCCATGAAGCCACTAATCTTTTCCTACGATCCTCCAACTCTAATCCTCCAAAAATCTTTTCACAGTTTCTCAGCCAAGCTTGAGCTTGTGTGACAGCCTCAGTACCCTTGAATGGCACTCCTCCCAGGTTTTTGTATTTCTTTGTCATCTTATCCAAATCAAAGGGCTGCGGTGGTGGTGGTTGTTGAACAGTAGCCTCCTCAGTTCTAGCAGCATTCTGCCTTCTTGCTCTAGCTCTAGCGGCAGCGGTACTCATTTCTAGTTAGTTCTGTACGATCAAGGAAAGAGTCAGAACAATTATAATGGTGATTTGAGGAGTTGATCAAGATAAAAGGACAGATAAAAGATAATGACAGAATGACTGACTATTATGTATTCACATGAAATGTTCGCCATAGAATATTGTGATTCTATGTAAACGAATTATCATAAATATGTTATATCCCAAAGCTATGTTTAACCAAAGCTCTGATACCAACTGTGATAACCCCAAACTTCCACGGAATGAAAGTAAGGAATAATCATTTGGAATACAACATAAATACAATAATACATATCACAAATACAACATAGCATAAGAAATTCATAGGGTAACAACATCATAGCAGCGGAAATATAATGTCATCAACCACAGAAAATCCACAGTCACATAATTCCAAATTATTACATCAAGTTTGCAGAAAAAGAAATAAGTTACAACTCCCACTTAAACAACGTGGAATAAATCAAGTTTAATGTCTGGAATTAAAAAGAGAAATGCAATAGCAGCGAATGATAGATGTCTTCAAACTCCAAGTCATCACCTCTCCACAACAGCCAATTTAAGGAAAATAATAAGCAGCTCCAAAGAAAAGACTCCAAGCGAAGAATAAACCTGTTTACTTGGCTGCCCGTGTAGAGAGGAGGGCACCCGAGTTTGCAAAAAGGTGGAAACAAACAACGGGTCAGTCGTGGGACTGGTGTCAGAATTCTTAACTAATTAATCACTATTAATAGGTCAAATCCAAAGACCACGCCGCTAATGCGGAACGGGTTTCTCTAATGGATTGCCGTGCATAAAAGTGTCAGAATAAATGATAAGTGAATCGTACAACAATGTTATGCTTTTTAGAAAAATGGAATCACCATAAGACCCAGGTCCCATCACACAATGCAACACAAACCAGAGGATAGGGTTTTACCTTATAGTGATTAAACATGCTAAATACGACAAATACGAGTTTAATATTATTATTAGTATATATCAAAACATTTCAAAGTAAATGTATAAATCCTAGGAAGAATAGTATCCCATACTACTATGCCTCCATACTAGTAATACAATCAAATTCGTAGGGTCGTATTTGGATTTTGGTTTCCATCCTGAGTCAAGGCTAGGGAGGAGCTCCTACCGATTCGAGACACTCTAGCTAATGTCTCAGGATCCCCCGCAGTGAACCCTTGGAAAGCTGTAGGGCCGGTCCACCATACGAGTTGCGGATTAGTTATTCCTGAACACACGTTTCCCAGTCCTATAGGACCTATCATCCGAGGCGCCTCATTCCATCATCCACATAAGTAAAATGTTGGGCCGTGTTAAAACCCAATCACCACTTCTAGCTAGAAATAAACGTGCTGCTCTTCCTGTGTTCCCTTCTCCCGTTTTAGACTCCGTCGGTGTGTGAGGCTCGTGAAGTCACGCTGTACACAAAGCTATGCCTAAACAGGCTATGCTTTGATCGTCCCACAAGGCCTGCTTTTCAACAAAACCTTGATCCTATGCATCTTAGCATGCCACATCATTACTCCATATCGTACTACCAATCCTTTGAAGAAATATATGAATGGGTGTTAAGCAAGAGAATAAATTCCCCGCCACCAAACATCCATACCTTCGACAAAAGATCAATAACATGATATTTGATAGAGTATGATGTCAGACACACAATCCATTTATTAGCTTATGCTCTGGGTCTGAGCGAAAGCCAAACCCGTGAAATCAACACGTACGTCTGGGCAATGACCGTGACCCTTGAATTGGGAGCAAGTCAAATCCGGGCCTCGATCGTTGTCCATTCGAGGGAGGATTTACAGTCTTTGTACGCCATCTTCATACTGCAATTAACGTCGTTTTGATTATTTAGAGTGAGAGAACTCGGACTTTCCAAATAATCCTCGTACATACATATATATATATAAAATCCTTCTTATACATTAATAATTAGTTTTTATTAGTGATTCATTCCTATTTTAATTATTTAAAATAATTAAATTTTTATATAACGACGCCTTAAGTCCATGGGCGACTTTGGCGCTGCATTCAACCAATTTTGATTTTTACATTTCTCAGAATCTAACCGTTGGAACTTAACGTAATATATATCATTGGAAAGATTCTACCAAGACGGTCCTAACGGTTTCAGTTTCAAGAAAATCCGATGGTCGGATCTTCTTGTATAGTCCTTTAAAGGTACTATTTCAAAACGCGAACTACCTCGCCCTATTCGTTTAATTTTAATTATATTTATAAATATATATAATCATTAAATCGTAATAACGTCGTTTGATTAAAACAACGCTCTACACAATTACCGATACTCACTAAATTTTAATTCATTTGAAAATGAAGATAATATTATCGCATCCTAAATTCATTCTTTTACTTACATTTTATATGTAAATTCCATCCTTTTTATTTACATAAAAAAAAATGTAAATTTAATTCCTTTGTAAATTCCTATTTTTTTTCTTATTTACATGTAATAATGTAAAATTTGAAACATTCAAAATCCTACTTTTAAATTACATATAAAAATATAAATTTCAACTTCAATGTACATTCTTATCTTAGTTACATAATAAAAATGTAACTTATATTTGCAGTGAATCCTATTCTAAATTTATATATAAAAATGTATGTTTAATTACAAAGCAAACTCTATTCCATATTTACTTTGTAAAAATATAACTTTTAATTACAATGCAAACTCTACTTCTAATTCACATTGTAAAAAAATATGATTTTTAATTACAATGCAAACTCTACTTCCTATTTACATTGTAAAAATATGATTTTTAATTACAATGCAAACCCTACTTCCTATTTACATTGTAAAAATATGATTTTTAATTACAATGCAAACTCTACTTCCTATTTACATTGTAAAAATATGATTTTTAATCTCAAGCCACATTCCTACATCTTATTACATATAAAATAATTAAATTTTATTTCTAATGTTCATTCTCATTCTACGTTACATATATAAAAAAAATGTGAATTCTATCATACGATGGAATTGCATCCTTTAATTTCACAGAAAAATGTAGTTTTTGACATACGGTATACTTTCCTATAGACATTACATATAAAAATGTAATAATTAACACACAATGTAAATTCATGTTTTAATTACACATAAAAATGTAAATTTTATCCTACGGTGTAATTCCCTATATAATTTACATGTAAAAAACGTAAATTTTAACATACGATTAAATTTACATGTTAATTACAAAGAGAAATGTAATTTTTACAATACGGTGTACATTCCTATATAATTTACGTATAAAAAATGTAAATTTTAACATACCATTAAATTCGCATGTTAATTACAAAGAAAAATGTAATTTTTACAATATGGTGTTCATTCCTATATAATTTACATATAAAAAATGTAAATTTTAACATACGATTAAATTCACATGTTAATTACAAAGAAAAATATAATTTTTATAATACGGTGTACATTCCTATATAATTTACATATAAAAAATGTAAATTTTAATATACGATGGAATTCACATGTTAATTACAAAGAAAAATGTAATTTTTACAATACGGTGTACATTCCTATATAATTTACATATAAAAAATGTAAATTTTAACATACGATGGAATTCACATGTTAATTACAAAGAAAAATGTAATTTTTACCACTATGCAAAATCTACTTTAATTTAACATTATAAAAATGTAAATCCTCTACTTTACTTCACAATAAAAATAATGTAAATTGCATATTGATGTAAATTTCATAACGATATGAATTCCTACTTTAATTCACAATAAAATAATGTAAGTTGCATAACGATGTAAATTTCACAACGATGTAAATTCCTACTTTAATTCACGTTAAAATGAGGTGAATTACATAACGATGTATATGATGATTGATTTATACATGGTTCATATCCATAAGACATACTTCAACAAATTTAAACGAGGAAAAATCTAATTTTTCCTACCGATCTATGTTTTTAATTAACAGATCTATGATTAAAATAACGGATCTAAAATCATAGCATCACAACAATTTGAATCCATCCCATGGAAACATTCATCGCAGATCTACTTGTTTGATTTTCAATTTCACATAACGCAACAATAATAATAATTAAATTAATTAAATTATATTAAAAATATATTCTCACCTAGCTCGGGACTGGAAGGAAGGTTCAGATTTGATCAGATTTCGTGTTCAAAGTCACGGCAGTTACGGATCTGAAAGATTTCAATTCGAAGTTCATACAAATAAATCAGAACTGACTTTTAACAACTGTCGCTGTAACGCTTAAAAGCATCGCAAAATCTGAAATATTCATACCTTAAATTTTCAGAAAAGTTCAAAACTTTGAATCCAGATTTCGGGAGCTGTAGTCGATGGTTTTGCGAACGGTTTGCGGGAGATTGGAGAGCTACGAGAGGCGCATCCACGCCGGGAAAATAGGGGGTGCGGCGGCCTATGCAGGGAGCGGCGGCGGTTTTAATTTCGTGGGTTGGGGCTCGAAATTCGAGAGCTACGGGGCGTGAAATCGAATGAAACTTGTCGGAGATTGGAGAGGAAGGGAAGAGCTTCAAAAAGTTCAACTACGGCTAAGTCTAATTGTGAGTGGATTGATGGGAAAATGGAGAGGAAATTTCGAAGAGGGTGGCGGCTATCGGTTCGATGCGATCAGGAAGAAGAAGGAGAAGGTACGGCCGTATATATACTAGTATTTTCCACGTAATTTCTATTTTATTTAATTTATTTAATTCCGGAAAATAGGGTTTTTTCGTTCGAACTCCAATTCGCACTCAACGACTGTCGAACAATAGGTTTTGACGCCTTCTGAACGCAATGGCGCTATTGCCGAAGTCCAATTCTGAAGTTTACAGTGTGTTTTCTTTATTTTCAAATTAATTCTTTTATTTTTAATTCGAACATACTTTCTAATTTTACCGGGGTCACATACGAAATCAGAAAAATCCACAAAAATTATTTTTGGCTTTCTTATGACGATACGATCCTAACAAAATTTATTTCATCGTATTCTTAGACTGTTTGAAAAATAGCTATATTTCAGTCAATCAATTTTGACCGAAATTCACAAAACACAGTTTCTTTTGCCATGCTCACATACTAGCTTCAAAAATCATGAAATTTGAAACCTAGCAATATTTTTACATCCCGGACCCAACAAAAATGTTTTCGTCGAATTCCGAGGTCGTATGCAAAATGTCGATTTTCAAGGGCGATATAATCTCTATAGCGACCTTTCTGAAAATTCATTTGGCCATAACTTTTGATTTCCGCTATGAAACTTCGATTTTTCAGATTCGTTAGAAAGATGTTCATTAACAAATTTAAATATTTTTCATTCCATCAAAATTCGGTTTATTCTGCATCCTATGTAGTTAGTCAAAGTTCAAGTTTGACTTTTCCAACTACCTTCCTATTTCTAATTCTTTATGTAATTTATTTGAATATATTTTCATTAACTTTGCTCAAAATAAATTTCCATTCATTTTTATTTGAAATAATTTATTTTAAATATTTAAACACCCCTAAAATCTCTAAAATGAAAATTTTAAATTGGCCCCAAATTTCAGGGTTGTTACAGTTTGAAAAATGGCCATTTTCTGGTCGATCCAAATTGACTAAAACTGTTAAAACACGTTTTCTTTTGCCACGCTCACATATTGATTCCAAAAATTATGAAAATTGGAATCTCGCAATAACTTGATATCCAGGATCCAACAAAAGTGGTTTCGTTGAAAACGGAGGTCATTTGAAAATTTTCCATTTTTAAGGGCTAAAATTCCATAGCGACTATTCTGAATTTTCAACTGGGAATAACTTTTTATTCCCGCAATGAAATTTGGATTTTTCGGATTCGTTGGAAAGATATTTTCGAATAGATTCAAATATTTTTGGATTCGATAAAATCCTTTTTATTTTGAATCATGTACATTCATTTGAAATTTGAAATCGAATTTTCAATCTACTTCGCCATTTTTAATTCCTTTTATAATTAAAATAAAAATTTTCGTTTTAACTTCATCAAAAATAAATTTTCCATCGTTATTATTTAAAATAATTCAATTTAAATATTCAAAATTTATTATAATTGCAAAAATAAAAAATTTAAATTGGTTCTGATTTTCCAGGTTGTTACAGATACTACTTTAACAACTATGTATGTGATGGAGTATCGGAACGAAGCAGGATGGCTTGGAAGCGACTTTTGGATCGAAGATGGCGAACGATACGAAATGGCCTTGACCTTTGAGTCATAATTAAAATGACTAAAACAGGAGCTATACCGTGACTAATTTTGGTCGCACCTCATATCGGACACGCTTCTTCGATACCATCTCTATTACTATGTGATTGATTTGGGGCACCCTTTTTGATTTGGGAGTGTGTTCTAAGTTGGGCGGTAGTTGCTGCTATGCGTTACCACCGGTCCCAAAACTAATACATATATAATAGTACATTATTATTGTAATGTCTATTTAGTAAAGTAAATATAATGAAACTAGCGTAAGTGGGATTACCATATTACCCTTACGCAGTTTATAGGCATCACGGTCTATACAGTACCGTAAATTCACCGCACTGGTGTTATCAGAGGGCACTCCATAGACATCAATAATAAATCAAATTCGTATGGGGCTCATATGGGATAAATATGACAAGGCACTCGAGGCAATTCCCAGGGTAGGATCCTTAGAGGATGGAAATCCCAAACGTCCTTTAAGTTATCGTACATTTCAGTGAACACTTCATTTGAGTTAATTCACTTATATGAGACTTTTAGTCCTGACTCAAGTATTTTGTTTGTTTTATTCCTTGCAAAATGCCTGGGTCAGACCGAGTATTTCAGCTTGGAAATATATTTGTTAGAGCTTGAGATTCTTTGGAGGTCCAGCTATCCACCTGCTATGTCATATGCATTCGTGACCATCTCTGCTTATTACCAAACATTGGTGTGATTTTTTTCCATTCTTCCGCTATATCTATATTTATTTATGTACTCTGATATCATGTAAATTTAAAGATTTTGTAATATTGTATAAAGTTTTCTTCCGCTGTGAGATATTCTGTGTTTTGATTCTGTGTTGATTTGTATTTCAACTTCATAAGTAATAACAATCTGTCCTTTTAAACGGTTTGAGTTGGTTTAGTTACCGACTTAAGGTGGTCAAAAAGCCAGGCCGTTACAGAAATTACTATTTTTGTATGATGTTGAGTGCTAAGAGTCTTTTAATATGTAAGATTTTTAGCCTTAGTTTTTTGACGCTTTCCTATAGAATAGAAAAGTGCAAATTACGTCGCAATATCTACAAGCGCATAGGTGTGCAGTATGCAGGTCGAATACAGAAAAGAAAATTAGAATTTATTATTTATATAATCTCATAGGCGAGTCAGACGAAATTTGGAGATTTTGATTCAAAAACAATAAAATTTGAAATTGTAATTTGGTTCGAAACAAATCTAATTGAACCGACAACCAAATCACAATTATCAACTGAAACAAGAAGAGCAAGTAAACTACTATTAAATTCACTACAGATTCAAATCTATATTAAATTCAATACTACCTAGGAAAGCAGAATAAAATGCAAAAATTATAGAATAGAAATAACAAATAGAAATTAAAATTAGGATTACCGCTGAAACTAATCAAACGATCAATCACTAATGAAAATAAAAATTTCAAAGAAAACTTGTGCTCTACCAATTCTAATTGTATAGATGACACAAGTTGATCAAAAATAAAAATGCAAAAAATAAAAGAAAAGATGAAGCTTTATTAATGGCGAAGAAGTTAAAGGTTCAAAAATTACAATGGGTACCATATGTATTTATAGGTAAGTTAGTCTCCAGTCCATGTGAGTATGTGGCCTAGAGAGAATATCTTAGAATATTTTCTTTACAATTATAGTAGATCTGGTTGGACTCTAAGATATTCTCTAGAGATCTCTCTTCCCAGATTAATGACACATGACAAATTATTAGGTTTCCTTTAGGTAATCATGTAACAAATCTTTTTCTCTATGGCAAGTAAATATGAAAGAATTCCTCTGATTTCCTTAAGAAGAATATGCCCAATTCCTGAAATATATACTAGTGTATATCATACATAGATACATATGAATATATATATACACACACACACACATATGATATGTCACTAATCCATGTATTCTTCAAAACACATGAGGCGAGGTGTGCCGTATTCATGTTCCATTCTTCAGCAAAAATAGGGTTTGACAGGGATCGAACTCAGGACACTCTATCCAAATTTCCAGGCCTTTACCAGTGTGCTACAACATATTTTGGGATTGAAAAACTGTTGATTCCGAAAAGTAGCATTTTTCTATGCAAGTGGTCTTTGATTGAGGTAGAGGAGACATTCATTGACAATTTGTTGACAATTTGTGAAAATGCACGAAAACACCCAAAATAATATTTATTTATATACAATAAAGATAAGATATGAGCGTAAAAATAAAAACTTTCACATGTTAATCAAATACACACACACACTTATCTTTTACTCTTCCTTGAGTAAAACATAAATGAAAAACTAAAATAGGTAGGTCACCCTTTCGTGGGAAACACGATCGCATCGAGCGTATGCAACAAGCCACTAAACCTCTAGGTGTCCACAATAGGACAAGTGGTGTCTTGTGATGGTTTTCAGCGGATATTACCCACAAAATCCAAATGCAATGTGCAATGGTTCTAGTGCAACTACATGAATGCAATGGACATATGCAAATGAAAACACGACTTGTTTCAGAAAAGTTGCAACATAGTAGTATACAATTCGAAATCAATCTATAGAAATTTTTGGTTCCTCAACTCGTCCCAAACTTTCACCATAATTCTAGTTTTCATACGTTAAATTCTAGTTTTCCTTTCTGTTGAGGAAAGTGAAGTTTTCTGAGGAGATAAATCAAACGTATCATCTAAAACTGTTTCAATTTTGTTGACTTCTTCTATTTCAATCTCTTTAGGTTGATAAAAATATTCAATTCAATGGTTAATTGCCTAAATGATAGTCGAAGTTGGCCGCACCTATAATTTATGATAGCAATCGAGTTGACTAAGAAGGGATGACCCAATATCAATGGAATTTGACTATCAAGATTCGAAACAGGCTTGGTTTCTAGGACTATGAAATCTGTAGGGAAATAGAATTGTTTAATTTGAATCAAAACATCTTCAATTACACCCAACAGCTTTTTAACTGATCGATCGACCAGTTAAATCGTGATGTTCATGGGTTTCAATTCACCTAGTCTAAGTTGTCAATAAATAGTGTAAGGAATAAGATTGATGCTTGCACCAAATTCAGCTAAGGCTGACTATGTGAGTATAACCTATTTTGCAACCGATTGTATGGCAATCAGAGTCCTTACGCTTGATTGGTGAATGATTAGAGAAAACAAAGTTAATATTCGCAGTCAAGAAGGAAGTTTTATGAACATTAGTGGCTCGTTTTCGGGTGCATAGCTCTTTCAAACACTTTGCATACTAAGTAATTTGTTCGTGATGTCTAAGAGTGAATATTGACACAAACTTATTTCAAGATTTCACGAATTTTTTCAAAATTTGCATCCTTCTTCTTATTGCTAAGTCTATGAGGATATAGAGCTATTGGTTTATAGAATCCTTCAAAATTTTGGTCATTTGAAGAAGAAGGTTTCGATATAGGAAGTGAAGGAGGTAAAGGTATAGAAGATAAGATGTTGGCATTGCCAACATTAGAGGAAGAAGTGCTGTCGGGTTTGCCGACATTAAAAGAAGAGTTGTTGGGATTGCCAACATTCGAAGAAGATGGAATTTTATAAGAATTAGAAGAATTGGTACTGGTTGCCATCGAGTGAGATTCATAATTTTGAATTGGACTTAGGATCGAAGGATTATCGGGATCACCAACATTATTGTCAATTGTTTTCTGGACCTAAGGGCGATGACCGAGTTGACTGAATTAAGTCTTTCTTCTTCACATGATTTCACATCACAAGAATTATATTTTGGATTCACTTCGGGTTGACTAGTCAATTTTCCATTCTCCTTACTTTTCATTAGTTCCTTCATTATATTCATCATTTGTTTGAGTCTAGAGTCTTGATCGTTTATTAGTTTCTCTAATCGAACAATATCTTGAGAAGATTGAGGAGACCGAGTTGATGACTGAAAGTTGGAATGACTATATGGTTGATTCGAAGACTTGAATTGAGATGAAATTTGAGAAGTTTGAGGACTCGAAAATGGGACTTGGTAATTCGAATTCGGTATCATGTGTGATGGATTCGCGACATTATTAGGATTAGACCATGAGAAATTTGGATGATTCCTCCAACCAGGGTTATATGTTGATGAGTAAGGACTAGCTATGACATTGGCTTGATCTTGAAGTAATAATGGGGTTGTCCTATTATTTGAGGAGTTTGAGTTTCTATGGGAAAATGAATGGATCCACGACATGCACTCCTCTAGTAGAAGCACGATGGGAACACAAATTGACCCTCATTGCATGTCCTATCAGAATAATCTTCTATGAATTCTCAAGCCTCATCGGCTGTTTTAGACATAAATTCTCCTCCCACACATTGATTCTAGTTATGTTCTAGTTTGATAGTTTATCCCTTCATATGCAATTTGGCATAAGTGATGTTTCGGAACTGCATAATGTGGACAATTATATAATAAACAGTTGAATCTCTCGAAGTATTTTGAAAAAAATTCCCCTTATTTTGAGAGAACTGGTTTATTTCAGTTTTGATTTTCAGATTTTTGTGAAATGGGAAAAAAATTTAAAGGATACAGTGACAAACTCATCCCAACTTCTTATGGAATGTTTTGGAAGAGAATTTAGCCATCATTTAGCGTTTTCAAGTAATACAAACGGAATTAGCCTTAGCATGATTGATTTTCTCGATAACTGTTGCATTTTAGTTGTGGATACGTATAATTCAAATTCACTTAGAAATTCATAAGCATTTTCAGAACAATTAAATTTTGGTACCCTTTGAATGAAAGAATGTTTAAGCTCAAAATTTCCTTCAACTGGTGGAAATACTATGATAGAAGGTTGAACTGTCCTAGTTGGGTAACATCGATCTCGAAGAGATAAGGGTCTATCCATTTCAATATTGAGATTTTGAAAGTAGTGATTAATTTGATTTTGATCCATCTCATTATAAAAGTTCTGATTTATCTGAGAACCCCTAAAAGAATTATGGTGACTAACACTTTTTCACTCATCGTTATCAAATGTAAACAAAGAAAATCCTAGACTTTGAGTTGTCACAGTTAGCTCCTATTCAAAATAAATATCATACTGAAGGATATTTTATTAATTGATAATCTTTATTTGAAGGGGAAAGAGGGTCTTATGGCCATTCACGTATAGTATAAATACTAAGAGATACGAGCAATGTTTTACAGGCAGTATGCAACCTCTTTAAGTTCAAAAAATTGAACTAATATATATCCATGGTCAGACCCTTGAGAAAATCAATTTCATAAATAACACTCTTGTGGTTAAATATTTTGCAATGCCTAATCAAGTTTATAATTGAAAAATGACGAGAGTGATGACTTTAGTTATGAAAATTTTGCTTTGAACTAAACTGATTCAGAAATTTTAGCCAACACAACAATTAGACAAGAATAATTGCAAAAATTAAAAACTTGTACAAGTCGCTGCCCCTGCAAAAAATCTTTACAAGCATTATATATATATATTTTAGTAGTAGAGCACCTATAAAGTTTAGAAATACAGTAGGGTATGACTGTCCGTCCATAGAAGTTGAATAGCGTTTGCGATTTAAATCCTTGTTTTGTTGCCTGGATTCTTTTTCACCTTGATCCTTTGATTTAATTTTTAAAAAAATCAACTAGACTACCAAACTAAAGAAATAAAAAAAAACAATTTGTCAAGCCAAACTAAATCGGAAAACAAGAAAGACTAAAACTAATGAAACAAACAAAAATAAAAAAAACTAAGTAGGAAAAAAACTAAGCTCACAGAAAAAACTGTGACTTAAAACAGAGGCAAAAATAAGAAACTAAGCTCAACTAAAAAGGTTCGCACCCAATTTCCAAGCCATACCCTACTACACACGCACAATAAAAGGTCATGCCCTCGGTCAACATAGAAGCCGTAATTGCGTTTCTCAAAAAAAAAAAAAAATAGAAACACAAAAATTCCCAAAAGAAACAGTTACAAATAGAATCAATCTGTAACAACCCGGAAAATCAGAACCAATTTAAATTTTTTATTTTGGCAGTTTTAATGAATTTTGAATATTTAGAATGATTTATTTTAAATAATAATGACAAGAAATTTATTTTGAATAGAATTAGAATGATTATATTTATTTGAATGGAAGTTAGAAAATAAATATTTATTTTAATTATAAAAGGAAATAGAAATGGCGCGGTAGTTTGAAATTTTGATTTCAAATTTCAAATGAATGTACAGGATTCAAAATAAACCGGATTTTAGTGAAACCAGAAATATTTGAATCTGTTCGAAAATATCTTTCCAACAAATCTAAAAAATCCAAATTTCGAAGCGGGAATAAAAAGTTATGTCCAGTTGAAATTTCAGAATAGTCGCTATGGAAATATAGCCCTTAAAAGTGGAGATTTTGCAAACGAGCTCCGTTTTCGACGAGATCACTTTTGTTGAATCCAAATGTCAAATTGTTGCTACATTCCAATTTTCATAATTTTTGGAATCAATATGTGAGCATGGTGAATTTGAACGTGTTTGGACAATTCAGTTTGAGATTAATCGACTGGAAAATGACTGTTTTCAAACGGTCTCCAAATTCGATGAAATTAGTTTTGTTAGGACCGTATCGTCAAATCATAGCCAGATTTATTTTTCTCGGATTTTTGGAGTCCATATGTGGCCCCAATAAATTGAAATGTACGTTTAAATTAAATATTTATTTATTTATATTGTAATTTAAATGAAAACTGATCGAAACAGTCGAATTGGGTTACGAGAAATATCTCATTGCATTTGGAATGAGGGTAATGTGCTATGGATGACAGTCGGTGGGTTCGATTTGGGGTTCGAATAAAGGAGTTAACTTTTTGGAAGAAAATTAAATTAATTGATTATAATATAAAGTCAACACCCCACTCCCTTTATCTCTCTTCGTTCAAACTCGTTATCCAGAAATAGAAAAAAAATCCAATCGCTTCTGCCCTCGTCGCCTCCGTCCCTGACCCCACCGCATTGCCATTCCCCTGTCGCCGACCATCCACCCCACGCCGCGCCCCCTCTGACAGCGCCACCACCCGCTAGCTCCTCCTCCCTCTAACTCGAAACCCTAACCACCCCCCAAAATCAAGCACTACCGCTGAAGACACCCTGCCCGCCACCACCGCACCTCGCCGATGCCCTAACTCCACCAGAGACCGCCACTCCTCCTCCGACTGCGGGATCCCCCCTTTCGCCGAAAACAATGTGAGTATTTTTTTATTTAATTTAAAAGCATTGTTTTTTATTGTGAATCCTTTTTATGAAAAGTAATGATTATATTTTTAAGAACATAAAGATTATATATTTTATAAATGAATAAAGATTAGATTTTTATAAATTAAAAGATTTGATTTTTAAGAGAGAAAAGATATGATTTTTAACTATAAAAAGATACGATCTTTAAATAATATGAAAAGTTTATATTTTTGAATATGAAAAGATTATACTTTTATATATGAAGTAGTCACATTATGGAACTATTTTAGGAAGAAAAAAATTTGATTTTTATATTTATGCCAACATAATAAAAATTCAATTTTTATATATATGAAGTAGCGATATAAATTCGATATATATATATATATATATATGAAGTAGCGATAAAAATTCGATTTATATATATATGAAGTAGCGATAAAAATTCGATTTTTATATATATGAAGTAGCTATAAAAATATGATTTTTATTATATATACAGCGAAGTAAAAATAAGATTTTAATTTAGATAAAAATATATAAACATCATATTGAGAATGTGATTTTAAATATGAACAGCGTGGAAAAGACTGCGTTGAATTTCGGAGAAATCCAAGCTATTCAAAAATTCAGAAATGAAATGGAGGAGTGGAACCCAAAGGTGAGAACTTCTCACTTTAATTTTATTTTCTAGTTAAAATATATACTAGGATGCAGACGGTGCTTAGCAGCACCCGACACCGTCGTCCACAGACCATGGACGACTTGTTTGATTGTATGTTGTTGTGTAAATTGATAGTGATCGTGATGTGAAATAAAATAAAATATTCATGTGTTGAAATAAATATTTTATCATTAAAAATATAATTCTTAATGAGTATATAAATGAAAATAAATATTCATTTACAGATCGGACGATTCGTTTATGTACACACATTTGACTGATATAGATTGGGACGATATATTTTACACATCGCCCAACTACATAAATAATATTCAGTGTTTGTTGATTGAAACCCTACACGGGTATTGGGATGATATTTGACGTACGCTAATCCCAATTGCTTAGTTGTATGTCAATCGAATGGTTGACGGGCTGTTGTAAGCGTTAATTATTTATATTTAACGCTTATGCAATTGTGTAATGCACTCTAGATGATGGTTGACTGTGTTTGATTGTTTTTGTGTACATGTGTGTATGAAATCCATATAAATAAAATTATATGGTAATTGGCTGTGTCTGATTCCAATTCGGAATGGATAAATATTTCTAAAATAACGAATATTTTAAAATGACAAGTAATGAATATTTTAAAATAAATAATATTTTAAAATTATATTCAGTAATGGATCAAAATATGATTTTGATGTCCGATTTGGGATGGACATAGAAATATTTAAATACATAAAGCCGTGTCGATTAGATTAATGCCATTTTGACGTGAACGATATTGATATCGATTTTATTCATTTTTATAATGAATATCTAAAAGGAAGTGATTTCAAAATCTAATGTTTTGAAAATATTATCATTTATATATTTATGATATGGAATATTCAATTTTGATTTGAAATTGAATTTGAAGTTGAAATCGTTTTGAAAACAAATTTTAAACGATTTATAAAATACGTTTTAAATGGGAATCGACGAAATATATACAATATATATTTAGTGGCCGGAATAGAACGCACCGCGCCGTGGCAGTTCGCGAATTTCGACCATTGGCTTCGAATGGACATTACGGGAGATCCGACTGTCGGATTCTCCTAAAACTAGAACCTTGGGTTCGTATCGAAAAGAGATTTCCAACGAATATAAGGGATTTGAAATCTAACGGTTGGATTTGGAATTATGTCCAAATCAAATTTGGAAAAGGTCGTTGTAATTACAGTTCGATGACCGTTTATGGAAATCGACTGTACGGGCCTTGATAAAATTATTAAAAATATCAATTATTAGTGTAAAATCATAATAAATGATTTGGAAAGAACTGGGATGAAAAATTCCATATTTGAAAAGTTTTTATCGAAATGAACTAGTTATGAAATAGAGTTTTGAAATCCTATATTTTTTTAAATAAATAAATTGGATTTGAAATGGTTTTAAAAATAACCAGAATTTCCAATATATGAATTGGAATGGATTTGAATCGAAATTATCATCGGAATATTTCGATGTTGGATTCGGGATTATATGGATATTGTTATGGAAATTTGGAAGATATATTTTATATCGTTATTTCCAAAATGATATTTGTTGGTTTCAGAATTTTATATTGAATATAAGCGGGTATAATTTCTATTCAGAGTCTTATATTTGATATCAAATTGGATTTTGGGTTTGTCGTGAATGGTGTCTTAAATAACACTGTTCTTGAACCCCGTGTGAAAAGAATAAATCTTTTAATTAAGATTATTGGTGTTTATAGTTAATTAACATTTAATTGGAATAAAATGGAATGTGAATTGGGTTTATCGTGAGCTGTGTTTTCAAGGACATTCGTTCTTTAACCCGATTTACAGTGAAATGGGATTTGGAATTTATAAACCTTTTTATTAAGATTTAACGGGAATTTTCCAAAGTAAAGTTTTCCAATTTAATATATTAAATTGAAACTGAATGGAATTCGATTAATAATAATCGAAGTGAACTTCTGTGGAGGATGACTATTAATACATATGGAATTTAAAAGGCTTTGCCGTTATTCAATTTATATTATTAGTCAGATACGGAAATTAATATCGATTATATATTGATTTGTTTTTCCGTGAAGATTCCGTAATTAATGGAATGTGATTTGGGTTTATCATGAACTATGTTTAAACGACATTAGTTCTTTAACCCAGTAAAAGGCAGGACTACATGTCTGTCATTGTATTTCGAACTGTATGGTTGATCCCTGCTAAATATATATATGTTTGGTGGCGGAGAATTTATTCTCTTGCTTAACACCCTACTCCAAGACGTACGAGCTCAGAGGTTATATATAGGCAGAAATCAATAGTATGGGGTAGATTGTCAATGCGGCATGTTTGTGTTTTCAAAGTTAAATAATCATTAATATTGATTTTTGGAAAGATTAAAACTAAGTGGAGTTTTAATGAATCTTTAAAAAGGTTGAAATGTGAACTGATAATTTAAATTATCAAATTTGGGAAATGATCGAGAGTGGAGTATCACCAGTTTTGCTCCAAGCGGTAGTTAAATCTTTAATTAGATTTGAACGAGAAATGGTAATTAATTTTACCGATAACACCGTGGTTTTAGTTATGGGGTAATACCAGTTTTGCTCCATGGGATGAATAGGTTGGGATTGGGAAATTAAATAAATGGTTACTTCGGTAAGGTGCGTTAATCCCGGCTAGTTTGGAAAACCTTAATATGGTTTGAATTGATATTCAAAGGAAGATTAAAGAATAAATTTAAAAGAATTTATCTTTGATAAAATTAACGGGAATATATCCCTAAGAATGTGAATATTTGAATAAAAGAAAATTCTGAATTGGAATGAGGCTTATGTTGTGTTTTTATAGCACTTGTTTATTATATACCTAAGTTATTCGGAAAGGTCAGGGTTTATACCTGTTAGCCTGCTTTGTGACCAGGCTACCCAAAGCAAAGATCATGTTGACATACCTCTGGGTAAATGCTGTCTCATATGGAATCTCTGGATAACATCGCTCTCCGGCATTGGAAGCATCATCAGAAGACACAAGGAAGTTTGGTCAAAATCACAACATCAGTATAAACTGGCCCGAAACCCCTAACAAATGACCTCATTTGGATCTATTCATCGCATATACTCGTAGCCCTTTGAATTAGCTTCAGTTTGAGCTTTGGTTTGGCTCAACCGGACTTACGGTTTGAAAGTTACGCCCATTTCCGTGAACGGGTGTAAGCTGGCATATGACCGCGATCCAATCCGCCCTTGCCTACGCGATCCGATCCGACCTATAACCGCGATCCGACCCATGACCGCGATCCGACCCATGATCGCGATCCGACCTATGACCGCGATCCAACCCATGACCGCGATCCGACCTTCGGACCTGTTCAAACGCAGCTTGTTTTGACCTATTCTCAAGGCTACTGGCTCTCCTATTTTTCTGGATCGCCTGCCATGTACCCCATCACGAACCAGTCCTCCCAGGAGCTTTCCTACAGCTATAAATACACCTTCAGAGGGCATTTTCAAGGGACTTTTTGGCATCTCCTCATCCATGGCTGCCATAGCCAACACTTCTCCATGAATAACCACCATCTTCCTCAATAAATTCAATGGATTCAGAGAGAATTATCCATTGAATTCAAGTGATTGAAAGACAATATTCATTGTAATTGTAATCCATGAGTGAAATGAGAAAATATGAAGTGGACGTAGGCTCGTTAACGCCGAACCACTATAAAAATCTCGTTGTCTTGCTTTTTTCTCTATTTTTCGATTATTTCTTCATATCCTATGCTCAAAATACGACAATTTGGGTGTTAGAGCCATTTTTTGATCTAACACTACCCATTCTGAATAACTGATTCGACGATAAGTCGAGATGAAGACAGTGGTTGAAGACCTTCACGACCCGACCTGGTGTAGGATCCGTGACCCGATCCGAAGACGTTGATTAATTGACGATCCGAGCCACGAACCAGACGACAGTAGCGAACCGCGACTCAAAAAAGTGATGACGAACGAGGGCCGCGACTCGACCCAAAAAAGTGACATTTTTTGGAAAAAATGCAATTTTCATATCATTTCAGAAAAGGCTCTATCTTCCAAAATCGAAAAAATCGTGCGCTGCGCCCGGACCCGCTGACGGCCTGGCCTTCGGCTCGGAGCACGGCTCGCCTTCGGCTCGGAGTACATTTTGACCCACAATTATCACAAATGCTTATCGACCAAGATTCGGTAGGTATTCTGAGGATTCTTTCTAGAGCCAAAACACTTAATACTGATGTTATTCAATGTGAGGAGCTATTGGAAAGATTCGGCACGCTGGCTATTACGGTATACGAGATAATGATTATCTCTTGGCAACCTCCTCTTCCAAAGCTCCAACGGTGTACATATTTCCCAAATGCAACTGATGATGCTCCTGAACGGATAGTGATCACCTAGTTTACGTGACTTAAACCTGTCCTACAGGTGAAATCCCAAATGACATTGACATAGAGCAATCTGGATACTATTCTGAGGATGACTCAAAAGATCCCAATGACCATGATTCTCAATAATGGGATACTCGACGGCAAGTAAGGATCCTAACACTACAAAGTTACCCTTCGCTTGAATGGCATGGTGAAAAACGTACGTCCTACGGTTCACCTATTTGCCGTCAACCGCATCGAGATAGATTGATTTCCACGTGTCCAAGGGTTAGATCGATGTACTTTGGTCTCCAGAGTTAGGAACCAATTGAACCTCCGCAGGCCGTGATTGGATATATGGATCATTGTTGGGATGATAACAACTTGACTGCTCACCAGCCACCATATGACATTGGTCAAGAAATGAGAATTTGAGATCAATGAATATATGAATCAACCATTAGCTCTCCACTTCATACAATAGTCGTGATAGAATTTGTGAACATTACTTTAAGCCTTGCAAGCCACGCTATCACAGTCAAACTTATCTGATTAAGGTCTAGATTGACCAGCTCTACCTAGCACTTTGGTGTCTACTACTTAATATCCCAACCGAAGATGTAGTGAGAATGGTCTATGGTGACCGAGTTATTGAAGAAGCCGACTATTTGGCTGGATGGAATGTGCTATGCAACACAGATGGCGTGAAACCCAAAGACACTCCCCCCTAGATGAAATGGAGTGTGAAGGAGGTGTCAATATTGCGAATAAAGGAAGCATCACAAAAGGAATTGCCCGATGATCTGCTCGAAGACATAAACCCCAGAGAGGATGGTGATTCGGGATGCAGAAGGGTGACATCTAATGACACAACTACACACGTTCTGATTGGTGATGCCGTCCTGACTAAGGTCTTGAAGTCGGATCTTATTTATATCTATTCCGAGCAAGGGAACTTACATGCTTTCTACAGGCAAGCCTGGATATGATCGATTGGACCTATGCTAATATTCGCAGGATTTTACCATAAATTATGATCGAGTATAAACCTAAATTGTGCTCCTGTCAAGCAAATAGGACGTATGCTCGGTCCAGGGAGAGCGTCTGCCTTGAAAGAAGAACTCAGAAGGCTAAAAGGCAATGGTTTTATATGAGGCGCCACACATCCCGCTTGGGTATCAAATCCCGTCCTCGTCAAGAATGCTAATGGGAAATGGCGCACATGCATCGATTTC
Source organism: Allium sativum (assembly GCA_030737875.1). Lineage (NCBI taxonomy): Eukaryota > Viridiplantae > Streptophyta > Magnoliopsida > Asparagales > Amaryllidaceae > Allium > Allium sativum. Next base: position 336,988,383 of record CM060909.1, on the reverse strand, counting down.
TCAGATTTGAATAAAGTCCGCCCAAAAGGAAGCTCCCCTACTATTTTCAGGTTCATATGATTGTGATACACACTGATTAGCTACTACGACAGGACTTGCAGCGACCTGAGGTATCTAGAAGATTGCTCAAACGGAACATAGAGCTGAACCAGTTTGATCTCAATTCCCTCCTAAAGAAGTCCATACGAGGACAAGCATTAGCCAACTTCATGGCTAAATGTACCACCCCCGAAGAGGATGTGTCAGATGTAGAAGATGCACCTAGAAGATGTAATTAGACGGTGCAAAGAATGATTGACCGTCCGACGCCGATGTCTTATTAATAACCCCTAAAGGACGATCAATTTACTATGCCTTACGGTTGAAATTCTCCGCTATTAACAACGACTCCGAAGACGACACCCTGATTATCGAATTGAAATTCGCTAAGGAGTTGGGAATAGTGGCATCGAACATATTTTATGACTTTTATATCGTTGTTCGCCAGGCTCGAAAGGAATTCCAGACGAAGGAACCACCACTCGCAGCTTACCTAGAACCGGAAGAAGGGTTGTTGGACGAATTGGAACGTTACAACATATCTCATGTCCTGCGAGAAGAAGATCAGAAGGCGGATAATCTGACCAAGTTAGAAGGGTCCGACAATATAGAAAAGATAGAGATGATCCCCATCAAGACACTATGAAATATAACCATTGATCAGATGGAAGTTGATCCAACGTTGGAGACCAAACCCGGAAGAGAGTCATGGTTAACTCCATGATAAACTTCCTACAGCACAGAATGCATCTGACAAGGTGAAGTGAAAGGCGTGCAATCGTTCTTTATGCCTCGAGATATGACATGAAATTCGACATTGCCTATTTTTCTTGGAAGGTTGCCCCAAAACAAACACCAACGACTGCAATAGCCGAATTCACTGCCCTGAATGATTCGACCAAATCACCAATCAGCCACCCATTAGATGGGAGATGTACATGAATGAAACTTCTGGCGAACGGCGTTCTGAAGTTAGAAAGTGAAGACTCATACTTCCACTCTTTTCATCGATTATCTACCAAGTGACTCACTCCCCTAAGGCTGGGGGCACGTACAGATTTGAGCATAAATTGCTCGAGATTACATCATCTAATTCAGAGCTGATACATCAAGAATTTGCCTGGCCAATTGACTTAGTCTTGCCTGAAAGTTAGCGAGTTGAAGATCTAGAACGCTTACGCATGAATGCCGGTTGATTGTCGGCGCACCAACCCTTGTCCCCGATATGGGATCGAGGGTATATCAGCAAATTTATGTGATATGATTATCCCACCAGCAGTAATATCCTATTTCCTAGCATGGAAAGTGCAAAAATTTCTATAAGCATGAATCCATTGTTCTCATGCTAATTTACATCCTAACACCAATGCAAAGATGTGCTACCATTAGCAATACAGTCATGACTTCCTGACACTCTATCCTTACCCTCAGCACGGGGGCAAAAAGACGATTTTAAGGAAATGCGACCTCATCACTCGCCTATGATACTTACCAAACCGCCTTTGCCATCTCAAGACCCCGATCAAGGTCTATTCATTTTTGGGACTGCCTCCCCACGATAGTTTGAAAAGATACTCCTCATCAACTAAAAGACTTTGGCAGCCCTTCATTGGCAGAGATAGGGCGAAGCAAAATGGACCTGCAATGAACATGCAACGCCATTTTTCGCTCAGAATGATACTCATTCCTTTAACAGGATTATTCTCTAACCATGACTCTTATATTTGCATGCTTTATGAGTTATTGATGTAATTAACTTAGATGAAATAATATGTGGATGGTGTAGGTATCCAGGATTTGCTACCGATCAAACTTGTAACACCCGCATATAGAGCCATAGAGCAATACTACAACGAGCTCGACTGAACTGCTCGTTTACAAAGCCACGCTCTTCGTCTAAAGAATGCTGTTTAGCTCAAGGTGGATCCGGGATGACCATCCAATCCCTGGCTCACACGTGGCAGACCACAAGACAATTGTACATAAATCATTGAATCGCAAAGTCGTAGTCCAACTCCAGATGAACGCGGTGTGACCGCCTACATGGCTCGATCCTATGCTCGACGCCACCGGATTACATGAATTCAAATATAGGAGGCAATACTACCCCTTGATATGCTCACTTTTCAATCATGCAATTTACTTTCATACGCTTTTCGAGTTATTGACATGACTAACTCGTGTGATATGAATGATGCAGGTACCCGAAGTTTGGTGCCAACCAATCCTCCCAAAGACTGTTCGGAGGAACGCAGAGCCTTGGCAAACGTTTTCCAACTGTTTGTCTGTCTGACTTCAATCCTCAGAGCTTGGATTAAAATATAAACCTTGTATGAGTTTGAAGGGCGTGCCTGATTGAAGACCGCTCGATCCATGACTCTAACTCTCATGATTCGAGAGAGAGTATAAAGGACGCGAAGATGACGTCCACAAGGCACGAAAGTGCACCATGATAGGAACTGCCTCGACAACACTCTAACTCTCCAAAGCAGGGAGAGTATAAAAGCGTCTCCGATTGAGCGCTGAGAAAGAGCTCTTACCCCGCTGAAGGATCGGGGAGTGATAGAACTGCTGAGCTCGAACTCTAACCTCGGCGACTGCCAAGAGAGTATAAAAGCGTCCCTGATTGTGCGCTGAGAAAGAACTCTTACCCCGCTGAAGGATCGGGGAGCGACAGAACAGCTGAGTTCGAACTCTAACCTTGGCGACCGCCAGGAGAGTATAAAAGCGTCTATGATTAAGCACTGAGAAAGGTGCTGGAGACTCAGCACCCCCCATAATTTCTGCTCCGCTGAAGGATCGTTGAGCATATCATGAAACAAGCTAGAACTCCAACCCCGCTGAAGGATCGGGGAGCGACAGAACAACTGAGTTCGAACTCTAACCTTGGCGACCGCCAGGAGAGTATAAAAGCGTCTATGATTAAGCGCTGAGAAAGGTGCTGGAGACTCAGCACCCCCCATAATTTTTGCTTCGCTGAAGGATCGTTGAGCATATCATGAAACAAGATAGAACTCCTACCCCGCTGAAGGATTGGGGAGCAGATTGAAAGCTGAGTTCGAACTCCAGAGAAAGTATAAAGGCGCTAGAGACTTAGCGCCACAAGGGCTCCTACCCCGCCAGAGTGTCGGGGGACTGACTGAACTCCGAGCCCGGATCCTCCATGTCCGGACATGGGGGCAAAACAGTTAAGGTCCTAATCAATCCTCAACAAAGCCCTAGCCAGGCACTAAGTTAATGATTGATTGGGAGCATACCTATACACACATACTACTTTAGTGCATTTTCATTTATAATTGCATTGACTACTTATAACGCTTCATGACTTATTTGCCCATTCGCAGGTATAAGACAATGCGAAAGGAACAGAATTTTTATTACTAAACGCAGGTTTACCAAAGATAACTAGTCAAGAACGCGAGGGCCTCACTCGCAGTGATGGCAACGTGCTAATGGAAAACGAACAAAGGGTCGCGTCCAGAAGGATGATGCATGCCCCTTGAAGACCAGAAAGCAGATGCAAAGAGAACGTCCATCTGCTGATCCCAACTTACTTCCAGAATGGGAAGCTCAGATAAGGCTGGATATATCCCACGTAATAATTGAACTTGATGCAACCATTTCGTCCCCGACCTTTCCCTTGATGCAAAGAGCAAACGGGAGCACTCTAGGCGACTACAATCTGACCCTTCACCGCTTGATTTCTGTCCTCGGAGCTTGGATGGGAGACTAGGGCTTAGCATGGGCTGAATACCAACAATTCATTTTTGCACTCAACTCTGGCTCTTGTTGCGAGAAGTGAACATGAATCCAGAGAAGACGTGAATTCGAAGTGTACTTCTCAACAAAACCCCCTGTGGATAGGGGGCACATGATACGAGCCTTGAGCAGTATAGTTCAATTACTCGATGCCTCCGTTCCCAGCCGAATGACAAAAGCCTGATTAACGACTAATGCTCGTGTAGAATCAAGAAGCCCGAGGACGACCTTCACCTATTTCGGGAATGAACTGGAAGGCCGAGCAACAATCATCAATTCGTTGGAAATGTTAAAATTGAAGTTTAGGTAGTGACGAACTTGGCACAGTCAGATATCAACCATCAGCTTTGGTTGAACACAAACCAATCAGCAGGCGCGCAGCATGCGATTTCGATTCCCTACGTCATGGATGGAAACATGGGCAATGGAACAGCTACCTGCAACGTCCTAGATGAGAATGAAAGAATTGTGACAAACTCAGATCATGCACGACCAGTTTTAACTCCAACTCGAATGAATACTCGAGCGACATTTCATACTCAGTTCTAAGAAAGAACGCAACAATTCGAAAAACAGGAACCCGGTCAGGTCGAATGACTCGAACCATGACTCGGGGGCAATATCGACGTGGAAACAAGAAATCAACAAAGACCCCCTTTGTAATCTCAGATTCGATGCTGGAGGCACCAACCAGGATCTTGATAATGTGCATCAATTCTTTGATGGCAACCTGCTCGCTAGTCTGATTCGGCGCCTCTCGAGAGGCGGCACTTCTCGAGATGATATGGATAACAACAATTACAGCCCTCACATGTGGGACGTCAGGATCCCCTGTTATTCCCCCGGACTTTAAATTTTCTCTCTATCGAGAGTTGTTTAGAAGCTTTGATGAATTCAACCCTGAGGTGGACATACTTCTATGATAAGAAGGTGTTAATGTCGAGATAGAAAATCTCAATGCTTTTATGATAAAGGATGGAGCATCATCCGACTCCCGAACTGATAAGGACAAAGGAAAAGCCCTGGAAAACAATGACAAGAATGTGCAATTCCAAAGTGAATCTATACCACTTATTGAGCCCATGATCTTATTTGTCAAGCACAATTGAACCGAGCATGAGAAAGAGACTCAATAAGACTGTGATAACCATTTCGGACTAGGCTAAAGCATAAACGGTGGGGCCCAACTAACCTCATAACGACATTTATTCACTCGCATTCAACAACCTTACTTGACTCCAAAACCGATCTGATGAGAGTAACCGAAGTCGCTGATGCCCGATGAGGCAATCCTCACTATCTGACTAAAGAGAAGAGATGATATCAAAGTAAATGTGGTTCAACCATTCGCATATACAATTCCGATTTTTGCTAAATTGAGAAACAGTACAGAATGATCTGGGTCGACTAAGATTGCTGAACTTGCAACTCTTACCAGATGCAATGACAGGAAGTATAAAATCTTCAAGATTAAATGCCTTATTGACTCAACTCAACCCCCATCGATACTGGGGGCATAAGTACTGACCTCGCTTGTCCTCCGATGGCACTGAGAGCACAAGTGTCGGTTCATAGACTAACTTTGAAGACAATCCTGGCATGAAATGGGATTCAAAACATGTATGTCATGCCTCCGGAGTACAATCTTGCTCATCTTTGCCGACCAAGCGAGCTAGCTTGTGGATCGAATGTGAACTTAAAGACTCAAACTACACCAAATGGAAGGTGTGACAAACCTATCTACTGCCTCGCGATGGTGACGATCCTATAGGCACTAGTCCACATAATTTTAACAACATCCCTTACTGACTACTTCATATGTGAATATTGGATTAAGAAATGATCCATAACAATTGTGGATTCTCTCGACTACGATCCAGAGTGATCATGGCTTTTGAATTCCTTACTGTTACGATTCATGCGATTTTAAGATCCTGGATTAATATCAAGATATCTAGATAGTTCGGACTTGAGTACAAATGACAAATTCATATGTTGATTCTGATGTGCTTTATCCCAACAGTCCAGTTGTTAGCTTAGAGCCCAAAGATTCTTACATCGCCCCATGATTTGGGTGGCTACTTCATTTATTGACTCATATGTAAAAGAAAGTCCAACCCTACCATGCGCTTGGCTTGCATAGAGTGATGATGTTGTTTGGCGATGACCTATGCGTGTAGGATCACGCTCGGGAGCCGACAATTTAGCATGACTTCTGACGAATGAATTAGATCTTTTAATTTGACAAGGTTTAAACAATTTCTTGATCGTCTCGAATACTCCTCTCATAGAACTTAGCCTGATTAGCTCCAATGGAAGCAATGCAACAATTGGATAAAGCCTTCTCAAGGACAAATGATATTCCAGAAAGATTTAGCTCAACATATTCAAAGCACATCTCATCCTCGATAAGATGTACTTTGGGGGGCAAAATGTTAGCCTGCTTTGTGACCAGGCTACCCACAGCAAAGATCATGTTGACATACCTCTGGGTAAATGCTGTCTCATATGGAATCTCTGGATAACATCGCTCTCCGGCATTGGAAGCATCATCAGAAGACACAAGGCAGTTTGGTCAAAATCACAACATCAGTATAAAATGGCCCGAAACCCCTATCAAATGACCTCATTTGGATCTATTCACCTCATATACTCGTAGCCCTTTGAATTAGCTTCAGTTTGAGCTTTGGTTTGGCTCAATCGGACTTACGGTTTGAAAGTTACGCCCATTTCCGTGAACAGGTGTAAGCTGGCATATGACCGCGATCCGATCCGCCCTTGCCTACGCGATCCGATCCGACCTATGACCGCGATCCGACCCATGACCGCGATCCGGCCCATGACCGCGATCCGAGCTTCGGACCTGTTCAAACGCAGCTTGTTTTGACCTATTCTCAAGGCTATTGGCTCTCCTGTTTTTCTGGATCGCCTGCCACGTACCCCATCACGAACCAGTCCTCCCAGGAGCTTTCCTACAGCTATAAATACACCTTCATAGGGCATTTTCAAGGGACTTTTTGGCATCTCCTCATCCATGGCTGCCATAGCCAACACTTCTCCATGAATAACCACCATCTTTCTCAATAAATTCAATGGATTCAGAGAGAATTATTCATTGAATTCAAGTGATTGAAAGACAATATTCATTGTAATTGTAATCCATGAGTGAAATGAGAAAATATGAAGTGGACGTAGGCTCGTTAACGCCGAACCACTATAAAAATCTCGTTGTCTTGCTTTTTTCTCTATATTTCGATTATTTCTTCATATCTTATGCTCAAAATACGACAATTTGGGTGTTAGAGCCATTTTTTGATCTAACAATACCCATTCTGAATAACTGATTCGACGATAAGTCGACGATGAAGACAGTGGTTGAAGACCAGATGTCTTCACAACGTTTGGATGATTACTGATGTCATGATTGGGCTGTACACCCAAGACGAGGTAATAAGTGGTGATCGTCCAGACGTACTTGGAGATCGATTGGAAATGCGAGGACCTCTCTCCTGTATTGGACATATGGGACGAGGAATAAGGTGCCTCCGGTTTTGTTCAGACCCAGAATGAACTTGTAAATGGATGTGTGTCTGATATTGGATTTTATTCTGTGTTGATTGATTTCTATTAAATATATATCTATTTGGTGGCGGAGAATTTATTCTCTTGCTTAACGCCCTTCTCTGAGACATACAAGCTCAGAGGTTATATATCGATAGACATCAGTCGCATGGCGTGAATTGCCTGTGTGGCATGTTGAGATGCAGATGATCAAGGCTTCTGTTGAAAAGCAGAGTCTTGTGGTTTATAATCAAAGCACTGGTTTAATATAGCATAGCTTTGTGTATAGCTTTGATTCGCGAGCCTCACACCTTGGTATGAGTTAAAAACGGGATAAGGGACCCAAGGAGGACATGACGTTTCTTTCTAGCTATGGGTGGTGTCAGGGTTTTACAAGCCCTGACATTTATATTATTTTTACCTTTATGGTTGTTGTAATGCGATGCGCCTCAGATATATCAGTCTCTACGGAGCCGATGGATAGGTCCGATAGGACCGGGAAACGTGTGTTCAGGAATAACTAATCCACTAACGTAAGTATGGACCGGCCTTGGAGGATCCAGGGGTTGCCCAGAGTGTGCAGTCACGAGATATTTGCTAGAGTATCTCGATGTGGTTAGGAGTACATCCCTTGCCTAGACTCATGACGGAAATCCAATTTCCAATACATGGCATTTCGGCTTTGATTTTAGAGCCTAGTATTGGCGACATGATAGATGGTACCCATGCCGCCTATGATTGATACATTTATATTTGAAGTTGTTTTATACACTTTGCACTTATAATAGTATTAAATGATTTGTTTTAAATTTACCAAGCATGTTTGGCTATTATAAGGGAAAACCCTATCCTCCGGCTTGCGTTGCATTGTGTGATGGGACCTGGTCTTATAATAGCTTCATTTTTCCAAAAAACATTACGCTGTTTATTCTATGCACTAGTATTCTTGGGAGGAAACCCGTTCCGTGTTATATGGTGTGGTCCTTTGTTTTACTCCATTTTAAAGTTAAGTTTTAATAACTGTTTTAGTTCTCACACTAGTCACATGACTGACTCGGAGTTTATTGTTTTAACCTAAACACTTAGTGCCCCTATTTTCCACATGGGCAGCTAGTAGTTTTTGTTTTGCAGATTTATATTCACATGATCCTAGTTTACAGCTGGAACGATATCCGGAAAGCTCTGTATCCGTTTATCTCTTTCAGTTGCGTTTTGTATTATTTTCCGCTGCATTGTAATTTGTAAATCTCTGTTATTTATCAAGTGTATATTATTTGGTTATACTCTGTATATTCTTGTACTATGATGTAAATTGTTGTAATAAGCAATGAAATGTTCTTGTGTTTGTGTTCTGATTCGTCTTGTCCTCAAAGCAGTCCGGGCTTTCCTTTACAGGGAAGTTCGGGTCATTACACACTCCCTTTTTTCCTTGTTATTTTCAAAATCGGGTTGGGGTCTTGAAGTAGCGTTACAAAATCGATGAGCTGCTGAGGCGATTTTGTTTTCTAAAAATCGCTACTGCGATTTGGAGTTTTTGCTTGTTCGAACTACCGGCCTCGATTATGATTGAACTGGTACATCTGGTGTAGGCGATTGTGAGTATAGGGTGTTGAGTTCGAGTGAGTTCGATTTTGATCAAACGTTGATATTGGAAGTGAGGTGCGGTGGTGATCGGGGCGCTTTGATGATGGAAGTGTAACAGGTGTTAGGGGGTCAGGTAATGACGCAAGTGTCAGAATCGAGTATTGGAGTTTTCGAATTGGCTATCGGGAGTTTCGTTTCAGTGTAGTTGTGTAATGATTAGGTTCGGTTTGTTGTATTGCAAATTGGGTTCAGGAGTTCTGAATTCTCTGTTTACTGTATGGGTTTGTGAGATGATCCTATGAACTGGTTCTCGAGGAGGATGGTATGGTCAGGGGAAGATGAAGAAGTTGTTTGGGATGCTGGTGTAGTGGTAGTTTGTTTATGGGTTGAATGGATAGCATGATGGGGAGTTGTTGGACTGGGCAGAGGTGATGATGTAAGAAGGGGATGGTATGCGAGGATGAGGACTGTTGATGAACTTGGGGTTGGACTGTGTGGTCTGGAATTGTTACACGATGTTGTAAGAGTGAGAAGGGAATGTAGAGGCTTGTTGGAGAAGACGATGAAGGCAGTGGTCTAACAAGAAGGAACAGGGGGAAAATTTGCAAAGGATTTTTTTTGTTTAGACTTGTAGAAGAAGAAAGGAAAGATTTTGAAAAAATGGAAAGTAAATAGATGAAAAAATCAAGGAAATTTAGCAAGTATTTTTTTTCTTGTATAGAGAGTGCGGTATCAACAAGTAATACCAAATCAACCAATCAAGAATTTTTTTCTCACTAAGAAAAACAAAAACTAAGGAAAAATAAAATAAAAACTAACACGAATCAAAAATTAAATAAATAATAAAATTAATCATTACCTCCCGAGAACGGCGCTAGAAACCTGTATGACGATTCCTTATGGATTAGAAAAGTGCAAATCATGTAATGATAACTGTAAGCGCACAGGTTCGTAGTATGCAGGTCGAACACAGGGAGGAAAATTAAAATTTCTTATTAATATTATTTCGTGGGCGAGTTAGATGGAATTTGAAAATTTTGGTTTAAAAACAGTAAAAACTGAAATTACAATTTGGTTTAAAACAAATCTAATTGAACCGACGACCAAATCATAATCATCAAGAGGAAGTTAACTACTATGGAATTCTCTACATATTCAAATCTAATCAAAACTATATTAAATTCAATACTACCTAGTAAAGTAGAATAAAATGCAGAAATTAGTTGTTTGACGCTTTCCTATGGAATATAATAGCGCAAATTATGTAATAATAACTACAAGCACACAGGTGTGTAGTATGCAGGTCGAACATAAGGAGGAAAATTAAAATTTATTATTTATATAATCTCGTGGGCGAATTAGATGGAATTTGGAGATTTTTGTTTAAAAACAATAAAAATTGAAATAGCAATTTGGTTCAGAACAAATCTAATTGAACCGACGACCAATTCACAATTATCAATTGAAATAGGAAGAGCAAGTAAACTACTATTGAATTCACTACATATTCGAATGTAATAAAATCTATATTAAATTCAATAATACCGAAGAAATCAGAATAAAATGTAGAAATTAAAATTGCATAATAGAAATAACAAACAGAAAGTAAAATTATGATTACCGCTGAAACTAATCAAACAGTCAATCAATAATGAAAATAAAAATTGCAAAGACAACTTGTGCTCAACCAAATCTAATTGTATAGATGACACAAGTTTCTTGAAAATAAAAAATGCAAAATAGAAAAGAAAAGATGAAGCTTTATTAATGGAAAACTCAGGACACTCTGTCCAAATTTTCAAGCCTTCACCATTGTGCTACAATATCTTTTGGAATTGAAAACTTGTTGATTCCGAAAAGTAGCATTTTTCTATACAATTGGTCTTTGATTAAGGTAAAAGAGACATGTATTGACAATCTGTGAAAATACAAAAAAATAACCAAAGTAATATTTATTTATATACAATAAAATAAGATATAAGCATAAAAATAAATGCTTTTACATGTTATTTATTAGCATATTCGTATATTAATGATAGATATTAGTTGATTAAATATTTCTTAAACCATTTAATAATCCTTAGTTCAATCTGAATTATTTGTTTGGTTGTTTGGACTAAAATGTCAGTTCAATCTGAATTATTTGTCTCTTACATATTCAACTAATTGAAAAGTGTAATATGAAGATCAATTTTTTTATGTTCAATAATTTTAGTAGATGATTTAAATGGCAACCCAATGTGTGACGGCCCGCCCCGCACCAACCGACATTTACTCCAAAGGTGCGTTGTACACATGTCCAGTTAGCACGGGACGGGTCGTCAGAAGGAAAGGGAAGAAGGAAATGAACTAACAAGGAACCTGTAATATGTCTCACAGCGCATGGAATAAAATATAATAACAACATACTTGACATAAAACAGGTGAGACAGTGCATAAGCTGAAAACAAACTAACATAGCAGCAGAAAATCCAAGTACAGCTTATGATCCAAAGCCAACATTATTACAACTTTTCAAACTATCTCAAAAAGCAAAAGCAAGATAAGGGAGGTACACTACTAATGCCCAAGTAGCGACCACCAACGATAGAGGGAGAATATCTATATATCATACGTGGAAGCCTCCTGCTCGCCTCCGAATCAACTACTCGCGCACCACCAGCTAACCTGTCTCTAGTCTGCTCGTGTGAGCACCCAGAGTAATAAGAAGAGACATAAAACTCTGGGTCAGACAAAAAGTCTGGTATGAGCGATAAGCAACAAAACAGAACAATAACAGGTATAATCCAATCATACCTGAACCTGGACCTGCAACCAAAGAGTTAGCACTACATACCGTACAATACTCTAAGGTGCCACTAACATACTGTGTAAGAGATACGAGGGTGGGGGTGTGCATGTCATAGTGGTGTCAAACAATCAAGCATAGCAACCATCCTCACATCTCTCACTCGGTGCGTAAAGTAACGATATCCACTACTTTGGTCACCTAATACTTTGGGCCATGACGGAATCCAATCCCGTATAACTATCACTACAAGCCCACTATCCATCTCTAAGTGGTGAACCAAAGTTATGAATACCGACAACCCCTTTGCACACGTCCCGCAGCAAAGCCCAATCATGAAGTGAACTCATTGGTTCCCATCTAGATCCTGAGCTCTAACTTCCATTTGGACTACCTTTGCATCTCGGGTTTTAGTCATCATCTTCATCCGGGTCGGTCTTCACTTCACCTTGCTTCGGATCGTGGTCATCACCCTCGCTCGGGTCGGATCGTGGTCTTCACTTCAAGTCCAAGCATCTCGGATCGGGTCGGTCGTGCTCCCTCCGTCGGATCGAGTCGCGCCATATGGATCGGGTCGTGCTCCTTCTAGCTCGTGGCGCTCCAGCTCCATCGGATCGGGTCGCACCATCGGTTCGTGGCTTCTGAAGTGGAACGGGTCGGAGCGTGCAAGTGCATGTTGTCCTCCTCTGGTCGGATCGGGGGATGCCAGCGGGTTCGGGTCAGAGAAGAATACTCCACGGGCGGTTCGGTTCGCGAGTTGCACCTCCTTGGCCACCTGTTCACGAGCTTCCAGGCGGATCAGGTCAGTCTCCATCACCACAAGCGGATCGTGGAGAGTGGTTCGGTTCGGATAAAGGGGATCTGATCCGGTCCCTGTCTGCAGTTCCTGCACTTTGTCCAGCGAGTTGTTTATGCCATTCGACGGCGTTTTCGATCATTCTGACTATTCTATTCAATCACAAAGCATACCATACAGTCATAGCAACATATACAACCATCCACTAACAGCAAAACAACAATATGGTATGTTAAAACGGATCAAACATAGCCAAAAACCCCATGTTTTCCCTTAATCCCTCTGAATCATGTTTAAGCATATAATTAGCAAAACTTATTCAAATTAGCCAAATTTTCTAACAGATGTCTAAAACAATATTTCAGAATTTCTGAATATTTTTCCAGATTTTAATCATGCATAAATTCGCTAATATTAACTAATCACCCCTTAATCCTCCAAATTCCGGGATTTGCAAAATTAGTCGAAATTAACCCAAATTCATATCAGGGGCATAAAATGGTGTTTTAGAATTTTAGAAATTTTTCTATATTTTTCTGAGCCATAATTTCGCTAATTACCATAATTAGCCGTAATTAGTGAAAAATAATGCAAATCACTCACCTTAGCCACAAACAAACTTTAGATATGAAATAATCTCTGATTTGGATTCAATCCCTATGTGTTCCAGCAGCTCTCTCTGATTTGGTGCTACCATCCCTTGTTTTGATGTAGTTTTGCTTAATCTTCGATTAGAAAGTGATTAGAGACGATTTGGGATGAAATTAGAAGGTGGAGGCCATGGCTAGAGCTCAAAGGAGGTTTGTGGCGGCTGGAAAATAAATGAAAAATCGTTTTCTAAACCCTAGCATCCCTCAAATACCTCTAAACCCGAAATCCCCCATTGGGCCTAGCTGTTAATCACCCGGTTTAGCCCAATTAAGCTGTTTTTCACCTTCTAAACCTTGTTTCAGCCATATCTCTCAAACGGTAAGTCCGTTTGGCTAATGTAACCACTCTACGGAAAGAGAAACCATCATTCAAATCCAATGGAAGTAGTATCAGGTCAAAACTCCTTTCCAATCAAAAGTTATGGACGAAACAAGATCAGCTAGGGGCAAAACGGTCATTTAAACATCGGCAAAAATCATGAACATGGGAAATGAACCCAATAGTCGTTTCCCAAAGCCACATGACCATACGACTTCGTATAAGAAAGAAATAAATATTCTACGATCCTCCGATGCGTAGAATGCGGGTTGTTACATTCTCCCCCTCCTTAAGAAATTTCGCCCCCGAAATTCCCTAACCAAAACACACAAAGGGTCCCGCATGCCTATCAACCATAAAACAACAATCAATATGCAAAACAAGTCTATCCTAGCATGCGGTTTACTAATAAGGGAAGAAACTATCACTACCAAAACCCTACCAGGCAAAGAGTTCTGGATACTTCTTCCTTATCTCCTCCTCTGTTTCCCAAATATAGTCTTTTTCGTTCTCACCCCACAGGACTTTGATTAGTTTCACCACCTTCCTTCGAAGCTGCTTCGTATCGTTCCCAACAATACGCATAGGCTTGCGGTTCTCAACCGCCTCGGGTTCAACCTCGATATCGTCCAACTGATCTGGTGAAATAGCCACATTAGGGTCTTGCACAAACTTCCTTAACTGGGAAACATGAAATACGTTGTGAACTCCCGCCATCTTGTCAGGTAGCTCTACTTCATACGCCAAATTCCCAACTTGCTCGAGGACTGGGAATGGGCCAACAAATCTTGGTGCTAACCTACCTCTCCAACCAATCCGAATCACATTCTCTATGGAGAGATCTCGACGAACACCAAGTCGTTAACGAAGAATTCCAAATCTCTTCGTCTCTTATCGAGATAAGCCTTCTGCCTATCTTTATACCTTCCCAGTAGTATATCTGCTCTATGTCTCAATACATCTTGTTACCACTGGGATGTATAGTCAATTTCGAGTGATGATATGCTCTAATCACTTCACCTCTCAGTCCATCTACGTTGGGTACAACTAGTCCCTTATTCTTTCGATGCCACTCTTCTCGATCAAATCCTTACCTGATCATTCTCTTTCCATCGATACCCATCTCTACCCTAGAGATGGTTTCCAATAGGTTAGGATCGTCCTTCTAACTGGAACCAATCCACTCAATCAATATCGATCTAATCGTCAAGCTTACTAGCGTTTCTGAATCCAATTCACTCTTGGGTCTGAAATCATACCCTGTGACATACTCTAGTTTCTTCCATCCTAGAAACAAAACCCCTAAACTGGCATGTCTCCTACTCAATGCAACTAGTACTGCACCTAAATCCTTTACTATGACCACTTTGACCCTCGAGTCATGACGACTCTACTGCACTGGCTCATAGTCCTACTACAATCACTTTGTTCCCCATCGCTGGAACCCTACAGGTGATAGTCTACTCAAGAGAAGAAAGACAGGAACAACATAGCAACCATAACATCCATCAAACAAGTCCTACCTATCACCTGCTAAATTCATAAACACATCGACACCTACATGATTGGTCTAACCAATCCCAATATGTCGATTCTAGTATGTCTGGTCTAACCAACATCAATAACTAATGGAAGCCCAACCTCCATACATACACCGATGCCTACTTGATTGGTCCAACCAATCCTAGGCCAATGGAAGCCCCGCCTCCCTACGGACTACCGTACGTCCAACGTACTTTTATCCTCCAAGGATAACTAGATCACGTCCAACGGATCCAGGGTAACGGGCGTCCCCAGATACCCCTGCTTTCAGTCCGCCTAAAATACTTGAGTCCAACCCAAGTCTATCCTTTATCTTGCTGCCCTCTCGAGTCCAACTCAAGCCGAATCCAATTCCTTGCAGCCTTCTCGAGTCCAACTCGAGTCAATCTATAACTCAGACCCAGTCTTGAGTATCCATTAGTGACAAACTCTAGTCCAACGTGAGTCGTCTCCCTATTCGTTGCATCTCCAAGATCAACGAACACCCTTTTTTTTTCGAGTTCAAGTCCAACTTGAATCGCCCTAATCTTCGTTGTATCTTCCATGATCAACGAACACATCCTATTCCTTCAAAGTTCTACTATCCAATAGAGAACATCAACATAGGGTCCTAAACAATCCATTACTTTGCATCTTTCTCGAGTCCCACTCGAGCAATCTCATAACCCTATCGAGTCTAACTCTGGGCAGTCTATACCATTGAACAGTCTTATCATGTTCCGTCTGTCCATCACTCCTCGAGTAAACCAAGATATCATCCAATGAAAAATCACAACAACTATTTACCCCTCACGCAAACCATCCTAGTCAAAATCGACATTCCCCAAGCACAAGCCCCAAAGGCCTAAACCAATATCAGACAAGCACCCAAGGAACGTCTCCTCCGAGTTCAGACAATCCACATGAGGTGATACTAGCAAAACAATCTAGCACTGGAGTACTCATTTGCCTCCCAGAGACAACTAGAACTTATTACAACGATAACCTCTTAGCTTCCTTAACTCCAGTTACTATCGCCATCACTAGGTAGGTACCTAATACCACCCTATTCTTTTAGAGTAAATCAACTCCCCAAAATAATGCTAAACCCAGTAAAGCCCAAAACAAAGCAATCACAAGGAAACATACATCCATGACTCGATAAGAACACATTACAACAAATCATGCCAAAACTAGTCGAACCACCAATCGGGTTCGTCACAACTAGAGGTCTATCGACTATCTCGGGTTTGTCAAACAATACCCGAACAGAAACATCTTAAATAGAAAGCATACCTTTTATAACGACACCCTTTCCCTTCTGCGCCGCACTTGGAGCATTCGACGAAGAAGGAACAGCGTTGATAGCATTCACTTTCATAATCTGCTTCTCCCTAGGAGGTTGTGGGCAATCATCCTTGTGATGTCCCGCCTGGCCGCAGTTAAAGCACTTCCTCTCCCTAGGCTTTTCTCGACAATCTCTGGCATAGTGGCCCTTCTTGCCACAACTAAAGCATTCGCCATCTTTCTTATTTTTCTTATTCTGACCATCCATAGTCGGGTTCTGCTTCCTCTTGTTCTGGGAATTCTTCTTTCCTTCACCGCCTGCTTGGGGCTTTGGCTCCTCTGCAGATGTCGTAGCAACCTCAGTCTTCGACTTAGGGAAAAGGTTCTCTGACCTTAATGCCTTTCCTACAATAGACTCGAACGTCTCATCGATATGGTTTATAAGTCTTTCCCCCAAGTACCCATCCAAGCCGGTTATGAACTTCTCGTTCTTCTTTTCGACTGTATCGATAAGGGACCATCCATATTTCGATAAAGTATCGAATTCAGCGATATACTCCGAGACTGCTCTACCGTTCTGCTTAAGCTCCAAGAACTTCCAAAACAGTTCTGATTTATGAGCAGTTGGAATAAACTTATCACAAAAGCGAGTCTTAAACTGATTCCAAGTAACTTGATCTTCTGGAGTAGCTGTTCTAATGGCATTCCACCAATTCATCGCTCGCCCTTGCAGTTGACGAGACGTTAGCCTTCTCTTCATCTCATCCTCAAGACCCAAGCCGTCGAAGATAGGATCACAGCTATCCAACCAATCCTGAACATCTGTGGCCGACTCCGTTCCATGGAACGGCTTCCCACCAAGGTTAGTGTAATCCTTGCACAACTTGGCGAAATCGACCCTAGGCGCCTGCACTACTGGACCACCACCATTTCCGGGATTGGGAACTGCCCCTTGAACATCCCTAAGCATCTCCCTCATGAAGTTAGTGAACATTGTCCTCATGTCAGGAGCATTCCCATGGTTGGTCCCTCTACCAGCACCCCAGGTGTCTCTACTCATCGTCAATCTGAAAAAGGGAAATGATTAACGACCCCATAGTGGTGCTAGTGCAGTACGACTTCATCCTTATACTACTAATAGTATATATATAGCTTTTGAAAACCAAACTAATCACAAATACGCGCTCTCGTATACGTACTATCTCTCCCTAGTGTCTTTCCCTAGGTTAACTACGCAACCTAGAGCTCTGATACCAAATGTGATGGCCCGCCCCGCACCAACCGACATTTACTCCAAAGGTGCGCTGTACACATGTCCAGTTAGCACGGGACGGGTCGTCAAAAGGAAAGGGAAGAAGGAAATGAACTAACAAGTAACCTGTAATATGTCTCACAGCGCATGGAATAAAATATAATAACAACATACTTGACATAAAACAGGTGAGACAGTGCATAAGCTGAAAATAAACTAACATAGCAGCGGAAAATCCAAGTACAGCTTATGATCCAAAGCCAACATTATTACAACTTTTCAAACTGTCTCAAAAAGCAAAAGCAAGATAAGGGAGGTACACTACTAATGCCCAAGTAGAGACCACCAACGACACAGGGAGAATATCTATATATCATACGTGGAAGCCTCCTACTCGCCTCCGAATCAGCTACTCGCGCACCACCGGCTAACCTGTCTCTAGTCTGCTCGTGTGAGCACCCAGAGTAATAAGAAGAGACATAAAACTCTGGGTCAGACAAAAAGTCTGGTATGAGCGATAAGCAACAAAACAGAATAGTAATAGGTATAATCCAATCATACCTGAACCTGGACTTGCAACCAAAGAGTTAGCACTACATACCATACAATACTCTAAGCTGCCACTAACATACTGTGTAAGAGATACGGGGGTGGGGGTGTGCATGTCATAGTGGTGTCAAACAATCAAGCATAGCAACCATCCTCACATCTCTCACTCGGTGCGTAAAGTATACGATATACACTACTTTGGTCACCTAATACTTTGGGCCATGATGGAATCCAATCTCGTGTAACTATCACAACAAGCCCACTATCCATCTCTAAGTGGTGAACAAAAGTTATGAATACCGACAACCCCTTTGCACACGTCCTGCAGCAAAGCCCAATCATGAAGTGAACTCATTGGTTCCCATCTAGATCCTGAGCTCTAACTTCCATTTGGACTACCTTTGCATCTCGGGTTTTAGTCATCATCTTCATCCGGGTCGGTCTTCACTTCACCTTGCTTCGGATCGTGGTCATCACCCTCGCTCGGGTCGGATCGTGGTCTTCACTTCAAGTCCAAGCCTCTCAGATCGGGTCGGTCGTGCTCCCTCCATCGGATCGAGTCGCGCCATATGAATCGGGTCGTGCTCCTTCTAGCTCGTGGCGCTCCAGCTCCATCGGATCGGGTCGCACCATCGGTTCGTTGCTTCTGAAGTGGATCGGGTCGGAGCGTGCAAGTGCATGTTGTCCTCCTCTGGTCGGATCGGGGGATGCCATCGGGTTCGGGTTGGAGAAGAATACTCCACGGGCGGTTCGGTTCGTGAGTTGCACCTCCTTGGCCACCTGTTCACGAGCTTCCAGGCGGATCGGGTCGGTCTCCATCACCACAAGCGGATCGGGTCGGACCGTGGAGAGTGGTTCGGTTCGGATAAAGGGGATCTGATCCGGTCCCTGTCTGCAGTTCCTGCACTTTGTCCAGCGAGTTGTTTACGCCATTCGACGGCGTTTTCGATAATTCTAACTATTCTATTCAATCAAAAAGCATACCATACATTCATAGCAACATATATAACCATCCACAAACAGCAAAACAACAATATGGTATGTTAAAACGGATCAAACATAGCCAAAAACCCCATGTTTTCCCTTAATCCCTCTTAATCATGTTTAAGCATATAATTAGCAAAACTTATTCAAATTAGCCAAATTTTCTAACAGAGGTCTAAAACAATAGTTCAGAATTTCTGAATATTTTTCCAGATTTTAATCATGCATAAATTCGCTAATTATCACTAATCACCCCTTAATCCCCCAAATTCCGGGATTTGCAAAATTAGTCGAAATTAACCCAAATTCATATCAGAGGCATAAAATGGTGTTTTAGAATTTTAGTAATTTTTCTGAGCCATAATTTCGCCAATCTTCGCTAATTACCATAATTAGCCGTAATTAGTGAAAAACAATGCAAATCACTCACCTTAGCCACAAACAAACTTTAGATCTGAAATAATCTCTGATTTGGATCCAATCCCTATGTGTTCCAGCAACTCTCTCTGATTTGGTGCTACCCTCCCTTGATTTGATGTAGTTTTGCTTAATCTTCGATTAGAAAGTGATTAGAGACGATTTGGGATGAAATTAGAAGGTGGAGGCCATGGCTAGAGCTCAAAGGAGGTTTGTGGCGGCTGGAAAATGAATGAAAAATCGTTTTCTAAACCCTAGCAGCCCTCAAATACCTCTAAACCCGAAATCCCCCATTGGGCCTAGCTGTTAATCACCCGGTTTAGCCCAATTAAGCTGTATTTCACCTTCTAAACCTTGTTTCAGCCATATCTCCCAAACGGTAAGTCCGTTTGGCTAATGTAACCACTCTACGGAAAGAGAAACCATCATTCGAATCCAATGGATGTGGTTTCAGGTCAAAACTCCTTTCCAATCAAAAGTTATCGACGAAACAAGATCATCTAGGGACAAAACGGTCATTTAAAAATCGGCAAAAATCATGAACATGGGAAATGAACCCAATAGTCGTTTCCCAAAGTTACATGACCATACGACTTCGTATAAGAAAGAAATAAATATTCTACGATCCTCCAATGCGTAGAATGCGGGTTGTTACACAATGCATTTATCATGGTAGCATTTTAATTTACAAATTATGATATACTTCTCTGATCAGACATATAGCTTTAGTTTCTTTTGGTTGTCTTCCTTTTTCTGCATATTCTAAGATTTGAAACACTTACCGATTTCGTTTTTTATACACTTAAGGTTTTATACTTCTTTGATTGCGTAATAAAATTCTGCTAAGTCAAATTCATTTACTCTTGTATAATTGCATAAGATTGCACGATTATTTCCCCATGTTATCTCTACCTATATACATGTATACAGGGATGGAGGCACATTATGGCTGGTTATGTGACCTCACCAGAAGAAAAAAACAGAAAAAAAGAGAGGACTCCGTAACCAAACGCATAAAAAATGAAAGAAAAAAAAGGTGGAAGAAAAAAGAAAGGAAAAAAGCCAATTGTTTCCTGTTCAAATCGCGCGGCTTCCATTCTGCATCACCATCACCACTCTTGAATAGTTTCTCAAAATCTTAATGGGTAATCAAGTAATCCTAATTTTAATTTCTGCTGTTTGAATTTTATTTGTTAGGGTTTTGAGTTGATTACGCAATTGAGGAAGCCGGTTTCTTTCGTGAGGCATAGGAGAGGAAATTTTGAGGTAACTGAATTTAGAAAGAAAGATTTTCCCCTATAAAAGATTGGCTTTTGAACATGACTTTAAGGCTCTTGAACATGACTTTTTGTTACCAGAAAGGAAAAGATTGGCTGTTGAACATGAATTGTTTTTTCCATTTTTAATGTGATTCTAGTTTTATTATTAAATCCAAAGCTGATTCTCTTATTGATTATTTTCTTCATATGATCGCAGTCGTGATTAGATTGATGATTCCATTTAAATGAGCCTTCCTGTTTTGACATTTTCCCGGAACTGTTGAATTTTGATTCTATTCTGAGCCATACTGATTCAGCTTACTGATTATAAAAAATCTGAAGATACCATGAATTTGGCGGTAACAAAAAAAAACACATTTGATTACCTCGTGCTTAACAATAGATTTCGTACTAAAAAAAATAATTGATCGTTTTTGTAATCAAATGTTATTTTGTCACTTATTGTATATTGTTGTTCAATGGTTTATTATGAATTTTTCTTCAATTTTGTCAAATATATGCTAAAAATCCTCGCTCCGCCACTGCATGTATATAAGGTCTAAAAGCATAGTGCTCTAACAACAATATTGTCTACATACAGAATTAGCTTTATAAAAACAAAACAATTTGTCCTTACAGCTACAAAGAGTCCCGAGTTGAATTGCCTTTTAATTTTATTATTGATACTGGATATTCGAGGTAATAATGATTTGGCCTTGGCTAAAATTATTTTCATGACTATTCCTGTATTATTTGGTTATTTTATAGGAAACTTTAGCATTTTCATTGGTAGACTGCAGGCCAATAAAGTAGAACCAATAATGTGTTTCCATTCTTACTATGATTATCTTTGTTGAACTTATTTTAATGCTTGTAGGTTAAACTAATACAAAAATCTTGCATTTAGTAATCGAGCTTCCAAAATAAAAACCAAAATGATAGTTATGAATTGTTTATTTAGGGCATTGGGGAAAACTGAAAAGCCTACATCTAGCTATTGAATACTATCATAATAATGCAATCCATACTGATGGTATATTCTCATGAAAACTAACATTATTAAATAAATAATAAATTAAAATATGGATATTTCTATCATGATTCTCATAAACTCTATGTTCCATTCATAAATGCTCCATTTTCAAACTATTACAACTTCTCCTAAAAAAATCTACTTTTATTTCAATTTAATTCACAGCCTAGCGATATTTTGTTCAATTCAGATAGCATTTATAATTCATATTTTCTATCCTGATTCTCTGAAACTCAATATTTCATTCCTAGATCCCCCGTTTTCAAACGGTGTACGTAATGCTAATGTGAAGAACAATGTAAGAAACATTTCCTTTAGTATCAAGTAGGTATCCAATAATAATTTTCAATTTAATAATACCTTGTTTCTTTCCCTAGAGACTATTGAAACAAAGTCCTCTAAATCAAAGAAATGTGTAACGTCCCGGAAATTTAAGATCTTTGGTCATCGACATAAAACCCATGTCGATTATCCAAACATCGAAAATACCGGTAGTTAATGAAAGAAATTAGAGGGTGAGAATAGATAAGATAGAAACTTAGAATAGAATAAGAAGAAGAACATACAACATCAGAGTAAACACGAATCTCACAGCGGAACGAATAAATATATTTCATAACATAACTTTGAAATAAAACAATATCTATATACAATACCATTAATAGAGTATAACACTTATAACACAGTGGAAATAACAATAGCTATATAATCCTAAAGCCTCCTGCTCCAGCTCTTCAAGTATCTATAAATCCCGACTACTTGACTGTTCGTACAAAATTGGGCACCCAAGAGTTTAGGGAAAATAAAACAAAATAAACTCTGGGTCAGTCATGTGACTAGTGTGAGTAAACTCAAATCATTTGATTTAACTTTCAAAATTCTTTTGAAACAAAGGATAATCATAAGACCGATCCACAAATAAACATGGATGGCTTTTACCTTATGATAACCCAAAATATTTCTAAAACGATACTTGTTTGATAATATAATAATGTCTAGATCAAGTAAATAGAAATATAGCAGAAACACTTGCATCTAACGTTCTACATATATAATATACAATCAAAACCGCGGGCTCTTATTTGGGGAATGGATTCCAACTATGACAAGGTATGGATCCACCTTCCGATCAGTTTACTCTAGAAGTGATACACTGGAGTTCAACAAGAACATCTTGTAACTCGGCCACACATGACCGACCATTCATTTCTCTTGAATGTATCGAATATATTGTCACCTACGGTTGGTATACCAACATAACCGTTACTGGGAGATGCAGAATTGAAAGAATCAACAAATGAATATTCTCTAGATGATGACAATATACCCTAATTGGGTGCGGCCCACTTAGCCATGCTACCTGTCCGATTTCTGTCATTTCCCAGTTGATGAGGCTTGAGGTCATATCGTATTCTTTGATAGATCATCTTCATTTACTTTGAACGCCACATCGTCATACTCGCCAAATCACAAATTGATTTCCCCAAAAATACCACGGGTATAAGCTAAGAGAAACGAATTCCTCTGCCACCAACGTAAATACGTTTGAAACGATCAACTTACGCGATTTACCAGATATACTTTGTCAGACATTCGTCCATTCAAGTTGTCCTGGGACTGGACAACTCGAAGGTACTATTATGTAAATCCATCTTAGGCAATTTCTACCTAGGATTTACAAAAAACCCTTGCATAAACTCCGTCTTCACTTATCTTCAACATATTTGATTTGCAACGCTCATGCCAATACAGAGTGGTTCTCGAATAATAATCCAACCGGTCTCTCCATAACGACAACGGAAAATTGTCAAAAACTTCGATAGTCGGTGAGTTAACTATCAAAGGAAAACATGTGTACAAACAACTATATTACTTCCATATGGAAATTCTATCGATCATCATCAACCATCATTTATATCTTAAATTAATTAACTTATCATTAATTTATTCATTTACTCATTTCCTATTTCCATATATTCGTAAATTCTTATTTTCCAAGTTTAGAAAATATACTTTATTAATCACTGGAAAACATTTCCATATTTACTCTCATTTCGTATTTTCTATATTAGAAAATATTTCTGATTCCTATTTGGAAAACACTTCGAAAACTCCTTCTTTTGATTTAACAGATGTTTAAATAAAACATCGCTATGCCACTCACCAATATACTCATTAACTAATTCAATTAACCCGCCTTCACCATCAAACCCTAATTATTTCTTAGTTAAAAATAAAGTCAATCAAGTTGGGGTATAACCACCTCTCAGACTTTAACTGAACAACATTTCTAACTTCGAAATAAAAAAAGTTCACCTCTTAAATCTTTAATAATCTTCCTTACGTAACTCTCGGATTCTATTTACGAATCCACTTCTTTATTGAAAACACTAATTATAGCTATAGCTTTATAATCCCTACTTCTAAAATATCTAACTTCAAAATATAACTTTTATTCTTTAATTTAACTAAATAACTAACTAGGTAATTTATAAATAAATCATTAAATCTTGATTAAAAACGGAAAGTGTACTTTCCCGAATTCGATATAGTCGAATTCCAACATATAACTCTCTTTCGAATAATCTCTATTCGATAACTCCTTTTCGAATAAACTATATTCGGTAACTCTTT
The DNA here is from genome assembly GCA_030737875.1 of Allium sativum. Lineage (NCBI taxonomy): Eukaryota > Viridiplantae > Streptophyta > Magnoliopsida > Asparagales > Amaryllidaceae > Allium > Allium sativum. The sequence continues at coordinate 336,963,951 of CM060909.1, read as the reverse complement.
CTTCGAATAACTATATTTGATTAACTCTCTTCAATATGATTTGCATTCGATAACTCCTTTTTAACTCTATTCAAATACCAAATATTCGATAACTCCTTTTTAACTCTATTCGAATAACAAATATTCGATAACTCCCTTTTAACTCTATTTGAATAACTAATATTCGATAACTCCTTTTTAATTGGTATTCGATAACTCCTTTTTAACTCTATTCGAATAACAAGTATTCTGTAACACCCCGTATTTTCTGTGATCGTATATGTAACAAATCAGAGAATAATTAAATTATAAAATAAGAATCAAGGGAAACCGGTTGCGCCATTGCGTTCGTCTCGAAATTCTTCATGGAAACGAGTCCGAGTTTTCGAGAAACGGATTCCGTATGAGGGAGATATGGCCCTCCTAAGTTTCAGAGAAATTCAGAATCGAAAACTGCTCGAAAATTCGAATTCAAATTCGAATTCAAAATCCCAGAACAGGCTGGGCGGGAAAATTCCTGCCCATGGACCAGGTCGACCTGGGGGTCGACCATATTGTCGACCTCCCAAGGGCCAGGTCGACCATAGTGTCGACCTGGGGGTCGACCTAGCCAGACCAGGTCGACCATAGTGTCGACCTCCCAGGGGCCAGGTCGACCATAGTGTCGACCTGGGGGTCGACCTGCTTCCGAAACCAAGTTTTTGAACCTGGTTCATTCTGATGTATCCGGTCTCGTTTTCTGTCTAGATTCGTCCGCCTAATCCTATATAAACAGCCCCCTAGCCTCATTTTTTCTACACAATTTCATTTTGTCTATACTCTGTCTCTATTCTAAGTAAAAAAATAAAAATGGCGTCGCTACACTACTGGGATCAAAACTTGGACTGATGCATCTTCTTCCAACCTGAATATAATTAAAAGCTAAATCAAATCTCAAATCAAAGTTTATAGCTACAACAACAATTAAAGAAGAGTAATTCAGCCTTTCTGCATCAACACCAGTTTATTATCCTTTCTTAAAACCACGAAAGGCAAGTACAGTTATTTTCCGATTTAAACATTAATTATGATTGTGACATGGATTGTAAATCTGAATCTGAGGTTATGTCTTTTCTGTTTTGTTTAGATCTATCTTTTTCTGTATCTCTTTCTTCTTTATGTTCTATAGCCAGGCTACTACGAGCCTGCGTCGAATCTCATAAGAGATTAACGCACGAACGCTAAATTTTGGGACAAATAATGAATAATGCATAATTGGACATGAAACTGTTGCCTATGAGACTATTGCCTATGACTATGATTCATGACTATGAGACTATTGCCTATGACTATGATTCATGCCTATGAGACTATTGCCTATGACATTGAATAAGAAACTATTGTGATTAGTCGCCTATGACTATTGTGGTTAGTTGCCTATAACTATAGTAGTTAGTTTCTTATGCCTATTCCCTTAATGATGTTAGATCTCATATTTAGTATGTAACTTTGCTAGTTTATTCCCATTCACTGTTATGTACATCGAGCCTAGTGGGGCCATTATCATTGTATTTGGTTCATTATTGCATGCCTATTCTTTCTTGTGCTTATCCCCTATTCCTTTTGCTAGGGCCATTTCATGAGTATTTAGAGAACTTGTGGAAACATGTTATACGGGGATTGGGCATAGCTTAATTAAGTTAATTTTGGCATAACAAATATGTTGGCATAATCTGAATTGGCTATAATAGAGAATGATTTACATGTGTATTAGTCTTGGACAAAAATGGTAAACTAGAATATTAAATCTAGTTTGGACATGAACTGTAAATGGGAATATTAAGGCTAAGATTTGGGGCATATATTGTATTTTGAATTATGACCTTGATTTGGGCATGTATGTTTAGGCTAAATTTATGATTAGGAAAGATATGTAAATAGAGTTTTAGATATATATATATATAATTTGCTAAATCTGTTATCTTCTAAATCCGTTAAATTGCCTAATCCGTTATTTGCTGAATCTGTTGAACTGCCTAAACTGCTGAATCTGTTATCTGCTAAATCTGTTGAATCGCTTAAACTGCTAAATCTGCTACCTGTTGAATTGTCTGATCTGTTGAAAACTAGATAATGGTAATCTGGGTATGGAAATCCATAGACTCGACCTAAGATTTAGTAAAAACATGGAAATTTGATTAATCTGTTGTATCCTATAAAGAAATTTAATATGTTAGATAAACAGAATTAGTCTGATATCTGAAAAATCTGTATTGGAATGAATTGGCTATGACACGAGGTTAGACTTTGTTTGCGGTAGAAGCCTGCCCGGGACAAACCGGCTTAACCAGCGACCGCAAACTGTTAGTCTAATGTGAGAGGTCGTAGGCATAACTAAAATATGCTTAGACACGAGGTTAGGTCTGGCTTGTGGCAGAAGTCTTCCCGGAACCGCCCGGCATATCCAGCGGCCACAAGCTACCGACCTAATGTGAGAGGTCTGTGCATTAATATTTAATTAATGCAAATCTGGGGTAAGTATGATGTCTAAAACGTTTTGGGTAAATAGGGTTAAACCAATCGGACTGATGAATTTAATAAAACCTGTTTCGTGAATCTGTAGGCCCAATACAAAGTTAGACAATCTGTTAAGAACTGTACATCTGATCCGTTTGTCTGAAAACTCGTTAACTTGATTTTCTGATCTGTGAACTAGTTGACTTGAACTATGTATGTCTGAATTTGTAAACAAGTTAATCTGAAAACTGTTAGTTTGGGGACACAAGGTTAGGAGGGAAATTACTTGTGTCATCTGTTGTTTGGGACCCATATTAGTCAGTAACTCTTTCTGGTATCAAAACTTTGACCCAACAGTAGGTAGGATCCGGGCACGCTTACTGAACTAATTATAAGCGGTTCATTCTGATAATGGCGAAGGGTGTTGATGGTGCGTTCCAACTGGGTCATGTGCATGCATGGATCCCAGTCTGCCTCTGAGGATGTAAGACGCCGTGACATCAGTAAATAGGTATGTGCCAATTGGTTGTCACTTTAGGGAGTGATTCACCCTACTGTGGGGTCGACACAGGGTATTTTTGTATTAGGGAGTTGATCGTTTGGGGTAGGGTTTTAGGGTACACTTAGTTCTGTCTGTTTCTGTTGGTACCGTCTGTTTCTGTTGGGTGGTAACACCTGTCTGTTTCTGCGTGGTACCGTCTGTTCGAGTGGTAAAGGCCCATTTACTAGTGTACACCTAATTCTACATTCTGTTTCCATAGGGATTAATCTGTTTCTGTATCTGTACCTTTTGTTCGGGTGGTAAAGGCCCATTATTAGCATTTTGTTTCTGCTAGGGTGGTAAAGGCCCATTACTAGCATTCTCTTCTGTGGAAATTATCCTGTTTCCGTTTCTGTTTTAGTTTAGACATTGGGGTGACACCTAATCCTGTTATACTAGTATTAGTGCAGAGAGGTGAAAAGTAGTAGCTTACATCATTCTGTTCTTTTTCTGTTTAACCTAAGTATATCTGCTACTCCTGTTACTGTTATCTCGCATGCAGTTTTATTTTCATGTCATAATTATTATTATCTGTTCATATGCTGAAAGTCACTGGACTTGCCAGACTTTATCTCTGACCTTGCTTGTTTTCACCCCTTTTTCTTCCGTTTCCCCCCAGGTTTGTAGGGTGGAAATCTAGGAGCTTGAATCAGATCTTCTCTTCTTGAATTATCGTCTGGCTTTGGCATGGCAGTTTATGTTGGGGATTATGATTTTAAAAACTATGCATTCTGAAGGCTTTTGTACAAGACTGATATTTTGTACTTGAATTCTGATATTGTGATTTGAAAGGATGTAACCAAACTTACTTCGGTTTCTATCGTAATAAAGCTATAAATTTTGCAAGTACTGTTTTATCTGTCATGTAAGTTTCTGTTCTGTCTACTAAAATGCTCCATCAAAGTTAAGGCATTCCCTTTGTGAGTGACCTTAACGGAGGTGGGGTGTTACACTTGGTATCTGAGCTGAAGGTTACCAGATTGGGTAAAGTTTTTGAAAACTATTTTCAAAAAGGTTTTAAAAAGAAGTATTTTCGAAAGTAAAGCCTATTTTTGAAAAAAAAAATCCCCAAAAGCCATATATCTATCTTTTGATCCTCTGTTTGAATCTTTGTTTCTTTCTTTCTCCGGGGCTCCCGGCTTTCTGGGGGGTAACCTCATCGCGGCATGGTTTTGTAGGCTTGATAAGACTACGACACAGGTCAAAGGGCAAATAAACGCCCGACTTCCATCTGTAGCCGCAGTAGTCTCTCCTATGGCTAATTTTCTTTCGAGCTTTGTAGGATTTTCCATGCGATGGAGGCAGCTTTCGAGGGACTTGTCAAATAGTAAAGATGAGAATGATGGAGATTGGCTAAGGAGCACAACCAAGGATGAGAAACTCATGGATATGGACTTGGTTCACAAAGGAGGCGAAAAAGGAAACACAAAAGAAGGAAGAAAAGTCTGAAGATAAAGGAGGAGAAAAGTGCTTTACTTATGGAAGCTTGACTCACCTGGACAAGGATTGCCGAAAGAGGAAGGACACTCACTTCAACTGTGGTGAGATGGAACACTTCACTAGGGACTTCCCGAAGAAACGGGGGCAAGGACAGAGGACATGACCTACTTCGGGAAGGCAGGCGAATGCTCTCATAGTTGGTGGATAGGATAGAAGTAGGAAGATTTCCGTAGAGAGTTTAGTTTCCTTACCTGATTATTGAGTTAGAACTCTTTCCGATTATGGCATTCTGATTTCGTAGTCGAGTCTCTGCACTTTAATACTAGTCTTGTTTCTGATCTGGTTATAGTCTCAAACCCCATAGGGGTTATGACTCATCTGCTTGTGATAGATTGGGGTTTGAGAGATATCTGTGTTAGGCATCAAGTAGGACGCATACATTCTGGGTTTTATCATGCTTAGTTTCCTAAGAATCATTTGGTAATTTGATCTATACTAGTAGTCTGTAAGCATCTGGATATTTCTGAAAAGGTTAATATTTCCATTTTTGACATTATCTAAAGAGGGTAATCCTCTGGGTATCAATCTGATGTTGATTTCGGTCTTCGGGGCCGATACTTAGGGGAATTATCCTCTCAACCAACGCCTAACGGAAACCAAATTTTTGTTTTATCTGAACTCGCTTCCATCATTCAACTGTATCCTATCGATCGAATCTTCGAATTTTAGGTAGAAACTAATGGGTGTAAACATGTGTTTGAGACATGTTATGTTTGATGGTTGCAAGTGGATGCAAATGGTTGCTAGTGGTTGCTCGTGGATGCATATACACACACTAGGCACTAGATCGGCGCGAAAACACTCTCATACTACATATGGATATGTGAGCATTTTCAATTTCTGTGGATGCAAAATGATTGACTCATCACATGTATGTTGCATATGAATGAATGGTTGTCAATCATATAAGAATGATATCAAATAGGAAAATTGCATACATGTTGGACTCATGGCACTAACATAATTCGCATTAAGGAGGTCAACTGAATCAGTGGATCGCCTGATCTTTGCATTAGATAAGGAACATATACACACACTTTTTCATATGTTCATACAACATTAGAATTTTTCTAAGGACAATGGATGTTCGTGGATGATGGTTGAGTAGATGGATGACCGGATGGTAGGACACATTCTTCTCAACTTGAAGATTTCGGGGACGAAATCCTTTAAGGAGGGGAGAATGTAACACCCCGTATTTTCTGTGATCGTATATGTAACAAATCAGAATATAATTAAATTATAAAATAAGAATAAAGGGAAACGGGTTGCTCCAATGCGTTCGTCTCGAAATTCTGCTTGGAAACGAGTCCGAGTTTTTGAGAAACGGAGTCTGTTTGAAGGAGATATGGCCCTCCAAAGTTTCAGAGAATTTCAGAATCGAAAACAGCTCGAAAATTCGAATTCAAAATCCCAGAACAGGCTGGGCGGGAAAATTCCTGCCCATGGACCAGGTCGACCTGGGGGTCGACCATAGTGTCGACCTCCCAGGGGCCAGGTCGACCATAGTGTCGACCTGGGGGTCGACCTGGCCAGACCAGGTTGACCATAGTGTCGACCTCCCAGGGGCCAGGTCGACCATAGTGTCGACCTGGGAGTCGACCTGGCCAGACCAGGTCGACCATAGTGTCGACCTGGGGGTCGACCTGCTCCCGAAACCAAGTTTTTGAACCTGGTTCATTCTGATGTATCCGGTCTCGTTTTCTATCTAGATTCGTCTGCCTAATCCTATATAAACAGCCCCCTAGCCTCATTTTCTCTACACAATTTCATTCTGTCTATACTCTGTCTCTGTTCTGAATAAAAAAATAAAAATGGCGTCGCTACACTGCTGGGATCAAAACTTGGACTGATGCATCTTCTTCCAACCTGAATAGAATTAAAAGCTAAATCAAATCTCAAATCAAAGTTTAGAGCTACAACAACAATTAATGAAGAGTAATTCAGCCTTTCTGCATCAACACTAGTTTATTATCCTTTCTTAAAACCACAAAAGGCAAGTACAGTTATTTTAAGATATAAACTTTAATTATGATTGTGACATGGATTGTAAATCCGAATCCGAGGTTATGTCTGTTGTGTTCTGTTTAGATCTATCTTATTCTGTATCTCTTTTTTCTTTCAATTCTATAGCCAAGCTACTACGAGCCTGCGCCGAATCTCATAAGAGATTAACGCACGAACGCTAAATTTTGGGACAAATAATGAATAATGCATAATTGGACATGAAACTGTTTCCTATGAGACTATTGCCTATGACTATGATTCATGACTATGAGACTATTGCCTATGACTATGATTCATGCCTATGAGACTATTGCCTATGACTATGATTCATGCCTATGAGACTATTGCCTATGACATTGAATAAGAAACTATTGTGATTAGTCGCCCATGACTATTGTGGTTAGTTGCCTATAACTATAGTAGTTAGTTTCTTATGCCTATTCCCTTAATGATGTTAGATCTCATATTTAGTATGTAACTTTGCTAGTTTATTCCCATTCACTGTTATGTACATCGAGCCTAGTGGGGCCATTATCATTGTATTTGGTTCATTATTGCATGCCTATTCTTTCTTGTGCTTATCCCCTATTCCTTTTGCTAGGGCCATTTCATGAGTATTTAGAGAACTTGTGGAAACATGTTATACGGGGATTGGGCATAACTTAATTAAGTTAATTTTGGCATAACAAATATGTTGGCATAATCTGAATTGGCTATAATAGAGAATGATTTTCATGTGTATTAGTCTTGGACAAAAATGGTAAACTAGAATATTAAATCTAGTTTTGACATAAACTGTAAATGGGAATGTTAAGGCTAAGATTTGGGGCATATATTGTATTATGAATTATGACCTTTATTTGGGCATGTAAGTTTAGGCTAAATTTATGATTAGGCAAGATATGTAAATAGAGTTTTAGATATATATATATAATCTGCTAAATCTGTTATCTGCTAAATCCGTTAAATTGCCTAATCCGTTATCTGATAAATCTGTTGAATTGCCTAAACTGCTGAATCTGTTATCTGCTAAATCTGTTGAATCGCTTAAACTGCTAAATCTGCTACCTGTTGAATTGTCTGATCTGTTGAAAACTAAATAATGGTAATCTTGGTATGGAAATCCGTAGGCTCGACCTAAGATTTAGTAAAACATGGAAATTTGATTAATCTGTTGTATCGTATGAAGAAGTTTAATATGTTTGATAAACAAAAATAGTCTGATATCTGAAAAATCTGTATTGGAATGAATTGGCTATGACACGAGGTTAGACTCTGTTTGCGGTAGAAGCCTATCCGGAACCAATCGGCTTAACCAGCGACCGCAAACTGTCAGTCTAATGTGAGAGGTCGTTGGCATAACTAAAATATGCTTAGACACGAGGTTAGGTCTGGCTTGTGGTAGAAGTCTGCCCGGAACCGCCTGGCATATCCAGCGGCCACAAACTACCGACCTAATGTGAGAGGTCTGTGCATTAATATTTAATTAATGCAAATCTGGGATAAGCATGATGTCTAAAACGTTTTGGGTAAATAGGGTTAAACCAACTGGACTGATGAATAAAACCTGTTTCATGAATCTGTAGGCCCAATACAAAGTTAGACAATCTGTTAAGAACTGTACATCTGATCCGTTAGTCTGAAAACCCGTTAACTTGATTTTCTGATCTGTGAACTAGTTGACTTGAACTCTGTATGTCTGAACTTGTAAACAAGTTAATCTGAAAACTGTTAGTCTGGGGACACAAGGTTTGGAGGGAAATTACTTGTGTCATCTGTTGTTTGGGACCCATATTAGTCAGTAACCCTTTTTGGTATCAAAACTTTGACCCAACAGTAGGTAGGGTCCGGGCACGCTTACTGAACTAATTATAAGCGGTTCATTCTAATAATGGCGAAGGGTTTTGATGGTGCGTTCCAACTAGGTCATGTGCGTGCATGGATCCCAGTCTTCCTCTGAGGATGTAAGACGCCGTGACATCTGTAAATAGGTCTGTGCCAATTGGTTGTCACTTTAGGGAGTGATACACCCTACTGTGGGGCCGACACAGGGTATTTATGTATTAGGGAGCTGATCATTTGGGAAAGGGTTTCAGGGTACACTTAGTTCTGTCTGTTTCTATTGGTACCGTCTTTTTCTGTTGGGTGGTAACACCTGTCTGTTTCTGCGTGGTACTGTCTGTTCGAGTGGTAAAGGCCCATTTACTAGTGTACACCTAATTCTACATTCTGTTTCCGTAGGGATTAATCGGTTTATGTACCTTCTATTCAGGTGGTAAAGGCCCATTATTAGCATTCTGTTTCTATCTGTTTCTGTTGGGGTGGTAAATGCCCATTACTAGCATTCTCTTCTGTGGAAATTATTCTGTTTCCGTTTCTGTTTCAGTTTAGACATTGGGGTGACACCTAATCCTGTTATACTAGTATTAGTGCAGAGAGGTGAAAAGTAGTAGCTTACATCATTCTGTTCTTTTTCTGTTTAACCTAAGTATATCTGCTACTCATGTTACTGTTATCTCGTATCCAGTTTTATTTTCATGTCATAATTATTATTATCTGTTCATATGCTGAAAGTCACTGGACTTGCCAGACTTTCTGTCTGACCTTGCTTGTTTTCGCCCCTTTTTCTTCCATTTCCCCCCTCCCAGGTTTGTAGGGAGGAAATCTAGGAGCTTGAATCGGATCTTCTCTACTTGAAGTATCGTCTGGCTTTGGCATGGTAGTTTATGTTGGGGATTATAATTTTAAAAACTATGCATTCTGAAGGCTTTTGTACAAGACTGATATTTTGTACTTGAATTCTGATATTGTGATTTGAAAGGATGTAACCAAACTTACTTCGGTTTCTGTTGTAATAAAGCTACAAATTTTTCAAGTACTGTTTTATCTGTTTTGTAAGTTTCTGTTCTGTCTACTAAAACGCTCCATCAAAGTTAAGGCATTCCCTTTGTGAGTGACCTTAACGGAGGTGGGGTGTTACATATTCGACGAATAACTAATATACGATAACTCCTTTTTAACTCTATTCGAATAACTAAATATTCGATAACTCCTTTTTAACTCTATTCGAATAACAAATATTCGATAACTCTAATTGATTTACTCTATTCGATTAAGTCTAATCGATTAACTCTAATCGATAACTCTAATTGATTAACTCTAAACCTAATCGATTAAATCTAACTCTAATCGATTAACTCTAATCCTAATCGATTAACTCTAACTCTAATCGATTAACTCTAATCCTAATCGATTAACTCTAATTCGATTAACTCCATTAAATCATTTTGATTAACACATTTCGATTAACACATTTTGATTAACTCCTTTGATTAACTCTACGTCCATATTCAGTTTCAAATATCGATGTTGAAATCGATTCTTACTTCTCTATATAAGTCCTGACTCATATATTCTATTTATCCAGTGATAAACATTTGATTTAATTTATAAAATATTATTTATAAATTAATCTTCTCAATCTATCGGTAAGAACAAATTCTATTTAAAATCTTTGCTTTAAATCTATACCATGTGATACCCGTGTGCGAAGCATGGGTTTAAATCTTTCAAACATAAAATTCTCTTTTTATAATATACTTTTCATTTTCTAAATATTCCTTTTATAATTTTATTTATTTTCTAAATAAATATTCCTTTTATTTTATTTTATTTATCAAATGATAAATATTACTTTTATAATTCTATTTATTTTCTAAATAATTATTCCTTTTCTATTTGCTATACAAATAATTTCCTTTTCTATTTGTTCTACAAATAATTTCCCTTTTTATTTGTTTTACAAATATTTATTTTTATAAAATCTCTTGATTTTTTAAGTATTACTTTATATAAAATCCTTTGATTTTATAATTATTTCAATTTCAATATAACATTGAAAAATCCCTTTTTATATTCCAGTATTTGTTATGGTATTGAACATACCATATATCACTGATCAATATTATCCAAACACACACAATCAACAACAGATTGTATATCACATCATATATCACAATATATAAAAAAAACAGTAAAATAAATGTTGAGGAATCCAGTTGGATCCCTCCAACCTGTTTCCCTGCATCGCAGATGTTAAACACTATAATTAACATCAACTTCATTGCAATATGAACTGTTCTGATAAACAGAATCATTATAAAATTAACGATATATATTATATAATTTCAACCAACTGACTAGTATTTCATCCAAACAGTCAACACATAGCAATCAACCAATATTTATCAGTTCTAAAAATACATTATAAAAATATAAGTGTTCAGAGTTAGTGAGTTTTACTCACTTTGGCAGTTCATGGTTAAATTACGATAAACTATTGTTTGATTCAGATCGAACAATTTATTTCTCCATAAATTCAAACAAGCTCCAATCCATTTCAAACCAGTTCCATTTTGTAGTGTTCGTCCCTACGATCCCAACGGATCTGATCGTTCGTAAAACCGACACTGCATGAACGAGATATTGCGTTAATAAATTAACATACTATATATAAATTCAAATTAAACTAAATAAAAGTTTAGTGGGCCTTTACCCCTATAAATCACCAACGACCCAACCCAAGTCCCAGAACCCAAACCCGCATAGATAAATATCCTCATCTTTCCCCAATACGCATTCTCCCATTCCAGAAAATGTTCCCCGTTGACCCAGTTTGACCCGCTCTCTGACCGACCATGGCCACCGCTCTGACCACCCATCTCCGGCGCCGACCTCACCATCAGCCTCGCCACCCAAAACTGTACCTGGCCATCACCACTTCGTCGAACTCGATGCAACTCCTAAAAACCCACCTGCTACCATTTTCTTCGACTTCGCCAGGTCGCTTTCCACCACCGACGCTCATCGACCACCAAAAGACCACCGTCCTGACCCCTTGCAACGACGACCCCGCCTACCACCTCAATTCGACCTCCGGTGCCCCTTAAGTGAAGCTGACTTCAACCCTAGATCGCGGTTTCAAAACTGTAGTGAACCAACGAGTGTTCGAATGCTTTCAAACTCACACCAGATGTCGAGCATGATCTAAGGAACTCGAAAATACTAGTTTCAAGAATTATGGGATTTATTTTGATTTTAAAAGAATTTATGAAGATCAGGAAATATTTTAGTGAAAGAGAAACTTGCGGCGCAAATAATTTTTGACCTAAGAAAACTGATTTTGGGTTTAGGATTTTTAAGGGTTATTTATATGAGGATTTAAATATATTTTTATTAGAATATTATATTTATTTTAAGCAATCGCTATTTATATTCGTCCTCTAAAATTCTTGTGATCACATACGATACCCAAAAATCACGAAACTGGTAATGCACCTACAGTTCGACATTACGGATCCAACGAAACTAGTTTCGTTGAATTCCGACTCCGTTTGCTCATACACCGTATTTTTAACCGTCAAATTACCGACTGTTTTTCACATTAAAAATCCATACAACCACATACTGACTCTAAAAATCACGAAACTGGAAATTTAACAATAATTTAATATTACAGATCCAAAAAATTAGTTTCGTCGAAAACAGAGGTCGTTTGCAAAACTGGCTATTTTTAAAGCTCTAAATAACCCATTTAAATTTATAAATATATTTAAAAATAATTAAATTAAATATAATTAAATTTATATTATTGTATATATTCACAATAGAATATCATACAGCTCCAATTGGATTTATAACTTGATGTTTCCAATTTTCCAGTTATATCGATATTCGATTTATATTTAAACCCTTTTAAAAATATAAGTAAATCGATATAAATTATAAAGGAATTCCATAGCGACTTTTCTAAAATTTGAGTTGGACATAACTCAAAATCTACATGACGAAATCCTGATTTTTCTCTTCCATCAGAAAAATATACTTCACCAGCTCCTAACGTTTCTTGTTTCACAGAAATCCGATTTAAAACGGACCTTGTATATTCAGTTGAAGTTCAAATCGCCAAATAGCGAACTGCCTTGCCATTTCGCGCTCGATTATAATTATAATATAATTATACGTTCAAACTTTCGGTATTTAAATATATTCGTTATTTTAATTCAATTCTAAGATGAATTTATATTTTAAATTATCCAATTCACATAATATTGTGAATTCCACTATTTTTTATTATTTCAGAAATTAAATATATTATTTATTTTAATTAAATATTCCATTTAATTTAATCAAACGACCCTTTAATTCTTTGAATCACTATTTAAATAATTAAATTAATTAATTATTATACTGTAAAAATACGGGACGTTACATTCTCCCCCCTTAAAATAATTTCATCCTCGAAATTGCTAAGGTAGAAAACAAACCATATTGACTGGTTAGAACTTATTTGTTCACTTCTTAACTTCAGTTTCAACTGAACCAATTTAATTTCAATTAAATATTTATTCATTCCTATTAACGAAAATTTTCTAACACCTTAACTTTTCGAAAAATTCCGCCAGCACCTCCTTTTTACTAGTTAATAGCTCAAACTCCAACTCGCCTCTCTGGGCCTTCTTCAACCCAAAAGAAAATCAAACATCCAAGCGGCTTGCCAAATCGGCTCATGAAAACCTCATACCCAATATAAATATAAACTGGTACCTTTTTGTCGGGCATATCATTCCATCTTTCATATCGGCTACTAATTCAACATATACAAATGTTATCCCAATCAAACTCAAATCACTTTTATCTCCAACACAACCATTCGCTTATCCAAGCCAAATTCAATTTCAAATTAAAGTTCCATTCTCGATTTTCAAATTCTTAACTCATCAATCCAATACCATTTCGGATTCCTATGTCACAAATCAAATTTTCTCGATATCATTCTAATCCAACTCGATTTCCACTTAATTGGTTTTCAATTCAATTCCAATTTATTTCCACAAATTTCTGTTTGCTTTCACAAGTATTATTTAACTTGTTTTTAATTCAAACAATCTTTCCCAGATAGATTCAAATAGCTTAGCCTTTCTAAAAATCAAATATCCTTTTTCGGAATTCAAAACAACTTGCTTTTCTCAAAACAATTCAAAAACCAAAGTCTTTGGTAGTAATCCGTCACTTACAACTCGAAAATGAACACCGATGATGGTCGACTTCATCGTCGGAATCTATTTTCCAGCGATCGAAGTTAATTCAATACTATATCACTTTCAAAACCATTTCTAAACAATTCCATTTTGAAATCAATTCAAAATATCATTTGCAATGCTTTAAACAATTTAAAATCTCCCAGGATTTTAAAATTCTCATATATTTAATCCAAATCGATCTACAATCACTTTTCCAAATTTTGGGAATTTCAATTCATTTCAGATTTAAATTTCAGATTTAATTCATGTCGTAACACTTATACGAATTCTAATTGGTTATTTATATAACCATTTCAATTATAATCAACCAACACATCCAATATACTATATTTCCAATATATATGTTTTCTTGATATTAAAATATATTTGGGCAAAATTATTTCATTACCCTCTTTTCAAAATATACCATGTCGGTTCATCGTATTCGAGTGTTCAGAAACTCCTATCGATACAGTGGATCAAACTGATTGACCAGAACTTATAAAAAACTCAACCAATAAATCTCCACAATATAAATTTTTTTTATATTGAATAACAAATACGTTAACTCGTATATATACACTCAAACTCAGTCTAGGGTATTACTAACCCCATCTCTTCTGAGTCACGCCACAGAGCCAGGGTAATTACTTAACCTTTAGCTCTGATACCAACTGTAACGTCCCAGAAATTTGCGATCTTGGGTCATCGACATAAAACCCACGTCGATTATCCAAACATCGAAAATACTGGTAGTTAATGAAAGAAATTAGAGGGTGAGGATAGATAAGATAGAAACTTAGAATAGAAGAAGAAGAACATACAACATCAGAGTAAACACGAATCTCACAGCAGAACGAATAAATATATTTCATAACATAACTTTGAAATAAAACAATATCTGTATACAATACCATTATTAGAGTATAACACTTACAATGCAGCGGAAATAACAATAGCTATATAATCCTGAAGCCTCCTGCTCCAACTCTTCAAGTATCTGTAAATCCATACTACTTGACTTCCCGTACAAAATTGGGCACCCAAGAGTTTAGGGAAAACAAAACAAAATAAACTCTAGGTCAGTCATGTGACTGGTATGAGTAAACTCAAATAATTTGATTTTACTTTCAAAATTCTTTTTGAAACGACCCGTAACTTCCCCGTGAAGGAAAGAGCGGATACTATGAGAACAAGGCACAAAAGAACGCAGACAGAAGAACATTTCATTGCTTATTACAACAATTCCATCAGAGTACAAGAACATACATAGTATAAATGAATAAATGTTACACAGAAAATATCAGAGATTACAATAATTTACAGAGCATTAGAAAATAATACAAAACACAACTGAAGGAGATATACGGATACAAAGCTTTTCGGATATCGTTCCAGCTGTAAACTAGGATCCTGTGAATATAAATCTGCAAAACCAAAACTACTAGCTGCCCGTGTCAAAATAAGGGCACCTAGAGTTTAGGTTAAAACAATAAACTCCAAGTTAGTCATGGGACTGGTGTGAGAACTAAAACAGTTATTTAAAACTTTCCTTTAAATCAGGTATATCAAGGGACCACGCCGTATAACACGGAACGGGTTTCCTCCCAAGAATACAGTGCATATAACAAAACAGCGCAATGCTTTTTGAAAAAATGAAGCTATTATAAGACCCAGGTCCTATCACACAATGCAACCAAGCCGGGGGATAGGGTTTTCCCTTATAATAGCCAAACATGCTTGGTACGTTTAAAACAAATCATTTGATACTATTGTAAGTGTATAGTGTCAAAACAATTTCAATCATAAATATCAATCATAGACGACATGGGTACCATATATCATGTCGCCATACTAGGCTCTACAATCAAAACCGCACTGTCACGTATTTGGAAATTGGGTTTCCATCTGTGAACTAAGGCAAAAGATAGTCCTTACCGATTCGAGACGCTCTAGCCCGTGTCTCAGGAACAGCCGCAACCGCCCCTTGGATCGTCAGGGCCGGTCCACCGATGTTGATTATAATGCCTGAACACTACGTTTCCCCGCCCTTTGGGGCGTAAATGAGCCAACAAATGACTCCATCGGCTTCACATAGTCACCGATATATCCGAGGCGCCTCGCAATAGCAACAACCACATAAGTCAAACTCGTCAAGACGTGTAAAACCACTGACGCCACTTCTAACTAGAAAGAAACGCATGTCCGCCCTGAGGTCCTTCTCCCATTTCTGGTTCACAACCGGGGTGTGAGGCCCGCGAATCAACGTTACACAAAGCTATGCCACACAGGCCGCGCTTTGATCATCAACCACAAGACTCTGCTTTTCAACAGAAGCCTTGATCAATTGCCACTTAGGCATGCCAAATAGGCAATTCACTCCATGCGTTTGATATCCACCAATATATAACCCCTGAGCTCGTATGTCTCAGAGAAGGGCGTTAAGCAAGAGAATAAATTCTCCGCCGCCAAAAAGATATATATTTAATAGAAATCAATCACACAGAATAAAATCCAATGTCAGACACACAGTCCATTTACAAGTTTGTTCTGGGTCTGAACGAAACCGGAGGCACTTAGTACCCCGCATATCCATCGATCTCCAAGTACGTCTGGACGATCACCAACTGATTCCATCCTCTTGGGTGTACGGCCCAATCAAGATCATCAGTAATTATCCAAACGACGTGAAGACCTCTGGTCTTTAACCACCGTCTTCATCTTCGACTAATCGCCTAATCGGTTATTCAGAATGGGATAAACCCGGTCTTTCCGAATAACTCGCGTATATAATAAACAAGTGTTACACTAACACAACATACGCCTCATTCCAATTCATCAGTCACTAACCGTAAATTAACAAGAGAATAATTCCCCAAATATTAACCCCGAAGGCCAAAACCAACATCAGATCAATATCCAAAAAACCATTCTGCTTAGCTAACCGACAGTTATTTTCTAAATTTCACATTCTTAGGGAAAGGTTCCCATTAATTTTATCAAAGATAAGTCTTTTAAATTTATTCTTTAATCTTCCTTTGAATATCACTTCAAACTAGTCAGGATTAACGAACCTTACCGAAGTAATCATTTGTTTTAATTTCCCAATCCCAACCTATTCATCCCATGAAGTAAAACTGGTCATACTTCATATCTAACACCATGGTGTTATCGGTAAATTCAATTACCATTTCACGTTCAAATCTAATTAAAGATTTAACAATCGCCTGGAGCAAAACTGGTGATACTCCATTCTCAATCTTTTCAATCTAATTAAAGATTCATTAAAACTCTACTTAGTTTTAATCATTGACTGGGTTAAAGAATCAATGTCATTTAAAACACGGTTCACGATAAACCCAAAAATCAATACCAATTCAATTCCAATTAAATATTATTCAATTGGTACACTTCATTAAATCTAAATAAAAAGATTTAATCTTTTTCTCAACTGGGCTTAAGAACAGTGTTAATGAAGACACCATTCATGACAAACCCAAATCACATTTGATATTAAATACAAGGCTTTGAATAGAAAATATATCGGCTTATATTCAATATCAAATTCTACGACCAACAGATATCGTATTGGAAATAACGATATATATATATATATATCTTTCAAATTTCCATAACAACATCCGCATAATCACGAAATCCAACATCGAACTATTCCGAAGATGATTTCGATTCAAATCCATTCCAATTTAATTATTGGAAATCCTGGTTACTTTTAAAACCCTTTTCAAATTCAATTTATTTATTTAAAAATAAATAGAATTATAATTCTAGTTCAAAACTAGTTCATTTCGATAAAAATCTATTTTTATCTATTCAAATGTGGAGTTTTTCATCCCAATTCTTCCCAAATCATTTCTTATGATCTTGCACAAATTATTGATATTTTTAATAATTTTATCAAGGCCCGTACAGTCGATTTCCATCAACGGCCATCGAACTGCACTTACAGCGACCTTTTCCAAATTTGATTTGGACATAATTCCAAATCCAACCGTTAGATTTCAAATTTCTAATATTCATTGGAAAGCACTTTTTGATACGAACCAAATGGTTCCGGTTTTAGGAGAATCCGACGGTTGGATCTCCCGTAATGTCCGTTCGAAGTCAATGGTAAAAATTCACGAACTACCGCAGCGCGACGCGTTCTATACAGGCCATTATATTATATATATAATATATATAATATATACTTCGTCGATTTCCTTTTGAAACGTATTTTATAAATCGTTTTAAATTCGTTTTCAAAACGATTTCCACTTCATTTAAAATTCAAATCAAAATTGAATTTTTCCTTATAGATTCGTTTTAATTTCATTTCAAATTGATTTCAATTCAAATCGATTTTTAATTCAATTTCAGCCCGTTTTCAATTCAATTCAATTTCAATTCGAATTCATTTTTATTCAATTTCAATTCGAATTCATTTCTGTTCAATTTCAATTCGAATTCATTTCTATTCAATTTCAATTCGAATTCATTTCTATTCAATTTCAATTCGAATTCAATTCTATTCAATTTCAATTCGAATTCATTTCTATTCAATTTCAATTTCAATTCGAATTAAAGTCTATTCAATTTCAATTCGAATTAAAGTCTATTCAATTTCAATTCGAATTCATTTCTATTCAATTTCAATTCGAATTCAATTCTAGATATTCGATTTTGAAATCACTTTCAATATTC
This sequence comes from Allium sativum, assembly GCA_030737875.1. Lineage (NCBI taxonomy): Eukaryota > Viridiplantae > Streptophyta > Magnoliopsida > Asparagales > Amaryllidaceae > Allium > Allium sativum. Next base: position 336,945,642 of record CM060909.1, on the reverse strand, counting down.
ATTATAAAATCGATAAAATTCCCATTCGTGTTAAAATGTCGTGTAACTACTTAACACGGCTTCACATTTCTATTTTCAAATATTCCATTTCAAATATTTCTTTTTTTCGAATATTTCTATTCAAATATTTATTTTCCAATATTTCTATTTAAATATTTCTTTTTCAAAACTGGAATGAGGCCCAATCAATTACCATATAATGTTAATTATATGGATTTTCTACAACACATGTATAAAATAACAATGATAAATAATCAACCATCATCCAGAGTGCACCACACAACTGCATAAGCATTAAATATAAATAATTAACGCTTACACAGTCTGTCGACCAATCGATCGACATACAACTAAACAATCGGGACTAGTGTACGTCAAATATCATCCCAATACTCGTGTGGGGTTTCAAACAATCAAACACATGTTTTATTTGTGCAGTTGGGCGATGTGTAAAATTTATCGTCCCAATCAATATCAGTCAAATGTGTGTATATAAACAAATCGTTCAATTTGTTTATATTAATTTATTTCATTTCATATATACGTTAAAAATTCTAGATTTAACTACAAAATATTTTTAACTATATAAATATTTTATTTCATTTCACATCACATTACACAATCAACTACACATCAAAATCAAACAAACAAGCATACAAGCCGTCCATGGTCTATGGACGACGGGTGTCGGGTGCTACTAAACACCGTCTGCATCCTAGTATTTATTTTAACTAGAAAATTAAATTAAGAGTGAGAAGTTCTCACCGACTAGCTAAACCAATGCCATGACTCTTCATATGTAGAAATCTTTGTCGTTCTCGCCTTTCGTCAATTTCATCGCTCGTAGCCACTACATATATAAAAATCACATTTTTATATCTACGCTATATGGATAAAAATTCTATTTTTACACCACTACTATATAGATAAAAATTCTATTTTTATTTTTCACATATGATAAAAATTCTATTTTTACACCGCTACTATATAGATAAAAATTCTATTTTTATAACGGTGTTCATATAATAAAGATTATATTTTTATCACGCTATTCTCTATATAAAAATTATATTTTTATATCTACTTCTAATATAAAGATTGAATTTTTATTTCACTACATATTTAAAGGTCAAATTTTTACTGTCTAAATAATATAAAAATCGTATTTTTATACTTTCTATACTATAAAAATCATATCTTTATAATCTCCTACCAATATAAAAATTATATTTTTAATTTGCTACTCATATCAAAGTCGAATTTTTATTTCGCTGCAACACATATAAATCTCGTATTTTTATATTCATACTTATACAAAATTTTATTTCTAACTTACCACTCGAATAAAAATTGTATTTTTAACCTTTCTATAATATAAAAATTATATTTTGAACCTTTCTATAATATAAAAATTATATTTTTACTCGACTAAAAATCATATTTTTACATGAATAAAAATCTCATCTTTAAATTAGAAAAATTTAATCTCTCCTAAATTAAAAATGAAATCTTTGCTAAATTAAAGATATGGTCTTTGCTAAATAAAAATTCATATATTCCTATAAGCCTAAAACCACATTCATATTGGAATTTAAAACTAGGAAACTTACGTTGATTTTTTCTTGGTTTCATTGCCAGAGCAGCTCGTTGGTGGTTGCTCAGTGGTGCGTCGGAGATGCGGAAGGAGCGGCCAGGTCAGGCGGGACAGTGGCGCTCGTGTAGGTGGCGGTCTTCGAGGGGAGCGCGGTCGGTTGAAGAACGAAGGGAAGGAGAAGGAAAGGAAGAAGAGGAGGACGGAGTGGAAGTGGAGGAAGGGGGCGTCGACGGTGTTGGTCGGAGGCGCGTTGGCCAGGAGGTGGGGCCAGGGAAGGAGGAAGCGGCGGATAGAGGCGGAGAGAGGTGGTGCGAGAGGGGAGAAGAAGAAGCGGAGGAGGGAGGCTATGGGGGCGCTGCGCCTCCTGGTGGTGGCGACGATCGGTGGGGGGGGGGGCATGAATCGCGATCCCCCTTTTCCCCTTTTTTTTATTTTTTCCTTTGAGTGATTTGAAGAAACATGGGGGGGCCTAATCGTGGGTATAGGAGGAGAGAGGGGTATTTTTATATTTAATTTATTTAATTACTTAATTTCAAAAAGCAATTTTTTTATTTTGACCTTGAAACGAGACCCACCGCTTGTTATCCATAGTTAATTACCCCCACTTCGAACACAATGGGATATGTATCGTAGGCTGTTTCGATCGTATCGACCAGATTCCGTCAAAATCAACATATAACTCTATATATTGAATTTGAACGCACATTTCAATTTACCGGGGCCACATACTAACTAAAAAAATTCCCGAAAAATATTTTCTAACTTTGTATTGACGATACGGTCCAAAAAAAACTAATTTCGTCGAATTCTGAGACCGTTTGAAAAATGGCCATTTTCCAGTCGATTAAAATCAACTAAAACTGGTCAAACGCGTTTTCTTATGCCACGCTCACATATTGAATCGGAAAATTATGAAATTTGAAACCTAGCAATAACTTTACATCCCGGATCAAACAAAAGTGGTTTCATCGAAATCCGAGGTCGTTTGCAAAATGGCTATTTTCGAGGGCCGAAATTCCATAGCGTCTATTCTGAAATTTCTACTGGACGTATCTTTTTATCCCCGCTATGAAATTTCGATTTTTCGGATTCGTTGGAAAGATATCCTCTATTAGATTCTATTATTTTTGGTTTCGCTAAAATCCAGTTTATTTTGCACCCGGTATGTTCATTTAAAGTTTGAAATCGAATTGTCGAACTACCACGCCATTTTCAATTCCTTTTATAATTATAAATAAATATTTATATTCTAATGACGATCTATATAAATATATACGTTCGAATTCTATTTGAAATAAATTTCTCGTCGATATTATTTAAAATAATTCATTTTAAATATTCAAAATTCGCTAAAATTGCCAAAATAAAAATTTTAAATTGGCTCGGATTTTCGGGTTATTACATTCTCCCCTACTTAAAACTTTTCGTCTCCGAAAAGGAACGAAGCCGAAAGTTGTTTAACAAATCAACACAACTTTCATTATTTTCGTTACGGCTTAAGTTCTTCAACTTTTCAGTTTCTAAGAACTTTTCAAATTCTTCAAAAATTTGGCTAACACCCTAAATTTCCGAAAAATTTAGCCATAACCTCCCCTGGACCGGGGACTTCGGGATATTTCATATAGCCTCCCATGGCCTTCTTCAATCCAAAAGAAAAAGAAAAAGCCAAGCGGCTAGCCAATCGGCTCATAAAATCATCATCACCCAAACAAAACAGTAAATTATCGTAAACATGTACCTATTTGTCGGGCAAACAAATTTTATTCTTCTGCTCTAGCCTCCTTGCTGTGACCTGTTCAATGTAAGTACATGTATATGCAAGCAAACGCGACCAATTTTCAATACAATTCAATATTTGGTTCAATTAGGCTAAATGGTTCAACATATAATTAATTCAAACAATAATCTGACAACACAACCATCAATCAATTAGTTGTTTAGAATTTCAAGCACATAACTTTGATATTTATAAAGAAAATCATGTTTTTGATGCCAAATCACAACAATAAATCTATCTATATTTTGGTTCTCACACCAGTCTAATGGAAATATATAGATATCACACCTTCGAAACTCGAACACAAAGACTGATGATGTCGCGACATCACCAGAATTGTCCCCGGGCGACTAGAGTGTGATTCTATATCTATCTAGTATATTAAAACTTCGAATATACGTTCATGACGCATATATGCAAAACCTTTATATACTAGATTGTCCATATCAATATAAATAAATTATTCAAATACGTATAAAATGGTTTAAATTTCAAAACAAAATTTGTTTTCATTTGAAAAATATACTCTTCACACTCGTTCTAGGATACTACCGATCCTATCTCTAACGAGTCATTCTAATTGGATATTACTAATCCAATATCTGATGAATTCTTTCGTTTGGTTCTAATGTGTCTTGTTCTAGAGCTCTGTAAACCAAAGCTCTGATACCAACTGAAATGACCCGTAACTTCCCCGTGAAGGAAAGAGCGGATACTATGAGAACAAGGCACAAAAGAACATTTCATTGCTTATTACAACAATTCCATCAGAATACAAGAACATACAGAGTATAAATGAATAAATGTTACACAGAAAATATCAGAGATTACAATAATTTACAGAGCAGCGGAAAATAATACAAAACACAACTAAAGGAGATATACGGATACAAAGCTTTCGGGATATCGTTCCAGCTGTAAACCAGGATCCTGTGAATATAAATCTACAAAACCAAAACTACTAGCTGCTCGTGTCAGAATAAGGGCACCCAGAGTTTAGGTTAAAACAATAAACTCCAGGTCAGTCATGGGACTGGTGTGAGAACTAAAACAGTTATTTAAAACTTTCCTTTAAATCAGGTATATCAAGGGACCACGCCGTATAACACGGAACGGGTTTCCTCCCAAGAATATAGTGCATATAACAAAACAGCGCAATGTTTTTTGGAAAAATGAAGCTATTATAAGACCCAGGTCCTATCACACAATGCAACGCAAGCCGGGGGATAGGGTTTTCCCTTATAATAGACAAACATGCTTGGTATGTTTAAAACAAATCATTTGATACTATTATAAGTGTATAGTGTCAAAACAATTTCAATCATAAATATCAATCATAGACGACATGGGTACCATATATCATGTCGCCATACTAGGCTCTACAATCAAAACCGCACTGTCACGTATTTGGAAATTGGGTTTCCATCTGTGAACCAAGGCAAAATATAGTCCTTACTGATTCGAGATGCTCTAGCCCGTGTCTCAGGAACAGCCGCAACCGCCCCTTGGATCGTCAGGGCCGGTCCTCCGATGTGGATTATAATGCCTGAACACTACGTTTCCCCGTCCTTTGGGGGCGTAAATGATCCAACAAATGACTTCGTCGGCTTCACATAGTCACCGATATATCTGAGGCGCCTCGCAACAACAACAACCACATAAGTCAAACTCGTTAGGGCGTGTAAAACCACTGACGCCACTTCTAACTAGAAAGAAACGCATGTCCCCCCTGAGGTCCTTCTCCCATTTCTGGTTCACAACAGGGGTGTGAGGCTCGCGAATCAACGTTACACAAAGCTATGCCACACAGTACGTGCTTTGATCATCAACCACAGGACTCTGCTTTTCAACAGAAGCCTTGATCAATTGCCACTTTGGCTTGCCACACAGGCAATTCACTCCATGCGTTTGATATCCATCAATATATAACCCCTGAGCTCGTACGTCTCAGAGAAGGGCGTTAAGCAAGAGAATAAATTCTCCTCCGCCAAAAAGATATATATTTAATAGAAATCAATCACACAGAATAAAATCCAATGTTAGACACACAGTCCATTTACAAGTTCGTTCTGGGTCTGAACGAAACCGGAGGCACCTAGTACCCCGCATATCCATCGATCTCCAAGTACGTCTGGACGATCACCAACTGATTCCCTCCTCTTGGGTGTACGACCCAATCAAGAACATCAGTAATTATTCAAACGACGTGAAGACCTCTGGTCTTCAACCACCGTCTTCATCTTCGACTAATCACCGAATCAGTTATTCAGAATGGGATAAACCCGGTCTTTCCGAATAACTCGCGTATATAATAAACAAGTGTTACACAAACACAACATACGCCTCATTCCAATTCATCAGTCACTAATCGTAAATTAACAAGAGAATACTTCCCCAAATATTAACCCCGAAGGCCGAAACCAACATCAGATCAATATCCAAAATACCATTTTGCTTAGCTAACCGACAGTTAGTTTCTAAATTTCACATTCTGAGGGAAAGGTTCCCATTAATTTTATCAAAGATAAGTCCTTTAAATTTATTCTTTAATCTTCATTTGAAGATCACTTCAAACTAGTCGGGATTAACGAACCTTACCGAAGTAATCATTTGTTTTAATTTCCCAATCCCAACCTATTCAACCCATGAAGTAAAACTGGTCATACTTCATATCTAACACCACGGTGTTATCGGTAAATTCAATTACCATTTCACGTTCAAATCTAATTAAAGATTTAACTATCGCCTGGAGCAAAACTGGTGATAATCCATTCTCGATCTTTTCAATCTAATTAAAGATTCATTAAAACTCCACTTAGTTTTAATCTTTGACTGGGTTAAAGAATCAATGTCATTTAAAACACGGTTCACGATAAACCCAAAAATCAATACCAATTCAATTCCAATTAAATATTATTCAATTGGTACACTTCATTAAATCTAAATAAAAAGATTTAATCTTTTTCTCAACTGGGCTTAAGAACAGTGTTAATGAAGACACCATTCACGACAAACCCAAATCACATTTGATATTAAATATAAGGCTCTGAATAGAAAATATATGGGCTTATATTCAATATCAAATTCTACGACCAACAGATATCGTATTGGAAATAACGATATATATATCTTTCAAATTTCCATAACAACATCTGCATAATCACGAAATCCAACATCGAACTATTTCGATTCAAATCCATTCCAATTCAATTATTGGAAATCCTGGTTACTTTTTAAACCCTTTTCAAATTCAATTTATTAATTTAAAATTAAATAGAATTATATTTCTAGTTTAAAACTAGTTCATTTCGATAAAAATCTATTTTTATCTTTTCAAATGTGGAGTTTTTCATCCCAATTCTTCCCAAATCATTTCTTATGATTTTGCACAAATTATTGATATTTTTAATAATATTATCAAGGCCCGTACTGTCGATTTCCATCAACGGCCATCGAACTGCACTTACAGTGACCTTTTCCAAATTTGATTTGGACATAATTCCAAATCCAACCGTTAGATTTCAAATTTCTAATATTCATTGGAAAGCTCTTTTCGATACGAACCAATGGTTCCGGTTTTAGGAGAATCCGACGGATGGATCTCCCGTGATGTCCGTTCGAAGTCAATGGTCGAAATTCATGAACTACCGCAGCGCGACGCGTTCTATTCAGGCCATTATATTATATATATAATATATATAATATATACTTCGTTGATTTCCTTTTAAAACGTATTTTATAAATCGTTTTAAATTCTTTTTCGAAACGATTTCCACTTCATTTCAAATTCAAATCCAAATTGAATTTTTCCTTATAGATTCGTTTTAAATTCATTTCAAATTGATTTCAATTCAAATCGATTTTTAATTCAATTTCAGCCCGTTTTCAATTCAATTCAATTTCAATTCGAATTCATTTTTATTCAATTTCAATTCGAATTCATTTCTATTCAATTTCAATTCGAATTAATTTCTATTCAATTTCAATTTGAATTCATTTCTATTCAATTTCAATTCGAATTCATTTCTATTCAATTTCAATTCGAATTCATTTCTATTCAATTTCAATTTGAATTCAATTCTATTCAATTTCAATTCGAATTCATTTCTATTCAATTTCAATTCGAATTCAATTCTAGATATTCGATTTTGAAATCACTTTCAATATTAATTATAAAATCGACAAAATTCCCGTTCGTGTTAAAATGGCGTGTAACTACTTAACACGGCTTCGCATTTCTATTTTCAAATATTCCATTTCAAATATTTCTTTTTTTCAAATATTTCTATTCAAATATTTCTTTTTCCAATATTTCTATTCAAATATTTCTTTTTCAAAACTGGAATGAGGCCCAATCAATTACCATATAATGTTAATTATATGGATTTTCTACAACACATGTATAAAATAACAACGATAAATAATCAACCATCATCTAGAGTGCACCACACAACTGCACAAGCATTAAATATAAATAATTAACGCTTACATAGTCTGTCGACCAATCCATCGACATACAACTAAACAATCGGGATTAGTGTACGTCAAATATCATCCCAATACCTGTGTGGGGTTTCAAACAATCAAACTCATGTTTTATTTGTGCAGTTGGGCGATGTGTAAAATTTATCGTCCTAATCAATATCAGTCAAATGTGTATATAAACAAATCGTTCGATTTGTTTATATTAATTTATTTCATTTCATATATACGTTAAAAATTCTATTTTTAACTATAAAATATTTTTAACTATATAAATATTTTATTTCATTTCACATCACATTACACAATTAACTACACATCAAAATCAAACAAACAAGCATACAAGCCGTCCATGGTCTGTGGACGACGGGTGTCGGGTGCTACTAAACACCGTCTGCATCCTAGTATTTATTTTAACTAGAAAATTAAATTAAGAGTGAGAAGTTCTCACCGACTAGCTAAACCAACGCCACGACTCTTCATATGTGGAAATCTTTGTCGTTCTCGCCTTTCGTCAATTTCATCGCCCGTAGCCACTACATATATAAAAATCACATTTTTATATCTACGCTATATGGATAAAAATTCTATTTTTACACCGCTACTATATAGATAAAAATTCTATTTTTATTTTTCACATATGATAAAAATTCTATTTTTACACCGCTATTATATAGATAAAAATTCTATTTTTATAACGGTGTTCATATAATAAAGATTATATTTTTATCACGCTATTCTCTATATAAAAATTATATTTTAATATCTACTTCTAATATAAAGATTGAATTTTTATTTCACTACATATTTAAAGGTCAAATTTTTACTATCTAAATAATATAAAAATCGTATTTTTATACTTTCTATACTATAAAAATCATATCTTTATAATCTCCTACCAATATAAAAATTAGATTTTTAATTTGCTACTCATATCAAAGTCGAATTTTTATTTCGCTACAACACATATAAAACTCGTATTTTTATATTCATACTTATACAAAATTTTATTTCTAACTTACCACTCGAATAAAAATTGTATTTTTAACCTTTCTATAATATAAAAATTATATTTTGAACCTTTCTATAATATAAAAATTATATTTTTACTCGACTAAAAATCATATTTTTACATGAATAAAAATCTCATCTTTAAATTAGAAAAATTTAATCTCTCCTAAATTAAAAATGAAATCTTTGCTAAATTAAAGATATGGTCTTTGCTAAATAAAAATTCATATATTCCTATAAGGTTAAAACCACATTCATATTGGAAATTAAAACTAGAAAACTTACGTTGATTTTTTCTAGGTTTCATTGCCAGAGCAGCTCGCTGGTGGTGGCCCAATGGTGCGTCAGAGATGCGGAAGGAGCGGCCAGGTCAGGCGGGACATTGGTGCTCGCGTCGGTGGCGGTCTTCGAGGGGAGCGCGGTCAGTTGAAGAATGAAGGGAAGGAGAAGGAAAGGAAGAAGGGGAGGACGGAGAGGAAGTGGAGGAAGGGGGCGTCGGCGGTGTTGGTCGGAGGCGCGTTGGCCTGGAGGTGGGGCCAGGGAAGGAGGAAGCGGCGGATAGAGGCGGAGAGAGGTGGTGCGAGACGGGAGAAGAAGAAGCGGAGGAGGGAGGCTTGGGGGGCTCTGCGCCTCCTAGCGGCGGCGACGATCGGGGGAGGGGGCGGCGTGAATCGCGATCCCCCCTTTTCCTTTTTTTTTCCTTTGAACGATTTGAAGAAACAGGGGGGCTGATCGTGGGTATAGGAAGAGAGAGAGGGGTATTTTTATTTTTAGTTTATTTAATTACTTAATTTCAAAAAGCAATGTTTTTTATTTCGACCTCGGAACGAGACCCACCCCGTGTCGTCCATATCTAATTACCCCCATTCCGAACACAATGGGATATGTATCGTAGGCTGTTTCGATTGTTTCGACTAGTTTCCGTCAAAATCAACATATAACTCTATATATTGAATTTGAATGCACATTTCAATTTACCGGGGCCACATAATAACTAAAAAAATTCCCGAAAAATATTTTCTAACTTCGTATTGACGATACGGTCCTAACAAAACTAATTTCATCGAATTCTGAAAAAAGGCCATTTTCTAGTCGATCAAAATCAACTAAAACTGGTCAAACGCGTTTTCTTATGCCACGCTCACATGTTGAATTGGAAAATTATGAAATTTGAAACCAAGCAATAACTTTACATCCCGGATCCAACAAAAGTGATTTCGTCGAAATCCGAGGTCGTTTGCAAAATGGCTATTTTCGAGGGCCGAAATTCCATAGCGACTATTCTGAAATTTCAACTGGACATATCTTTTTATCCCCGCTATGAAATTTCGATTTTTCGGATTCGTTGGAAAGATATCCTCTATTAGATTCTATTATTTTTGGTTTCGCTAAAATCCGGTTTATTTTGCACCCGGTATGTTCATTTGAAGTTTGAAATCGAATTATTGAACTGTCACGCCATTTTCAATTCCTTTTATAATTATAAATAAATATTTATATTCTAACGACGATCTATATAAATATATACGTTCGAATTCTATTTGAAATAAATTTCTCGTCGATATTATTTAAAATAATTCATTTTAAATATTCAAAATTTGCTAAAATTGCCAAAACAAAAATTTTAAATTGGCTCTGATTTTCGGGTTATTTCACTTTTGAAACAAAGGATAATCTTAAGACCGATCAACACATAAACATGGATGGCTTTTACCTTATGATAACCCAAAATATTTCTAAAATGATACTTGTCTGATATTATAATAATGTCTAGATCAAGTAAATAAAAATCTAGCAGAAACGTTTGCATCTAACGTTCTACATATATAATATACAATCAAAACCACGGCCTCTTATTTGGGGAATGGATTCCAACTATGACAAGGTATGGATCCACATTCCGATCAGTGTACTATAGAAGCGATACACTGGAGTTCAACAAGAACATCTTGTAACTCGGCCACACATGACCGACCATTCATTTCTCTTAAATGTATCGAATATATTGTCACCTACAGTTGGTATACCAACATAACCATTCCCGGGAGATACAGAATCGAAAGAAGTAACAAATGAATATTCTCTAGATGATGACAATATATCCTAATTGGGTGCGGCCCACTTAGCCATGCTGCCTGCCCGATTTCTGTCATTTCCCAGTTGATGAGGCTTTAGGTCATATCGTATTCTTTGATAGATCATCTTCATTTACTTTGAATTCCACATCATCATACACGCCAAATCACAAATTGATTTCCCAAAAAATACCACGGGTATAAGCTAAGAGAAACGAATTCCTCCTCCACCAACATAAATACATTTGAAACGATCAACTTACACGATCTACCAGATATACTTTGTCAGACATTCGTCCATTCAAGTTGTACTGGGACTGGACAACTCGAAGGTACTATTCTGTAAATCCATCTTAGGCAATTTCTACCTAGGATTTACAAACAACCCTTGCATGAACTCCATCTTCACTTATCTTCAACATATTTGATTTGCAACGATTATGCCAATACAAAGTGGTTCTCGGATAATAATCCAACCGGTCTCTCCATAACGACAACTGAAAATTGTCAAAAAACTTCGATAGCTGGTGAGTTAACTATCAAAGGGAAAAATGTGTACAAACAATGATATTACTTCCAAATGGAAATTCTATCGATCATCATCAATCATCATTTATCTCTTAAATTAATTAACTTATCATTAATTTATTCATTTACTCATTTCCTATTTCCATATATTCGTAAATTCTTATTTTCTAAGTTTAGAAAATGAACTTTATTAATCACTGGAAAACATTTCTATATTTACTCTCATTTCTTATTTTCTATATTAGAAAATATTTCTGATTCCTATTTGGAAAACACTCCGAAAACTCCTTTTGATTTAACAGATGTTTTAAATAAAACATTGCTATGCCACTCACCATTATACTCATTAACTATCACTTAACCAACCTTCACCATCAAACCCTAATCATTTCTTAGTTAAAAATGAAGTCAATCAAGTTGGGGTAAATTACCTCTCAGACCTTAACTGAACAACATTTCTAACTTTGAAATAAACAAAGTTCACCTCTTAATTCTTTAACAATCTTCCTTACGTAACTCTCAGATTCTATTTACGAATCCACTTCTTTATTGAAAACACTTATTATAACTATAACGTTATAATCCCTACTTCTGAAATATCTAACTTCAAAATATAACTTTTATTCTTTAATTTAACTAAATAACTAAATAGGCAATTTATAAATAAATCATTAAATCTTGATTAAAAACAGAAAGTGTACTTTCCCGAATTCGATATAATCGAATTCCGACATATAACTCTCTTTCGAATAATCTCTATTCGATAACTCCTTTTCGAATAAACTATATTTGATAACTCTTTCTTCGAATAACTATATTCGATTAACTCTCTTCGATATGATTTACATTCGATAACTCCTTTTTAACTCTATTCGAATAACAAATATTCGATAACTCCTTTTTAACTATATTCAAATAAAAAATATTCGATAACTCCTTTTTAACTCTATTCGAATAACTTATATTCGATAACTCCTTTTTAAATCAATTCGAATAACTAATATTCAATAACTCCTTTTTAACTCTATTCGAATAACAAATATTCAATAACTCTAATTGATTTACTCTATTCGATTAACTCTAATCGATTAACTCTAATCGATTAACTCTAATCGATAACTCTAATTGAATAACTCTAATCCTGATCGATTAACTCTAACTCTAATCGATTAACTCTAATCCTAATCGATTAACTCTAACTCTAATCGATTAACTCTAATTAGATTAACTCTAACTCTAATCGATTAACTCTAATCCTAATCGATTAACTCTAATTAGATTAACTTCTCTAACTCATTTTGATTAACACATTTTGATTAACTCCTTTGATTAACTATATGTCCATAATTAGTTTCAAATATCGATGTTGAAATCGATTCTTACTTCTCTATATAAGTCCTAACTCATATATTATATTTACCCAATGATAAACAATTCATTTAATTTATAAAATATTATTTATAAATTAATCTTCTCAATCTATCTATTAGAACAAATTCTATTTAAAATCTTTGCTTTAAATCTATACCATGTGATACCCATGTGCGAAGCACGGTTTTAAACCTTTCAAACGTAAAATTCTCTTTTTATAAAATACTTTTCATTTTCCAAATATTCCTTTTATTATTCTATTTATTTTCTAAATAAATATTCCTTTTATTTTATTTTATTTATCAAATGATAAATATTCCTTTTATAATTCTATTTATTTTCTAAATAAATATTCCTTTTCTATTTGCTATACAAATAATTTCCTTTTCAATTTGTTCTACAAGTAATTTCCCTTTTTATTTGTTTTACAAATATTTCTTTTTATAAAATATCTTGATTTTATAAATATTCCTTTATATGAAATCCTTTGATTTTATAAAGATTTCAATTTCAATATAACATAGAAAATTCCCTTTTTATATTCCAGTATTTGTTATGGTATTGAACATACCATATATCATTGATCAATATTATCCAAACACACATAATCAACAACAGATTGTATATCACATCATATATCACAATATACAAAAAAACAGTAAAATAAATGTTTAGGAATCCAGTTGGATCTCTCCAACCTGTTTCCCTGCATCACAGATGTTAAACACTATAATTAACATCAACTTCAATGCAATATGAAATATTCTGATAAACAGAATCAATATAAAATTAACGATTTATATATATATATACATATATAATTTCAACCAACTAACTAGCAGTTCATCCAAACATTCAACACACATCAATCAACCAATATTTATCAGTTCTAACAATACGTTATAAAAATATAACAGTTCAGAGTTGGTGAGTTTTACTCACTTTGGCAGTTCATGGTTAAATAACGATAAATTGTTGTTTGATTCAGATCAAACAATTTATTTCGCCATAAATTCGAACGAGCTCCAATCCACTTCGAACCAATTCCATTTTGTAGTGTCTGTCCCTATGATCCCAACGGATCTGACCGTTCGTAAAACCGACACTGTATGAATGAGATATTTCATTTATAAATTAACATACTATATTTAAATTCAAATTAAACTAAATAAAATTTTAGTGGGCCTTTACCCCTATAAATCACCAACGGCCCAACCCAAGTCCTAGAACCCAAACCCGCATAGATAAATATCCTCGTCTTTCCCCAATTCGCATTCTCCCATTCCAGAAAATGTTCCCCGTTGACCCCGTTTGACCCGCTCTTTGATTGACCTTGGCCATCGCTCCGACCACCCATCTCCGGCGCCGACCTCACCATCAGCCTCGCCACCTAAAACCGTATCTGGCCATCACCACTTCGTCGAACTCGACGCAACTACTAAAAACCCACCTGTGTAACGACCCAGATTTTTGAACAGTTTATTTTAAATATTTAGTATGGTTTTAAATATTGAATTCATAATATAAATGAATTTTATATTGAATTTATCGAATTAATAATCGATATGCGAATTAATATCAAATATATTGGGTATCGTAATACGAAACGATAATAATTTGCAGTTAAAAACTAATTCGAAATGATTCAGTCGATCAATATAATCCTAGTTGAATATAGACGAGTTATTTTCAATAACTTTAATCGTTTATTTGATATTGATAGTCTGTATAAGCAAACGAATTAAATTTCAGAATATGCTCAGTTAAGTTTAGAATAACGTAAAAATCTGGTAGCGTCGGTCGTTGTGTTAAATAGCGGTTCAGGGTTTTAATTTAAAGGACCACAAGATATTTAGTTTTTAATCAAAATAAAAAAACATCAGCCGACCTATTTAACAATACAACCACCCTATAATTTTATCGCGCCGACCTAGGTTCTCTTCGAGTTGATAAAATTGTCTCCTGCCATCGTTATCGAGCAAACACAAATTTAATGGCCAAGGTACTATCTGTTTCCTTCTGCACCTCTATATATTGAGGCCATCGCCCTTTGTAATCCACATCCTAAAATCAACCGCAAAACCTCTACTCGTTACCCATCCTCCTAAAAGCCATCTTCAATTCAAAATCTCCGAATCAGGATATCGAGGGTAGTGCGATTGATTTGAAGTTGCTTGGTTTTGGTACAGTCGGAAGATTTGGATCGCGATGGGAATTTTGGGTCTGGAAGGGTTCGAACTCAAACCGTAAGTTAGGGCTTTGGGTAATCGATGGCGAATCGAAGCTCGCAGGTGTTTCGAAGATGGGTTGAGATGACAGACACTCGGTTATTGTTCGCGAGGCAGGTCGACGTTGGCTTCAGAGCCAACATGGGTGGTGCGATTCAAATGTTGAACGATGGATATTGGGAACGGAGCGATTGGATGAGGGGCTCACTGCGATCTCAGTAAAGGTCAACGCTAAACTAGAATGATGCAATTCTAGTAGATGACAGCAGGGTGTTTGGTGAAATGCCGGAAAGAAAGAAGAAGAAAAATAGAGAGATTAAGGTAATTTAAATTAAATACCTTAATTAGTTTAAAAGTTTAAAGCAAATATCTTAATTAGTTTAAATGTTTTAACAATACATAGGTTTGTTTAAATTGGTTAAATTATAATTAATTTAGCAACCATTAAAATGAAGAGAAAATTATAGGAAAGTTTATTTATTTATTTATTTAATTGATTAAAATAAATAAATGGTTAATCGGTAAATTTAAATAAAATTATCGCAGGTTCGAATTTCATTCGAGAACATTAGTAGCCGGTAATTTGGAGATAAACACGATATTCGACAACTGCAATTCCGGTGAGTAAATCTCACTCACCTTTAGAATTATTTTTATTTCATTAAAAATAATTGTTTGTTGCTTGTGTGAATGCTTTCTGGTTGCTTTATATATATTAGTTATTTAGGCTATATATATATATATTGGGTTGATTGATTGGTTGGATTCCCGCAGTCTCATTAGCGGATGCCCGCAGTTTCATAGCGGATGATTACCCTATACGCCCCACGCTATGATTAGTGGATGACCTTCTATACCGCGATATTCTGCCACGAAGCAGAATGGGTATTATTTATGTGCTAACATCTGTGGATGCAGGAAAACAGGTTGGAGGAATCCAACTGGATTCCTCAAAAATATATTATCTGTTTGTTTATTTGTTTGCATATATATTGTTATATATGATGTGTTAGAAAAATAAATAATTGGTTGCTTTGTGTGTTTTATCACTGGGCTTAAGTAATGATATTTAAAAATATCGTAAAAAGGATATTTGAGATTTAAAAAGGGAAAATTCTATTTTTAAATAGAATTTGAATTTTAAATGGAAATAAAATATAAAACTTGTTTTTGAAAAATATAACAAGTAGTTCCTTTATAAACAAAGCTTATAAATAGTTCTTTTATAACGAAGTTATAGAATGAAGAGAAAAGGATTATCGTTTGATAATTCAGAAATAGAAATACAAGTGTGAAATTTGAATGAGAAATCTATCGTCAAAAGAAAAATAGAAATATCGATTTCAAAAGGAATTGAAGTCGAGACTTGGTTAAAGAAATTGGATATAAGAGTTCAAATAGAAAATAGGATTTGAAATATAGAATTTCAAAGAAGAATTAAATAGAATTTGAAATATAGAATTTCAAAGAAGAATTTGAATAGGATTTGAAATATAGAATTTCAAAGAAGAATTCAAATGTGAGATTTGAATAGAGATTTGAATAGAAATTCAAGTATTCAATTTGAATAAAGAAATTCGAATAGAGATTTGAATGTAGAATTTCAAAATAGAATTTGAAATAAACTTTGAAAAATAGGATTTTCGAAGTAGAATTGGAAATAGAATTTCAAATAGGATTTCAAAATAGGAAATCCAAATGGTTTTGAAATGGAATTTGAATTCAAGGGAATTCAAATGGATTTGAGCAAAGAAATTCAAATGGTGTTAAAAATGAGTTTGAATATTAGAATTCAAATGGGGCTGGAAATGAATTTGAATATTAGAATTCAAATGGAAAATGAAATTTGAATATAAGAGATTCAAATTGAATTCAAATAGGATTTGATCTATGGGATTTGAATATGAAATTCAAATGGGTTTTAAACTATGGAATTCTGAATATAGAATTTAAAAAGGAGTGAATATTTGAATCTCAATAGAATTCAAATATAGAAATTGGAATATAGAGGTGCAAATGGAATTTGAAACATTTAGAATTTCAAATAGAAATTTAAATGGAGTTGAATATCTAAATTCAAGTATGAATTTCAAATATAGAAATTCAAAAAGGAGTTGAATTAAAGTGGGAATTCGAATAGAGGATTTGAAATGGAATTCGAATAGAGAATTTAAAATGGAATTCGAATAAAGAATTTAAAATGGAATTCGAATAAAGGATTTCAAATGGGATTTGAATACAGGATTTAAAACTATGGAATTTGAAATGTAAAGATTCAAATGGAATTTGGAATATATATGAATATATATATAAAAATGGAGTTGAATTCATTTTGAATGAAGTTTAAAAGTTTATATATATAAATATAATTAAAACGAACTCGCCGCAGCGCTGCAGTTCGTAAATTGGCGATTCGAACTTCAATTGAATATACAGAACTCAATTGAAGTCGAAATTCTTTGAAACAAGAAACGTTAGGACCGGTTTGATAATAGGTTTCTAATGGAAGAGAAAAATCTGGATTTCGTCGTATAGATTTTGAGATATGTCAAAATCAAATTTTCAGAAAAGCAGCGCCAGAATCGTTTTAAAACCATAATGGTTTATTTAATTTTATAAAAGGATTTTTAAGCAAATAAAATCCGAAGTTTCTATTTAGAAAATTTCAGAGTTGAGTTGTAAAATATATGCGAATTCAAGTTGTGTAAATGAATATGATTTTTGAAACAGAAACCAGATTTTGATTTATTGAATAGAATTAACTAAATTGAATAAAAATTAGTTAATGAGTTTTGAATGGATATTGGGATTTGAATAAGTAAATTCGATTTGAAATTTATATTCAAAAGGGAAAAGAGAACTAGAATTAAAATTGAAATTCAATTTGGTTATGAACGAGTTAAATATTTTGTTTGAACATGTTATGTTCAACAAAGAAGTGAAATAGGCAAAATGACTAATTAAAGAATATATGGGCAAAACTGAATTCAAACGATTTGATAGTGTTGAATTGAGTTGAAAACAGGTGAACAGGTGTTAGACAGGTATGGGATGAGGTATATGAAGTTTATAAACGTAATGCTCGACAAAAAGGTACATGTTTAATTCATATATGAGATTTTATGCGCCGTATCGGCAAGCCGCTTGGCTTTTTCTTTTTCCTTTTGAGATTAGAAGATACCGGGATGCTATTTGAAATTTCCCGATGCTCCCGATACAGGGGAGGTTATGGCGAATTTTTCCGGGAATTTAAGGAGTTAGAATATTTTTAAGAAATTTGACAATTAGAAATCTATATATCGATATATATAGAATTCGATAAGAAAACGAAATCAAAAATAGCGTAAAGGGCCAATATGGTTATTGAAATATTTGGATAACAAATATTGATAGAGAAAATGGAGAAGAGATTTAATTAATGAAATATTAATTAAAGAGCCCAGTGATTTGTTTGATATGTTGGATGAACATTTGTTTTTATTCGATAGTTAAATCACAGACTATCGAAGTTTTGACCATCGTTGTCAATATGGAGAGACCGGTTGGATTATTATCCGAAGAACCACTCCGTATCGGCATTAGCGTTGCGAACCAAGTATGCTGAATATATTGAAGACGGAGTGAAGTGCAAGGGCTTTTCTATTCATAGAAATAGTGCCTTCGGTGTCGTTCAATCCCAGAACGAACGTAAATGGACGAATGTCTGACAGAGTATTTCCAATGATCAAATGGGTTGGTCTGTATAAATGTATATGGTTGCAACGGATTTATCCCTTAGCATAATATCCAGAATATTTGTGCAAACTCAACTAGTGATTAACGGATCTGACAATGTGGCATTCAAAGTGATTGTGCTATCAAGGAATGGTAAGTAATCGTAGCCCAGGCCTCAACAACCGGGAAAGGACAAAAATCGGGCAGGCAGCATGGCTATGTGGGTCGCTCCCATTAGGGTGTATAATCACCTATCTAGAGAAATTCCTTTTGTTTCTAAATCTATCGATTCTGCCCATTCGGGAAACGGTGGTTTGAGTCCAACCTTTGGTGATATACATTCGATACACTCAAGCGAAATGAGTGGTCGGTCATGTGTGGGCCGGGTTGCAAGACGTTCTTGTTGAACCCAGGTGTATTTGCCTCTAGAGATACATCATCGGAAGGTGGTCCCATACCTTGTCATGTTGGAAATCCAATCTCCAATAAGCGCCATGCGGTTTTTGATTTTATGCTATATATGTGGAGCGTGAGATGCAAGCGTTCTGCTATTTGGTTATTTACTTGATGTAGACATTATTATAATATCACTGGATTTTCGTATCAAAGTGTTTTGGGTTATAGTAAGGTAAAAACCGTCCGTGTTTATGTGTGGGCTAGTCTTACTATTATCTTTTCTTTCGAAAAGGGTTTTGAAAGTTAAACAAGTGGTTGGAGTTTACTCACACCAGTCCCATGACTGACCCAGAGTTTATTTTGTTTTGTTTTCCCTAAACTCTTGGGTGCCCAAATTTGTACGGGCAGTCAAGTGTTTCAGGCTTTTACAGATACACTTGGAGGAGCTTGAAGCAGGAGGCTTCAACGTTAGTTATTTAGAGTTACTTCCGCTGGATCAAATGTTATGTGTACTCTGATGATGGTGTGTATGTATGTACAAAACAGATTTGTATTTCGAAGCTTATGTTATATAATATATTTTATTCGTTCCGCTGTGAGTTTGTGATCTTCGTTTTTCTTCTATTCTAATATTTCTTTCTTTCTATTTCTCATCCTCTAACTTCTTTCTAATAATGAGTCGTATTTCTGTGCAATTTGAGTTGGACGTGTGGTGTATTTAGTCAACTCAGATAGCACGGATTTGCGGGTCGTTTCAGTTGGTATCAGAGCTTAGGTTGAGCGAATACCTAGGCTTGTGTGGCATGTGCTCATTAGAGATAGGGTCAGTAGTACCCTAGAATGAGTTGAGCGTATATATACGAGAGAGCGTATTTGTAAGTTGATATAAAGGTTGCTTTATATTGTGTTGACTAGTCTGTGAATGGTTTATGAATTCTGATCGAATCGTGGGACGCCACGAAGTCGATAGGAATTTCTAAACGCTTGAACAGAAGATTGAACATGATATTGTTTTCAAGTGGGTAGATGAAATAATTTTACCCAAATTTCTATTTTGATATAAAAAGAATAATTTTCTGAAATTATTATATTATATGGATGTGTTGATTGTTAGGATTATAATCAAATGAGATTATAAATGGTTATTTATAACCAAATAGAATTTGTATAGGAATTAAATATACAAATGAGATGAATTAGAATTAAATTCAAACCAGAATTAAGAATTCAAAATCCTGGGAAGTTGGAAATATTTTTCAAAGTATATTAATAATATAGATTGGTTTTAAAGGATTTGAAAGAAATCATGGATTTTGAAATAATAAGGCACTGAACTCACTTCAGTGGCTGGGAAATAATTCTGATGATGATTGCAACATCATCAGTGTTCATTTTCGAGTTCTAAGTGACGGATTGCTACCTTAGAAAGTTTTGATGGAAATTTGGTTTGAAAGAAAACAAGTAGATTGAAAATTCAAATGTTTTGAATTTGAAGTGGGAATAAATAAATATGTATATATTTGAAAGGAAAACCCATGAATTTGAATTCTGAAGTTTAAATTTAACTTAAGCAAGTTAAATGGATCGAGATAAATAAATTATTGAAATTCAGTTTGAATAAGATTGAATGGAATTTGGATTGGATATAAATGGATTGATCGTAGATCATTCGAATTAAATATGTGAAGACCAAAAGTTTTGATTGGAGTTAATTTATTGAAATATGAGGGGTTGAGTTTCAACATAGGTGGATTGTTGAAAGGTAATGGATTTGTATCATTTTCCTAACTTAGCAATTTCGAGGACGAAATTATTTTAAGGGGGAAAGAATGTAACGACCCAGATTTTTGAACAGTTTATTTTAAATATTTAGTATGGTTTTAAATATTGAATTCATAATATAAATGAATTTTATATTGAATTTATCGAATTAATAATCGATATGCGAATTAATATCAAATATATTGGGTATCGTAATACGAAACGATAATAATTTGCAGTTAAAAACTAATTCGAAATGATTCAGTCGATCAATATAATCCTAGTTGAATATAGACGAGTTATTTTCAATAACTTTAATCGTTTATTTGATATTGATAGTCTGTATAAGCAAACGAATTAAATTTCAGAATATGCTCAGTTAAGTTTAGAATAACGTAAAAATCTGGTAGCGTCGGTCGTTGTGTTAAATAGCGGTTCAGGGTTTTAATTTAAAGGACCACAAGATATTTAGTTTTTAATCAAAATAAAAAAACATCAGCCGACCTATTTAACAATACAACCACCCTATAATTTTATCGCGCCGACCTAGGTTCTCTTCGAGTTGATAAAATTGTCTCCTGCCATCGTTATCGAGCAAACACAAATTTAATGGCCAAGGTACTATCTGTTTCCTTCTGCACCTCTATATATTGAGGCCATCGCCCTTTGTAATCCACATCCTAAAATCAACCGCAAAACCTCTACTCGTTACCCATCCTCCTAAAAGCCATCTTCAATTCAAAATCTCCGAATCAGGATATCGAGGGTAGTGCGATTGATTTGGAGTTGCTTGGTTTTGGTACAGTCGGAAGAGTTGGTTCGCGATGGGAATTTTGGGTCTGGAAGGGTTCGAACTCAAACCGTAAGTTAGGGCTTTGGGTAATCGATGGCGAATCGAAGCTCGCAGGTGTTTCGAAGATGGGTTGAGATGACAGACACTCGGTTATTGTTCGCGAGGCAGGTCGACGTTGGCTTCAGAGCCAACATGGGTGGTGCGATTCAAATGTTGAACGATGGATATTGGGAACGGAGCGATTGGATGAGGGGCTCACTGCGATCTCAGTAAAGGTCAACGCTAAACTAGAATGATGCAATTCTAGTAGATGACAGCAGGGTGTTTGGTGAAATGCCGGAAAGAAAGAAGAAGAAAAATAGAGAGATTAAGGTAATTTAAATTAAATACCTTAATTAGTTTAAAAGTTTAAAGCAAATATCTTAATTAGTTTAAATGTTTTAACAATACATAGGTTTGTTTAAATTGGTTAAATTAGAATTAATTTAGCAACCATTAAAATGAAGAGAAAATTATAGGAAAGTTTATTTATTTATTTATTTAATTGATTAAAATAAATAAATGGTTAATCGGTTAATTTAAATAAAATTATCGCAGGTTCGAATTTCATTCGAGAACATTAGTAGCCGGTAATTTGGAGATAAACACGATATTCGACAACTGCAATTCCGGTGAGTAAATCTCACTCACCTTTAGAATTATTTTTATTTCATTAAAAATAATTGTTTGTTGCTTGTGTGAATGCTTTCTGGTTGCTTTATATATATTAGTTATTTAGGCTATATATATATATATTGGGTTGATTGATTGGTTGGATTCCCGCAGTCTCATTAGCGGATGCCCGCAGTTTCATAGCGGATGATTACCCTATACGCCCCACGCTATGATTAGTGGATGACCTTCTATACCGCGATATTCTGCCACGAAGCAGAATGGGTATTATTTATGTGCTAACATCTGTGGATGCAGGAAAACAGGTTGGAGGAATCCAACTGGATTCCTCAAAAATATATTATCTGTTTGTTTATTTGTTTGCATATATATTGTTATATATGATGTGTTAGAAAAATAAATAATTGGTTGCTTTGTGTGTTTTATCACTGGGCTTAAGTAATGATATTTAAAAATATCGTAAAAAGGATATTTGAGATTTAAAAAGGGAAAATTCTATTTTTAAATAGAATTTGAATTTTAAATGGAAATAAAATATAAAACTTGTTTTTGAAAAATATAACAAGTAGTTCCTTTATAAACAAAGCTTATAAATAGTTCTTTTATAACGAAGTTATAGAATGAAGAGAAAAGGATTATCGTTTGATAATTCAGAAATAGAAATACAAGTGTGAAATTTGAATGAGAAATCTATCGTCAAAAGAAAAATAGAAATATCGATTTCAAAAGGAATTGAAGTCGAGACTTGGTTAAAGAAATTGGATATAAGAGTTCAAATAGAAAATAGGATTTGAAATATAGAATTTCAAAGAAGAATTAAATAGAATTTGAAATATAGAATTTCAAAGAAGAATTTGAATAGGATTTGAAATATAGAATTTCAAAGAAGAATTCAAATGTGAGATTTGAATAGAGATTTGAATAGAAATTCAAGTATTCAATTTGAATAAAGAAATTCGAATAGAGATTTGAATGTAGAATTTCAAAATAGAATTTGAAATAAACTTTGAAAAATAGGATTTTCGAAGTAGAATTGGAAATAGAATTTCAAATAGGATTTCAAAATAGGAAATCCAAATGGTTTTGAAATGGAATTTGAATTCAAGGGAATTCAAATGGATTTGAGCAAAGAAATTCAAATGGTGTTAAAAATGAGTTTGAATATTAGAATTCAAATGGGGCTGGAAATGAATTTGAATATTAGAATTCAAATGGAAAATGAAATTTGAATATAAGAGATTCAAATTGAATTCAAATAGGATTTGATCTATGGGATTTGAATATGAAATTCAAATGGGTTTTAAACTATGGAATTCTGAATATAGAATTTAAAAAGGAGTGAATATTTGAATCTCAATAGAATTCAAATATAGAAATTGGAATATAGAGGTGCAAATGGAATTTGAAACATTTAGAATTTCAAATAGAAATTTAAATGGAGTTGAATATCTAAATTCAAGTATGAATTTAAAATATAGAAATTCAAAAAGGAGTTGAATTAAAGTGGGAATTCGAATAGAGGATTTGAAATGGAATTCGAATAGAGAATTTAAAATGGAATTCGAATAAAGAATTTAAAATGGAATTCGAATAAAGGATTTCAAATGGGATTTGAATACAGGATTTAAAACTATGGAATTTGAAATGTAAAGATTCAAATGGAATTTGGAATATATATGAATATATATATAAAAATGGAGTTGAATTCATTTTGAATGAAGTTTAAAAGTTTATATATATAAATATAATTAAAACGAACTCGCCGCAGCGCTGCAGTTCGTAAATTGGCGATTCGAACTTCAATTGAATATACAGAACTCAATTGAAGTCGAAATTCTTTGAAACAAGAAACGTTAGGACCGGTTTGATAATAGGTTTCTAATGGAAGAGAAAAATCTGGATTTCGTCGTATAGATTTTGAGATATGTCAAAATCAAATTTTCAGAAAAGCAGCGCCAGAATCGTTTTAAAACCATAATGGTTTATTTAATTTTATAAAAGGATTTTTAAGCAAATAAAATCCGAAGTTTCTATTTAGAAAATTTCAGAGTTGAGTTGTAAAATATATGCGAATTCAAGTTGTGTAAATGAATATGATTTTTGAAACAGAAACCAGATTTTGATTTATTGAATAGAATTAACTAAATTGAATAAAAATTAGTTAATGAGTTTTGAATGGATATTGGGATTTGAATAAGTAAATTCGATTTGAAATTTATATTCAAAAGGGAAAAGAGAACTAGAATTAAAATTGAAATTCAATTTGGTTATGAACGAGTTAAATATTTTGTTTGAACATGTTATGTTCAACAAAGAAGTGAAATAGGCAAAATGACTAATTAAAGAATATATGGGCAAAACTGAATTCAAACGATTTGATAGTGTTGAATTGAGTTGAAAACAGGTGAACAGGTGTTAGACAGGTATGGGATGAGGTATATGAAGTTTATAAACGTAATGCTCGACAAAAAGGTACATGTTTAATTCATATATGAGATTTTATGCGCCGTATCGGCAAGCCGCTTGGCTTTTTCTTTTTCCTTTTGAGATTAGAAGATACCGGGATGCTATTTGAAATTTCCCGATGCTCCCGATACAGGGGAGGTTATGGCGAATTTTTCCGGGAATTTAAGGAGTTAGAATATTTTTAAGAAATTTGACAATTAGAAATCTATATATCGATATATATAGAATTCGATAAGAAAACGAAATCAAAAATAGCGTAAAGGGCCAATATGGTTATTGAAATATTTGGATAACAAATATTGATAGAGAAAATGGAGAAGAGATTTAATTAATGAAATATTAATTAAAGAGCCCAGTGATTTGTTTGATATGTTGGATGAACATTTGTTTTTATTCGATAGTTAAATCACAGACTATCGAAGTTTTGACCATCGTTGTCAATATGGAGAGACCGGTTGGATTATTATCCGAAGAACCACTCCGTATCGGCATTAGCGTTGCGAACCAAGTATGCTGAATATATTGAAGACGGAGTGAAGTGCAAGGGCTTTTCTATTCATAGAAATAGTGCCTT
The DNA here is from genome assembly GCA_030737875.1 of Allium sativum. NCBI lineage: Eukaryota > Viridiplantae > Streptophyta > Magnoliopsida > Asparagales > Amaryllidaceae > Allium > Allium sativum. The sequence goes on along the minus strand of CM060909.1, from coordinate 336,920,200 downwards.
CGGTGTCGTTCAATCCCAGAACGAACGTAAATGGACGAATGTCTGACAGAGTATTTCCAATGATCAAATGGGTTGGTCTGTATAAATGTATATGGTTGCAACGGATTTATCCCTTAGCATAATATCCAGAATATTTGTGCAAACTCAACTAGTGATTAACGGATCTGACAATGTGGCATTCAAAGTGATTGTGCTATCAAGGAATGGTAAGTAATCGTAGCCCAGGCCTCAACAACCGGGAAAGGACAAAAATCGGGCAGGCAGCATGGCTATGTGGGTCGCTCCCATTAGGGTGTATAATCACCTATCTAGAGAAATTCCTTTTGTTTCTAAATCTATCGATTCTGCCCATTCGGGAAACGGTGGTTTGAGTCCAACCGTTGGTGATATACATTCGATACACTCAAGCGAAATGAGTGGTCGGTCATGTGTGGGCCGGGTTGCAAGACGTTCTTGTTGAACCCAGGTGTATTTGCCTCTAGAGATACATCATCGGAAGGTGGTCCCATACCTTGTCATGTTGGAAATCCAATCTCCAATAAGCGCCATGCGGTTTTTGATTTTATGCTATATATGTGGAGCGTGAGATGCAAGCGTTCTGCTATTTGGTTATTTACTTGATGTAGACATTATTATAATATCACTGGATTTTCGTATCAAAGTGTTTTGGGTTATAGTAAGGTAAAAACCGTCCGTGTTTATGTGTGGGCTGGTCTTACTATTATCTTTTCTTTCGAAAAGGGTTTTGAAAGTTAAACAAGTGGTTGGAGTTTACTCACACCAGTCCCATGACTGACCCAGAGTTTATTTTGTTTTGTTTTCCCTAAACTCTTGGGTGCCCAAATTTGTACGGGCAGTCAAGTGTTTCAGGCTTTTACAGATACACTTGGAGGAGCTTGAAGCAGGAGGCTTCAACGTTAGTTATTTAGAGTTACTTCCGCTGGATCAAATGTTATGTGTACTCTGATGATGGTGTGTATGTATGTACAAAACAGATTTGTATTTCGAAGCTTATGTTATATAATATATTTTATTCGTTCCGCTGTGAGTTTGTGATCTTCGTTTTTCTTCTATTCTAATATTTCTTTCTTTCTATTTCTCATCCTCTAACTTCTTTCTAATAATGAGTCGTATTTCTGTGCAATTTGAGTTGGACGTGTGGTGTATTTAGTCAACTCAGATAGCACGGATTTGCGGGTCGTTTCAACCTGCTACCATTTTCTTTGACTTCGCCATGTCGCTTTCCACCACCGACCCTCATCGACCACCAAAAGACCACCGTCCTGACCCCCTTACAACGATGACCCCGCCTACCACCTCAATTCGACCTCCGGTGCCCCTTAAGCGAAGCCGACTTCAACCCTAGATCGCGGTTTCGAAACTGTAGCGAACCAACGAGTGTTCGAATGCTTTCAAACGCACACCAGATGTCGAGCATGATCTAAGGAACTCAAAAATACTAGTTTCAAGAATTATGGGATTTATTTTGATTTTAAAAGAATTTATGAAAATCAGGAAATATTTTAGTGAAAGAGAAACTTACGACGCAAATAAGTTTTTACCTAAGAAAATTAATTTTAGATTTAGGATTTTTAAGGGTTATTTATAGGAGGATTTAAATATATTTTTATTTGAATATTATATTTATTTTAGGCAATCGCTGTTTGTGTTCGTCCTCTAAAATTCCTGTGATTACATACGGTACCCAAAAATCACGAAACTAGACATGCACCTTCAGTTCGACATTACAGACCCAACGAAACTGGTTTCATCGAATTTCGACTTTGTTTCCTCACACAGCGTATTTTTAACCGTCAAAATACTGACTGTTTTTCACATTAAAAATCCATATGACCACATACTGACTCTAAATATCACGAAACTGGAAATTTAACAATAATTTAATATTAAGGATCCAACAAAATTAGTTTCATCGAAAACGGATTTCGTTTGCAAAACTGGCTATTTTTAAAGCTCTAAATAACCCATTTAAATATATAAATATATTTAAAAATAATTAAATTAAATATAAATAAATTTATATTATCGTATATATTCACATTAGAATATCATACAACTCCAATTGGATTTATAACTTGATGTTACCAATTTCCCAGTTATATCGATATTCGATTTATATTTAAACCCTTTTAAAAATATAAATAAATCGATATAAATTATAAAGGAATTCCATATCGACTTTTCTAAAATTTGATTTGGACATAACTCAAAATCTACACGACGAAATCCTGATTTTTCCCTTCCATCAGAAAAATATACTTCACCAGCTCCTACCATTTCTTGTTTCATAGAAATCCGATTTTAAACGGACCCCGTATATTCAGTTGAAGTTCAAATCACCAAATAGCGAACTGCCGCGCCATTTCGAACTCGATTATAATTATAATATAATTATACGTTCAAACTGTCGTTATTTAAATATATTCGTAATTCTAATTCAACTCTAAGCTGAATTATATATTTTAAATTATCCAATTCACACAATATTGTCCACTGTTTTTGATTATTTCAAAAATTAAATATATTATTCTATTATTTATTTTAATTAAATATTCCATCTATTTCAATTAAACGACCCTTTATCTCTTTGAATTACTATTTAAATAATTAAATAAATTAATTATTATACCGTAAAAATAAGGGGCATTACAAAATGGGTGGCGAAGATATAAGTTGTTCTTGATTTGGTAATTTTATCTTCATCACTTCAAATCCATTGTCTTTAAGTTGTTATTTTTTTCGTTTCATATTCTGAAGTTGTGACAACCCCAAACTTCCGTAGTACGAAAGCAAAGACATTCAATGGAAATATAACATAATTACAATAATTGCAGATCTCAGATAATATCAGAACACATAAATCATTGCAGCGGAAATAGAAATGTCATCAACATCACACAACAAAACATCAGAGTGGCACAGTTACAGGATACAACTTAGAAAATAGAAGTCTCAGCAAAAAGAAATAAGTCTCAAGCTCCATCAAGTACATCATAAATAAAGGATGTCTAAATGTCTCAAAAGCAGAAATAAAAGATGAAGTGATCTTCATTTCCAGCCCACAAGCGTGCTCCAATCCAGCATATGTGCATCAATACCTAAACCTGTCACTTGGCTGCCCGTGTGTAAAAGTGGGCACCTGAGTTTGCAAAGTGAAACAAACTATGAGTCAGTCATGGGACTGGTATGAATTTTTTTTCCTAAATTTCCTAACATTATGGCTAATAACAGGACCATGCCGCTAACGCGGAATGGGTCTACTCCATTGGATTGGCAGTGCAAAAGTTTAATAAATTTTTATTCAAAACAACGCAATGCTTTTTAGAAAAATGAAATCATTATAAGACTCAAGTCCCATCACACAATGAAACGCAAACCGGAGGATAGAGTTTTACCTTATAATGATCAAACATTCTTGATACATGGAAAATAATATTTTAATATTATTATTAGAGTCTAATCAGTTTAAAATACTTCAAAGTAAATGTATCAATCCTAGACGGCATAATACCCCATCCTACTATGTAGCCATATATATAGGTTTACAATCAAAACCGTAATGTCGTATTGGATTTTGATCATGAGTCGAGGCTAGGGATCGTCCTCTCCGATTCGAGACACTCTAGCAAATGACTCAGGATCACTACTACGGGAAACCCTTGGATGCAGTAGAGCCGATCCAAAAATAACTTTAGTGGATTAGTTATGCCCGAACACACGCTTCCCTGTCCTATTGAACTTATAAAATGGTCACTATCGACCAATAAATCCGAGATACCTCATAATCCATCATCCACATAAGTAAAAAAATTTCAGGACTTGTAAACGCTGACACCACTCCTAGCTAGAAAGAAACGTGTGCATTCCCTATGGTCCTTATCCCATTTTTGACTCATACCGGGGTGCGAGGCTCGCGAGGTAACGCTATACACAACGCTATGCCGAAATAGGCTATGCTTTGATCATCAACCGCAAGGCTATGCTTCTCAAAAAAAGCCTTGATCATTTGCATCTTGGCATTCCACATTGGCAATCCACGCCATGCGATCGATAACTACCAATATATAACCCCTAACCTCGTGCATCTCAGAGAAGGGTGTTAAGCAAGAGAATAAATTCTCCGCCACCATAGATATATATTAAATAGAAATCAATTTAATTTACATGGAATGAAATCCAATGTCAGACACACATCCATTTACAAGTCCGTTCTGGGTCTAAACGAAACCGGAGACACCTTATTCCTTGTCCCGTATGTCCAATACGGAAGAGAGTTGCTCGCGTATCCGGGCAATCAACAAGTACGTCCGGACAACTACCACTGTAACCCTTTCAAGGTAGAAACTCTTGTCAAGGCATCAGTAGCCGTCGATTCGATGTGAAGATTCACCATCTTCAATATCTTCGATTTAAATCATCGTATAATTATTTGAAACGAATTTGAACACTGTCTTTTCAAATAATTCCTCGAGTAAATATAATTTAAATCATCTCATTTCGTTAATATTAAACTATAACGATTTATCGCTATCTTTATTTATATATAAAAATAGTCTAATTTATTTAACGACGCTTCGGGTCAATAGGCGGCCCTGGCGCTATTTTTATCAGAATTTGATTTACACATATCACGAAATCTAACCGTTGGATTTTAACAAGAATTATATCGTTGGAAAAATCTTCCCAAAGCGGTCCTAACGGTTCCAGTTTTGGAAAAATCCGACGGTCGGTTCTTTCAGTATAATCGTTTAAAGTAACGATTCCGTAACGCAAACTACCACGCGCGATTCATTTAATATATATATAAATCATTCGATGATTCCACAAACATGTTTAGCATGCCAAATAAAATTTAATTCATTTTCATGACATTTTCTACATTTTCCTAATGTACGTTTTGGCGGTAAAAATGTCACTAGATTTATACACAAATTCTAATATATATTTTGATGACTAAAATGTCACTTAGATTTATATACAAATTCTAATGTATATTTTGGTGGTTTCATTTTGTTAACAATTCTATGTTGACAAAATGTATAAAAGCGATGTTTTCATTTCCCTCTTTTCTAGCATGTTAAAAATAATGTTTTCAACATACCAATATTTTCTAACATGAATTTTCTAGCAATGTTAAAAATAATGTTTTTAACACTTTTATAATTTCGATCATATGTTTTCTAACATGTTAAAAATATGATTGTTAACATTTTATTATCTTCTAACATATATTTTTTAATAAATCACTTTTACATTAAAAATGGAATTCTTAATGTTTCAACAATTTTATCCAAACAGTCAATATCTCTAATGGATCAAACTTTACCTTAAAAATATATGATTTTTAATGTTTTCAACACTTTTATTCTAATATGAACAATTTTTGTATGAATCATTCTTTTTATAAAATGAGATTTTTTTTTACGTTAACATACTTTTATGTTAAAATGAACATTTTATAGAGGTTCATTCATTACATTAAAAATAAGTTCTTAATGTTATCATGTTTCTATATTTAACATGAAAACTTTTCCTAGTTTCTTACATTACATTAAAAATGTGATTTTTAATGTAAATATGTTTTTATTTCAAAACATGAACTTTCCTCTATTTTCTTACATTACATTAAAAATGTGGATTTTTAATGTAAACATGTTTTTATTTTAAAACATGAACAATTTTCTGGTTTCTAACATTACATTAAAAATGTGAATTTTTAATGTAAATATGTTTTTCTATTTTTATTTAATTCAACAAAATGATAGAAATTGATATTTCATTTTTGTTGAAAATTCTAATTCAACATAAATGACAAAATTTGGTATTTCATTTTTGTTGAAAATTCTAGTTCAACAAAATGATAAAATTTGGTATTTCATTTTTGTTGAAAATTCTAATTCAACAAAATAACCAATAAGTGATATTTCATTTTGCATATAAATTCTAATATATGCGTTCACAATAAAATGATGTTTTCATTTTGCATATAAATCCTAATATTATTTAACAAAAAAGTATATTTTAATTAACAAAAATGTACAATTTTGTTTCCAACCCTTTTTAGTTAAAAATGCTTCATCCTCTTTAATGAACAAAAATGTTTATTTTTGTTTATTCCTTTTTAATGAACAAAAATGTCTCATTTTTTTTAATCCTTTTTAATGAACTTAATGAACAAAAAATGTTTTTTTTGTTAAATCCTTTTTAATGAACAAAAATGTTTCTTTTTGTTTAATACCTTTTAATGAACAAAAAGGTATATTTTTGTTTAATCCTTTTTATTGAACAAAAATGTTTCTTTTTGTTTTTGACAAATTTTAATTAAACAAAAATGACAATTCCAATTCAACTATTCTAATTTTGGTAAAAAATGTTAATTTTTGTCCAATGGTTCTAATTTGACAAAAATGATAAGTTTTGTCTAATTAACAAAATGATAATCCTTTTTAATTCAACTATTCCAATAAACCAAAAATGATAATTCTTGGTTCCACTATTCCAATTAACCAAATGATGAATTTTGTCCAATGATTCTAATTTGATAATTTTATCTAAACAAAAATTATATATTTTTGTTTCATTCCTTTTGTTACAACAAAACGATCTATATGTTTTTAACAATTTTATCATAACACAATATCACCAAATGAACAGATCTATATACCACATCCATCACAGAACAAGTCATGAATCATAACAAATAGAAATTAACTATGGATTAGTGACAATACAATCAGGATTATTTCTAATTATTTAAGAAGAAGAAATAAAATAGAATTCTCACTGTCGGTTTAATTCTGAATGATTTAGATCTGAAATATATCCAAAATTTGATCTGCTCTGAATCAGTTCTAATCAGTCCAGAAGTGTAGATCTCGGACTCATGATCATAACTGATCTGAAATCGTTCAATTTCGAGTTCGTATGAGTGAGATACGGATTTATTTCTATGAATAATGTTTTAAAATTAAATTAAATAAATAATATATTTAATCCACCTTTTTCCTTAATGAACAGACATAGGCCAATGGGTTTTAAATTTGGTTCGATCATGCGGCTCCACTTTTCTTCCGATCCGATGAGTTTCGTGACGATCAGAGGCCACCACAAGGACGAGCACAGGGAGGCGCACCAGGGGGGACCATGGCGGTACAGTGCGATCGCAGGTCTGGGGTGCGGCGGCGCTTGCAGCGGCGGTACTTCGGGGTGTTGGTGCAATCGAACGATGTAGTTCCAAGTGGCGTTAGCCGTATGGATGTGAAGCTTGTGAAATTCTCTTCGAAAGCTTCAACTGGAGGGAGGGATTTCAGTGAGAGGATTGACGGATTTTAGAGGAGGAAGAATAGAATGAAATCGGCCATGAACACGATGGTGGCGGCTGTACTATAGTGTTAGGAATTAGGGTTAAATTTAACTGTTATTTATAATATAATAATCTTAATTATTGGGTTTAAGCCTTAATCCCTTTCCATTCCAATTTCAGTCCAACGAAAGTCATTCCCACCCAATTGCCCCCGTTCCGCAACTAATGGGCTAGGTCTCGTCAGCCCAAACGATTGTTTTCGACCTGTTTTCTTTAATTTAAAATTTAAATCATTTATTTATTAAATTCGATCATACATTTAAATTCACCAGGGCCACATACGGACTCCGAAAATTCTCGAAAAATAAACCTAGCTATGTTTTGATGATACGGTCCTAACAAAATTAATTTCATCAAATTTGGAGACCGTTTGAAAAATGGCATTTTTAACGGCCGATAAAATTCAACAGAAATTACCGAGCACAGTTTATAATACCACGCTCACATATTGATTCCAAAAATTATGGAAAATTAAACTTAGCTATAATTTGAAATTCCGGATCCAAAAAAATGGTTTCGTCAAAAATGGAGGTCGTTTGTATAATGGCCATTTATACGGGCTATAAGTTATATTAAATTTCACAGCGACTATCCTGAATATTCAACTGGCCATAAATTTTATTCCCGCTATGAAATTTCGATTTTTCGGATTCGTTGGAAAGATATTTTTAAACAGATTTATATATTTTTGGTTTCACTAAAATTCGTTTTATTTTGAATCCTGTGCATTCAGTCAAAGTTCAGATTCAAATTTCCAAACTAACGTGCTATTTCTATTTCCTTTCAAAATTAAAATAAATATATTCGTTCTAACTTCGATTTAAATAAATTTTAAATCGCTATTATTTAAAATAAATTATTTTAACTATTCAAAATTCATTGAAATAGCCAAAATAAAAATTTTAAATTGGTTCTGATTTTCCGGGTTGTTACAATCTCCCCCACTTAAAAGCTTTTCTTCCCGAAAAGGAAACAATAGTAAAGTAGGAAACATAACGGAAACTGCAACATATTGTAAATGTACCTCAAGACAAGAGTTACTCGGAGATGTCCACACTGCACTTGAGATAAGCCTGTTTGATGCTATCCTCAGTCTCCCATGTACAGTCTCTAGAATCCCCGCTCCATTGCACTTTGACTAAGTGGATCCTCTTGTTCCTCAGAACTCGGGTATCTTTGCTAACAATTTTCACTGGCTCCCTTCTCACTGCTAAGCTCGGGTTAATCTCCAAATCTTTCTGTGTTGCTTCCTCCACAACTAATTCTGGATCATGAACATGCTTCTGGAGTTGAGATACATGGAATACATCATGCACCCCTGGAAACAAGTCAGGCAACTGCACCCTATAAGCGAGAGTTCCAACCCTTTCCAGAATAGGAAATGGAGCAATGAATCTCGGCGCCAACTTCCCAATCTTCCCAAATTGAATTACATCTCTCAGTGGGGAAACCCTTAAGTATACATAATTGCCAATAGAGAATTCTAAATCCCTTCTTCGTGAGTCTACATAGCTTTTCTATCGGCTCTAAGCAGCCAGTAGTCGCTTCTTAATAAAATCAACTTTATCTGATGCTTCACGAATCATGTCGGGACCCAATACTAATTGATTGCCTGGTTCCACCTAACATGCGGGAGATCGGCATGGCCTGCCATATAATACTTCAAATGGCAACATCTGCAAGCTTGCTTGGTAACTGTTGTTATAAGAGAACTCAACCAAGTGCAAGTGTTCTTCGCATGACCTGCCAAAATCAAGAATGCATGCTTGCAACAGGTCTTCTAATATGCGGTTCACCCTCTCAGTCTGGCTATCTGTCTGAGGATGATAAGCGGTACTCAGATTCAACTTGGTCCCAAGCTCCTCTTGGAATGCTACCCAGTATTTGCTTGCAAATATCATATCGCGATCACTAACAATGCTACTGGGAACTCCATGTAATTTGACAATCTCTCTGAAATAAAATTGTGCCAGACTTCGAGCTATTCTATTAGAATTGACAGGAATAAAATGGGCGGTCTTTGTGAACCGATCTTTGATCACCCATATACTGTCATTGCCTTTTCTACTCCGGGGCAAGCCATCAATGAAATCCATAGAAATTTGGTCCCACTTCCAACTTGGAACCTCTAGCAGTTGGAAAAATCCTGCAAGCTTCTGTTGATCGGTTTTAACTTGTTGGCAAGTGGAACATCTAGCAACATATATAGAAATGTCCCTCTTCATCGCCTTCCACCAAAAGGTGTGCTTAAGATCATGATACATCTTACTTACTCCTGGATGGATGCTGAGTTTATATTTGTGACATTCATCCATAACTTCTCTCTTTTTAGCTCAGGAATTTCTGGCACACAGATTCGCCCTTGCAGTCTAAGATTCCCTTTGCTGTCAATTTGGAAGCTTGACGCTTCTCCCTTTCAAACTAGCTCACTAATCATCTGAATAAATTTATCATCTTTTTGAAGAACAGAGATCTTATCCATTAATGTGGGCGTAATGATAAGACTGGCGATGATAAGATTGGCGCTGGCCGCATTCTTCCTGCTGAGCGCATTGGCAACAACATTGGCTTTCCATGGAGTATATAAAATGTCCAGATCACAGGCCGCAAGAAATTCTAACCAACGTTGCTGCCTCAAATTCAAATCTCTTTGGGTGAACGGATACTTCAAGGATTTGTGATCAGTATACAATTCGAACTTCTCACCCAAAAGATAGTGCCGCCATATCTTTAAAGCAAATACGATGGCCATCAACTCAAGATCATGAGTGGGGCATCTTTTCTCATGCGGTTTCAACTGACGGCTAGCATATGCAACTACTTTGTCCCTTTGCATTAGCACCACACCAATACCTTCAATAGAAGCATCTATCTAGACTTTCAAATCTTGATTGCCTTCAATAATGGTCAACACTAGAGTAGTGGTCAACCTCAATTTCAGCTCTTGGAAAGTTGCCTCACATTCGGGTGTCCAAATAAACTTTGTATGCTTTTTAGTCAGGTTCGTCAATGGATAAGATAGTTTCGAAAAATCTTTAACGAATTTCCGATAATAGCCAGCCAATCCTAAGAAACTTTTGACTTCTGTAGGAGTGCTAGGCTGCTTCCAATCTTGGATGGCTGAGATCTTTCCTGGGTCTACTGAAATGCCTTTCTTTGATACAACATGGCCGAGGAATTTCACTTCTTCTTGCTAGAATATGCATTTAGAGAATTTGCCTTTCAACACATTCTTTCTCAAGATTTCCAGAACTTCTTTCAGATGCTCTTCATGCTCAGTAGTGGATTTAGAAAATAGAAGGATGTCATCGATGAAAACCAGCACGAATTTATTCAAGACATCCCAGAATACTCTGTTCATCAGATAGACAAAGTAGGAAGGAGCGTTACATAATCCAAAAGGCATTACTAGCCAATCATAGAATAAGTCTGGCTCTCTGAAAGCTGTCATTTCTGCAATGCACAATTGATGGAAGCCTGTAGCTAGGTCCATCCTAGAGAATATTTGTGCTCCATTCAAGCGGTCCAATAGATCATCAATACGCGACAATGGATATTTATTTTTTTAGCGTTTGCTTATTGAGGTCATGGTAGTCCACACACAATCGAAGGGTACCGTCTGACTTTGGGACAAACACCACTCTTGCGCCCCAATTTGAGAAACTAGGCCTGATCAGATCCTTCCACAAAAGCTGTTTAGTTTGATTGCTCAGCTCCTCTTTTTCTTTTAGTGTCATTCTCCGAATAGGATGCACAACTGGCCTTGCATTCGGAACTAAGTCAATTCTGAAGTCAATTTCTTTGCGTGGAGGTAAGCTATCAACTTCTTCAAACACATCCGCATAATCTCTAACAACAGGAATATCTTCAATAGAAGCAGGAATAACTTCTTGAGAAGACCATAATTTTTTTTGTCTGTGGCTGAGCTGTGGCATGGTATAGCCATAATATCTCCGAATTTGGTTATAATTTTGACTATTCTTTCGGTGCATAGTAACTCAGCCTCATACTTTGCTAGCCAATCCATCCCAAGTATGATATCATACCCGGAGAAATTCATGATGATCAAATTAAAAGGAAATTGGTAACGAGAGTAGGAGATTGACACTCTACAATACTGATCAAGAATAAGAGAGCCTCCTATCGGACTATGAGCTCTAATCAATTCTTTGAGTTTTCTTGGTTTCAATTTTAACTTTTTAATCGTGTCACTAGAAATGAAACATCATGATGCACCAGTGTCAAACAATACTGTAATAGGAATGTTCTTAATATTAAGAGTACCTCCTAAAACATCTGGTTTACCTGCTCCCTCAGAAGAAGCTGGTACAGTCGCTCCATCGTACACATGTGCCCCCTCAGATTTCTTCAACAGAGGACAATTTCTGATAAGTGCCCCGTCTTTTGGCAGTTAAAGCACTCCTGAGTATTCCGAGGATTCTGACCGCGATTCTGACTGGGTCCAGACTCGTTCCTTCTTGGTTTCTTTGGAGCTCGGCATTCGTAGTCAAAGTGCCCCATCTTCTGACAATTGAAGCATTTCACCTTAGGCTTGTCTCTTTTTCTTCCTTGAGGCTTGGCGGTAGAAGAATTGCATTCCTCTGGTTTCTTGTCAGCTTATTTCCTTTTATTATTATTCTGATTTTTCTCCCGATCTTGCTGTGAATTCTGGTCATTTTCCTCATAGCAACAAGCCATCTCGATCACCTAATTAAATGGGAGCTTAATGTGTGCTATGACTCTATTCAGATATTTCTTCGAAAGGCCTTTAATGAATCTTTTTTTCTTCTGGATGGGGTCTCGAATTAATTCTGGAGCATAGTGTGAGAGCTCCTTAAACTTCCGCATATATTCTGAAACAGTCATATCTCCTTTCTGCAAGTTGGCAAATTGATCGTGCAGATGCTCTACTTCCTACGGAGGAATAATCTTCTCATTGAAGAGTTCCTTGAATCTGGCCCAAGACAGTAGGCCTCATTATTGCCAATTATGAAAGTATCGCACCAATTTTTAGTCTCATCTTTCAACAGCCATGATGCCAAAAAGCACTTGCGGTGGTCTTCCAATTCCAGCCCTCCAAATATTTTCTCATAATTTTTGAGCCAAGCCTGTGCTTTTATTATTGTCTCTCGCCCGGTGAATGATACGCCCCCTAAATTCCTAAACTTCTTGGCTACCTTTTCTAGGTCAAAAGGCTGTGCGGGTGGAGGTGGTGGCGTTACAGCCTCGGGAGTGGGCTGCCCCTGAGCAGAGGGAGTCTCATCTCTTGCTGGTCCTCTGGACCCACCTCTGCCTCGTGCTCTAGCTCTCGCTCTAGTGCTCATTTTCTAGTTAGTTCTGTACCATCAAGGAAAGAGTAAGACTAACAGAAATGACAATTTAAAGGGGAAGGTTAAAGCAGAGACATATGAAAAGATGATAATGATGTAATGACTGACTAATATGTGCTATTCTACTGTGCTCATTCTAGGACATTACTAATACTTTCTCTAATGTGCTACTCACCTTAGAATACTGCTGATTCTATCTAGACGAATTGTTTTAATTATGTTATACTCTAAAGCTAAGGTTAACCTTTAGCTCTGATACCAACCGTGACAACCCCAAACTTCTGTAGTACGAAAGCAAGGATAATCATTGGAATATAACATAATTACAACAATAGTAGATCTCAGATAATATCATAACACATAAATCATTACAGCAAAAATAGAAATGTCATCAACATCACATAACAAAACATCATAGTGGCACAGTTATAGGATACAACTTAGCAAATAGAAGTCTCAGCAAAAAGGAATAAATCTCAAGCTCCATCAAGTACATCATAAATAAAGGATGTCTAAATGTCTCAAAAGCAAAAATAAAAGATAAAGTGATCTTCATCTCTAGCCCACAAGCGTTCTCCAATTCAGCATATGTGCATCAATACCTAAACCTGTCACTTGGCTACCCGTGTGAAAAAGAGGGCACCCGAGTTTGCAAAGTGAAACTAACTATGAGTCAGTCATGGGATTAGTATGAGAAATCTTTCCTAACTTTCCTAGCAGTATGGCTAATCACAGGAACACGCCGCTAATGCGGAACGTGTTTACTACATTGGATTTCCAGTGCACAAGTTTAATAAATTTTTTTTCAAAACTACACAATGCTTTTTACAAAAATGAAATCATTGTAAGACTCAAGTCTCATCACACAATGCAACGCAAACCGGAGGATAGAGTTTTACCTTATAATGATCAAACATGCTTGATACGTGGAAAATCATATTCTAATATTATTATTAGTGTCTAATCAGTTTAAAATACTTCAAAGTAAATGTATCAATCCTATACGGCATAGTACCCCGTCCTACTATGTCGCCATATATATATAGGTTTACAATCAAAACCGTAATGTCGTATTGGAAATTGGGTTTCCATCATGAGTCGAGGCTAGGGATCGTCATCTTCGATTCGAGACACTCTAGCAAATGCCTCAGGATCACACCTACGGGAAACCCTTGGATATGGTGGGGCCGGTCCACAAATAACTTTAGTGGATTAGTTATGTCTGAACACACGCTTCTCGGTCCTATTGAACCTATAAAAGGGTCATTATCGTCCAATAAATCCGAGGTACCTCATAATCCATCATCCACATAAGTAAAAAAATGTCAAGGCTTGTAAACGCTGACATCACTCCTATCTAGAAAGAAACGTGTGCACTCCCTATAGTCCTTGTCCCGTTTTTTACTCATACCGGGGTGTGAAGCTCGCGAGGTAAAGCTATACACAAAGCTATGCTGAAATAGGCTATGCTTTGAACATCAACCACAAAACTCTGCTTTTCAACAAAAGCCTTGATCATTTGCATCTTGGTATGCCACATTGGCAATCCACGCCATGCGATCGATAACTACCAATATATAACCCCTGAGCTCGTGCATCTCAGAGAAGGGTGTTAAGAAAGAGAAAAATTCTCCACCACCACAGATATATATTAAATAGAAATCAATTTAATTTACATGGAATGAAATCCAATGTCAGACACACACTCATTTACAAGTCCGTTCTGGGTCTGAACGAAACCAGAGACACCTTATTCCTCGTCCCGTATGTCCAATACGGAAGAGAGGTGCTCGCATATCCGGGCAATCAAAAAGTACGTCCGGACAACTACCACTATAACCCTTTCAAGGCAGCAACTCCTATCATGGCATCAGTAGTCGTCCATTCGATGTGAAGATCGCCGGTCTTTAATCACCGTCTTTAATATCTTCGATTTAAATCGTCGTATAATTATTTGAAATGAGTTTGAACTCGGTCTTTTCAAATAATTCCTCGAATAAATATAATTTAAATCATCTCATATCGTTAATATTAATTTATAACGATTTATCGCTATCTTTATTTGTATATAAAAATAGTCTAATTTAATTTAACGACGCTTTGGGTCGATAGGCGGGCCTTGGCACTGTTTTTATCAAAATTTGATTTACACATATCACAAAATCTAACTGTTGGATTTCAACAAGATTTACATCGTTGGAAAGATCTTCCCAAAGTGGTCCTAACGGTTCCAGTTTTGGGAAATCCCGACGGTCGGATCTTTTGGTATAATCGTTTAAAGTTACGATTTCGAAACGCAAACTACCGCACGCGATTCGCTTAATTTTAATTTATAAATATATATATATATCATCCGATGATTCCACAAACATGTTTAACATGCCAAATAAAATATAATTCATTTTCATGACATTTTCTACATTTTCCTAATGTATGTTTTGGCGATAAAAATGTCACTAGATTTATAAACAAATTATAATATATATTTTGACGACAAAAATGTCACTTAGATTTATATACAAATTCTAATGTTTATTTTGATGGTTTCATTTTGTTAACAATTCTATGTTGACTAAATGTATAAAAGCGATGTTTTCATTCTCCTCTTTTCTAGCATGTTAAAAATAATATTTTTAACATACAAATATTTTCTAACATGAATTTTCTAACAATGTTAAAAATAATATTTTTAACACTTTTATAATTTCTAACATATGTTTTCTAACATGTTAAAAATATGATTGTTAACATTTTTATATCTTCTAACATATGTTTTCTAATAAATCACTTTTACATTAAAAATGGAATTCTTAATGTTTCAACATTTTTATTCAAACAGTCAATATCTCTAATGGATCAAACTTTTCCTTAAAAATATGATTTTTAATTTTTTCAACACTTTTATTCTAATATGAACAATTTTCATATGAATCATTCTTTTTATAAAATGAGATTTTTTTTTATGTTAACAAACTTTTATGTTAAAATGAATATTTTCTAGAGTTCATTCATTACATTAAAAATAAGGTTTTAATGTTATCATGTTTCTATATTTAACATGAACACCTTTCCTTGTTTCTTACACTACATTAAAAATGTGGATTTTCAATGTAAACATTTTTTTCAAAACATGAACATTCTTCTATTTTCTTACATTAAATTAAAAATGTTGATTTTTAATGTAAACTTGTTTTTATTTGAAATCATGAACATTTTTATAGTTTTCAACATTACATTAAAAATGTGAATTTTTAATGTAAAAATGTTTTTCTGTTTTTATTCTAATTCAACAAAATGATAGAAATTGATATTTCATTTTTGTTGAAAATTCTAATTCAACACAAATGACAAAGTTTGGTATTTCATTTTTGTTGAAAACTCTAGTTCAACAAAATGATAAAATTTGGTATTTCATTAGTGTTGAAAATTCTAATTCAACAAAATGACCAGTAAGTGATATTTCATTTTGCATATAAATCTAATATATGCATTTACAATAAAATGATGTTTTCATTTTGCATATAAATCATAATATTATTTAACAAAAATGTATATTTTAATTAACAAAAATGTACAATTTTGTTTCCAACCCTTTTTAGTTAAAAATGTTTCATCCTCTTTAATGAACAAAAATGTATATTTTTGCTTAATCCTTTTTAATGACAAAAATGTCTCATTTTTGTTTAATCCTTTTTAATGAACAAAAATGTCTCGTTTCTGTTTAATCCATTTTAATGAATAAAAATGTTTCTTTTTGTTAAATCCTTTTTAATGAACAAAAATGTTTCTTTTTGTTTTTGAAAATTTTTATTTGAACAAAAATGACAATTCCAATTCAAATATTCTAATTTTGACAAAAATGATAATTTTTGTCCAATGGTTCTAATTTAACCAAATTGATAAGTTTTTTCTAATTAACAAAATGATAATCCTTTTTAATTCAACTATACCGATAAACTAAAAATGATAATTCTTGGTTCCACTATTCTAATTAACAAAATGATGAATTTTGTCCAATAATTCAAATTTGACAATTTTATCTAAACAAAAATTATATATTTTTGTTTCACTCATTTTATTACAACAAAATGATCTATATGTTTTTAGCAATTTTATCATAACACAATATCACAAAATGAACAGATCAATATACCACATCCATCATACATCAAGTCATGAATCATAATAAATAGAAATTGACTACGGATTGGTGATAATACAATCAAGATTATTTCTAATTATTTAAGAAGAATAAATAAAATAGAATTCTCACTATCGGTTTAATTTTGAATGATTCAGATCTAAAATTTCTCCAAAATTTTGATCTTCTCTGAATCAGTTCTAATCAGTCCAGAAGTGTAGATCTCGGACTCATGATCGTAAAGGATCTGAAATCGTTCAATTTCGAGTTCGTATGAGTGAGATACAGATTTATTTGTATAAATAATGTTTTAAAATTAACTAAATAAATAATATATTTAAATCCACCTTCTTCCTTAATGAACAGACACAGGCCGATGGGTTTTAAATTTGATTCGATCGTAGGGCTCCACTTTTCTTCCGATCCAATGAGTTTCGTGACGATCAGAGGCCACCAGAACGAAGAGCACGGGGAGGCGCACCAGGGCCGACCATGGTGGTGCATAGAGCTGTATATCGGACAGGACAGTCCGTTGTCCGGCTCGGTCCGAAGCTATAAGGTGTCCAGTCCGTGTCCGTCCGATTATCTTATAGGACAGAGCTTGGACACAATATTGTTCGGTCCGATCTAAAATTGTTCGATGTTTTTCTATTATCTAAGGCTATATCGGACGGGATAGTCCGTTGTCCGGCTCGATCCGAGGCTATATGATGTCTGGTCCGTATCCGCCCGAATTCTTATAAGACAGAGCTTGGACACACCTCCGTCCGGTCCGGTCCGACCCGTTTACACCCCTAGCGGTGCAGTGCGATCGTAGGTCTGGGGTGCGGCGGCGCTCGCAGCGGCGGTACTTCGGGGTGCTGGTGCGATCGAACGATGTAGTTCCCAAGTGGCGTTAGCCGTATGGATGTGAAGCTTGTGAAATTCTCTTCGAAAGCATCAACTGGAGGGAGGGATTTCGGTGAGAGGATTGATAGATTTTAGAGGAGGAAGAACCGAGTGAAATCGTCCATGAACATGCTGGTTGCGGCTGTGCTGTAGTGTTAGGAATTAGGGTTAGATTTAACTATTATTTATAATATAATAATCTTAATTATTGGGTTTAAGCCCGTTAATCCCTTTTTGTTCCAATTTCAGTCCAACGAAAGTTGTTCCCACCCAATTTCCCCCGTTTCGGAACCAATGGGCTAGGTCACGTCAGCCCAAACGATTGTTTTCGGCCTATTTTCTTTAATTTAAAATTTAAATCATTTATTTATTAAATTCGATCATACATTTAAATTCACCCGGGCCACATACGGACTTCAAAAATTCCCAAAAAATAAACCTAGCTATGTGTTGACGACACGGTCCTAAAAAAATTAATTTCGTCAAATTTGGAGACAATTTGAAAAATGGCCTTTTTAACGGTTGATAAAATTCAATAGAAATTACCGAGCACAGTTTAATTTACCACGCTCACATATTAATTCCAAAAATTATGGAAAATTAAACTTAGCAATAATTTGACATTCCGGATCCGACAAAAATGGTTTCGTAAAAAACGGAGGTCGTTCGTATAATGGCCATTTATACGGGCTATAAATTATATTAAATTTCGTAGCGACTATTTTGAATATTCAACTTGCCATAACTTTTTATCCCCACTATGAAATTTCAATTTTTCGGATTCGTTGGAAAGATAATTTTAAACAGATTTAGATATTTTTGGTTTCACTACGTTTTATTTTGAATCTTGTACATTCAGTCAAAGTTCAGATTCAAATTTCCAAACTACCGTGCTATTTCTAATTCCTTTTAAAATTAAAATAAATATATTCATTCTAACTTCGATTTAAATAAATTTTAAATTGTTATTATTTAAAATAAATTATTTTAACAATTCAAAATTCATTGAAATAGCCAAAATAAAAATTTTAAATTGGTTTTGATTTTCCGGGTTGTTACAGAAGTGTTTTCTTAAGAATCATTTTGAAAATGGTGTCCATCTTTTGCATCATGTGTTTTTGAGTTTATAGTTGTTCATCACATGTTTTTTTGTGCTACTATAGTCTTATCTTCTTAATATTAGGTCTCCAATTAAGTTATCATAAGTTGTCATTTGCAATAAATTCCCTACTGTTGTCAATATTTTTGTGTTCACGCTTGGTGATGATGCATGGTATTCCCCTTGATTTTATTACTTCATTTGTGATTGCAAGAATATTTCATCTTACATAAATGATTTACGAACAATTATGAGAATCATAATCTTACATGTAAAATATAAAAGCACAATCACAATATTTTAAGTGTGTTTTAAATTATTTGTTTGTGCTGAATGTTTATTACCCTATTAAAGTAAATAGTTACTTGGGTTAACGGTTAACAAAAAATCTTTTTCATTTTCGCTTGGTTAATTTTCCACATTGTGGTCGTTATATGTTCAGAGAGGTCTATAAATGTATTTGTACATGTAAATGAGGAAAACAACTTAGTCTTGGCAGCCAGGCAAACAGAATGCAATAAAATAAATAAATATGCAGTTTCTTCCCCTACTTAACTTTATTGTCCAAGTTGAACAACTATGATAAGACTAAGCACTGTATATATAAGAATATGAGATATTGGATATTGAAATTTTCAATTACCTTCACTGGTGAAGCTAATGAAGTGAAAGGTACAATTACAAGGAAACATTGCCTTCGTACAATAATAAAGGGATCACCTCAAATTCATGACAAAAATCGACAAATGTAAAGAAACCATGATGCATCACGTGAATACACAGGAGGAGATGAGAATGAAGAAGCTCCAGCAAAATCTGATAACCTACGATTAGGATAAGAAAGCCAAGGTGGGGCTTAGAGGGTGCAATATGCCCAGTAGTGATGACCAATATTATATGTTGTCTTGTAGTCTTCTAAATCTTTTGTAGCAAAGGTAAGGTGTACACTTTCTTTGAATATGTTTTATGTTCCCTATTTTGCCTTGTGTGCTTGCTACTTTTTAGGATGCGTTTATGTTGCTGAAAATAAACTTGGTTTTAAAAGGAAACATAAATTATGGAATAGATTTAATTATTGTATTTAGGAAGGATAAAAATAAATGGTAATAAATATTAGAGTTATTATATATGTAATAGAATTATCTAGGGAATGGTTTATTAAGGCAAGTCTAGAAATTAGAGGATAAGGAAAAATCTAGAGAAGAAGAGTCTTGAATCTTTGTTGTGTTGTACTCTCTCATTTGTGGTATGAAGAAAAGTGAAGAAATAACAATGTAGTCATTCAATTATTCTACATTTAATCTCTCTCCTCCTCTCTATATCTAAATTCCAACATGGTATCGGAGCTAGGTTGATGAGAGGGGATAGAGAGATCCGTAGAGAGCGAAAAAATCAGTTTTTTAAACAATTCAAAGACGGACTAGTTGAAGCACAACAAAAGCAAGCAGATCCGGTCATGAAGAAAATAATTGCCGGCATAAGGGAAAAACTAAGTGTTTCAAGTGTCAAAATTTTGGGCATATGGCAAGGAATTGTAGATTCAAAAATGAAGAGCAAGAGAACATGGCACAAGTGGCCGTGGAAGAAAGTTTATTTTAGAGTTGTGGGTAAGAAGTGCACCATGGAGAGAAGTGCTCCAATGTTCAAACAGTAGAGTTGAAGAGACGTGCTTCAACAATTGAAGGTGACGATAAGTGCATCACAAATCGAAGAGAAGTGCTTCGTTTATTTTCTCAAACCAGCTATAATAAGAATATTGCTTTTGTTTATATGTTGAATATTTTTCCAGATGACCGTTTATGTTTTCAAAAAGGAAAAGAGAGGGAAGACACTGTAACTTCCACTATGTTTTCAGTATGTTCATAACAAATGATGTCAAATCAGATGCTGAAGTTAACAGAGATACTGGTGACTTGGTGGGTATCTGAATTGATGTGAATATGTTTTGTGCAGTTGGTTTGATGTTAATTATCATTGAGCTTTATATGATGTGTATGTGTATATGTTAGGCTTTAGAAATGGAATCCAAGTTTGTCAAGCATATATGATTTCGGTTGTTTGTACTTACCATTAACTTAATTTTACGTTATGATCCCTATATAATTGACTCATGGTACTTTTTCACCGTGTATGCCGACAGTTGAACGAGGCTATTAATTTTTTTTTATGTCTAGGGTAATCATAAACAATTAAACTTTTTGTTAGTCATAATGTATAATTTGGTTCAACACTAATGATTTTTATTATTAGCGAATCTATAGTACAAGCACTGTCAGCAAGCATTTATTTTGAGTTTGAACATAAGCTATAATTATATTCCTCATTGAATTAGACTAAAATTATTAAGATAATAACTATTGATGAATATTGAATGGCATGTTTATGTTTCAGCTCAAACATAAAAATTCCAATTATAATTTTTTGGACTGTCATAGCTTTATGCCAATAATGATACTATATATAAAGTTTACCAATAATAGCTATGAACTGTAAAGATGAATTAACAACATATTGTTGATATACATACTCATAATTCAATCATATTATGCGGCTATCTAAGTAAATAACATGACATTAAATATATGACAATTGAACCACTAGGAATTAAAGGCCAATAGGGCAATAATCCATTAGAAAATTTAAGTAAATAGTCTTGAACATGTCTGAAAAATTGATCATTTATTCAATCAACCATGTTTTAGCATAAATATTCCAACCTTTATATATTTCCAGACTATCATTCGACCTTTACGAAAGTTCAACATAATATATATGGGAGCTGAGCGCAGAAAGTTTAAAATTTACTGTACAATTACAATGTAGAATGCTGAATATTGAGACGGTGTTGGAAAGTTGGGCGATAACATTGTTGTATGCATTTCAAAGCAAAGTAGTATGTGGAGACATAGGCACATTACCTCGAGACCAATTCTTCTGTTCCCATTTCCCCTATTCCCCCATGGCCCTCCAATCAAATCCCCTGATTTCCTTTTTTTTGCATTTAAGTCCCTCAACAATTGAGGGATTTAACTGCAAAAAATGAAAATCAGGGGATTTGATTGGGTCGAACATGGGGGAATAGGGGAAATGGGAACAGAACAATTGTTGCCCATTACCTCTCTATGTCTATGCAAGCACTTTTATTGGTGGAATTGAAGACACCAACGAAATTCTTGGTGTTCTTTCCTTTGTTCTCTCTAATATTACTCTTATTCCTTTTTCCAATCTTGAAAGATCGAAATATATAAAGGAAAATAAACAAAAGGAATGATGTGCAATTAAAAGATATATCTTAATGCAAAGTCAAGACAAAAATAACATTGCTTCCATTCTGATTTATTTTTTAATGGTAACTATATTAAATTATTTACAAAAATTTGCAAGCCAACCATCACCACTACACCTCGTATCCGTACACAAATGCTCTTAGTAAAGGAAATTACATGCCTAATTATCAAAATATATTATCACATTTTTCAACATTGACGTGGATTTTTACTTCTTGTCTATATGAATTAAATAATTTAATTTTTTTCCCTCAATTAAAAGTGTATTTGTAGTAAATTGTCTTATTTTTTCTTTTTTCCTCAATCGAAAGTGTGTCTTTAAAGCAATTTAAAGGGATACTTTCCAGCTTGATCCAGTATCAGTGAAAAACAATAAACCTAATTTTAGTTTGATAAAACATTTCAATTCTTCTAGAAATCATGGATGGAACAATTAACGTATCCAATTTTTGATTGAAAAGGGATCACCGATGCCTCAATCTTAGTGTTTATTAAATACTCATATTTATTAGATTCAAGCGACTATAACAAAGAAACCTTGCAATGTACGATGTATTCAATCAAAGTCGTTAACTTAAATAACCATTAAGATGACTTTCACCTTTACTAGGAGTTGTATTTTCTTTTAAATGAATCATGTAGATCAAATTTTAGTTTCATATGTGTCCTTGTAAAATACTTTATAATGAATTAAATTATATCTTAAATAATATCATTCAAAATATTAGTGATATTCTTATCTATGAATGTTAACAAACTCTGTATGCGAAGCACAGGTTCGCTATTGTTCTCAGGAAATACTATGTCAGACATTCGTTTATACAAGTCATTCAGTAGCAGGATGAACTAAAGGCACTCTCCTACCACATCTTATATACGAATTACCCAAAGGATCAGTAGCGAGTTGTGACGGCCCGCCCCGCACCAACCGACATTTACTCCAAAAGTGCGCTGTACACATGTCCAGTTAGCACGGAACGGGTCGCCAGAAGGAAAAAGGAAGAAGGAAATGAACATACAAAGAACCTGTAGAATGTCTCACAGCGCATAGAACAAATTATAATAATAACATACTTGACATAAAACAGGAGAGACAGTGCATAAGCTGAAAATCAGAACTAAACATCATAGCAGCGGAAATTCAGAATACAGCTTATTACAACTTTCAACTGTCTCAAAGCAAAGTAAGGTAAATGAGGTACACTACTAATGCCCAAGTAGTGACCACCAACGACACAGGGAGAATGTGTATATATATATATAATACGTGGAAGCCTCCTGCCCGCCTCCGAATCAGCTACTCGCGCATCACCAGCTAACCTGTCTCTAGTCTGCTCGTGTGAGCACCCAGAGTAATAAGAGGAAACATAAAACTCTGGGTCAGACATAAAGCCTGGTATGAGCGATAAGCATCTAAAGTGAACGATAACAGGTAGACTAAAACATACCTGAACCTGGACCTGCAACCAAAGAGTTAGCACTACATACTGTACAACACTCTAAGGTATCATATCAAACAGTGTAAGGATACGGAGGTGGGGGAGGTGTGCATGTCATAATGATGGCAAACAATCAAGCATAGCATCCATCCTCACATTTCTCACTCAGTGCATAAAGCATACGATATTCACCACTTCGATCACCCAACATTCCTTACTACGATCACTTTGCCCCATGAAGTCATAAATGGCTTCACTGCACTGATAACGTAGCCACTAATTCCTCGCTATGTCCACTTGCCCCATGGAGTTATTCACCCCATCTGCGCTGGCTCATAGCCTTACAAATACTTACTATGTCCACTTGCCCCATGGAGTTATTCACCCCATCTGCGCTGGCTCATAGTCTTACTACGCATCACCTTGCCCCTCAGGTCATAATGACCCTACTGCACTGATAACGTAGTCTTGCTACCATCACTTTGCCCCTCAGGTCATAATGACCCTACTGCACTGATAAGTAGCCCATCATTCCTTTTTAGTGGTGAATCGAAGTTATGAACGTCGACAACTCCTTAGCACACGTCCCGCAGCAAAGTCCAACCATGAAGTGAACTCGTTGGTTCCCAACTGGTTCCGGGATCCTGAGCTCTAACTTCCATTTGGACTACCTTTGCATCTCGGGTTATTGGTCATCACCATCGGATCGGATCGGATCAGCCTTCACATTCTTCATCGGATCGGATCGGCCATTGCATTCGGATTGGGTCGTGGTCCTCCAGCTCGTGACTCCTCTTCCTGATTCGGATCGGCGTCACCACTTCGGATCGGATCGGGTTGCTTCATCCGGGTCGGGTCGTGTCTTCTGATCGGGTCGGATCGTCTCGCCTAGTACCCATCGACTCGTGAACTCCCCACCCTCTTCTGGTTCGGATCGGGAGTGCTTGTTGGTTCGGATCGGGCTCCTACTACCGGATCGTGCCACCTAACTTAAGTCGTGACCAACTCCTTCAAACGGATCGTGACGCCCAGCTGGAACGGATCGAGTCGCGCTCCCCTTCACCGATCCGATCCGGATTCTGGGTCATTTCCTGCATGTTTCCTGCGACTGTTTTTACGCCATTCGACGGCGTTTTTGACCAATCTAACACTTCTAAACAATCACAAAGCATTTCATATAGTCATAGCAACATGCATAATCAGCCACAAACATCATTCACATCAATATAATAGGTTAAAATGGATCAAACATACCCAAAGCCCCATATTTTCCACTAAGCATATTTAGGTGAAACTAATGATAGGATTAGCAAATATTAACCAAATTAACCCAAATTCATATCAGAGGCCTAAAACATCATTCCGAATTTTATAAATATTTTTCCAGAATTTTATCATGTTTAAATTCGCTAATTAACACTAATCACTCCTAATTAGCCATAATTAGTGCAAGACTAAGCAAATCACTCACCTTAGCCACAAAATAAACTAAGATCTGAAATGATTCTCTGATTTGATGCGAATTCCAATACCAAACAGCAGCTCCTTTGTTGATTTGGTGAATATCCTTCTTGATTAGGGGTTGCTAAGCCAAATCCTTAACCTAAGGGTGATTTGGAGGTGATTTAGAGGTTGGAGGCCATTTTAGGGATCCTTGGTGATAAGTGGAGGCTAGAAAACTGAAATGGAATGATTCTCCATCTCATTTCAGCCCTCCCATAACCCTAATCCCGAAATGGGTTATGGGCCTACTCACTAATCACCCGATTTGGCCCGGTTAAGCAGTTTTTCACCCTCCAAATCTTGTTTCAGCCATATCTCCCAAACGGTAAGTCCGTTTGGCTAATGTGACCACTCTACGGAAAGAGAAACCATCAAACAAATCAAATGGAATTAGTTTCAGGTCAAAATTCCTTTCCAATCAAAAGTTATGGCCAAAACAGTACCAACTAGGGGCAAAATGGTCATTTAAAAATCAACAAAAATCATGAACATGGGAAATGACTCTAATAAATGTTTCCCAAAGTTACATGACCATACGACTTCACATGGGAAAGAAATAAATATTCTACGATCCTATGATGTGTAGAATATGGGCCATTACACTCTCCCCCCCTTAAGAAATTTCGCCCCCGAAATTTCCTAATCCAAACGTACACAAAGGTTCCCGCATGCCTATCAATCATAAAACAACAATCAAACATGCAAACAAGCAAAGCAAGTCTATCCTAGCATGCGGAAAACTAAATTGCAAAGTAAATCTTACCAGGCAAAGAGTTCTGGATAAGCCTTCCTAATGCTCTCCTCTGTCTCCCAAGTACAATCATTCTCGTTCTCGCCCCACTGAACCTTGACTAGCTTCACCGCCTTCCTTCGAAGTTGCTTCGTATCATGTCCCACAATACGAATCGGCTTGCGGTTCCCAACCGCCTCAGGTTCTACTTCGAAGTCCTCTAACTGATCAGGTGAAATAGTCACATCCGAGTCGTGAACGAACTTTCTCAGTTGGGAAACATGAAATACATTATGAACTCCCGCCATTTTCTCTGGTAAGCCAACTCTATATGCCAAATTCCCGACTAGTTCAAGAACAGGGAATGGGCCAACAAATCTTGGTGCCAACTTGCCTCTCCTGCCAAATCGTATCACGCTTTTCAACGGAGAGATCTTGACAAACACCAAGTCACCAATGGAGAATTTCAAGTCTCTTCTCCTCTTATCAGCATAGCTTTTCTGTCTATCTTGAGCAGCTTTCATTCGTTGCTGATTGATCTTAATCTTATCGGAAGTTTCTCTCACCACATCTGGTCCAAGCACAAACTTCTCGCCAGTCTCTATCCAACATGATGGTGAGTTGCATGGTCTTCCGTACAAAGCTTCATATGGAGCCATACCGATACTGGATTGGTAGCTATTATTATATGCAAACTCTACTAGATGCAAATAGTCATCCCATGATCCACCAAAATCCAATATACAAGCTCTCAAGAGATCTTCCAATATACGATTCACCCTCTCCGTCTGACCATCGGTTTGAGGATGATATGCGGTACTGAGATGTAATCTTGACCCTAGAGCCTCTTGTAAGCTCTTCCAAAACCCACTAGTGAACAACGGGTCTCGGTCACTCACAATGCTTTTGGATACTCCATGAAATCTCACTACCCACTTCATATACACTTCTGCCAACTTGGCTGTCGTTCTGGTCGATTTGACTGGTATAAATCTTGCGCTCTTAGTCAATCGATCCACAATTACCCAAATGCTATCATATCCCGATCTAGTCCTTGGTAAGCCATCGATGAAATCCATCGAGACTTGCTCCCATTTCCATTCGGGAATTTCTAATGGTTGTAACAACCCACTAGGCTTCTTTTGCTCGGCTTTAACTAGCTGGCAATTCATGCATTTGGATATAAACTTCCCAACGTCTCTTTTCATCCCTTCCCAGTAGTAAGTCTGTCTCATGTCTCGATACATCTTATTACCACCGGGATGTATAGTCAGTTTTGAGTGATGACATTCTCTAAGCACTTCACCTCTCAAACCATTCACGTTGGGCACAACTAGTCTTCCATTCTTTCGAAGCCATCCATCTCGATCAAGCCCATACACATTCACCTCCTCACCAATACCCATTTCTAACTTGGAGATGATTTCTAATAGATTAGGATCGTCCCTCTGGCTAGAACCAATCCGCTCTATCAAAGTGGGTCTGATCGTCAAACTAGCTAGCATAACTGGATCCAATTCGCACTTTGGTCTGAAATCAAACCCCGCGATATACTCCAGTTGCTTCCATTCAAGAAACATTGCCCCTAAGCTGGCATGTCTCCTACTCAAGGCATTGGCTACCGCATTACCCTTCCCAGGTGTATACGCGATATCAAAATCATACGAAGCCAAGAACTCTAACCATCTCTGCTGACGGAGATTCAGATCTTTCTGAGAGAAGAGATACTTTAACGATTTATGATCGGTAAACAGCTCAAATCTTTCTCCCAAGAGATAGTGTCTCCACATCTTCAGTGCAAATACAATCGCTGCCAATTCCAAATCATGGGTAGGATACTTCTTCTCATGCGGCTTTAGCTGTCGACTAGCATAAGCAACAACCCTACCTCCTTGCATCAATACTGCACCTAGTCCGGTACCACAAGCATCTGTGTATACCGTCATCTCTTCATTCCCTTTAGGAATGACTAACACTGGCGCATGCGTCAACCTCTCTTTTAGACATTTGAAGGCATCCTCACACACTCCGTCCCAGACGAAGGACTGATTCTTCTTAGTCAACTGAGTCAACGGTGCTGCTATCTTGGAGAAGTCCTGGATAAACTTACGATAATATCCAGCTAATCCCAAGAAACTTCTTACACCTGTAGCATTCTTGGGCGTAGGCCAATCCTGTATCGTAGCCACCTTCGCAGGGTCCACGGCAATACCACTCTCGGAAACAACATGACCCAAGAATCTTACTTCCCTTCTCCAAAAATGACACTTGGAGAATTTCGCTTTCAATTGGTGTTTCCTCAACACCTCCATCACTATTCTCAAGTGCCCCTTGTGTTCCTCCTCTGTTCTTGAATAAACAAGGATATCATCCACGAACACAAGAACAAACTTATTCAACTGATCTCTGAATACTCGATTCATAAGATCCACAAAATAGGCTGGTGCATTGGTCAACCCAAATGGCATAACCAACCACTCATAAAATCCAGACGGCGTCCTAAATGCCGTTTTCGGAACACTCTCATCTGCTACTCGAAGCTGATGAAATCCTGTCGCGAGGTCCAACTGGGAGAACACTCTAGCTCCTTCCAGCTGATCAAACAAATCATCTATCCGCGGTAGAGGATACTTATTCTTCCTCGTCACCTTATTCAACTCGCGATAGTCCACACACAA
Organism: Allium sativum; assembly: GCA_030737875.1. Taxonomy (NCBI): domain Eukaryota; kingdom Viridiplantae; phylum Streptophyta; class Magnoliopsida; order Asparagales; family Amaryllidaceae; genus Allium; species Allium sativum. Next base: position 336,891,721 of record CM060909.1, on the reverse strand, counting down.
ACGAAGGGAACCATCTGCCTTAGTGGCAAATACAACTGGTGCTCCCCACTCGGAGACACTCCTTCTAATCAATCCCTTCCTCAAAAGATTGCTGACTTGCACCCCGAGCTCTCGCTGCTCCTTTGGTGCCATACGACGAAGTGGCATCACTATAGGTCTGGCATCTTTCACTAAATCAATACGGAACTCAATCTCTCGGTGTGGTGGAAGCCCGGTCACCTCCTCGAAGACGTCCGGATACTGGCCAACCACGGGCACATATGACAACTCATCCTGCGGGATGTCGAGGGAATTTACAAAACTAGCCATAACCCCATCACTAGGTAGACTACCAAACACTACCCTCCGCCCATCATCCGCCCTCACTGTCACCAAAAAGCCCTCACAGTCTACCACCACCCCGTATCTTTGGAGCCAATCGACTCCCAATATAATGCCATACCCAGTAAAGCCCAAAACAAAGCAATCACATACAAACATACATCCATGACTCGATAAGACCAAATTCCTGCAAATCATACTAAGGCTAGTCGAACCACCAATCGGGTTCGTCACTATCAATGGTCTATCGACTATCTCGGGTTCCAGTCCCAACCTATCTACCAGGTCACTAGATATGAAGGAACGGGAAGCCCCAGTATCAAACAAAACTCGAACTGGTATATCATAAATAGAAAGCATACCTTGAATTACAACATTCTTTCCTTTCTCCGCCGCAGTTGGGGCATTCGACGAACAAGGAATAGCATCAAGAGAATATGCTTTCACAATCTGCTTCTCCTTAAGAGGTTGCGGACACTTGTCCTTGAAATGTCCCACTTGACCACAGTTGAAGCACTTCTTATCCGCTGGCTTGGCCCGACAATCCTTAGCATAATGGCCCTTCCTTCCACAGCTGAAGCACTCAACATCCTTCTTGCTCTTTTTCTGGCCACCTTTTGATTGATCCTGCTTCCTCTGATTTTGAGAGTTATTCTTGCCTCCACCGCCTGCTTGCGGCTTTGGCCCTTCCGCAGATGCAGCCTCAGTCTTTGACTTAGGGTAAAGACTCTCTGACCTCAAAGCTTTTCCCACGATCGATTCAAAAGTCTCATCGATGTGGTTGATAAGCCTCTCCCCCAAGTACCCATCCAGACCAGTAATGAACTTCTCATTCTTCTTTTCAGGAGTATCAATGAGAGACAGTCCATACTTCGACAAAGTGTCGAACTCGGCAATATAATCAGAAATTGCCCTGCCACCCTGCTTGAGTTCCAGGAACCTCTTGAACAACACCGACTTCTGGGCAGCTGGAATAAACTTCTCGCTAAAGCGAGCCCTGAACTGATCCCAAGTAACTTGGTCCTCTGGAGTAGCTGTTCTAATGGCATTCCACCAATTCATCGCTCGCCCTTGTAGCTGATGAGACGCTAGCCTTCTCTTCATCGCATCCTCGACACCCAAGTCATCAAAGATACGGTCACAGCTATCCATCCAGTCTTGAACATCCGTGGCCGACTCCGTTCCGTGGAACGGCTTCCCACCAAGATTAGTGTAATCTTTGCACAACTTGGCGAAATCGACCCTAGGCGCCTGCACTACTGGGCCAACACCAACTCCGGGATTAGGAATTGCCCCTTGCACTTCTCTAAGCATGTCTCTCATGAGGTTAGTAAACATAGCCCTCATGTCAGCGGCATTCCCTTGGTTGGTCCCTCTACCAGCACCCCTCGTCTCTCGGCTCATCGTTAATCTGTAAAAAGGGAAACGATTAACGACCCCATAGTGGTGCTAGTGCAGTGCGACTTCATCTTCATACTACTAATAGTATATACATACATAGCTTTTGAGAACCAAAGTAATCACAAATACGCTCTCTCGTATACGTACTAACTCTCCCTAGTGTCTTTCCCCAGGTTAACTACGCAACCTAGAGCTCTGATACCAAGTGTGACGGCCCGCCCCGCACCAACCGACATTTACTCCAAAAGTGCGCTGTACACATGTCCAGTTAGCACGGAACGTGTCGCCAGAAGGAAAAAGGAAGAAGGAAATGAACATACAAAGAACCTGTAGAATGTCTCACAGCGCATAGAACAAAATATAATAATAACATACTTGACATAAAACAGGAGAGACAGTGCATAAGCTGAAAATCAGAACTAAACATCATAGCAGCGGAAATTCAGAATACAGCTTATTACAACTTTCAACTGTCTCAAAGCAAAGTAAGGAAAATGAGGTACACTACTAATGCCCAAGTAGTGACCACCAACGACACAGGGAGAATGTGTATATATATATAATACGTGGAAGCCTCCTGCCCGCCTCCGAATCAGCTACTCGCGCATCACCAGCTAACCTGTCTCTAGTCTGCTCGTGTGAGCACCCAGAGTAATAAGAGGAAACATAAAACTCTGGGTCAGACATAAAGCCTGGTATGAGCGATAAGCATCTAAAGTGAACGATAACAGGTAGACTAAAACATACCTGAACCTGGACCTGCAACCAAAGAGTTAGCACTACATATTGTACAACACTCTAAGGTATCATATCAAACAGTGTAAGGATACGGAGGTGGGGGAGGTGTGCATGTCATAATGATGGCAAACAATCAAGCATAGCATCCATCCTCACATTTCTCACTCAGTGCATAAAGCATACGATATTCACCACTTCGATCACCCAACATTCCTTGCTACGATCACTTTGCCCCATGAAGTCATAAATGGCTTCACTGCACTGATAACGTAGCCACTAATTCCTCGCTATGTCCACTTGCCCCATGGAGTTATTCACCCCATCTGCGCTGGCTCATAGCCTTACAAATACTTACTATGTCCACTTGCCCCATGGAGTTATTCACCCCATCTGCGCTGGCTCATAGTCTTACTACGCATCACCTTGCCCCTCAGGTCATAATGACCCTACTGCACTGATAACGTAGTCTTGCTACCATTACTTTGCCCCTTAGGTCATAATGACCCTACTGCACTGATAAGTAGCCCATCATTCCTTTTTAGTGGTGAATCGAAGTTATGAACGTCGACAACTCCTTAGCACACGTCCCGCAGCAAAGTCCAACCATGAAGTGAACTCGTTGGTTCCCAACTGGTTCCGGGATCCTGAGCCCTAACTTCCATTTGGACTACCTTTGCATCTCGGGTTATTGGTCATCACCATCGGATCGGATCGGATCAGCCTTCACATTCTTCATCGGATCGGATCGGCCATTGCATTCGGATCGGGTCGTGGTCCTCCAGCTCGTGGCTCCTCTTCCTGATTCGGATCGGCATCACCACTTCGGATCGGATCGGGTTGCTTCATCCGGGTCGGGTCGTGTCTTCTGATCGGGTCGGATCGTCTCGCCTAGTACCCATCGACTCGTGAACTCCCCACCCTCTTCTGGTTCGGATCGGGGGTGCTTGTTGGTTCGGATCGGGCTCCTACTACCGGATCGTGCCACCTAACTTAAGTCGTGACCAACTCCTTCAAACGGATCGTGACGCCCAGCTGGAACGGATCGAGTCGCGCTCCCCTTCACCGATCCGATCCGGATTCTGGGTCATTTCCTGCATGTTTCCTGCGACTGTTTTTACGCCATTCGACGGCGTTTTTGACCAATCTAACACTTCTAAACAATCACAAAGCATTTCATATAGTCATAGCAACATGCATAATCAGCCACAAACATCATTCACATCAATATAATAGGTTAAAATGGATCAAACATACCCAAAGCCCCATATTTTCCCCTAAGCATATTTAGGTGAAACTAATGATAGGATTAGCAAATATTAACCAAATTAACCCAAATTCATATCAGAATCCTAAAACATCATTCCGTATTTTATAAATATTTTTCCAGAATTTTTTCATGTTTAAATTCGCTAATTAACACTAATCACTCCTAATTAGCCATAATTAGTGCAAGACTAAGCAAATCACTCACCTTAGCCACAAAATAATCTAAGATCTGAAATGATTCTCTGATTTGATGCGAATTCCAATACCAAACAGCAGCTCCTTTGTTGATTTGGTGAAGATCCTTCTTGATTAGGGGTTGCTAAGCCAAATCCTTAACCTAAGGGTGATTTGGAGGTGATTTAGAGGTTGGAGGCCATTTTAGGGATCCTTGGTGATAAGTGGAGGCTATAAAACTGAAATGGAATGATTCTCCATCTCATTTCAGCCCTCCCATAACCCTAATCCCGAAATGGGTTATGGGCCTACTCACTAATCACCCGATTTGGCCCGGTTAAGCAGTTTTTCACCCTCCAAATCTTGTTTCAGCCATATCTCCCAAACGGTAAGTCCGTTTGGCTAATATGACCACTCTACGGAAAGAGAAACCATCAAACGAATCAAATGGAAGTGGTTTCAGGTTAAAATTCCTTTCCAATCAAAAGTTATGGCCAAAACAGTACCAACTAGGGGCAAAATGGTTATTTAAAATCAACAAAAATCATGAACATGGGAAATGACTCTAATAAATGTTTCCCAAAGTTACATGACCATACGACTTCACATGGGAAAGAAATAAATATTCTACGATCCTATGATGTGTAGAATACGGGTCATTACACGAGTAGTCCTTGCAATTTGAAGATTTCAATCACGATAGAATCACCACCGAAATATCTCTTATTGCAAGTAAGAGAAATTCAACGAGTAGTACTTCCGCTCATACGGATCTACGGTCTTCAATTTCCATATTTATAAGCTTCCCCGCAAGTTAGTTTGGAATGCAAAGTCGGTTCAAAGTGGTTTTGGGTCTAGTCCCCATCTCGGTTTCTTCGAACTAACTCATCAAAGGTCAAAAGGGGTATTTATTTGATAGTCGGTTCTTTAACTATCAAATCAAACAGTATAGATAAATATATCAGCAGCTCAGGCCCTTTTATTAAACATTCGTTAAAACCTATTTTTATGTTCTTACAAATCGATCTCATATACTTATTTCAACTGGATAAGAATATTCACAAATCTCTTATTTTCGTTATTTTAAAAACAGTAGTCATTCACTGATATCTATATAATAAGCGTACTCAATGAAACTTCTCTCATTTTCTTTACTTCAAAGATATCACTATATATTCATAGCCAATGGTATAAGTTTAATTACCCAATCTTCTATGGGTCAAACAATGTAATTCAATCATTGTTTATTATATAACCCAAGCGATTTTTATTATAGTTTTAAACGTGCAAAATAATGCTGCAATATTCTCTAATGGAATTATTTTTATCATTACAAACTAAGATTATCCCTTGATAATAGTGAAGTCGTTTAAGTTGGGGTATTTTAATTACTCTCAGACCTTGATCAAAAACGTTTCTATCTTAAGATAGATATAAGTTTATAATCTCAAAACTAATATCAATTTAGTGTGTATGGTCTCAAACACCTCGATCTCCACAAAATTGGCGTACTCACAACCTAATTTCTCGAGGCTCTCAAAACCGCATCTTTTTCATCACCTCGATCTCTTCCCCCGCCTAACCCGCCACCAGCTTTGATTCCACATAACCTAGATCTGCCTCCCCTCACGTCTCCCTTTCCACATCTTCCCTCTAATCCTCCTTTACCAACCATAAAGTGGTCGTCACTTTTTGCTATAAAACCACAGAATGCTGGAGCCTTCATGCCACCATATATCACACATAAATTCTCTGGAAGAAATTTAGTTCATGTGGATGACATAGTACAGGCTATTGTCGAAGTGGGCAAGACTACTTGACTGGATTCTTTCTGGACTCCCACTTATCCTATTCAGCAGTGGTTGCGCACCCCAAGAGACATTGAAAACCACGGGGTTCAATCAAGGTGAAGTACAATGGTAATGTTTTTTTTCTTTTTCTTAACTAATCGTGAGGACATGAAAAGAATACTTGACGCCGACCCTATAGTTATCAGAAATAAAGTTTCCATAGTTAAGTGTTGGGATGTTGAAACACCCCACCTTCGTTAAGGTCACTCACAGAGGGAATGCCTTAACTTCTGTGGAGCATTATAGGTAAAAGATGCAGATAAATTACAAGACAGACAAATAAAGCAGCGGAAAATAAAGTCATTTTATAAACAACTTAATTCAGTCAAGCTTTTACAACAATTTCCTCAATCATAGGAGAACTGAACCAAGAATTCTCTTTCTTCATCATCAATCGAATCACTGTTCGCGACCCAGGATTCCATTTTATCATCAATCCAATCACCGTTCACATTTTTTCTTTTTCTTATCAATGAATAGATCTCTTTACTTGTACGACTTAGATGTCTCGTATTTCTCGAAAAAGTGATTCGATTGATGGAATTTGGTATGATACTTATGAGATCGATGAGATTTATATTCAAATATTTCTTCTTAGAACATATTGATTTGACCCCATAAGTGGGACCACCACCCAATAGCATGTTGCCACCAAAAGCAAAACCCCGTATCTCTTCCAGAGAATCTCCTAATTGTTCCAGAGCAACTAGAAAGAGATTCTTTAACCAAAAAGAATTCAGTTCAGATGTAGGATACCTATCCAGAAGTTTTCGCAACTCAATCATGTATGATGGAATCATCAAAGATTTTATCTTTTCTAACTCTGTCTGTAACTCACTAGAGGCTCGGGAAAAAAAGAGAAGATGGATACAAACGAGATATCCAGCAACAAGAAGAAGGAAAAGGATTACTTAAATGTAATACATAGAACTTCTGTCTTGATTTAAAAACTTCCAAGAATAAAAGAAGCATGAAAACAATGATATTCCCCGATAAAGCATGAACCAGCCATAGCAGTGGGAGAGAGAGAGTCCAAAGCGATACACCAACTAATCTTCAAGCTGGAAAGAGAAGAGGTCCAAGTTAGGCTGAGCTATTCCCTCCCTGACTACCGGGTGGGGGGGGGGGGGAACGGAAGAAAAGAGGCGAAAAACAAACTAGGTCAGACATAAGTCTGGTAAGTCTAGCGATCTTTCAGCATGCAAACAAGATAAAGGATCATGATATGAATAAACTAAAAATAGGACATTACATAAAAACAAGATAACTATAGACAAGATAGGTGCAAGTTGAACTGAATGCGCTTCTACTTTTTCTCTGCTTCGCTACTACTACGTTAATCTGATTTCTATATTTATCTCTGCACCACCTAACTAGTGTCCCAACTAGTAATCTGTATAAAATGATAATCGTGATCCCAACCCCCGTAATTGTGGTAGCCTTCAGGTGTACATCTATCGTGAGGATTCCACCTCAATCAGCCTGATTGCCACGAACTTGTTAGATGTACCCTTACAACCCTATCGATCGGCTCCCTACTTGTATTCATGTTCCATGTGTCTGTGTCAATCGACCCTCTCTTGCATGTAGATACCCTATGCTAGTCCCACCATAAGGTGTATCAATCGTTATGATAGCGACCCGACACGATTCAAGATGCACAGTGTATAACTACTGGTACCCAATGCTTGTTTTTTCCCACTTCGGAGTACGTGCATGCCCGTAAACTATCGGAACCTACACTGACGTACCCTCTGCCGCTACTTTGACCGCTTATAATCAGCCCAGTAATCGTGCCCCACCCTACCTAGTTCAGGGTACCGTGATACATCCATGTGGGTTACTGCTGAAATGGGTCCCCGTTACTAGGGTTTCCTGTTGGTTAAGTTTTTGGGCCTATATTTACTAATATTACCCACCAACCCGATATGTACTTAACCCTCCCATCGATTCAAGCATTTTTAATAAATGGTTAAGTTTTGTAGGCCTACATGTACTAATATTACCCACCTACAAAAGATGTACTTAACCCTCCCATCGATTCAAGCATGTTTATTTAATAGTTAAGTTTTGTGGGCCTATATTTACTAATATTACCCACCAACCCGATATGTACTTAACCCTTCCACTGATTCAAGCATGTTTATTTAATGGTTAAGTTTTGTGGGCCTATATTTACTAATATTACCCACCAACCCGATATGTACTTAACCTTTCCACTGATTCAAGCATGTTTATTTAATGGTTAAGTTTTGTGGGCCTATATTTACTAATATTACCCACCAACCCGACATGTACTTAACCCTTCCACTGATTCAAGCATGTTTATTTAATGGTTAAGTTTTGTGGGCCTATATTTACTAATATTACCCACCAACCCGATATGTACTTAACCCTCCCACACATTACGCCATATTAGTTAAGTGTTGTCCGCTCATGTTAACTTAACGCACTCATTCATCATGTCATGTTGGTTAAGCATTTCTTATTAACTTGACCCTCCTTACTTATCATGTTGGATCGGATTAGTGTTTCCTATTAACTTAACCCCGTTCGTTCATCAAGTTATATTGGTCAAGTGTTTCTTGTTAACTTAACCCCACGTATTCATCTTGTTGTATTGGTTAAGTGTCATCAATCAATTCAAGTTAACTTAACCCACTTACGTGTCATGTTACTTTGGTTAAGTGTTGCCTTCTTGTGTTAACTTAACCCTACTACAAATCAAGTTATATTAGTTAAGTGTTGCCCTCTTATTTTAACTTAACCTTTCCATAAATCAAGTTATATTTGTTAAGTGTTTCTAAATTTACTTAACCTCACCCACTTGTCTAATTAACATGTTATAAAGGTTAAGTGTTCTAAATTTACTTAACCTCACCCACTTGTCTAATTAACATGTTATAACGGTTAAGTGTTCTAAATTTACTTAACCTTACCCACTTGTCTAATTAACATGTTATAATAGTTAAGTGTTCTAAATTTACTTAACCTCACCCACTTGTCTAATTAACATGTTATAACGGTAAGTGTTCTAAATTTACTTAACCTCACCCATCAGTTTAGTTAACATGTTGAATTGGTTAAGTGTTTCCTTAATTGACTTAACCCTACCAATCTTGACTTAGCTTTATTAAAGCACCAACCACTCACATTAGATAGGTATTGTTGTGGTCACTGGATGTGCTGGTCGGTTCCAGGCAGTTTTACATCACAACTCAGTCTAACCTCGAGTCCTTTTTGGGCTCAATGCACTAACCACCCACATTAGATAGGTATTGTTGTGGTCACTGGATGTGCCGGTCGGTTCCGGGCAGTTTTACACCACAACTCAGTCTAACCTCGGGTTAGGCATATTCGTCTTTTGCTAAATTTACATGTTTGTGATTTATGTCAAGTATACATGTAATTTTTCTTCAAATGTTTTCATGTCACATTATTTTAGTTATGTTCATAACTTAAGTTATGTTCATAACCAATGGTATATAAATTATACCATTTCATGGCCTTAACCATTTACTTGGTTATGGGCCCACCTACATCATTAACATGTTATAATATAATGTCCATCCCAACATTACCCCCGTTTATACGTTCGCATCAAACACATAAAGTAATTAGGCCCGTAAATTAGCCTAATTTATAAACAAGAGGTAAAAGAAGGTAACATGCCTAATATAAATCCAACCAAACATATGTCATGTAATGTTGACGTAGAACATCATTCATTTCAACTAACATGTCTCGTGAACTTGCATATGAATTGGACTAAATAATCACAAGCGTAAACATGTTAATATGTAGACCTAGGCATATCTAAACATAACTTGGTTTATAAACTAGCATATGTCATAAGCATGACATGTACATTACCAAAGCATGTATAAGTTTAACTTTAACATGTAGATATGAACTAGATCTAACAATAATGATCATATAAACTTGCATGAATCCACTTTATAAACATGCATATATATATATATATATATATAGATCTAGTTTTGGATCTAACACAAAACATGTAACTTGCATATGAACATATATATATATATATATATATATATATATATATATATATAGATCTTCACTTGGATCTAACATAAAGCATGTAACTTGCATTAAATCATATGAACATATGTATAGATCTTGACTTGGATCTAACATAAAACATGTAACTTGCATTAAGTCATATGAACATATGTATAGATCTTGACTTGGATCTAATTAGCATGGATCTAAACACATAAAGTTGTAGATCTAAACATGTAGGTATATGGATCTAACATTATTTAGCCTAAAAACTTGCATGTAACATATCATGAAAAGATTATCAAACTTATATGCGGTATGATAGTTTCATTCCCCAAATCATAATAGGTTCATCATCAATTCCTATACGATAAATCCAATAAACCACAATCATTCTAAGACATACATGGCAAAATTATCACAGGAAATGGACATGAATCAACATCATCATTATCATACAGCTTGGTACAATTATATTTTTCATTTTATTACAAATCACGTCTTAAATTTGTTCACATCTAAAAGATAACTAAACTTACAATCAAAAGGGAAAACTAGATTTCAGGGATCTGTATTCTGAAACTGAATTGCTCGCCTTTGATGTAGATCGTTGAATTCTCTTAGTTGAATTAGATTAGTTTTGATTTGATTTTGATGTAGCTTCTATCTTGCCTTTGAGTTGAAAGAGAAGATGGCATGACGACTCTAGGAATATTTTTGTGTGGCTTAGGGTTTAGATTTAGGTTGCTTATATAGAAGTTTGATTTAATAGGAACCGTCAGATTAACCTAGAGCAAATCAAAGCCATTCAGACAAGATAGAAAAGCCACATCATCCCTAATGACTCAACAAGGAGTCCATCAGAACAAATTTGTAACGTCCCGCCAATTTGACCGCTTCAAATCGGTAATTAAACCAACTTAAAACGTCCAAATTGATGGATCGTTATTTAGCTTACAGAATTTTAAAACAGAATCAACACAGGAACTCATAATAAATAATAAAACAGTATTGAACATCAAAATAGAACTTTTTTATATAATCAGAATTTTGATACAAATTTTATATACAGCGGGATTTGAAACAAAATCGAATACAAGAAAGTATTTACTGTTTAAAATCTTCAGAGTGCGCCGTCTTTGGAATCCCCAGCTTCGTCAATCTTCGAATCCCAAGCCGTAATTTCTAAATCTGTAACACTCAGGTCTGACTCGAGCATTCCATGCAAAAACATAAAAACACTCGAGTCAGGATTAATCATAGTTCAAGTAGATTAACTTCAATAGAAACTGAGATAAATTGTCAATCCTATATTATTAAATTCGAGTACATCGAACCCATGAAAAATGCCGAAAATATAGCACAACAAATCAAGGGTGCATATGAATTTTGCGTGTATATGTATGCCTACGACATGTATAAACACATACAATCGTATGTATATACACAGGTGCACCAGCCTCCACATATACACAAAATCATGACTTTGCATGTTGTGATCCGTGTGTGCCACAAAAAGGCAAGGTCTTACCACAGATCCATCATAAAATAAGGCGAGAGGGCCGTGGCTACATTAAAGTTGTAATCGACACAAGTCACATGCGATGGTCGGTAACAAGTGTGATGTGACTCAGGATAAATATAAGGGTGCTACATGTATATATAGAATGAAGCCAAGCAACAAAAATGAATCTCCTTAGTTCGCAACATGACACAGGATAAAATTTGAAATCCAGTATGTACCCCAGGCTTAAACAAGATAAGCCAATATATGTTGGTAACCAAAACTTGTACCAAGCCCATAAATGACATGCATTTTCAGGGTGCAAGAGCAGTTCAACACAATTTGCAGTAAAATATACGGTAAGCAATTGAACAAGGCAAGGGCTAAAGGGAAAACAGGTGCAGTACATTGCACAACAAAATGTTGCGCAAGCCAAATAATAAAAGGATGGGATTGCCTAAGTTTATACACATATGTACGCTGCCAGCTTTTTCAAAAATATGGCACTACAGTATGGTCAAAGTGAACACAGTCATGGTATTATGGACAAAGCAAACACAACTTAATGATTAACATCAAAGGTTAAATAATTGGTCAAGAGTGCCGCATGAGTTTTAGGCATATACTCAAAGTAAAAAGGTCTAAATACCCAAGTAACAAAGTTTCGAAAATAAGCCAATGTATACTTATGCATAATATCTTTTCTTTGATTTTCCGGTTTCATTACAATTCATGGAAAGACTTGACTCACTATTTTACATACATCATTAATTATATTCCAGGTAAATGCATTAGCCAAATATGCACAACGGGTACAAGACAGTTTGTGCGTCTTGGCCAAAAAGGGACGACTAATGCATTCAGTCTAAACGACATGCGGCCAAGTGATCAACTTCAGTTTAGTTGAACAAAGCAAAATGGGTTCAGAAAGTTTTAAGTTTACAAAATCATGCTTTAGCATACTACTTTACAATTGACAATGGTTTTAATAATTCCAATTTAGTGGACAAAATGATGTCAGCACTTCCAAATATTTTAGCACATTCGAATGCACATAGTGGATATTGAAAGAAGACAAGTATATGAAAATACATATGCAAGTTGAAAACAAGGAAAGCACGTTGACGCAACTCAAGAGATTTATCGCAGCAATGGTAAAACACCAAGGGTCATTGAAATAGGAAAACCAAACGACTACCATTTTCAGATGACGAAAACCGTCCGAGGCCGGTCTATGCAACAAGTACACACTGACCAGAAACGCAAGACAGAAATGATATAAGCAATACACAGAGATACAGCTGGTCATAGTAACGATATTCGGGGGAATGCTATAGTCAATTTAGGAGGCCAATGATACCTATGTCAAGTGCCGATTTGTCCTTATCAATAGAAGTAGCGGAGCATCGGGCAAAAATCATGGTGAACAGCATAGATAACAACAATAAGGGCAAGTGCAGATTTCTGGAATTTTAATTGCAGAAATCACATGTGCGATAGATCAGGTTACTTTATTTGCGAAAATTAGAATTTTGTAACAAGATTAAGCACATGGTAAAACCGTGATATCAACAAAGAGCACCCAACATTTCAATCAGTATGTGTGTTGGGGTATTATACCAGTTAAGGACACAGGTGCATGTATGCATATATGAATGAATATGAGTGAATGGCTATAGTATTTTATACATCAATGCCAGTTAAGGACACAGTAAGGACATGAATATGAGTGAATATAGTGAATGGCATTATACATCATTTTCCCAAAGTAGGACATGATGTATACAATTATGAATCAAATAACTTAGGATTTCAGAAACAGGTAGGCTGACTATGTACTTGTGATTGTTCATACATCTTCCTCCAAACTGAAGTAATTTTAACATGGGTTTAACATGCATGAATATATTTCATACACAGTTCACTACTCAAAGGCCACATATTATCTTATTATTATTATTAATTTCCACATGTTCGATGTTTGCTCCATTCTATAATTGTTACTCCATTAAAATGATATTACTGGCATAATGATCTCATAAGGGAAGTCCATGGTTTAATATTCCACTTTTGAATCAAAATCTGATCTTCGAAATAACCAGGTGGCTGAAGACATTTCCTTCTATCCTTATTTTTTTTTGTTTACTGTTATATTGTTCAAGTTAACAAAGGGAACTTATATGCAGGTTTATAAACTCCATGCAATTTACCATTGACACATAAATTTCAAGTGCATCGAGTGTGATTCAAGAATCAATGTTTATTATGTTTCCCGAAGTACACAAAACATTTTTGGGCCAGAAATCATCTCGTTATATCAAAATCGTGCGGCCAAGCAACCACAACAGTCAACTATTATATCCCTAGTTTATATTGAAATCATTCTACTTGAAAACACGATTAATCGTGGGTGAGATGCTCACCTTAAATCAACGGAGAAGGCGCTGGCAACCGGTTGAGTGCTGGAATTTATTGAAAGGCAATGGCTTGCAGGCTTTACGATGAAGGACACGAGTTGATCTTGCTTGATCGAGGAGAATGGACACCGGGAAGCCATTGGCTTCTATCCTCGGTTCGCGTGCAGATCGGAGAGACGGTTAAAGGAGGTGGTTGCGCGCGAGTGACCGTTTCCATTGATTTGGACTCTAGGGTTTTGATTTGCGGTTAAACTTGAAAGAGAAATAGAAGGGTGGAGCAGAGAGGTGCTAATGTGATGAATCGAAGGATGAAGACGTGAATTAATTTGGGGAATGACAATTGGAATTAGCGGTGGCCATTAACAAGGGAAAGAACGATTTTTCTCTGAATGAAAAAGGAAACGAGAGCTGATTTTTATAGAAGAGGGCGGATGAAGATAAGAACGAAGTTGCGATCAGTAGAATAGGGTAGCTGATGTTTACAGACGATAGGTCTGCGAAGGTTTATTTAAGGTAGGTGATAACCAGTTTAGTATAATATTGAGGTAGGTATCAACTGAATTAAATATATTTTACTCTGAATCATCGTTGAACGCTTAATATCTGAACCATCAACGCAAACCTCAACCCCAACAAAAATTATACGCACCTCTTTGTTTTCACGTTCTGATTTCAATAAAATTATTTAAATAAAAATCCAACTCAGTATGTGTGCACCGACATTTTATCTTTATTGGTTCACTGATTTTATTCCATTTGTTCACCGACCAACTTCGCTTTATTCAAAATTTCAAGTGTTTAATTCAATCTCTTTATATGAATACACACATCCGCAACCAAATTTCTGTACCTTTTGACAAATAAAATTTCCAACTTATTAACACTAACTACGTTTATTTTGAAATTCAACCATCTATATCTTCCAATCGAAATTCAAATCCAGTTCGAATATTCAATCAAATTTTATTCTCAAGCAACTATTTGATTTTCAGTTAGCCATTCTAAGATTAAATATCGAAATTCTTATTGAAACTAATAAACTTTGATTTTTAATCTCGAATCCAAATATAAAATTAATTGTTTATCGTGAAATTCTTATTACTTTCTATTTCAAATTGTGTAACAACCCGGAAAATCTGGGCCAGTTTAAAATTTTTATTTTGGCAATTTTAGCGAATTTTGAATATTTAAAATAGATTATTTTAAATAATATCGACGAGAAATTTATTTTTAATATAATTCGAACGTATATATTTATACGCGTCGTCGTTAGAATATAAATAATTATATATAATTATAAAAGGAATAGAAAATGGCGCGGTAGTTCGAAAATTCGATTTCTAATTTCAAATGAATATACAGAATTCAATATAAGTCGGAATTGAACGAAACAAGAAATATTTGAATATGTATAAGGATATCTTTCTAACGAAGTTGAGAAACTGAGATTTCACTTTAGAAGTTGAAAGATATGTCCAGTTGAAAATTCTGAATAGTCGCTATGGAATTCAGGCCCTTAAAAATGGACATTTTGCAAACGACCTCGGATTTCGACGAAACCAGTTTTGTTGGGTCCGTGATGTTAAGTTATTGCTAGATTCCAAATTTCATAATTTTTAGAATCAATATGTGAGTGTGGCAAAGGAAAACGCGTTTGACCAGTTTCAGTTGATTTTAATCGACTGGAAATTGGCCATTTTTCTAACGGTCTCAGAATTCGACGAAATTAGTTTTGTTAGGACCGTATCGTCAATACGAAGCTAGAAAATGTTTTTCTGGAATTTTTCGTGTTCGTATGTGGCCCCGGTAATTTGAAAGGTACGTTTAAAATTCAATATAGCGATTTAAGTGTAAATTTAACAGAAACTGATTCAAACAATCGAATCAGCTAGCGATACATATCCCATTGTGTTCGGAATGGGGGTAAAACGCTAGGGACGACAGTCGTTGGGCCTCGATAGGTGTTCGAATTAAAAGTCAACATTTAGGGTTTCGAAAAATAAAATAAAAAAATATATAATTAAACCTATAACTACCTTTCTCCCTCTCTCTCCTTCATTTACCAGTCAACGCCCCCTTTATAAAAAAAAAAAAAAAAAAAAACCCTAATCTAAATCGCGCAGCCCAACCCCTCGACGGAGCGTCCTCCTCCGTTGCCACCAGGTGGCGCCGCCCACTACGAGCCCCCCCCCTCTGACCTGCAACCCCTCGACGAAGCCGAGCCCCCCTCTGACCTGCAACCCCTCGACGAAGCCGAGCCCCCCCCGATCTGCAATGCCTCGACGGAGCCCCCCCCGATCTGCAGTGCCTCGACGAAGCCCCCCCCCTCTTCGCATTCAGTAAGTTTTTTTTTTATTATTTTTATTTTACTTTTTTTTTTTTTTTAAGTATAATACGGATTTCGTTTTTTTTTAAAGTATAAAAACTGATTTCGATTTTTAAAGTAAAAACTGATTCGTTTTTTTTAAAATAAAAACTGAACTGATTTTTTTTTTTTTTAAAAAAAAAAGTAAATAGCCTAGTTTTAGAAATATATATATAATATGATTTTTGAAAATATAGGTAGAATGATTTTATTTATATATAACATACTAGAAAGGATTAGAAAGGAAAGGTTAAATTTTTAATCGCCTTAAAGTTCATATTTTTAATCGCTAGAAAGATAAGATTTTTATGTTTGAAAAGCTCGGATTTTTAATGAGAAAAGTTCAGATTTTTATATAAAGAAAGTTACGATGTTTAATTATAAAAAAATTCGATTTTTATATATTGAACTTTGAACTAAAAATTCGATTTTTATATATTGAACTTTGAAATAAAAATTCGATTTTTATATATTGAACTTTGAACTAAAAATTCGATTTTTATATATTGAACTTTGAAATAAAAATTCGATTTTTATATATTGAACTTTGAAATAAAAATTCGATTTTTATATATTGAACTTTGAAATAAAAATTCAATTTTTATATATTGAACTTTGAAATAAAAATTCGATTTTTATATATTGAACTTTGAAATAAAAATTCGATTTTTATATATTGAACTTTGAAATAAAAATTCGATTTTTATATATTGAACTTTGAAATAAAAATTCGATTTTTATATATTGAACTTTGAAGTAAAAATTCGATTTTTATATATTGAACTTTGAAGTAAAAATTCGATTTTTATATATTGAACTTTGAAGTAAAAATTCGATTTTTATATATATAGTGACTACGGGCAACGAAGATGACGAAGAGGCGATAACGAGGAAGACTTCTGCAAATGAAGAGCCGTGGAGCTGGATAGCTATAGGTGAGAACTTCTCACTCAAAATTCTTTTTCTAGTTATATATATATACTAGGATGCAGACGGTGCTTAGTAGCACCCGACACAATCGTCCACAGACCATGGACTTGTTTGTTTGGCTGTTTGGTTATTGATTGTGATATTGGTTTGAATGTGGTTTGTGGTGTGAAAAATCGAATCGATAAATTGGTTAGGATTAGACGTGCGCCGTTATAAGGCGAAGGAGTAAGGCTAGGTTAGACCCTTACTCCAAATTTTGTGGTTTGCATAACGAAAGTGAATTTGATTGATGTGTGAATGGCGTGGGCCTTCACTAGACCGGGGATAAGGCTAGGCCTTGTCCCGTTTCTAGTATCGTGCCGTTATGCCGCCGAAATTTTCTAAAATAAGTTAGAAAAATAAAAAATATCATTTTATTTAAAGAATGAATTGAATAGAAGTTCATATGTTGAAATAAAATGTGTTATCGTTAAAAATATAATTTTTAACGTGAATGTGAATAAATAAATATTCATTTACAAACCAGACGGTTTGTTTATGTACACCTATTTGAATGACGTTGATTGGGTCGATAAATTTTACACATCGCCTAACTGCACAAATAAAATGTGTGTTTGATTGTTTGAAACCCCACACGGGTGTTAGGATGAAATTTGAAGTTCACTCATCCTGATTGATTAAATATGTCGATCGATTGATTGACAGGCTGTTATAAGCGTTGAATATCTATATTTGATGCTTATACAGTGTAGTGCACTTTGGTTGATGGTTGATTATTTTCAATGCTATTATATACATGTGTTGTATAAAAATCCATATAATTAATTTTATATGGTAATTGATTGGGCCTCATTCCAGTTTTGAAAAAGAAATATTTGAAAAAGAAATATTTGAAATAGAATATGTGAAAATAAAGGAATATATGAAGCCGTGTTGATTAGATTGACGCCATTTTGACGTGAACGATATTTATATCGATTTTAAAAACGATTTCGAAATGAATTGAATTGAAAACGAATTCAAAATGAATTGAAAACGATTTCGAAATAAATTGAATTGAAAACGATTTCGAAATGAATTGAATTGAAAACGAATTCAAATGGAATTGAAAGCGAATTGAAATGAATTCAAATTGAATTGAAATTCGAATTGAATAGAAATGAATTTTAAAACGAATTTATAAAGAAGAATTCAATTTTGGCTTTGAATTGAAATAGAAGTTGAAATAGAATTTGAAACGAATTTAAAACTATTTATATAATCCGTTTTAAATAGGAATCGACGAAATATATATTATATATATTATATATATAATATAATGGCCTGAATAGAACGCGCCGCGCCGCGGTAGTTCGCGAATTTCGACCATTTATTTCAAACGGACATTGCGGGAGATCCGACCGTCGGATTCTCCTAAAACCGGAACCGTTGGGTTCGTATCGAAAAGAGCTTTCTAATGAAAATTAGAAATTTGAAATCTAACGGTTGGATTTGGAATTATGTCCAAATCAAATTCGAAAAAGGTCGCTGTAAGTGCAGTTCGATGGCCATTGATGGAAATCGACTGTACGGGCCTTGATAAAATTATTAAAAATAGTAATAATTTGTGTAAAATCATAAGAAATGATTTAGAAAGAATTGGGATGAAAAACTCCCTATTTGAAAAGATAAAAATAGATTTTTATCGAAATGAACTAGTTTTGAACTAGAATTATAATTCTATTTATTTTTAAATAAATAAATTGAATTTGAAAAGGGTTTTGAAAATAACCAAAATTTCCAATGGTTGCATTGGAGTGGATTTGAATCGAAATTGTCTTCGGAATATTTCGATGTTGGAATTTGTGATTATACGGATGTTGTTACGGAAATTTGAAAGATATATATTTATATCGTTATTTCCAATACGACATTTGTTAATCGTAGAATTTGATATTGAATATAAGCCGATATATTTTCTATTCAGAGCCTTATATTGAATATCAAATGTGATTTGGGTTTGTCGTGAATGGTGTCTTCACTAACACTGTTCTTGAACCCAGTTGAGAGAAGATTAAATCTTTTTATTTAGATTTAATGAAGTGTACCAATTAAATGATATTTAATTGGAATTGAATGGATATTGATTTTTGGGTTTATCGTGAACAGTGTTTTAAATAACACTTGTTCTTTAACCCGATAATTAATGAATGTGATTTGGGTTTGTCGTGAATGGTGTCTTCACTAACACTGTTTTTGAACCCAGTTGAGAAAAGATTAAATCTTTTTATTTAGATTTAATGAAGTGTACCAATTAAATGATATTTAATTGGAATTGAATGGATATTGATTTTTGGGTTTATCGTGAACAGTGTTTTAAATAACACTTGTTCTTTAACCCGATAATTAATGGGATGTGACTTTGGGTTTATCGTGAACCGTGTTTTAAACGACACTGATTCTTTAACCCAGTCACAGATTAAAACTAAGTGGAGTTTTAATGAATCTTTGATTAGATTGAAAAGATCGAGAATGGAGTATCACCAGTTTTGCTCCAGGCGATAGTTAAATCTTTAATTAGATTTGAACGTGAAATTTAGAAACTAACTGTCGGTTAGCTAAGTAGAATGGTTTTCTGGATATTGATCTGATGTTGGTTTCGGCCTTCGGGGTTAATATTTGGGGAATTATTCTCTTGATTAATTTACGGTTAATGACTAATGAGTTGGAATGAGGCGTATGTTGTGTTTGTGTAACACTTTTGTAATATATACGCGAGTTATTCGGAAAGACCGGGTTTATCCCATTCTGAATAACTGAAACGACGATAAGTCGAAGATGAAGACGATGGTCGAAGACCGGAGGTCTTCACGTCGTTTGGGTGATAACTGATGATCTTGATTGGGCTGTACACCCAAGAAGATGGAAACAGTTAGTGATCGTCCAGACGTACTTGGAGATCGATGGATATGCGGGGTACTAGGTGCCTCCGGTTTCGTTCAGACCCAGGACGGACTTGTAAATGGACTGTGTGTCTGACATCGGATTTCATTCTGTGTGACTGATATCGGTTGCATAGGATGGTTTGCCTGTGTGGCATGCTAAGATGCAAATGATCAAGGCTTCTGTTGAAAAGCAAAGTCTTGTGGTGATGATCAAAGCACGGCCTTTGTGGCGTAGCTTTGTGTAACGTTTACCTCGCGTGTTTCACACCAGGTATGAACCAAAAACGGGAGACGGACCTCAGGGAGGACTTGCGTTTCTTTCTAGTTAGAAGTGGCGTCAGTGGTTTTACACGCCCTGACGAGTTTGACTTATGTGGTTGTTGCTGTTGCGAGGCGCCTCGGTTATATCGGTTTCGGCCGATGCTTCTGGTCGGCTGACGGACCAGACTTACACCCCATAGGGTGGGGAAACGTAGTGTTCAGGCATTTTAATCCACATCGGTGGACCGGCCCTGTCGCTCCAAGGGTCGATGCGCTCTGACCCTGTGGCTCGGGCTAGAGAGTCACGAATAGGTTGAGGATCTTGCCCCTAGCCTCGGTTCATAGACGGAAATCCAATTTCCAAATACGTGACATTTGCGGTTTTATTTGTAAACCTAAATATGGCGACATAGTGGGATGGGGCGCTTATGCCGCCTATGATTGATACTTATGATTTGAAGTTGTTTTATACACTATGCACTTATTATAGTATCAAATGATTTGTTTTAAACGTATCAAGCATTCTTTAGCTGTTATAAGGGAAAACCCTATCCCCCGGCTTGCGATTGCATTGTGTGATAGGACCTGGGTCTTATAACAGCTTCATTTTTCTTTATTTAGCATTGCGCGGTTTGTTTTATGCACTGGTATTCTTGGGAGGAAACCCGTTCCGTGTTATACGGCGTGGTCCCTTGATTTACCTAACTTTAAAAATAAAGATTAACTGTTTTAGTTCTCACACCAGTCACATGACTGACCTGGAGTTTATTGTTTTAACCTAAACTCTGGGTGCCCTTATTTTGACATGGGCAGCTAGTAGTTTCGGTTTTGCAAATTTTATTCACAGGATCCTGGTTTACAGCTGGAACGATATCCGGAAAGCTTTGTATCCGTATATCTCATTCTAGTTGTGTATTGTATTATTTTCCGCTGCTATGTATTTAAATGTAATTTAAATCTCTGATATTTCTGTGTAATATTGTTTCATACTCTGTATATTCTTGTAATCTGATGCATTGTTGTAATATACAATGAAACGTTCTTCTGTATGCGTTCTATTTTGCCGTGTTCTCGAACTATCCGACGCTTTCCTTTACGGGGAAGTTACGGGTCTTCACATTTGGTATCAGAGCTTTGGTTTACAAAGCTAGAGAACAAGACACATTAGAAACATACGAAAGAATTCATCAGATACTGGATTAGTAATATCCAACGGGAATGACTCGTTAGAGATGGGATCAGTAGTATCCTAGAACGAGTGTGAAGAGTATATTTTTAAAAATGAAAACAAATTTTGTTTTGAAAATTTAAATCAATTGTTCGTATATGATTATTTATATTGATGTGGACAATCCAGTATATATAGATTTTGCGTATACGTCTGATCCGCGTGTATTCAAAGTTTTAATATATTGGATAGATATAGAATCACACTCTAGTCGCCCGGAGATGGTACTGATGATAGCACGTGCATCATCAGTATTTATGTTCGTGTTTCGAAGGTGTGTTTTCTATATATTTCCATTAGACTGGTGTGAGAACCAAAACTAATATAGTTAGAATACATTGTTGTGAATTGGCATCAAAAACATAATTTTTGTATATGTATCAAATTTATGAATTTGAAACTCTAATTCACTAATGGATTGATGTTTGTGTTGTTTGCCTATTTGTTTGCTAATTTTGAAACATTTAGCCTAATTGAACCAAATATTGAATTGTATTGAAAATTGGTCGCATTTGCTTGCATATGCATATATATCATTGAGCAGGTCATAGCAAGGAGGCTAGAGCCAGAGAATAAAATTTGTTTGCCCGACAAATAGGTACATGTTTACTACATAATTTCCTGTTTTGTTTGGGTGATGATGATTTTGTGAGCCTATTGGCTAGCCGCTTGGCTTTTTCTTTTTCTTTTTGAGATCTGAAGGACCGGGGAAGCTATTTGAAATTCCCCGATGCTCCCGGTGCAGGGGAGGTTATGGCGAAATTTTTCGAAAATTTAGGGTGTTAGCCAAATTTTTGAAATTTTGAAAATTTTCAGAAACTGAAAAGTTGGAAAATGGAAGCTTGATCGATAGTAGAGTTGAATAATCAAACCACTTTCGACTTTGTTCCTTTTCGGGGACGAAAAGTTTTAAGTGGGGGAGATTGTAACAACCCGGAAAATCTGGGCCAGTTTAAAATTTTTATTTTGGCAATTTTAGCGAATTTTGAATATTTAAAATAGATTATTTTAAATAATATCGACGAGAAATTTATTTTTAATATAATTCGAACGTATATATTTATACGCGTCGTCGTTAGAATATAAATAATTATATATAATTATAAAAGGAATAGAAAATGGCGCGGTAGTTCGAAAATTCGATTTCTAATTTCAAATGAATATACAGAATTCAATATAAGTCGGAATTGAACGAAACAAGAAATATTTGAATATGTATAAGGATATCTTTCTAACGAAGTTGAGAAACTGAGATTTCACTTTAGAAGTTGAAAGATATGTCCAGTTGAAAATTCTGAATAGTCGCTATGGAATTCAGGCCCTTAAAAATGGACATTTTGCAAACGACCTCGGATTTCGACGAAACCAGTTTTGTTGGGTCCGTGATGTTAAGTTATTGCTAGATTCCAAATTTCATAATTTTTAGAATCAATATGTGAGCGTGGCAAAGGAAAACGCGTTTGACCAGTTTCAGTTGATTTTAATCGACTGGAAATTGGCCATTTTTCTAACGGTCTCAGAATTCGACGAAATTAGTTTTGTTAGGACCGTATCGTCAATACGAAGCTAGAAAATGTTTTTCTGGAATTTTTCGTGTTCGTATGTGGCCCCGGTAATTTGAAAGGTACGTTTAAAATTCAATATAGCGATTTAAGTGTAAATTTAACAGAAACTGATTCAAACAATCGAATCAGCTAGCGATACATATCCCATTGTGTTCGGAATGGGGGTAAAACGCTAGGGACGACAGTCGTTGGGCCTCGATAGGTGTTCGAATTAAAAGTCAACATTTAGGGTTTCGAAAAATAAAATAAAAAAATATATAATTAAACCTATAACTACCTTTCTCCCTCTCTCTCCTTCATTTACCAGTCAACGCCCCCTTTATAAAAAAAAAAAAAAAAAAGAAAAACCCTAATCTAAATCGCGCAGCCCAACCCCTCGACGGAGCGTCCTCCTCCGTTGCCACCAGGTGGCGCCGCCCACTACGAGCCCCCCCCCTCTGACCTGCAACCCCTCGACGAAGCCGAGCCCCCCTCTGACCTGCAACCCCTCGACGAAGCCGAGCCCCCCCCGATCTGCAATGCCTCGACGGAGCCCCCCCCGATCTGCAGTGCCTCGACGAAGCCCCCCCCCCTCTTCGCATTCAGTAAGTTTTTTTTTTATTATTTTTATTTTTTAAGTGTAATACGGATTTCGTTTTTTTTTAAAGTATAAAAATGATTTCGATTTTTAAAGTAAAAACTGATTCGTTTTTTTTAAAATAAAAACTGAACTGATTTTTTTTTTTTTTTAAAAAAAAAGTAAATAGCCTAGTTTTAGAAATATATATATAATATGATTTTTGAAAATATAGGTAGAATGATTTTATTTATATATAACATACTAGAAAGGATTAGAAAGGAAAGGTTAAATTTTTAATCGCCTTAAAGTTCATATTTTTAATCGCTAGAAAGATAAGATTTTTATGTTTGAAAAGCTCGGATTTTTAATGAGAAAAGTTCAGATTTTTATATAAAGAAAGTTACGATGTTTAATTATAAAAAAATTCGATTTTTATATATTGAACTTTGAACTAAAAATTCGATTTTTATATATTGAACTTTGAAATAAAAATTCGATTTTTATATATTGAACTTTGAACTAAAAATTCGATTTTTATATATTGAACTTTGAAATAAAAATTCGATTTTTATATATTGAACTTTGAAATAAAAATTCGATTTTTATATATTGAACTTTGAAATAAAAATTCGATTTTTATATATTGAACTTTGAAATAAAAATTCGATTTTTATATATTGAACTTTGAAATAAAAATTCGATTTTTATATATTGAACTTTGAAATAAAAATTCGATTTTTATATATTGAACTTTGAAATAAAAATTCGATTTTTATATATTGAACTTTGAAGTAAAAATTCGATTTTTATATATTGAACTTTGAAGTAAAAATTCGATTTTTATATATTGAACTTTGAAGTAAAAATTCGATTTTTATATATATAGTGACTACGGGCAACGAAGATGACGAAGAGGCGATAACGAGGAAGACTTCTGCAAATGAAGAGCCGTGGAGCTGGATAGCTATAGGTGAGAACTTCTCACTCAAAATTCTTTTTCTAGTTATATATATATACTAGGATGCAGACGGTGCTTAGTAGCACCCGACACAATCGTCCACAGACCATGGACTTGTTTGTTTGGCTGTTTGGTTATTGATTGTGATATTGGTTTGAATGTGGTTTGTGGTGTGAAAAATCGAATCGATAAATTGGTTAGGATTAGACGTGCGCCGTTATAAGGCGAAGGAGTAAGGCTAGGTTAGACCCTTACTCCAAATTTTGTGGTTTGCATAACGAAAGTGAATTTGATTGATGTGTGAATGGCGTGGGCCTTCACTAGACCGGGGATAAGGCTAGGCCTTGTCCCGTTTCTAGTATCGTGCCGTTATGCCGCCGAAATTTTCTAAAATAAGTTAGAAAAATAAAAAATATCATTTTATTTAAAGAATGAATTGAATAGAAGTTCATATGTTGAAATAAAATGTGTTATCGTTAAAAATATAATTTTTAACGTGAATGTGAATAAATAAATATTCATTTACAAACCAGACGGTTTGTTTATGTACACCTATTTGAATGACGTTGATTGGGTCGATAAATTTTACACATCGCCTAACTGCACAAATAAAATGTGTGTTTGATTGTTTGAAACCCCACACGGGTGTTAGGATGAAATTTGAAGTTCACTCATCCTGATTGATTAAATATGTCGATCGATTGATTGACAGGCTGTTATAAGCGTTGAATATCTATATTTGATGCTTATACAGTGTAGTGCACTTTGGTTGATGGTTGATTATTTTCAATGCTATTATATACATGTGTTGTATAAAAATCCATATAATTAATTTTATATGGTAATTGATTGGGCCTCATTCCAGTTTTGAAAAAGAAATATTTGAAAAAGAAATATTTGAAATAGAATATGTGAAAATAAAGGAATATATGAAGCCGTGTTGATTAGATTGACGCCATTTTGACGTGAACGATATTTATATCGATTTTAAAAACGATTTCGAAATGAATTGAATTGAAAACGAATTCAAAATGAATTGAAAACGATTTCGAAATAAATTGAATTGAAAACGATTTCGAAATGAATTGAATTGAAAACGAATTCAAATGGAATTGAAAGCGAATTGAAATGAATTCAAATTGAATTGAAATTCGAATTGAATAGAAATGAATTTTAAAACGAATTTATAAAGAAGAATTCAATTTTGGCTTTGAATTGAAATAGAAGTTGAAATAGAATTTGAAACGAATTTAAAACTATTTATATAATCCGTTTTAAATAGGAATCGACGAAATATATATTATATATATTATATATATAATATAATGGCCTGAATAGAAGGCGCCGCGCCGCGGTAGTTCGCGAATTTCGACCATTTATTTCAAACGGACATTGCGGGAGATCCGACCGTCGGATTCTCCTAAAACCGGAACCGTTGGGTTCGTATCGAAAAGAGCTTTCTAATGAAAATTAGAAATTTGAAATCTAACGGTTGGATTTGGAATTATGTCCAAATCAAATTCGAAAAAGGTCGCTGTAAGTGCAGTTCGATGGCCATTGATGGAAATCGACTGTACGGGCCTTGATAAAATTATTAAAAATAGTAATAATTTGTGTAAAATCATAAGAAATGATTTAGAAAGAATTGGGATGAAAAACTCCCTATTTGAAAAGATAAAAATAGATTTTTATCGAAATGAACTAGTTTTGAACTAGAATTATAATTCTATTTATTTTTAAATAAATAAATTGAATTTGAAAAGGGTTTTGAAAATAACCAAAATTTCCAATGGTTGCATTGGAGTGGATTTGAATCGAAATTGTCTTCGGAATATTTCGATGTTGGAATTTGTGATTATACGGATGTTGTTACGGAAATTTGAAAGATATATATTTATATCGTTATTTCCAATACGACATTTGTTAATCGTAGAATTTGATATTGAATATAAGCCGATATATTTTCTATTCAGAGCCTTATATTGAATATCAAATGTGATTTGGGTTTGTCGTGAATGGTGTCTTCACTAACACTGTTCTTGAACCCAGTTGAGAGAAGATTAAATCTTTTTATTTAGATTTAATGAAGTGTACCAATTAAATGATATTTAATTGGAATTGAATGGATATTGATTTTTGGGTTTATCGTGAACAGTGTTTTAAATAACACTTGTTCTTTAACCCGATAATTAATGAATGTGATTTGGGTTTGTCGTGAATGGTGTCTTCACTAACACTGTTTTTGAACCCAGTTGAGAAAAGATTAAATCTTTTTATTTAGATTTAATGAAGTGTACCAATTAAATGATATTTAATTGGAATTGAATGGATATTGATTTTTGGGTTTATCGTGAACAGTGTTTTAAATAACACTTGTTCTTTAACCCGATAATTAATGGGATGTGACTTTGGGTTTATCGTGAACCGTGTTTTAAACGACACTGATTCTTTAACCCAGTCACAGATTAAAACTAAGTGGAGTTTTAATGAATCTTTGATTAGATTGAAAAGATCGAGAATGGAGTATCACCAGTTTTGCTCCAGGCGATAGTTAAATCTTTAATTAGATTTGAACGTGAAATTTAGAAACTAACTGTCGGTTAGCTAAGTAGAATGGTTTTCTGGATATTGATCTGATGTTGGTTTCGGCCTTCGGGGTTAATATTTGGGGAATTATTCTCTTGATTAATTTACGGTTAATGACTAATGAGTTGGAATGAGGCGTATGTTGTGTTTGTGTAACACTTTTGTAATATATACGCGAGTTATTCGGAAAGACCGGGTTTATCCCATTCTGAATAACTGAAACGACGATAAGTCGAAGATGAAGACGATGGTCGAAGACCGGAGGTCTTCACGTCGTTTGGGTGATAACTGATGATCTTGATTGGGCTGTACACCCAAGAAGATGGAAACAGTTAGTGATCGTCCAGACGTACTTGGAGATCGATGGATATGCGGGGTACTAGGTGCCTCCGGTTTCGTTCAGACCCAGGACGGACTTGTAAATGGACTGTGTGTCTGACATCGGATTTCATTCTGTGTGACTGATATCGGTTGCATAGGATGGTTTGCCTGTGTGGCATGCTAAGATGCAAATGATCAAGGCTTCTGTTGAAAAGCAAAGTCTTGTGGTGATGATCAAAGCACGGCCTTTGTGGCGTAGCTTTGTGTAACGTTTACCTCGCGTGTTTCACACCAGGTATGAACCAAAAACGGGAGACGGACCTCAGGGAGGACTTGCGTTTCTTTCTAGTTAGAAGTGGCGTCAGTGGTTTTACACGCCCTGACGAGTTTGACTTATGTGGTTGTTGCTGTTGCGAGGCGCCTCGGTTATATCGGTTTCGGCCGATGCTTCTGGTCGGCTGACGGACCAGACTTACACCCCATAGGGTGGGGAAACGTAGTGTTCAGGCATTTTAATCCACATCGGTGGACCGGCCCTGTCGCTCCAAGGGTCGATGCGCTCTGACCCTGTGGCTCGGGCTAGAGAGTCACGAATAGGTTGAGGATCTTGCCCCTAGCCTCGGTTCATAGACGGAAATCCAATTTCCAAATACGTGACATTTGCGGTTTTATTTGTAAACCTAAATATGGCGACATAGTGGGATGGGGCGCTTATGCCGCCTATGATTGATACTTATGATTTGAAGTTGTTTTATACACTATGCACTTATTATAGTATCAAATGATTTGTTTTAAACGTATCAAGCATTCTTTAGCTGTTATAAGGGAAAACCCTATCCCCCGGCTTGCGATTGCATTGTGTGATAGGACCTGGGTCTTATAACAGCTTCATTTTTCTTTATTTAGCATTGCGCGGTTTGTTTTATGCACTGGTATTCTTGGGAGGAAACCCGTTCCGTGTTATACGGCGTGGTCCCTTGATTTACCTAACTTTAAAAATAAAGATTAACTGTTTTAGTTCTCACACCAGTCACATGACTGACCTGGAGTTTATTGTTTTAACCTAAACTCTGGGTGCCCTTATTTTGACATGGGCAGCTAGTAGTTTCGGTTTTGCAGATTTTATTCACAGGATCCTGGTTTACAGCTGGAACGATATCCGGAAAGCTTTGTATCCGTATATCTCATTCTAGTTGTGTATTGTATTATTTTCCGCTGCTATGTATTTAAATGTAATTTAAATCTCTGATATTTCTGTGTAATATTGTTTCATACTCTGTATATTCTTGTAATCTGATGCATTGTTGTAATATACAATGAAACGTTCTTCTGTATGCGTTCTATTTTGTCGTGTTCTCGAACTATCCGACGCTTTCCTTTACGGGGAAGTTACGGGTCTTCACAAATTGTCCAAATTTCTGGGTCGTTACAATCTTCCCCCTTTAAAACTTTTCGTCTTCGAAAAGGAGAGATTGCTAGAGTTATAGCACTATATTCTTCAAATTTCATATTGGTGTGAAATTTTTCCTCAACTATTTTAATTACCGATATTTAAGCCATCGATCTTCTTTGGTTATCCATCATACTCAATTAACTCGGAAAATCAAATTCCCCTTTATAAAACCAGTCTCTTCTTAAATTTCAAATTCTGCACAAGTTAGATTAACGCATCTCAAATTATTCCAAATTTCTTTATAATCCTCATCTGTCATTGTTTACTTATTCATTCATTTCACAAATTCAACCACGTCTCCTTACATTCATTCCAGTCAATTTTTCCCAATACTCATTGAAGAGTGCAAATAACATTTCCTCTTCATTTTGACAATTTATAAATTGTAAACTTGAGAATTTTCAAAATCCGAAATCTTTCATAACTCCATAACACAAAATTCATACAAAAAATATTTTTATTACTGCAAAACTATGGAATTGAAAATACTTCAAAATCTTTTTCTTAACTTATTAAATTAGATATATTTTAATTTCAAATTATTTATTTGAAAATATTTGATAACTCGAAGTTTGACAAGTCTATTTTCGTTCTCACAGATGTTAGGCATATGCTGGCTAGGCGCACGACTAAAATCTCCAAGTACTAAATATTCTTGCTTCAACTTCCAGCAAAAATATTTCGAAACACTTTTAAAACAGATACGGAAAGTACCAATGTGATATTGATATGTTGATTGTTCATGAATCGCAGATACACAATGGTTTCGTCTAGATCCCCCAGAAAACATCCGTATCCGTAGGAAATCGCTTCCCTGTGAATTTCGTCATGGACAGATCAATGGAAGATATTTTAAGAATCAAAAGACATTCTGAGGTCACTGAGCGTTGATTACTCTGCCCCAGAATCATGGAGACAAACCAAGGAATTATGAAGATACTTCAAGTCACGAGGACAAAACAAGTCCCAAAGACAAATCAGGTCACGAAGACCAATCAAGTCACGAAGACACAGTGCTGCATCAAACAGGTGGCTCCACATCACTAAGATATCTCAACATTGCATGGCTCCATTCTACCTTTAGTAACTCTAGTGGTTACATCTCTTTCACGTGTAGATATGCCATGTGGACCGCAGGTACACAATGGTTACGCCTGGGTCCCCCAGGAAACATCCATACCCTTAAGCTTTCACAGCTCTGTGGATTACGCCCTTATAATTCGACTGTAGATCGCAGCAATCACAATGGTTACGCTTGGTTCCCCCAAGAAACATCCATCCGCCGTAGGCTATCTGCAGCCCTGCGAATTACGCTACGCGGTCGAATGCCAACGACTCTAGATCGCAGCGATCATAATGGTTACGCCTGATTCCCTCAGGAAACATCCGACCGCCGTAGGCTATCTGCAGCCCTGCGAATTACGCTAGCAGTCGTGCTCAATGGAAAATCATGAGTTTTATGTCCGGACAATCTACCGCCACCAGCAGCACATCTTACTAAGCTCGAAATTCAAAGGAGAAGGATGGTACTTCCCTTATCTTAACTTGAGAACATACAGTACTTTATTTCCTAAATCATACTTGTTTCCTTTTACATAAGATTTTCTTCTCAAATCATATTTCAAACACTTCGTCTTATATAAATTTTGTTATATAAGATCTCACTTCAAATCGATTACCTTCTAATTCAGTAGTTTTCAAATTCACTGAATTATTATATATTTTCCATATAAGTTTCGAGAACTTCTATTTCTCATATCCAAAATCGAATATCCTCAAATTTCCATTCAAATTTAAAAAATTTAATTTTGATCTAATATTCACTATAGATATTTGATAACCCTTCAAACTCAAATTTATGAATCTATTTATTATAAACCAAATTTTCTACCAATTCTCCAATTATTAAATTCATCGCTTAATTCAAATTTCTATGCTCTCAAAATTCCGGAGTTTACATTTTTATGACAGATCTTTCATTCACACACTATCACTTCTCCATATTCACATCTTCCGCTCGTAAATTTACAAGCGAACAACTCCCTAAGCATCAACCCCGAAGGTTGAAACCAACATCTGATGTTACTCAGAAAATTATCCAGCTTAACTAATCTTCAGTCAGTTTCTGATTTCCGTAACCCCACTTTCAATTTCTTATTAAATCATTGCTTAGCAATTCTCGAATTCAGTTTACACATCCACTTGTCTTACACTCTACCATCTTTTGTTCAAGACGTGTGGCTCTTTTTTATTTAGTTCTTTCCATTCTAATTTATCAAACCCCGTTAGCCGCTCATGATCTTTTGCAAAACATTTCAAATCTTCATATCCATTTTCTATAATTCAATAAAATCTCTTATTACTATTGGGGAAAACATTTCCATATATTCACAAATCTTCAGTTTCTATAGAAAATATATCTTATTCTCAGGGGGGAATATTTCTAATTCCGTTATTTAGATTTAAACAGATGTTAAATAAAACATCGTTGTTCTCATTCAACTATTGACACTCATCAACTTTCTTCGCTTAATTTCTTACTTCCGAACCTTAACCATTTCTTAGCCAATAATGAAGTCCATCAAGTTGGGATATAATTACCTCTCAGACCTTAACTAAACATCATTATTAACTTCGAAACGGTTTAAAATTCACAACAAACACCAACAAAACGTTCTCGTAATATTTAAATTCGAGTTAAGAATTTTTTTTCCTCCGAAAATCGTCGATTATAGTGATAATTCATGCCTTCAATATGTTTAACTTTAAAATATACTTTGTATAAATAATTACTTAATAATATATTAAATTCTAATTAAAACGGAAAGTAACAACACATTTATAAATTTCAACACAATTGACTTCCATCATAGCTTCCTTTCGAATAACTTCTTATTTGATAATATATTCCGAACTTCGGAAAAATCTCATTTGATTTATATTCTAAACTTCAGAATAATTTCACTGTACTGGTCAATTCCATTTCTTTTATCCTCAATTTCATTTGCAGTACTTTCGCTTTCACATGTTATTTACTTCTAAAAAGTAAATGTTATTCCTTTTATAGGAATATGAACTGGTCACACTAAATCAGTTTTGATTCCATTTAAATACACGTTCAAATCTCTTTAAAATCTCCATTCAAATTTCGCTTTATCTCATTTATGATTCGCTTCATTTATAACTCTTGTTTATCATCCACTTCTTGTTAATTAATTAACGAATTTATATCTTATTATCGAATTCATATATATTCGATTATACATTATTGGCTTGAAACCAATTATAATTTTCCTTATCACATTTCAAATTTAACACAGTCGTATTCCAATTATCTCTTGCTCCGGTTTTATTTTCACTTATTTCTAGCCCGAATGTCAAAATAAAATTCATCGTTTTATTTCTGAAACGATTCCAATTTTCCCCTTTTCTATTCAAATTCTCAACTAAATTCTTATTTCAAATCAATTTCATTTGGCTTTCATTCCTAAAATTCACAATTTTAGAAATTTCATTCGTTTATTCTCCCATACATATCTTCCTTTGATACCATTCGACAATGGATTCGAGATCCAATCCTAAGAGAACTTATCGAAGAACAGCTCTGGCAAATACGGATGCGAAGACTGGGGATTCCGAAAAAATTTAAATCTCAAAATAAATTTTTATTTCCGCTGTATTATTTTCAAATACTAGTTTTCAAAATATATAATATTTCCAAAATATTTTTCCTTTCCCAAATTATTTACACTTTTCAAAATTATATTTCAAAATCTTTTTAATTTTGAAATCCGCTTTTCCCGTGTCGATTCTATTTAAAACTCTATAAGCTACGCTTTGAATAAACCAAAGCTCTGATACCAACTGTAACATCCCGCCAATTTGACCACTTCAAATTGGTAATTAAACCAACTTAAAATGTCCAAATTGATGGATCGTTATTTAGCTTACAGAGTTTAAAAACAGAATCAACACAAGAACTCATAATAAATAATAAAACAGTATTGAACATCAAAATAGAACTTTATTATATAATCAGAATTTTGATACAAATTTTCTATACAGCGGGATTTGAAACAAAATCGAATACAAGAAAGTATTAACTGTTTAAAATCTTCAGAGTGCGCCGTCTTTGGAATCCCCAGCTTCGTCAATCTTCGAATCCCAAGCCGTAATTTCTAAATCTGTAACACTCGGGTCTGACTCGAGCATTCCATGCAAAAACATAAAAACACTCGAGTCAGGATTAATCATAGTTCAAGTAGATTAACTTCAATAGAAACTGAGATAAATTGTCAATCCTATATTATTAAATTCGAGTACATTGAACCCATGAAAAATGCCGAAAATATAGCACAACAAATCAAGGGTGCATATGAATTTTGCATGTATACGTATGCCTACGACATGTATATACACATACAATCGTATGAATATACACAGGTGCACCGGCCTCCACATATACACAAAATCATGACTTTGGATGTTGTGATCCGTGTGTGCCACAAAAAGGCAAGGTCTTACCACAGATCCATCATAAAATAAGGCGAGAGGGCCGTGGCTACATTAAAGCTATAATTGACACAAGTCACATACGATGGTCGGTAACAAGTGTGATGTGACTCAGGATAAATATAAGGGTGCTACATGTATATATAGAATGAGGCCAAGCAATAAAACTGAATCTCCTTAGTTCGCAACATGACACAGGATAAAATTTGAAATCCAGTATGTACCCCAAGCTTAAACAAGATAAGCCAATATATGTTGGTAACCAAAACTTGTACCAAGCCCATAAATGACATGCATTTTCAGGTTGCAAGAGCAGTTCAACACAATTTGCAGTAAAATACACGATAAGCAATTGAACAAGGCAAGGGCTAAAGGGAAAACAAGTGCAGTATGTTGCACAACAAAATGTTGCGCAAGCCAAATAATAAAAGGATGGGATTGCCTAAGTTTATACACATACGTATGTTGCCAGCTTTTTCAAAAATATGGCACTACAGTATGGTCAAAGTGACCACAGTCATGGTATTATGGACAAAGCAAACACAACTTAATGATTAACATCAAAGGTTAAATAATTGGTCAAGAGTGCCGCATGAGTTTTAGCATATACTCAAAGTAAAAAGGTCTAAATACCCAAGTAACAAAGTTTCGAAAATAAGCCAATGTATACTTATGCATAATATCTTTTCTTTGATTTTCCAGTTTCATTACAATTCATGGAAAGACTTGACTCTCTATTTTACACAGCTCATTAATTATATTCTAGGTAAATGCATTAGCCAAATATGCACAGCGGGTACAAGACAGTTTGTGCGACTTGGCCAAAAAGGGACGACTAATGCATTCAGTCTAAACGACATGCGGCCAAGTGATCAACTTCAGTTTAGTTGAACAAAGCAAAACGGGTTTAGCAAGTTTTAAGTTTACAAAATCATGCTTTAGCATACTACTTTACAATTGACAATGGTTTTAGTAATTCCAATTTAGTGGACAAAATGATGTCAGCACTTCCAAATATTTCAGCACATTCGAATGCACACAGTGGATATTGAAAGAAGACAAGTATATGAAAATACATATGCAAGTTGAAGACAAGGAAAGCACGGTGCCGCAACTCAAGAGATTTAACGCAGCAATGGTAAAACACCAAGGGTCATTGAAATAGGAAAACCAAATGACTACCATTTTCAGATGACCAGAACCGTCCGAGGCCGGTCAATGCAACAAGTACACACTGACCAGAAACGCAAGACAGAAATGATATAAGCAATACACAGAGATACAGCTGGTCATAGTAACGATATTTGGGGGAATGCTATAGTCAATTTAGGAGGCCAATGATACCTATGTCAAGTGCCGATTTGTCCTTATCAATAGAAGTGGCGGAGCATCGGGCAAAAATCATGGTGAACAGCATAGATAACAACAATAAGGGCAAGTGCAGATTTCTGGAATTTTAATTGCAGAAATCACATGTGCGATAGATCAGGTTACTTTATTTGTGAAAATAAGAATTTTATAACAAGATTCAACACATGGTAAAACCGTGATATCAACACAGAGCACCCAACATTTCAATCCATATGTGTGTTGGGGTATTATACCAGTTAAGGACACAGGTGCATGTATGCATATATGAATGAATATGAGTGAATGGCTATAGTATTTTATACATCAATGCCAGTTAAGGACACAGTAAAGGCATGAATATGAGTGAATATAGTGAATGGCATTATACATCATTTTCCCAAAGTAGGACATGATGTATACAATTATGAATCAAATAACTTAGGATTTCAGAAACAGGTAGGATGACTATGTACTTGTGATTGTTCATACATCTTCCTCAAAACTGAAGTAATTTTAACATGGGTTTAACATGCATGAATATATTTCATACACAGTTCACTACTCAAAGGCCACATATTATCTTATTATTATTATTAATTTCCACATGTTAGATGTTTGCACCATTCTATAATTGTTACTCCATTAAAATGATTTTACTGGCATAATGATCTCATAAGGGAAGTTAATATTCCACTTTTGAATCAAAATCTGATCTTCGAAATAACCAGGTGGCTGAAGAAATTTCCTTCTATCCTAATTTTTTTGTTTACTGTTATATTGTTCAAGTTAACAAAGGTTACTCATATGAAGGTCAATAAACTCCATGCAATTTACCATTGACACATAAATTTCAAGTGCATCGAGTGAGATTCAAGAATCAATGTTTATTATGTTTCCCGAAGTACACAAAACATTTTTGGGCTAGAAATCATCTCGTTATTTCGAAATCGTGCAGCCAAGCAACCACAACAGTCAACTATTATATCCCTAGTTTATATTGAAATCAATCTACTTGAAAACACGATTAATCTTGAGTGAGATGCTCACCTTAAATCAACGGAGAAGGCGTTGGCAACCGGTTTGGTGCTCGAATTTATCGAAAGGCAATGGCTTGCAGGCTTTACGATGAAGGACACGAGTTGATGTTGCTCGATCGAGGAGAATGGACACCGCGAAGCCACTGGCTTCTATCCTCGGTTCGCGTGCAGATCGGAGAGACGGTTCAAGGAGGTGGTTGCGCGCAAGTGACCGTTTCCATTGATTTGGACTCTAGGGTTTTTATTTGCGGTTAAACTTGAAAGAGAAATAGAAGGGTGGAGCGGAGAGTTGCTACTGTGATGAATCGAAGGATGAAGGCGTGAATTAATTTGGGGGAATGACAATTGGAATTAGCGGTGGCCATTAACCAAGGAAAGAATGATTTTTCTCTGAATGAAAAAGGAAACGAGAGATGATTTTTATAGAAGAGGGCAGATGAAGATAAGAACGAAGTCGCGATCAGTAGAATAGGGTAGCTGATGTTTACAGATGATAGGTCTGCGAAGGTTTATTTAAGGTAGGTGATAACCGGTTTAGTATAATATTGAGGTAGGTATCAACTGAATTAAATATATTTTACTCCGAATCATCGTTGAACGCTTAATATCTGAACCATCAACGCAAACCTCAACCCCAACAAAAATTATACGCACCTCTTTGTTTTCACGTTCTGATTTCAATAAAATTATTTAAATAAAAATCCAACTCAGTATGTATGCACCGACATTTTATCTTTATTGGTTCACTGATTTTATTCCATTTGTTCACCGACCAACTTCGCTTTATTCAAAATTTCAAGTGTTTAATTCAATCTCTTTATATGAATACACACATCCGCAACCAAATTTCTGTACCTTTTGACAAATAAAATTTCCAACTTATTAACGCTAACTACGTTTATTCTGAAATTCAACCATCTATATCTTCCAATCGAAATTCAAATCCAGTTCGAATATTCAATCAAATTTTATTCTCAAGCAACTATTTGATTTTCAGTTAGCCATTCTAAGATTAAATATCGAAATTCTTATTCGAACTAATAAACTTTGATTTTTAATCTCGAATCCAAATATAAAATTAATTTTTTATCGTGAAATCCTTGTTAATTTCTATTTCAAATTGCCCAAATTTCTGGGTCGTTACACAATTAGATGCCACATCTTCCTTAGAGCGAATCGGCCTACGGGTTGACAGCCAAACACTCTGAATCAACCCCTAGTCGAAACAGCAGGGCTTGGGTCGACCTCAAAAATGGGCTGGTTCGGTTATTCCCCCTCCCGATTCGCTGTTTTGAACTTTTTTGCATATTTATTTATTTAATTTTTATATATACCTATATATATATATAATTTCTCATATGCATACAAACTTCAAGGCTTAATAACTTCTTCATAAGGTATCCGTTTTATGCAAACCAAATGTCTATCTTGACCAAAATTTTGAGACGAACGTAATAGCGCAACCCATTTCACTTAATTCTTCTTCTAAAAATTAAGTGTTCTTGAATTTGTTAATTTTAATATTCTCAGAAAATTCGGGGTGTTACAGATGTGGCAATGAGAGATCGAGTAAAGGTATTCGACACATTCTAGTATGGATTAAAATGTATAATTTACCCACAGTTTCTTGGTCTAGACTACGTTTTTGTTGGCTCGCCTCAATGATTGGAATTTTTTTATGTATGGCTCAATCTACGGAGAGTTTGGATAGGCTTGGTTATGCAAAATATATGGTGGAAGTGACACCTGATGATGACTTGACTGATTCCATTCCGGTCCTTTTAGGCGATGGGTCGGTGCATGAAGTGAAAATTAATTATATCTGGAAGCCTGACCTTTGCAAAAGTTGCAAAGTCTTTGGTCACACATTTGAAAAGTGTCCTTGTAAAATGAAGCACAAAAATTTAGTTGAAAAGGTTAAAGGTAGTGAATTTAACGAAAAACTTAAAGAGGTTAATGGAGAGAACTTGAAGCAGAAGAATGTTGCGGTTGATGTCTTTAATGTACCTTAAAGAAAACCTCCCAGGAAGATATCAGCGAGTAGTAGCAGGAAAGTTAGAGTACAAATGGTTAGAAAATGGAAAAATATGGACAGAGAAGTAAGTACTAAGAAGAAGGAGTTGGAGATGGTATAAGTGAAATGATGAAAAATGTGATTATGGCAAGCCGCAGCCATGATGTGCTAGGTGAGAGTGATAGTAATGTAAAGCATAATGTATCTCAAGAGTTTAAGGAAGGAAAAATACTTGATACTCATAAGTTGGCTGATTAAAACGTTCAAAGCAATGACACTTATAAGCCTAAATAGAATAACATGGTCAGCACATATATGGGCAATGAGAAAAGGCAAGCAGATTGATATATCAGAAGGAAATGTGACTGTCATTCTCAATGATGCTAGGAAGAGTATAAGCAAGGATGAAGCTTTGCAAGAAATATTAAAAGATGTGAGAGATTTTGAGTGCTTCTTGTTTTCTGGTGGAACTATGAGCAGTGTTGTTGCTTCTCTGCCGCTAGTGAAATCCACTGCACAGTTAAGTAATAATTATAATTTTACGCCAGGATTCTTTAACAACAACAGTTCCATCCACAAACTCTCTAACTCAAAGGCTAATGGCGAAAGTAATCTAGCTATGGATAACAGTGATTTTGTGGCAACCACGTCATCTTCGTCTAGAAAGAAAGGTGATCAAAGCAAGCAGGTGAACCCCTATGCACACATCCCCCCTCCCCTCTATGACGGCTTGTAAGACTCATCCTCCCATGCCAGATCCATCCCTAATGCAAGCAGTGTATGGTGGATCTTCGGTGCATAAGGACGCAAAAACTCCCCTCGCCAGGAGTAGGGTGTGTGGACTTCAGCTTGACACGTAGCATGTGTGATTTTGGAGCCATGCCAACTTTCAGCTAATGAAAATTATTTGTGTAATTCCTTTGATGACATGTTTGGGATGTGAGTGTTGGAGCTGTGTAATGTCTATGTGTGAGTTAACATATGTAATTTAGCAGGACCTTAGTCATTGTTATGCTCCCTGGGTAGAGTTAACTTCTGTAGCTGATACATGTGATGTGTATCACCTGAAACAATTGTTTTTATTATTTTAAAATAATAAAAGTGTTACGGAGCACTATAATAACTGGTAGGCTTTGCCAAAAAAAACTAATATTAATTTTGATTTACTATTTAAAATATGGTTTAATAACCCATTTTCTTGCATTTTGACAGATCAACTTCCAATTATATTTACCTTTTTATTTAACTCGTTTTGCGAACTCTTACTAAATACAATCATTTTCTTTAAACCCTTTTTAGACGATTTGTTTTATAACTTGGATTTATTACAAAGTCAAATTATCAATACTTTATCCAGATCCATTTAAACGTCTTGTTTTTGCAAAACTTGAATGTCTCTTTTCAATTTAAAACCATTTTACTTAATTTAAATATTTAGTAATCTATCGCATTAGTTTTGAAATCCTTTTATTATATTCAATCAAATCTTATTACAACATCGATTACTTTTTAAATGAATATTCATTAAAAAAGTTAACCACTTTAATCATTATTAATTAGATAATAATCAACTTCGACGTCAGTTGAAGTAAACATAGCTTACCTCATTATAACTCAAAAATAGTTAATTTCCTTTTAAAATCATATAAAATAATAACTAATTTCATTAATAGTATATAACTTCAATAATCACCTCAAAACATTGTTAATTAAAAGATTAATTAACTTTTAAGAAATTTTATTAAATTAAAACAACTATTTGTCAAAACAATTGCTATTAGATTAAGTATAACAAATTAATCTAATAACCAGTTTCAATTGAAATCGACTTAGTCAAATTGAAAACATCAGTTAACTTGTTAACGTATTTCAACTAATCCTTCCTTTTAAATTAATTAATAATTTAATTGATTTAATAATATCACTTAATTGTTTCCTAAATTATCCCAAATTATTAACCTTTTGGTGAATTTCTGACTTCCTTACTTGTTAAAACATAAGAATATTCCTATATAATTCATTTTATAATTATTGTATAAAATCAAATTATAAATATTGATTTATTTATAAAACAAATATTTTATATAACTTATAAAAATATAATTAAAAATCACGCTTCGGTTTATAAAATAATTTTTTATAATTTTAATTACGTTAATTCGCCTAACGACGAATCAACTCTTAGAAAAAAATGGATTTTTGGCCATCTGCTGCCCAATCACTTAATCAATACTGTCAAATGATTAAAACACAACGATTGTTGAATTTTAATTTCAACAAATCAACATCTAATCAATAATTAACATCCAATCGGGATTTAACTTTACTGGAAATAGTTCACATATGAATAATATGAAATCTAATAATAACAAAAATATTTGAGGAATCCAGTTGGATCCCTCCAACCTATTCTTCCCTACATCATAGTTCATAATATTATTTAATAAATGCATATGCGATATGTGACGACCCGCCCACACCAGCCGACATTTCCCATGAAAGTGCGTTGTGCCAATGCCCGACTAGCACGGGACGGTCGTCAGAAGAAAAAAAAAAGACGAAGAACTAACAAGGAACCTATAGCATGTCTCACAGCGCATGGAATAAAATATAATAATAACATACTTTGATATAAAACAGGTGAGACAGTGCATAAGATGAAAACTAAACATCATAACAGCGTAAAATCCAAATACAGCTTATGTTCCACATCATCATTATTACAACTTTTGAAAACTGTCTCTAAAGCAAATAAGGTAGGTACACTACTAATGCCTAAAGTAGTGACCAACAGCGACACAGGGAGAATATATGTAGATATACGTAGGAGCCTCCTGCTCGTCTCCAGATCAGCTACTCGTGCATAACCAGCTAACTTATCTCTAGTCTGCCCGTTTAAGAGCACCCAGAGTAATAAGAAGAGACATAAAACTCTAGGTCAGACAAAAGTCTGGTATGAGAGATGAGCAACAAAACAGAATAATAACAGGTATACTAAACCATACCTGAACCTAGACCTGCAACCAAAGAGTTAGCACAACATACCGCTCAATACTCTAAGGTGCCACTAAACATAAGGTATAAAGATACGGGGGAGGGGGTGTACATGTCATAGTGATAGCAAACAATCAAGCATAGCAACCATCCTTACATCTCTCACTCAGTGCGTAAAGCATATGATATCCACCGCTTTGATCACTAGACACATCGAGGTAGTGATGGAGTCCGACTTGTATAACTATTGCTACCACCAAGCTTACCCCATGGAGTCACGACTAAATCCTTACAAATGACCCCACCTCATTGGTCCATAGCCAATAGTCCTACCTAGGCCACTGTGGCTCTGAATCCGTCCACATACCCCACACTCCATAGTGATCCAAAGTTATAGACATCGATAACCCCTTTGCACACGTCCCGCAGCAAAACCCAACTCATGAAGTTAACTCGTTGGTTCCCAACTGGGTCCTGAGTTCTACTTCCCATTTGGGCTACCTTTGTATCTCGGGTTTTGGTCATCATCTTCGGATCGGTTTGGCATGCTCCTTTTCACTATGCTTCAGATCGTGCTTCTCGAAGTAGTCCTATCTGTGATCATCCACATTGGGTCGGGTCGGATTCCCCCATCCAAGTCAGTTCGGTTCGGATCGCCTTCAGATCGTGCTTAACACATCGGTTCGTGGCACCCTCTGGGTTCGGTTCGAATTGCTCCATACGGGTCGCTTCGGTAGTGCTTTGGTTTGGAGAAGGAAACCAGTTCGTGCTCCGTCCCCTTTGTCGCTGGTTCGTGGTTCATACTCTTCTTCCACTCAGTTCGGTCTGTGGTGCATGCTCCAGTTCGTGAGTGGCATCGGTTTGGGCAGGGTTTTCTTCCCTCAAGCGGGTCGGATCGTAATGCTCTCCAGGTGAACGGGTCGGTGCGGTGCCACCATCCACGAGCCGGTCGGTTCGAGGTTCCGATCCGATCCGATCTCCGTACATTTCCTGCACTTTGTCCAGTGATTATTTTACGCCATTCGACGGCGTTTTCGACCAATCTAACTTTTCTAATCAACCATAAAGCATACCATACAGTCATAGAAACATATATAATTGACCACAAACACTAAAATAACAATTTGATATGTTAAAACGGATCAAACATAGCCAAAAACCCATATTTTCCCTTAATCATGTTTAAGCAAAACTAATGATAGGATTAGTAAAACTTAACCAAACTAACCAAACTTTATAACAGAGGCCTAAAACAATATTTCGAAATTTATAAATATTTTCCAGATTTTTAACATGTATAATTTCGTTAATTAACACTAATCACCTTAATTAACTGTAATTAGTGTAAAAACAATGCTAATTACTCACCTTGGCCACAAAAAAATACGAAATCTGAAATGATTCACTGTTTGGCGCTGTTCCCAAGGCTATGTAGCAGTTCTACCTCGATTCTTGTGCTAGTCTACTTTGATTTGATGCAGATTTGGCTTAATTAGCGATTAGAAGGTGATTTGGGGTGTTTTAGCAAGTGGAGGCCATTGTTAGGTTGAGGGGGATGATAGGTGGCGACTGAAAAAATGAGAAAAGGGTGTTTTCTAAACCCTAACAGCCCTTAAATACTCCAAATCCCGAAATCCCCTTCTGGGCCTAGCTGTTAATTACCTAATTAAGCCCGGTTAAGCTGTTTTTCACCTTCTAAATCTTAATTCAGCCATATCTCCCAAAAGGTAAGTTCGTTTTCCACATATGACCACTCTACGGAAAGGTAAACCATCATCCAGACCTAATGGAAGTGGTTTCAGGTCAAAACTCCTTTCCAATCAAAAGTTATGGCTGAAACAAGATCAGCTAGGTGCAAAATGGTCATTTAAAAATCGGAAAAAATCATGAACATGGGAAATGACCTCAATAGTCGTCTCCCAAAGTTACATGACCATACGACTTCGTATGTGAGAGAAATAAATATTCTACGATCCTTCGATGCGTAGAATGCAGGTCGTTACATTCTCTCCCCCCCCCCTTAAGAAATTTCGTCCCCGAAATTCCTTAACCTAAAACATACAAAGGATCCCGCATGCCTACCAATCATTAAGAACAATCAAACATACAAAAACAAACAAACAAGTTTATCCTAGCATGTGGAGAACTAAGTCGCAATTAAAAATCTTACCAGGCAAAGAGTTCTGAATACTTCCTCCTTATGTTCTCCTCTGTTTCCCTAGTACAGTCTTCCCCATCACCACCCCATTGAACTTTAACTAATTTCACCGCCTTCCTTCGAAGCTGCTACATATCGTTCGCAACAATACGCATAGGTCTGCTGTTCCCAATCGCCGCGGGTTCAACCTCGATATCGTCCAACTGATCCGGTGTAATAGTCACACTAGGGTCGTGCACAAACTTCCTTAACCGGGAAACATGAAATATGTTGTGGACTCCTGCCATCATGTCTGGTAATTCTACTTTATACGCCAA
This sequence comes from Allium sativum, assembly GCA_030737875.1. Lineage (NCBI taxonomy): Eukaryota > Viridiplantae > Streptophyta > Magnoliopsida > Asparagales > Amaryllidaceae > Allium > Allium sativum. The sequence continues at coordinate 336,848,489 of CM060909.1, read as the reverse complement.
ATTCCCAACTTGCTCGAGAACTGGGAATGGACCAACAAATCTCGGTGTTAACTTGCCTCTCCTGCCAAATCGAATCATGCTCTTTAACGGAGAAATCTTGACAAAAACCAAGTCGCCAACGGAGAATTTCAATTCTTTTCTCCTCTTATCTGCATAACTCTTCTGTCTATCTTGGGCAGCCTTTATTCGCTGTTGAATAATCTTGACCTTGTCTGAAGTTTCTCTTATCACATCTGGTCCAAGCACAAACTTCTCACCGGTTTCTAACCAACATGATTGTGAGTTACACAGTCTTCCATACAAAGCTTCAAACAGAGCCATACTAATACTGGATTGGTAACTGTTATTATATGCAAACTCTACTAGATGCAAATGGTCATCCCATGATCCACCAAAGTCCAATATGAAAGCTCTCAAGAGATCTTCTAACACTCGATTCACCCTCTCTGTCTGACCGTCGGTTTGAGGATGATATGCGGTACTGAGATGTAATTCTGATCCTAACGCCTCTTGTATGCTCTTCCAAAATCCACTAGTAAACAATGGATCTTGGTCACTCACAATGCTTTTAGGTACTCCATGAAATCTCACTACCCATTTCATATATAGCTCAGCTAACTTAGCTGCCGTTCTATTCGACTTGACGGGTATAAATCTTGCACTCTTGGTCAATCGGTCCACAATCACCCAAATTCTATCATGGCCCGACCTAGTCCTTGGTAACCCATCAATGAAATCCATTGAGACTTGTTCCCATTTCCATTCTGGAACTTCTAATGGTTGCAACAAACCATGAGGTTTTTATTCTCAGCTTTAACTAGCTGGCAATTCATGCGTTTGGATATAAACTTCCCAACGTCTCTTTTCATCCCTTCCCTGTAGTAGGTCTGCTTCATGTCTCTATACATTTTGTTACCACCGGGGTGTATAGTTAGTTTTGAGTGATGACATTCTCTAAGCACTTCATCCCTCAATCCATTGACATTGGGTACAACTAGTCTTCCATTCTTTCTAAGCCATCCATCTTGATCAAGCCCATACTTATTCATCTCCTTATCAATTACCATCTCTAACTTGGAGATGATTTCCAATAAGTTAGGATCGTCCCTCTGGCTGGAACCAATCCGCTCAATCAAAGTGGGTCTGATCGTCAAACTTGCTAACATTTCTGTATCCAATTCGCACTTTGGTCTGAAATCATACCCAGCGATGTACTCCAGTTGCTTCCATTCTAGAAACATAGCCCTACATTGGTATGTCTTCTACTCAATGCATCAACTACCGCATTGCCCTTTCCTGGTTTGTATGTGATGTCGAAGTCGTAGGAAGCCAAGAACTCTAACCATCCTTGTTGTCGGAGATTTAGATCCTTCTGAGAGAAAAGATACTTTAATGACTTATGGGCAGTAAACAACTCGAATCTTTCTCCCAAGAGATAATGTCTCCACATCTTCAACGCGAACACGATCGCTGCCAATTCTAAATCATGGGTAGGGTATCTTCTCTCATGCGGTTTCAACTGCCGACTTGCATAAGCTACAACCCTACCTCCTTGCATCAATACAACACCTAGTCCGATACCACATGCATCTGTATATTCTATCATCTCTTCATTCCCCTTAGGAATGACTAACACTGGTGCACATGTCAGCTTTTCCTTTAGGCCCTTGAACGCATTCTCGCACTTTTCATCCCAGACAAAAGCTAGATTCTTCTTAGTCAACTGAGTCAACGGTGCTGCTATCTTGGAGAAGTCTTGGATAAACTTACGATAATATCCAGCTAACCCCAAGAAACTTCTTACGTCCGTTGCATTCTTGGGCGTAGACCAATCTTGTACCGTAGCCACCTTCGCAGGGTCCACGGCAATACCATTCTCTGAAATAACATGGCTCAAGAATCTCACTTCTCTCCTACAGAAGTGATACTTAGAAAACTTTGCTTTCAATTGGTGTTTTCTCAACACCTCCATCACTATCCTCAAGTGTTCCTTGTGTTCTTCCTCTGTCCTCGAATAAACAAGTATATCGTCCACGAACACAAGAACAAACTTATTCAACTTATCTCTGAATACCCTATTCATAAGATCCACAAAATATGCTGGTGTATTGGTCAACCCGAATGGCATTACCAACCACTCATAAAATCCAGATGGCATACGAAAGGCCGTTTTAGCTATACTCTCAACTTCCACTCTAAGCTGATGAAAACTTGTCGTAAGATCCAACTAGGAGAACACTCTCGCGCCACTCAACTGACCAAACAAATCATCTATCCATGGTAGAGGATACTTATTCTTCCTCGTCACCTTATTCAGCTCACGGTAGTCCAAACACAATCGAAGGGAACCATCTGCCTTGGTAGCAAACACAACTGGTGCTCCCCATTCAGAAACACTTCTTCTGATAAATCCCTTCTTCAAAAGATCACTTACTTGCACCCCGAGCTCTCCCTACTCCCTTGGTGCCATACGATGAAGTGGCATTACTATAGGTCTGGCATCTTTCACTAAATCAATACGGAACTCAATCTCTCGGTGTGGTGGAAGTCCGGTCACTTCCTCGAAGACGTCCGGATACTGGCCAGCCACGGGCACATCTGACAACACATCATGCGGGATGTCGAGGGAATTTAGAAAACTAGCCATTACCCCATCACTAAGTAAACCACCAAACACTACCCTCCGCCCATCATCCACTCTAACTGTCACCAAAAAGCCCTCACAGTCTACCACCACCCCGTATCTTTGGAGCCAATCGACTCCCAAAATAATTCCAAACCCAGTAAAGCCCAAAACAAAGCAATCACAAACAAACATGCATCCATGACTCGATAAAACCAAATTTCGACAAATCATACTAAGGCTAGTCGAACCACCAATCGAGTTCGTCACTGCTAAAGGTATATCGACTATCTAGGGTTCCAATCCCAACTTATCTACTAGGTCACTAGATATGAAGGAACGGGAAGCTCTGGTATCAAACAATACTCGAACAGGAACATCATAAACAGAAAGCATACCTTGAATAACAACATTCTTTCCTTTCTCCGCCGCGGTTGGGGCATTAGACGAAGAGGGAACAACATTGATAGCATATGCTTTCACAATCTGCTTTTCTTTAGGGGGTTGCGGACACTTGTCCTTGTGATGTCCCACTTGGCCACAGTTGAAGCACTTTCTATCCGCTGGCTTGGCCTGACATTCTTTGGCATAGTGACCCTTCTTACCATAGCTGAAGCACTCAACATCTTTCTTATTCCTTTTCTTGTGGCCATCCTCGGTCTGATTCTACTTTCTCTTATTTTGAGAACCATTCTTGCCTCCACCGCTTGCTTGCGGCTTTGGCTCCACTGCAGTTGCAGCCTCAGTTTTCGTCTTAGGGTAAAGACTCTCTAACCTCAATGCTTTCCCCACAATCGATTCAAACGTCTCATCGATGTGGTTAATAAGCCTTTCCCCCAAGTACTCATCCAAACCTGTTATAAACTTCTCATTCTTCTTCTCGGAATGTCAATAAGGGATAATCCATACTTTGACAAAATATCGAACTCTGCAATGTACTCCGAGACTGCCCTACCATTCTGCTTTAGCTCCAAGAACCTCTTAAACAATACTGACTTCTGAGCAGCTGGAATAAACTTGTCGCTAAAGCAAGTCTTAAACTGATCCCAAGTAATCTGATCCTCGGGAGTAGCTTCGTTAATAGCGTTCCACCAATTCATTGCCCGCCCTTGCAGCTGATGGGATGCTAGCTTTCTTTTCATCGCATCCTCGATACTCAAGTCTTCGAAGTTACGCCCACAACTATCCAACCAATCCTGAACATCCGTGGTCGATTCCGTTCCATGGAACGACTTTCCACCAAGACTAGTGTAATCCTTGCATAGCTTGGCGAAATCGACCCTAGGCGCCTGCACCGCTGCACCATCACCATTAGTAGCATTAGGAATTGCCCTATGAACATCCCTAAGCATCTCTCTCATGAAGTCAGTGAACATAGTCCTCATGTAAGGAGCATTCCCATTATTGGCTCCTTTACCAGCACCCCTCGTATATCGGCTCATCGTTCAATCTGTAAGGAGAAAACGATTAACCATCTCTTCAGTGGTGCTAGTGCAATGCGACTTCATCCTTAAATATACTAATAATATATATATATAACTTTTGAAAACCAAAATATAACAAATACGCGCTCTCATATACGTACTATCTCTCCCTGATGTCTTTCCCCAGGTTAACTACGCAACCTAGAGCTCTGATACCAAATGTGACGACCCGCCCGCACCAGCCGACATTTCCCATGAAAGTGCGCTATGCCAATGCCCGACTAGCACGGGACGGTCGTCAGAAGAAAAGAAAGAAAACGAAGAACTAACAAGGAACCTGTAGCATATCTCACAGCGCATGGAATAAAATATAATAATAACATACTTTGATATAAAACAGGCAAGACAGTGCATAAGCTGAAAACTAAACATCATAGAAGCGTAAAATCCAAATACAGATTATGTTCCACATCATTATTATTAAAACTTTTGAAAACTGTCTCTAAAGCAAATAAGGAAGGTACACTACTAATGCCCAAAGTAGTGACCAACAGCGACACAGGGAGAATATATGTAGATATACGTAGGGGCCTCCTGCTCGTCTCCGGATCAGCTACTCGTGCATAACCAGCTAACCTGTCTCTAGTCTGCCCATTCAAGAGCGCCCAGAGTAATAAGAAGAGACATAAAACTCTGGGTCAGACAAAAGTTTGGTATGAGCGATGAGAAACAAAACAGAATAATAACAGGTATACTAAACCATACCTGAACCAGGACTTGCAACCAAAGAGTTAGCACAACATACCGCTCAATACGCTAAGGTGCCACTAAACATAGGGTATAAAGATACGGGGGAGGGGGTGTACATGTCATAGTGATAGCAAACAATCAAGCATAACAACCATCCTCAAATCTCTCACTCAGTGCGTAAAGCATATGATATCCACCGCTTTGATCACTAGACCCATCGAGGTAGTGAGGAGTCTGACTTGTATAACTATTGCTACCACCAAGCTTACCCCATGGAGTCACGACTAAATCCTTACAAATGACCACACCTCATTGGTCCATAGCCAATAGTCCTACATAGGCCACTGTGGCCCTGAATCCGTCCACATACCCCACACTTGATAGTGATCCAAAGTTATAGACATCGATAACCCCTTTGCACACGTCCCGCAGCAAAACCCAACTCATGAAGTTAACTCGTTGGTTCCCAACTGGATCCTGAGTTCTACTTCCCATTTGGGCTACCTTTGCATCTCGGGTTTCGGTCATCATCTTCGGATCGGTTCGGCATGATCCTCTTCACTATGCTTTGGATCGTGCTCCTCGAAGTAGTCCTGTCTGTGATCATCCACATCGGGTCGGGTCGGATTCCCCCATCCAAGTCAGTTCGGTTCGGATCACCTTCAGCTCTTGCTCAATACATCGGTTCGTGGCACCCTCTGGGTTCGGTTCGGATTGCTCCATACGGGTCGAATCAGTAGTGCTTTTGTTAAGAGAAGGAAACTAGTTCGTGCTCCATCCCCTTTGTCGTTGGTTCGTGGTTCATACTCTTCTTCCACTCAGTTCGGTCCGTGGTGCATGCTCTATTCGTGAGTGGCATCGGTTCGGGTTGGGGTTTCTTCCCTCAAGCGGGTCGGATCGAATGGCATTCCAGGTGAACAGGTCGGTGCGGTGCCACCATCCACGAGCGGGTCGGTTCGGGGTTCCGATCCGATCCGATCTCTGTACATTTCCTGCACTTTGTCTAACGACTGTTTTACGCCATTTGACGGCATTTTCGACCAATCTAACTTTTCTAATCAACCATAAAGCATACCATAAAGTCATAACAACTGTATAATTGACCACAAACTCTAAAACAACAATTTGATACGTTAAAACGGATCAAACATAGCCAAAAACCCATATTTTCCCTTAATCATGTTTAAGCAAAACTAATGATAGGATTAGTAAAACTTAACCAAACTAACCAAACTTTCTAACAAAGGCCTAAAACAATATTTCAAAATTTATAAATATTTTCCAGATTTTTAACATGCATAATTTCGTTAATTAACACTAATCACCCTAATTAACTGTAATTAGTGTAAAAACAATACTAATCACTCACCTTGGCCACAATAAAATACAAAATCTGAAATGATTCACTGTTTGGCACTGTTCCCAAGGCTATACAGCAGTTCTACCTCGATTCTTGTGCTAGTCCGCTTTGATTTGATGTAGATTTGGCTTAATTAGCGATTAGAAGTGTTTTGGGGTGTTTTAGCAAGTGGAGGCTATTGCTAGGTTGAGAGGGATGATAGGTGGCGGCTAAAAAATGAGAAAAGGGTGTTCTCTAAACCCTAACAGCCCTTAAAGACTCCAAATCCCGAAATCCCCTTCTGGGCCTAGCTGTTAATTACCCAATTAAGCCATGTTAAGTTGTTTTTCACCTTCTAAACCTTAATTCAGCCATTTCTCCCAAACGGTAAGTCCGTTTTCCACATATGACCACTCTACGTAAAGATAAACCATCATCCGAACCTATTGGAAGTGGTATCAGGTCAAAACTCCTTTCCAATCAAAAGTTATGGCTGAAACAAGATCATCTTGGGTCAAAACAGTCATTTAAAAATCGACAAAAATCATGAACATGGGAAATGACCTCAATAGTGTTCTCCCAAAGTTACATGACCATACGACTTCGTATGTGAGAGAAATAAATATTCTACGATCCTTAGATACGTAGAATGTGGGTCTTTACACGATAAATAATTAAATATAAATCATTTAAATAACAGAAATGTAAATAACGACAATCAATGATCAACGATGAACATCCAAAGCATCCAATCACCCAATTTAAGGTAGCAACGATAAATTATAATAATATGAATTTAATCACATCACAAAATTCCAGAAGGTGTGAGAATTAACTCATATTTCATACAATTGATAATTTCACGTTGTTCTATTTAATTTTATACAGGCATTCAAGCATTTAAAATTAGATAAAATTCCGATTAACTTCAAATCTCTTTGAGCCAGTTCGATCGCATAGGCTTCGTCTATACGATCCCATCGTGACTTATTTTGTGAAATTCTATTAACGTACGAAAAAATTATAACTATAACAAGTTTGAACACATATTAAAATAAACATAAGTTGATTATAATATAATTATTTTCCTTAATTAACTTACTAATCTTATCACCCATGTAACTCATCTTCTTCCCCACTAATACAACCCGTCCTCTACAAAATGAAACCCAACAACCATCGAATATTTCCTCCCCTCTGATCAACCATTTCACAAATGGACTTCACTATGGCGACCCTTGCCCACAAACCAACCTGCCTGACACCACGCCCTCCTCTCCTGCCGAGCCAACCGAGACGTGATTTGTAACGACCCTGATTTTTAGCCATTAATTATAAACATTTAAATTCGTTTTAAATGGTGTATGGGAATTATAAAAGGATTTATATAAGGAATTTATTTAATTTATAATTTAATTATAAATGAGCTCGTAACGTCACAGTAGTTCGTAATTTAATGTTTTGAACTTTAGTTGGATGTACATGATCCAATATAAGTCGAATTTCTTTGAAATAAGAAATGTTCAGATCTATTTGATTATATTTTTTTTAATAAAAGTGAAAAATCGAGATTTCGTCCTATAAATTGTGAGTTATGTCCAAATGAAATTTACAAATAGTCAATATGGAATCGTTTATAAGTTATAATGATTTATTATATAAATAAATTGATTTTAAATAATCTGAACGTTGGTTTAATTTGGAATATCGAGTTTAAAATTTAAGTTAAATTATTTTGAAGTTGTATATATTCCATTTTAATATATATATATATATATATATATATATGATAATAATATTTTATTATTAGTAGATTTATTAAATTGAAATCGATTTAAATCGTCGATTATAAACTTAAATTTTCTCCATACGTTCAAATTAAATCTTTGAAACTTATTACATTATGTTTAGAATAACGATTAAAACTAGAAACATCAATCATAATGTTTTTATTGGAGTTTGGAACAGTCGAATATTTCATATAAAATGTGTGTCACTTTTGGAACGTCACGTTATAAAAGGATTAAATCTATGCCAATTTTTTGGTCATTCATTACTAAGTCAAAAACAAATCTCAGCAGCACATGCATAACTGAGCGAATCTCGGTCAATCTGTATATTTTTCCTTCAACAAAATCACTAAAAGAATTCAGATGCAGTCAAAAATTGCGGCTGGAAAGCATGACTGAACAGACTTCAAAATATTCCTGATAATCGCATGTTATTTTCATTTCATTCGTCCAGCAAATTAAAATTTTGAAGCCTATTCCTATATTTAAAACCTTATCAGCTTCGTTCCTTTCCCATACAAAAACACATTGCCTTTTTGTATGACTTTCATTTTCAAAACCAATTAACATCCAACATTTAAATAGAAAGCAAATCTTATAATATCTGGATAAAGTCTTGGATAAGATTGCACGTTACTATTAGTCAAAAATTACAGCTACCTAAAATACTTTAAAATAACAAAATAAAAATAAAATTTTATATATACTGTGTCTGTCTCTGTACCGACCCGGATTTTTCGCTGTTAATTTTAAAACATATAATTGATTTTAAGTGTTGTATTGGTAATATAAAATTATTTTTTATAAGGAATTATTTATTAAAAACGAAGTTTGAACATATAATTTATAATTAATTAATCAAGCTCATAACGTCGTAGTAGTTCGTAATATTACGTTTTTAACTTCAATTGAATATACAGGATTTGTTATAAGTCAGATTTCTTTGAAACAAGAAACGTTTGAAACTATTAAACTGTATCTTTCTAATGGAAGTGAAAAATCGAGATTTTGTCATATAGATTGTAAGTTATGTCCAAATCAAATTTTCAGAAAGTCGTTGTGGAGTCGTGTATAAGCCATAATGGTTTATTTAATATAAATAAATATTGGTTTCGAATTTGGACAAGATTTTTAAGATGCATTTATAATTCAATTTATAGAATTTTTCTGTAATTTTTATTTTGAAAAATAAGCAACTTTTATTTGAAGTATTTCACACCCTATATCAGCTTTTTGGGATATCACAATATAAGTTAACTTGTCTATATTATTATACTTTTTCGACCATGACACATCACTTAACACGATAATATTTTTATTTTTTTCTATAGTAGTTCGTAAGTGAATGAAATTCTGTGTAGCAGGGTATGCTAATCTTTAAGTACTAAATAAAATAAATATGAATCTTCTACTGAAAGCTACTATGTTCCTTCATGCTGAAGCCACCCAAAATCTTCTTGTAGAAGCCAATTTTCTCTTTATATAATCGTTCCATTTTTACTTTAGTTTCTCCTCTTCGATTCACACAGTAAATAAATCACAACTTTCAAAAATAAAAAAAAGAATAATAATCATATAATACTCTCCCAAAATCCTTCTACTGAAATAAATTAAAACAAATCCCTAATTCTCTACCCAGTAACAAAACAGTCGGCCTTCTTTCTAGAATTCAAAGCCTAAAATAAATTGTTTTATTCAATGAAATCCCTCATCACTTTATCGATTCGCCCCTCATCTTGTTTAATTTCACCCGGTATGATTGTTTTAAGGCTCGGTCGCCCTTTGTTGGAATTTGAATTTCAACATCGTGCTAGGACAGAGAACCACTTCTAGATGATAGAGTCGCAGTTTATTCTGAGGACATGGATGAACTTGTGGAGGTGAAAGGCTTTGTTTGTATTATTTTTGTGGGAATCGGTGACCATCTTTGTCGATGAGTTAATGAACCGGTGCGTACAGGTTCGAGCTGCAATGTATAGGGAGGGTCTCGAGTTTTATAGAATGGTGATGGAGTTGAATAGTTTTGACATAGAGGTAGCAGCAATCAATCAAAAGCTGCGTGAGTTTCTTTAACTGGAGGTGTCGGGTGTGGTTTTTTTAACGAGTAGATGGAATTTCGGTGGCATGTTTAATAGTGGAGTTCATTTTGATTTTTGTTTTATGAATTAAGCATGGTGGGGGATGAGAAGCTCTGCATGTACATGAAGAACAGTGGAATAGTTTCCCTGTTGTGATGCTTACGTGTTTGGGGGATTGAGGTCAGCATGCCTTCTTGGTAGATAAGAACATGGGTAGGGTGAAGAGCAGGTTTGTTTTGATGATCGGGGAAAAATGAATGAAGGTGTTTGCTTAGAGTTTTGTAAAGAATGGAATGAGAATGGAGTTTGAAAAGTTGGGTAATGGCCATGTATGAGTTGTGTCTTTAATTGGTTTGTGAACTGGAAGTATAAGACTGAGGAAGCGGGTAGTTTCTTTTAGGAAAATGGATTTAACGTTTTTAAAAAATAGTTTGTTTTTTTTCAAATCAGTGAGGAAATGTAATGACCTAGATTTTTGACCATTCAAATCAACAATAAAACACACATGTCGACCCAAACAAATCACCGACCCAGATAGTTAATGGGAAAAAGAAGAAAAAGGAGAAAGAAGAGAGAACAATTCGCAGAATCTCATAGCGGATGGACAACATATAATAAACAAATAATGGTTTAAAATCATTTAAAAACATACGCCTTCGAGTTATACTTTCTCAGTCATCGGAGTTACACTTGTACAAATACATACAGTAATGCAACGGAAATAAACTGCAGCGGAAATAAACTGCAGCGGAAAAACATACTTATTATAAATATATATACCAAATCCTTGTCTTCATTCTCCAAGCTATTGAAATCTTCGCTAACTGCAACTTCTGCTGACCCGAGCGTATTGCATAAAAGAAAACACAACAAACACTCGAATTAGCACTAAATCATTCTCATATTAGTCAAATTAAAACACGAAATAACATGGGTGCATGGATGCAGTAACTCAAGAGATGTTACGGGATTTCCCATCTCTCAAGGATCCGTTAAACTAATACATACATAGTATAATACGCTATTATTGAAAAGTCTATTTGGTAAAGTATAAATAATGAAAATAGCGTAAGCGGGATTACATTTTTACCCTTACACTGCTTATAATACCGTAGTCTATACAATTCTGTAAACCCACCGTAAACCGATGGCATCAAAGGGCACTCTATATGTATAATACAAATCAAAATCGTAGGGGCTCGATAAGGATAAATAAGACAAGGCACTCAAGGCAATGCCCAGGGTAGGATTCTAACAGTTGCACTTCCGGACCGGTGGTAACGCATAGCAACCACTACCGCCCACCTTGGAACACACTCCCAAATCAAAAAGGGCCCAAATCATCATCATAGTCTTAGAAATAGTATCAGAGAAGTGCGTCCGATCAAAGGTGCTACCTCAATTAGTCATGGTATAGCTCCTGTTTTAGTCATTTCAATTATGACCCAAAGGTCAAGGCTATTTCGTCATCGTTCATCTTCATCAATCCAAAATCGGCTCCAAGTCATCATATTTCATTCTGGATACGTCATAACGTTTACAGTTGTTAAAGTGGTATCGTCACTGACATAGAGTATGCCATTTGTCGACTCCGGTCTCTTTAACAACCAACGTTTACATTTTCCACATCGGTCAGTTCTTTTACTTTTCACAAGGGTTCACTTTTATATCAAAATATCATATTTTTCTCAAACCAAAATTTATATTCAATAGAATATAATTTCATATCAAATATCATGAGTCATATCAAAACATATTATATTCTAAACTAGAATATATTTCATTTCATTATATTATAATCATATAATATTTCACAAAATTGATTTATATTCAAGTAGAGTATACTTCATATCAAAGATTAAAATTATTTCGATTCGATTTATGTTCGAAATCCGTTCATATTCAAATAGAATATATATATATTTCATTACATCTCATTTCAATCCCTTAGGAGGTCCATTCATATTCCAGTAGAATATAACTTACATTTCCATATTAAAATTGGTTTAAAATCGATTCATATTCAAATAGAATATACTTTATCTCAGCTCCATTTGAAGCAACGGTTTTAATACAAACACTTTCCATTCAGACGAAATTTATAATTCATAACATATAATTTAAAAAAAATGTTCGTAAGAAAATCTTTATATAAAATATATATATATATATATATATATATATATAATATAATAGTTAAAATAAAATAAGATAATTTAAAACACTATGTATATGCATAAATTTAAAAGTTCTAAATAGTTTAAGAAGTAAAATATAAGGGAAATTTACTTATAATAAAATTTGTTTATAGGTTAAAAAGTTTTCAAATAAATAATTTTAAGGAAAGGAATAGTTTATTTATGAGCAAGCGATGTATATATATATAAAATAAATTTTAAACCATAATTGTTTCTTTCTTCCGAATTTCCAATACTTGAATCCATATTCTAGTCTCAATGGAGTTCATTAAATTTCCATATCTCATTTTTCAACATCGTTCAAACAAACCATTCGATTTAAAGGATTCAAATTCATGTTCATGCCAAATTTGAGGTAATTTCAAGTATCCTCAAATAACCTACATTTGAAAACTCAATTCATGAAATTTATCAATTCCACATCTTACCGTAAATTTGGAAACTCCAAGATATATTAAAAAATTCCCATTTTTTTGTTTTACAATTCTCAATTTGTTTGGAAAATTTCCTTTGACAAGTTCATTAACATCCAAGGTTCATGTTAAAGGAATGATAAAATTTATCAAAATCGACACATTTCCTTTAAATTAAAATTTTCATCAAATAGAATTCAAATATTTAAAAATCATTTAACCAACCGATGTCCAAATATAATTTGCTATCCTATGACCAAGTGATTTTAATTTTTCGATATTCCAGGGATGGATGTATATCATTTCAATCCAAATCAGGGTCACAGATATTTATCATTTCAACCTGTGCTCTTAATTTATTTTAAATTGATTAATCCCGGGTTTTTTTGATGCCCGTAACATCTAAGGTGGAGAAATGGGATTTATCATCATAATAAACATACACATCCATATACTGAAAAAGGGGACATAAAAATATCATTATCCATTTAGAAATCAAAACAACCAGGCATCCATCACACCCATTTTATTCAAACGGTAAATTGAATCATTTTACTAGTTAATAGTGTCAGGATTTCTAACTAGAAATTTAATTAACAACAATGACTAAGTATAAATCTAAATTTGCAGATTAAGATACTTGCATGTCAGTTTTAAGAAGCCAATCATCAATCAAACACAATAATGCAACCAAACTTATTTCACAATTTAATTTAAGAAATATGGGAATAATTTAGTTAGTCGTGAGTGAGAAAATAACTCACCTTTGGGTCTTTAGTTAATCTGACATCCAACCAAAGCCCAAAATATTTCTGTCTCCAAGCACTACCAAACCAGTCTAAGATCGACCGCAATCTCGCTACGATTCCAACGCACCCAACCGCGTCCAAATCCGAGTTCTCATGTGAAAGTTATCAATGTTTTATCATTTGGATTTTGAAATATGTAAAAATTAATAAATAAACATCTCACCTAATCTTCACTCGACACGTCAGCACCCTCAACCATTCCTCCCGCTCTCCCAACCCGTGAACAGTAACCCGTCGAACAGAAACAAACTCATCACGCTGAACTTTGGCCACCAAATACTCGACGCTCCGACCACCGAACGATGAACCACCGCCTCCTATCGGAAGCTCCTCGAAATTTGCGTCCATAGGCACTAGAACCACCGCCTCCGGTGGTCTTCCCTGCCGCCGTCGAAATCACGAACGTAACGGGTTTTAAACACTAAAACTTGAAATTCTGGCGACCTCTTGCGCAATAAACTCTCCGACCACCTCCGTTCAACTCCACTGGCGATCCCCGACAAAACCGAGAAGTCGGATTCTCCAATCGCAACCAAGGTCAAAAATCCCCAAACTGATTTCATGTATTTCAAAAACAGCTACTTTTGACCATGATTTTTGGAGAAATGAATCACTGCATGTTGAAACTGAGAGTTCCCGTAGCTTCATATGGTCGAGCTCTTCGTTTTGACATATAATATGCTAGGGTTTGAAGAGATTTGATTTTTGAGGTTGTATTTTCTTTGAGCTAGGGCTTGAAGATTTTGTTTCGGCCATTAGAGATGAATCTCGGTAGAGGAAAATTATACGTATAAGTGAAGAATGGTTGATGAGGTGGAAGGAAATTTATTTATATATATAAAGGAGGCCCAAATATGAGAAACAACCATTTATCATGTTACACTTCTCTTTCACAATTTCTCTCGCATGGTCAAACGACAAGTCCCATTGTAACGTAAATTGAAATCCTACGATAATTCACTGTTCCGGATCCAATGAAACTGGTTTCATCGGATTCTGAGACCGTTGCCAAAACAGTTAAATTTCACGGTTAATTGATAAATAAAATATTCAATTATTCATTTAACTGATTAAATTAAATTTAAATATTTATAAATTTCCACTTTAAATCAAATTATAACTTAGATAAATTCTATAAATCAATTTCATAAATCTTAACTTCCCAATTTGATAATTTGAATTTTAATTTTAACTTTAAACAACTTAAGTGTAATTTAATCATTTAAATATTAAATCCCAGATTACAACATTTCTAAAAAAACTAAATTTGAAAATCTATTTATACTCAATTCACACAATCATCCTCGTTATAATCAAGAAAATTTGATTTTTATCCAATATTATTCCATTTATTTGTTTTAAATCTAAATTTAAATATACAGAAAAATATGGGTTGTTACATTCTCCCCCACTTAAAAATCTTTTCATCCTTGAAAAGAGAATAGAATAATGTATTAAAAAAATCATACTTTCGAATTCGTACTTATAAAATAGCATTTATAAAATAAGTTATGTAGTTGTAAAATCTCATGAAATTTCTAACTCTCGAAATCATAGAAAATTTCGATAACATCTCCTTTGTACGGAGAGGACCGGAAAATCACATATATGTAAAACTCAAATATTCATCCCATCACACGATGAGGCATCCCAAAAATGGGGAAACATATATATAAAACCACAAAACCATGTATCACAAATACATACCTCTTTTAGCGTTATATTTGCAATTTATTTACCTTAGCGCTTTAGTATTTATCGCAAGCGAGCTCCATACGTAGTGCCGATCCATGCTCCCTACAAAAATACTTAAATATACATGAGAATCGAACATATATACAATAAATAGCAATTGCATATAACTTACACAACATATATTTGACATTTCAACTACAAAACCACAATATGCATGATAGGCCAGTGAACAAATTGAGGTTTATCACCCCTTAGATGGTAGAATATGACCAAAGCACACTATGAAAAAGTTGTTGCATTCGTTTCAGACTTTCTGAATTGTCCGGATTCGTCAAATTCGGATAATTCATTAAAAAGTTATGATTGTTTTAGCAAAAGCGAACGCTTCAGCCCACACATTGGAAAAATGCAGACCTGAGTTGTTCAACCCATTTTTTAACCCTTTAAACAGCAAAATTGTACCAAGCAAATTAAAAAAGAAGTTCTAGTTTACATCTTGGGCTTTCCGAAATGTACAAGCACATCAAAATCCGAAGCTCCGCTAAGAAGTTATAGTCAAAACAATATTGATATACACTTCAGTTTTTTAATTTTCTACGCATAGTACTACGACTAATTCTTGGATTTCAACCTAATTAACATGAAAATTCGACGAGGCTCTATTAACGAGAGTTCTAGTTCAGTTTCTTAGGTTTCCAAAAAGTCCGAAATCGTTGAATTCCGATCAGCCCATCAAAAGTTATGGTCATTTTACCTTAGCTTATCGATATTTCAGATTTTTGCATAAACGTCGATTTATTTTATTTGAAGTTTCAAACTTTCGAATTCCACAATTTTGTAAATCTTTATCACTTCCAAATTTGTTATCACTTCCTTACTTGAGAAATGGATTCACATTCATTTGCTCACTCTATTCTGGTATATTTTCTATCCATTTTCCCCGTTTCATTCCAGGCATTAATTTTAATTAAAACTTGAATCCATTTTACTTTCCGAACTAACTTGATTATATTAAATCATTAATTCGTTAACCTTGGTCGATTTTCCAATTTCATTCTAATTCTTTAAGATTATCTATACTTTATTCCCATTCGTTTATATTTTGTTTTGAACTGACCAGATTTTAAATTTCTCGAGTTCCGTTCCATTTATACTATTTCATTCAACTTAATTAAATCGACCTAGTCCCAAATTCTTTCGATATTCTAATTTAATAAATTAGACATCGGTTTATCTTTCCCATACCTTATTTCATATTTGCAATTCCAAATTTATTTTATTTCCTCATTCGATTTAGTTAACTTCAAATCTATATTGTGACGTCCTGCCCTGCACCAACCGACATTTCCAATGAAAGTGTGTTGTGTTAATGTCCAACTAGCACAGGACGGTCGTCAAGATAGGAAAGAAGGGAATTTGAACTAACAAGGAACCTGTAGAATGTCTCACAGCGCATGGAATAAAATATAATAATAACATATTTGACATAAAACAGGTGAGACAGTGCATAAGCTGAAAACTAAACCATCATAGCAGCGGAAAATCCCAAATACAGCTTATTTTCCACATCATCATTATTACGAATTTTAAAACTGTCTCCAAAGCAAAATAAGAAAGGTACACTACTAATGCCCAAAGTAGTGACCAATAGCGACACAGGGAGAATATCTATATATATCATGCGTGGAAGCCTCCTGCTCGTCTCCGGTACAGCTACTCGTGCATACCACCTAACATGTCTCTAGTCTGCCCGTTTAAGAGCACCCAGAGTAATAAGAAGAGACATAAAACTCTGGGTCATACAAAAGTCTGGTATGAGCGATAAGCAGCAAAACAGAACAATAACTGGTATACTAAACCATATCTGAACCTGGACCTACAACCAAAGAGTTAACACAACAAGATGCACAATACTCTAAGGTGACACTAAGATATGGTGTAAAGATACGGGGGTAGGGGTGTGCATGTCATAGTGATGTCAAACAATCAAGCATAGCAACCATCCTCACATCTCTCACTTAGTGCGTAAAGCATACGATATCCACCACTTTGATCACCCATATTCTTTCTATGATCACTCTGCCCCATGTAGTCATGACGACTCCATTGCACTGATCCATAGCCACTAGTCCTTGCTATGTCCACTTTTCCCCATGAAGTCATGACGACTCCACTACACTGGCTCATAGCCATGCTACGATCACTCTGCCCCATGGAGTAATAACTAACCCACTGCACTGATCCGTATCCTAAAAATCGTCTCTCGATGGTGAATCAAAGCTATAGATGTCGATAACCCCTTTGCACACGTCCCGCAGCAAAGGCCAACCATGAAGTTAACTCGTTGGTTCCCAACTGGATCCTGAGTAACAACTTCCTATTTGGACTATGTAACACCCCACATCCATTAAGGTCACTCACAAAGGGAATGCCTTTACTTCAATGGAGCATTATGGGTACTGGAACAGAAATATTACAAGACAGACGTAACAACGGAAAGTAAAGTAGAAGTACTTCAAATCATTTATTAAATATAATTGTTTATAGTAAAATCCCATCAACTTCCAATACCCAATTACATAGTCAAAATATCTGTCTTGCTCAAAAACAAAGAAGCATAAAAATAAATTGTAGTATTCCCCAATAAAGCAAAGCATGCCATAGGCAAGAGAAATCCAAGTCGTACATGAAAGAGCCTTGAAGCTTGGTAAGATCCGAACTAAGATGTATTCCCACCCTACGAACCTGGGGGCGGAACGGAAGAAAAAGAGGCAAAACAAACCGGATTAGTCATAAAGACAGAGTAAATCCTAGTGACTTTCAGCATAAAAACAAGTAAAGATAATATGGAATGAATAAACTGAAAGTAAACATAAGCATGATGACGAGGTAAGCTACAGGCACGATGAATCAGGTATAACATCCCATACTTCCTATCAAGAGTAGCATCACAAGGTTCTTACCAAGTATCACATCGCAAGGTTTCTATCAAGTATAACATCGCAAGATTTCTAAGCTTCACCATTACACTATTTTCCTTGATTTCCTATATTCTCTGCACCACCTAACTAGCGTTCCAATTAGTTTACCTAGTTATAATTACAAGATAAGTGATCCCCCATAACCCACATGATAGTTTTATAGGTACATATCCTACGATGAGGGTCCCACCTCATATTGACAGTTTCGTGTCCCCACCGTACCTATTTGATCGGCTCTTACTTACAATGTTTCACATGTGTTATATACTAAGGTTATCCCGACCCCGTAGTTGTGGTAGCCTTCAGGACTACATTTAATATGAGGGTTTCACCTCAACCAGCCCAATTTCCATGAATGTGTTAGATGTATCCTTACTACCCTAATCGATCGGCTACTAATCGGCCTAGTTCTTGCAGCCCCCTACTTGTAGATACCAGTGCTAGTCCAGCCCTAGGGTGTATCAATCCCTAGGATGGCAACCCCAACACCATTTTTGATGCACAGCTTTATACCTACTGAAGCCCAGTGGCTAAATTTTCCACTTCGGAATACGTGGACGCCCGTAGTCCATCGGAACCTGCACTGCTGCATCTACCGCCGCCATTTTGACCGCTTACAATCAGCCCTATAATCGTTCCCCACCCTGCCTAGCTCAGGGTACCGTTGATACCTAATGTGGGTTACTGCTGAAACGGGTCCCACTACTAGGGTTTTCCTAGAGTCTATTCGTATACCCCACAGGTTGGTTAAGTGTTATCCATTCAAGTTAACTTAACCCTACCCCCCATCATGTTACCTTGGTTAAGTGTTCTTTCTTGTGTTACTTAACCCTACCGCATGTCTTGTTACATTGGCTAAGCGTTCTTCCTTGTGTTAACTTAACCCTAACCACACCTCACGTTAGATTGGTTAAGTGTATGTTAACTCAACCCCATCCACTAGCCATATTATAATGGTTAAGTGTTACCCTCGTGTATTTACTTAACCCTACCACACATCAAGTTGTATCGGTTGGGTGTTATCAACCCATTCAAGTTAAACCAACCCATCCGCTAGTCATGTTATAACGGTTAAGTGTTATCAACCTATTCAAGTTAACCTAACCCACTTGCTTATCATGTTATGTTGGTTAAGTTTTCTTACTTAACTGCAACCACTTGTCTAATTAACCTGTTGTATTAGTTAGGTGTTCTCACTTTACTTAACCTTATCCACTTGTCTAATTAACATGCCATAATGGTTAAGTATTTTCTAGCGATTCATGACTTAACCCTACCAAGTGTCGTTTATCGGTTCATGTTCACTTAACCCACCCATATGTCATGTCAAATTGGTTAAGTTCACACTTATAAGTCTTACGTGTTCTTAACCCATACCGGTTAGGTCCCTATTTGCATGTCAAATTTCCATGTCATCCAACCTAACCCTCTAACCATACCCATGTCTTATTATGGTTAGTATTCCTTAATTCATTCATTATGACGAACAAAACATGACCACTCACATTAGAACGTGCACTTTGTGGCCACTGGATTTGTCGGGCGGTTCCAGGCAGATTTACACCACAAACTGAGTCTAACCTCATGTCATAAATCGTTACGCCTACAATTCGACCTTCTACCTCTCACATTAGACTGACACTTTGTGGCTACTGGATTTGCCGAGTGGTTCCGGGCAGATTTACACCACAAACTGAGTCTAACCTCATGTCAGAGGTTCATTAATGGTCGTATTCCATCCAAAACCCCAATATCAGTTCATGTGTTCAACATATAAAAATGTTCATGTTTGTGATCAAGTCAATTATCCAATACACAGTCATTTACATGTTTCAAATTCCCAACTTTACATATTAATAAACATATGCCCAAGTTCCAAATTAACTGCCAATTTATATATATACCCAATTCTAGTCAGTTTACATATGCCTAATTCTTGCTTATTTACATGTATGCCAAGTTTATGCCATTTTACCCATATCAAGTTCTAGCCAAGATTACATGTATCAAGTTTCATGTCCAAATAAACCCAAATCATGATTCATGATGTAGTTATCCCAAACTATAATCTTTTTATTACAACACACGCCAACTACCCAAGTTCATAATACATATTTATGCCAATTATCAAGTTTACAATTGCTTTTATGTTCAAATTCCCAGTTCTACTTATGCCCAATCATAAGCCTAATCTTTTGATTTAATTTACATAGGCCCGAACTCGTGATTCAATTTATATGCCAATTCATGCATGCCCACTTCATGCCAAATTAATTATGCCAATGGCCAAACTTGCAATTTCAATTATATTGACAATACCCTAATTCCAATTTCATGTTATGCCAAACACGTATATCCAAATAGGTAATATCCCAAACATTTCCCCGTATTCAATCGTAAGCAAATCGCGGTTTAGGCCTAGGTTCGAAATTGACTAAGGTTCATCAAAAGAAAATAAATAGGGGAAGATAGAATTTTGCATAAAAATAAGATCAGAGAGAAAAACATAATCGCAGGCATGAAGATTACAACTTGATAATAATATCGACATGAATTTAAGAAAACTGATTTACAACAGGCTGAATAAATCATGAGCTTGACATGAGAATAAAGGTAGACAAGTCTGAAAAACTCAAGATTCAAGAAGCAACAGAAATATGTCTAAATCGATAAACATACTTAAAATCCAATTCCACTTTATTCCATGGCCATATTATAATTAAATGTTTAAATCTAAAAACAACTAGAACTTACAGAGCATGGCTAATGAATTAAGAACTGAATTTGTTGTAGAATGCTGATTTATTCTTTGGACCATTGTTGAAGCTTTGTTCTTTGATTTGAATCGAGTTTGAATGCTTAAGCTTTAATTTCGGGGCGGCGGCCATGGTTCAAGAGGGAGTTCAGCAGCATAACAGTGTAAGAATGATTTTTTGTGAATTAGGTTAGGTCTAAGGGTGTTTTTATAGGTGTAGCAACTAGTTTAGGCCCTTAGATTAACCCTAGAATCAATCCGGACCATCAAAACACGTCTCAGGCTTCAAAAATGAGTTCTGGGTCAAAACAGGCCGACCAGGTCGACCTGTAAGGGGGGTAGGTCGACCACATGGTCGACCTGACCCCCAGGTCGACCTGCTTGGTCCTGTGCTACCTGAAATTTGCTGAATCTTCTACAGGCCATAACTTCTTCATTCGGACTCCGATTTTCGAAAACTTGGGCTCGATTTCATGTAAAATTCCGAGACGAACGCATTGGCACAACCCGTTTCCCTTGATTCTCATTTTAAAAATTAATTATACCTTGATTTATTGTTTTAACATGTTATTAAAATTCGGGTTGTTACATTCTCCCCTCCTTAAAGGATTTCGTCCCCGAAATCTTAAAGTTAAGAAGAATGTGTCCTACCATCCAATCATCCATCTACTCAATCATCAATCACAGGCATCCATTGTCCTTAAGAGATTTCTAATGCTGTATGAACATATGCAGAAAGTGTGTGTATATGTTCCTTATCTAATGCAAATGATCAGGCCTGATTGATCTCTTTAATGCAAAATATGTTTTAGTGCCATGAGTCTAACATGTATGCGAATAGTCCTAGCCACATAAACACTATATGTGTGCACAAACATCCGTCCATATGCAACATCCACATGATAACAAATTTAATTTCATCCATAAACAAGTATAAACACTCATGCATATGCAATATGAAAGGTGACGGAGCCGATCTAGTGTCTAAGGTGCGTGTATATGCATCCACGAGCAACCGCTTGCGACCACTTGCAACCATCAATCATAACATGTCTCAAACACATGTTTACACCCAATTGTTCCTACCTAAAGATATAGTCGAATGATAGAAGCAAGTAAAAACTTTGTGCCCATTAGGCAATGTCAAAACTGGAAATCTATGTCACATATATACTCATTAGGAGAAGAACTCCCTAAGCACCAGCCCGAAGACCGAAATCAACATCAGGCTGTCACCCAAAGAATTAACCAGCCAATATATATGTTTCTAGGAAACTAAGCATGTTGGACTCCTTTTTGTCACAAGAAATCCCTTCCTAAGACCAACCCATATCCTATAAAACCCAAAATGTTTAGTCAACCCAACGGACACCATCTAGCCCCAACATGTATTACTAACAGACGAGTCATACTCCCTATGCGGTTTGCAACAGAAATAGGATGGAGAATAGGACCGAGAGGATATGCTTAAAAGATAGCATGCAAATAAGCTCTACAGGAAAAGAGGGATCAAGGATTTACTCTTAAAAAGAGATATGATGCGCGTATCTAGTCTTCAATCTTCTGAGAAGCATTTCCTTGAGCTTAACTCCATTGTGCTTTCACCGTCTTTAACTTCACAATTTCGTAGCTTCTTAATTCTTGTTTCCAAAATATGAGTTGGAACTCATTCCACTGTTGCCTCTCGTTTCACTTTCACTTATTCTCCTTCTAGTATACTTGGCCCAAACATAACTGCGTACTCATGGTTTCATGCAAGCTCTCCAAAATTCACTAGTGAATCTCGGATCTCGTTCACTTACTAGAAGGTATTCCACATAAATGAATTATCTCTTGAAAATAAACAAATGCCAACCATGTTGACAAGTGTACTTACTAAGGTGATTTTCTATAACTCATGCATAAGCGAGATGAACCATCCGCCTTAGTGGCGAACACTACTCAAGCGGATCAATAAATGTATCAAGAGATTCTAGGTAACTAAGCATGGCAGAACCCTAAGGGTTACTCTAGACTTCGAGGGCATTACCGAGGCGAGTCAAGAGCCTAACTACCCTCTTTTCATACTCGAGAATGGTACCATTTCTGGATAACCACTCCATCCCTAGAATCAACCCATAGCCCAAAGACATAAGCTTTACTTCTAAACTCAACACTTAGCATAGACTTTCTCAAATCCAAACGAGTCATGAATAAATGAGCCGATTCCCTAACAGGATTTGAGATAAAAATGGGATCCTCTACTACGCTAGTACTAAGGTGCAGAGACTCAACTATCGAAGCATAATTAAAAGGATGCTATGTACAAAAACAAAGTTCTAATGGGATGATAGAAAAGAAAAGCTAAACCTTTAACAGAAACGTTACCACCTCTCTTAGGTATGCTAGTAGTGAGAGCATACAATTGCCCTCTCGACAATCTTGTTCTTTGCCCTTGTCCTTGTCCTATAATACTTAACTACATGCCCCTTTTTACCATACTAAAGATACTCTCTCTTGTCATGGGTTTTATTATTCTCTCACTTTAGCCTCTTTCCTTTCACCTTTTCCTCCTTCGTGGATTAAGCCATATCAACAAGTTTCTCATCCTTAGGCTTGTGTTCTTTATCCTTGTTCTTACTATCCTCGTATAGCTTGTTGACAAGTTTCTCGAAAGCTACCTCCATCGTACGGCAACCCTACAAAGCTTGAAATAAGATTAGTCGCAAGTAAAACTACTGTGACTACAGATGGAGGTTGGGCACTCCTTTGCCCTCCTACATGTGTCGTACACCTACAAAACTATGGTGAAAAAGAAAGAGAGAAGAATCTCAAGGAGAGAATCAAAAGATGGTGCATATGGCTTTGGGAAATATGCCTTTCGTAAAACAGAACTTTTCTTAGAAAAATGCTTCTTTGTAAACGTTTTGAAAATAATTTTCAGAAGGTTTTTAAAAGCTTTTGCCCAGCCTGGTAACCTTCTTCTCTGATACCAAATGTAACACCCCACATCCGTTAAGGTCACTCACAAAGGGAATGCCTTAACTTCAATGAAGCATTATGGATAGTGGAACAGAAATATTACAAGACAGACGTATATAAAACAGCGGAAAGTAAAGTAGAAGTACTTCAAATCATTTATTAAATATAATTGTTTACAGTAAAATCCCATCAACTTCCAATACCCAATTACATTGTCAAAATATCTGTCTTGCTCAGAAACAAAGAAGCATAAAAATAAATTGTAGTATTACCCAATAAAGCAAAGCAAGCCACAGCCAAGAGAAATCCAAGCAGTACATGAAAGAGCCTTGAAACTTGGTAAGATCCGAACTAAGCTGTATTCCCACCCTACGAACCTGGGGCGGGGGGGAAGGAAGAAAAAGAGGCGAAACAAACCGGGTCAGTCATAAAGACTGAGTAAATCCTAGTGACTTTCAGCATAAAAACAAGTAAAGATAATATGGCATGAATAAACTGAAAGTAAACATAAGCATGATGACGAGGTAAGCTACAGGCACGATAAATCAGGTATAACATCCCATACTTCCTATCAAGAGTAGCATCACAAGGTTCCTACCAAGTATCACATCGCAAGGTTACTATCAAGTATAACATCGCAAGATTTCTAAGCTTCACCATTACACTACTTTCCTTGATTTCCTATATTCTCTGCACCACCTAACTAGCGTTCCAATTAGTTTACTTAGTTATAATTATAAGACAAGTGATCCCCTATAACCCACATGATAGTTTTATAGATACATATCCTACGATGAGGGTCCCACCTCATATTGACAGTTTCGTGTCCCCACCGTACCTATTTGATCGGCTCTTACTTACAATGTTTCACATGTGTTATATACTAAGGTTATCCTAACCCCGTAGTTGTGGTAGCCTTCAGGACTACATCTAATATGAGGGTTTCACCTCAACCAGCCCAATTTCCATGAATGTGTTAGATGTATCCTTACTACCCTAATCGATCGGCTCCTACTCGACCTAGTTCTTGCGGCCCCCTACTTGTGGATACCTGTGCTGGTCCCACCCTAGGGTGTATCAATCCCTAGGATGTCAACCCTAACACCATTTTTGATGCACAACTTCATACCTACTGATGCCCAGTGGCTAAATTTTCCACTCCGGAATACGTGCACGCCCATAGTCCGTCGGAACCTGCACTGTTGCATCTCCCGCCGCCGTTTTGACTGCTTACAATCAGCCCAGTAATCGTGCCCCAACTTGCCTATCTCACGGTACCGTTGATACCTAATGTGGGTTACTGCTGAAACTGGTCCAGCTACTAGGGTTTTCCTAGGGTCTATTCGTATACACCACAGGTTGGTTAAGTGTTATCCATTCAAGTTAACTTAACCCTACCCCCATCATGTTACCTTGGTTAAGTGTTCTTTCTTGTGTTACTTAACCCTACCGCATGTCTTGTTACATTGGTTAAGCGTTCTTCCTTGTATTAACTTAAACCTCACCACACCTCACGTTAGATTGGTTAAGTGTATGTTAACTCAACCCCATCCACTAGCCATATTATAATAGTTAAGTGTTACCCTCGTGTATTTACTTAACCCTACCATACATCAGGTTGTATCGGTTGGGTGTTATCAACCCATTCAAGTTAAACCAACCTATCCGCTAGTCATGTTATAACGGTTAAGTGTTATCAACCTATTCAAGTTAACCTAACCCACTTGCTTGTCATGTTATGTTGGTTAAGTTTTATTACTTAACCGCAACCACTTGTCTAATTAACCCGTTGTATTAGTTAGGTGTTCTCACTTTACTTAACCTTATCCACTTGTCTAATTAACATGCTATAATGGTTAAGTATTTTCTAGTGATTCATGATTTAACCCTACCAAGTGTCGTTTATCGGTTCACGTTGACTTAACCCACACATATGTCATGTCAAATTGGTTAAGTTCACACTTATAAGTCTTACGTGTTCTTAACTCATACCGGTTAGGTCCCTATTTACATGTCAAATTTCCATGTCATACCACCTAACCCTCTAACCATACCCATGTCTTATTATGGTTAGTATTCCTTAATTCATTCATAATGACGAACGAAACATGACCTCTCACATTAGATCGTGCACTTTGTGGCCACTGGATTTGTCAGGCGGTTCCGGGCAGATTTACACCACAAACCGAGTCTAACCTCGTGTCATAAATCGTTACGCCTACAATTCGACCTTCGACCTCTCACATTAGACTTACACTTTGTGGCTACTGGATTTACCAGGCGTTTCCGGGTAGATTTACACCACAAATTGAGTCTAACCTCGTGCCAAAGGTTCATTAATGGTCGTATTCCACCCAAAACCCCAATATCAGTTCATGTGTTTAACATATAATAATGTTCATGTTTGTGATCAAGTCAATTATCCAATACACAGTCATTTTCATTTTTCAAATTCCCAACTTTACATATTAATAAACATATGCCCAAGTTCCAAATTATGTGCCAATTTATATATATACCCAATTCTAGTCAGTTTACATATGCCCAATTCTTGCCTATTTACATGTATGCCAAGTTTATGCCATTTTACCCATATCAAGTTCTAGCCAAGATTACATGTATCAAGTTTCATGCCCAAATAAACCCAAATCATGATTCGTGATGTAGTTATCCCAAACTATAATCTTTTTATTACAACACACACCAACTACCCAAGTTCATAATACATATTTATGCCAATTATCAAGTTTACAATCGCTTTTATGTTCAAATTCCCAATTCTACTTATGCCCAATCATAAGCCTAATCTTTTGATTTAATTTACATAGGCCCGAACTCGTGATTCAATTTATATACCAATTCATGCATGCCCACTTCATGCCAAATTAATTATGCCAATGGCCAAACTTGCAATTTCAATTATATTGACAATACCCAAATTCCAATTTCATGTTATGCCAAACACGTATATCCAAATAGGTAATATCCCAAACATTTCCCCGTATTCAATCATAAGCAAATCGCAGTATAGGCCTAGGTCTGAAATTGACCAAGGTTCATCAAAAGAAAATAAATAGGGGAAGATATAATTTTGCATAAAAATAAGATCAGAGAGAAAAACATCATCGCTGGCATGAAGATTACAACTTGATAATAATATCAACATGAATTTAAGAAAACTGATTTACAACAGGCTGAATAAGTCATGAGCTTGACATGAGAATAAAGGTAGACAAGTCTCAAAAACTCAAGATTCAAGAAGCAACATAAATAGGTCTGAATTGATAAACATACTTAAAATCCAATTCCACTTTATTCCATGGCCATATTATAATTAAATGTTGATTTATTGTTTGGACCATAGTTGAAGCTTTGTTCTTTGATTGGAATCGAGTTTGAATGCTTAAGCTTTAATTTGGGGGCGACGGCCATGGTTCAAGAGGGAGTTCAGCAGCATAACAGTGTAAGAATGATTTTTTGTGAATTAGGTTAGGTCTAAGGGTGTTTTTATAGGTGTAGAAAATAGTTTAGGCCGTTAGATTAACCCTAGAATCAATCCGGACCATCAAAACACGTATCAGGCTTCAAAAATGAGTTTTTGGTCAAAACAGGCAGACCAAGTCGACCTGTAAGGGGGCGAGGTCGACCACATGGTTGACCTGGGGGGTAGCTCGACCCTAAGGTCGACCACATGGTCGACCTGACCCCCAGGTCGACCCCCAGGTCGACCTGCCTGGTCCAGTGCTGCCTGAAATTTGCTGAATCTTCTACAGGCCATAACTTCTTCATCCGAACTTCGATTTTCGAAAACTTGGGATCGATTTCATGTAGAATTCCGAGACGAACGCATTGGCGCAATCCTTTTCCCTTGATTCTCATTTTAAAGATTAATTATACCTTGATTTCTTGTTTTAACATGTTATTAAAATTCGGGTTGTTACAGACAACCTTTGCATATCGGGTTATTGGTCTTCTCCTGGTCGTGATCTCCAATCGATTCGGTTCGGTCGAGATGCCCCTATGGTTCGTGGGTAATGATCCCATCGGTTCAGACCGGGCTCGTGATGTCTTCGCTCGAGCGGGTCGAGTCGTCGGCTCCCTCTCACGGCGGTTCGGGTTAGGTCATGGATGCCTCTCCAGGCTGGGTCAGTTCGTGATCCTGACTCTAGAGCATCGGGCTGGTTTGAGTGTGCAAGCATGGTTCGTGGTCCACCAGGCAGTTCAGATCGTGCTCAACCACCGAGTCGGGTCGGTTTCCCCATCCGGGTCGATTCGTGATAGTCTACTCCGGTTCGGGTCGAGCTCCTCAATTCGTGGAAGTCCACTTGTGGTGCATCGATTCGGTCGCGTGCTCTGGTTTGTGATGCAGCAGTTCTGGGAGGCGGTTCGTGAGAAGGGGGTTCCCCACGAGCGGGTCGGGTCGCCCTCCACCGATCATATCCGGTTCCTGCTCCATTTCCTGCAACTTTTCCAATGACTGTTTTACGCCATACGACGACGTTTTCGACCATTCTAACTTTGCTAAGAAATCACAAAACATTCCAAACAGTCAAAGCGACATGTAGAATTGACCACAAACACCAAAACAACAATTTGATATGTCAAAACGGATCAAACATACCCAAAACCCATATTTTTCACTTAAGCATGTTTAAGCAAATCTAATGATAGGATTAGCAAAACTTAACCAAATTAACCCAAACTTCCAACAGAGGTCTAAGACAGTGTTTGAGAATTTCTAAACATTTTTCCAGAATTTAATCATTTATAATTTTGTTAATTAACACTAATCACCCCTAATTAACTATAATTAGTGTAAAAATAATGCTAATCACTCACCTTAGCCACAAATAAAACTTAGATATGAAAATATCTCTGATTTGGGTTGAATCTCTATGCAACACAGTATCTCTATTCCTAGTTTGATGCTAATTTGCCTTGATTAGATGTAAATTAGGCTAAAACTTGATTAAATGGTGACTAGAAGGTGATTTGGGTGTTGGAGACCATTGTTAGGGTTAGGGAAATGTTTTAGGCGGCTGAGAAAATGAAAATAGATCGTTTTCCTACTGTTCTCAGCCTCCCCATAACCCTAATCCCGAAATGGGTTATGGGCCCTCTTGCTAATCACCCTAATTAGGCCCGGTTAAGCTGTTTTTCACCTTTTAAACCTTGTTTCAGCCATATCTCCCAAACTGTCAGTCTGTTTGGCTAATGTGACCACTCTACGGAAAGGTAGACCATCATACGGATCTAATGGAAGTGATTTTAGGTCAAAACTCCTTACCAATCAAAAGTTATGGCCGAAACAAGATCAGCTAGGGGCAAAACGGTCATTTAAAAATCGGCAAAAATCATGAACATGGGAAATGACCCCAATAGTCGTCCCCCGAAGTTACATAGCTATAAGACATTGCATGAGAAAGAAAGAAATATTCTACGATCCCCTGATGCGTAGAATGCAGGTCGTTTCATTCTCCCCCCTTAAGAAAGTTCGCCCTCGAAATTCCTTAACTAAGAAACAAGTAAAGGATCCCGCGTGCCTACTAACCATTCACAACAATCATACAAAACATCAAACAAGTCTATCCTAGCATGCGGAAAACTAAATTACAATTAAAATCTTACCAGACAAAGAATTCTGGATACGTCTTCCTAATGCTCTCCTTTATCTCCCAAGTACAGTCATTTTCATTTTCGCCCTACTGAACTTTGACTTGATTCACCACTTTCCTTCGAAGTTACTTCGTATCGTGCTCGATAATACGAATCGGCCTGCAGTTCCTAACCGCCTCGGGTTCTACTTCGATATCATCCAACTGATCAGGTGAAATAGTCATATCGGGGTCGTGCACGAATTTCCTTAACTTGGAAACATGAAATACGTTATGAACTCCTGCCATCTTGTCCGGTAACTCAACTTTATATGCCAAATTCCCAACTTGCTCGAGGATTAGGAATGGGCCAACAAATCTTGGCCCTAGCTTTCCTCTCCTTCCAAATCGAATAACATTCTTTAAGGGAGAGATCTTGACAAATACCAAGTCACCAATGGAGAATTTTAAATCTCTTCTCCTATTATCAGCATAACTCTTCTGCCTATCTTGCGCAGCCTTCATTCGTTGTCAAATAACCTTGATCTTATCTGAGGTTTCTCTTATCATCTGGCCCAAGCACAAATTTCTCACCAGTTTCTATCCAACATGATGGTGAGTTGCACGGTCTTCCGTACAAAGCTTCATATGGAGCCATACCAATACTGGATTGATAACTATTATTATATGCAAACTCTACTAGATGCAAATGGTCATCCTATGACCCACCAAAATTCAATATGCAAGCTCTCAAGAGATCTTCTAATGTACGATTCACCCTCTCTGTCTGACCGTCGGTTTGAGGATGATACGCGGGACTGAGATATAATTCTGACCTTAGAGCCTCTTGTAAGCTCTTCCAAAACCCACTAGTAAACAATGGGTCTCGGTCACTCACAATGCTTTTAGGTACTCCATGAAATATCACTACCCACTTCATATATAGTTCCGCTAACTTAGTTGTCGTTCTATTCGACTTGACGGGTGTAAACCTTGCACTCTTAGTCAATCTGTCCACAATCACCCAAATGCTATCATGGCCCGATCTAGTTCTTGGTAACCCATCAATGAAATCCATTGAGACTTGTTCCTATTTCCATTCTGGAATTTCTAATGGTTGCAAAAAACCACTACGCTTCTTTTGCTCAGCTTTAACTAGTTGGCAATTCATGCATTTGGATATAAACTTCACGGCGTCTCTTTTCATCCCTTCCCATTAGTAGGTCTGCTTCATGTCTCGATACATTTTATTACCACCGGGACGTATGGTCAGTTTCGAGTGATGACATTCTCTAAGCACTTCATCTCTCTATCCATTGACATTGGGCACAACTAGTCTACCATTCTTTCTAAGCCATCCATTTCGATCAAGCCCATATTTGTTCATCTCTTCGTCGATTCCCATCTCTAACTTTGAGATGATTTCCAATAGGTTAGGATCGTCCCTCTGACTGGAACCAATCCGCTCAATCAAAGTGGGTCTAATCGTCAAACTTGCTAATACTTCTGGATCCAATTCGCACTTTGGTCTGAAATCATACCCAGCGATGTACTACAGTTGCTTCCATTCTAGAAACATAGCCCCTAAACTGGCATGTATTCTACTCAATGCGTCAGCTACCGCATTGCCCTTTCCTGGTGTATATGCGATATCGAAATCGTAGGAAGCCAAGAATTCTAACCATCTTTGCTGTTGGAGATTTAGATCCTTCTGATAGAAAAGATACTTTAACGATTTATGATCGGTATACTACTCGAATCTTTCTCCCAAGAGATAATGTCTCCTCATCTTCAATGCGAACACGATCGCTGCCAATTCCAAATCATGGGTAGGATATCTTTTCTCATGTGGTTTCAGTTGCCGACTAGCATAAGCTACAACCCTACCTCCTTGCATCAATAGAGCACCCAGTCCGGTACCACAGGCATTTGTGTATACCGTCATCTCTTCATTCCCTTTAGGAATGACTAACACTGGTGCACATGTCAACTTTTCCTTTAGACTGATAAATGCATTCTCGCACTTTTTGTCCCAGACGAAAGCTTGATTTTTCTTGGTCAACTTAGTCAATGGTGCCGCTATCTTGGAGAAGTCTTGGATAAACATACGATAATATCTAGCCAATCCCAAGAAACTTCTTATGTCTGTTGCATTCTTGGGCGCAGACCAATCTTGTACCATAGCCACTTTCGTAGGGTCCACGACAATACCATTCTCTGAAACAACATGGCCCAAGAATCTCACTTCGCTCCTCCAGAAGTGACACTTAAAAAACTTTGCTTTCAATTGGTGTTTTCTCAACACCTCCATCACTCTCTTCAAATGTTCCTTGTGTTCTTCCTCTGTTCTCGAGTAGACAAATATGTCGTCCACGAACACAAGAACAAACTTTTTCAATTGATCTCGGAATACTCTATTCATAAGATCCACAAAATATGCTGGTGCATTGGTCAACCCGAATGGCATGACCAACCACTCATAGAATCCAGAGGGCGTCCGAAAGGCCGTTTTAGCTATACTCTCAGCTTCCACCCTAAGTTAACGGAAACCTGTCGCAAGATCCAATTGGGAGAACACTCTTGCACCACTCAACTGATCAAACAAATCATCTATCCGCGGTAGAGGATATTTATTCTTCCTCGTCACCTTATTCAACTCGCGGTAGTCCACACACACAATCGAAGGGAACCATCTGCCTTGGTAGCAAACACAACTGGTGCTCTCAACTCGGAGACACTTCTTCGGATAAATCCCTTCTTCAAAAGATCGCTTACTTGCGCCCCGAGCTCTTGCTGCTCCCTTGGCACCATACGACGAAGTGGCATCACTATAGGCCTGGCACCTTTCACTAAATCAATACGAAACTTAATCTCTCGGTGTGATGGAAGTCCGGTCACTTCCTCGAAAACGTCCGGATACTGGCCATCCACAGGCACATCTGACAACTCATCATGCGGGATGTCGAGGGAATTTAGAAAACTAGCCATTACCCCATCACTAGGTAGACCACCAAACACTACCCTCCGCCCATCATCCGCTCTAACTGTCACCAAAAAGCCCTCATAGTCTACCACCACCCTGTATCTTTGGAGCCAATCGACTCCCAAAATAATGCCAAACCTTGTAAAGCCCAAAACATAGCAATCACAAACAAACATGCATCCATGACTCGATAAGACCAAATTACGACAAATCATGCTAAGGCTAGTTGAACCACCAATCGGGTTCGTCACCGCTAAAGGTCTATCGACTATCTCGGGTTCCAGTCCCAACTTATCTACCAGTTCACTAGATATGAAGGAATCGGAAGCTCCAGTATCAAACAGTACTCGAACAGGAACATCATAAACAGAAAGCATTCCTTGAATAACGACAATCTTTCCTTTCTCTGCCGCATTTGGGGCATTCGACGAAGAAGGAACAACATTAAGAGCATATGCTTTCACAATCTGCTTCTCCTTAGGGGGTTGCAGACACTTATCCTTGTGATGTCCCACTTGACCACAGTTGAAGCACTTCCTGTCTACTAGCTTTGCTCGACATTTTTTTAGCATAATGGCCCTTCTTTCCACAGCAAAAGCATTCAACATCTTTCTTACTCTTTTTCTGACCATCCTTAGCTTAGCTTTGCTTCCTTTTGTTCTGAGAATTATTCTTGCCTCCACCGCCTGCTTGCGGTTTTGGCCCCTCTGCAGATGCAACATCGACTTCAGTCTTGGGCTTAGGATAAAGACTCTCTGACCTCAATGCTTTTCCATCAATCAATTCAAAAGTCTCATCAATATGGTTTATAAGCCTTTCTCCCGAGTACTGATCTAAACCAGTTATGAACTTCTCATTCTTCTTCTCGGGAGTATCGATAAGAGATAATCCATACTTCGATAAAGTATCGAACTCAGCAATATACTCCGAGACAGCCCTACCATCCTGCTTAAGCTATAGACGTCGATAACCCCTTTGCACACGTCCCGCAGCAAAGCCTAACCATGAAGTTAACTCGTTGGTTCCCAACTGGATCCTGAGTTACAACTTTCTATTTGGACTACCTTTGCATCTCGGGTTATTGATCTTCTCCTGGTCGTGATCTCCAATCAGTTTGATTCGGTCGAGATGCCCCTTTGGTTCATGGGTGATAACCCCATCGGTTTGGATCGGGCTCGTGACGTCTTCGCTCGAGCGGGACGAGTCGTCTGCTCCCTCTCATGGTGGTTCGGGTCGGGTCATGGATCCCTCTCCAGGTGGGTCAGTTCATGATCCTGACTCCAGAGCATCGGGTTGGTTTGAGTGTGCAAGCATGGTTCGTGGTCCACTAGGCAATTCGGATCGTGCTCAACTATCGAGTCAGGTCGGTTTCCCCATCCGGGTCAGTTCATGATAGTCCACTCCGGTTCTGGTCGAGCTCCTCAATTCGTGGAAATCCACTTGTGGTGCATCAGTTCGATCGCGTGCTCTGGTTCATGATGCAGCAGTTCTGGGAGGCGATTCGTAAGAAGGGGGTTCCCCACGAGCGGGTCGGGTCGCCCTCCACCGATCCTATCCAGTTCCTATTCCATTTCCCGCAACTTTTCCAGCGACTGTTTTACGCCATATGACGGTGTTTTCGACCATTCTAACTTTGCTAAGCAATCACAAAACATTCCAAACAGTCATAGCAACATGTAGAATTGACCACAAACACCAAAGCAATTTGATATGTCAAAACGGATCAAACATACCCAGAACCCATATTTTCCCCTTAAGCATGTTTAAGAAAATCTAATGATAGGATTAACAAAACATAACCAAACTAACCCAAACTTCCAACAGAGGTCTAAGACATTGTTTAAGAATTTCTAAACATTTTTCTAGAATTTAATCATGTATAAATTTGTTAATTAACACAAATCACCCCTAATTAACTGTAATTAGTGTAAAAAACAATGCTAATCACTCACCTTAGCCACAAATAAAACTTAGATCTGAAAATATCTCTGATTTGGGTTGAATCTCTATGCAAACAGTAGCTCTATTCCCAATTTGATGCTAATTTGCCTTGATTAGATGTAGATTAGGCTAAAACTTGATTAAATGATGATTAGAAGGTGATTTGGGTGTTGGAGGCCATTGTTAGGGTTAGGAAAATGTTTTAGGTGGCTGAGAAAATGAAAATAGATCGTTTTCCTACTGTTCTCAGCCTCCTCATAACCCTAATCCCAAAATGGGTTATGGGCCCTCTTGCCAATCACCTAATTAGGCCCGGTTAAGCTGTTTTTCACCTTCTAAACCTTGTTTCAGCCATATCTCCCAAACGGTGAGTCTGTTCGGCTAATGTGACCACTCTACGGAAAGATAGACCATCATCGAAATCTAATGGAAGTGGTTTCTGGTTAAAACTCCTTACCAATCAAAAGTTATGGCCGAAACAAGATCAGCTAGGGCCAAAACGGTCATTTAAAAATCGGCAAAAATCATGAACGCGGGAAATGACCCCAGTAGTCGTCCCCCAAAGTTACATGGCTATACGACTTTGCATGAGAAAGAAATAAATATTATACGATCCCCTGATGCGTAGAATGCGGGTCGTTACATATACCATGGGTTAAGGTTAGTTATGGTTTTATATAAATCATTCCATTTTATCTCGCTTACCAAATTTTTATTTACCTACTTACCCATAAATCTTTAGTATGGATTGAGTTTCACTTACTCAACCCAACTATCTATATAACTCTAAATCGATTTATTTTATTTCTCTAAGTTGATTTCATTTTATTGAATCTATCCGACTTAGATTAAATTCATTTTTATATCACTTTCCAATATCCCTACGTCCACATTTAGAATTTGTTTGACTATAATATTATTCCGAATAAACCAAATCTTATGTTTTCATCTCATTTCTCTGGTGTTGGCAGTTATATTCCTTCATTAACCACTTTCTTACTTATTTCTATTTTCATTTACATCAAATCATATTTCATTCATTTAATTTATTTATTAGACTCTCAATCATGCATCGAATTTAGGATTATTTATCACTCAAGTTTTATGCTTAGTTTTCGAAACATTATTATTTGATTTCCTAAGTTAGATTATCGAATTTAGTTCATTTACTCGACTTAACCTATATTCCGTTTGACAAAAGTATTTATGTTCCTTTCATTTTCATTATTTATACCCATATCTACATTCAACATATTGTCTTACTTAAGTTTTTCCCATTTTAGATTTTTTTTTCATGTCTTTATTTCGTATGTACACTAATTTGCCATTCAATTTCTTCATTTTAAATTCATCGGCAATTCACATTTCATTTACAACTTAATTTCTTTTATTTCTTCTCAAACTAGCTTGAAATATTCATTAAATACCCAAGTCATGAGTTGTTTCCTTTCTTATTTACGCAACTAAATCTTTTCCATTTTTGTCGATTTTAGTTGAATTTTATTTCATAGTTAATTTAAATTTTCTCTAACACTTTTATCGGCCAAACTTATAATTTCTTTAAACTTGTTATCGCCCATGCTTAAGCATTCAGCGACCACTTCTCTTCTCTTAATACTTAAGTCCATTTCCTGGTTTCTAAATCTAAAATTCCAATGAATCGAGTTACCTTAATACATAAATCAATATTATTAGCTGAGATGAACTTAGATACTTTTATTTTGGGTTTATAAACTAGGTTTTAAAATAATATATGTACTTATACTATTTTATAGAAAATCCTACCACATAAAAATTTTTAAATCCAAATCCTTTATCAAAACCAATTATGAATTTACTGAGTAGTCTCTCCCACTCATATACTTCAAAATAAACGTTGATAATGCATGCACTCATTACCGAAGTTATTTTAAGGTCCAAGAAGGGATTACACTCGTTTCGTTTAAAAATCCTTTTGAAAACTACATCGAGAACTATTTCTCGTAATACATCATTATTTCAAAACTTTGGCAAAACTATTTTCAAAACCCCCAGAATCAAGTCCTCAAGTTCATTTCCATTTTAATCGCAAAATATATTATGAAACCAATCATACTTAATAAAGTTCATTCTCAAATTTTTCCAAACCCTTTAAAATTTTCCCATTAGGTTTATTATTGAATCAACCATAATAGATAATAACTTATTATTATTACCTACTAATAACGAATGCATATACCCTTAAAACCAATATTATATTTGATATATTCAAAATATAGTTGAAAACCATATTATGTCGATCCGTTCTGTCAGATTATTTAAAAATTCCTATCGATACAATGGCGCCCCATATATCGACCAGAATCCATAAATATTCAACAGAACAAGTCAACAAAATATAAAACCAATTTATATCAAAAATACAAGTACGCTCTCTCATATATCACTCAAACTCATTCTAGGGCATTACGAACCCCATCTCTAATGAGTTAATTCCCGAACAGAGCCAAGGTTATCGCTAACCTGGCTCTGATACCAACTGTAACGACCTAAGTTTTTTGACCGTTCAAATCGACAATAAACCATACATGTCGACCCAAACAAATCACCGACCCAGATAGTTACTAGGAAAAG
This sequence comes from Allium sativum, assembly GCA_030737875.1. Taxonomy (NCBI): domain Eukaryota; kingdom Viridiplantae; phylum Streptophyta; class Magnoliopsida; order Asparagales; family Amaryllidaceae; genus Allium; species Allium sativum. The sequence continues at coordinate 336,811,542 of CM060909.1, read as the reverse complement.
GAAGAAAAAAGGAGAAAGAAGAGAGAACAATTCGCAGAATCTCACAGCGGAAGGACAACATATAATAAAGAAATAATGGTTCAAAAGCATTTAAAAACATACAACTTCGAGTTATACTTTCTCAGTCATCAGAGTTACACTTGTACAAATACATACAGTAGTGCAGCAGAAATAAAATGCAATGGAAAAACATAATTATAATTGGTATATATACCAAATCCTCGTCTTCATCCTCCAAGCTATTGAAATCTTTGCTAACTGCAACTTCTGCTGACCCGAGCGTATTGCATAAAAGAAAACACAACAAACACTCAGATCAGTACTAAATCATTCTCATATTAGTCAAATTAAAACATGAAATAACAAGGATGTAATGGATGCAGTAACTCAAGAGATGTTACAGGATTTCTCATCTCTCAAGGATCCGTTAAACTAATACATACATAGTATAATATGCTATTATTGTAATGTCTATTCGGTAAAGTATAAATAATGAAAATAGCGTAAGAGTGATTACATTTTTACCCTTACACCGTTTATAATACCGTAGTCTATACAGTACCATAAACCCACGTAAACCGATGGCATCGGAGGGCACTACATAGGTACGATACAAATCAAAATTGTAGGGGCTCGATAAGGATAAATATGACAAGGCACTCAAGGCAATGCCCAGGGTAGGATTCTACCAGTTGCACTCCCGGACCGGTGGTAACGCATAGCAGCCACTACCGCCCACCTCGGAACACACTCCCAAATCGAAAAGAGCCCAAATCATCATCGTAGTCATAGAAATAGTATCAGAGAAGTGCGTCCGATCAAAGGTTCTACTTAATTGGTCATGGTATAGCTCCTGTTCTAGTCATTTCAACTATGACTCGAAGGTCAAGGCTATTTTGTCATCGTTCATCAATCCAAAATCGCCTCCAAGTCATCTGATTTCATTCTGGATACATCATAACATTCACAGTTGTTAAAGTGGTATCGACATTGATAGTGAGTATGCCATTTGTCGACTCCGGTCTCTTTAACAACCAACGTTTACATTTTCTGCATCGGTCGGTTCTTTTACTTTTCACAAGGGTTCGCTTTTATATCAAAATATCATATTTTGCTCGAACAAAAATTTATATTCAATAGAATATAATTTCATATCAAATATCATGAATCATACCAAAACCGATTATATTCTAAACTAGAATATATTTCATTTCATTATATTATAATCATACAATATTTCACAAAATCGATTTATATTCAAGTAGAATATACTTCATATCAAAGATTATAATTATTTCGATTCGATTTATTTTCGAAATCCATTCATATTCAAATAGAATATATATATATATATATTTCATTACAACTCATTTCAATCCCATAGGAGATCCATTCGTATTCGGGTAGAATATAACTTACATTTCCATATTAAAATTGGTTTAAAATCGATTCATATTAAAATATACTTTTTCTCAACTCCATTTGAACCAACGGTTTAAATACAAACACTTTCCATTCGAAAGAAGTTTACAATTCATGACATAAATTTTGAAAAAAATAGATACCTGTAAGAAAATCTTTATATAAAATATATATATATATATAATATAATAGTTAAAATAAGATAAGATAATTTAAAACACTATGTATATGCATAAATTTAAAAGTTCTAAATAGTTTAAGAAATAAAATATAAGGAAAATTTATTTATAATAAAATTAGTTTATAGGTTAAAAAGTTTTCAAATAAATAATTTTAAGAAAAGGAATAGTTTATTTATGAGAAAGTGATGTATATATATAAAATAAATTTTAAACCATAATTGTTTCTTTCTTCCGAATTTCCAATACTTGAATCCATATTCCAGTCTCAATGGAGTTCATTAAATTTCGATATCTCATTTTTCAACATTGTTCTAACAAACCGTTCGATTTAAAGGATTCAAATTCATATTCATGCCAAATTTGAGGTAATTTCAAGTAACCTCAAATAACCTACATTTCAAAACTCAATTCATGGAATTTATCAATTCCACGTCTTACCGTAAATTTGGAAACTCCAAGATATATTAAAAAAATCCCATTTTTTTTACAAATCTCAATTTGTCTGGAAAATTCCTTTGACAAGTTCATTAACATCCAAGGTTCATGTTAAAGAAAGGAGAAAATTTATCAAAATCGACACATTTCCTTTAAATAAAAAATTTCATCAAATAGAATTCGAATATTTAAAAATCATTTAACCAACCGATGTCCATATAAAATTTGCTATCCTATGGCCAAGTGATTTTAATTTTTCGATATTTCAGGGATGGATGTATATCATTTCAATCCAAATCAGGGTCACAGATATTTATCATATCAACTTGTGTTCTTAATTTATTTTATATTGATTAGTCCCAAGCTTATTCGATGCCCGTAACATCTAAGGTGGAAAAATGGGATTTATCATCATAATAAACATACACATCCATATACTGAAAAAAATGGGACATAACAATATCACTATCCATTCAGAAATCAAAACAACCAAGCATCCATCACACCCATTTTATTCAAACGGTAAATTGAATCATTTTACTGGTTAATAAGTGTCAGGATTTCTAACTAGAAATTTAATTAACAACAATGACTAGTTATAAATCTAAATTTGCATATTAAGATACTTTGTTAGTTTTAAGCAAACAATCATCAATCAAACACAACCATGCAACCATACTTATTTCACAATTTAATTTAATAACATGGGAATAATTTGGTTAGTCGTGAGTGAGAAAATCACTCACCTTTGGGTCTTTACTCGATCGGACGTCCAACCAAAGCCCAAAATATTTCTATCTCCAAACGCAACCAAACCAGTCTAAATCGACCGCAATCTCGCTACGATTCCAATGCACCCAACCGCGTCCAAATCCGAGTTCACATGTAAAAGTTATCAACGTTTTATTATTTGGATTTTGAAATATATAAAAATTAATAAATAAACGTCTCACCCAATCTTCACTCAACACATCAGCACCCTCAACCATTCCTCCCGCTCTCCTAACCCTTGAACAGTAACCTGTCGAATAGAAACAAACCCATCATGTTGAAATTTGACCACCGAATACTTGACGCTCCAGTCACCGAATGACGAACCACCACCTCCTATCGGAAGCTCCTCGAAATCCGCGTCCATAGGCACTAGAACCACCACCTTCGGTGGTCTTCCCTACCGCCGTCGAAGTCACGAACGTAATGGGTTTTAAACCCTAAAACATGAAATTACGGCGACCTCTTGCGCAATAAACTCTCCGACCACCTCCGTTCAACTCCACCGACCATCCCCGACAAAACCCAGAAGTCGGATTTTCCAATCGCAGCCAAAATCAAAAAACCCCAAACTGATTTCATGTATTTCGAAAACAACTACCTTTGACCATAATTTCTAGCAAAAATAATCACTGTATGTTGAAACTGAGAGTTCCCGTAGCTTCATATGGTCGAGCTCTTCGTTTTGACATATAATATGCTAGGGTTTGAAGAGATTTGATTTTTGAGGTTGTATTTTCTTTGAGCTAGGGCTTGAAGATTTTGTTTCAGCCATTAGAGATAAATCTTAGTGGAGGAAAATTATACGTATAAGTGAAGAATGGCTGATGAGGTGGAAGGAAATTTATATACATATATAAAGGAGGCCCAAATATGAGAAACAACCACTTATCATGTTACACTGATCTCTTTCACACTTTCTCTCGTACGGTCAAACGACAAGACCGATTGTAATGGAAATTGAAATCCTACCATAATTCACTGTTCCGGATCCAATGAAATTGGTTTCGTCGGATTCCGAGACAGTTGCCAAAACAGTTAAATTTCACGGTTAACTAATAAATAAAATATTCAATTATTCATTTAACTGATTAAATTCAATTTAAATATTTATAAATTTCCATTTTAAATCAAGTTATAACTTAGATAAATTATATAAATCAATTTCATAAATCTTAACTTCCAGTTTGATTATTTGAATTTCAATTTTAACATTAAACAACTTAAATGTAATTTAATCATTTAAATATTAAATCCTAGATTACAACATTTCTAAAAAAAACTAAATTTGAAAATCTATTTATACTCAATTCACGCAATCATCCTCATTATAATCAACAAAATTTGATTTTTATCCAATATTATTCCATTTATTTATTTCAAATCTAAATTTAAATATACAGAAAAATATGGGTTGTTACAGGAAATAAGGAGGAAAGTCTCTGCTGGTTTTGGGTTTCTAGTGGAAAGTAGTACGTGTTTCATCTGTTAGTGTCAGTTCTGGAGGCACGCCATTCTTGGCAGCATTAAATGGGTAGAGGTGCTTCGATGGCAGGTGTGGGCTGGCGATTGGTCGCTAGCGACGATAGCGGAAGGATATGTTGATCAAGGATTTCATTTGAAAATGCTAGGGCTCAATCGGGTGCACAAACACAAAGGAAAGAAATAAAAGTGGATTGGGTGTAGGAAATAAAACATAAATTATTTAATTCTTTATTTAATTAAGAAACTTGTTAACTTAATTAACTCGTATAATTATAACGGGAATATCTTGTGCGTATGTCAACAGAATTGAACAAGACCAGTTACGTTGGAATCATAACAACGAGATCTAAAGTGTAGCACCAATGTGGTGTAGAACAGAGTTACTAGAGTTTCGTAGAAAAATTAAATGTCTATTTCATTTTAAATGAAACAAAAGCAGAACCGTCAACTGAGAACTAATGTGAGTAAACTCACTAACTTTGGCTCGTTTGTATTTTTATATAAACGAGTTTTAAATTTATTTGTAGTAATTTTATACTATGTGATTTTTGTTTGGATGAATGGTTGATAAAATTGGTTGAAATGGTTGATATAGTTATATCATTGATCAATTTTTAATTCTATTCACTATGTTATTAATATATATTGGTTGAAATCCATTCTCCAATAAGCGCCCTGCGGTTTTTGATTTTATATTATATATAGAGCGTGAGATGCAAGCGTTCCACTAAATTGCTATTTATTTCATTTAGACACTATTATAATATCACCAGATTTGATATCATAAATATTTGGGTTATCGTAAGATAGAAAGCATTTGTGTTTATGTGTGGATCGGTCTTACGATTATCTTTTCTTTTCAAAAGATTTTTCTAAAAGTTAAACAAATGTTTGGAGTTTACTCACACCAGTCCCATGACTGACCTAGAGTTTATTTTGTTTTGTTTTACCTAAACTCATGGGTGCCCAAATTTTATGGGCAGTCAAGTAGTCAGGATTTTACAGATTCAGTTAGAGGAGCTTGACGCAGGAGTCTTCACCAGTTAGCTATAAACTATTATATTTTTCGTTGTGTACTATGTTGTATCTGGAAATAGGTGTTTATAACTATTCCAGAAATAACTATTATGCGCTGATGATGGTATGTGTGTGTATATATATATAGTTACATATTTGTATTTCAAAGTTATGTTATTTAATATATTTAATTCGTTCCACTTTGAGATTTGTGTTCTACGGTTTCTTTTATTCTAATATTTCTTTCTTTTTTATTTCTCATCATCTAATTTCTTTCTATTAATGATTCGTATTTTTGTACAATTTGGGTTGGACGTTTGGTGTAGTTAGTCAACTCAAAGGGTACGGAAATTCGGGCTATTACATTTGGTATCAGAGCTGAAGGTTGAGTAGTACCTTGGTTCTGTGGCATAGCTCAATAGAGACTTGGTAAGTAATACCTTAGGTTGAGTTTGAGTGTGTATAATTGAGCGCGTATTTGTAGTTTTGATATAAAATCGTTTTATATTGTGTTGACTGGTTTGTTGAGTGGTTTATGAATTCTGGTCGATACATAATGTGCAACTGTATCGATAGGTGTTCCTAAACTCTCGAACAAAGCAACTCGATATAGTATTGTTTTCAAAATGGGTACATTAAGTAATTTTACCCAAAATTATTTGGTATACGAGAATAATTTCTGAAATATTATAATATATGGATGTGTTGATTGTTATTACAATCAAACAAAGTTATAAGTTATTCGAATGGTTCTGAATACCCAAATATAATTTGTATTGGATAATATATACAAATAAGATGAATTGGAATTCAATTAAAAACAAAATTTGAAGATTTAAATCCCAGGTGTTTAGAAAATATTTTCTGAAGTATTTTTTAAAGTAATATAATATTACTTTTAAGAATTTTCAAATAATGATTTTAAATGGATTTTGAAAGTGATTAAGCATTTAAATCACTTCAGTGGCGAGAAAATAATTCTGATAATGGATCGTGACATTATCAATATTCATTTTCAAGTTTCTGAGTGACAAATTGCTACCAAAATAATTCATTGATGGAAAAAAATTTGAAAAGAACAAGTTGGTTTAAAAATTCATATGTTTTAGATTTTCACATGATTATAAATATATGTGCTCAATTATATGATTCCAAACCGATTTGAAATAAGTTGAGAATTTGAATTCTGAACTTTTATTTATCTTTTGTGTGTTAGATAAATCAAAATGGTAAGTAAATCAAATAGACTAAAAATTTAACTTAAGTTAAGTTAAATAGAAATTATATTGGATTATAAATTAAATTGAGTGGCTTATAAAAGTGAATAAATTAGTTTAGAATCTATTTGGAAGGATGTGAAGGTTGTATGTGGATTATGGAGTGGCTTTGAAAAATAAGGACTGAAAATCATTCAAAACCTATTGAATAATGTGGCTATATGATTTAATGGCATGAATGATTATTTAAATGTTAAACTGTCGAAACTCACCTACTGAACTGAGTAAGTACAGATATTTAAAGCCATTGGCTTGGGTTCGGCTCCGTAAAGTGAATACGAATAGAGCGCGTTTGCTTAATAACGCTTATATAAGGTACGCCTACGCAAAATACAAAAAATTTTGAATTTTGTTTTCTGATCGTGTGGGTCGACATATATAAATTTGTTATTCCTACGATATCGCAGAAGTCCCACCGTATAGGAGAGACTCTGCCGAAATTTTTCAGAAATTTAAGGTGTTAGAAATTTTTCAGAATTTGTGAGAATTTTCGTAAGAAGGAATAAATTAATATTTAAATTGAAATAAATCAGTTCAGTTGAAACTGAAAATTTAGAAGTAAAATAAAAGATTTTTAACCTAGTTAATGTGTTAATAACATCTTCCTCACCTTATTAATTTTGGGGACGAAATTCTTTTAAGGGGAGAGGAATGTAACGACCCAGATTTTTGGCTGTTAATTTTAAAACATATTAGTTGATTTTAAGTGTTGTATTGGTAATATAAAATGATTTTCTATTAGGAATTATTTATTTAAAACGAATTGTTAACATATAATTTATAATATAATTATAATCGAGCTTGTAACATCGCGGTAGCTCGTAATATCACGTTTTCAACTTCAATTGAATATACAGGATTCATTATAAGTCAGATTTCTTTGAATCAAGAAATGTTTGAATCTATTAAACTATATCTTTCTAATGGAAGTGAAAAATCGAGATTTCGTCTTATAGATTGTAAGTTATATCTGTAACACCCCGTAATTCTGTAACACTAGGATTCACAAATCAAGGCAGAAGTAATTTTAAAATCAAAATCAAGGGAAACGAGTTGCGCCATTGTGTTCGTCTCGAAATTCTGCTAGGAAACGAGTCCGATTTTGCGAGAATCGGAGTCCTTATGAGGGAGATATGACCCTCCGAAGTTTCAGGAATTTTCAGAATCGAAAACAGCTCAAAATTCGAATTCGAAATTCGAATTCAAACCCAGAAGCGGGCTGGGCGGGAAAATTCCAGCCCAGGACCCAGGTCGACTGGGGAGTCGACTGGGTAGTCGACCCCCCCTTGACCAGGTCGACTGGGCAGTTGACCTGGGTGTCGACCTGGGTGCAAAACCCACTTTTGGGCCTGGGTGCATTTTGATGTACCTGGTCTCGTTTTCTGCCTAGATTCGTCCGCCTAATCCTATATAAACAGCCTCCTAGCCTCCTTCTCTCTACACTATTTCATTCTATCCTTATGCTGCCTCTGAGAAAATGTATAAATAAATAAAAATATGAAAATAATACGAGAATCTAAGACAAGGTTATGCTGCTCAAGTTTGTCAAGAAGAGATTCGAATCAAGATCCAAGATTCAAGATAAGAATCAAAGGCTAACTCAAACGGTTTCGAGCAACGTCGCACGCCATCTTTCTATTCTAAAAACCGTTCAATGTAAGTCGGTTACTTCTTAGATTTGAACATTTTCTCTATTCGTGACATGAAATTAAAGGAATAAAAGAATATGCCAAATCTCTCTATTCGAATCAGTGCTTATATCTTTGGACCCAATTAAGAACTGTTATGATTCGATGACCAATAAGACGGTGACTATGAAACTATGGACCTTAAAACCATATGCTTCTTTGACTATGAACATTGCCTATGAACATTGCCGATGACTGTGACTCATGACTATGGGGATTATTTCCTTTGACTATGAACACAAGCCTGTGCCTTTGATTAGGAAACATATACTATTGCCTATGACATAACAAGGACAAATGTGACTAAACACCTATGATTCATGACTAGGAAAGTGTTGCTTAAGTTTTGTGACTGTGAAATTGGGTCTAAACCTGATTATCTATTCTGTTTATTCTTGATTTTCTTTGGATTTTGATCTTGGGAATTTACCTATTAAGTTAGGTCTACCCATGTTCTTGAACCTACATCGTTATTCAACCCTTTTTATGTCATAACATTTTCAGATCTATAGGCCTTCGATGTTTTAGATCAATTTATTTCAGTGTAATTCGTTAGGTCTGTAATTAGTAAATTATCATTTTATACCAGTTATTATGTCTATCTTTTCATAGCATCTTTGGTTCATTCCCTTTTTTATCTACGAATCTAGATTTATCTATAATCTAGATTGAATCACGATTATACGAACGATGGGAATACGATTTGGGCAAAATATGAAATTTACTAAAACGTAGTTATAAACTTGGAAATTGGCATAAATTGGGAACATGTATTATGGCATGTTTATAAAAATGCAAATTGGATAAATTTGACATGAATTATAGGATGTGTAGTTTGAATCTAGTAAATCTAGCATTTACATGAACTGTGAACTAGAATAATAAGTCTAGTTTGACATGAACTGTAATTAGAATGTTAAATCAGAATTGGATTAGCTAATTTGGCATAATAAGTATATTGGCATAAATTTGAAATTGGCCATAATTGTGAGTAATTATCATGTTTAGCAAAATCATGGTTAGTGACACTTAATTTGGTACAGTTTACATACCAAAAAGCTTAAATATGATATAGAGGGGATAATGGGCCATAATAATAAATGTTGACAATTTACATTAAAAGAGTAATTATGAAATAAGTAAATTAGGAATAATTTACTTATAGAATTTGTCCTAAATGAGAAAATGTAAATTTAGACAAATTAAAGGTTTATTAACGACATCTCTTTTAATAATACACCAGAAAGTTCTAGGGTGACAGAGAGGATAGTGTCTAGGCTTGGGTTTGGAAAATACAAGTTTCCTGCTCTCCCTGGCTATCCCTAACTGATCCGACGGATGGGATGGTTACTTTCAAAACCTGATTTGAAAATTAATCAAAACCCTTTGAACTTAGAAAACACGAATATGCCTAACTCGAGGTTAGATTGAGTTGCAATATAAATCTGCCCGGAACCAACCGACACATCTAGTAATCGCAACAATATCTGTCTAATGTGAGTGGTCGCGGCTTTAATTTATTTAGTTAAGCTAGAATGGGAGGGTTAAGTCCATAGGAACACTTAACCATCTTAACACAGTTAAGCTAGAATGGGAGGGTTAAGTCCATAGGAACACTTAACCAACTTAACACAGTTAAGCTAGAATGGGAGGGTTAAGTCCATAGGAACACTTAACCAACTTAACACAGTTAAGCTAGAATGGGAGGGTTAAGTCCATAGGGACACTTAACCAAACTTAACACAGTAACAAGACAAGATTTGTAAGGGTTAAGTAACTAAGAAAACACTTAGCCAAATTAACATGTTAACTAGACTAGAAGGTGGGGTTAAGTAAAGTTAATACACTTAGCCAATTTGATATGTTAGCTGGACTAGACCGTAGGGTTAAGTAAACTTGAACACTTAACCATCAGATTGTGATAAATGAATAGGGTTAAGTCTAAAACATGAAGGGGTAATACTTAACCATTAATAAAGTGTCAGTTAAAACAGATGGGCAAGGTTAGGTTAAAGGGAACGTTTAACCAATACAAGATGAATGGGTAGGGCTAAGTAATAAGAAAATACTTAACCAATATAACTCGGTTTGTGGTAGGGGTTAAGTCAACATGAACTACTGATAACACTTAACTAGTTTTATATGGCAAACGAAAGGGTTAACTTGACTCGAATTGACTAATGACACTTAACCAACCCAACTTGACAAGAACAAGAACTAAGTAGTAAACCTTAGTTAAGATGAACTAAGTTGTAAACCTTAGTTAAGAAAACGATGATTCAATAAACTAAGTGGTAAACCTTAGTTAGAAAACTAAGTAGTAATCCTTAGTATATCACAAGTAGGAGTGAACGTCCATCTGATCTTAAAGAGGCCTCCAACGAATTGGGTTACGAAGCCCGAGGCTTCGAGGGGACGTGAGGGTACTCTTGGTATCCCTCTGTGAGGTGGCAGATGATCCTCCTGGGCTCACAGAGGTTAAGGTCTGCGTTAGAAGAACCAAGGGTATGCCTTGATTGCAATATATGGCAACCTAAAGACTAGGGTGGATCAGCGTGATTCGGCGAGACTAGTTTTTGCCCTGTGATAGCAACTCGTCGTCTACCTACCATCCTTAGTCAATCGTTGTACGTATGCGGAAAGGTAGTGAACTCCCAACAGACCATATACTTGCTATCTAGTTATGGGTGAGGCTGGCCAATAGGAAAGTAGGGCATAGGGTGGCAAAAGTACAGTTCTCACGCTTGATTTGCTTGGATTGCCTTTCATTAGTTGAAGGAGGGGTCACGTGGGACCATAACCACTGGTAGAAAAACAGACCTTAGCATCTGCACCGGCAGATATCTGAAAAGCTCCCGACCGAGTTCCGTGTTTCTAGAGTAGCCCTGCCACAGGACTCGGGCCGCACATTACAGGACATGTGCATATAGACAAGCGATAACGATTCGCGATACATGCGTGGGGAAGTCTAGGAACATATACCACTCTAGGTAGTGTGTCCTAGACTAGGGGGCATCGTTCGACAGGTTGAATAATCCCTAGTTGGACTAGGTGGCATAAACCCTGAATCCGAGAAGCGTTCAGCAGATAGCGTAAACTCTAGTTGAATCTAGAAAGCACTTGATAGAAAACCCTAGATTAGATCTAGGTAATAAATAATAAATGCATGCCTGAAGGCAACGGAAACTATAGTTATTGGGATCACATTATCGTTACTAGTTGGGACACTAGTTAGGTGGTGCAGAGATATAGAAACCAGTATAACAAGGAAATAGCGAAGCGGCGAAAGTATTAGAGCATATCTAGTTTGTCTTATCTTAGCATATCTTGTGTTAATCTTATCTACTCTTGCTGACCCTATCATCATGGTGTTATCTTGTATTCAGTTAATTCATGTCGTTTTGTTTTTCAATGTTCACATGCTAGAAGTAACTGAACTTACTCAGGCTTTATGTCTGACTTTGTTTTTATTTCGTCTTCTTTTCTTCCGTTCCCCCCCCAAGGTAGTAAAGGAGGGAATAGTATAGCTCAGGTTAAGTTGGACTGTCACTCTTTCCCAAGCTTGAAGATTCTTGGACAAAGTGCTTTGGATTCTCCTTTTTGCTGCTATGACTGGCTTATGATACATTGGGGAATATAAATGTATTTTCATGCTTCTTTTTTTTGTAAGACAGATGATACTCTGATATTGTAAAAAAATCATTGTACAAACTATTTTATCAATAAAGCAAAGTTTCATTTTCCGCTGTTTTAATTTTTGTCTGTCTTGTAATTCATCTGCATCTTTTACCTTAAAATGCTCCACAGAACTTAGTGCATTCCCTTTGTGAGTGACACTAACAGATGTGGGGTGTTACACGTGGTATCAGAGCCGAAGGTTACCAGATCAGATAAAGGATTTGAAAAATTATTTTCAAAATGGTTTTAAAAGAAGCATTTTCAAGAGAAAAGATTTGTTTTAAAGGCATATTCCCCAAAGCCATACGCACTATCTTCTCTTCCTCTGTTTGAATTCTTGTCTCCTTCTTTCTTGAGTCTCTGGGGCTCCTGACTTTCTGGGAGGTAACCTCATCGATGGGCGAAGTCGTGCCTGGCTTCCATCCATAGCCGTAGTTGTTTTACCTACGGCCAGTTTTCTTTCAAGCTTATAGGGTTTTCTGTACGATGGAAGCAGCTTTCGAGAGATTTGTCAACATGACTACACACCGAAGAGGATGAGGAATTCATGGATGTAGATTTAGCTCACAAAGGAGGAAGGAATTATAAAACCTAAGACAAGAGGAAGTATCTTTACTATGGTGTAATAGGGCATGTAATTAAGGGCAAAGGACAAGATTTTCAGAAGGGCAAGAACCTACTTTCGCCACCAAGCGTACCTAGGAGAAAGGTAGTAAAGTTCTGTTGGAAGAGTATAGTTTTGCTGTTCGTACTCTTTCCTTTGGTTTTAGCGCTTTGCATTTGTTCATATCCACTTCCATAGTTGAATCTCTGCACCATAATACTTGTATAGTAGAAAGATCCCACTAGAGTCTCAAATCCAATTTGTGGTCCGACCAGTTTATTTTTGGTTAGTAGGGATTTGAGAATAACTATCGAGTTTGCTTATATCATCTCACGTAGATCGTCTAAATTCGGAGGAGATATTCCTTGGGTGGTTGTCTGATATTGGTTTAGGCCTTTGGGGCTGGTACTTGAGGAATGTCGAGTTCGACTAGGATGGTTTGCGTGAGAGATGAATAGTTGTGGCAGGCACTCTAAAAAGTACGTAGTGACCTTTCGACCCTTATAGTTATGGCATGGTGGATAAGAGGGAGACCTCTAATCATCTTAGTACATACACTTGGTACCATGATTGACATCTGTTTATTTTGGAAATGGAGATCAGAAACTTCACAATCGTGAAGTTAAATTAGTTAAGATATAGTGAAGTAAAGCTCAAGAAGGCTAGATACTAGCATCATACCCTTTTCCTTAAGGGTGCATCCTTGATTTCTTTTATTTGTAGGAGCTTTACGCATAATTTTTCTCTCTCTCCAAAGTATATCCTCTAGGTCGTATCTTCGATCCTTAGGTAGAAACTCTTTTGGATGTAAACATGTATTTGAAACATGTTATGGTTGATGGTTGCGAGTGGTTGCTAATGGTTGCTCGTGAATGCATATACATACGTATTAGGCACTAGATCAGTTCGGACGCTTTCATATTGCATTTACATATATGTATTTGTTTGTAAGTTGAACTTGATATGTTATCATATGGATGTTGCATATGGATGAATGGCTATGCACACATGTAGTATTTACATAACTAGGGATGCTTGCATACATGATTGGACGCATGGCACTGACATGATTCGCATTAAGGAGGTCGACTGAATCTGTAGACCGCCTGATTTTGCACTAGATAAGACATACACACACACTATGCATAATAACATGAAAGCATTAGAAATCTTTTAAGGAAATGAATGCCTGTGATTGAATGGTTGAGTAGATGGGTGATTGGATGGTAGGACACATTCTTCCTAACTTAAAGATTTCGGGGACGAAATCCTTTTAAGTGGGGGAGAAAGTAACACCCCATAATTCTGTAACACTAGGATTCACAAATCAAGGCAGAATTAAATTTTAAAATCAAAATCAAGGGAAATGAGTTACGCCATTGCGTTCGTCTCGAAATTCTGCTTGGAAACGAGTCCAAGTTTGCAAGAATCGGAGTCCGTATGAGGGAGATATGACCCTCCAAAGTTTCAGGAATTTTCAGAATCGAAAACAGCTCGAAATTCGAATTCGAATTCGAAATTCGAATTCAAACCCAGAAGCGGGCTGGGCGGGAAAATTCCCGCTCAGGACCCAGGTCGACTGGGGAGTCGACCCCCTCCCCCCGACTAGGTCGACTGCCCAGTCGACATGGGTGTCGACCTGGGTGCAAAAACCCACTTTTGGGCCTGTGTGCATTCTGATGTACCTAGCCTCGTTTTCTGCCTAGATTCGTCTGCCAAATCCTATATAAACAGCCTCCTAGCCTCCTTCTCTCTACACCATTTCATTCTATCCTTATGCTGCCTCTAAGAAAATGTATAAATAAATAAAAATATGAAAATAATACGAGAATCTAAGACAAGGTTATGCTGCTCAAGTTTGTCAAGAAGAGATTCGAATCAAGATTCAAGCTTTAAGATAAGAGTCAAAGGCTAACTCAAACGGTTTCGAGCAACGTCGCACGCCATCTTTCTATTCAAAAAACCGATCCATATAAGTCGGTTACTTCTTAGATTTGAACATTTTCTCTATTCGTGACATGAAATTAAAGGAATAAAAGAATATGCCAAATCTCTCTATTCGAATCAGTGCTTATATCTTTGGACCCAATTAAGAACTGTTATGATTCGATGACCAATAAGACTGTGACTATGAAACTATGGACCTTAAAACCATATGCTTCTTTGACTATGAACATTGCCTATGACTGCGACTCATGACTATGGGGATTATTTCCTTTGACTATGAACAAAAGCCTATGCCTTTGATTTGGAAACGTATACTATTGCCTATGACATAACAAGGACAACTGTGACAAAACACCTATGATTCATGACTAGGAAAGTGTTGCTTAAGTTTTGTGACTGTGAAATTGGGTCTAAACTGATTATCTATTCTGTCTATTCTTGATTTTCTTTGGATTTTGATCTTGGGAATTTACCTATTAAGTTAGGTCTACCCATGTTCTTGAACCTACATCGTTATTCAACCCTTTTTATGTCATAACATTTTCAGATCTATAGGCCTTCGATGTTTTAGATCAATTTATTTCAGTGTAATTCGTTAGGTCTGTAATTAGTAAATTATCATTTTATGCCAGTGATTATGTCTATCTTTTCATAGCATCTTTGGTTCATTCCCCTTTTTATCTACGAATCTAGACCTATCTATAATCTAGATTGAATCCCGATTATACGAACGATGGGAATACGATTTGGGCAAAATATGAAATTTACTAAAACGTAGTTATAAACTTGGAAATTGGCATAAATTGGGAACATGTATTATGGCATGTTTATAAAAATGCAAATTGGATAAATTTGACATGAATTAAAGGATGTGTAATTTGAATCTAGTAAATCTAGCATTTACATGAACTATGAACTAGAATTATAAGTCTAGTTTGACATGAACTGTAATTAGAATGTTAAATCAAAATTGGATTAGCTAATTTGGCATAATAAGTATATTGGCATAAATTTGAAATTCGCCATAATTGTGAGTAATTGTCATGTTTAGCAAAATCATGGTTAGTGACACTTAATTTGGTATAGTTTACATACCAAAAAGCTTAAATATGATATAGAGGGGAAAATGGGCCATAATAATAAATGTTGACAATTTACATTAAAAGAGTAATTATGAAATAAGTAAATTAGGAATAATTTACTTATAGAATTTGTCCTAAATGAGAAAATGTAAATTTAGACAAATTAAAGGTTTATTAACGACATCTCTTTTAATAACACACCAGAAAGTTCTAGGGTGACAGAGAGGATAATGTCTAGGCTTGGGTTTGGAAAATACAAGTTTCCTGCTCTCCCTGGCTATCCCTAACTGATCCGACGGACGGGATGGTTACTTTCAAAACCTGATTTGAAAATTAATCAAAACCCTTTGAACTTAGAAAACACGAATATGCCTAACCCGAGGTTAGATTGAGTTGCGATGTAAACCTGCCCGGAACCAACCGGCACATCCAGTAATCGCAACAATATCTGTCTAACGTGAGTGGTCGCGGCTTTAATTTATTTAGTTAAGCTAGAATGGGAGGGTTAAGTCCATAGGAATACTTAACCAACTTAGCACAGTTCAGCTAGAATGGGAGGGTTAAGTCCATAGGAACACTTAACTAACTTAACACAGTTAAGCTAGAATGGGAGGGTTAAGTCCATAGGAACACTTAACCAACTTAACACAGTTAAGCTAGAATGGGAGGGTTAAGTCCATAGGGACACTTAACCAAACTTAACACAGTAACAAGACAAGATTTGTAAGGGTTAAGTAACTAAGAAAACACTTAGCCAAATTAACATGTTAACTAGACTAGAAGGTGGGGTTAAGTAAAGTTAATACACTTAGCCAATTTGATATGTTAGCTGGACTAGACCGTAGGGTTAAGTAAACTTGAACACTTAACCATCAGATTGTGATAAATGAATAGGGTTAAGTCTAAAACATGAAGGGGTAATACTTAACCATTAATAAAGTGTCAGTTAAAACAGATGGGCAAGGTTAGGTTAAAGGGAACGTTTAACCAATACAAGATGAATGGGTAGGGTTAAGTAATAAGAAAATACTTAACCAATATAACTCGGTTTGTGGTAGGGGTTAAGTCGACATGAACTACTGATAACACTTAACCAGTTTTATATGGAAAACGAAAGGGTTAAGTTGACTCGAATTGACTAATGACACTTAACCAACCCAACTTGACAAGAACAAGAACTAAGTAGTAAACCTTAGTTAATATGAACTAAGTCGTAAACCTTAGTTAAGAAAACGATGATTCAACAAACTAAGTGGTAAACCTTAGTTAGAAAACTAAGTAGTAATCCTTAGTATATCACAAGTAGGAGCGAACGTCCATCTGATCTTAAAGAGGCCTCCAACGAATTGGGTTACGAAGCCCGAGGCTTCGAGGGGACGTGAGGGTACTCTTGGTATCCCTCTGTGAGGTGGCAGATGATCCTCCTGGGCTCACAGAGGTTAAGGTCCGCGCTAGAAGAACCAAGGGTATACCTTGGTTGCAATATATGGCAACCTAAAGAATAGGGTGGATCAGCGTGATTCGGCGAGACTAGTTTTTGCCCTGTGGTAGCAACTCGTCGTCTACCTACCATCTTTAGTCAATCGTTGTATGTATGCGGAAAGGCAGAGAACTCCCAACAGACCATATACTTGCTATCTAGTTATGGGTGAGGCTGGCCAATAGGAAAGTAGGGCATAGGGTGGCAAAAGTACAGTTCTCGCGCTTGATTTGCTTGGATTGCCTTTCATTAGTTGAGGGAGGGGTCACGTGGGACCATAACCACTGGTAGAAAAACAGACCTTAGCATCTGCACCGGCAGATATCTGAAAAGCTCCCGACCGAGTTCCGTGTTTCTAGAGTAGCCCTGCCACAGGACTCGGACCGCACATTACAGGACATGTGCATCTAGACAAGCAATAACGATTCGCGATACATGCGTGGGGAAGTCTAGGAACATATACCACTCTTGGTAGTGTGTCCTAGACTAGGGGGCATCGTTCGACTGGTAGCATAATCCCTAGTTGGATTAGGTGGCATAAACCCTGAGTCCGAGAAGCGTTCAGCAGATAGCGTAAACTCTAGTTGAATCTAGAAAGCACTTGATAGAAACCCTAGATTATGTCTAGGTAATAAATAATAAATGTATGCCTGAAGGCAACGGAAACTACAGGGATTGGGATCACGTTATCGTTACTAGTTGGGACACTTGTTAGGTGGTGCAGAGATATAGAAACCAGTATAACAAGGAAATAGCGAAGCGGCGAAAGTATTAAAGCATATCCAGTTGATCTTATCTTAGCATATCTTGTGTTAATCTTGTCTAGTCTTGCTGACCCTATCATCATGGTGTTATCTTGTATTCAGTTAATTCATGTTGTTTTGTTTTTCCATGTTCACATGCTTGAAGTAACTGAACTTACTCATGCTTTATGTCTGCCTCTGTTTTTCTTTCGTCTTCTTTTCTTCCGTCCCCCCCCCCCCTAGGTAGTAAAGGAGGGAATAGTATAGCTCATGTTAAGTTGGACTGTCACTCTTTCCCAAGCTTGAAGATTCTTGGACAAAGTGCTTTGGATTCTCCTTTTTGCTGCTATGGCTGGCTTATGATACATTGGAGAATATAAATGTATTTTCATGCTTCTTTATTTTGTAAGACAGATGATACTCTGATATTGTAAAGAAATGGTTGTACAAACTATTTTATCAATAAAGCAAAGTTTCATTTTCCGCTGTTTTAATTTTTGTCTGTCTTGTAATTCATCTGCATCTTTTACCTTAAAATGCTCCACAGAACTTAGTGCATTCCCTTTGTGAGTGACACTAACGGACGTGGGGTGTTACAATATCCAAATCAAATATTCAGAAAGTCACTATGGAGTCGTGTATACGCCATAACGGTTTATTTAATATAATTAAATATTGGTTTCGAATTTGGACATGAATTTTGAGACGTAGTTATAATTCAATTTATAGAATTTTTCTGTAATTTTTATTTTGGAAAATAAGCAAATTTTATTTGAAGTAATTTTACACCCAATATCAGCTTTTTTAGATTCACAATATAAGTTAACTTGCCTATATTATTATATTTTTAGGATCAAGACACATCGCTTGACAGGATAATATTTTTACTTTTGTCTATAGCAGTTCGTAAGTGAATGAAATTCGGTGTAGCGAGGTATGCTAAACTTTAAATACTAAATAAAATAAACATGAATCTTCTACTGAAAACTACTTTGTTCCTTCACTGTGAAGCCACCCAAAAGCTTCTCGTAGAAGCTGATTTTCTCTTTATATAATCGTTCCATTTTTACTTCAGTTCCTCTTCTTTGATTCATACAGTAAATAAATCACAACTTTCAAAAAAAAAATAAGAATAATAATCATATAATACTCTCCTAAAATCCTTCCACTGAAATAAATTAAAACGAAATCCCTGATTCTCTGCTCAGTAACAAAACAGTCGGCCTTCTTCCTAGAATTCAAAGCCTAAAATAAATTGATTTATTCAATGAAATCCCTCATCACTTTAACGATACACCCCTCTTCTTATTTAATTTCACCTGGTATGATTGTTTTAAGGCTCGTTTGCCCTTTCTTGGAAGTCAAATTTCAACATCGTGCTAGGGCATAGAACCGCTTCTAGATGATAGCGTCGGAGTTTATTCTAAGGACATGGATGAACTTGTGGAGGTAAGATGCTTCGTTTGTATTATTCTTGTGGTGATTGGTGACCATCTTTGTCGATGAGTTACTGAACCGGTGCATACGGGTTCGAGCTGCGATGTATAGGGAGGGTCTCGAGTTTTATAGAATGGTGATGGAGTTGAATAGTTTTGACATTGTAACGACCCGCATTTCATGTACTCAGATATTTAATATATTGCATTATTTAATTATTTATTTGGAATTTTAAATGGATTTACTATATATAATTTGTTTATTAAATAATATATAGATGTATAATTTATATAAATAGTTATAGAAGGGTTTTTATATAAATAGAATATCGTTTATAAACCCAGGACTTTAAAATGTTGAGCTCTAAATTTTTATTGTTGGGAATTGAAGTGGTTTGCTTAAATACGATGGTACTAATTTATTATCATTTGAAACTTAATCTAAACTGTATTAAGGTTACATGAGATTGAAATAATAAACCAAATCTAATGCTAGTATATGACGTTAACAAACCATATTTTACTTGGTTCGGCAAAACATGTGAAACCGAATATATCATTTCATCTCCTTTGTTCATCAATTGAAATTTTGCTACAAGAAATAAAACTGAAATATATACACTAAAAGAAAATCATATATCCATGCATTTTTGTTTGTCCAAATGTGAATACAAAGAAAAACAACATATACGTTCATATATTCTCGGCCGTACATTTCATAACCAAATATACATAACAATTCATTATACAAATTCCTATATGACATGTTTAATTCAAAGGAGCAGCAACGAATTGTCCCCATAAGCATTGACCTGAAAACAGAGAAGAAAAGAAAGGAAAAGCTATGAGAACAGCTAAATAAAGACCAATATATTTCTATTGAACAACTAAGTGAAACAATATATATATAAATATATTCACATGAACAGCTAATGAATATAACAGCAATATATAAACAGTTACGTGAAACAGTAAAACCATACAGAGAAGAAACAGAGTGATACATAACTGAATAGAAATAGGGGTATACATACGTATACATCAATTCTATCACTACAATGCACAGTTAAATGAAAAACATATATATGTACGGACAACCAAATGTATACGCAGCTAAGGAATTCATAGGCACAGGAAAGGGACGGCTAAAAGGAAATAAGTGATGAACAACTATACAAATCAGCAAGAGGGCACAACTAAGCAGCTGTACAAATCAGAAAGACTACAAGATTCTGGAAGGATATTGCTAGAAATTCGTATATGAAACTCCATTTAATTAAATATAAAAAAAGAAAAAAAAGGTAAACTTATCATGACAAACAGAACAGATACTGGAGGCTGCCCATAATCAGTAATATGTGGTTTTCATGTGATAGATTGTTCATCTCTAACCAAATAATAAACAAAGAAACAACATCAAACTTTACAGCTAAACCAAAGAAGATATTATAAAATCTTTATAAGATTTCTAAACAGCTAAACAAATGGTAGTGGATAGTATGGAACAGCTAAGAAAGATCTAAAATATATCTGTATAGATATACTGTTTTCTTTTTTTCAAATCTGTACAAACAAGTAAGTTAATATATATTGATTCATATATATATATATATATATATATATACATATATACAAATCGAATCCTTATAAGATACAGCGACTGCCATATATTTAAAAATCCAATGTAGAATCTAACATACGACTTCAAATCTAAGCATGCACCATGAACAGCTAAAATCAAATCTATGTATATATTTTTGTATACAGCAAATCTAGACAGAAGTGATATATACATTCATATATCAAATTCACAGCAATAAAGTATTTATATATAGTAGTTTTATATACAAATTCATACAAGGACTATTGACATGTATATGCAAATCTGAACACAAAATCCATGATACGATTTCAAATCTGTACCGAATGAATAACTCATAGGCTCAAATCCCACCTAATTTATGCAAGTCAATCACGATGAACAAAACTGTACTAAAAATCTAAATTTAATTTATCAAATCTCTACCAAACCAAGTTGTAGTGATCGATACCCATCACAATTCCATCACAGTACACTGATCTGAAAGAAAAACCCCCAATGGCCAGCATAGACAAATCTACCTAGGGCAAACGATGATAGACGTTGATCTAATCCAACTAAACCAACCACTATATATGCACATGTATTCACACATGAAGTTTCATCAATTTCAGAGAGCAATTCGAACAAATACAGTGAACAAAAATCGTTCGAACCACTTATAAAAAAATCAAAACAAAAATTGAGTTAAAATACTTAGCTTGGAGATGTCTGCACTTCAGATCCGTGTAAGCTCGATGGATCCACTGTTGCTCAGCTCAAACCAAAGCTTAGGGTTCGGGAGGACTTCGATTGGAAGCCTCCGGTGACTTGTGGTGGCTTCCGAAGTCGTGGGGTTCATCGCAGTGGGGTTCGATGGCCCTAGGAAGAGGCGGCATCGGTTTAAAGGCGAGAGGCGGGTAGGGTTTCTGCCATAATCGATTTTTCTGGAGACGACGATTTTCTTTGTAGAGGCGATGGATTTTTTTTACTAAGGGTTTGAAGAAGAGTGTGGGATCGGGTAGGTTTTTGATGGGGATACTGGGCCTAGTCAAGTGGGCCGAAGTAAATGGTAAGGGCCTATCCTTTTATTTAAATATAAGATTTTATAATTTAATTACTTTACCAATTTGTTTAAGCGGTATCTCTCACGTATTTTAACAGATTTAAACGCGGTTGGTTCCGTTAGAACCCTAGAGACGAGAGGATCGAGATGGGGCAGTGTCTATCAGGACTGGAAGGACGGAAATTTTTTAATTAAATTAAACGTTGTTTAATTTAATTAAAACTAGCGCTAAACGACCCAAACCAGTCAAAGTGAGTTAACCTCACTCAGTTCTTCCCGTTTATATTTCATATAAATTGGGTTTTATTTCGGTGTGCTCTAATTTCTAGTAGTTGACCGTCTGCTAGTTATAGATATTTATTTTTGACTTAATCAGTGGAATTAAAACGAACATTTAATTCCAGTAAGTCATCAAACCTTGTTCGAATTCGATAAAGGAAATTTCCCCTTGATTGTTCACGTTTATAAAATGAACGTAATTGGAATGGTTTGGATTATTTGTATGATCTGTTTGCTGATTGATGGTTGTTATTATCAGATAAGGGAAATAGTTTTGATTGGACAATTGATTTGATCAATAACAGTTGAGTTGAGATTCAACAATTGATTTGTTTTAACCCGTGGCAAAATTGGTTGAGAAATTTGGTATCACCTTGTCTGTTAGACAATCATGGATTTTTATCATCAAGTGGGTCGACCCTTATGAGACTATAAATTTATTTTATAAGGAAAACGGATTTTAAATATACTATTTTGAATAGAGCAATTTTTAATAGAAATAAGGACTATTATTATTCAAAGGGCTATAAGTTATTATTAAATTGTTTGATAAGAAAACTCTTATATTAAGAGAAATTTTAAGCCGATGGACAAGTAATAACCTAACAGTTTAGAATTCGATTAGTTATTTTTCTAAGAACAATTAAAGAGGTTATTTAATTAATTAATTAATTATGGATGAATTTAAAGGAGGAATTAACGGGAATTGTTTAAAGAATTAATTGTGTTTTGAGGTAACCGAGTTCCGGTTTAACTAAGACCTACTTTTACATAAAGTAGTTAACTGATTTTATAGTAGTTAATTATTTAGTTTAATTTGTATAATTACTTCTTAAACGAACTACATTTAGATAAGTAACCAATCTTGGAAGGGAATATAGTTAAACTTTGAGAAGGGATTTTGAACGAGTTTTATATTTGAATTAAATGCAGTTATAAAGGGATTTGAAATCGAGTTTTAGCAAATGAATTAGGTAATAGTGTTTGTGAGAGTAACCTAGCTAGGCAACAAAGTATTTGAATATATTGGGAGTTAACAAGAGTGACGTTGATAAGGATTAAGTAATCGATTAATTGAGTAATATCAAGTATATGTAGATAAAGTAGATTTTTGGAGTTATATTTTGAATAGAATTCAAATTGATATTGGAACGAGATATTAGTTTTTGGATTATGACTTATATTTATCTAAAGGTAAGGACGTTGTTGATCAAGGTCTGAGAGGTAATTAAAATACCCCAACTTGAACGACTTCGAAATTACCCGAAGATGATATTTGTTATGATGATATAAAGGACAGTAGGAGTTTATTATTTCATTTAGAAATAATAATACAATGTTTAGCGAAACACGAAGGTATATACATACAGGATGAGAATACCAAAGTCAAAAGGGAATATAAGAGAATTTCAACAGAAAGGAAATGTAAGATTGGGTTTGTTTTCAGTAAGAATAAACACGGGAAGCTGTGAAGCAAATTAATGAAATATATTTCAAATTGTTGTTTTACGAATAATAAGTTGGGAAATACTGAGTTCCAAGATATTGAGAAATAAAAAGTTTTAATTAATTGGATTAAAAGGCCAAGCAAATGCTGAACACTGAACAGTAAATTCTATTTTTATTTTAGGGTTGAATGGTTGTTTATTTGATAGTTAAATCACCAACTATCAAATCTGGCCTTTACGTTTGTTGGTATGGGAAGACCGTGATCGAATATATATTCGAAAACCATTCCAACCAACAAATACGAAATATATAAAGGAAGATCAGACAACGATCGAGATGGAGCATGTGAAGAACATAGTTTTCATAAAGCGGAAGAACCACTTACAATCTCTGATTCGACCCGGAGATACACTGGTGTTCTGTCGTGGTTGAAATCTGTGGATTGCAAGGACTACTCGCTACTGATCCATGGGGTGATTCCTATATGAGATGCAGTAGGAGGGTACCTTCGGTTCATCCTGTTCCTAGATGACTTGTATGGACGAGTGTCTGACAGAGTATTTCCAAAAAGATCGCGTATGTTGATGTCTTCAAACGTGCCATAGTTGGTTAGCTCCCAACTAGAGTATTTTTGTGGTCGTTAATTAGCGATATCTAATGGATTTGACGATGTGGCATTCAAAGTGAATGGCGATCAGATGTTTCGAAGGAAATTCTGGCCTCAAACCTCACAGCCGGTAGATGACAAAAATCGGGCAGGCAGCATGGCTATGTGGGTCGCTTCCATTAGGGTTTATAATCACCTATCTAGAGGAAATCTTATTTGCTTCTTTAATCTATTCGATGTTGTCCCTTTTCGGGAAAGACGGTGGGTAGCTCCCAACCGTTGGTGATATACATTCGATACATTCAAGCGAAATGAGTGGTCGGTCATGTGTGGGCCAGGTTGCAAGATGTTCTTGTTGAACCCAGTGTATTCGTCTCTAGAGATACACGATCGGTAGGTGGCCCCATACCTTGTCATGGTTGGAATCCAATCTCCAACAAGCGCTTCCGGTTTTGTTGTATACTATATATGTAGAAAGTGAGATGCAAGCGTTCTACTAGATTTGATATTACTTTTATTTAGACATTATCATAATATCAGACAAGATATTGATTTCAAACCGGTTTGGGTTATCATAAGGTAAAAACCGTCCATATTTATCTGTGGATTTGTAACACCCCGTGTATTCTATAACAGTGAAATTCACAAATTAAAGTATAATTAATTACAAATCAAAGAATTAAGGGAAACGGGCTGTGCCATTGTGTTCGTCTCGGAAAAATACGTGAAATAGAGTACGAGTTTTCCAAAATCGGAGTCTGTATGACCAAGTTATGGCCCGTCAAAGTTTTCAGAAAATTTCAAATTCAGAAAATAGCTCGAAGATTCGAATTTCAAACACGCAGGGAGGCAGGGCGGGAAAGTTCCCACCCAGGACAAGTCGACAGGGGTGTCGACTTGCCAGTCGACACCACCCCCCCGTGTCGACTGCCCAGTCGACACGGGTGTCGACTTGCAGGTCAACCTGCTTGGTCGGCCTGGCTGGCCTGGTCTGTGCTGGGTCCGAATTTCTGAGGCTTGCTTTGTCACGAGGGTAGGTGACAGCTCCTGATTTGTCTCTCTTTCGAATGAATGGCTACGATTAACCCAAACTACATCGACGGTCCTAATCAGTTCATAAACTCTATAAAAATGACCCTAGACTCTACCTAATCTATTCATTCAAAAATAAGAATGAGGCCATCATGCTGCTGAGGAACGACTAGGAGTAGCCACCAATTTGAGAGACAATTAGGAGACAAAACTCTAAAGCATAAAGCAACTACAAGTTAAACTTAAACAAATCAAATCAACGCCTACATCAAAGGAATAGCATCTCCAAATCCAGAATTCAGATTCATGAATTGAAGAATTCATCACACGATTGTAAGTAGAGTACTATTCCGATGAGAATAAATAACTGTGTTTGATTTGTGTAAAATGAGAATTACACTTGATTTGTGGTGATAGTAATTCATATTTGTGCGTTGCTATGATTCTAATCGATTTGGAATGTTGTGATATAACGATTGGATATTCGCAAGTATGTAATTCATGATAAAAACTACATGTTTACGGTAGTTTATTTGAGATTCATGCAAGTATACGATTGGATATTCGCAAGTATGTAATTCATGTTGAAGCTACATGTTTGTGGTTGTTTAATTGAGATTCATGCAAGTATGTGGTTTTGCTACTATGCCAACATAATGTATATTTTTGTACAAAATCACTTTGTGTGTAATTGGATCAAATTTGGGGTATTATGATTCATATGAAATTATGTTGGAATTGGCATCATGATCTATGTATAAAACCATACTTTTGTATTAGAAACAAAAGTAAGCCTCTTTGTGAACTTATGTTGATTTTATGAATATGACTAGGCTATGTTTGGTATTATGACTAATTGAAAAAAAAACATGTTAGGCATATATTGTTAACAAGAGTTATATGATAATATATGTGACACATAGCTAAGTTAGATTTACATTCCAATTGCAAGTTTGCATGAATAAAGTAAAAACCATGATTTCATGTTTAGGAATATTTATGCCATGATTACATGAATAGATCAAAAACCATGATTTCATGTTTGGGTATATTTGTGCCATGATTATGTGAATAGATTAAAAATCATGATTAAGTTGGAATAATTCTAGTTGAACTATACTTTTGTATTAGTAACAAAAGTAAGCACCTTTGTAAACATATAGTAATTTTATAAACATGATTTGCTTATGTTTGACATTATGCCTAAGTAAAAATATAGGTTTATGTTGTAGTTAAGACTATGTGTCAATAATGGTATCTAATTTAGTTAGATTCTTAACTTAACTACAAGTTTACATGGTTTGATTCATGTCACTTATGCTTTATGACCAAACTATATGTTACCACAATGCAAGTACACCAGTTTCTATTTTGTAGTTCCAACGTTATGTTGCAAGTTCATGCGTTCACATTCCCCTTTTTGTGTATATAATCACGTTTTAAGCCTCCCCTTCTTTCACGTGGCTAAGTTGGGTTTAAAAGGCTAAGCCCAACATATATTATAATAAACGAACGTATTAAACGGGGGAAATAGCGTTGGGCCAAATTAATTAATAAATGAAAATATAAAAGTAGATGGACCCAAATTCAAGAATGGGTTGGGCCCATGATTGGTGTAAACCTTTACACCATTAGCTTAAATTGATTTTGAATAATGGGCCGCAAATATTTACATATAAGAAAATAAAGAAAAGAGACAAAATATGTAAATGTAGAAAATACGATGTGTTTAACCCGAGGTTGGATTGAGTTGTGATGTAAACTTTCCCGGAACCGCCCGGCTGTCCAGTAGTCACAACAATACCTATCCAATGTGGGTGGTTAAACATGGAGCCCAATAAGGACCCGAGGTTAGACTGAGTTGTGGCGTAAGACTGCCCGGACCCAACCGGCAACAGGCAGCCACAACAATACCTGTCTAATGCGAGAGGTCAAGGCTTTAATAAGACAATTAAGGCTGAGTCAGGATTGATAGGATTAAGTAAATTATATTAATACTTAATCAAAATGGAACATGCTAAACTAAACAGACTGGTTGGGGGTTAGGTTTATAAAACACTTAACCAACTTAGCATGTTGGCTAGAAATAGAAAAACCTATTAGCGGGGGACCCTTTTCAGCAGTAACCCTATAAGGTATCATGATACCCTGAAACTAGGCAGGGTGGGGCACGATTACTGGGCTGACTGTAATAGGTCAAATCGACGGTGGTGGTGCAGCAGTGTAGGTTCTAACGGGGTGCGGGCGTGCACACACTCCGGCGCAGAAAAATAAGGCACTGGGCACCAGTAGCATACCTGTGCATTCTAGGATTGTGTCGGGCCGCCACCATGGGACTTGATACACCCCATGGTGGGACCAGCATAGGTAACTACAACATCGGGGGCCGTAAGACACATGTAACTATGCGAGTAGGAGCCGATCATCATAAAATGGATCACTTTACCCTGATTATGGGGTGCCCGTTGGGAACTAGTTTATATGGGTACAGAGATTAATATGGGGTACGATAGTATATTCAACCCTAGACAACTTGACTTAGTTTATGGTGCTTTCCCATTTCTAGTTTATACTTATCATACCCAGTTCTTTATTCATAGACTGAATAGTCCTAGACTTACTCAGGCTTTATGTCTGACTCTACTTTTCTTTCGTCTTCTTTTCTTCCGTTTCCCCCCAGGTCCACAGGGAGGGAATACCGCAGCTTGACCAGCCTTCATATCCAGCTTGAAGAGAAAGAATGTATTGCTTGGATCTTTTCGTTTTGGACTATGGCTTTGGACAGCAACTATGGGACTTTTGCAGTTTATTTATGTTTTCTTTATGCTTCTTTAAATAATGTAATCAAGACAGTTATGAAGATGTTATGTTGTAAAACAAATTATGACATGGTTTGTGTAACACGTATTTTAATGAAATAAAAGTTGTTGTTTTCCGCTGTTCAAAAATATGTGTTCTTATATCTGTCTTGTATATCTGTGACTTATACTTATTAACCTCCACCAAAATTAGGGCATTCCCTTTGAGAGTGACCCTAACGGAGGTGGGGTGTTTCACTTGGTATCAGAGCATAGGTTTACCAGATAAGATAAAAAGTTTTGAAAATTTATTTTCAAAAAGGAAATTTAAAGAAGCATTTTTAAAAGAAAAATATTATTTTATTTTAAAAAAGGCGAAGTCCCCCCCCAAAGCCATAAAAACTATCTCTTATCCTTCGTTTTGAATCTATCCTTTCTGTTTCAGCATGTCTGAAGACCTTACTCCCCAGCTGCTGACGCTTTCACTCCTCCTCCTCCACGTGAACCAGCAAGCGGAAGAGTCCCAGAGTAGGAAAACGAATAATAGTCAAACAAGAAAGGATCGTAACAGTAATAACAAGAAACGAGAAAAAAGGAAATGCAATTTTTGTGGTACGGAAGGGCACATAGCCAAGGATTGTAGAAAGAGGAAAAGAAAGCAAGGAGAATGTTTTCATTGTGGGGAGACTGGACACATCAACAAAGACTGCCCTGAGAAGACAGACTCTAAGAAGGGCGGGAAAGAAAACAAGTCCCGAGAGAAGAGGGAGTGTAAATTCTGTGGCAAAGTGGGGCACTTAGTGAAAGATTGCCGGAAAAAGAAGGCCAAGATGAATGGTGGGTGCTTTTCTTGCGGTGAGACAGGCCACATGGCTAAGGACTGCCCAAAGAAACGAGGTATAAATACTTCTGTAGAAAGTGTAGTATGATCACCCCGTTCGCACTTTATTTGATTCCGGCGCGTCACACTCCTTTATCTCGTCTGCTTTAGTTAAAATCTCTGCACCTAAAAACTAGTATGGTAGAGGACCCCTTAATTGTTTCAAACCCAATTGGGGGCCCAGCTTATTTGTCTATGATCTGTTTGGGATTGAAAATTTCTATTCTAAGCGTAGAATTTAAGTGTAGTGCCTTTGTTTTGGGCTTTTCGGAATATGGTTTGATTTTGGGCATGGACTGGCTATCCAGTAATGGGGCCATCCTTGATTTAGAGAAAAGGGTTGTTATCCTCCTAACCCAGCTCGGTAATACTTTGGAAATTTCTTGTAATCTCTCGTATGCAGTTATGCTTAGTTACCTTGAATCGCTAGATGCCTCTGTTGAAAATTTGCAATCGATTAGAGTGGTCCGGGAATATCTGGATGTCTTTGAAGAGGTGAAGGGCTTGCCTCCGAAGCGGGAGATAGACTTCCGTATACATCTTGTAGATAATGCAAAGCCCGTTGTGTCGCCCGTTAGACACATGGCTCCACGGGAAAGGAAAGAGCTCAGTAAACAGATTAAAGAAGCTTCTAGAGAAGGGGTTCATTAGAAGGAGCATTTCAGAATGGGGCGCTCCAGTAGTGTTCGCCACTAAGGCAGAAGGTTCATTTCGCTTATGCATAAGTCGTAAAGAATCACCTTAGTAAGTACATTTGGCAACATAGTTGACATTTGTTTATTTTCAAGAGATAATTCATCTATGTGGAATACCTTCTAGTAAGTGAACAAGATCCAAGATTCACTAGTGAATTTTGGAAAGCTTGCATGGAACCATGAGTACGCAGTTATGCTTGAGCCAAGTACTAGAAGGAGATTAAGTGAAAGTGGAACGAGAGGCAACAGTGAAATAGGTTCCAACTCATATTTTGGAAACAAGAATTAAGAAGCTACGAAATTGTGAAGTTAAAGACGGACAAAGCATAATGGAGTTAAGCTCAAGGAAATGCGACTTAGAAGATTGAAGACTAGATTCGTGCATCATATCTCTTCTTAAGAGTATATCTTTGATCCCTCTCTTCCTGTAGAGCTTACTTGCGTGCTATCTTTTGTATATATCCTCTCAGTCCCATTCTCAATCCAATTTCTATTGCAAACCCCATAGGGAGTATGTCTCATCTTTTAGTAACACATGTTGGGGCTCGAGGGTGTTCGTTGGTTTGACTAAACTTTTTGGGTTTTATAGGATACGGGTTGGTCTTAGGAAGGGACTCCCTTGTGACCTAAAAGGAGTCCATCATGCTTAGTTTCCTAGAATCATATATAGTGGTTGGGTTGAGTAATTCTTTGGGTGTCAGTCTGATGTTGATTTCGGTCTTCGGGGCTGATGCTTAGAGAATTCTTCTCCTAGTCAATATATATATGGCATAGATTTCCAGTTTTGACATTGCCTAATGGGCACAAAGTCTTTACTTGCTTCTATCATTCAACTATACCTTTAGATAGGAACAATTGGGTGTAAACATGTGTTTGAGACATGTTATGATTGATGGTTGTAAGTGGTTGCAAGTGATTCCTAGTGGTTGCTCGTGGTTGCATATACACACACAATCTAGGTTTTAGATCGGCTCAGTCACTTCATATTGCATATGCATATATGTTTGCATTCGTATATGGTTGAACTTTAATGTGTTGTCATATGGATGTTGCATTTATATGAATGATTGTGCACTCATGAAGAATCATGAATAGGAGGATTTGCATACATAATGGATTCATAGCACTTACATAATTCGCATTAAGTAGGTCAACTGAATCAGTAGACCGCCTGATTTTGCATTAGATAAGTACATGTACACACACACTTCGCATATAATCATGAAGCATTAGAAGTCTTTTAAGGACAATGGATGCTCGTGTTTGATGGATGAGTAGATGGATGTTTGGATGTTAGGATATACATTCTTCCTAACTTGAAGATTTCGGGGACGAAATCCTTTTAAGTGGGGGAGAATGTAACACCCCGTGTATTCTATAACAGTGAAATTCACAAATTAAAGTATAATTAATTACAAATCAAAGAATTAAGGGAAACGGGCTATGCCATTGTGTTCGTCTCGGAAAAATACGTGAAATAGAGTCCGAGTTTTCCAAAATCGGAGTCCGTATGACCAAGTTATGGCCCGTCAAAGTTTTCAGAAAATTTCAAATTCAGAAAATAGCTCGAAGATTCGAATTTCAAACACGCAGGGAGGCAGGGCGGGAAAGTTCCCGCCCAGGACAAGTCGACAGGGGTGTCGACTTGCCAGTCGACACCCCCCCCCCCCCCACGTGTCGACTGCCCAGTCGACACGGGTGTCGACTTGCAGGTCGACCTGCTTGGTCGGCCTGGCTGGCCTGGTCTGTGCTGGGTCCGAATTTCTGAGGCTTGCTTTGTCACGAGGGCTAGGTGTCAGCTCCTGATTGGTCTCTCTTTCGAATGAATGGCTACGATTAACCCAAGCTACATCGACGGTCCTAATCAGTTCATAAACTCTATAAAAATGACCCTAGACTCTACCTAATCTATTCATTCAAAAATAAGAATGAGGCCATCATGCTGCTGAGGAACGACTAGGAGTAGCCACCAATTTGAGAGACAATTAGGAGACAAAACTCTAAAGCATAAAGCAACTACAAGTTTTACTTAAACAAATCAAATCAACGCCTACATCAAAGGAATAGCATCTCCAAATCCAGAATTCAGATTCCTGAATTGAAGAATTCGTCACACGATTGTAAGTAGAGTACTATTCCGATGAGAATAAATAACTGTGTTTGATTTGTGTAAAATGAGAATTACACTTGATTTGTGGTGATAGTAATTCATATTTGTGCGTTGCTATGATTCTAATCGATTTGGAATGTTGTGATATAACGATTGGATATTCGCAAGTATGTAATTCATGATAAAAACTACATGTTTGCGGTAGTTTATTTTAATGCAAGTATACGATTTGATATTCGCAAGTATGTAATTCATGTTGAAGCTACATGTTTGTGGTTGTTTAATTGAGATTCATGCAAGTATGTGGTTTTGCTACTATGCCAACATAATGTATATTTTTGTACAAAATCACTTTGTGTGTAATTGGATCAAATTTGGGGTATTATGATTCATATGAAATTATGTTGGAATTGGCATCATGATCTATGTATAAAACCATACTTTTGTATTAGAAACAAAAGTAAGCCTCTTTGTGAACTTATGTTGATTTTATGAATATGACTAGGCTATGTTTGGTATTATGCCTAATTGAAAAAAAAACATGTTAGCATATATTGTTAACAAGAATTATATGATAATATATGTGACACATAGCTAAGTTAGATTTACATTCCAATTGCAAGTTTGCATGAATAAAGTAAAAACCATGATTTCATGTTTAGGAATATTTATGCCATGATTACATGAATAGATCAAAAACCATGATTTCATGTTTGGGTATATTTGTGCCATGATTATGTGAATAGATTAAAAATCATGATTAAGTTGGAATAATTCTAGTTGAACTATACTTTTGTATTAGTAACAAAATTAAGCACCTTTGTAAACATATAGTAATTTTATAAACATGATTTGCTTATGTTTGACATTATGCCTAAGTAAAAATATAGGTTTATGTTGTAGTTAAGACTATGTGTCAATAATGATATCTAATTTAGTTAGATTCTTAACTTAACTACAAGTTTACATGGTTTGATTCATGTCACTTATGCTTTATGACCAAAGTATATGTTACCACAATGCAAGTACACCAGTTTCTATTTTGTAGTTCCAACGTTATGTTGCAAGTTCATGCGTTCACATTCCCCTTTTTGTGTATTTAATCACGTTTTAAGCCTCCCCTTCTTTCACGTGGCTAAGTTGGGTTTAAAAGGCTAAGCCCAACATATATTATAATAAACGAACGTATTAAACGGGGGAAATAGCGTTGGGCCAAATTAATTAATAAATGAAAATATAAAAGTAGATGGGCCCAAATTCAAGAATGGGTTGGGCCCATGATTGGTGTAAACCTTTACACCATTAGCTTAAATTGATTTTGAATAATGGGCCGCAAATATTTACATATAAGAAAATAAAGAAAAGAGACAAATTATGTAAATGTAGAAAATACGATGTGTTTAACCCGAGGTTGGATTGAGTTGTGATGTAAACTTTCCCGGAACCGCCCGGCTGTCCAGTAGTCACAACAATACCTATCCAATGTGGGTGGTTAAACATGGAGCCCAATAAGGATCCGAGGTTAGACTGAGTTGTGGCGTAAGACTGCCCGGACCCAACCGGCAACAGGCAGCCACAACAATACCTGTCTAATGCGAGAGGTCAAGGCTTTAATAAGACAATTAAGGCTGAGTCAGGATTGATAGGATTAAGTAAATTATATTAATACTTAATCAAAATGGAACATGCTAAACTAAACAGACTGATTGGGGGTTAGGTTTATAAAACACTTAACCAACTTAGCATGTTGGCTAGAAATAGAAAAACCTATTAGCGGGGGACCCTTTTCAGCAGTAACCCTATAAGGTATCATGATACCCTGAAACTAGGCAGGGTGGGGCACGATTACTGGGCTGACTGTAAGAGGTCAAATCGACGGTGGTGGTGCAGCAGTGTAGGTTCTAACGGGGTGCGGGCGTGCACACACTCCGGCGCAGAAAAATAAGGCACTGGGCACCAGTAGCATACCTGTGCATTCTAGGATTGTGTCGGGCCGCCACCATGGGACTTGATACACCCCATGGTGGGACCAGCATAGGTAACTACAACATCGGGGGCCGTAAGACACATGTAACTATGCGAGTAGGAGCCGATCATCATAAAATGGATCACTTTACCCTGATTATGGGGTGCCCGTTGGGAACTAGTTTATATGGGTACAGAGATTAATATAGGGTACGATAGTATATTCAACCCTAGACAACTTGACTTAGTTTATGGTGCTTTCCCATTTCTAGTTTATACTTATCATACCCAGTTCTTTATTCATAGACTGAATAGTCCTAGACTTACTCAGGCTTTATGTCTGACTCTACTTTTCTTTCGTCTTCTTTTCTTCCGTTTCCCCCCAGGTCCACAGGGAGGGAATACCGCAGCTTGACCAGCCTTCATATCCAGCTTGAAGAGAAAGAATGTATTGCTTGGATCTTTTCGTTTTGGACTATGGCTTTGGACAGCAACTATGGGACTTTTGCAGTTTATTTATGTTTTCTTTATGCTTCTTTAAATAATGTAATCAAGACAGTTATGAAGATGTTATGTTGTAAAACAAATTATGACATGGTTTGTGTAACACGTATTTTAATGAAATAAAAGTTGTTGTTTTCCGCTGTTCAAAAATATGTGTTCTTATATCTGTCTTGTATATCTGTGACTTATACTTATAAACCTCCACCAAAATTAGGGCATTCCCTTTGAGAGTGACCCTAACGGAGGTGGGGTGTTTCAGGATTGGTCTTACGATTACCTTTTTCTTTCGAAAGGATTTTAACTATAAAATCAAGTTGGGTGATATCTTAATACTGTGCGAGTTTATCTCACTCTGGTTCACCAGACTGACCCGGTGTTTTGTAAATGCTCGGGTTAGCCCGGGATGTACAGGTTCAGGTTATCGAATGCTGTGAAGTTCAAAGACGAGCTGAAGGTGTTCGGATCTAATATCTTGCCGCTGTGTGTTGTATACGAGGACGAATTATAATAACTGTCCAGATAAGTTGTTGTACTCTGATATTGTAAGTATTTTGAAGCTTTCAGTAAAGATTTATTTTGTATTTAATTTTGTTCCGCTTCGATGTGAGACTCTGTGTTGATTCTTCTTCTTCTATTCTAATATTTCTTTCTTTCTTATCTCACCCTCTAAATTCTTTCTAATAGCGTCCAGTGTTTTTGGTGTTTGGAAGTCGGCATGAGTTACGGTAATGGTATTTATGTCGATTTTAGGGGCCGAAAATCCCCTGGGTCGTTACAGACATGGAGGTAGCAACAATCAATCAAAAGCCGCGTGAATTTCTTTAACTGGAGGTGTCGGGTGTGGTGTTTTTTGACAAGTTGATGGACTTTTGGTGGCATGTTTAATAGTGGAGTTCATTTTGATTTTTGTTGTATGAATTAAGCATGGTGGGGGATGAGAAGTTCTGCATGTACATGAAGAACGGTGGAATGGTTTCCCTGTTGTGATGCTTACGTGTTTAGGGGACTGAGGTCAGCATGCCTTCTTGGTAGAGAAGAACATGGGCAGGGTGAAGAGCAGGCTTGTTTTGATGATCGAGGAAAAATGAATAAAGGTGTTTGCATTGAGTTTTGTGAAGAATGGAACGAGAATGGAGTTTGAAAAGTTGGGTAATGGCCATGCTGGAGTTGTGTCTTTATTTCGTTTGTGAATTGGAAGTATGTATGACTGAAGAATCTTGAAATTTCTTTTAGGAAAATGAATTTAACGTTTTTAAAAAGATAATTTCCTTTTTTCAAATCAGTGAGGAAATAAGGAGGAAAGTCTCTGCTGGTTTTGGGTTTCCAGTGGGAAGTAGTACGTGTTTCAGCTGTTAGTCAGTTCTTGTGGCACGCTATTCTAGGAAGCATTAGATGGGGCAAAGATGTTTCGATGGCAGGTGAGGGCTGGCGATTGGTCGCTGGCGACGATAGTGGAAGGATATGTTGATCGGGGATTTCATTTGAAAATGTTGAGGCTCAATCGGGTGCAGAAGCATAAAGGAAAGAAATAAAAGTGGCTTGGGTGAAGGAAATAAAACGTAAATTATTTAATTCTTTATTTAATTAAGAAACTAGTTAATTTAATTAACTCGTATAATTATAACAGGCGTATCTTATGCATATATCAATAGAATTGAACAAGATGAGTGTAATGTCCTGAGGTTTTAACTGATTTTTACTAAACCATAAATCAATGATCGTATAAATAACTAATTCAAATTTGTACAAATTGATTTAATATTTAAGAAAAGATTTATTTATCTTTTAAAACTACATACATATGTATTTATATATGTATGAAGTGTTATGAAAAATTTCTAACTTGTGTATGTATGAAATAAGGGTATTAGTAAATATGTATATTAGTTTCACATTTTAGATTAATTCTAAAACTTATCCAAAAATAAATAAATTAAGAAAATTTTATTTTTGCTTCATACATAAGAAATGTTAACATGAAAGACAACACTTAAGTGTTTAAAGTGGATTTATTGAAGTTTAGGTTGCCATCACTCACGTAAGGATGGATGTTTGCGCAGGAAGCATTAATGTAGGAAGGAAACTTAGCAACTAAGAATACATATAATATACACATGATAAAATTAGCATCTAGCTTAATAGTCTAGAAATGGAACCATTTCCTTTCCAATCAAAACAGAGCGCAGGTTGGTATTTTCCTTTAGACAAAACTGGTAGTCTTACTTAATGCATTAAATAAGGACATTGCCTTAGCAACCAAGTTTTCATTCTTTTATATAATTTATACATAATCAAGTACCCTTTAGCTTGCTGAAACCTATACTGCATGTAATGTCCCGACTTTTTCAACCATTTTTAAACCATTTTAATAAGGAATTAAAATGAGATTTACTAATTAAAAATCAAAACTAAGGAGATTTTTATATATATGTGTATAAGCATATGTATGGGTAAATATAATAATGTATATACTTGATTTATCTTAGGATTTGAAAATAATAAAATACTACATTTAGATAGAAATCAAAAGTGATAATTTATATGAAGATAAATACTTCCTAGTTATCATTTTAGAAGAGCAAGGAGTTAAAAACAAAAGGGGCTAGAACATGAATAAAAGAAAAGAGCCTTTTGTTCATTTAAAAATAGAAAAGGACTTTGGGATAAAGCAACACAACATGTGTGTATAACAAGAAGACTAGTCGGTTACAACATGAAAAAAGCAAACATGAAACCATAAGAGAAATAACATAAAAATATTTGTTCTTTGACTTGAACAAATATCTTGAAAACAAAAGACAAAAAGAAACTACCTAGTGAGACAAAACATTTAATGAAAGATACTTCAAATAGTAATCTAGGATTGTAAAACCATTGCCTAAAATCCTCTAATACAAGTAGCATGTGTATTTCCTTATACAAGAAGGAAAATATCAGCAAGAAGAAAACAAAATAAAGCAATTGTTAAATGCATTAAAATCCAAGAAGAGATCATAGCATTTAATGAAAGTAAGGTGAAACCTTCTAGAAGATATCACCTAGTACCCTCTCATTGGCTAGGATCCTTAATGAGACAAACATTTCCATGCATGTGCAAGCATGTGCCGTAGGAAACATAGGAAGGGAGGGGTAAGGCTTAGGGGATTTTTACTGTGCAAACATGTGCAGGAAAATGTTTTAAAATTCTTGAACTTGCCTATAAATACACTTCAAACTCTCATATTTCTCCTCACAAACAAAAACTGATTTCATCTCTAATTTCTGAAGTCTTCTTTCTGGAAACTTGGATAGAAATTTGGTGAGTGAAACACTTTAATTCCTGTGTTTAATACTTTCTGTAAAACAGTTTTGTTTATAAGTTTAAACTGCAAAATTCTGTTTGATCAGTATTTGTTACTGTCAACTAGCAAGAGTGATGATAGAATCCCGGATCTACATCTATAAAAAACCAGGATCCTTATAGAAATGTGTTAGAATAGTTGTTAAGTGATCAAACATTTAGTAGCACCTGTACTGTGTTTTGAAACACAAAGTATGTGCATTTAAATCTTAGCAGTAATCAGAAATTAGAAGTTCTCACCATTGTTTGATGATAATGTATGGAGTGCAGTACAAATATATCACCAATTACCGAATCAAATGGATGGAAATAACATTTCAAAAGTATAAGTGTTCAAAACAGAAAATACAGTAACTCTCTGTAAATGAGAATTCAAAGTGAATTTTCAAGTGTTATAAAAACTTGTTTGAATTATATAAACGTAATCACTGAACGAAATGATGATTTTTAAGATGAAAATCATGATTTTTAGTAATGTGAAACTCGAGAATGATGGGGATGGATGGAAAACGATTTTTGGTGAAATTCCGGTGATGGGCGTCGTTGAACTCCAAGGCGGAAGAAGGGGAGGAGCGGTGAGGGTCAAGGATCGTCACAAAAATACAAACTGATTTTTGCAATGGGTTTATTTCGAAAATTGAGGGGAAATATGGTTTTTGGGCTTGTGTTTTAGGTCCACAGTCACGATCGAACTGTGGCGCGACGGTGAACTTTGGGGCTTGCGGTACGGGGGGAAACGATGGAGGAGATCGGTGACGTGGCATGATCGGAGTCGGAGACGTTCTGATGAACGGAGGTTAGAGCAGTGTGGACTTCCTTGGATCGAGCTTTTGAAGGTAATGGAGGATGGAAGGTGGTTTTACTGTAGCGACGTGGTGAAGTTGCTCCGGTGGGTGATCGTCGAACGGGAGGTGGAGCGTGACCATTCTTGAGTGGTGCGGTGGCTTCTCGAGGGACGGTGGTGGTGTGCACGTGCACCACCGTGCACTGGAAGGAGAAAGTGCGAACAGTTTTGGCACTTGCCAAACACTGTGCATTGGCATTTGCCAAACAGGTTTGGCACTTGCCAAACCCAAGTGTTTGGCACTTACCAAGGCAAGTTTGGCATTAGCCAAATGTTGTGCTTGGCACTTGCCAAGTCGGTTTGGCACTTGCCAAAGCCTGGAACTTTGGCAGTGCCAAAGCCTGGTACTTTGGCAGTGCCAAAGCCTGGCACTTTGGCAGTGCAAAATCCGGTACTTTGGCAGTGCCAAAGCCGGTGTTTCCAACATTTGTCAAATTCCGGTACTCCGGTACTTCGGTGAAGACGATATTTAAAATTTAAAATGGCTTTAAATTTTAAATTATGTAATAAATGAAATTTAGAAATAAATGAAATTTAGAAATAAATTAATTAATTAAATAAAAAGAAGTGTTTTTATTTAATCAGCAGAAGGCAAGTGGAAAGAAGAAGAAGGAGGAAATCAAAACGAGATGTTCGACTATAGGAGTTCGATCAAATTTTGAATTATAGATAACAAGTGAATAAATGATTTAAATTATTTATAATTAAATAACCACAAAAAAAGAGGAAAGGAAAGGTTTTGAAACATCGCTCGAGCATAAATGACAAAAGATGAAAGAGTACAGTATGCGAAGCACGGGCATTTCCAAATGATGAACAAAACACTGTTAAAACCATATACACCTCAACTGATTATTTTAAAGGATAATTTAACTATACTGGTGTGAAACAGATAAGCAAACACTATTTGAAAAATAATAATTTATCTGAAACGGAGAAATACTCGTGACTAAACCGATAAAAAATTATCGACTGTAAAAAGATATTCGTACATCATTCGAAGAGTCCGAAATAAACAATTCCACTTGGATTCGAAGTATACGACGCATATCAGAATGCTGAAGTCAACGAAATGCAAGCATTATTTTAAAATAAGTTTTTGGTCTGTTCAGTCCCAGGACAAACCCGAATGGACGAGTGTCTGACAACATATATCAGTTAGATTCTACACATCGAATTTACATAAGTATATTACGCTGGTGGCAGAGTAATTTGTTTCTCTTAGCTTTATTGCCCGCAATATATTTGGGTAATCGAATGAGTGTTTCTGACGGATATGACGTTGTGACATTCAAAGTAATTGAAGAAAGAATCTGTCAGAAGAATAAAACGTGACCTCAAACCTAGGCCCGTCAAACTCTACCCTAACCCATATACCCAACCCATTAACCCTAACTTTAGAAGGGTTGGGTTTGAACCATTTAAAATTTTATTTTATTTGACCCAATCCGTCTAAGCATTCGAGTAAACAGTTATACTTGGATACAAACCGCGTAATCCATTTACCCTACATCATTTCGCACTCAGCAAAAACGACGTAACCCTAGTTTTAATTCTCCCCAGAATTCTTTCCCAAATCGCGTTTGATTTTCAGATTAGCGCAAGATTTATCGTCGCTACCTCCCAATATTTGAATCCATAGTCATCTTTTCTTCTGAAATGATCGACAAATACCAGGTAACTTAAATTTTTGTTGTGGCTTCTAGTTTTTGTTGCAATACCCACCAAAAAATAGAATTTGATTTTAGATGGTTGCTATGTTTATTTCTAAACACGATGACCCTAAAATATAATTTAGTTGCTGTGTTTATGAACCCCAAAAGGGATTTCTGTTGTTGTGTTTATTGTTGAATTTGATTACTACTTTGTAACAGAAAATATCCATTGTGGCACATTTTGTTCTAAATAGCTTTCCTCTTTTGCAGTTACATTTGTTATGCTAGGATGTAAGATAATAAGAATTTATTATGCTAGGATGTTTTCTAAAGTTGATTCTTTTTGTTTGTTACCACTAATCAAACTCTACCTTTATTTAGCCCAGCAGGTTAAATTGGACCCTCAAACGGTTCAAATTACATGAAAAAGATATTATTGCAAATGGTTCAAATTGGCAAGAGATAAATTTAAGCGTATAAATTCATAGCAAGAGATTATTGCCACCCGGCGCCAACAACCAAAGAAAGCAATTAGCCATGGTTGCAGCTGCCAAGAAAAATAATGGAGAAGAAGAAGAAGACTCCTCTTTTCAGACTCAAGGTATTCGTAGCTAATTTGGTTTACTGTATAAAATAGAATATTAGGAGCATCTTGGTGTCTGAATTTGGATGTTATTTTGTACCATAAATTTACAAGAGACAAAGTTTGTCTATTTATCGGAATATACTCATTTATATTAAATAAAAACTTAGTCTTTCTAGTTATTAAATAAACATTTACTTAATAACCAGGGTTAACCACTAGGGAAGATGTAAAATACAGATGACAATTCAATTGCCAATAGATAGAGCATTTTTGTTGTACAGAGAGTAATATATTTGGATAAGAACTTTTCTGTTGTCTTTCATATCCTTAATACAATTACTAAAAATCAGTCATCAGTGATTATCTCTACATGTGTTCTTATATATTACATTGTTAAACACAAATTGCAAAATAATCTCTCAATTTTATTTGCACTTTTCAAAAATGTATTTCAAAGATTCAATCTTCATTATTTGCATGTACGCATAGTATACAAGATTATAGCTTTATTTAGTACAATCTTTTAACCATTATCTGAGCTTTATTAAAAAAATTAAAAAAGTTTGGGTATTGCTTGCCTTTTCACTGGAAAAGCACAAATTTGCATATGTTTGTAATGTATTTTCAAAAATAGCAATGTAATTTTTATATTCATTACTACAAGTATTTGTCATATAATAACTTATATAATACCTGCTGCTAACAAACTTGAACTACAACATAATAATTGCTTTCTTATTTAAGGTAGTAACTGGATGTTTGGAGTTCTATTTTACAGTAAGCAAGAAGGATGCAATATAGTATTAACTAAAAAGAAAAGGAAAAAATTACTTTATATTTATGTTGATTTATACCGCAGGGTAAGCGAAATTGGAATTTTTATAAACTAAAAAGCGTTAATACTTCCGTTTAAACTAAAAATTATACACTTATGTTAAAAAATTATAATAAACAAAAAAATTATATAAATTACAGACATTTTAGAACTCAAGTAGTATGCTTCATTACTTTAAATCTAAATATTTTTTTTCAATTTAATACAATGTTTATTCTGGGGCGTAGTGTAACACTTTTTTGATCAAGAATTTTCTTATGTTATTGACAATGCCAATGTTATCATGGCTACTTACGAAGATGAACTACTGGGCGATGTACAGGTTTATCCTGAAAAAGGAACTGTTGCTTTCTCAGCTGGTCTTCATGGTTGGCTTTTACTTTTAATTTTGCAAAAATGCATGCTTTCAAATTTGGAGTCGATGAATCAAAAATGATGGAGAGACTTTGAGGTGAGAACTTTTTTGACCTGATGAACAAAAAGTGAACTAGCAAGCATATAAGTGCATCTACTTGTAAGCAGGATCCATCCAGTTCTGCTATGAACCATGTAAGCTGATTATTAATACTTGGATAAACGATCAGAAGGATAAACTGTGGCCCATGTTTAAGAAGCTTAATGTTACTGTTACAATGAATCAGATGAAAAAGATTTGATGAGCAAAGCTTTAATGGAAAGAGTGATGCAAACATGGCTCCCTTCTAGCACTGCCCTTCTAGAGATAATGATATTTTGTCTCCCTTCTCCATTTACAGCACAGAGATATCGTGTTGAGAATCTGTATGAAGGGCCTTCAGATGATATTTACGCAAATGCCAACAGAAACGTCCTTGGTCAGAAGGAGGATTTGTACACCAAAAGTGTTCAGAGAACCGTTATTTGGACGGGAAAGAAACAAGAGCCGGTAGAAGATGTTCCATGCGGAAACACTGTTGCATTGATTGGTCTAGATCAGTTCATTACCAAAGAAGTCACACTTTAGTGGCTCGAAAGGCCATGCAATAACAAGGACCCTCCCTGCTCTACGGGGATTGTAGGAAGGTATTGTCTTTTGAAATGTTACTTCTACATTTATATTTGTATTTATCAAGTCAGCGTTAGTAGGGGTATGGTGTATTAGTGATGTTGCCTGGCTAGAGTAAGAAATAAGTGAAATGCATATATGTAGTTTTCTTATAGGGTCCTAGAAGAATAATAATATTTTCACCAAACAATAATAATAATTTCACCAAACAAGTCCATAAATTTAGAATCCGTCAGTTGGATGGTTTTTCATTCTTTTTTTTCGGACTATTATTTGTTATAACTTTGGCTGTTTTGGCTCAGCTTTCAGTATGTTGTTATGACAATGAATGATAAAGAATCTCATATTCAATCGTTGTGCTTACCTCAACCTTTTCGACTGGTGTAAGTCCAAAATGTACAAGTGATGTAGCATAAGGTATCATATCATCCTTGCATTAGTCATGTATACTATAGTGTTAGACAGTATTATATTGTTTGGGCAAAAGAGCAGCATGTTAAACTGTAAATCCCCCCTTTTTACAGTCTACTTTCCATTTAATATTTTTATCTTATATCTAAATTAATAAAGTCGCTGGAGCTTTATCGTTGATACAAATATTACAGGCTGAGAACGTAGTTCTGAAATTGTTGATACCAGGCTTGGGAAACAAGTAATTTTGTAAAATTAGTATATAGTAGCATTTATGAATTTCATGAAAGTTTATAGTTAAAAAAAAGGTTATACGACTGATATGTCCTATGATAAGTACATTTGGTAGCAAAGCAGTTATGAGTGAAATCATACATTGAATTTTCAAAACATGGTAGTTTATAATATAATTCATAGAGGGGTAGTACTGATTTTACTGTTTACACGCAAGCAGCTCCTATTGTGTATATAGACAAAGTTTTCTAATGTATCTTTGAACAAAAGATTCCAAACGGTTTTCAACTATAAAGACGAATTAAGTTTCAACAGACCGAATGATGAATTTAAGTCTACTCTGCATATGCTTAAGCTTTTAGTAGCATCAAATGTTTTTTTTAAGGTTTTTACGTGTGTTTTTTCTGTTTCATATGGTTTATTTTGGACCAATTTTATAATTATTGACTTGAAAAGTCAGATTGTCATAAAGTAATGTTTTGGTTAATACTTTGAAAAGTCAGATTGACATAAACTGATCAAATGAAAGGATTGACCATCTATA
Organism: Allium sativum; assembly: GCA_030737875.1. Lineage (NCBI taxonomy): Eukaryota > Viridiplantae > Streptophyta > Magnoliopsida > Asparagales > Amaryllidaceae > Allium > Allium sativum. Next base: position 336,767,858 of record CM060909.1, on the reverse strand, counting down.
AGCAAAGTTTTAAAAACTAATATGCCTTAGTTCCTTGTTTACCAAACCTGTAACAAACAGCAGTTAATTCATTTTTTTTATGTAACTCAAACGAGCTTTAGTACCATAATGTATTCCCTTTATATTCCTTGTGCTTTTTGTTTGACAGTAATAATTTTTGCAAGATGATAAATTTGATCACTTTCTTCTTTGCAGAGCTCTTTTATGTGTTGCTGTTGGGCTGTTGTTGGTGCTGTTGGAGAATTGTATTTATATAATGTTGTTTTTCTAGTATTTGGTCCATGTATCTCAGTTATTTGAGATAACTGTCATTGTAAATTATACTGTGTTACTACATTGTCTCCTTTGCATAATTTTTTGTTCAATGTTGTATTTTGTGCATATCTAATTGGTGCTGTTTTCTGTTTAAAGCGCTTTTTTATGTTTTTTTGTGCTGTTTTTGATAAACGGGTTGTCGGGTTGACCCTATAACTAATTGGGTCGGGTTGGGTCAACCCGTTTATTAAATGGGTTCGATGGGTTGGGTTTTTCAGTGCCTTGATTAAGTCGGGTCAAATTCTACCTGATCCATTTATTATCCGACCCGACCCATTTGACGGGTCTACTCAAACCTCACAACCAGGAAATAACAAAAGTTGGGCTAGGCAGCATGGCTAGTTGGGTCATTCCCAAGCAGGGTGTATTATCACCATCTAGAGAAATTCCTATTTGCTTCTCAATCTATATTTCGCTGCTGTAGCTTTCGGAAACGATGGGTCGCTCCCAACCGTGGGGGTGATAATATATTCGTCACACTCAAGCTAAATGAGTGGACGGTCATGTGTAGCCGGGTTGCAAGACGTTCTTGTTGAACCTGCAGTGTATACCCTCTAGAGTACACTGATCGGCGGGTGCTCCCATACCTTGTCTGTTGGAATCCAATCTCCAATAAGTGCCCTGCGGTTTATGATTTTATACTATATATGTGAACGTGAGATGCAAGCGTTTCACTAGATGGTTATTTATTTGATACAAACTATAGTAATATCAAACGCTTTGACATAAATCACTTAGGTCATTATCCAGATATAAGACATGGAATGATCTAAAGATTTCTAAAGTAAATCTGTCCAAAATGAAAAACCTTATTTCCCTGTTTACATCTTTTAACTATGTTTCCTCACACCAATCCCCTGACTAACCCAGAGTTTATTTTCTGTGTTTCCTAAACTCTTGGGTACTCATAACGCTTGTTATGAGTAGGCAAGTAATTCAGGTAAGGCAAGTGGAATCTGATGAAGTTCAAGTTCAAGACCAGTAGCTATATCCATTTCCAAGTATCCAGTTTATGTATTGGGCCAGTATCACATATGATGTTGTATTTGAATGATGTACTCTGATGTAACAAACTCTGTTATGTAATATATTATGTAATTTGTGAAATTCCGCTGTGAGATTTATTCCGCTGTGTAATTCTGATGTCTTCTTATTCTTCTATTCTATAAGTTCTATCTTTTCTATCTCATCTTCTAAATTCTTTCAATAATGACACGACTTTCGAGGCATCGAAAATCGCGCCATTACACTGCAGCAAGTCGACCGGGTGAAAATAGGATATTCACATCATCTTAGCTAGTAGGAATTATAACCATTCTTTCTGAAACATTCTACACTTGATGGTTCTTTTCATACGTTTAACACACATATTAGTTTAATATTATAATGCAAATATAAAAGGAGCACACCTTCACATTTTTGCACACACCATTTTCGATTTCAAACTGAAGAGAAATACTCAAACCAGAGAACCAGTTTGCCAAGCTTAGAGCAGGAAAAGAAAAGTGAGTAAACACTCACTATTTATTTCTTTTGAATCCATGCAAGTTTACTGCTAAACCATTATTTAACTGATCAAACACCTGAGATATCCATGTTAATTAAAAACCGTGTATACACTATAATGCCATTACTCTGTTTTGTTTAAAATACTCATATCTGTGTGTTAGTGTAAGTTGGATCTTAGTTCTGTGTGAAAATGTTCATTCAAGTTTTAATTGATATTTAAAGTAAGCCCATCTCAAATAAACAACATAGATGGATGGCAGACCGGGTGCAAAATTAAAGCGATGATTAAACTGACATACATCTGCATGTGCACACCGTAACGTGCACAAACATTGAAGCTTCAAGAAAACAAAAGGGTGAATAATATATGAACGACAGTGGAGAGAGAGGGAGAAAGAGACTGTAATTTTGAGGTCTGTGAAATGTTGAATGGACGAGGAGTGAATGTTCACCTGAGCTTGAAACATGGTGGAGGCGTATCAGTTTAAATAGAAAGGAGATGGAAGCTAAGTGAAAACATGAAAGGAGAAACCCCTTAATTGTTTTTGTTTGAAATAAAAACCACTGAGGTATCTATTACAGACCTCTTAGTTGGGTCTATTAGTATTGAGGCATTGGATTTAAGTTTAGATCATGGTTCAGTTTAAATTTATTTGAGAGAAGAAATGTATGGGAACAAATTTTCAAATTAAGTAAACCAACAGCAGGTAGGCCACATAAATTTTACATATAAGGTAATAAATAAGAAGGAAAAGTGGGATAACAGAAGTAGGTGACAACCGAAGCAGGAATGGGAAGAAAAGGTGGGGAGCTATGTTAATCATTTTGTATACTTTCATATGTGAAATTTCTAGAGCAAATACTTCAGTACTACATTTGTAGTGGTATCACAATATGGAATACCAGTGTTCTTTGAGCCTTTTCCTTTATCAAGAAACTTAAATCTTCTGCTAACAATGTGAATCCTTAAGAATTTATATCGAACATGATTATGAAATGCTTTAGTTTGTGGATTTTATGTTAACTTCTTACTGGGGTTACTATCAGTTCACGTAATAAAGATAATCACAAGTAAATAGCCATGGCAAATTCTTTCTAAACTATAGCACATATTTTGATAGAGAATACTAACTCAAACAAAGAAATAATTCATTTATTCTTAGATCTAAAGGTAAGGAGACATTAAGATATGAACCCGTATATCTTGGTTCTTAACTCTCAAACATCACCGATTTTTAGAAACATTGGGAAGAAAATATGCATAGCAGGTTTACGGAAGCATTAATATTTAAAGGGTGAGTGACTTCTAAGAATGTGGGTTTTCAAATGATGGCCACGTGTAAACATTATAGGAAACTAGGATGTGCCCCGTGCTTCGTACACTGCAAGGTATGGTTTGCAGGAGTTATATGTAACGACCCGCAAATCCATACCATTAGTGCTGACTGAATACAACTCACGTCCAACCCAAATTGCACGAAAATACGAATCATTAATAGAAAAAAGTTAGAGGATGAGAAATAAAAAGATAGAAAATTATAATAGAAGAAAATAGATAGAAGATCGTACTAAACAACAACACAGGTCTCATAATTGCAGCAGAATAAAATATAATATATAAATAATTACTTTTGAAATACAATAGTATTTGGACTTACATACATCATCATAGTACATTACATATACAACACAGCGGAATAAACTCTCTATATATAGTACTAAAGCCTTCTCCTCCAAGCTCCTCTAGATAAATCAGTAAAACCTGAATTAATTTACTGCCCATACAAATTTGGGCACCCAAATGTTTAGGGAAAACATAGAAGAATAAACTCTGAGTCAGTCATGGGACTGCTGTGAGTAAACGATTAACGACAGTTTGATTATAACTTTCAAAAACATTTTTAAAGAAAAGATACTTCTAAGACCGATCCACACATAAATACGGATGGTTTTTACCTTACGATAACCCAAATCATTTTTGAAAAACAATATTTTTCAGTTATTATGATAGTGTCTAAGTACAAATAAATAGCAATCTAGCAGAACGCTTGCATCTCACGCTCTACATACATAGTATGCAATCAAAACCACAAGCGCTTATTGGAGATTGGATTTCTAACTATGACAAGGTATGGAACCACCTTCTCATAGTGTATCTCTAGAGGGTAATATACTGGATTCAACAAGAACATCTTGCAACCCGGCCCACACATGACCGACCACTCATTTCGCTTGAGTGTATCGAATATATTGTCACCAAAGGTTGGGAGCTACCACCGTTTCCCGAAAGGAACAACATCGAATAGAATAAAGAAACAAATGGAACTTCTCTAGATAGGTGACAATACACCCTAATGGAAGCGACCCACATAGCCATGCTGCCTGCCTGATTTTTATTATTTCCCGGTTGTGAGGCTTGAGGTTGAACTTACCCTTGGCTAATAACATGTAACGACCTGGATTTTTTGCCAATTTATTTTAAATATTTAATATGGTTTTAATTATTGAGTTGATAATATAAATCGAATTTCATAATGAGTTATCGATTTAATAATCGAAATACGATTTATTTTGAATATATATATAATTATCGTAATAGGGTATATAATTAATCTCAAAGTCAAAACTGAATCAAAATGGTTCAAATGGTCTATATAAATTACATTTGACTATAAACGATAATAAAAATAATTTATTATCGGGGAATGGAATATTTTTGAATTTAAATTATATTATATGGATTTAATATGATTATTTTATATATACGTTCAAATTAAATTTCAAAATATATTCCGTTAAGTTCAAAATAGTGTTATTACGCTGAAATGTTGGTCGTTACATTAAAATAGCGGTTCATGAGTTCAAGTTGTGAACCCCGAGATATCTCTAGTGGATATGCTTGAAATCAAATCGATATCCGTCTAAAAAGAATAAAAATCTCTTTAAATCAAATCAAATTAATGAGCAGTACGTCAGCCTCCCCTACCCTGTACCTACATACAGCTATTCCTTCATCGTTAAGTATATTTTTTCTATTTAAACCAATGCACAGAGTTCTTTTACTTCTTCCCATTTTCATTCTTTTGAAATTCAATAGTAAGCTTCAAAAATAAGATGGCTGATATCCTCTCCTTTGAAGTTAAGGTGTGTTCTTTCTTCAATCCTCCTTTTATAAAATCGTGATTTCTTTTCTTTCTCATTATCATTCTAACATCCGAAATCGAAAATAAATCCCTAATTCCTTTTTGCAATTCAAATAGAAATCGAACTACCGAAAAGAAAAAAAATTCGAATCTGAATTTGAATTACATCTCAAACTAGAGTGACACACTAATAGGGAGATTAAATGATGGTAGTCGCGACTTCAAGGGAGGTCGCGCTAAACAAAGAGGTCGTCACGCTCAACAAAGAGGGTTATCGCGATATGTTCTGGGTGTGCGAAGAGTTGGAACAACAAGCTAAGGTGTACACCAGTGATTAATCGACTACACTGGAGGCGAGTTGAGCAAGTTCAGCATGATTTCTGGTAAGGTTCGAGTGTGGACAGCGGTGACTTAGGGCTTCACTTCGATTCGATCTGCATACCACTCGTCGCTGGTTCCTGGATTTTTAAGCTAGGGCAGTAGAAAAGGAAAGCCATAGTCTTGTTCTCTTCAAACTGGAGCTACTACGTGATTATATGTTGGGAAGAAAGGGTAAGTAGTACTATAATTAAGGTAATTATCTTAATTTAGTTATTTATTTTAGTCAAGGAATTTTAGGCTTAGTAAGGTGTAATTAAATTACTTAATGCAAGTGATTTAGGTATGAAATTTATTTCAAGATAGGAAATTAACTTAGGTATTTTACTACTATGAAATAATTATAATTTAAATACATGGAAATTATTTTATACAACTAGTACTTGATTAAAATAAATTAGTTTATATAATTAGTGTATATAGATGTGACGACCCCAAACCCCGTACTGACGGTGGCAAGGGTAATCTTTGGAATATAACACATAAACAGATAATAGAAGAACATAATTAAATAAATACACCAGATAATGAACAAATAATACGCTGGATAAACATAATAATCAGAGTTACACACTATACAGGATCATACTTAGTACAAATACAGTTCAGCTATACATAAATGTCTACAGCGGAAAACAAAACAATATATACAATAGGAGCTGAACAACATAAAAAGAGATAAATGATAGAATCCATCTTCAGCTCCAGCTATCCAGGAAAGAGCCTGCTATCCTGAACACAAGGCTGCCCGTGTAGAAAAGGGGCACCCGAGTTTGCAAGTGAAACAAACTACGAGTCAGTCATGGGACTGGTATGAGAAATCTACTTAAAACATTTTATAATATGGATAATCACGGGACCACGCCACTTTCGTGGAACGGGTTTACTCCATTGGATTGCTAGTGCTTTAAAACAAGTAAATCTTTTTAAACATCGCAATGCTTTTTATAAAAATGAAGCCATTATAAGACTCAGTTCCCATCACACAATGCAACGCAAACCGGGGGATAGAGTTTTTACCTTATAATGGCCAAAATATGCTTGATACGAATAAAACAAAAGCATTTGATATTACTACAAGTGTTTATATGTTTCAAAAACAATTTCAAATCATAAGTATCAATCATAGGCGACATGAGCGTCCCATGCCACTATGTCGCCAAATATAGGTTTACAATCAAAACCGCACGATGTGGTATTTGGAAATTGGATTGCCGTCATGAACCAAGGAAAAAGATAGTCCTTACCGACTTCGAGACTGCCTAGCCCGAGCCTCAGGACCCAGACTCAGGTGGGCCCTTGGTGCGACAGGGTCGGTCCACTGATGTGGATTAAAATGCCTGAACACTGCGTTTCCCCGCCCTTTGGGGCGTAAATGAGCCAACGAATGACTCCATCGATCCCGGATCGACCGATATATCTGAGGCGCCTCGCAACAGCAACAACCACATAGGTGAAAATAATATATATGTCAGCCAGTTTTAGCACTAACACCACCTCTAGCTTGGAAAAAATGCATGTCCTCCCTGAGGTCCTCTCCCATTTCTGGTTCATACCGGGGAGTGAGGCTCGCGAATTCACGTTATACACAAAGCTATGACACACAGGCCGTGCTTTGATCATCAACCACAAGACTTTGCTTTTCAACAGAAGCCTTGATCACTGCACCTTAGCATGCTACACAGGCAATTCACACCATGCAACTGATGGCTATCAATCACACAGAATGAATTCCAATGCCAGACACACAGTCGATTTACAAGTCCGTTCCGGGTCTGAACGAAACCGGAGGCACTATATACCTCGCATACCCATCGATCTCCACGTACGTTTGGACGATCACCACTCATTATCCATATTTCGGGATGCCTCCCAATCAGGACATCAGTTATCATCCAACCGAGGTGAAGATCTACGGTCTTCAACCACCGTCTTCATCTTCGATTTCTTATATCGATTCAGTTATTCAGAATGGGATAAACCCGGTCTTTCTGAGCAACTCGCGCATATAATAAACAAGTGCTACACAAACACAGCATACGCCTTTTTCCAATTCATTAGTCACTAACTGTAAGTTAGTAAGAGAACGATTTCCTAAATATTAACCCCGAAGGCCGAAAACAACATCAGATCAAAACCCAGGAAACCATTGTACTAAGCTAACCTTCAGTTAGTTTCTAAATTTCACATTCCATATCATTTATAATATTTTATAACGATTTATCGCTATTTTTATTTATTTAAAAATAGCCAATTTATTCAAACGACGCTTCAGGCCATAACGCGGCCGTGGCGCTGTTTTTCTTCAGATTTGATTTACACATATCTGAAAATCCAACCATTGGATCTTCAAAAAATTTATATCATTAGAAAGATCTTTTAAAAACGAATCCAGCGGTTCCAGTTTTGGGAAAATCGGACGGTCGGATCTCCTGGTACAATCGTTTGAAGTTTCGATTTCAAAATATGAACTGCAGCGTCGTTATTCGATTTAATTTAATTATATATATATATATATATATAATCGATTATGGCACTGTTTTTCTTCAGATTTGAATTAAACATTCCAGACAATCCAACCATTGGATCTTTACAAAGTTGGTGTCGTTGGAAAGATATTTCCAAAGCGAACCCAACGGTTTCGGTTTCAGGAAAATCCGATGGTCGGATCTCCCGCACTAATCGTTTGAAATCACGGTTTCAAAACACGAACTGCAGCTTCGTTATTCGATTTATTTTAATTATATTTATATATATATAAATATAATCTATTCTTCGATTTCAAAACCATATTCTTTTCATACATTTGATAAAAATGATATTTTTATCCAGCAGACATTTATTTCGACACTTCACTATTTTTAACAATTCATGTATATAATAAAAATGTGATTTTTATTGTATAACATTTTATTTCAAAACACGACTATTTTATATAGTTCATATAGATGATAAAAATATGATTTTTATTATAAAACAATTTATTTCAAAACACGACTATTTTATATAGTTCATATAGATGATAAAAATATGATTTTTATTATAAAACAATTTATTTCAAACACGAATACCATTCAACACATGAATTTCTATTCAACGAATGAATTTCTATTCAACACATGAATGTTTTCTATAGTTTGTATATATAAAATAAAAATGTGATTTTTATTGTTAAAACAATTTATTTAAAACACGAATACCATTCAACACATGAATTTCTATTCAATGAATGAATTTCTATTCAACACATGAATGTTTTCTATAGTTCGTATATATACAATAAAAATGTGATTTTTATTGTTAAAACAATTTATTTAAATATGAATGTCGTTCAACACATGAATTCCTATTCAACACATGTATATAGTTTCAACACATGAAAATAATTCTAACACATGAATATTATTCAAAATTTCGGTAGCATAACGGCAGGGTAGTTAAAACCGGGGCCGTCCCTAGTACGGCTCCTCGCTCTACCTTAAAGCCTCGTAGCTTTTGCCAATGGGGATTTCATGCATCTAGTTCGCACGCAGGCAGCATGTATATTTTTTTCTTTCTTTTCCACAAACTAATCCTATGTGGTTTCAACCAAATAATTCTCAACCACAAACGGGTATTTTTCAACCACAATCAATCAATTTCAACCACAAACAATTCAAATCAACCATTCGCTATCAACCAATTTTCACACCAATCACAACCAATAAATATCGTCCATGGTTTGTGGACGAGGGGTGTGTATATATATATATATTTATATATTTATATAAGTATATTTCACTTCTATTTCAACACATACATAATTTTTAAAACGCATATATAACTTTTACATCGAACGTACAACTTATACAACGCTTATACATGAGGTGTACAATGCTTATATAACTCATACATCGACTATATAATTTATACATCGTCGTTTTCCATATCGTTTATAATTCAGAAATCACACATTGGGTTCCACTCCACCAAAAATAGTAGAAGGCTCAGAAAAATATCCGGACTCTTCTAGAATGTAGAAGACGTCCACACGAGTCCACTTTCTCTTGTTTCATTGAATTTCATCAACAAACGAAAAAGATATGATTTTTACAGTGAAATAAAAAACCGTAGCGCTTTAAAGTGCTATAATATAGTTTAAAATTAAATCAGTCGTTACCTTTCAAAGTTGTTCAAAACTAGGTTTTCGATTTACGTCCAAACCGTGCAACGATTCGTCAATCGGTCACTGCCACGTGGAAGAGCTTCGAAATCTGCTCCAGGGGGTGCCAACCGCGTCAGGCCCGATGGTCGGAGGAAGGCCCGATTCAGCTCGAAACAGGGTGACTTTCGAGGCTTGGATTTCACGATCGAAGCAACGATAGATGATGAATCTTATATGGATTTGAAGCTGATGGGATGATCTACAAATTCCTCAACTACACCGTTCGATTTTTTAATGTGGATCGAAAGATATGGAGGAGAGAAGGTGGGCATTGCTTTCCGCTGTCGACGAGAGGGGTTACGGGGAGAGAGAATCTGATGTGGCCCAATGAATTTTTTTATATTTATAAATTTTAAAAAATCCAAAAATACCCCCTATCTCATACGAACTCCAATCCAAACCCAATGACTGTCGTCCCTTGCTAAATACCCCCATTCCGAACACAATGAGATATGTTTCGAAGGCCCATTCGACTGTTTCAGTCAGTTTTCTTTCAAATTAAAATATAAAACATTCAATATTTAATTTGAACGTACATTTCAATTTGCCGGGGCCACATACTGATTCTAAAAATTCCCGAAAAATAAATCTAGCTATGTTTTAATGATACGGTCCCAACAAAACTAGTTCCGTCGAATTCTGAGATCGTTTGAAAAATGACCCTTTTCTGGTCGACCCAATTTAATAGAAATCGACCAAACACATTTTCCTTTGCCACGCTCACATACTAGCTTCAAAAATTATGAAATTTGAAACCTAGCAATAATTTGACATCCCGGATCCAAAAAAAGTGGTTTCGTCGAATTCTGAGGTCGTTTGCAAAATGGCCTTTTTCACGGGCTATGTAAACTCTATAGCGACCTTTCTGAAAATTCATTTGGCCATAACTTTTGCTTCCCGGTACAGTCAGTCAAAGTTTGAATTCAAATTTTGAAACTACCAGGCCATTTCAGGCCTTGTTTATAATTAGAATTAATTATATTTATTTTCAAACATCGATTCAAACTTACTTTTCATCGTTATTATTTAAAATATTTATTTTAAACATTTAAAATCCACTAAAATAGCCAATTTAAAATTTTTAAATTGGTTCAGATTTTCCGGGTTGTTACAATAAAGGAAATTAGTTAATAAGGAAATAAAATGTGTAGACTAGTCGTTCGAGAAAGGTTAAGGTTTAATTCGGAATTTGTTTACATGTGGGAAATTAATTAAATTAGTATACTTCGGTAATTGAAATTTTATTTGTTTTACATTGAAAAACAGTGAAATGTAGGAACCACTGTACAATCTACATAATAGACTTCATCGGGTATTCAGCGCAAATAAACACCCTGGTGAGTAATTCTCACTTATAAAATTTATTTAAATTTATTTTTATAGTTAAAAATATATTGATGGTTGTTCGGTTGCATTAAAATATTTTTTGGCAGTTAAAAATATACTTGTTATGTAGGATTGGTGTTGTGGCTATTATATATATATTGGTGGTTGGATACCCCCAGTACCATTAGCAGATGACCCTATACGCCCCAAGCTATAATAGTGGATGACCTTCTATACCGCGATATCCTGCCTCGAAGCAGGATGAGTATTATTTATGTTAACTAACGTCTGTGGATGCAGGGAAACAAGTTGGAGGGATCCAACTGGATTCCTCAAAAATATTATTATTTGTTTGTTTCACATATATTATTGTATGTGATGTGTTGATTGATCATTGAGCAGTTTGATTGTTCAAATATCACGGGGGCTAAAATGTTGTGATGGCCGGGAATTTCGCTCGATCCGAATCAGTCGTTAAACCGATCTAGACCATTCGAAACCCCTGATCGTTTGAGAACAGGACAAATCAGAACGCAGATGGAAGAACATTTCATTGTATATTACAACAATTCCATCAGATACAAGAATATACAGAGTATAAATGAATAAATTACATTCGATAAATATCATAAATTACAATACAGTACTGCAGCGGAAAAATAATACAAAACACAACTGAAGGTGATATACGGATACAGAGCTTTCCGGATATCATTCCAGCTGTAAACCAGGATCCTGTGGATATAAATCTGCAAAACCAAAACTACTAGCTGCCCGTGTCGAAAATAGGGGCACCCAGAGTTTAGGTTAAAGCAATAAACTCCAGGTCAGTCATGTGACTGGTGTGAGAACTAAAACAGTTATTAATATTGGTTTTAAAGTTCGGCAAATCAAGGGACCACGCCGTATAACACGGAACGGGTTTCCTCCCAAGAATACCAGTGCATAGAATAAACAACGCAATGCTTTTTCGAAAAATGAAGCTATTATAAGACCCAGGTCCCATCACACAATGCAACGCAAGCCGGAGGATAGGGTTTTCCCTTATAATAGCCAAACATGCTTGGTACGTTTAAAACAAATCATTTGATACTATAATAAGTGTATAGTGTCAAAACAATTTCAATCATAAATATAAATCATAGACGGCATAGCATCCCATGCTACCATGTCGCCATACTAGGCTCTACAAATAAAGCCGAAATATCTCGTATTGGAAATTGGATTTCCGTCATGATTCGAGGCAAGGGGCAAGCTCCTCTCCGCTTCGAGACACTCTAGCAAATGCTCAGGACTACGCACTCTGGGCAGCCACTGGATCGGTTGGGCCGGTCCTCTCTTACGTTTGAGGATTAGTTATTCCTGAACACACGTTTCCCGATCCTTACAGACCTATAATCGAGGCGCCTCATTCCAACAACCACAAAGGTGAAAAGTATATAAATGTCAGGGCTGGTAAGTCACTGACACCACCAAAGCTAGAAAGAAACGGCGTGTTCTCCCAACGGTCCGTATCCCATTTTTAACTCATACCGAGGTGTGAGGCTCGCGAATCCATGCTATACACAAAGCTGCCACGTAGGCCGTGCTTTGATCATCAACCAAAAGACTTTGCTTTTCAACAGAAGCCTTGATCTATGCAACTCAGCATGCCACACAGGCAATTCATGCCATGCGATTGATATCTATCGATATATAACCTCTAAGCTCGTACGTCTCAGAGAAGGGCTGTAAGCAAGAGAATAAATTCTCCGCCTCCAAACAGATATATATTTAACAGAAATATATCAACATAGAATAAAATCCAATGTCAGACACACAATCCATTTACAAGTTCGTTCTGGGCCTGAACGAAACCGGAGGCACTTTCCTCGCATATCCATCCATCTCTAAGTACTTCTGGACGACCACCAATTGATTCCCTCATCTTGGGTGTACAGCCCAATCAAGATCATCAGTAATCACCCAAACGATGTGAAGACTTCCGGTCTTCAACCACCGTCTTCATCTTTGACATATCGTCGAATCGGTTATTCAGAATGGGTATAAACCCGGCCTTTCCGAACAACCCGCATATATTAAAAACAAATGTTACACAAACACAACATACGCCTCATTCCAATTCCACGTTCTTAGGGAAAGGTTCCCATTAATTTTATCCAAGATAAATTCTTTAAAATTTATCCTTTAATCTTCCTTTGGATGTCATTTCAAACCAAATTATGGTTTTTCCAAACTAGTCGAGATAGCGAACCACACCGAAGTAATTATTTATTTTATTTCCCAATCCCAACCTATTCATCCCATGAAGCAAAACTGGTAATACTCCATATCTAACGCCACGGTGTTATCGGTAAAATTAATTACCATTTCACGTTCAAATCTAATTAAAGATTTAGCTATCGCTTTGGAGCAAAACTGGCGATACTCCATTCTCGCTCATTTACCAAATTTGATAATTTAAATTATCAATTCACATTTTAATCTAATTGCAGATTCATTTAAACTCCTTTTACGGGGCTAGAGAACTAATGTCATTTAAAACACAGTTCACGACAAACCCAAATCACATTCTATTTATTTATCGGGTTAAAGAACAAGTGTCATTTAAAACACCTTTCACGATAAACCCACAAATCAATTCTATTTAAAACCCATTTCAAATCCAATTTATTTATTTGAAAATAAACGGGTTTAATTTTAGTTCAAAACTAGTTCATTTCGATAAAAATCTATTTTTATCTTTTCAAATATGGAGTTTTTCATCCCAATTTTTCCCAAATCATTTCTTATTATTTTACACAAATTACTACTATTTTTAATAATTTTATCAAGGCCCGTACAATCGATTTCCATCAACGGCCATCGAACTGCACTTACAGCGACCTTCTCCAAATTTGATTTGGACGTATCTCCAAATCAAACCGTTAGATTTCAAATTTCTAATATTCGTTAGAAATCTCTTTTCGATACGAACCCAACGGTTCCGGTTTTAGGAGAATCCGACGGTCGTATCTCCCGTAATGTCCGATTGAAATAAATGGTCGAAATTCCCGAACTGCCGCGGCGCGGCGCGTTCTATTCAGGCCATTATATTATATATATAATATATATTTCGTCGATTTCTATTTAAAACGAATTATATAAATAGTTTTAAATTCGTTTCAAAAACAATTTCAACTTCCATTTCATCAAATCAAAATTGAATTTTTCCTTATAAATTCGTTTTAAAATTCATTTCTATTCAATTCAAATTTCAATTCAATTTGAATTCAATTCAATTCGTTTTCAATTCAATTCGAATTCGTTTTCAATTCAATTCAAATTCGTTGTATATTCAATTCATTTCAAATTCGTTTTCAATTCGAATCAAATTCGTTGTATATTCAATTCATTTCGAATTCGTTTTATATTCAATTAAATTCAAATTGGTCTTCTATTCGATTCAATTCCAAATTGGTTTTCTATTCGACTAAATTCGAATTCGTTTTCAATTCGAATCAAATTCGTTTTCTTTTCAATTCAATTCAAATTCGTTTTTAAATTCAAAACGAATATGATCGATATAAATATCTTTCATGTCAAAATAGCGCATCACTAATCAACACGGCTTTATATTCAACAAATGGATCTATATTTCTTTCAATACACGACTCTATATCTTTGTCAACACACGACTAGTCTCAGCGACCGAGTACCGTCCACGTGTGACTACTTTTGTTATTTGATATATTTTATGAAAATTAAGGTATCTATCGTTTGATATTAAATCAGACTCCAACCGTAAATTAGTAAGAGAACGATTCCCTGAATATTAACCCTGAAGGCCGAAACCAACATCAGATTAATATCCAGGAGACCACTCTTCTTATCTACTTTCCAGTTAGTTTCTAATTTTATATATGATAAAGTTGTAAATTTTATTATTAAAATATTTCGTTCAACACATGACTAATCTCAACGGATGAGTACGGTCAACACATGAACCTTTATTTTATAATGATAAAGATGTAAATTTTATTGTTAAAATATTTCGTTCAACACATGACTAATCTCAATGGATGAGTACGGTCAACACATAAATCTTTATTTTATAATGATAAAGATCTAAATTTTATTGTTAAAATATTTCGTTCAACACATGACTAATCTCAACGGATGAATACGGTCAACACATGAACCTTTATTTTATAATGATAAAGATGTAAATTTTATTGTTAAAATATTTCGTTCAACACATGACTAATCTCAACGGATGAGTACGGTCAACACATGAACCTTTATTTTATAATGATAAAGATGTAAATTTTATTGTTAAAGTATTTCGTTTAACACACGACTAATCTCAACGGATGAGTACGGTCAACACATGAACCTAAAGATGTAAATTTTATTGTTAAAATATTTCGTTCAACACATGACTAATCTCAACGGATGAGTACAGTCAACACATGAACCTTTATTTTATAATGATAAAGATGTAAATTTTTTTGTTAAAATATTTCGTTCAACACATGACTAATCTCAACGGGTGAGTACGGTCAACACAAGAACCTTTATTTTATAATATTCTTTATCTTCTAAATTGGAATGAGGCCCAATAAATCACCATATAATATTAATTACATGGATTTTCATACATCACACGTGTATAATAGCATTGAAAAATAATCAACCATCAACCAAAGTGCACTACACTGTATAAGCATCAAGTATAGATATCTAACGCTTATAACAGCCTGTCAATCAATCGATCGACATATTTAATCAATCAGGATGAGTGAACTTCTAATTTCATCCCAACACCCGTGTGGGGTTTCAAACAATCAAACACATATTTTATTTGTGCAGTTGGGCGATGTGTAAATTTTATCGTCCCAATCAATGTCCTTCAAATAGGTGTACATAAACAAACCGTCCGGTTTGTAAATGAATATTTATTTATTCACATTCACGTTAAAAATTATAATTTTAACGATAAAATATTTTATTTTAACACATGAATTTTTATTCAGTTCATTTACAAAATAAAAATGATGTTTTTATTTTTCTAACTTTTTTTAGAAAATTTCGGCGGCATAACGGCACGATACTAGAAACGGGACAAGGCCTAGCCTTATCCCCGGTCTAGTGAAAGCCCACGCCATTCACACGTCAATCAAATCTATTCCATTTCACCAAACAATTCAAATCAAATAAACTAACCAACTACAACCAAACAATTTAACAAACAAGCCATCCATGGTCTGTGGATGACGGGTGTCGGGTGCTACTAAACACCGTCTGCATCCTAGTATATATATATAACTAGAAAAAGAAATTGAAGAGTGAGAAATTCTCACCAATAGCTATGCCAACTTCACGCCACTTCAAATGTAGAAGTCTTCGTCATTTTCGCCTTTTAGTCATCTTCGTTGGCCATATTCTCAACATATGTAAAAATTGAATTTTTACTTCGCTGTTCAATATATAAAAATCGAATTTTTACTTCGCTATTCTATATATAAAAATCGAATTTTTACTTCGCTATTCTATATATAAAAATCGAATTTTTACTTCGCTATTCAGTATATAAAAATGGAATTTTTACTTCGCTATTCAATATATAAAAATCCTATTTTTATAATCACGCTATTTGGATAAAAATTCTATTTTTTCATTGCTACTATATAGATAAAAATTATATTTTTACCTCGCTATTCTCTATATAAAGGTTTCGCCTTTTCAAATATATCATTATAAAAATCACATTTTTATTTTTCTACACATATAAAGATGATATTTCTAATATTCCTATCATGTAAAAATTATATTTTTAATTCTGTACATAAACAAAAATCATATTTTTACATCTTCTATATGGTAAAGATTATATTTTTAATACTTTAAAAATATAAAAATCATATTTTTATTACTTAAAAATATAAAAATCATATTTTTATTATCCTCTTCATTCTATTTATCTAAATCTAACTTTGCTATTTTAAAAATCTAACTTTGCTAATCATATATAAAAGAAATAAATAAATTAAATTAAAATAAATAAAACTTACTGTTAATCGTCGAATCAGGATGGAGGGCAGGTGGTTGAACGTGGCTCGAGGTCGTCGCAGGGGCTTCATCGGGAGAGACGGGCGCGGGGGTTGACTGGGTGGAGGCATAGGTGGTCGCCGGCATCGGGGGGGGGGGGGGGGCTTCGAATCGGCCACAGCGCATAGGGTAGGGGTCGGGGGGTGCTGCGGTCGAGGCAGAGGAGGAAGAAGGTGAAGCAGCGGCGGCGGCATCACAGGAGGGGGGATCCGCGCTAGAGGCGGCGGCGGGCATCGTCGTCGATGACGAGAGAGGGGCGCTCGATCGTCTGGGGTTTTCGATTTTTTTTTTCGTTTCTGATTCGAACTGAAGGGGGGGGGCAGAAATTATAGAAGGAGAAGGGGAGAGGAAAGTTTTTTTTTTTATTTTTTTTATTATTTTTAATTTCAAAAAGTTGACTTTTACATACGACCTCTAAACGAGGCCCACCGCCTATCGTCCATAGCGTTTCACCCCCAATCGGAACACAATGGGATATGTATCGTAAGCTGATTCGATCGTTTCAATCAGTTTCCGTCAAAATCGACATATAACTCTATATATTGAATTTGAACGCGCATTTCAATTTACCGGGGTCACATACTAACTCGAAAAATTCCATAAAAATATTTTCTAGCTTCGTATTGACGATACGGTCTTAACAAAACTAGTTTCATCGAATTCTGAGACCGTTGGAAAAATGGTCAATTTCCAGTCGATTAAAATCAACTGAAACTGGTCAAACGCGTTTTCCTTTGCCACCCTCACATATTTATTCGAAAAATTATGAAATTTGGAATCTAGCAATAATTTGACATCACGGATCCAACAAAAGTTGTTTCGTCGAAATCCGAGGTCGTTTGCAAAATTCCCATTTTTAAGGGCATGAATTCCATAGCGACTATTCAGAATTTACAACTGGACATATCTTTTGATTCCCGCTATGAAATTTTGATTTTTCGGATTCGTTGGAAAGATTTTATCAATTAGATCCTAATGTTTTTGGTTTCACTAAAATCCGGATTGTTTTGCACCCGGTACATTCAATTGAAGTTTGAAATCGAATTATCGAACTACCGCGCCATTTTCAATTCTATTTATAATTATATATAAATATTTATATTCTAACGACGGCGTATATAATCTATACATTCGAATTCCATTCAAAATAAATTTCTCGTCGATATTATTTAAAATAATTCATTTTAAATATAGAAAATTCGCTAAAATTGCCAAAATAAAAATTTTAAACTGGCCCAGATTTTCGGGTTGTTACAATCTCCCCCACTTAAAACTTTTTGTCCCCGAAAAGGAACAAAGTAGAAAGTGGTTTGAATAATCAACTCTACCTTCAATCTGGCTTCCATTCTCCAACTTTTCAGTTTCTGAGCATTCTCAAATTTTCAAAAATTTGGCTAACACCCTAAATTTTCGAAAAATTTCGCCATAACCTCCCCTGCACCGGGAGCCACGGGAAAATCCCGAAATTGCCATATAGGCCTTCTGATCTCAAAAAGAAAAAGAAAAGGCCAGGCGGCTAGCCAACAGGCTCATAAAATCATCATCACCCAAACAAAACAGTAAATTATAGTAAATATGTACCTATTTGTCGGGCAAACAAATTTTATTCTTCGGCTCTAGCCTCCTTGCTATGACCTGTTCAATGTAAGTACATGTATATGCAAGCAAATGCGACCAAATTTTCAATACAATTCTATATTTGATGCAATTAGTAATAATGGTTCAAAATTATCAAACAAATAAACAAACAACACAAACATCAATCAATTAGTGAATTAGAGTTTCAAATTCATAATTTTGATATATATACAGAAATCATGTTTTGATGCCAATACACAACAAATAAATTTTTCTATATAAGTTTTGGTTCTCACACCAGTCTAATGGAAATATATAGATATCACACCTTCGAAACACGAACAAAAATACTGGTGATGGCGCGCCATCATCAGAATCATGTCCTGGCAACTAGAATGTGACTCTATATCTATCTAATATATTAAAACTTCGAATATACGTTCATGATGCGTATATGCAAAATCTTTATATATTGGATTGCCCAGATTCAATATAAATAAATATTCAAATACGAATAAAGCGATTTAAATTTCAAAACAAAATTGTTTTCATTTGAAAAATATACTCTTCACACTCGTTCTAGGACACTACTGATCCTATCTCTAACGAGTCATTCTAATTGGATGTTACTAATCCAATATCTGATGAATTCTTTCGTATGGTTCTAATGTGTCTTGTTCTCGAGCTCTGTAAACCAAAGCTCTGATACCAAATGTGACGGCCGGGAAATTTCGCTCGATCCGAATCAGTCGTTAAACCGATCTAGACCATTCGAAACCCCTGATCGTTTGAGAACAGGACAAATCAGAATGCAGACGGAAGAACATTTCATTGTATATTACAACAATTCCATCAGATACAAGAATATATAGAGTATAAATGAATAAATTACTTTCGATAAATATCAGAGATTACAATACAGTACTGCAGCGGAAAAATAATACAAAACACAACTGAAGGTGATATACGGATACAGAGCTTTCCGGATATCATTCCAGCTGTAAACCAGGATCCTGTGGATATAAATCTGCAAAACCAAAACTACTAGCTGCCCGTGTCGAAAATAGGGGCACCCAGAGTTTAGGTTAAAGCAATAAACTCCAGGTCAGTAATGTGACTGGTTTGAGAACTAAAACAGTTATTAATATTGGTTTTAAAGTTTGGCAAATCAAGGGACCATGCCGTATAACATGGAACGGGTTTCCTCCCAAGAATACCAGTGCATAGAATAAACAACGCAATGCTTTTTCGAAAAATGAAGCTATTATAAGACCCAGGTCCCATCACACAATGCAACGCAAGCCGGAGGATAGGGTTTTCCCTTATAATAGCCAAACTTGCTTGGTACGTTTAAAACAAATCATTTGATACTATAATAAATGTATAGTGTCAAAACAATTTCAATCATAAATATAAATCATAGACGACATAGCATCCCATGCTACTATGTCGCCATGCTAGGCTCTACAAATAAAGCCGAAATATCTCGTATTGGAAATTGGATTTCCGTCATGAGTCGAGGCAAGGGGCAAGCTCCTCTCCGCTTCGAGACACTCTAGCAAATGCTCAGGACTACGCACTCTGGGCAGCCACTGGATCGGTTGGGCCGGTCCTCTCTTACGTTTGAGGATTAGTTATTCCTGAACACACGTTTCCCGGTCCTTACAGACCTATAATCGAGGCGCCTCATTCCAACAACCACAAAGGTGAAAAGTATATAAATGTCAGGGCTGGTAAGTCACTGACACCACCAAAGCTAGAAAGAAACGTCGTGTTCTCCCAACGGTCCGTATCCCGTTTTTAACTCATACCGAGGTGTGAGGCTCGCGAATCCACACTATACACAAAGCTGCCACGTAGGCCGTGCTTTGATCATCAACCACAAGACTTTGCTTTTCAACAGAAGCCTTGATCTATGCAACTCAGCGTGCCACACAGGCAATTCATGCCATGCGATTGATATCTATCGATATATAACCTCTAAGCTCGTACGTCTCAGAAAAGGGCGTTAAGCAAGAGAATAAATTCTCCGCCTCCAAACAGATATATATTTAACAGAAATATATCAACACAGAATAAAATCCAATGTCAGACACACAATCCATTTACAAGTTCGTTCTGGGCCTGAACGAAACCGGAGGCACTTTCCTCGCATATCCATCCATCTCCAAGTACGTCTGGACGACCACCAATTGATTCTCTCATCTTGGGTGTACAGCCCAATCAAGATCATCAGTAATCACCCAAACGATGTGAAGACTTCCGGTCTTCAACCACCGTCTTCATCTTTGACATATCGTCGAATCGGTTATTCAGAATGGGTATAAACCCGGCCTTTCCGAACAACCCGCGTATATTAAAAACAAATGTTACACAAACACAACATACGCCTCATTCCAATTCCACATTCTTAGGGAAAGGTTCCCATTAATTTTATCCAAGATAAATTCTTTAAAATTTATCCTTTAATCTTCCTTTGGATGTCATTTCAAAACAAATTATGGTTTTTCCAAACTAGTCGAGATTAGCGAACCACACCGAAGTAATTATTTATTTTATTTCCCAATCCCAACCTTTTCATCCCATGAAGCAAAACTGGTAATACTCCATATCTAACGCCACAGTGTTATCGGTAAAATTAATTACCATTTCACGTTCAAATCTAATTAAAGATTTAGCTATCGCTTTTGAGCAAAACTGGCGATACTCCATTCTCGCTCATTTACCAAATTTGATAATTTAAATTATCAATTCACATTTTAATCTAATTGCAGATTCATTAAAACTCCTTTTACGGGGTTAGAGAACTAATGTCATTTAAAACACAGTTCACGACAAACCCAAATCACATTCTATTTATTTATCGGGTTAAAGAACAAGTGTCATTTAAAACACCCTTCACGATAAACCCACAAATCAATTCTATTTAAAACCCATTTCACATCCAATTTATTTATTTGAAAATAAACGGGTTTAATTTTAGTTCAAAACTAGTTCATTTCGATAAAAATCTATTTTTATCTTTTCAAGTATGGAGTTTTTCATCCTAATTTTTCCCAAATCATTTCTCCTGATTTTACACAAATTACTACTATTTTTAATAATTTTATCAAGGCCCGTACAGTCGATTTCCATCAACGGCCATCGAACTGCACTTACACCGACCTTTTCCAAATTTGATTTGGACATATCTCCAAATCCAACCGTTAGATTTCAAATTTCTAATATTCGTTAGAAAGCTCTTTTCGATACGAACCCAACGGTTCCGGTTTTAGGAGAATCCGACGGTCGGATCTCCCATAATGTCCGATTTAAATAAATGGTAGAAATTCACGAACTGCCGCAGCGCGGCGCGTTCTATTCAGGCCATTATATTATATATATAATATATATAGTATATATTTCGTCGATTTCTATTTAAAACGAATTATATAAATAGTTTTAAATTCGTTTCATAAACAATTTCAACTTCCATTTCAATTCAAATCAAAATTGAAATTTTCCTTATAAATTCGTTTTAAAATTCATTTCTATTCAATTCAAATTTCAATTCAATTTGAATTCAATTCAATTCGTTTTCAATTCAATTCGAATTCGTTTTCAATTCAATTCAAATTCGTTGTATATTCAATTCATTTCAAATTCGTTTTCAATTCGAATCAAATTCGTTGTATATTCAATTCATTTCGAATTCGTTTTATATTCAATTAAATTCAAATTGGTCTTCTATTCGATTCAATTCCAATTTGGTTTTCTATTCGACTAAATTCGAATTCGTTTTCAATTCGAATCAAATTCGTTTTCTTTTCAATTCAATTCAAATTCGTTTTTAAATTCAAAACGAATATGATCGATATAAATATCGTTCACGTCAAAATAGCGCATCACTAATCAACACGGCTTTATATTCAACAAATGGATCTATATTTCTTTCAATACAAGACTCTATATCTTTGTCAACACACGAATAGTCTCAGCGACTGAGTACTGTCCATGTGTGACTATTTTTGTTATTTGATATATTTTATGAAAATTAAAGTATCTATCGTTTGATATTAAATCAGACTCCAACCGAAAATTAGTAAGAGAACGATTCCCTGAATATTAACCCCGAAGGCCGAAACCAACATACGATTAATATCCAGGAGACCACTCTTCTTATCTACTTTCCAGTTAGTGTAACACCCTGTATTTCTGTTAATACTAATATTCACAAATTAAAAGAATTAATATTGAGAATTTGCACGAAATAGCCTTAAAAAGGCATATAACAAATTTGAGATATGTGAATTGCCTTAAAAGGCGAAAAATGGAATTAAGACATTAATTGGAAAATTAATGTGTAGAAATGGTCATAAGTTAATTATGGATTAATTTGAATTCATGAATAGGTGCGTGTGTATATATATATATTTATATATATATGGGCAGTTAATGTAAACATGAATAGAAGTTTATTAATTTGCTGAGTGTTTGCTGAGTCACTTCTGACTCATTGCTGAGTCAATAAGATAAACCCCATCTTGTCTGAATGGCTGCGGTTATTTCTAGGTTAAATCTAATGGCCTAAATGAATCCTAACATCTATAAATAAGTGGGTAGACTCTAACCCTAAATCACTTGAAAAATTGGAGAGCTACCGACATGCCGTTGCCATGGAGTTCAGCATAGCCGTCACAAACTAAAGAAGAAGAAGGCCTAATCTACAAACTAAATCTACTTAAACCAAATCAAAAGCTCTCTCTCTTTCTATTTCTCTTCTTTAAAATTGTGAGTATGATGAATCTCACAATATTATTATAAAATAATTTGATTAAGTTATGAATGGATCACAAGAAAGTGATATGAATTGTTATGTATTTGTAAATTATGTTGTGGATCTCTTGTTATGCTATTATGTTATCATATATATGTTGTTATGTTGTAGTGATTATGTTGTAAATAATCCTATGCTATGTCATATGTGATTAATCATGCTATGCTATGTTATAAATCATGTTATGCCATGTTGTAAATCATGCTATGCTATGTTGTAAATCATATCATGCTATGTTGCAAATTATGATATGCTATGTTGTAAATCTTATATATGTGATAGATCTCATGTTATCACATATGTTGAAATACTTATGTTATATGATAATGATGTCATGTTAAGTTGTGTTGAATCATACAAGTTGTAAAATCATGATGTTAGTATTTATGCGAATTGGATCATGTTTAAAGTTTATGTTTTTTTATAATAGATCTTGATTATGGGAATTTGCCTATTGAGTTAGGTGTACCCATATACATGAATCTACAAATTAATTGGATCTTGAATATGGGAATTTGCCTATTAAGTTAGGTGTACCCATATACATGAATCTATGATTAAATGAATTTTGATTTTTGGGAATTTGCCTATTGAGTTAGGTGTACCCATATAAAACCATATTGTTAATGATGTTGATTCACACATGTCCTATACAAGTTTATGAAATTTGATCAAAATCATATTATGTGAATTATGAATAAGTTGACACCCTTAGATCCATGACATGTATAACCTTATGCAAGTTGTAATGTATGCAAGTTTTACCCCTTGTTATGATTTATTTAGTCACATATATATGTTGTTGTTGTGAATATTTTCTTTTATGCTATGAGTTAGACTAATCGGGTCTAGCATACATTTTGCGAATAAACGTTCAAACGTGGGGTAGGGGTAATATTAGGAAATTAATAAATTGGGGTGCAATTGATATGATTTTGCATGCCTTAAATGGATGTCCATAATTGAGTCAATTATGGACATTGTTAAATTTGGAATTAATTAATAATTCAAGTAGGGAATTATTAAAATTGGGGAAAGTGGATTATTAATAATAATCAACGCTTAGGACACGAGGTTGGACCCGTTTGTGATGTAAACCTGCCCGGACCCGCCCGGCAAATCCAGTAGTCACAAATGTCGGCCCAATGTGAGAGGTCCTAGGCCCAAACTAAAGCATAACAGTTGTAAAGACACGAGGTTAGACTCTTTTATGGTGTAAGACTGCCCGGACCCGCCCAGAAAATCCAGCTGCCATAAATGCCAGTCTAATGTGAGAGGTCTTTATGAGGTTATGGCCTTAATGAATTAAGAAATACTTAGCCAGATAATCATGTAAGGTGGGACATGGGGGTTAAGTAGGTGCCTTGGGTGGCATGAGGAATCTAGTGGTTGCCTTTAGAGGCATTTGAAATACGATTAGACTTAATGAAATACACATGTAAATGAACATGACTAAGTGGGTTAAGTGGATGGACTAATGGGACAAGCTTAGGTGGAATGCTTATGGGAAATAATGGGGGCCCATTTCAACCAGTATCCCAAAACGTATCTTTGTGGACTCGACCCAAGTCGAGGACGGGACACGCATACTGGGTTTGACTATAAGAGGCCAAAACAGGGAGCATCGGCAACGCAAGTCCAACGGGTTTCATATGCGTGTGTGGACCCGGGCTGGTAGGTAAGACGTTGTTGCATCGTGTAGGTATAAGCCGTGCATCTCCGTTATATCGGGTTGCCACTTTAGGGGAATGATACACCTCACTGTGGGGCCAGCATGGGTATCTACGAGTAGGGAGCCGATCGAAAAATGGAAAGTGGGGTACACCTAGTGGAGATAGGGGCAGGCAGCACCTATGTAGTCAGCTAGGAGTACGTAAAGCCATTAAGAAAGTTTCTAAGTGAAGCTAAGAGGAATCAATCTTTAGGGTGACTGGTGTGGAGTAGTATAGTGTTTATACTTTAGTATTTAGGAGCGCCTATAACGTTTCCTTTAGCGATTGTCTATGTCCTTAATCTGCTCTTTCATAGACATTTCCTTGTTTTCCAGCTTATGCCTTAGTCCAGTTATTTTGATAATAGTATTGTAGAATTATCATACTCGCCAGACTTTATGTCTGACCCCCCCTCTTTTTCATCTTTTTTCTCCCTTCAGGTCCTCAGGTTGGGCCAAGTTCCAGTGGAGTCTGATTGGATTGCTTATCTCTTGGAAAGCTTGGACTGCTGAAGTTAAGTCCAGCTTGTTATCTTTCTTTTTAATGGCTATTTATGTAATGGGATTATGTACTTGTTTTATCAAGATAGATTTTGTACTTGACTTTGATTATGGTGTTATGATGTAATCAAACATGTTTTGACTTCTGCTGCAATTGAAATAAAGTTTTTAAATTTCCAAGTACTATTTTATATCTGTCTTGTTGAAATTTTACTGTTCTATATTCACCTAAAACCTCCATAGAAGTTAATGCATTCCCTTTGTGAGTGACATTAATGGACGTGGGGTGTTACACGTGGTATCAGAGCATAAGGTTACCAGAACAGATAAAATTTTTAGAAAAATATTTTTCTAAAGTATTTTTGGAAGAAGTGCTTTCAAAAACATGTTATTTAGAGAAAGTTTTTATGAAAAACATAATCCCAAATAGCCATATCCTTATCTTTATCTTTCGAATTCTCCATTTTGAATCTTTCCTTTTTCGTTTCAACATGGCTGAAGATCTTAATCTCCCAGAAGGTGTGACAGTTCCAGGGTGGTTTAGGAGATATTTGGAGGCTAGGGCCACCACTGCAGGCCCAGCAGATGTTCCTCCACCCCTAGTTGCACCCATTCCTCCTCCTCCTCCTCGTGTTGACACTTTTGCAAAGACGTGCAAGGAATTTAAGGCTATGGGAGGAAAAACTTTTCAAGGGACTGAGACGTTTGTGGAGGCCAGAGACTGGCTTAAGGAGACTGAGGAATTGTTGGACATCTTTGAAGTGGAAGATGGGAGGAAAGTCCGTTTAGCTGCTTGGTTAATGAAGGGAGAGGTCTCGTTTTGGTGGGAGGTCACCAACGGGGAACGTCCAGTTGATTCATGGGCGGATTTCAGACGAAGGTTTGAGGCAAAGTTTCTTTCAAGGGCAGAGGAGAATTTAAATATGGAAAAATTCCTGACATTAAAGCAAGGGAGCTTATCAGTGAAGGAGTATGTCAATAAATTTAATCAGTTAGCAAGGTTTGGCTTGGAGTTGGTGAACACGCCAGAGAAGAAAGCTTTGAGGTTCGTTAGAGGCTTGAATGAACCGTTGCAAGGGTTGGCTATGACCCACATCCCTATGGGAGCCACCTTTGAAAGGCTAGTAGAAATGGCACTTATGCATGAGGATAAGGCAGTTGAAAAGAAAGGGGATCAGAAGAAACCCTAACAGCAAAATAAGAAGGGTGATAAAAACAATAATGGCAAAGGGAAGAAGAAATGCTTCAATTGTGGGACGCCTGGCCATCTCAGTAAAGATTGTAGAAAGAAAAAGAAGACTGGTTGTTTTCATTGTGGAGATGCGAGACATTTGGTGAAGGACTGCCCAAAGAAGGGGCAGAGGGCAGGGTCTACCTCGGGAGGACAGGTGCAGGCTCTTATGGCACCAGGGCAGGCAAGGGGGTAAGTTCAGGCTATTGCGGCCCCACCGCTGCAAGAAAGAGGTAGAACAATTTCTGTTGAAAGCTTAGTTTTTCTGTTTGATCATCCTGTCCGTACCTTATTCGATTCTGGCGCATCTCATTCGTTTATCTCTGCATCATTAGTTGAATTACTGCACTTGAACACCAGTTTAGTAGAGGATCCCTTGGTTGTTTCAAATCCAATTGGGGGTTCGGCTCATTTGACCATGATATGTTTGGATTTGAAAATCTCTATACTTAGCGTTGAATTTAGATGTGATGCTTATGTATTGGGCTTCACGGGCTATGGGCTAATTTTAGGAATGGATTGGTTATCTAGAAATGGGGTCATTCTTGATTGTGAAAGGAGAGTAGTTAGGCTTGTGACTCGCCTTGGTAATGCTCTCGACATCTTTTGTAGTCCCATAAATTCCGTTATGCCAAGTTATCTTGAATCGCTTGACGCGTCTGTAGAGAATCTGCGAATGGTAGAGGTGGTCCGGGAATATCCGGATGTGTTTGAGGAGGTGAAGGGCTTACCTCCAAAGCGGGAGATAGACTTTCGAATTTATTTTGTGGATAATGCTAAACCCGTATCTTTGCCAGTGCGCCACATGGCTCCTCATGAAAGGAGGGAACTCAATAAGCAAGTGAAGGAGTTGCTTGAGAAGGGGTTCATAAGACGTAGTATATCAGAGTGGGGTGCTCCAGTAGTATTTGCTACAAAGGCGGATGGGTCCCTTAGATTTGTGTGGACTATAAAGAACTAAACAAGCTTACTAAAAAGAACCGACACCCACTGCCGAGGATTGACGATCTCTTTGATCAGTTAGTTGGCGCCTCAGTGTTTTCGCAGTTGGACTTAGCCACTGGCTTTCATCAACTGAGAGTGGCTGAGGATAGTATAGATAAGACTGCTTTTAGGACTCCTGACGGATTCTATGAATGGCTAGTGATGCCCTTTGGTTTGACAAATGCCCCCGCATATTTTGTTGATTTGATGAGTAGGGTGTTTAGGGAGTACCTTAACAAATTCGTGGTAGTCTTTGTGGATGACATCTTAGTCTTTTCTAAGAAAGAAGAAGAGCATGCCCTACATCTTAGGGAAGTGTTGGAAACCCTTCGAGCGCATAACCTTAAGGCAAAATTTTCTAAGTGTCACTTCTGGAGGAAAGAAGTACGGTTCTTAGGGAACGTGGTTTCCAAGGAAGGGATAGCAGTGGATCCCGCAAAGGTGGTGGCCATCCAAGATTGGAAGGTCCCTAAAAATGTAACCGAAGTAAGAAGTTTCTTGGGGTTGGCTTGCTATTATAGGAAGTTTATCAAAGACTTCGCAAAAATATCAGCTCCATTAACACGGTTAACGAAGAAGAACCTGGTTTTTACATGGGACGAAGATTGTGATGATGCGTTCCAACATTTAAAGAGAGCCTCAACTTCAGCCCCAGTCTTAGTGCTGCCAGACGGGAATAAACCGTTTACCGTCTATACTGATGCTTGTGGGACGGGACTTGGCGCGGTCCTCATGCAAGAGGGAAGAGTAATAGCCTATGGTGGAAGGCAGTTGAGGGTTCATGAAAAGAATTACCCTACGCATGACCTTGAGTTAGCCGCAATTGTTTTCGCGCTTAAGTCTTGGCGTCACTATCTTCTTGGTGAGAAATTCGAACTGTTCACTGACCACAAATAATTAAAATACTTATTCTCTCAGAAGGATTTGAATTTAAGGCAGCAACGGTGGATGGAATTCCTAGCCTCCTACGATTTTGAAATAGCATATACCCCGGGCAAGGGTAACGTGGTAGCAGATGCCTTAAGTAGGAAAAGGTTGTCCTTGAGTCCGTTGTTTGTTGAACGACGAAGCTTAGAATTCATCTCCATGTTTGACTTTAGACCCTCTGTTGACCTAGTACCTGGTTTGTTAGAATCCTTGGAGGTTAGACCTACACTTCTAGGACGAGTTGGTGAGGCACAGCAAGATGACCCCCAGTTGGTTGAGATAGTAGAAAAGCTCAAAGGTGGGGAGTCGTCTAGCGATCTTCGTAGGTATACCCTAGACGATAAGGGTTGGTTACGAAGGGATAATAGACTTTGTGTACCACAAGACGAAGACTTAAGGAAGGCAATTCTTGATGATGCTCATCGCTCAAAGATGACCATTCATCCCGGCGGAGACAAGATGTACAAAGATATGAAGCGGGTTTTCTTTTGGGCCGGTATGAAAAAGGATGTGGCCGAGTACGTCGCTAGATGCTTGGTGTGCCAACGAGTAACAGCGGAACAAAAGAAACCCGGTGGGTTGCTTCACCCATTGGAAGTTCCACTATGGAAATGGGAAAGCGTCTCAATGGATTTTGTGGATGGATTACCAAGATCAAGGAAGCGTAATACGGGGATTTGGGTTATAGTAGATAGACTTACTAAGAGTGCCCATTTTATTCCCGTGAAAAGTAAGAGGACTGCTCCGTGGTTGGCTTCTGTATACATTAAAGAGATAGTTCGTTTGCACGGTATTCCTTCTAGTATAGTAAGCGACCGTGATCCCATCTTCACTAGCGAATTTTGGAAGAGTTTACAAGAGGCAGTTGGGACTCAGCTATGTTTGAGCACCGCATTTCATCCTCAGACGGACGGCCAGACCGAGAGGGTGAATCGTATTCTAGAGGATCTTTTAAGGCTTTGTATCCTAGACTTTGGGGGTACATGGGAAGAGCACCTTCCGTTGGTAGAATTCGCATATAATAATAGCTTTCAGTCTAGTATTGGCATGGCACCTTTCGAAGCTCTTTATGGAAGGCCTTGCCGTTCGCCTACATGTTGGTGTGAATCTACCGATAAAATCCTACTTGGGCCCGATATGGTTAGGGAAACCTCGGAGAAGATTGATTTGATTCGAAGGAGGATGAAAGCAGCACAAGATAGGCAGAAATTGTATGATGATAAGAGGAGGACAGATCTTGAGTTTGACATTGGGGACATGGTTTTTATCAAAGTGTCTCCGTTACGGAATGTTGTTCGCTTTGGGTCCGTTGGGAAATTAGCGCCAAGGTTTGTAGGGCCGTTTCCTATAAAAGACAGGATTGGGAAGATGGCGTATAGGGTGGAGTTGCCTGAGAAACTTAGTGGAGTACACGACGTATTCCATGTATCACATTTGAGGAAGTGTTTGCACAAGACCGCGGAGGTGGTAGAGCCGAGCTTGCTTAAAGAGGTGGAAATAGAGCGTGATGCAACAATTAGACGAGCTCCTACATGCATTCTTGGGTCGATGATCAAAAAGTTGAGGAATCGAGAGGTCAGACTAGTTAAAGTGCAATGGGGAGATGATGAGAGCAACACTACTTGGGAGACAGAAGGGGAGATGCGTTCGCTATACCCTTTTCTTTTTGAGGGTATGTCTTTTAATTTCTCCTTTATCGCTTAGCTTATCTTATCTTATCTTTAGTATGTCCTCTCATTAGTATCTTTGACCTTTAGTTAGGATAATCCTATGGTTGAAACATGTGTTTGAGACATGTTATGTATGATGGATGCAAAATGGATGCAAGTGGTTGCTCGTGGATGCATATATACACACACTTTATGCACTAGATCGGCTCAGTCACTACATATTGCATATTGCATAAATGAATGTATTTAGTATAATGGATTTATAATGGTTGTACCATCATATAGATGCTGCATTCGGTTGAATGGATGTGCACGCATATAGAAGTAGTTTGTAAGCAGTTAGGATCTTTTGCATACATAATGGATGCATGGCACTATCATGAATTGCATCAAGGAGGTCAACTGAATCAGTGGACCGCCTGATTTTGCATTAGATACGGACATAGACACACACTGTGCATTTAAACATGAAAGCATTAGAAGTCTATAAGGACAATGGATGCTAGTGTTTGATGACTGAGTAGATGGTTGATGATAGGATATAAACTTGAAGATTTCGGGGTCGAAATCCCTTAAGGAGGGGAGAATGTAACACCCCGTATTTCTGTTAATATAATATTCACAAATTAAAAGAATTAATATTGAGAATTTGCACGAAATAGCCTTAAAAAGGCATATAACAAATTTGAGATATGTGAATTGCCTTAAAAGGCGAAAAATGGAATTAAGACATTAATTGGAAAATTAATGTGTAGAAATGGTCATAAGTTAATTATGGATTAATTTGAATTCATGAATAGGTGCGTGTATATATATATATATATATATATATTTACATATATATGGGCAGTTAATGTAAACATGAATAGAAGTTTATTAATTTGCTGAGTGTTTGCTGAGTCACTTCTGACTCATTGCTGAGTCAATAAGATAAACCCCATCTTGTCTGAATGGCTGCGGTTATTTCTAGGTTAAATCTAATGGCCTAAATGAATCCTAACATCTATAAATAAGTGGGTAGACTCTAACCCTAAATCACTTGAAAAATTGGAGAGCTACCGACATGCCGTTGCCATGGAGTTCAGCATAGCCGTCACAAACTAAAGAAGAAAAAGGCCTAATCTACAAACTAAATCTACTTAAACCAAATCAAAAGCTCTCTCTCTTTCTATTTCTCTTCTTTAAAATTATGAGTATGATGAATCTCACAATATTATTACAAAATAATTTGATTAAGTTATGAATGGATCACAAGAAAGTGATATGAATTGTTATGTATTTGTAAATTATGTTGTGGATCTCTTGTTATGCTATTATGTTATCATATATATGTTGTTATGTTGTAGTGATTATGTTGTAAATAATCCTATGCTATGTCATATGTGATTAATCATGCTATGCTATGTTATAAATCATGTTATGCCATGTTGTAAATCATGCTATGCTATGTTGTAAATAATATCATGCTATGTTGCAAATTATGACATGCTATGTTGTAAATCTTATATATGTTGTAGATCTCATATTATCACATATGTTGAAATACTTATGTTATATGATAATGATGTCATGTTAAGTTGTGTTGAATCATACAAGTTGTAAAATCATGATGATAGTATTTATGCGAATTGGATCATGTTTAAAGTTTATGTTTTTTTATAATAGATCTTGATTATGGGAATTTGCCTATTGAGTTAGGTGTACCCATATACATGAATCTACAAATTAATTGGATCTTGAATATGGGAATTTGCCTATTAAGTTAGGTGTAGCCATATACATGAATCTATGATTAAATGAATTTTGATTTTTGGGAATTTGCCTATTGAGTTAGGTGTACCCATATAAAACCATATTGTTAATGATGTTGATTCACACATGTCCTATACAAGTTTATGAAATTTGATCAAAATCATATTATGTGAATTATGAATAAGTTGACACCCTTAGATCCATGACATGTATAACCTTATGCAAGTTGTAATGTATGCAAGTTTTACCCCTTGTTATGATTTATTTAGTCACATATATATGTTGTTGTTGTGAATATTTTCTTTTATGCTATGAGTTAGACTAATCGGGTCTAGCATACATTTTGCGAATAAACGTTCAAACGTGGGGTAGGGGTAATATTAGGAAATTAATAAATTGGGGTGCAATTGATATGATTTTGCATGCCTTAAATGGATGTCCATAATTGAGTCAATTATTGACATTGTTAAATTTTGAATTAATTAATAATTCAAGTAGGGAATTATTAAAATTGGGGAAAGTGGATTATTAATAATAATCAACGCTTAGGACACGAGGTTGGACCCGTTTGTGACGTAAACCTGCCCGGACCCGCCCGGCAAATCCAGTAGTCACAAATGTCGGCCTAATGTGAGAGGTCCTAGGCCCAAACTAAAGCATAACAGTTGTAAAGACACGAGGTTAGACTCTTTTATGGTGTAAGACTGCCCGGACCCGCCCGGCAAATCCAACTGCCATAAATGCCAGTTTAATGTGAGAGGTCTTTATGAGGTTATGGCCTTAATGAATTAAGAAATACTTAGCCAGATAATCATGTAAGGTGGGACATGGGGGTTAAGTAGATGCCTTGGGTGGCATGAGGAATCTAGTGGTTGCCTTTAGAAGCATTTGAAATACGATTAGACTTAACCAAATACACATGTAAATGAACATGACTAAGTGGGTTAAGTGGATGGACTAATGGGACAAGCTTAGGTGGAATGCTTGTGGGAAATAATGGGGGCCCATTTCAACCAGTATCCCAAAACGTATCTTTGTGGGCTCGACCCAAGTCGAGGACGGGACACGCATACTGGGTTTGACTATAAGAGGCCAAAACAGGGAGCGGTGGCAACGCAAGTCCAACGGGTTTCATATGCGTGTGTGGACCCGGGCTGGTAGGTAAGACGTTGTTGCATCGTGTAGGTATAAGCCGTGCATCTCCGTTATATCGGGTTGCCACTTTAGGGGAATGATACACCCCACTATGGGGCCAGCACGGGTATCTACGAGTAGGGAGCCGATCGAAAAATGGAAAATGGGGTACACCTAGTGGAGATAGGGGCAGGCGGCACCTATGTAGTCAGCTAGGAGTACGTAAAGCCATTAAGAAAGTTTCTAAGTGAAGCTAAGTGGAATCAATCTTTAGGGTGACTGGTGTGGTGCAGTATAGTCGTTATCATTTAGTATTTAGGAGCGCCTATAACGTTTACTTTAGCGATTGTCTATGTCCTTAATCTTCTCTTTCATAGACATTTCCTTGTTTTCCAGCTTATGCCTTAGTCCAGTTATTTTGATAATTGTATTGTAGAATTATCATACACGCCAGACTTTATGTCTGACCCCCCCCCTCTTTTTCATCTTTTTTCTCCCTTCATGTCCTCAGGTTGGGCCGAGTTCCAGTGGAGTCTGATTGGATTGCTTATCTCTTGGAAAGCTTGGACTGCTGAAGTAAAGTCCAGCTTGTTATCTTTCTTTTTAATGGCTATTTATGTAATGGGATTATGTACTTGTTTTATCAAGATAGATTTTGTACTTGACTTTGATTTTGGTGTTATGATGTAATCAAACATGTTTTGACTTCTGCTGCAATTGAAATAAAGTTTTTAAATTTCCAAGTACTATTTTATATCTGTCTTGTTGAAATTTTACTGTTCTATATTCACCTAAAACCTCCATAGAAGTTAATGCATTCCCTTTGTGAGTGACATTAATGGACGTGGGGTGTTACAGTTAGTTTCTAATTTTATATATGATAAAGATGTAAATTTTATTATTAAAATATTTCGTTCAACACATGACTAATCTCAACGGATGAGTACGGTCAACACATGAACCTTTATTTTATAATGATAAAGATGTAAATTTTATTGTTAAAATATTTCGTTCAACACATGACTAATCTCAACGGATGAGTACGGTCAACACATGAACCTTTATTTTATAATGATAAAGATGTAAATTTTATTGTTAAAATATTTCATTCAACACATGACTAATCTCAACGGATGAGTACGGTCAACACATAAACCTTTATTTTATAATGATAAAGATGTAAATTTTATTGTTAAAATATTTCGTTCAACACATGACTAATCTCAACGGATGAGTACGGTCAACACATGAACCTTTATTTTATAATGATAAAGATGTAAATTTTATTGTTAAAATATTTCGTTCAACACATGACTAATCTCAACGGATGAGTATGGTCAACACATGAACCTTTATTTTATAATGATAAAGATGTAAATTTTATTGTTAAAATATTTCGTTCAACACATGACTAATCTCAACGGATGAGTACAGTCAACACATGAACCTTTATTTTATAATGATAAAGATGTAAATTTTATTGTTAAAATATTTCGTTCAACACATGACTAATCTCAACGGATGAGTACGGTCAACACATGAACCTTTATTTTATAATATTCTTTATCTTCTAAATTGGAATGAGGCCCAATCAATCACCATATAATATTAATTACATGGATTTTCATACATCACACGTGTATAATAGCATTGAAAAATAATCAACCATCAACCAAAATGCACTACACTGTATAAGCATCAAATATAGATATCTAACGCTTATAACAACCTGTCAATCAATCGATCGACATATTTAATCAATCAGGATGAGTGAACTTCAAATTTCATCCCAACACCCATGTGGGGTTTCAAACAATCAAACACAGATTTTATTTGTGCTGTTGGGCGATGTGTAAAATTTATCGTCCCAATCAATGTCCTTCAAATAGGTGTACATAAACAAACCGTCCGGTTTGTAAATGAATATTTATTTATTCACATTCACGTTAAAAATTATATTTTTAACGATAAAATATTTTATTTTAACACATGAATTTTTATTCAGTTCATTTACAAAATAAAAATGATATTTTACTTTTTCTAACTTATTTTAGAAAATTTCGGCGGCATAACGGCACGATACTAGAAACGGGACAAGGCCTAGCCTTATCCCCGGTCTAGTGAAAGCCCACGCCATTCACACATCAATCAAATCCATTCCATTTCACCAAACAATTCAATTCAAATCAAATAAACTAACCAACTACACAACCAAACAATTTAACAAACAAGCCATCCATGGTCTGTGGATGACGGGTGTCGGGTGCTACTAAACACCGTCTGCATCCTAGTATATATATATAACTAGAAAAAGAAATTGAAGAGTGAGAAATTCTCACCAATAGCTATGCCAACTTCACGCCACTTCAAATGTAGAAGTCTTCGTCATTTTCGCCTTTTAGTCATCTTCGTTGGCCATATTCTCTACATATGTAAAAATTGAATTTTTACTTCGCTATTCAATATATAAAAATCGAATTTTTACTTCACTATTATATATATAAAAATCGAATTTTTACTTCGCTATTCTATATATAAAAATCGAATTTTTACTTCGCTATTCAGTATATAAAAATGGAATTTTTACTTCGCTATTCAATATATAAAAATCCTATTTTTAAAATCACGCTATATGGATAAAAATTCTATTTTTACATTGCTACTATATAGATAAAAATTATATTTTTACCTCGCTATTCTCTATATAAAGGTTTCGCCTTTTCAAATATATCATTATAAAAATCACATTTTTATTTTTCTACACATATAAAGATGATATTTCTAATATTCCTATCATGTAAAAATTATATTTTTAATTCTCTACATAAACAAAAATCATATTTTTACATCTTCTATATAGTAAAGATTATATTTTTAATACTTTAAAAATATAAAAATCATATTTTTATTACTTTAAAAATATAAAAAACATATTTTTATTATCCTCTTCATTCTATTTATCTAAATCTAACTTTGCTATTTTAAAAATCTAACTTTGCTAATCATATATAAAAGAAATAAATAGATTAAAATAAAATAAATAAAACTTACTGTTAATCGTCGAATCAGGATGGAGGGCAGGTGGTTGAACGTGGCTTGAGGTCGTCTCAGGGGCTTCATCGGGAGAGAGGGGCGCGGGGGTTGACTGGGTGGAGGCGGAGGTGGTCGCCGGCGTCAGGGGGGGAGGGGCTTCGAATCGGCAGCTGTGCATAGGGTAGGGGTTGGGGGTGCTGCGGTCGAGGCAGAGGAGGAAGAAGGTGAAGCAACGGCGGCAGCAGCACAGGAGGGGGGGCGGATCCGCGCTAGAGGCGGCGGCGGGCATCGTCGTCGATGACGAGAGGGGGGCGCTCGATCGTTTGGGGTTTTCGATTTTTTTTTGTTTCTGAATCGAACTGAAGGGGGGGGGGGCAGAAATTATAGAAGGAGAAGGGGAGAGGAAAGTTTTATTTTTTTTATTTTTTTATTTTTAATTTCAAAAAGTTGACTTTTACATACGACCTCTAAACGAGGCCCACCGCCTGTCGTCCATAACGTTTCACCCCCATTCCGAACACAATGGGATATGTATCGCAAGCTGATTCGATCGTTTCAATCAGTTTCCATCAAAATCGACATATAACTCTATATATTGAATTTGAACGCGCATTTCAATTTACCGGGGTCACATACTAACTCGAAAAATTCCATAAAAATATTTTCTAGCTTCGTATTAATGATACGGTCCTAACAAAACTAGTTTCATCGAATTCTGAGACCGTTGGAAAAATGGTCAATTTACAGTGGATTAAAATCAACTAAAACTGGTCAAACGCGTTTTCCTTTGCCACCCTCACATATTGATTCGAAAAACTATGAAATTTGGAATCTAGCAATAATTTGACATCACGGATCCAACAAAAGTGGTTTCGTCGAAATCCGAGGTCGTTTGCAAAATTCCCATTTTTAAGGGCCTGAATTCCATAGCGACTATTCAGAATTTTCAACTGGACATATCTTTTGATTCCCGCTATGAAATTTTGATTTTTCGGATTCGTTGGACAGATATTATCAATTAGATCCTAATGTTTTTGGTTTCACTAAAATTCGGATTGTTTTGCACCCGGTACATTCAATTGAAGTTTGAAATCGAATTATCGAACTACCGCGCCATTTTCAATTCTATTTATAATTATATAAAAATATTTATATTCTAACGATGGCGTATATAATCTATACGTTCGAATTCCATTCAAAATAAATTTATCGTCGATATTATTTAAAATAATTCATTTTAAATATAGAAAATTCGCTAAAATTGCCAAAATAAAAATTTATACTGGCCCAGATTTTCGGGTTGTTACAAATGTTGATATATAAAAATATTTTAAAAATAGAGTTTGAGATTTAAAAGGAAAATTCAATTTTTATAAAGTAGAATTTGAATTTCGAATGGGCTAAAGATATTAACTTGTTTTTGGATTAATAAAACAAGTATTGAATTTATAAATGGTGTTTATAAACTAAATAATGCAGGAAATTGAAGTAAATATATAAATGGTGGTTATAAATAAAATAGAATGATTTTCATTGGATAATCAGGGAATTGAAGTGAATTTATAAACGATGTTTATAAATGAAATGGAAAAATTATCATTTGGATAATTTAATATTTATATTCAAATATGAATTTAAAGTGAGGATGGAGAATCGTGTTAGGAAAACGACGAAGTCTATTATGATATTCAGAATGTAAAGTGAACTTAAAATAAATCCGTATGGATTTATGATTTGAATTCAATTAGATCGAATGTATTTAAATAAATATTTTCAAAAAAATATATTAGGATTGTATTAAGTTAAAATATGAAAATAGATTCTATATTTATATAGATAAGTTATAATAAATAGAATATTCCAAAATGAGATTTTGGTTTTAAATAGATTTAAAATAGAACTTGTTTGAATTTATAAAACAAGTATATTTATAAACGATGTTTATAAATGTAGTGAATTTATTATCTGGAGGTTATTTGTAATTTTAAATTCAAGTACTAATTTAAAATATAACTTGAAATCATTTCGAAAAAGGAACGATAGTTTTATTCCAGAAATTCGGAATATAAAATGAATTGGATTTCAAATAGATATTTGAAAGGAAAGCTTGTTTTAATTTTTAAAACAAGAAAATTAATTTATAAACAATGTTTATAATAATAGGGAAATAAATTATCATTGGATAATTTAGAAGTTTAAATTCAAGAAAGAATTTAAAAAGTGAAATTGGAAAACGTGTTGAAAATAGAATAACTGATTATATTCCGGGATTCAGAATATAAACTGAATTGAGACATTCCAAAAGAATTATAATTGGAATTCAATTATACTGAATTTTATAACTTATTTATAAAAGGAATTGGGATTTAAAATAACAAATCGAGTATAAATAAATGTATAACCGAGTAAGGAAAAATCAACGATTATAGATAATCAGAATTATTGGGTTGAATTGGGTAAATTGGTTTGATATATATTTAAAATATATTAGAGTGGAGTTGAATTTTTTTTAAACGAAGTTTAAAAGTTTTTATATATAAATATAATTAAAATGAACTCGCCGCAGCGTGGCAGTTCGTAAATTGGAGTTTTGAACTTCAACTGAGTATATATAACTCAAATTAAGTCGGAATTCTTTGAAACAAGAACCGTCAAGACCGACTGAATAATAGTTTTCTAATGGAAGAGAAAAATCTGGATTTCGTCTTATAGATTTTGAGTTATGTCAAAATCAAATTTTCAGAAAAACTGCGCCAGAACCATTTTAAAACAATAACGGTTTATTTAAATTTATAAAAGGATTTTAAGCAAATAAAATCCGAATCTTCATTAGAAAAATTCAGATTTGAGTTATAAAATATATCTGAACTCAAGTGGAGTAATGAAATGATTTTTGAGAAAAAAAATCAGATTTTTAGTTATTGAATAAAACAAACTAATTTGAATAATAATTAGTTAATCGAAATTCGATATGAAAACGGACTTTGAATAAGTAAAGGAGTTTTGAGAATTTTTACTCGAAATCGAATATGGAAATTGAGTTGAAATGGAATTAAATTAATTCATTAGCAAGATAAAATGATAATTGAACATGATATGTTCAAATATAAAGTGGAATGGGAAAAGGAGCTAATAAAAAGATTAAATAGCGAGTGGAGTTTAAATGTTCGGATTGAGTTGAAATAAATTAGAAATGGACACATATGTGTTAGATAGGTATGGAATGAAGTATATGAAGATTATAATTCGTGTGCCGGACAATAAGGTACATGTTCAAATTCCATATGAGGTTTTATGCGCCAAATCGGCAAGCCACTTAGCATTTTGATTTTCTTTTGAATGGAAATGGCCTAGAGAGGCGGGTTGAGGTTTGAACTATTTGCCGGTACAAAGGAGGTTATGGAGAAATTTTCCGGAAATTTAAGGAGTTAGAATATTTTTAAGATAATTTGATAATTAGAAATCTATATATCAATATACATAGAATCCGGTAAGGAAACGAACTTAAAAATAGAATATTATAAACAAAAGGGAAATCAAAAATCTGGTAATAGAAAGAGAAATATATATATATATATATACACATTTAAAAAAAATGAATAAGTGGTTTTTATGGTTTTGATGATTTGAGATAAGTGGTCTTGTTTGGTTTGAACTTAAAGATGTTATTCAGTCAAGGTCTGAGAGGTAATTATACCCCAACTTGTTACTGGCTGTTACAGTTGGTAATTATTAGTCAACGTAGATAGTATGGATTTGCGGGCTATTGTAGTTGGTATCAGAGCTTAGGTTGAGCGAATACCTAGTCTTGATGGGGTTGTGCTCATTAGAGATAGGGTCAGTAGCACCCTAGAATGAGCTGAGTGTATATACGAGAGCGCGTATTTGTTAATTGATATAAAAATTGTTTTATATTGTGTTGGCTAGTCTATTGAGTGGCTTATGAATTCTGATCGAATCGTGGGATGCCACGAAGTCGATAAGAATTTCTAAACACTTGAACAGAGAAATTTGACACAATATTGTTTTTAAGTGGGTAAATGAAATAATTTTACCCAAAATTCTATTTTGATATAAAATGAATAATTTTTTGAAGTTATTATAATACGTATATGGATGAGTTGATTGTTATTATAATCAAATGAGATTATAAAATTGAAATGGTTAATTATAACCAGATATAATTTGTATAAGAATGAAATATATACAAATGAGATGGATAATAATTAAATTCAAATCAGTAATTGAAATTTTAAATCCTGGGTGTCTAGAAAAATATTTTTCGAAGTATATTAAAATGATATAGCTTTGAAAAGGATTTTTGGAATGTAAAACCATTTTTGAATGGATTTTGAAAGTGTTAAAGCACCGAACTCACTTCACTGGATGGAAAGATATTCTGATGAGGACTGTAGCTTCATAGTATTCATTTTCGAGTTTCTAAGTGATGGATTGCTACCTTAAAAATTTTTTGATGGAAATTTGTTTGAAAGAATACAAGTTGTTTTTGGAAAATTCAAATGTTTAGAATTTGAGATGGAAATAAATATAGGTATATATTTATGTGGTTTCTAAAGAGTTTGAAGTAAAAACCCAGGTATTTGAATTCCGGAATTTAAATTTAACTTAAGCAAGTTAAATGGATCGAAGTGAATAAATCGATCAGAATCAATTTGAATAGATTAATGGAATACATATTGGATGTAAATTTGTTGATTGTAGATCATTCAAATTAAATGAATGAAAACCAAAAGTTTTGTTTGGAACTAAAAGGGTAGAAATATGAAAGGTTAAATTTCAACATAAGTGAGTTTTGGAAAGTTAATGGCTTTGTTACACTTTTTCCTACCTTAGTAATTTCGGGGACGAAATTCTTTTAAGGAGGGAAGAATGTAACAACCCGGATTTTTCGCCCATTTATTTTAAATAATTAATATCGTTTTAATTATTGAGTTGATAATATAAATCGAATTTAATAATGAGTTATTGATTTAATAATCGAAACATGATTTATTTCGAATATATATATATATATATATAATTATCGTAATATGGTATATAATTAATCTCAAAATCAAAACTGAATCAAAATGATTCAGATGGTCTATATAAATTGCATTTGACTATAAACGATAATAAAAATAATTTATTATCGGGGAATGGATTATTTTTGAATTTAAATTATATTATATGGATTTAATATGATTATTTTATATATACCTTTAAGTTAAATTTCAGAATATATTCCGTTAAGTTCAAAATAGTGTTATTACGCTGAAATGTTGGTCGTTACGCTTAAATAGCGGTTCGTGAGTTCAAGTTGTGAACCCCAAGATATCTCTAGTGGATAGGCTCGAAATCAAATTGATATCCATCTAAAAAGAATAAAAATCTCTTTAAATCAAATCAAATTAATGAGCAGTACATCAGCCTCCCTTACCCTGTACATACATACAGTTATTCCTTCACCACTAAGTATATTTTTTTTTTACTTAAACCAATGCGCAGAGTTCTTTTACTTCTTCCCATTTTCGTTCTTTTGAA
The DNA here is from genome assembly GCA_030737875.1 of Allium sativum. Lineage (NCBI taxonomy): Eukaryota > Viridiplantae > Streptophyta > Magnoliopsida > Asparagales > Amaryllidaceae > Allium > Allium sativum. Next base: position 336,726,012 of record CM060909.1, on the reverse strand, counting down.
ATTCAATAGTAAGCTTCAGAAATAAGATGGCTAATATCCTCTCCTTTGAAGTCACGGTGTGTTCTTTCTTCAATCCTCCTTTTATAAAATCATGATTCCTTTTCTTTCTCATTTTCATTCTAACAACCGAAATCGAAAATAAATCCCCAATTCCTTTTTGCAATTCAAATCAAAATCGAACTACAAAAAAGGAAAAAAATTCGAATTTGATTTTGAATTACATCTCAAACTGGAGCGACGCACTAATAGGGAGATCGTCCTTTCAATGATGGTAGTCGCGACTTCAAGGGAGGTCCCGCTCAACAAAGAGGATCATCACGATAGGTTCTAGGTGTTCGAAGAGTTGGAACAAGACGCTAGGGCGTACACCGGTGATTAATCAATTACACTAGAGGCGAGTTGATCAAGTTCAGCGTGATTTCTTGTAAGGTTTGAGTGTGGACAGCGGTGACTTAGGGCTTCACTTCGACTCGATCTGCATACCACTCATTGCTGGTTCCTGGATTTTTAAGCTAGGGCAGTAGAAAAGGAAAGCCACAGTCTTGTTCTCTTCTGACTGGAGCTACTACGTGAATATATGTTAGGAAGAAAAGGTAAGTAGTACTATAATTAAGGTAATTATCTTAATTTAGTTATTTATTTTAGTCAAGGAATTTTAGGTTTCGTAAGGTGTAATTTAATTACTTAATGCAAGTGATTTAGGTATTAAATTTATTTCAAGATAGGAAATTAACTTAGGTATTTTACTACTGCGAAATAATTATAATTTAAATACATGTAAATTATTTTATATAACTGGTACTTGATTAAAATAGATTAGTTTATATAATTAGTGTATATAAAGGAAATTAGTTAATAAAGAAATAAAATGTGTAGACTAATTGTTCGAGAAAGATTAAGGTTTAATTCAGAATTTGTTTACATGTGGGAAATTGATTAAATTAGTATACTTCGGTAATTGAAATTTTATTTGTTTTACATTGAAAAACAGTGAAATGGAGGAACCACTACACAATCTACATAATAGACTTCATCGGGTATTCAGCGCAAATAAACACCCAAATGAGTAATTCTCACTTATAAAATTTGTTTGAATTTATTTTTATCGTTAAAAATATATTGATGGTTGTTTGGTTGCATTAAAATATTAGTTTGCTGCTAAAAATATATTAGTTATGTAGGATTTGTGTTTGTGGCTATTATATATATATTAGTGGTTAGATGCCCGTAGTATCATTAGCGGATGCCCGTAGTATCATTAGCGGATGACCCTATACGCCCCACGCTATGACAGTGGATGACCTTCTATACCGCTATATCCTACCTCGAAGCAGGATGGGTATTATTTGTGTTGGCTAACGTCTGTGGATGCAGGGAAACAGGTTGGAGGGATCCAACTGGATTCCTCAAAAATATAATTATTTGTTTGTTTCACATATATTATTGTATGTGATGTGTTGATTGATCATTGAGTGGTTTGATTGTTTAAATATCACTAGGGCTAAAATGTTGATATTTAAAAATATTGTAAAAATAGAGTTTGAGATATAAAAGGAAAATTCTATTTTTATAAAGTAGAATTTGTATTTAGAATGGGCTAAAGATATTAACCTGTTTTGGATAAATAAAACAAGTACTGAATTTATAAATGATGTTTATAAATTAAATAATGCAGGAAATTGAAGTAAATTTATAAACGGTGGTTATAAATAAAATAGAATGATTTTCATTGGATAATCAGGGAATTGAAGTGAATTTATAAACGATGTTTATAAATGAAATGGAAAAATTATCATTTGGATAATTTAATATTTAAATTCAAATATGAATTTAAAGTTAGGATTGAGAATCATGTTAGGAAAACGACGAAGTCTATTCTGATATTCAGAATGTAAAGTGAACTTAAAATAAATCCGTATGGATTTATGATTTGAATTCGATTAGATCGAATGTATTTAAATAAATATTTTCAGAAAAATATATTAGGATTGTATAAAATTAAAATATGAAAATAGATTCTATATTTATATAGATAAGTTATAATAAATAGAATATTCCAAAATGAGATTTTGGTTTTAAATAGATTTAAAATAGAACTTGTTTGAATTTATAAAACAAGTATATTTATAAACGATGTTTATAAATGTAGTGAATTTATTATCTGGAGATAATCTGTAATTTTAAATTCAAGTATGAATTTAAAATATAACTTGAAATCATTTTGAAAAAGGAATGACAGTTTTATTCCAGAAATTCGGAATATAAAATGAATTGGATTTCAAATAGATATTTGAAAGGAAAGCTTGTTTTAATTTTTAAAATAGGAAAATTAATTTATAAACAATGTTTATAAAAATAGGGAAATAAATTATCATTGGATAATTTAGAAGTTTAAATTCAAGAAAGAATTTAAAAGGTGAAATTGGAAAATGTGTTGAAAATAGAGTAATTGATTATATTCCAGGATTTAGAATATAAACTGAATTGAGAAAATCCAAAAGAGTTATAATTGGAATTTGATTATACTGAATTTTATAATTTATTTATAAAAGGAATTAGGATTTAAAATAACAAATCAAGTATAAATAAATGTATAACCGAGTAAGGAAAAATCAGCGATTGTAGATAATTAGAATTATTGAGTTGAATTGGGAAAATTGGTTTGATATATATTTAAAATATATTAGAATGGAGTTGAATTTATTTTAAACGAAGTTTAAAAGTTTTTATATATAAATATAATAAAACGAACTCGCCGCAGCCTGGCAGTTCGTAATTTGGAGTTTTGAAATTCAATTGAGTATATATAACTCAATTTACGTCGGAATTCTTTGAAACAAGAACCGTCATGACTGACTGAATAATAGTTTTCTAATGGAAGAGAAAAATCTGGATTTCGACTTATAAATTTTGAGTTATGTCAAAATCAAATTTTCAGAAAAACAGCGCCAGAACCATTTTAAAACCATAACGGTTTATTTAAATTTATAAAAGGATTTTACGCAAATAAAATCCGATCTTCATCAGAAAAATTCAGATTTGAGTTATAAAATATATTTGAACTCAAGTGGAGTAATGAAATGATTTTTGAGTCAAAAATCAGATTTTTAGTTATTGAATAAAACTAACTAATTTGAATAATAATTAGTTAATAGAAATTCGATATGAAAATGGACTTTGAATAAGTAAAGGAGATTTGAGAATTTTTATTCGAAATCTAATATGGAACTTGAGTCAAAATGGAATTATATTAATTCATAAGCAAGATAAAATGATAACTGAACATGACATGTTCAAATATAAAGTGGAATGGGAAAAGGAGCTAATAAAAAGATTAAATAGCGAGTTGAGTTAAAAATGACCGGATTGAGTTGAAATAAATTAGAAATGGACACATATGTGTTAGACAGGTATGGAATGAAGTATATCAAGATTATAATTCATGTGCCCGACAATAAGGTACATGTTTAAATTCCATATGAGGTTTTATGCGCCGAATCGGCAAGCCACTTGGCTTTTTGATTTTCTTTTTGAATGGAAAGGGCCTAGAGAGGCGAGTTGAGGTTTGAACTATTTGCCGGTACAAAGAAGGTTATGGCGAAATTTTCCAGAAATTTAAGTAGTTAGAATATTTTTAAGATAATTTGATAACTAGAAATCTATATATCAATATATATAGAATCCGGTAAGGAAATGAACTTAAAAATAGAATATTATAAACAAAAGGGAATTAAAAAATCTGGTAATATAAAGAAAAATATATATATGTTTTAAAAAAGTGAATAAGTGGTTTTTATGGTGTTGACGATTTGAGATAAGTGGTCTTGTTTGTTTTGAAGTTAAAGATGTTATTCAGTCAAGGTCTGAGAGGTAATTATACCTCAACTTAATTGATTTCATTATTAACTAATAAACAGCAAGATTTAGTTCCAAAGAGAGATGTTTAAAGAGTTTAGTTGAATGCAGTGTTTTGGGTTGTTGTGACAATGTTTCATACAACATTCATTTTAACTCAAGGAAGTGGAATTGTGGAAATATAATAAATAATATTTCCTGAGTGTAGAAATGAACGGGCGTGAAAGAGATAAGAAATTGGAATGTTTTCCAATTATAAATAAAAGATATTTTCTACGTATAGAAAATAAAAGAAGGCGAGATATGGATATGTTTTCCAAATAATGTAAAAGACCAAGATGATTGTTGAAAAGATTTGGTTAACAAATATTGATAAGGAAATGGAGTAGAGATTTAATTAATGAAATATTAATTAAAGGGCTCAGTGATTTGTTGATGCTTTGGTCGAATGTTTGATTTTCTTCGATACTTAAATAACCGACTATCGAAGTATTTTCCAATATCGTTGTCAATATGGAGAGACCAGTTGGATTATTATCTGAGAACCACTCCGTATTGGCAGTCGCATTGCGAATGAGATTATATGAAGATAATCGAAGATGGAGTAAAGTGTAAGGACTTTTTCTATTAATAGAAATTGTGCCTTTGGTTTCATTCAGTCCCAGAACGAACGTATATGGACGAGTGTCTGACAAAGTATTTCCAATGATCGCATATGTTGGTCTGTATAGATATATATGGTGGCGGAGTATTTATTCTCTTAGCATAATATCCAAAATATATTTGTGCAAATCAATTAATGATTAACAGATCTGACAAAGTGGCATTCAAAGTGATTGTACTATCAATGAATGGAAAGTAATCGTAGCCTCAGACCTCAAAAACCGGGAAATGACAAAAATCGGGCAGACAACATGGCTATGTGGTTCGCTCCCATTAGGGTGTATAATCACCTATCTATAGAAATTCCGTTTACTTATTTAATCTATCAATGTTGTCCCTTTTCGGGAAACGGTTGCTGATCCCAACCGTTGGTGATATACATTCGATACACTCAAGCGCAATGAGTTGTCGGTCATGTGTGGTCCGAGTTGCAAGATGTTCTTGTTGAACCCAGTGTATTCCCCTCTAGAGATACACTATCGGAAGGTGGTTCCATACCTTGTCATGTTGGGAATCCAATCTCCAATAAGCGCCCTGCGGTTTTTGATTTTATATTATATATGGAGCGTGAGATGAAAGCGTTCCGCTAGACTGTTATTTATTTGATTTAGACACTATTATAATATCACTGGATTTTCGTATCAAAGTGTTTTGGGTTATAGTAAGGTAAAAACCGTCCATGTTTATGTGTGGGCTGGTCTTACTATTATCCTTTCTTTCGAAAGGATTTTGAAAGTTAAACAAATGGTTGGAGTTTACTCACACTTGTCTTATGACTGACCCAGAGTTTATTTTGTTCGTTTTCCATAAACACTTGGGTGCCCAAATTTGTACGGGCAGTCAAGTTGTCGGGATTTTACAGATTCACTTGGAGGAGTTTGAAGTAGGAGGCTTCACCAGTTAGCTATAGACTATCATATATTCAGCTGTGAATCATGTTTGTATCTGGAAACAGGTGTTTATAACTGTTCCAGAAATAGCTGTTGTGCTCAGATTGTAACACCCCGCAAATTCTATAACTGTGAAATTAACAAATTAAAGTATAATTAATCTGAAATCAAAGAACTAAGGGAAACGGGATACGCCATTGCGTTCGTCTCGGAAAAATACGCGGAATAGAGTCCGAGTTTTCAAAAAACGGAGTCCGTATGAAGAAGATATGGCCTTCGGAAGTTTTGAATCAAGTTTAAATTCAAACAGAATAAATCAGGTTTAAATTCGAAAATGGGGCCCAATGGGCCAGGGCGGAAAAACACCCGCCTGACCCACCAAGTCGACTGGGCTGTCGACCTGGTCTAACCAGGTCGACAGGCCTGTCGACAGGGGTGTCGACAGGGGTGTCGACCTGGTCCAGACCCAGGTCGAGCCCAGTCTAACCCGGCTGGCCTATTCTCTATGTGGTCGATTTTCTGTGGTCTGCTTTGTCACTAGGGCTAGGTGGCAAGTTTTAATTGGTCTCTCCTTAGAATGAATGGCTACGATCAATCCAAGCAACATCAATGGTCCTAATCAGTTCCTAACCTCTATATAAACAACCCTAGACTAAACCCTAATCTATTCATTCAAAAATAAGAACATAGCCGCCATGTTGCTGAGGAACGACTAGGAGTAGCCACCAAATTGGAGAGAGGATTAGGAGGAAGATTCTAAAGCTTAAAGCAACCTAAACAAATCAATTCAACAAAGGAATCTGCGTCTTCAATCCCTAAACTAGAGAATTCATCACACCATTGTAAGTAGAGTATTACTTTGGTATGAATAAACAATTGTGTTGGTTTGTATGCTTGAATTGTGGCAATAAAGTAATTCATATTTGTGCGTTCTTATCAATTTGAAATATTATGTACGTTTGGATATTTATGAATTATGTTATTCATTATAAAGAACTACATGCGGTAGTTCTATGCAAGTATACGTTTGGAATATTTCGCAAATTATGTAATCCATGTTGAAGCTACATGTATGTAGTTGATTTAAATTCATGCAAGTTTGGGGTTTGCTTCTATGCCACCATGATGTATATTTTTTGGGCATAAATCATTTTGTAAGTAATTGGAACAAGTTTGGTTATAATCCATATGAAATTATGTTGAGAATTTGGCATTATGTATTAAGCCATGCTTTTGTACTAGAAAACCTATTTGCAAACTTATGAATATGGCTAGGCTATGATTGATATTTGGCAACCATGATTAGGTCTATCTTGCTTACAAAAATTATATGATGACATATGTGGTACATGGCTAGGTTAGGTTCAAAAAGTCCCTTTTTGTAAGTTTACATGACTAAAATAAGAATCATGATTTCATGTTAGAAATATTTATGCCATGGTTATGTGAACAAATTTAACTATACTTATGCCATGCTTACGGTTGACATTATGCCATGCTTATGTTTGACACTATGCCATGCTTATATTAGAAATATTTATGCCATGCTTATGTTTGACATTATGCCTGAAATAAAAACATAGGTTCATGTTGTAGTTAGGCCTATGTGTCAATAGCGATATTCTTGACATAACTACAAGTTTACATGCTTTGATTCATGTCACCTATGCTTTATGACCAAAGTATATGTTATCACTATGCAAGTTCACCAGTTTCTATTTTGTATTTCCAACGTCGTATTGCAAGTTCATGCGCTCACCTTCCCCTCTTTGTGTATGTAACCACGCTTCAAGCCTCCCCTTTTCGCATGGCTAAATTGGGCTTTAAAAGGCTAAGCCCAATATATAAATAAACGGATGTGTAAAACGGGGGAAAATAACGTTGGGTTAAAATTAATTAATGAATGAAAATATAAAATAGAAGGGCCCAAGTTCAAGTATGGGTTGGGCCCATGATTGGTGTAACCTTTACACCATTAACTTAATAATGGGCCGCAAATATTTACATATAAGAAATAAAGAAGAATGACAAAATATGTAAATGTAGAACATACGATGTGTTTAACCCGAGGTTGGATTGAGTTGTGATGTAAACCTGCCCGGAACCGCCCGGCTGTGCAGTAGTCACAACAATACCTATCCAATGTGGGAGGTTAAACATGGAGCCCAGCAAGGACCCGAGGTTAGACTGAGTTGTGGCGTAAGACTGCCCGGAACCAACCGGCAACAGGCAGCCACAACAATACCTGTCTAATGTGAGAGGTCAGGGCCTTAATAAGACAATTAAGGCTGAGTCAGGATTGTTAGGATTAAGTGAACTAAAGACTTAATCAAAAATGGAACATGCTAAACTAAACGGACTGGTGGGGGTTAGGTTAGGAAACACTTAACAACTTAGCATGTTGGCTAGAGATAGAAAACCTAGTAACGGGGGACCCTTTTCAGCAGTAACCCTAGAAGGTGTATCAGGATACCCTGAAACTAGGCAGGGTGGGGCACGATTACTGGGCTGATTGTAAGAGGCCAAAGCGACGGCGGTGGTGTAGCAGTGTAGGTTCTAACGGGGTGCGGGCGTGCACACACTCCGGCGCAGAAAAGTAAGGCACTGGACACCAGTAGCATACCTGTGCACTCTAAGGTGGTGTCGGGTTGCCACTATGGGACTTGATACACCCCATTGTGGGACCAGCATAGGTAACTACAACATCGGGGGCCGTAAGACACATGTAACTATGCGAGTAGGAGCCGATCATCATAGAATGGATCACATCACCCTGATTATGGGGTGCCAGTTGGAAACTAGTTTATATGGGTTCAGAGATCAACATGGGGTACGATAGTATATTCGACCCTAGACAACTTAACCAAGTTTATAGTGCTTGCCCACTTCTTGTTTATACTTATCATACCCAGTTCTTTATTCATAGACAAAATAGTACTAGGCTTACTCAGGCTTTATGTCTGACTCTACTTTTCTTTCGTCTTCTTTCTTCCGTTTCCCCCCCCCCCCCCCAGGTCCACAGGGAGGGAACACAGCAGCTTGACCAACCTTAACATCCAGCTTGAAGAAGAGAAATGTATTGCTTGGACTTTCCTGTTTTGAACTATGGCTTTGGGCAATCCACTATGGGGCTTTTGCAGTTTATCTATGTTTTATTTATGCTTCTTTAAATAATGTACTCAAGACAGATTATGAAAGTGTTATGTTATGTTTTTGGAAAGGATGTTGTTGTAACACGTATTTGACTTTATGAAATAAAGTTTGTTGTTCTTCCGCTGTTTACAAATATGTGTTCTTATATCTGTCTTGTATATCTGTGACTTGTACTTATAAACCTCCACCAAAATTAGGGCATTCCCTTTGAGAGTGACCCTAACGGAGGTGGGGTGTTTCACTTGGTATCAGAGCATAGGTTTACCAGATAAGATAAAAAGTTTTGAAAATTTATTTTCAAAAAGGGAATTTAAAGAAGCATTTTTAAAAGAAAAAAATATTATTTTATTTTAAAAAGGCAAAGTCCACTCCCCAAAGCCATAGGTACTATCTCTTATCCTTCGTTTTGAATCTATCCTTTTTGTTTCAGCATGTCCCAAGATCTTAACTTGCCGGAAGGGGTGCCAATACCTGGTTGGTTTAGACGGTTCTTAGAAGCAAGAGCCACTCAGCCAGGTCCTACCGTTCCTCCCCCTCCAGCGGAAGGAAATCATCCAGCTGCAGCAGCACCTTTTCCTCCACCTCCTCCACGGGGAAACACATTTGCTAAGATATGTAAAGATTTTAAAGCTATGGAAGGAAGGGATTTCCATGGAACTGAGTCCTTCGTGGCAGCTAGAAATTGGCTGAAAGAAACGGAGGACCTATTCATCATCTTTGAGGTAGAGGATAGGCAAAAAGTACAATTGGCAGTATGGCTATTGAAGGGCGAGGCTTCCTACTGGTGGGAAGTCACTAACGCTGAAAGACCAGTGGAGACATGGGAGGACTTTAGGGCAAGGTTTGAGACTAAATTTCTCTCAGATGCGGAAAGAAGTTTGCAGTTGGAAAAATTCTTATTTCTTAAGCAAGGGGACAAGACAGTCAGAGAGTATGTGAATCAGTTCGATGAGCTGGCTAGGTTTGGGCTTGACCTAGTCAACACCCCGCACAAGAAGGCTCTCCGTTTCGTCAAAGGGTTAAATGAGCCATTACACAGTTTGGCCATGACCCATATACCCATGGGAGCCACGTATGAAAGATTGGTGCAAATGGCTTTGCTGAATGAAGAGGATAAGGGCAAGAAGAAAGAGGGTTTGCAGCCTAAGAAGACAGACTTTAAGAAAGGCGGGAAAGGCAACAAAGAGAAGAGGAAGTGCAATTTCTGTGGCAAAGTGGGGCACTTAGTAAAGGACTGCCGGAAAAAGAAGGCCAAGGAGAATGGTGGGTGCTTTTCTTGCGGTGAGACAGGCCATAGGGCTAAGGACTGCCCAAAGAAACGAGGTCAGGGGCAGAGGGCTGGATCCACCCCAGGGGCACAGGTTCATGTGCTGGAAGCACCACCTCTGCAACAGCGAGGTATAAATACTTCTGTAGAAAGTGTAGTTTATCTTTATGATCACCCCGTTCGCACTTTGTTTGATTCTGGCGCATCACACTCCTTTATCTCGTCTGCTTTAGTAGAATCTCTGCACCTAAAAACTAGTATGGTAGAGGACCCCTTAATTGTTTCAAACCCAATTGGGGGCCCAGCTCATTTGTCTATGATCTGTGTGGGATTGAAAATTTCTATTCTAAGTGTAGAGTTTCAATGTAGTGCCTTTGTTTTGGGCTTTTCGGGTTATGGTTTGATTTTGGGTATGGACTGGCTATCCAGTAATGGGGCCATCCTTGATTGTGAGAAAAGGGTTGTTAGGCTCCTAACCCAGCTCGGTAATACTTTGGAAATTTCTTGTAATCCCTCATATGCGGTTATGCTTAGTTATCTTGAATCGCTAGATGCCTCTGTTGAAAATTTGCAATCAGTTAGAGTGGTCCGGGAATATCCGGATGTCTTCGAAGAGGTGAAGGGCTTGCCTCCGAAGCGGGAAATAGACTTCCGCGTATATCTTGTAGATAATGCAAAGCCCGTTGCGTTGCCCGTTAGACACATGGCTCCACGAGAAAGGAAAGAGCTCAGTAAACAGATTAAAGAGCTTCTAGAGAAGGGGTTCATTAGGAGGAGCATTTCAGAATGGGGCGCTCCGGTGGTGTTCGCTACAAAGGCGGATGGTTCACTCCGTCTATGTGTTGACTATAGGGAGCTCAACAAGCTAACGAAAAAGAATAGGCACCCTCTCCCTAGGATTGACGATTTATTTGACCAGCTTGTAGGAGCGTCTGTTTTCTCCCAGCTCGATTTAGCAACCGGTTTTCATCAGCTAAGGGTGGCTGAAGATAGCATCGATAAAACGGCATTCAGAACCCCAGACGGCTTCTTTGAATGGATTGTCATGCCTTTCGGCTTGACAAATGCACCTGCTTACTTCGTGGACCTGATGAGTAGGGTATTTAGAGATTTCCTCAACAAATTCGTAGTGGTCTTCGTAGATGATATCCTTATCTTCTCAAAAAGTGAAGAGGAACATGCCCAGCACCTAAGGGCAATCATGGAAACTTTGCGAGTCCATCAACTAAAAGCCAAATTCTCCAAATGCCACTTTTGGAGAGAAGAGGTGAGGTTCCTTGGGCACATAGTATCCAAGCAAGGGTTAGCGGTGGACCCTGCTAAGGTAGTGGCGGTACAAGATTGGAAGGCACCAAGGAATGCAACTGAGGTCCGAAGCTTCCTAGGACTAGCAGGTTTCTATCGAAAGTTTATAAGGGATTTTGCGAAAATCTCAGCTACGCTCACAAAATTGACTAAGAAGAATCTAGTGTTCAATTGGGATTTGGATTGCGAGTTTGCTTTCCAACGACTGAAAAGGGCTCTTACAACAGCCCCAGTTTTGACGCTGCCAGATGGGAGCAAGATGTTCACTGTTTATACGGATGCATGTGGGACAGGGCTAGGCGCCGTCTTAATGCAAGAAGGAAGGGTAGTAGCTTATGGCGGGAGGCAGTTGAAGGTGCACGAAAAGAACTACCCAACCCACGATCTTGAGTTAGCCGCCATCGTCTTTGCACTCAAGTCTTGGCGACACTATCTCCTAGGTGAGAAGTTCGAACTTTACACTGACCATAAATCGTTGAAATATCTTTTCTCGCAGAAGGATCTTAACTTGAGGCAACAAAGATGGATGGAGTTTCTTGCCTCGTACGATTTCGAAATCTCCTACACTCCGGGCAAAGGCAACGTAGTGGCAGACGCGTTGAGCCGAAAGAAATTGACCCTAAGCCCGTTGTTTGTTGAAAGACAAAGCCTAGAGTTTATAGCCAGCTTCGACTTTAGGCCTTCCTCCGATTTCGTACCAGGCTTGCTAGCATCTCTCGAAGTGCGCCCAACTTTAGTGGATTCGGTAGGGACAGCACAACGCGAAGACCCTCAGCTTGTGGAAATAATTGATAGGCTAATTAGGGGTGAGACTTCAAGTCACCTCAACAGATACTCCATCGACGATAAGGGTTTGCTAAGGCGAGACGGAAGACTATGCGTCCCACAGACAAAAGATTTAGTAAAGAAGGTTCTAGAGGAAGCACATCACTCCAAGATGACGATACACCCAGGCGGAGATAAAATGTACAAAGATATAAAAAGGACTTTCTTCTGGAACGGCATGAAAAAGGACGTGGCAGAATTCGTTTCTAAGTGTATGGTGTGCCAACAGGTTAAAGCGGAACAGAAAAAGCCTGGCGGACTACTACATCCTCTGGAGGTCCCGCAGTGGAAGTGGGATAGCATCTCAATGGACTTCATCGATGGGCTGCCTAGGTCTAGGAGAGGCAACACTAGCATTTGGGTAATAGTGGATAGGCTTACTAAAAGCGCCCACTTTTTACCTGTCAAAAGTAAGAGAACTGCCTCATCCCTAGCATCACTTTACCTTAAGGAAATCGTTCGACTCCATGGAATACCATCTAGCATTGTTAGTGACCGAGACCCCATCTTCACCAACGAGTTTTGGCGGAGTCTGCAAGAAGCAGTAGGAACGCAGTTATGCTTGAGCACAGCCTACCATCCCCAAACCGACGGCCAAACAGAAAGAGTGAACAGAGTTTTGGAAGACCTTTTAAGGCTATGCGTCCTTGACTTCGGAGGGACATGGGAAGACCACCTTCCTTTGGTAGAATTCGCCTACAACAACAGCTATCAAGTAACCATCGGAATGGCGCCCTTCGAAGCTTTATATGGAAGACCGTGCCGATCGCCCACTTGTTGGTGGGAGTCCACGGATAAGCTCATACTTGGACCAGACATGATCCGAGAGACTTCAGAGAAAGTAGACTTAATACGAAGAAGGATGAAGACGGCCCAAGACAGACAAAAGTCCTATGCCGACAAGAGGAGGACCGACCTTGAATTCGAGGTTGGAGACAGAGTTTTTCTCAAGGTATCACCGCTAAGAAACGTTGTTCGTTTTGGAACCACAGGAAAGCTAGCACCAAGGTTCGTAGGGCCATTCCCTATCATCGAGAAAATTGGGAAAATGGCCTATAGATTAGAGCTACCCGAGAAATTGGCTGGAGTCCACAACGTTTTTCACGTTTCACATCTCCGAAAATGTCTACATGAGTCAGCCGAGGTGGTAGAGCCAAATATCCTCGAAGAGGCCGAAGTGGAACGCGAAGCAACCATAAGAAAAGTTCCAACCCGCATCTTAGGAACGGAAGTGAAGAAGCTACGCAACCGCGAAGTCAAGCTCGTCAAAGTTCAGTGGAGCGACGCCGAGGGAGACGCGACTTGGGAAACTGAAGCTAGAATGCGTACTGCCTACCCTTTTCTGTTCGAGGGTACATCCTTGATCTTTCTTTTTCCTTAAGTTGCGCTTTTATCCATCTTTTTAGGGTATATTTCCTCGACCGTATCTTTTAGATAGAATCTTTTTGGGTGGAAACATGTAGTTGAAACATGTTATGTATGATGGTTGCAAGTTGTTGCAAGTGATTGCTAGTGGTTGCTCGTGGTTGCATATACACACACAATCTAGGTTTTAGATCGGCTCAGTCACTTCATATTGCATATGCATATATGTTTGCATTCGTATATGGTTGAACTTTAATGTGTTGTCATATGAATGCTGCATTTGTATTGAATGATTGTGCACTCATGTAGAATCATGAATAGGAAAATTTGCATACATAATGGATTCATGGCACTTACATAATTCGCATTAAGGAGGTCCACTGAATCAGTAGACCGCCTGATTTTGCATTAGATAAGTACATGTATACACACACACTTCGCATATGATCATGAAGCATTAGAAGTCTTTTAAGGACAATGGATGCTCGTGTTTGATGGATGAGTAGATGGATGATTGGATGTTAGGATATACATTCCTCCTAACTTGAAGATTTCGGGGACGAAATCCTTTTAAGTGGGGGAGAATGTAACACCCCGCAAATTCTATAACTGTGAAATTAACAAATTAAAGTATAATTAATCTGAAATCAAAGAACTAAGGGAAACGGAATACGCCATTGCGTTCGTCTCGGAAAAATACGCGGAATAGAGTCCGAGTTTTCGAAAAACGGAGTCCGTATGAAGAAGATATGGCCTTCGGAAGTTTTGAATCAAGTTTAAATTCAAACAGAATAAATCAGGTTTAAATTCGAAAATGGGGCCCAATGGGCCAGGGCGAAAAACACCCGCCTGACCCACCAAGTCGACTGGGCTGTCGACCTGGTCTAACCAGGTCGACAGGCCTGTCGACAGGGCTGTCGACAGGGGTGTCGACCTGGTCCAGACCCAGGTCGAGCCCAGTCTAACCCGGCTGGCCTATTCTCTATGTGGTCGATTTTCTGTGGTCTGCTTTGTCACTAGGGCTAGGTGGCAAGTTTTAATTGGTCTCTCCTTAGAATGAATGGCTACGATCAATCCAAGCAACATCAATGGTCCTAATCAGTTCCTAACCTCTATATAAACAACCCTAGACTAAACCCTAATCTATTCATTCAAAAATAAGAACATAGCCGCCATGTTGCTGAGGAACGACTAGGAGTAGCCACCAAATTGGAGAGAGGATTAGGAGGAAGATTCTAAAGCTTAAAGCAACCTAAACAAATCAATTCAACAAAGGAATTTGCGTCTTCAATCCCTAAACTAGAGAATTCATCACACCATTGTAAGTAGAGTATTACTTTGGTATGAATAAACAATTGTGTTGGTTTGTATGCTTGAATTGTGGCAATAAAGTAATTCATATTTGTGCGTTCTTATCAATTTGAAATATTATGTACGTTTGGATATTTATGAATTATGTTATTCATTATAAAGAACTACATGCGGTAGTTCTATGCAAGTATACGTTTGGAATATTTCGCAAATTATGTAATCCATGTTGAAGCTACATGTATGTAGTTGATTTAAATTCATGCAAGTTTGGGGTTTGCTTCTATGCCACCATGATGTATATTTTTTGGGCATAAATCATTTTGTAAGTAATTGGAACAAGTTTGGTTATAATCCATATGAAATTATGTTGAGAATTTGGCATTATGTATTAAGCCATGCTTTTGTACTAGAAAACCTATTTGCAAACTTATGAATATGGCTAGGCTATGATTGATATTTGGCAACCATGATTAGGTCTATCTTGCTTACAAAAATTATATGATGACATATGTGGTACATGGCTAGGTTAGGTTCAAAAAGTCCCTTTTTGTAAGTTTACATGACTAAAATAAGAATCATGATTTCATGTTAGAAATATTTATGCCATGGTTATGTGAACAAATTTAACTATACTTATGCCATGCTTACGGTTGACATTATGCCATGCTTATGTTTGACACTATGCCATGCTTATGTTAGAAATATTTATGCCATGCTTATGTTTGACATTATGCCTGAAATAAAAACATAGGTTCATGTTGTAGTTAGGCCTATGTGTCAATAGCGATATTCTTGACATAACTACAAGTTTACATGCTTTGATTCATGTCACCTATGCTTTATGACCAAAGTATATGTTATCACTATGCAAGTTCACCAGTTTCTATTTTGTATTTCCAACGTCGTATTGCAAGTTCATGCGCTCACCTTCCCCTCTTTGTGTATGTAACCACGCTTCAAGCCTCCCCTTTTCGCATGGCTAAATTGGGCTTTAAAAGGCTAAGCCCAATATATATATATAAACGGATGTGTA
Organism: Allium sativum; assembly: GCA_030737875.1. Classification (NCBI taxonomy): domain Eukaryota; kingdom Viridiplantae; phylum Streptophyta; class Magnoliopsida; order Asparagales; family Amaryllidaceae; genus Allium; species Allium sativum. Next base: position 336,710,345 of record CM060909.1, on the reverse strand, counting down.
AAACGGGGGAAAATAACGTTGGGTTAAAATTAATTAATGAATGAAAATATAAAAAATAGAAGGGCCCAAGTTCAAGTATGGGTTGGGCCCATGATTGGTGTAACCTTTACACCATTAACTTAATAATGGGCCGCAAATATTTACATATAAGAAATAAAGAAGAATGACAAAATATGTAAATGTAGAACATACGATGTGTTTAACCCGAGGTTGGATTGAGTTGTGATGTAAACCTGCCCGGAACCGCCCGGCTGTCCAGTAGTCACAACAATACCTATCCAATGTGGGAGGTTAAACATGGAGCCCAGCAAGGACCCGAGGTTAGACTGAGTTGTGGCGTAAGACTGCCCGGAACCAACCGGCAACAGGAAGCCACAACAATACCTGTCTAATGTGAGAGGTCAGGGCCTTAATAAGACAATTAAGGCTGAGTCAGGATTGTTAGGATTAAGTGAACTAAAGACTTAATCAAAAATGGAACATGCTAAACTAAACGGACTGGTGGGGGTTAGGTTAGGAAACACTTAACCAACTTAGCATGTTGGCTAGAGATAGAAAACCTAGTAACGGGGGACCCTTTTCAGCAGTAACCCTAGAAGGTGTATCAGGATACCCTGAAACTAGGCAGGGTGGGGCACGATTACTGGGCTGATTGTAAGAGGTCAAAGCGACGGCGGTGGTGTAGCAGTGTAGGTTCTAACGGGGTGCGGGCGTGCACACACTCCGGCGCAGAAAAATAAGGCACTGGACACCAGTAGCATACCTGTGCACTCTAAGGTGGTGTCGGGTTGCCACTATGGGACTTGATACACCCCATGGTGGGACCAGCATAGGTAACTACAACATCGGGGGCCGTAAGACACATGTAACTATGCGAGTAGGAGCCGATCATCATAGAATGGATCACATCACCCTGATTATGGGGTGCCAGTTGGAAACTAGTTTATATGGGTTCAGAGATCAACATGGGGTACGATAGTATATTCGACCCTAGACAACTTAACCAAGTTTATAGTGCTTGCCCACTTCTTGTTTATACTTATCATACCCAGTTCTTTATTCATAGACAAAATAGTACTAGGCTTACTCAGGCTTTATGTCTGACTCTACTTTTCTTTCGTCTTCTTTCTTCCGTTTCCCCCCCCCCCCCCCAGGTCCACAGGGAGGGAACACAGCAGCTTGACCAACCTTAACATCCAGCTTGAAGAAGAGAAATGTATTGCTTGGACTTTCCTGTTTTGAACTATGGCTTTGGGCAATCCACTATGGGGCTTTTGCAGTTTATCTATGTTTTATTTATGCTTCTTTAAATAATGTACTCAAGACAGATTATGAAAGTGTTATGTTATGTTTTTGGAAAGGATGTTGTTGTAACACGTATTTGACTTTATGAAATAAAGTTTGTTGTTCTTCCGCTGTTTACAAATATGTGTTCTTATATCTGTCTTGTATATCTGTGACTTGTACTTATAAACCTCCACCAAAATTAGGGCATTCCCTTTGAGAGTGACCCTAACGGAGGTGGGGTGTTTCACAGATGATGGTATGTATATAAAGTTACCGAATTGTATTTCAAAGTTTATGTTACCTAATATATTTTATTTGTTCCGCTGTGAGTTTGTGATCTTCGTTTTCTTATATTCTAATATTTCTTTCTTTCTATTTCTCATCCTCTAACTTCTTTCTAATAATGATTCGTATTTCTGTGCAATTTGGGTTGGACGTGTGGTGTCATTAGTTAACCCAGATAGTACAGATTTGCAGGCTGTTACATAACACGTCCTCCTTCGCTTTGAATGCCACATCATCAAACCCACCAAAACCCAAATTGATTTCCCCAAAAATACCGCGGCTACAAAGTTAAGAGAAACGAATTCCTCCGCCACCAATCGTAAATACGTTTGAAGAGATCAACTTATGCAATTTATTAGGCATACTCTGTCAGACATTCGTCCATACAAGTTGTCCTGGGACTGGACAAACTGAAGGCACTACCCTGTAAATCCATCTTAGGAAATTTCTTCCTAGGATTGACCTAGTAGCCCTTGCATAACACCGTCTTCGATGGTCTTCAATAAATCTTTGACTCTAAACGTATATCGAATCGAAGTGGAATTTAGTTTCTGGTCTCTTCGAAAACGACAACGAAAAGGTCCAGATTTGATAGTCGGTGATTTAACTATCAAATACAAATAAAATAAATTGATTTAACTCTGTTGGATCTGCTAAGATTTATTTAAATTGTAACGACCCAGGGTTTTCGCGATCCTGGATATCGGCATACAACACTTTGTTGACTATTCAAGCATCGGAAATACCGGATAGTCCGTGAAAGAAATTAGAGGGTGAGAACAGATAAGTTAGAAACTTAGAATAGAAGAAGAAGAACAAACAACATCAGAGTAAACACGAATCTCACAGCGGAACGAATAAATATATTTCATAACCTATCTTTGAAATAAAACAGTATCTGTATACAATACCATTGTTAGAGTACAACACTTACACCACAACGGAAATAACAATAGCTATATAATCCTGAAGCCTCCTGCTCCATCTCTTCAAGTATCTGTAAACCCCGACTACTTGACTGCCCGTACAAAATTGGGCACCCAAGATTTTAGGGAAAACAAAACAAAATAAACTCTGGGTCAGTCATGTGACTGGTGTGAGTAAACACAAATCATTTGATTTAACTTTCAAAATTTCTTTTGAAACAAAGGATAATCATAAGACCGATCCACACATAAACACGGATGGCTTTTACCTTTTGATAACCCAAAATATTTCTAAAACGATACTTGTCTGATATTATAATAATGTATGGATTAAGTAAATAGAAATCTAGCAGAAACGCTTGCATCTAACGTTCTACATATATAATATACATTCAAAACCACAGGCTCTTATTTGGCGAATGGATTCCAACTATGACAAGGTATGGATCCACCTTCCGATCAGTGTACTCTAGAAGTGATACACTGGAGTTCAATAAGAACATCTTGCAACTCGGCCACACATGACCGGCCACTCATTTCGCAAGAGTGTATCAAATATATTGTCACCTTACAGTTGGTAAACCAACATAACCATTCCCGGGAGATAAAGAATTGAAAGAAGTAACAAATTTGAATATTCTCTAGATGGTGACAATATACCTCACTTGGGTGCGACCCACTTAGCCATGCTGCCTGCCCGATTTCTGTCATTTCCCAATTGATGAGGCTGGAGGTCATAACATATCTTTCAACATATTACTCATTCATTCACTTTGAATGCCACATCGTCATACCCGTCAAATCACAAATTGATTTCCCCAAAAAATACCACGGGTATAAGTTAAGAGAAACGAATTCCTCTGCCACCAACGTAAATACGTTTGAAATGATCAACTTACGCGATCTACCAGATATACTGTGTCAGACATTCGTCCATTCAAGTTGTCATGGGACTGGACAAACCGTAGGCACTATTCAGTACATCCATATTAGGCAATCTCTACCTAAGACTTATACAATATCACTTGCACTTTACTCCGTCTTCAACATATTCAGCATATTTGGTTTGCAACGCTTATGCCATTACGGAGTGGTTCTTCGGATAATAATCCAACCGGTCTCTCCATATTAACAACGTAAAAATGGTCAGAAACTTTGATAGTCGGTGATTTAACTATCAAATGAAAACACGTGTGCAAACAACAATCTTATTTCCAATTGGAATTTCTATTGATCAATCATCATCCTCATCATATATATATGTATATATATATATTCATATTTCCTTATTTTCTATATTCAGAAAATATATGTTATGAACATTGGAAAACATTCCCATTGCTTATTTTCTATTATTAGAAAATATTTCTGATTGTTATTTGGAAAACATTTCCAAAACTCCTTCATTTGCTTTAAACTGATGTTTAAATAAACATCTCTATGCCAACACAAACCATTACGCTCATTAACAAAATTCACTTAACCTTCCTTTACTATCAAACCATAGCCATTCCTTAGTTAAGAAGGAAGTCAATCAAGTTGGGGTATAATTACATCTCAGACCTTAACTGAACAACGTTTTAACTTCGGAATAGACAAAGTTTATCTTTTAAACCTTTAACAAACTTCCTTACTTAACTCTCGGATTCTATTTACGTATCCACTTCTTTATTGAAAACATTTATTATAACTATAGTGTTATAATCCCTATGTTCGAAATATCTAACTTCGAATATAACTTTTATTCTTTAATTTGAATAAATAAATAAACACCTAATTTATAAATAAATAAATCTTGATTTAAAAACTAGAAAATATAAATACTTTCCCGAATTCGGTATAATCGAATTCGACGATTAACTCTCTTCGAATAACATATATCCGATTAACTCTCTTCTAATAACTAATACTCAATAACACTTTCTTTCGAATAAACTGTATTCGATTACTCCTTCTTTTGAATAAACTATATTCGATTAACTCACTTCGAATAACTTATATTCGATTTCTCCTTTCGAATAAACTAATATTCGATAACTCCTTTCGAATAAACTAATATTCGATAACTCCTTTCGAATAAACTAATATCCGATAACTCCTTTCCAATTAACTCTAACTCTAATCAATTACCTCTAACTCTAATCGATTAACTATAATTTGATTAACTCTATTCAATTAACACAATTCGATTTACACTGTTCAATTAACTCTATTTGATTAACTCTATTTGATTAACTCTATTGGATTAACTCTAATTGATTAACTCTATTTGATTAACTCCGTTCGAATAAACTATATTCGATTAACTCCTTTAACTTTATTCGAATAAAATATATTTGATTAACTCCTTTAACTCTATTCGAATAAACTATATTCAATTAACTCTTTTAACTCTATTCGAATAAACTATATTCGATTAACTCTTTTAACTCATTTTGATTAACACATTTTGATTCTACTTTTTATTAACTCTACTTCTATATTCAGTGTCAAATATCGATGTTGAAATCGATTCTTACTTCTATATATAAGTCCTGACTTATATATTCTATTTATCCAATGATAAATATTTTATTTAATTTATAAAATATTATTTATAAATTAATCTTATCAATCTATCGGTTAGAACAGATTCTATTTAAAATCTTTGATTTAAATCCATATAATGTTATACCCGTGTGCGAAGCACAGGTCTAAACTTTCCTGATGTAAAATTCTACTCATTTGCCAAATATTTCCTTATATGACATCCTTTTCATTTCCCAATAAATTCCTTTTATAACTCTATTTATTTTCTAAATAAATATTTCCTTCTTATAACTCTATTTATTTTCTAAATAAATATTTCCTTTTTAATTCTATTTGTTTCACAAATATTTCCTTATATGTTTCTTTTACAAATATTTTCTTTTATATTTGTTTTACAAATATTTTCTTTCATAATTCTATTTGATTTTATAATTATTCCTTTTATAAAATCCTTTTTCCTCTTATAAATAAAATCCATTGATTTTATATAAATAATTTATTTTCAAAATATACTTTGAAAATCCCCTTTTTATGTCCCAGTATTTCTTACGGTATTTAAAATACAAAATAACTGTGATCGATATCTTTCAAACACACAATCCACAACAGATTATATATCACATCATATATTACAATATATGAACAGAACTGTAATAACCCGGAAATCCGAGCCAATTTAAATTTTTTATTTTGGCAATTTTGACGAATTTGGAATATTCAAAATGATATATTTTAAATAATAACGATGAGAAATTTATTTTGAATATAATTCGAACGTATATATTTATATAGATCGCTGTTTGAATATAAATATTTATTTTAAATTATAAAAGGAATTGAAAATGGCACGGTAGTTCGAAAATTCGATTTCAACGTTCAAATGAATGTACAGGATTCAAAATAATCTGGATTTTAACGAAACCAAAAATATTCGAATCTAATTGAGAATATCTTTCCAACGAATCCGAAAAATCGAAATTTCATAGTGGGAATCAAAAGTTATGTCCAGTTGAAAATTCAGAATAGTCGCTATGGAATTCTGGCTCTTGAAAATGGAAATTTTGCAAACGACCTTCGTTTTCGCTGAAACCACTTTTGTTGGATCCGGAATGTCAAGTTATTGCTAGATTCCAAAATTCGTAATTTTTCGAATCAATATGTGAGCGTGGCAAAGGAAAACGTTTTTTAATAGTTTCAGTCAATTTCGATCGACCAGAAAATGGTCATTTTTCAAACGGTCTCGAAATTTGACGAAATTATTTTGTTAGAACCGTATCGTCAATACGAAGTTAGAAATAATTTTTTGGGAATTTTTAGAGTCTGTATGTGGCCCCGTTAAATTGAAATGCGCGTTCAAATTCAATATATAGAGTTATATTTTGATTTTGATGAAAACTTGTCGAAACAGTCGAATCAGCCAACGAAACATATCCCATTGTGTTCGGAATAGGGGTAATTAGCTAGGAACGACAGTTGGTGGGTTCGATTTCGAGTTTGAAATAAAAATTTGCTTTTTGAATTAATTAAATAAATTAAATATATATTTATATAATCCCTATTTCCTTTCCCTCTCTCTCCTATTCAGTTATCATGAGAAAAAGAAAAAGAAAAAGAAAACCCCAAATCATCGCGTCGCTCCTCCCGATCCAGACCCCGCGTGCCGTTGCTCTGGCCTTGCCGTCGTCGCACCACCACAGGCGGACCCCTCCCTCCTCCTCCGATCCCCTTCTTCCTCTTCTCCTTCTCCCCCATTAAACCGCACCTTAACCCCACAACCAAATCCGCCGCATTCAACACCCACTGCCGTAACCGCCTGCTCCTCCTCCTCTTCCACCTTCGCGTGCCACCACTACCCTGACGACGGCGAGATACTCCCCCCCCCCATTCGCTATAAGTCCTTCTTTATTTTAATTTATTTTAAATACTTAGCTTAGTTTAATCAGTTTAAAATCTGATTTCAATTTATATAAAACATGGTTTAAGTTCAGTTTTAAATTAATAGAAAAATGGTGATCTTTGTTTACATAAGAAAGGTATGATCTTTGTTTTCATAAAAATATAATTCTTATATAATGTAGATAATAAAAATTCGATCTTTGTATTAGAAGTAGATATATAAAAATATAATTTTTATATAGAAGGAAGCATTGTAAAAATATATGAAGTAGAAATATAATTTTATTATATGATTAGAATTATAAAAATATGATTTTTATATCATAGGAAGAATAAAAATATGATTTTTATTCATGTAGAGTAATAAAACTATAATTTTTATTATATTACTAGCAAGATAAAAATACAATTTTTTATCATGGAAGTAGCGGTGTAAAGGAGTGATTTTTACATATGTAGAAGCGGTATAAAAATAGAATTTTTATCTATATAGTAGCGGTATAAAAATAGAATTTTTATCTATATAGTAGCGGTATAAAAATAGAATCTTTACCTGTATAGTAGCGGTATAAAAATAGAATCTTTATCTGTATAGTAGCGGTATAAAAATAGAATCTTTATCTACATAGTAGCGGTATAAAAATAGAATGTTTATCTATATAGTAGCGGTATAAAAATATAATTTTTATCTATATAGTAGCGGTATAAAAATAGAATATTTATCTATACAGTAGCGGTATAAAAATGTGATTTTTATCCATATAGAGTGGTCATAAAAATGTGATTTTTATATATATGACAACAATATAAAAAGGTGATTTTTATATATGTAGTGGCTACGGACAATGAAATTGAAAAAAGGCGAGCACGATGAAGATTTCCTACATAAGAAGAGTCGTGGCGTTTGGTTTAGCTCTTGGTGAGAACTCCTCACTTTTATTTTTATTTTCTAGTTGAAATATGTACTAGGATGCAGACAGTGCTTAGTAGCACCCGACACCCATCGTCCACAGACCATGGATGACTTGTTTGTTTGATTACTGTGTTGTGAAATTTGATTGTGTGATGTGGAATAAAATAAAATATTTTATAGTGGAAAATATTTTATAGTTAAAAATATAATTTTTAACGTGTATACAAAATAGATATTTATAAACAAATCGGACGATTTGTTTATATACACTGATTTGACTAATATTGATTGGGACGATAAATTTTACATATCGCCCAACTACACAAATAAAAATCTGTGTTTGTTGATTTGAAACCCCACACGGGTATTGGGATGATATTTGATGTACACTAATCCTGATTGTTTAGTTGTATGTCAATCGATAGGTTGACAGACTGTATAAGCATTAATTATTTGTATTTAATGCTTATGCAGTTGTGTGGTGCACTTTGGATGATGGTTGATTATTTATCGTTGCGATTATATACATGTGTTGTAGAAAATCCATATAATTAACATTATGTGGTAATTGATTGGGCCTCATTCCAATTTTGAAAATAAATTCATGTGTTGAATAGAAATAAATTCATGTTTTGAATTAGAAATAAATTCATGTGTTGAATTGGAAATAAATTCATGTGCTGAATAGAAATAAATTCATGTGTTGAATAGAAATAAATTCATGTGTTGAATTGGAAATAAATTCATGTGTTGAATAGAAATAATTTCATGTGTTGAATAGAAATAAATTCAAGTGTTGAATTGGAAATAAATCCATGTGTTGAATAGAAATAAATTCATGTGTTGAATTGGAAATTAATTCATGTGTTGAATAGAAATAAATTCATGTGTTGAATAGAAATAAATTCATGTGTTGAATTGGAAATAAATTCATGTGTTGAATAGAAATAAATTCATGTGTTGAATTGGAAATAAATTCATGTGTTGAATAGAAATAAATTCATGTGTTGAATATAAATAAATTCATGTGTTGAATAGAATAAATATTCATGTGTTGAATAGATTAAACATTCATGTGTTGAATAAAAGCCGTGTTGATTAGATTGACGTCATTTTAACGTGAATGATATTTATATTGATTTTATTCATTTTTATAATCAATATAGAAAAGAAAGTGATTTCAAAATATAACGTTTTGAAAATATTATCATTTGTATATCGATGACGTGGAATATTCAATTTTGATGCGAAATTGAATATAAAGTTGAAATCATTTCGAAAATGAATTTAAAGCGATTTATAAAATATGTTTTAAAAGGAAATCGACGAAATATATATAATATATATATATAATTGCCTGAATAGATCCTACGTGGGAGTTTACCTTTGATAATATTTTAGAGGAAGATTTATTAAGACAATTGGCCTTACTTAAAGCAAAGTTAGCATTGTATCACTTAGACGAAAATGGTGATTCTATTAGTTGGGGTATGGATAAGGGTTTAGTTTACACTGTTCATTCTATGTATAGTTTTATTAATTTTTCTGGTATTTCATTATATCCCTTTAAATATCTATGGAAATCGAATTCTACTCCCAAAGCAAAGTTCCTAATGTGGTTGATCATCCATAAGAAGCTTAATACTATTGAGCTATTAAAAAGAAAAAAATGTTATTTTTGATGTAAAATGTTGTTTTTGTAATATTTGAGAGGAGGATGTAGATCATTTATTTTACTCTTGTTATTTTACCTTTTCGGTTTTTAATATGATTATTAGGTTGTTTACTTTTGATGGTTTTAATACCTTTAGTCGTTGTATCGATTACTGGAATTGTTATAGGTTACGATTCAATTCCAGACAGAAATATATATTGGATTCCTTAGTAATGTTCATAAATTGGTTCATTTGGGTGGAGAGGAACCAGAGAATCTTTCATTCTACCTCTATACCTAAGGATAAATTAATCATTAATATAGTAAATTTCTGTTTGTTTTGGATGTCTAATTCACACAATAAATTATTTGGAGAATTACAATTTGGGCGTTTTCTATTTAAGGTTAGGTTAAACTTGAGTTTATTCATTCATATTAATAACTATTTTAGATGTAATAGTCATCGTCTGGGTTGTTGATTACTTTTTACTTGGGTTGACACACTCCTATTGTTTGTTTGTTTATTATGTTTTTATCTCTATACATGTATATATGAATATAAGTCTATATATATATATGTATATACATATATATATATATATATATATATATATATATATATATATATTGGCATATATTCATATATATATGTGTAAGTTACTGATAATTTTGTTTCAGTTTTTCGGATTACAGGTTGTAGAAGTAATTGTGAAGATATTGGAGTTGCTGTTTGGTTGGATTATTTTGGATTTGGATTGGATATATGTATGAGGAGTGGAGTTGTTTGTATTTTTGGTGATTTGTTACACCACTTGTTATTTGCACATAGTTTATTATATGTATGGGTATAGATATATACTTCTTATCGGGTGGTGGCCTTGCCGGAATTCGATAATGAAGTATGATGGGTGGTGGCCTTGCCGGAACTCATCTATCTATTACCCCGTACATTGCTATGTGAGGCTCCTGATTTGGGTCTGTACTTAGTTCTTTGTATTACTATATACTTTTTGTTATATATATGTGTGCTCTCTTCCTTTTGGAAGATCACACATTTTTTGCTCAAAAAATAATAATTGCCTGAATAGAACGCGCCACGCCGCGGCAGTTCGCGAATTTCGACCATTGACTTCGAATGGATATTACGGGAGATCCGACCGTCGGATTCTTCTAAAACCGGAACCGTTGGGTTCGTATCGAAAAGGGCTTTCTAATGAATATTAGAGATTTGAAATCTAACGGTTGGATTATGAATTATGTCCAAATCAAATTTGGAAAAGGTCGCTGTAAGTGCAGTTCGATGGCCGTTGATGGAAATCGACTGTACGGGCCTTGATAAAATTATTAAAAATAGTGATAATTTGTGTAAAATCATAAGAAATGATTTGTAAAGAATTGGGATGAAAAACTCCATATTTGAAAAGATAAAAATAGATTTTTATCGAAATGAACTTGTTTTGAACTAGAATTATAATTCCATTTATTTTTAAAATAAATAAATTGGATTTGAAATGGTTTTGAAAATAACCAGAATTTCCAATAATTGATTTTGAATGGATTTGAATCGAATTTGTCTGTGGAATATTTCGATGTTGGATTTCGTGATTATACAGATATTGTTATGGAAATTTGAAAGATATATTTATATCGTTATTTCCAATACGATATTTGTTGGTCGTAGAATTTGATATTGAATATAATCCGATATATTTTCTATTCAGAGTCTTGTATTTAATATCAAATGGGATTTGGGTTTGTCGTGAATGGTGTCTTCATTAACACTGTTCTTAAACCTAGTTGAGAAAAAGATTAAATCTTTTTATTTAGATTTAATGAAGTGTACCAATTAAATGGAATTTAATTGGAATTGAATTTGAATTGATTTTTGGGTTTATCGTGAACGTGCAACGACCCGGAAAATTTGAACCAATTTTTTTTTTTTTTAATTAGCTAAAATAAGGGATTTTAAATATTTAAAATAAATATTTTAAATAATAACAATGAAAAGTGAGTTTGAATCGATGATTGAAAATGAATATAATTAATTCTAATTATAAACAAGCCCTGAAATGGCGCGGTAGTTTCAAAATTTGAATTCAAACTTTGTTGGACTGTACCGGGTGCAAAACAAAACGGATTTGAGTGAAACCAAAAATATTTAAATATGTTAGTGAATACCTTTCTAATGAATCTAAAAAATCAAAGTTTCATAGCAGAAAGGAAAAGTTATGGCCAAATGAATTTTCAGAAAGGTCGCTATGGAATTTATATAGCCCGCGAAATTGGCCATTTTGCATACGACCTCGGAAATCGACGAAACCACTTTTGTTGGATCCGGGATGTGAAGTTATTGCTAGTTATCTAATTTCATAATTTTTGAAGCTAGTATGTGAGCGTGGCAAAGGAAAACGTGTTTTGGTCAATTATAGTTAAATTGGATCGACCAGAAGTGGGCCATTTTTCGAACGGTCTCAGAATTCGACGAAACTAGTTTTGTTGGGACCGTATCGTTAAAACATAGCTAGATTTATTTTTCTGAAATTCTTAGAATCAGTATGTGGCCCCGGCAAATTGAAATGTACGTTCAAATTAAATATTGAATGTTTTATATTTTAAATTGAATGAAAACTGACTGAAACAGTCGAATGGGCCTACGAAACATATCCCATTGTGTTCGGAATGGGGGTAAACTGCTAGGGATGACAGTTGTTGGGTTTGGATTGGGGTTCGTGTGTGAAAGCGGGAATTTTTGGAATAAAATAAAATAAAAATATATTATAAATACTCGCCGCCCAATAAGATTTCAGATAAACCCTAAATTATCTGCGCTGTCTCCAGGCGATAAACGGCGGGTCGTGTTAGATTCTTTCCTTTGATTTTTCTCCTAATCTACTCCGAATTATCATGTGATCCTGAAGAGAAAATTGAAGATCAAAGAACAGGCTTCAAATCCATATAAGGGAGCTCGAATTTTGTTAACTATGGAGCTCGATCTAGGGCTGGGAAGGTCCGCCGTTCGAGGCCATCTTCTGGGCGGGGCAGGCGATAAGAACTGGCAAGAAGGGTGGCGGTAGGCGCGGTTCACGGCGACGGAGCGGGAGGGGCAGTCTGATCGTCGTCAAAGTCGCTGTAGCGAGCGCAAGATCCAACCCTAGTTTGGAAGCACTGTTCGGAGGTGGTCTGTAGTGCAAAACGAGGAAGAGGGTGATCATATTTAATTAATTAATTTATTAATTATCCTTTAAATGTCATCAACGCGTTAAAACCCATAACTTTTCCATACGAGGTCGGAATTGAGCGAAACTGGATCCGTTGCGATCGTAGGGACGATAGCTTCACAATAAAATTGACCGCATCCAATTCTGAGCACGTTGGAATTTCAGGCAAAATTAAATCCAGACCATTCAGAAATTCAGATAAAACTGACGGAGTGGAACCCAATGTGAGATTTCTAATTTATAAACGATATGGAAAACGACGATGTATAAATTATATAGTCGATGTATGAGTTATATAAGCGTTGTACACCTCTTGTATAAGCGTTGTATAAGTTGTACGTTCGATGTATAAGTTATATATGCGTTGTAAAAATTATATATGTGTTGAAATAGAAGTGAAATGCTATATATATATATGCCCCTCGTCCACAAACCATGGACGATATTTATTGGTTGTGATTGGTGTGAAAATTGATTGATAGCGAATGGTTGATTGGAATTGTTTGTGGTTGATATTGATTGATTGTGGTTGAAAAATACCCGTTTATGGTTGTGAAATATTTGGTTGAATCCACATAGGATTAGTTTGTGGAAATGAAAAATATATACATGCCGCCTGCGTGCGAAGTAGATGCATGATTCCCCATTGTCAAATACTACGAGGTTTTAAGGTAGAGCGAGGAGCCGTATTAGGGACGGTCCCGGTTTTAACTACCCTGCCGTTATGCTGCCGAAATTTTGAATAATATTCATGTGTTTGAATTATTTTCATTAGTTGAAACTATATTTATTCGTTGAATAGAAAACCTTCATGTGTTGAGTCGATATTCATTCTTTGGATAGAAATTCATGTGTTGAATGGTATTCGTGTTTTAAATATAAAAATCACATTATATATATATAAACTATAGAAAACCGTCATGTGTTGAATCGATATTCATTCGTTGAATTGAAATTCATATGTTGAATGGTATTCGTGTTTTAAATATAAAAATCACATTTTCATCTATATATATAAACTATAGAAAATCTTCATGTGTTGAATCGATATTCATTCGTTGAATTGAAATTCATGTGTTGAATGGTATTCGTGTTTTAAATATTAAAATCACATTTTTATCTATATATATAAACTATAGAAAACCTTCATGTGTTGAATCGATATCCATTCGTTGGATAGAAATTCATGTGTTGAATGGTATTCGTGTTTTAAATATAAAAATCACATTTTTATCATCTATATGAACTTTATAAAATAATCTTGTTTTGAAAGAAATTGTTTTATAATAAAAATCCTATTTTTATTACCTATATGAACTATATAAAATAATAGTGTTTTGAAATGAATTGTTTTACAATAAAAATCACATTTTTATTATATACATGAATTGTTAAATATAGTGAAGTGTTGAAATAGAAGACAGTTAGATAAAAATATCATTTTTATCAAATGTATGAAAAGAATATAGCTTTGAAATCGAAGAGTCGATATATATATATTTTGAAACCGTGATTTCAAACGATTATACCGGGAGATCCGACCATCGGATTATACCGAGATATCCAACGGTTAGATTTTCATATATGTGTAAATCAAATCTGAAGAAAAACAGTGCCACGGCCGCGTTATGTCTCGAAGCGTCGTTTTGAATAAATTGGCTATTTTAAAATAAATAAATATAGCGATAAATCATTATAAAATATTATAAACGATATGGATGTGAAATTTAGAAATTAACTAAAGGTTGGCTAAGTCGAATGGTTTTTTGGGTGTTGATCTGATGTTGGTTTCGGCCTTCGGGGTTAATATTTGGGAAATCGTTCTCTTACTAATTGACGGTTAGTGACTAATGAATTGAAATGATGCGTATGTATGTTAGTGTTGCACTTGTTTATTATATACGCGAGTTGCTCAGAAAGACCGGGTTTATCCCTTTCTGAATAACTGAATCGATGATAAGAAGTCGAAGATGAAGACTGGGGTTGAAGACCGATCTTCACCTCGTTTGGATGGTAACTGAGGTCCTGATTGGGAGGCATCCCGAAATATGGAGAATGAGTGGTGATCGTCCAGACGTACGTGGGAATCGATGGATATGCGAGGTATTTAGTGCCTCCGGTTTCGTTCAGACCCAGAACGGACTTGCAAATGGACTGTGTGTCTGACATTGGAATTCATTCTGTGCGATTGATAACCATCAGTTGCATGTTGTGAATTGCCGGTGTGGCATGCTAAGATGCAGTGAACAGGGCTTCTGTTGACAAGCAAAGTCTTGTGATTGATGATCAAAGCACCGCCTGTGTGGCGTAGCTTTGTGTATAACGTGAATTCGTGAGCCTCACACCCCGGTATGAACCAGAAACGGGAGAGGACATCAGGAAGGGCCTGCGTTTCTTTCTAGCTAGGAGTTGTGTCAGTGTTTTTACATGGCTTGACATTTTACTTATGTGGATGATGGATAGCGAGGCGCCTCGGATATATCGGTTGATCCAGGACCGATGGAGTCATTCGTTGGCTCATTTGCGCCCCATAGGGCGGTGAAACGTAGTGTTCAGGTATAATAATCCACATCGGTGGACCGGCCCTGACGATCCAAGGGGCAGTTGCGGCTGTTCCTGAGACATGGTAGGCTAGATTGTATCGAAGTCGGTAAAGACTATCTTTTGCCTTGGTTCATGACGGAAATCCAATTTCCAAATACGTGACTGTGCGATTTTGATTGTATACCTATATATGGCGACATAGTGGTATGGGGCATTAATGCCGTCTATGATTGATAGTTATGATTTGAAGTTGTTTTTCAAAACAAATACACACTAGTAATAATATCAAATGCCTTTTTTTATTCGTATCAAGCATATTTTGGTCGTTATAAGGTAAAAACTCTATCCTCCGGTTTGCGTTGCATTGTGTGATGGGAACTGAGTCTTATAATGGCATCATTTTTATAAAAAACATTGCGATGTTTAAAAGAAAGATTTGTTTTAAAGTACTGGCAATCCGATGGAGTACACCCATTCCACGAAAGTGGCGTGGTCCTGTGATTAGCCATATTATAAATGTGTTGAGTAGATTTCTCATACCAGTCCCATGACTGACTCGTAGTTTGTTTCACTTTCAAACTCAGTTGCCCCTTTTTCTACATGGGCAGCCTTGTATTCAGGTTTTTTGCTTGCTCTTTCTGGATAGCTGGAGCTGAAGATGGATTCTATTATTTATCTCTTTTTATGCTGTTCAGCTCCTGTTGTACATATTATGTTTGTTTCCGCTGTAGACATTTATGTATAACTGAACTGTATTTGTTCTAAGTATGATCCTGTATACTATGTAACTCAGATTATTACGTTTATCCAGTATATTCTATTGTTCATTGTATGGTGTATATATTTAATTATGTTATGCTATTATCTGTTATTGTGTTATATTCCAAGGATTACCCTTGCCACCGTCAGTACGGGGTTTGGGGTCGTCTCAGAACGGTGTTTTAAATAACACTTGTTCTTTAACCCGATAATTAATGGAATGTGATGTTGGGTTTATAGTGAACCGTGTTTTAAAGGACATTGGTTCTTTCACCCAGTTAAAGACAGGATGTGATTTCCCAAGTTAAATAATCATTGATAGTGACAATTGGGAAGATTAAAACCAAGTGGTGTTTTAATGAATCTTTAATTAGATTGAAATAATCGAATGGAGTATCACTAGTGTTGCTCCAGGCGATAGTTAAATCTTTAATTAGATTTGAACGTGAAATGGTAATTGAATTTATCGATAACACCGTGGTGTTAGATATGAAGTATTACCAGTTTTACTTCATGGGATGAATAGGT
Organism: Allium sativum; assembly: GCA_030737875.1. Taxonomy (NCBI): domain Eukaryota; kingdom Viridiplantae; phylum Streptophyta; class Magnoliopsida; order Asparagales; family Amaryllidaceae; genus Allium; species Allium sativum. The sequence continues at coordinate 336,693,806 of CM060909.1, read as the reverse complement.
TGGGATTGAGAAATAAAATAAATGATTACTTCGGTGTGGTTCGCTAATCCCGACTAATTTGAATTGATATTCAAAGGAAGATTAAAGAATAAATTTAAAGAATTTATCTTGGATAAAATTAATGGGAACCTTTCCCAAAGGATAAGAATATTTGAATAAAAGAATATTCTGAATTGGAATGAGGCGTATGTTGTGTTTGTGTAACACTTGTTTTATTATATACGCAAGTTATTCAGAAAGACCGGATTTATCCCATTCTGAATAACTGATTCGACGTGGTGTCGAGGATGAAGAATGTGGTTGAAGACCGGAGGTTTTCACATCGTTTGGGTGATTACTGATGATCTTGATTGGGCTGTACACCCAAGAGGAGGGAATCAGTTGGTGATCGTCCAGATGTACTTGGAGATCGATGGATATGCGAGGTACAAGGTGCCTCCGGTTTCGTTCAGACCCAGAACGGACTTGTAAATGGACTTTGTGTCTGACATTGGATTTTATTCTGTGTGATTTATTTCTATTAAATTTATATCTATTTGGCAGCGGAGAATTTATTCTCTTGCTTAACGCCCTTCTCTGAGACGTACGAGCTCAGGGGTTATATGTTGATGGATATCAATCGCATGGAGTGAATTGCCTATGTGGCATTCCTAAGTGGCAAATGATCAAGGCTTCTGTTGGAAAGAAAAGTCTTGTGGTTGATGATAAAAGCACCGCCTATATGGCATAGCTTTGTGTAATGTTGATTCGCGAGCCTCACACCCCGGTTGTGAACCAGAAACGGGAGAGGACATCAGGGAGGGCATGCGTTTCCTTCTAGCTAGGGTGGTGTCAGTGACCTACCAGCCCTGACATTTATATTATTTTCACCTGTGTGGTTGTTGCTGTTGTGAGGCGCCTCGGATATATCGGTGACTGTGTGGAGCCGATGGAGTCATTTGGCTCATTTTCGCCCTAAAGGGCGGGGGAACGCAGTGTTCAGGCATTTTAATCCACATCGGTGGACCGGCCCTGACGATCCAAGGGTCACTCTAGCTCTGATCCTGAGACATGGTAGGCTAGATTGTCTCGAATCGGTAGAGGACTATCTTTTGCCTCGGTTCACAGATGGAACTCCAACTTCCAATACGTGACTTTGCGGTTTTATTTGTAGAGCCTAGTACGGCGACATAGTGGGATGGGGCACTCATGCCGTCTATGATTGATACTTATGATTGAAATTGTTTTATACACTATGCACTTATAATAGTATCAAATGATTTGTTTTTTTAGCATATCAAGCATTCTTTGGCTATTATAAGGTAAAAACCCTATCCTCCGGCTTGTGTTGCGTTGTGTGATGGGACCTGGGTCTTATAATAGCTTCATTTTTCTTTATTTAGCGTTGCGCTGTTGTTTTATGCACTAGTATTCTTGGGAGGAAACCCGTTCTGTGTACACGGCGTGGTCCCTTGATTTACCTAACTTTAAAATAAAGATTAATAACTGTTTTAGTTCTCACACCAGTCACATGACTGACCTAGAGTTTATTGTTCCAACCTAAACTCTAGGTGCCCTTATTTTGACACGGGCAGCTAGTAGTTTTGGTTTTGCAGATTTATATTCACAGGATCCTTATTTACAGCTAGAACGATACTCGGAAAGCTCTGTATCCATGTATTAATTCTAGTTGTGTATTGTATTATTTTTCCACTGCGATGTATTTAAATGTAATTTAAATCTCTGATATTTTCTGTGTAATATTTATTCATACTCTGTATATTCTTGTATTTTGATGGAATTGTTGTAATATACAATGAAATGTTCTTCTGTCTGCGTTCTGATTTGTCGTGTTCTCAAAACAATCAATGGTTTCGAACGGTCTTGGTCGGTTTAGCGACTGATTCGGATCGAGCGAAATTCTCGATCATCACATTTGGTATCAGAGCTTTGGTTTACAAAGCTCAGAGAACAAGACACATTAGAACCATACGAAAGAATTCATCAGAGATTGGATTAGTAATATCCAATGAGAATGACTCGTTAGAGATAGGATCAGTTGTATCCTAAAACGTGTGTGAAGAGTATATTTTTAAAATGAAAGCGAAGTTTGTTTTGAAAATTTAAATCAATTATTCGTATTTGATTATTTATTTGTATTGAATTTGGACAATCCAGTATATAAAGATTTTCCATATACGTCTCATCCGCGTGTATTTGAAGTTTTAATGTACTGGATTGATATAGAATCACACTCTAGTCGCCCGGGGACAATTCTGATGATGATTGCAACATCATCAGTATTTGTGTTCGAGTTTCGAAAGTGGGATTTCTATATGATTCCAATTGACTGGTGTGAGAACCAAAATTAGATAGGGCTTATTGTCGTGACTTGGCATCAAAAATCTAATTTTTGGAATATGTATCAAAGTTATGAATTTGAAAAGCTAATCAACTAATTGATTGCTGGTTGTGTTGTTTGATTGTTGTTAAATTAATTAAATGTTGAACCTTTAGCCAAATTGTACCAAATAGTGAATTGTATTGAAAACTTTTCGCATTTGCATACATGTACACGTACTTACATTGAACAGGTCATACTAAGGAGGCTAGAGCAGAAGAATAAAATTGTTTGCCCGACAAATAGGTACATGTTTACTAATTTATTGGGTTTTGGATGATTTTATGAGCCAATTGGCCAGCGCTTGGCTGTTTCTTTTTCTTTTTGGATTGGTATGGGCTATGGGGGGCTATTAGAAATATCCCGAAGTCCCCGGTGCAGGGGAGGTTATGGCGAAATTTTTCGAAAATTTAGGGTGTTAGCCAAATTTTTGAAAAATTTGAAAAGTTCTTAGAAACTGAAAAGTTGAAGAACTTAAGCTGTGATGAAAATAATGAAAGTTGAGTTGATTAGTTAAACAACTTTCGGCTTCGTTCCATTTTGGGGACGAAAATTTTTAAGTGGGGGAGATTGTAATAACCCGGAAATCCGAGCCAATTTAAAATTTTTATTTTGGCAATTTTAACGAATTTTAAATATTTAAAATGATACATTTTAAATAATAACGATGAGAAATTTATTTTGAATAGAATTCGAACGTATATATTTATATAGATCGCCGGTTGAATATAATTATTTATTTTAAATTATAAAAGGAATTGAAAATGGCGCGGTAGTTCGAAAATTCGATTTCAAAGTTCAAATGAATGTACAGGATTCAAAATAATCTGGATTTTAATGAAACAAAAAATATTCGAATCTAATTGAGAATATCTTTCCAACGAATCCGAAAAATCGAAATTTCATAGCGGGAATCAAAAGTTATGTCCAGTTGAAAATTCAGAATAGTCGCTATGGAATTATGGCCCTTAAAAATGGAAATTTTCGTTTTCGACGAAACCACTTTTGTTGGATCCGGGATGTCAAGTTATTGCTAGGTTCCAAAATTCGTAATTTTTCGAATCAATATGTGAGCGTGGCAAAGGAAAACGTGTTTTAACAGTTTTAGTCAATTTCGATCGACTAGAAAATGGTCATTTTTCAAACGTTCTTGAAATTTGACGAAATTAGTTTTGTTAGAACTGTATCGTCAATACAAAGTTAGAAATAATTTTTCGGGAATTTTTAGAGTTTGTATGTGGCCCCGGTAAATTGAAATACGCGTTCAAATTCAATATATAGAATTATATTTTGATTTTGACGAAAACAGGTCGAAACTGTCGATTCAGCCAACGAAACATATCCCATTGTGTTTGGAATAGGGGTAATTAGCTAGGTACGACAGTCGATGGGTTCGATTTCCAGTTTGAAATAAAAATTTGCTTTTTGAATTAATTAAATATATATTTATATAATCCCTATTTCCTCTCCCTCTCTCTCCTATTCAGTTATCACGAGAAAATGAAAAAGAAAAAAAAAAACAAATCATCGCGTCGCTCCTCCCGATCCAGACCCCGCGCTCCATTGCTCCGGCCTTGCCGCCGTCGCACCACCACAGGCGGACCCTTCCCTCCTCCTCCGATCCCCTTCTTCCTCCTCTCCTTCTCCCTCCATTAAACCGCGCCCTAACCCCACAACCAAATCCGCCGCATTCAGCACCCACCGCCGCAACCGCCTGCTCCTCCTTCTCTTCCACCTTCGCGTGCCACCACTGCCCTGATGCCGGCGAGATACTCCCCCCCACTCGCTGTAAGTCCTCCTTTTTATTTTTATTTTTTATTTTTTTGTTTTGTTTTGTTTTAATTTATTTTAAATACTTAGCTTAGTTTAATCAGTTTAAAATCTGATTTCAATTTATATAAAACATGGTTTAAGTTCATTTTTAAATTAATAGAAAAATGGTGATCTTTGTTTACATAAGAAATGTATGATCTTTGTTTTCATAAAAATATAATTCTTATATAATGTAGGTAATAAAAATTCGATCTTTGTATTAGAAGTAGATATATAAAAATATAATTTTTATATAGAAGGAAGCATTGTAAAAATATATGAAGTAGAAATATAATTTTATTATATGATTAGAATTATAAAAATATGATTTTTATATCATAGGAAGAATAAAAATATGATTTTTATTCATGTAGAGTAATAAAAATAAATTTTTTATTATATTACTTGCAAGATAAAAATATAATTTTTTATCATGGAAGTAGCGGTGTAAAGGAGTGATTTTTACATATGTAGATGCGATATAAAAACATAATTTTTATCTATATAGTAGTGGTATAAAAATAGAATTTTTATCTACATAGCAGCGGTATAAAAATTGAATTTTTATCTATATAGTAGTGGTATAAAAATAGAATCTTTATCTATATAGTAGCGGTATAGAATCTTTATCTATATAGTAGCCGTATAAAAATAGAATTTTTATCTATATAGTAGCGGTATAAAAATAGAATCTTTATCTATACAGTAGCGGTATAAAAATGTGATTTTTATCCATATAGAGTGATCATAAAAATGTGATTTTATATACATGACAACAATATAAAAAAGGTGATTTTTATATATGTAGTTGCTACGGACAATGAAATTGACAAAAGGCGAGCACGATGAAGATTTCCTACATAAAATGAGTCGTGGCGTTTGGTTTAGTTCTTGGTGAGAACTCCTCACTTTTATTTTTATTTTCTAGTTGAAATATATACTAGGATGCAGACAGTGCTTAGTAGCACCCGACACCCGTCGTCCACAGACCATGGATGACTTGTTTGTTTGATTGTTGTGTTGTGAAATTTGATTGTGTGATGTGGAATAAAATAAAATATTTTATAGTGGAAAATATTTTATAGTTAAAAATATAATTTTTAACGTGTATACAAAATAAATATTTATAAACAAATCGGACGATTTGTTTATATACACTGATTTGACTGATATTGATTGGGATGATAAATTTTACACATCGCCCAACTGCACAAATAAAAATCTATGTTTGTTGATTTGAAACCCCACACGGGTATTGGGATGATATTTGATATACACTAATCCCGATTTTTTAGTTGTATGTCAATCGATAGGTTGACAGACTATGTAAGCGTTAATTATTTGTATTTAATGCTTATGCAGTTGTGTGGTGCACTCTGGATGATGGTTGATTATTTATCGTTGCGATTATATACATGTGTTGTAGAAAATCCATATAATTAACATTATATGGTAATTGATTGGGCCTCGTTCCAATTTTGAAAATAAATTCATGTGTTGAATAGAAATAAATTCATGTGTTGAATTAGAAATAAATTCATGTGTTGAATTGGAAATAAATTCATGTGTTGAATAGACATAAATTCATGTGTTGAATAGAAATAAATTCATGTGTTGAATTGGAAATAAATTCATGTGTTGAATAGAAATAAATTCATGTGTTGAATAGAAATAAATTCGTGTGTTGAATTGGAAATAAATTCATGTGTTCAATAGAAATAAATTCATGTGTTGAATAGAAATAAATTCATAAATTGAATTGGAAATAAATTCATGTGTTGAATAGAAATAAATTCATGTGTTGAATAGAATAAATATTCATGTGTTGAATAGAATAAACATTCATGTGTTGAATAAAAGCCGTGTTGATTAGATTGACGCCATTTTGACGTGAACGATATTTATATCGATTTTATTCATTTTTATAATGAATATAGAAAAGAAAGTGATTTCAAAATATAACGTTTTGAAAATATTATCATTTGTATATCGATGACGTGGAATATTCAATTTTGATGCGAAATTGAATATGAAGTTGAAATCGTTTCGAAAACGAATTTAAAACAATTTATAAAATTAGTTTTAAAAGGAAATTGACGAAATATATATATAATATATATAATGGCCTAAATAGAACGCGCCACGCTGCGGCAGTTCGCGAATTTCGACCATTGACTTCGAATGGATATTACGGGAGATACGACCGTCGTATTCTTCTAAAACCGGAACCGTTGGGTTCGTATCGAAAAGAGTTGTCTAATGAATATTAGATATTTGAAATCTAACGGTTGGATTAGGAATTATGTCCAAACCAAATTTGGAAAAGGTCGCTGTAAGTGCAGTTCGATGGCCGTTGATGGAAATCGACTGTACGGGCCTTGATAAAATTATTAACAATAGTGATAATTTGTGTAAAATCATAAGAAATGATTTGTGAAGAATTGGGATGAAAAACTCCATATTTGAAAAGATAAAAATAGATTTTTATCGAAATGAACTAGTTTTGAACTAGAATTATAATTCCATTTATTTTTAAAATAAATAAATTGGATTTGAAATGGTTTTGAAAATAACCAGAATTTCCAATAATTGAACTGGAATGGATTTGAATCGAAATTATCTGTGTAATATTTCGATGTTGGATTTCGTGATTATACAGATATTGTTATGGAAATTTGAAAGATATATTTATATCGTTATTTCCAGTATGATATTTGTTGGTCATAGAATTTGATATTGAATATAAGCCGATATATTTTCTATTTAGAGCCTTGTACTTAATATCAAATGGGATTTGGGTTTGTCGTGAATGGTGTCTTCATTAACACTGTTCTTAAACCCAGTTGAGAAAAAGATTAAATCTTTTTATTTAGATTTAATGAAGTGTACCAATTAAATGGAATTTAATTGGAATTGAATTTGAATTGATTTTTGGGTTTATCGTGAACGGTATTTTAAATAACACTTGTTCTTTAACCCCTATAATTAATGGAATGTGATTTTGGGTTTATAGTGAACCATGTTTTAAAGGACATTGGTTCTTTAACCCAGTTAAAGACCGGATGTGATTTCCCAAGTTAAATAATCATTGATAGTGATAATTGGGAAGATTAAAACCAAGTGGAGTTTTAATGAATCTTTAATTAGATTGAAATAATCGAGAATGGAGTATCACCAGTTTTGCTCCAGGCAATAACACCATGGTGTTAGATATGAAGTATTACCAATTTTACTTCATAGGATGAATAGGTTGGGATGGAGAAATAAAATAAATGATTACTTCGGTGTGGTTCGCTAATCCCGACTAATTTGAATTGATATTCAAAGGAAGATTAAAAAATAAATTTAAAGAATTTATCTTTGATAAAATTAATGGGAACCTTTCCCAAAGTATAAGAATATTTGAATAAAAGAATATTTTGAATTGGAATGAGGCGTATGTTGTGTTTGTGTAACACTTGTTTTATTATATACGCAAGTTATTCAGAAAGAACGGGTTTATCCCATTCTGAATAACTGATTCGACGTGGTGTCGAGGATGAAGACGGTGGTTGAAGACAGGAGGTCTTCACATCGTTTGGGTGATTACTAATGATCTTGATTGGGCTGTACACCCAAGAGGAGGGAATCAGTTGGTGATCGTCTAGACGTACTTGGAGATCGATGGATATGAGAGGCACAAGGTGCCTCCGGTTTCGTTCAGACCCAGAACGGACTTGTAAATGGACTGTGTGTCTGACATTGGATTTTATTCTGTGTGATTGATTTCTATTAAATTTATATCTGTTTGGCGGCGGAGAATTTATTCTCTTGCTTAACGCCCTTCTCTAAGACGTACGAGCTCAGGGGTTATATGTTGATGGATATCAATCGCATGGAGTGAATTGCCTTTGTGGCATGCTTAAGTGGCAAATGATCAAGACTTCTGTTGAAAAGAAAAGTCTTGTGGTTGAAGATCAAAGCACCGCCTGTGTGGCATAGCTTTGTGTAACGTTGACTCGCGAGCCTCACACCCCGGTTGTGAACCAGAAACGGGAGAGGACATCAGGGAGGGCATGCGTTTCCTTCTAGCTAGGGTGGTGTCAGTGACTTACCAGCCCTGACATTTATATTATTTTCACCTGTGTGGTTGTTGTTGTTGTTGCGAGGCGCCTCGGATATATCGGTGACTGTGTGGAGCCGATGGAGTCATTTGGCTCATTTTCGCCCCAAAGGGCGGGGGAACGCAGTGTTCAGGCATTTTAATTCACATCGGTGGACCTGCCCTGACGATCCAAGGGTCACTCGAGCTCTGATCCTGAGACATGGTAGGCTAGATTGCCTCGAATCGGTAGAGGACTATCTTTTGCCTTGGTTCACAGATGGAAATCCAACTTCCAATACGTGACTTTGCTGTTTTATTTGTAGAGCCTAGTACGACAACATAGTGGGATGGGGCACTCATGCCGTCTATGATTGATACTTATGATTGAAATTGTTTTATACACTATGCACTTATAATAGTATCAAATGATTTGTTTTTTTAGCGTATCAAGCATTCTTTGGCTATTATAAGGTAATAACCCTATCCTCCGGCTTGCGTTGCATTATGTAATGGGACTTGGGTCTTATAATATCTTCATTTTTCTTTATTTAGCATTGCGCTGTTGTTTTATGCACAGGTATTCTTGGGAGGAAACCCATTCCGTGTTATACGGCGTCGTCCCTTGATTTACCTAACTTTAAAATAAAGATTAATAACTGTTTTAGTTCTCACACCAGTCACATGACTGACTTGGAGTTTATTGTTTTAACCTAAACTCTAAGTGCCCTTATTTTGACACGGGCAGCTAGTAGTTTGGGTTTTGCAGATTTATATTCACAGGATCCTGATTTACAGCTGGAACGATACCCGGGAAGCTCTGTATCCGTGTATTACTTCTAGTTGTGTATTGTATTATTTTTCCACTACGATGTATTTAAATGTAATTTAAATCTCTGATATTTTCTGTGTAATATTTATTCATACTTTGTATATTCTTGTATTCTATTGAAATTGTTGTAATATACAATGAAATGTTCTTCTGTCTACGTTCTGATTTGTCGTGTTCTCAAAACAATCAGGGGTTTCGAACGGTCTTGGTCGGTTTAGCGACTGATTCAGATCGAGCGAAATTCACGATCGTCACAAGAACAACATTATAAATATTGAGTAATCCAGTTCGATCCCTCTAACCTATTTCCCTGCATCACAGATGTTAAACAATAAAATTAACATCGATTTCATCTCAATATGAAATATTCTGCTAAACGGAATCAATATGCGATTAACGATTTATATATATGTATCATTTTTTATAATTTCAACCAATACATAAGCAATTCAACCAAACAGTTAACACGCAGCAATCAACAGATAATTATCAGTTCTAAAATTATGTTGTAAAAATATAACTGTTCAGAGTTGGTGAGTTTTACTCACATTGGACGATCATCGTTAATAACGATAACCATCGCTTGATTCAAACGGACAATTTATTTTGCCATAAATTGTAACGAGCTCCGATGGGCTTCCAGTCAGTTCCATCGTGTAGTGTCCGTCCATACGATCCCAACGGATCTTGTTTTGCTGAATTCTGATTACGTGTGATTAATATATTGTAACTACAAGATCATACGCTATTTAAATTAAAACTATACTCAATTTATATTTACATTTAGGCTTCCCTTAGTAAGGCCCATCGCTCCTTTAAACCCACCAACCCATCCCAATCCTTCTTCTCCAGCAATAGCGTCCGCTGCTCCACGTATTCCTAATGCCACTGTCGAAGTTTTGGCCGCCGCCTCCTTCTTCCAAGTTTCTCCATTACTTTCCATACAAACATTACCGTTGTTTTTCTCGTCAACTTCTCTTCAACTTCCTCCCATCATCACACTATTCGAACCCCTCTCCCTGCTCGCGTCGATGGACCAGAACGAGCAACTACAAGGAATCGCGATCCCAAACTTTCCACCGAAACACCCCAAATTCTACACGCCAGTTCCATTCGAGCAACAAAACCCAAATACGAACTCAGCTTCACGAATCAATGCCTACTTTTTCCCAAAACTGGAACCCTAGCTCAAATGGGTTTCACGACATCGAACAGAAAATTGTTTGAACCCTTCGAAACTGGTACTTAAATGAAGAGGAGGCCTCCGCAATTCCACATACATGTGGTTTGAAATTTATTGGATTTTATTTGCCTTTGATTGGATTTTCAAAGCTTGAAGTTCACGTTGGAGGAAATTTTTGTGGCGGCCGTTAAAGGATTGAGCAGAGAAAGAAAAGTGGAATTAGGTTTTAGAAGGATGGTATTGTAACTATTTTTATATTGATTATTTTATTAGTTTATAATCAATCGTTACTTTCATTTGTCCTTTAAAAATTCCTACGATCACATGCAATATCCAAAAATCACGAAACTGGACATGCAACTACAGTTCGACATTACGGACCAAACGAAACTAGTTTCGTCGAATTCCGACTGCGTTTGCTCACACAGCGTATTTTAACCATCAAAATACTAACTGTTTTTCACATTAAAAATTTGTACGGCCACACACTGACTCTAAAAATCACAGAAATTGAAATCTAGTAATAATTTAACATTAAGAACCCAACAAAATTGGTTTCGTCAAATTTGGAGGTCATTTGTAAAAATGGCTATTTTTAAAGCTCTAAATAACCCATTTAAATATATAAATATATTTAAAAATAATTAAATTAAATATTTAAAAATAAATATTATCATATATATTCACAATAGAATATCATACATCTCCAATGGGATTTATAACTCGATATTCCAAATCCAGTGTTACATCGATATTTGATTTATATTAAAAATCCATTTAAAAATATGAACAAATCAATATAAATTATAATGGAATTCCATAGCGACTTTTCGAAAATTTGATTTGGACATAAATCAAAATCTACACAATGAAATCACAATTTTTCTCCTCCATTAGAAAAATATACTTCACCAGCCCCATACATTTCTTGTTTCACAGAAATCCGATTTAAAACGGACCCTGTATATTCAGTTGATGTTCGAATCACCAAATTACGAACTGCAGCGTCATCTCGAGCTCGATTTTAATTATAATATAATTATACGTTCAAACCGTCGTTTAAATAATATATTCGTTATTCTAATTCAAATTCTAAACTGAATTATATATATTTTGAATTGCCCAATTCACACTGTATTGCCATTTCAACTAATTCTGATTATTTCAGAATTAAATATATTATTTAATTATTATATTAATTAAATATTCAGTAGTTATTTTAATTTAAACCATTTAAATTACCAAACCATATTTTAAATAATTAAATAAAATTAATTATTATACCGTATAAAAATACGGGACATTACATTCTTCCCCCCTTAAAAATAATTTCGTCCTCGAAATTGCTAAGGTAGAAAACAAACCCTACTCACTGATTAAAAATTATTTATTTAATTCTTATCAACGAAAACTTTCAAAAATCCTAAAAAAAAAAATTAACACCCGAAATTTTCGGAAAATTTCGTCAGCACCTCCTTTGTACTGGTCAATCGGTACAATTACAACTCGCCTCTCTGGGCCATCTCCAACCCATAAGAAAATCAAACAGCCAAGCGACTTGCTAACTCGGATCATAAATCTCATGCTTATACCAAATATAAACTTGTACCTTTTGTCAGGCATATCAACTCTATCACTTTCACCTGTTATCAATTCAACATATACTAATGTCATCTCAACCAATTTCCAATCAATATCTGTACAACACAGCTATTCGCTTACATCCAAACCAGTTTTCATTTCAAACTCGAGTTCAATTCTCGATTCCAATTGTTAACTTATCAACTCAATACCATTTCGGATTCCTATGTCACAAATCCAATTTTCTCGATATCATTCTAATGCAATTCAATTTCCACTTAATTGGTTTTCAATTCAATTCCAATTTATATCCACAAATTTTTATTTAAATTTGTTTTTAATTCAAATAGTCTCTTCCTAGGAGTTCTAAACAGCTTTGTTTTTCTCAAAAATCAAATATTCCTTTTGGAGTATCAAAACAACTTGTTTTCTCAAAACAATTCAAAAACAAAAATTTTGGTAGCAATCCGTCACTTACAACTCAAAAATGAACACTAATGATGTCACGATTCACCATCAAGGTTATTTCCCAGCTATCGAAGTGAGTTCAATACTATATCACTTTCAAAACCATATCTAAACACTTCCATTTTGAAAACAATTCAAAATATCATTTACAATGCTTTAAAACAATTTAAAATATCCCAGGATTTTAAAATTCTCATATATTTAATTCAAATCCATTTACAAACACCTTTCCAAACCCCAGAGTTTTAAATTTCAATTCTGGTTTAAATTCAGATTTAATTCATCTGACTCCATACATCACACTTATGTAAATTCTGATGGGTTATTTACATAACCATTCCTATTATAATCTTCCTCGATTATAATTACAACCAACACATCCTATATATGATAATAATTCAAATATAAGTCCTTTATATCAAAATATAATTTGGGTAAAAATTATTTCGCTTACCCTCTTTTCAAAACATATCGTGTCGACCCATCGTATTCGAGTGTTTATAAACCCCTACCGATACAGTGGATCAAACTGATCGACCAGAATTGACAAACCACTCAACCAATAAATCTCCATGGTATAAAAAATCAATTTATATCAAATAATAAATACGTTCACTCATATATACACACTCAACTCAATCTAGGGTATTACTAACCCCATCTCTACTGAGTCACGCCACTGAGCCAATGTAATTACTTAACCTTAAGCTCTGATACCACTGTAACGACCCAGGGTTTTCGCGATCCTGGGTATCGGCATACAACACTATGTCGACTATTCAAGCATCGGAAATACCGGATAGTCTATGAAAGAAATTAGAGGGTGAGAATAGATAAGATAGAAACTTAGAATAGAAGAAGAAGAAGAACATACAACATCAGAGTAAACACGAATCTCACAGCGGAACGAATAAATATATTTCATAACATATCTTTGAAATAAAACAGTATTTGTATACAATACCATTATTAGAGTATAACACTTACAACATAGAGGAAATAACCATAGCTATATAATACTGAAGCCTCCTGCTCCAGCTCTTCAAGTATCTGTAAATCCCGACTACTTGACTGCCCGTACAAAATTGGGCACCCAAGAGTTTAGGGAAAACAAAGCAAAATAAACTCTGGGTCAGTCATGTGACTGGTGTGAGTAAACTCAAATCATTTGATTTAACTTTCAAAATTTCTTTTGAAACAAAGGATAATCATAAGACCGATCTACACATAAACACGGATGGCTTTTACCTTATGATAACCCAAAATATTTCTAAAATGATACTTGCCTGATATTATAATAATGTCTAGATCAACTAAATAGAAATCTAGCATAAACGCTTGCATCTAACGTTCTACATATATAATATACAATCAAAACCGCGGGCTCTTATTTGGGGAATGGATTCCAACTATGACAATGTATGGATCCACCTTCCGATCAGTGTACTCTAGAAGCAATTCACTGGAGTTCAACAAGAACATCTTGCAACTCGGACATACATAACCGACCACTAATTTCGCTTGAGTGTATCGAATATATTGTCACCTTAAAGTTGGTAAACCAACATAACCATTCCTGGGAGATACAGAATTGAAAGAAGTAACAAATATGAATATTCTCTAGATGGTGACAATATACCCTACATGGGTGGGGCCTACTTAGCCATGCCGCCTGCCCGATTTCTGTCATTTCCCAATTGGTGAGGCTGGAGGTCATAACGTATCTTTCAACAGATTACTCATTCAATCACTTTGAATGCCACATCGTCATACCCGTCAAATCACAAGTTGATTTCCCCAAAAATACCACGGGTATAAGCTAAGAGAAACGAAATCCTCCGCCACCAACGTAAATACGTTTGAAACGATCAACTTACGCAATCTACCAGATATACTCTGTCAGACATTCGTCCATTCAAGTTGTCCAGGGACTGGACAAACCGAAGGCACTATTCAGTACATCCATCTTAGGCAATCTCTACATAAGATTTATACAATAGCCCTTGCACTTTACTTCGTCTTCAATATATTCAGCATAATTGGTTTGCAACGCTTATGCCAATATGGAGTGGTTCTTCGGATAATAATCCAACCTGTCTCTCCATATTAACAACGTAAAAATGGTCAGAAACTTTGACAGTCGGTGATTTAACTATCAATTGAAAACACGTGTGCAAACAACAATCTTATTTCCAATTGGAATTTCAATTGATCAATCATCATCCTCATCATACAAATATATATATATATATATATATATATATATATATATTCATATTTCCTTATTTTCTATATTCAGAAAATATGTGTTATGAACATTGGAAAACATTCCCATTGCTTATTTTCTATTACTAGAAAATATTTCTTATTCTTATTCGGAAATCATTTCCAGAACTCCATTTGATTTAAGCTGATGTTTGAATAAACATCGCTATGCTAACACAAACCATTACGCTCATTAACTAAATTCACTTAACCTACCTTTACTATCAAACCTTAGCCACTCCTTAGTTAAGAATGAAGTCAATCAAGTTGGGATATAATTACCTCTCAAACCTTAACTGAACAATGTTTTAACTTCGGAATAGACAAAGTTTATCTTTTAAACCTTTAACAAACTTCCTTATGTAACTCTCGGATTCTATTTACGTATCCATTTCTTTATTGAAAACATTGATTATAACTATAGTGTTATAATCCCTACGATCGAAATATCTAACTTCGAATATAACTTTTATTCTTTAATTTGAATAAATAAATAAACACCTAATTATAAATAAATAAATCTTGGTTTAAAAACAGGAAAGTATAAATACTTTCCCAGTTTCGATATAATCGAACTCGACGATTAACTCTCTTCGAATAACTTATATCCGATTAACTCTCTTCGAATAACTAATACTCGATAACTCTTTCTTTCGAATAAACTATATTCGATTACTCATTTCGAATAAACTATATTCGATTAACTCACTTCGAATAACTTATATTCGATTTCTCCTTACGAATAAACTAATATTCGATAACTCCTTTCGAATAAACTAATATTTGATAACTCCTTTCAAATAAACTAATATCCGATAACTCCTTTCCAATTAACTCTAACTCTAATCAATTAACTCTAACTCTAATCGATTAACTATAATTCGATTAACTCTATTCAATTAATACTATTCGATTTACTCTATTCAATTAACTCTATTTGATTAACTCTATTTGATTAACTCTATTGGATTAACTCTAACTGATTAACTCTATTTTATTAACTCTATTCAATTAACTCTATTTGATTAACTTCTTTCGAATAAACTATATTCGATTAACTCCTTTAACTTTATTCGAATAAACTATATTCAATTAACTCCTTTAGCTCTATTCGAATAAACTATATTCGATCAACTCTTTTAACTCTATTCGAATAAACTATATTCGATTAACTCTTTTAACTTGTAACGACCCAGATTTTTAGCCGTTGAATTCTGAATATTTAAATTGTTTAAATATTTTATTTGAATTATATATAGGAATTTATAAGGAATTTATTTAATAAAAGGAAGTTTTAACGTATAATTTATAATATAATTTAAAACGAGTTTAAAATGGTACGGTAGTTTGAATATTCGATTTCAAATTTCTAATGAAGGTACGAGATTCAAATTAGATCGGATTTTTGCGAAACAAGAAATATTTCAATCTGTTTGAAAATATCTTTCCAACGAATGTGAAAAATCCAGATTTCATAGCGGTAATAAAAAGCTATGTCCAAATCAAATTTTCAGAAAGTCGCTATGGAATCGCATATAGACCATAACAGTTTATTTAATATATTTAAATATCGGTCTCGAATTTGGACAAGATTCTTTTGAGGCGTAGTAATAATTTAATTTTTAGAATTTTACTGTTATTTTTATTTCGTAAAATAAGCAACTTTTTATTTGGAGTATTCTGCACCCTATATCAATATTTTGGGGTTTCATAATATAAGTTAAACGACCGATATTAATATATTTTTGGGATCGTGGTACCTCGCTGGACACGACTGTACTCTTATTTCTGTACGTACTAGTTCGGACATGAACGAAAATCTTATATACCCAACATAACAACCAACCTGTACCTGAATATACATGAAAATTTTATCAAAGAAATAAAAGGAAACGGTTAAACTTATAATAACACACATGCTAATCTAAATCAAACCCCAAAGAAAAAAAAGGGTAAGCTTTTGTCACAGATCCAAACGCTACAATACAAATCAAAATCTTTATTTGATATCTAAACATATATCCACAAGTCAAAATCTCGGCTAAGAAAGAAAGAAAACCTCACCGCAAATCTGAACAATCTGCACAAAGTCCTTGACAAATACTCCTTAAATCTAAAATGTCTGTTACCTTCTGTTTAGGGTCAAACTTTTCGGTGCCTACATATTAAAATAAGAATAAAAAGGTAAAATAAACATTACACCCTGTAGGCCTCAAACAATGTGCGCTCCACGTTTTCCAAACACCGTGAGTGCCAAGCAAATACCTTTCGTGCATGCCAGTCTACTTATACCATGAGCTCCAAGCCTTGTACCCGTGGCAGCCAAGTTGTCTCTACTTTAAATACTATACACCAACGTTCTTCGGGAGCCAAACGAAAGCAAATATGAGCACAACAGAAGCTCATAAACCATTTCACAAATCAAAATAAAATTTAAAACAAAATGAAATCGACCAACTCCTTATCCTTTCAACTCACAAAACCTATACTCTTCACGCTGTTATACATCATGGCGGGATTGTGGTGAGAAGCGAGGGTCCCTGAAGTAAGAAGAAGTGTACGGGTAGGGGAAACTACGACCAGAAATTGGAGAGGCTCGGTGGGACCCTGGCGGCGTAGCTGCATGTTGAAGGGGCTTGTCACGGTGGAGTTTGGTGAAGGTTTGTATTCACTTGAATTGCTGGAACGGTGTGGCATTGATTTGGGTATTGAAATGGTTCCTGTTTGTGAAGGGATGAAGGTGCGTTGCAGTTGACGAGAGGAGGGAGGATTAACGGATGTGGTATGGGGTATTAGCGAGTCATAATGGATTGAAGTTCGGTTGATGCAGTGAGGAGGGAGGTGGTGTTATCTGTGTACAACAGCGTTGAAGAATGGCCATGGAAGTGTTATACTGTGTGATTTTGTTGATTGGTTATGTGGGGTGCGATGGTGTCGGAATGATGCGTGACAATCATTGAAAGTGGAGTACTGGAAGGGATGTCATGGGTTTCAATACATCATGGTGGAGTTCTTAAATGGGGTGCGGACTGAAATCATCGGCGATGGAATAAAGGGTCGCGGTTATGTCGAGCTTTGGGTGATTTGCCTGGAGAAGTAAGAGTCGCGTTGAGGGGAAGTAACTGCGTGATTAGGGAAGATTAAGGAAGGTGTTGGGATAAATAAATAAATAAAATATAATAATATAGTGGAGCATGAGGTTAGTAAGTTGTCTCTTGCTGGGTACTGAATTGTGAAGGAACAGTTTCAAAAGGTTTGGAAAATCGTTGGAGGAGAAAGGGGTGTTGGAAGGTACAGATTGAAATATCTTTACTGATTTGCAAGAGAATGATCAGATTAAATTTCAATGTTTCATGTACATTGCTCTATCTATACACAAATAGAAATGAATAAACATGCGACAGCCTTCTTTGGGGTATAATGCTGTCGCCAAATTCTTGGTGTCTAAGGGAATACATGAAACATGAGAGATGATGTTGGAAAATTCAAAATGAATACAAGAGGTGAGATGGCATTTTCAAAACAAGGAGCAGTTCATTTGGGAACAGAAGAAATCAAAGGGTATGGGTCTATTAATTAAAAAAAGGAAATAATTTAAAGTTAAATTAATTATATAAGCAAGGTATAATGATTTAAATTAAAATCTTATTGTTGATAACAGTTATATCTTGTGCGCATATTATCAGAATTGGACGCGACCAAATCCGGGGGATTCGTAACAACGAGATGAACATTATGGAATTATCAGGGCTGAGAATAGAATCAAACGCCTATTTTATTTTAAATGAAACCAGAACCGTCAACGACAAAGCAAGGTGAGTAAACTCACTAATTCTGCCTCGTTTACACTTTTTATATAAATGAGTTTTAAAATATTTATAGAAATTTTATACCATGTGATGGTTGTTTGATTGAATAGTTGATAAAAATGGTCGATATGATTACATGGTTGATCTGTTATTAGTTATGTTATTTCATATTGATGTGAAATAACATTATTGATGTTAATTAACATCTGTGGATGCAGGAAAACAGGTTGGAGGGACCCAACTGGGTTCCTCAACATTTATATTACTGTTTTTATTTGTTTGTGATATATAATGTGTTATATGATCCATGATTGGGTATGTTGTGGTTGATTTACCCTGGCCCTAGGAACTTGGTAATTTAGATACCGTAAAATATTTTAGAATGTGAAAAATGAAAGTGAGATTTAAAAATGGAGTTTATTTCCAAAGTAGCAATTATTAGACATTTTATATGTCAACTTCTTATGTCATTGATGAATTTAATGAGTGGAAAAGCAGGAATTAACCTGTTGGCTAATAAATTAGAATAATTGTTTAATTAAACAAGTAAGTAATATTTTTAAGTTGTTAAACTTAAGAGTGTGGATTAGTATAAAATCAGATGTCAGGTTAACTAGTTGACAAAGTCGAATGTTCAAATGAAAATTGGATACTTGATTAATTTGATCTAATAGGAATAGTCTTATAAATAGCCGTTAAACTTTACGATGGTCTTAGAAATTAATTAACTCTTAATTAAAAGTGTTTATTTAATAGCTTATTAGTAATGAAGTTAATTATCATTTGATAATCTTTTTAAAATGATTAATTATTCTATAAGCTACTTTTATTTGGGTAACATTGAAGTTAATGGTTATTTTAATCAATCAAAACGATTACTTTTAAATGGAAAAATCGTTAAAGAAGTAATCATAGCTAAGGAAGTAATCGAACCTGAAATGGAATTTTAGTTGAAATCGAAAAAGAGTTTAAAAAGGGAATTTCATAATCCAAGTTGTTATAAAAGTCTATAAAAAGAACATCAAAACTAATGCGTTGGTTTAATCAATATTTTATTAAGGAAAAATGGGGTTTTAATGGGAAAGTGACGTCTAGTTTTGTAAAGAAAGGAAATGTTTATCGGGTTTGGGTAAAAGAATTGATAAAGGGATTCAGAGATAAATCCAAATCATAAAAATAAACTTGTGAAGAGGTTTCAAAAACTAAAATGATGATTTTAAAGATAAACTTATACTTGAGAATTGAATTAAGTTAACAATTGAAATTGAAAGGAAATTTCAGAATACGAAGGAGAAATGTTTAAGTTATACAGATCCAAGTTTTAGAAGAATTGTAAATCTAAACAGCGATTATAACGCTGTTGTTATGATATATACTTTGTAAATCTAAACAGCGATTATAACGCTGTTGTTATGATATATACTTTGTAAATTTAAACAGCGATTATAGCGCTATGGTTATAATATATGTTTTTGTAAAATCTAAACAACGATTATAATGCTACTGTTATCACAAATGTTTTAACAACGATTTTAATGTTGGTATTATAATAAAAGCTAAACAGCGATTGTAACGCTGTCATTGAAAGAAATGTTTTATAAATCAAATTTTTGGAAACAGCGATTATAACGCTACCGTTATAATCTATATTTTTCTGTAAAAGAAGTGGATTCTTAGATTGAATCTGAGAGTCGCGTAAGTGATATTTTGTTCAAAGTTATGAGCTTTGACTATTTCAAAATTAAGAATGTTGTCCAATTAAGGTCTGAGAGGTAATTATACCCCAACCTGATTGACTTCATGATTGATGGAGAAATGGTAAGGTTCGATAGTGAAGATTGGTTAACATTCTGGTTAGTTAATAATTGGTAAAAAAAATTAATTATAATAACGATGTTTATAACATCGCGTTAATTTAAAAGAATTTGAAATGTTTTTCCCAAATAAAATGAGAGATATGTTCTACATATAAAAGATGAAATGAATTGGTCAATGAGGAATTAAAAAAGAGAATTTGGAAATATCTTCCAATATTAATGCGGCATATTTTCTGAATATAGAAAATAAGGATTCGCTAATATATATATATATATAAATGTTTTCTGAATGGGGGAAAGAGATATTTCCTCGAATAAAGAAATTACTTATTGGAAATGTTTTTCAAAGAATCGAAAGGGAAATCGAGCTTCAAAAAGATACGAAAGATAGGGAAACAGGAATTTGAAATAATATAATCAGGAATTGATCTAAAGGGGCCTAGTGTTGTTTGATGCTTGATCAGTAGAATTTCCAATTGGAAATAGGACCGTTGATTGTATGGATGTTTCTTTGATAGTTAAATCACCGACTATCAAAGTTTTGATTTATTTTACACCTCCGTTGTCAATATGCGGAGACCGGGATCAGATTTAATATCTGCAAACCACTCTGTATTGGCATAAGCGTTACGAATCAACTTATGTTGAAGAGATTATGAAGACGGAAAAAAATTGACACGACCCGAACTTCCCCGGTAAGGTAAGCACGGATTGTGTTGAAGAAAAGACAAATCAGAACACAAACAGAAGAACATTTCATTGTTTATTACAACAATTCCTTCAGAATACAAGAATATACTGAGTATGAATAAATATACATTCGATAAATATCAGAGGTTACAATAAATTACATAGCAGCGGAAAATAATACAAAACACAACTAGAAGTAATACACGGATACAGAGCTTTCCGAGTATCGTTCCAGCTGTAAATCAGGATCCTGTGAATATAAATCTACAAAACCAAAACTACTAGCTGCCGGTGTGGAAAATAGGGGCACCCAGAGTTTAGGTTAAAACAATAAACTCCAGGTCAGTCATGTGACTGGTGTGAGAACTAAAGCAGTTATTTAAAACTTTACTTTAAAAAAGAGTAATTCAAGGGACCGCGCCGTGTAACACGGAACGGGTTTCCTCCCAAGAATACTTGTGCATATAACAAAACAGCGCAATGCTTTTTCGAAAAATGAAGCTATTATAAGACCCAGGTCCCATCACACAATGCAACGCAAGCCGGAGGATAGGGTTTTCCCTTATAATAACCAAATAATGCTTGATACGTTTAAAAACAAATCATTTGATACTATTATAAGTGTATAGTGTCAGAACAATTTCAATCATAAATATCAATCATAGGCGGCATGGGTACCATCTATCATGTCATCATACTAGTTCTACAATTAAAACCGCAATATCACATATTGGAAATTGGATTTCCGTCATGAGTCGAGGCAAGGGGCAAGCTCCTCTCCAATTCGAGACACTCTAGCAAATGTCTCAGGACCCCACTATGATCCTTGGATCTTCAGGGCCGGTCCTCTCTTACTTTTGAGGATTAATTATTCCTGAACACACGTTTCCCGGTCCTAACAGACCTATATCCGAGGCGCCTCGCATCCAACAACCACACAGGTGAAAAGTATATAAATGTCATCCAGTTTAAGCACTGACACCACCCATAGCTAGAAAGAAACGTCGGGCTCTCCCCGCAGTCACTATCCCGTTTCTGACTCATACCGAGGTGTGAGGCTCGCGAATTCACGCTATACATAATGCTACGCCACACAGGCCATGCATTGATCATCAACCACAATACTTTTCTTTTCAAAAGAAGCCTTGATCAATTGCCACTTAAGCGTGCCACACCGACAATTCACTCCATGCGACTGATGTCCATCGATATACAACCTCTGAGCTCGTACGTCTCAGAGAAGGGCGTTAAGCAAGAGTAAATTCTCCGCCGCCAAACAGATGTATATTTAATAAAGATCAATCAACACAGAATAAAGTCCAATGTCAGACACACAATCCATTTACAAGTTCGTTCTGGGTCTGAACGAAACCTGAGGCACTTTCCTCGCATATCCATCGACCTCCAAGTACGTCTGGACGATCACCAACTGTTTCTCTCCTCTTGGGTGTACAGCCCAATCGAGATCATCAGTAATCACCCAAACGATGTGAAGACTTCCGGTCTTCAACCACCGTCTTCATCTTCGACATCTCGTCGAATCGGTTATTCAGAATGGGTATAAACCTGGCCTTTCTGAATAACCCACGTATATAATAAACAAATGTTACACAAACACAACAAACGCCTCATTCCAATTCAGAATATTCTTTTATTCACAAAATCACATTCTTAGGGAAAGATTCCCATTAATTTTATCAAAGATAAATACTTCTAAATTTATTCTTTAATCCTCCTTTGGATATCATTTCAAACCATATCATGATTTTCCAAACTAGTCGGGATCAGCAAACTACACCGAAGTAATTATTTATTTTATTTCCCAATCCCAACCTATTCATCCCGTGGAGAAAACTGGTAATACTCCATATCTAACACCACGGTGTTATCGGTAAATTTAATTACCATTTCACGTTCAAATCTAATTAAAGATTTAACTATCGCTTTGGAGCAAAACTGGTGATACTCCATTCTCGATCACTTTTCAGATTTGATAATTTAAATTATCAATTCACATTTCAATCTAATTAAAGATTCATTAAAACTCCACTTAGTTTTTATCTTTTCAAAAATCAATATCCTGTCTTTAACTGGGTTAAAGAACCAATGTCATCTAAAACACGGTTCACGATAAACCCAAAATCAAATTCAAATTCAATTCCAATTAAACATTATTTAATTGGTACACTTCATTAAATCTAAGTAGAAAGATTTAATCTTTTTCTCTATTGGGCCTAAGAATTGGTGTTAACGAAGACACCATTCACGACAAACCCAAATCACATTTGATATTAAATATAAGGCTCTGAATAGAAAATACACCGGCTTATATTCAATATCAATTTCTGAAACCAACAAATATCGTATTTGAAATAACGATATAAAATATATCTTTCAAATTTCCATAACAATACCTGTATAATCGCGAAATTCAACATCGAAATTTTCCAAAGCCAATTTCGATTCAAATCCATTTCCACTTTATATATTGGAAATCCTGGTTATTTTTAAAATCTCTTTCAAATCCAATTTATTTATTTCAAAAATAAATTGATTTTAATTCTAGTTCAAAACTAGTTCATTTTGATAAAAATCTATTTTTATCTTTTCAAATATGGAGTTTTTCAGCCCAATTTTTCCCAAATCATTTCTTATGATTTTACACAAATTATTGATATTTTTAATAATTTTCACAAGGCCCGTACAGTCGATTTCCATCAACGGCCATCGAACTGCACTTATAGCGACCTTTTCCAAATTTGATTTGGACATAATTCCAAATCCAACCGTTAGATTTCAAATTTCTAATATTCAATGGAATGCCCTTTTCGATACGAACCAAACGGTTCCAATTTCAGGAGAATCCGACGGTCGGATCTCCCGTAATGTCCATTCGAAGTCAATGGTCGAAATTCACGAACTGCTGCTGCGCGGCGCATTCAATTCAAGCCATTATATATATAATATATATATATTATATATATTTCGTCGATTTCCTTTTAAAACGAAATTTATAAATCGTTTTAACTTCGTTTTCGAAACGATTTCAACTTCCCTTTCAATTTCAAATCAAAATTGAATTTTCCTTTATAAATTCATTTTAAATTCATTTCAAATCGATTTTAATTCAAATCGATTTTAATTCAAATCGATTTTATTTCAATTCAATTTCAATTCAAATTAATTTCAATTCAATTTCAATTAGAATTCATTTCAATTCAATTTCAATTCGAATTCATTTCAATTCAATTTCAATTCGAATTCATTTCAATTCAATTTCAATTCGAATTCATTTCTATATATTCGATTTTGAAATCACTTTTCGATATTCATTAAAAAATGAATAAAATCGATATAAATATTGTTCACGTCAAAATGGCGCATCTCTAATCAACACGGCTTCATATATTTCAATAAATTCGTTATTCTATTCAACAAATGAATATTTTCTTCAACACATGAAAATATATTTCTTTCAACACATGAATATTCTCAACACATGAGCACTGTCAACACATGACTATTTTTGTTATTTAATATATTTTTTAAAATTATGGTATCTATCGTTTGATTTTTAAATCAGACTCCAACCGTAAAGTAGTAAGAGAATGATTCCCTAAGTATTAACGCCGAAGGCCGAAACCAATATCAGATCAATACCCAGGAAACCACTCATCTTATCTAATTTTCAATTAGTTTCTAACTTTAAATATGATAAAGATATAAATTTTATTGTTAAAATATTTCTTTCAACACATGATAATTTCCAACACATGACTATTTATTCTATTCAACACATGATTATATACTTCATTCTATTCTTTATTTTCCCAATTGGAATGAGGCCCAATCAATTACCATATAATGTTAATTATATGGATTCCATACAACACATGTATATAATCACAACAATAAATAATCAATCATCATCCATAGTGCACCACACTGTATAAGCATCAAATATAGATATCTAACGCTTATAACAGCCTGTCAGTCAATCGATCGACATACAACTAATCAATCGGGATGAGTGGATTTCGAATATCATACCAACACCCGTGTGGGGTTCCAAATCAACAAACACATATTTTTTATACATTCACATACCCGTTAAAAATTATATTTTTAACGATAAAATATTTTTAACTGTTTAAATATTTTATTTCCTTTCACAACACACAATAAATTTTCACCACAAAAAATAATCAAACATTCAAGCCATCCATGGTCTGTGGATGACGGGTGTCGGTTGTTACTAAGCACCGTCTACTTCCTAGTATATATTTTAACTAGAAAAACAAGATTTAAAGTGAGAAGTTCTCACCGACTAGCTAATCCATACGCCACGACTCTTCTTATGTAGAAGTCATCACTGTTCTCGCCTTTTGTCCCTTTCGTTGCCCGTAGCCACTGCATATATAAAAATCAAATTTTTATCTACACCTCATATATAAAAAATTAATTTTTTATCTTCACTTTGTTATAAAAAATATATTTTTATTTTGCTCTTCTCCTAATAAAGATTATATTTTTATTACTCTATTTGAATAAAAATCATACCTTTACTATCATACCTATATAAAAATCATATTTTTAATATGCCACTAGTATAAAAATTATATTTTTACATCGCTCACAAACTTATAAAGATCGTATCTTTCTAGAAATAAAAATCTCATCTTCATGTGGTATAAAAATCTAGTCTTTCATATAAATAAAAAATCCGACCTTTGTCTATTTAAAAATTCACATCTTTATTTCATTTAAAATCTAATCTTTTCTAATGAACAAAATCAACCCTTTTATCTTTCAAAATTCAATCTTTTAATTTATAAAAATCAAAGCTTTACATTCAAAAGAAATCATATTTTTCTTTCGCCATTCTCTATATAAAGATTTCGCCTTTTCAAATATAAAGATTCATGTTTCTAAAACGATGATATTTCTATAAAGATCAGATTTTTATTTCGCTTCATACATTTTAAAAATTATATTTTTTTTCTTCTTTCCTATAAAAATATATACTTTTCCTATATAAAAGTCATGCTTTTTCCAATCGAAAAATATAATCTCTTCTAATAAAAATCAAAGCTTTAAACAAATTAAAATCCTAGCTTTCTTGAAGTAAAAATCATTACTTTGTATGCTAAAAATCGTATACTTCTTATGCTAAAAATTATATTTTTACATGAGTACAAATCATATATTTTCAAACAATGCTTCATAAAAAAATCATATTTTTACTGGATAAATAACATAATATATATATATATATATACATATATATATATATAAACAAAGGGACTCACGTTGCTCGCTTGAGGTGGGGTTTTGTGGCGCAATCGATTGAAGGGAGGGGGAGTTCTTCGCGAAAATCGAGGAGGGGGGATTTCACGTCGAGTGGCGGCTTTCAGTTGGTCAGAGGTGGAGCTTCTGTTGCGGCGCCTTCGATTTGGGTTAGCGGGGGCTCGCGCTGGGGTTTTTTTACGTCGAGGGGGGTTTGAGGTAGAAGAAGAGAGAGAGGATCGGGAGGAGAAGAGGGTGGGGGTTCGGTGGTGGGCGTGGAGGAGCGACGGATCGATGAAGTTGTTTTTTTATAATTTTTTTTATTTCGATATTCTGAAGAGAAGAGAGAGAAGAGGGAAAAGGAGGGGCCAAGGGTTTATATAACTAATTTATTTAATTTAATTCTCAATAAAAAGTTGACTTTTTGTTCGAACTCGAAATCCCACCCAACGACTGTTGTCCATAGCTAATTACCCCCATTCCGAACACAATGGGATATGTATCGTAAGCTGATTCGATCAGTTTTCGTCAAAATCAACATATAACTCTATATTTTGAATTTGAACGCGCATTTCAATTTACTGGGGTCACACACTAACTCAAAAAATTCCAGAAAAATATTTTCTAGCTTCGTATTGACGATACAGTCCTAACAAAACTAATTTCGTTGAATTCCGAGACCGTTTGAAAAATGGCCATTTTCCAGTCGATTAAAATCAACTAAAACTGGTCAAACGTGTTTTGCTATGCCACGCTCACATATTGATTCGAAAAATTATGAAATTTGAAACCTAGCAATAACTTGACATCACGGATCCAACAAAAGTGGTTTCATCGAAATCCGAGGTCGTTTGCAAAATGGCTATTTTTAAAGGCCGAAATTCCATAGCGACTATTCTGAATTTTCAACTGGACTTATCTTTTGATTCCCACTATGAAATCTTGATTTTTCGGATTCATTGGAAAGATATTCTCAGTTAGATTCTAATATTTTTAGTTTCACTAAATCCGGTTTATTTTGCACCCGGTACATTCAATTGAAGTTTGAAATCGAATTATCGAACTACCGTGCCATTTTCAATTCCTTTTATAATTATAAATAATTATTTATATTCTAACGACGACGTATATAAATATATACATTCTAATTCTATTCGAAATAAATTTCTCATCGATATTATTTAAAATAATTCATTTTAAATATTCAAAATTTGCTAAATTCGCCAAAATAAAAATTTTAAACTGGCTCGCATTTCAGGGTTGTTACAATCTCCCCCAATTAAAACTTTTCGTCCCCGAAAAGGAACGAAGCCGAAAGTTGTTTAACAAATCAACTCAACTTTTGTTATTTTCATTACGGCTTAAGTTCTTCAACTTTTCAATTTCTAAGAACTTTTCAAATTTTCAAAAATTTGGCAAACACCCTAGATTTCCGAAACATTTCACCATAACCTCCCCTGCACAGGGGACTTCGGGATATTTCATATAGCCTCCCACGACCTTCTTCAACTTAAAAGAAAAAGAAAAAGCCAAGCGGCTAGCCAATCGACTCATAAAATCATCATCACCCAAACAAAACAGTAAATTATGGTAAACATGTACCTATTTGTCGGGCAAACAATTTTATTCTTCTGCTCTAGCCTCTTTGCTATGACTTGTTCAATGTAAGTACATGTATATGCAAGCAAACGCGACCAATTTTCAATACAAATCAATATTTGATTCAATTAGGCGTAATGGTTCAAAATTTCAAACAAATAAACAAACAACACAACCATCAATCAATTAGTGAATTATCGTTTCAAATTAATAATATGATATATATATACAGAAAATCATGTTTTAATGCCAAATCACCACAACAAATCTATGTAATTTTTGTTCTCACACCAGTCTAATGGAAATATATAGATATCACACCTTCGAAACACGAACATAAATATTGATGATGCCATGGTCATTATCAACATCATCTCCGGGCGACTAGAGTGTGACTCTATATCTATCCAGTATATTAAAACTTCGAATATACGTTCATGACGCGTATATAAAAACCTTTATATAATAGATTGTCCAAATTCAAAATAAATAAATATTCAAATACGTATAAAACGATTTAAATTTCAAAACAAAATTGTTTTTATTTGAAAAATATACTCTTCACACTCGTTCTAGGATACTACTTATCTTATCTCTAACGAGTCATTCTAATTGGATTTTACTAATCCAATATCTGATGAATTCTTTCGTATGGTTCTAATGTGTCTTGTTCTCGAGCTCTGTAAACCAAAGCTCTAATACCAAACTGACACGACCCGAACTTCCCCGGTAAGGAAAGCACGGATTGCGTTGAGGAAAAGACCAATCAGAACACAAACAGAAGAACATTTCATTGTTTATTACAACAATTCCATCAGAATACAAGAATATACAGAGTATGAATAAATATACATTCGATAAATATCAGAGGTTACAATAAATTACATAGCAGCGGAAAATAATACAAAACACAACTACAAGTAATACACGGATACAGAGCTTTCCGAGTATCTTTATAGCTGTAAAACAGAACCCTGTGAATATAAATCTGCAAAACCAAAACTACTAGCTGCCCGTGTGGAAAATAGGGATACCCAGAGTTTAGGTTAAAACAAAAACTCCAGGTCAGTCATGTGACTGGTGTGAGAACTAAAGCAGTTACTTAAAACTTTACTTTAAAAGAGAGTAATTCAAGGGACCACGCCGTATAACACGGAACGGTTTTCCTCCCAAGAATACTTGTGCATATAACAAAACAGCACAATGCTTTTTCGAAAAATGAAGCTATTATAAGGCCCAGGTCAGATCACGCAATGCAACGCAAGCCGGAGGATAGGGTTTTCCCTTATAATAACCAAATAATGCTTGATACGCTTAAAAACAAATCATTTGATACTATTATAAGTGTATAGTGTCAAAATAATTTCAATCATAAATATCAATCATAGGCGGCATGGGTACCATGTATCATGTCGCCATACTAGTTCTACAATTAAAACCGCAATATCACGTATTGGAAATTGGATTTCCGTCATGAATCGAGGCAAGGGGCAAGCTCCTCTCCGATTCGAGACACTCTAGCAAATGTCTCAGGACCCCACTATGATCCTTGGATCTTCAGGGCCGGTCCTCTCTTAATTTTGAGGATTAATTATTCCTGGACACATGTTTCCCGGTCCTAACAGACCTATATCCGAGGCGCATCGCATCCAACAACCACACAGGTGAAAATTATATAAATGTCAGCCAGTTTAAGCACTGACACCACCTATAGCTAGAAAGAAACATCGTGCTCTCCCTGCAATCACTATCCCGTTTTTGACACATACCGAGGTGTGAGGCTCGCGAATTCACGCTATACACAAAGCTACGCCACACACGCCGTGCTTTGATCATCAACCACAAGACTTTGCTTTTCAACCGAAGCCTTGATCAATTGCCACTTACGCGTGCCACACCGACAATTCACTCCATGCGACTGATGTCCATCGATATACAACCTCTGAGCTCGTACGTCTCAGAGAAGGGCGTTAAGAAAGAGAATAAATTCTCCACCGCCAAACAGATGTATATTTAATAGAGATCAATCAACACAGAATAAAATCCAATGTCAGACACACAATCCATTTACAAGTTCGTTCTGGGTCTGAACGAAACCGGAGGCACTTTCCTCGCATATCCATCGATCTCCAAGTACGTCTGGACGATCACCAACTGTTTCTCTCCTCTTGGGTGTACAGCCCAATCGAGATCATCAGTAATCACCCAAACGATGTGAAGACATCCGGTCTTCAACCACCGTCTTCATCTTCGACCTCTCGTCGAATCGGTTATTCAGAATGGGTATAAACCCGGCCTTTCTGAATAACCCATGTATATAATAAACAAATGTTACACAAACACAACAAACGCCTCATTCCAATTCAGAATATTCTTTTATTCACGAAATCACATTCTTAGGGAATGATTCCCATTAATTTTATCAAAGATAAATTCTTTTAAATTTATTCTTTAATCCTCCTTTGGATACCATTTCAAACCATATCATGGTTTTCCAAACTAGTCGGGATTAGCGAACTACACCGAAGTAATTATTTATTTTATTTCCCAATCCCAACCTATTCATCCCATGGAGAAAACTGGTAATACTCCATATCTAACACCACGGTGTTATCGGTAAATTTAATTACCATTTCACGTTCAAATCTAATTAAAGATTTAACTATCGCTTTGGAGCAAAACTGGTGATACTCCATTCTCGTTCACTTTTCAGATTTGATAATTTAAATTATCAATTCACATTTCAATCTATTTAAAGATTCATTAAAACTCCACTTAGTTTTAATCTTTTCAAAATCAATATCCTGTCTTTAACTGCGTTAAAGAACCAATGTCATCTAAAACACGGTTCACGATAAACCCAAAATCACATTCAAATTCAATTCCAATTAAACATTATTTAATTGGTACACTTCATTAAATCTAAATAGAAAGATTTAATCTTTTTCTCTATTGGGCCTAAGAATCTGTGTTAATGAAGACACCATTCACGACAAACCCAAATCACATTTGATATTAAATACAAGGCTCTGAATAAAAAATATACCGGCTTATATTCAATATCAAATTCTGAAACCAACAAATATCGTATTGGAAATAACGATATAAAATTTATCTTTCAAATTTCCATAACAATATCTGTATAATCACGAAATTCAACATCGAAATATTCCAAAGCCAATTTCGGTTCAAATCCATTTCCACTTTATATATTGGAAATCCTGGTTATTTTTAAAACCACTTTCAAATCCAATTTATTTATTTCAAAAATAAATTGATTTTAATTCTAGTTTAAAACTAGTTCATTTTGATAAAAATCTATTTTTATCTTTTCAAATATGGAGTTTTTCAGCCCAATTTTTCCCAAATCATTTCTTATGATTTTACACAAATTATTGATATTTTTAATAATTTTCACAAGGCCCGTACAGTCGATTTCCATCAACGGCCATCGAACTGCACTTATAACGACCTTTTCCAAATTTTATTTGGACATAATTCCAAATCCGACCGTTAGATTTCAAATTTCTAATATTCATTGGAAAGCCCTTTTCGATACGAACCCAACGGTTCCGGTTTCAGGAGAATCTGACTGTCGATTTCCTGTAATGTCCATTCGAAGTCAATGGTCGAAATTCATGAACTGCCGCTGCGCGGCGCGTTTTATTCAGGCCATTATATATATATAATATATATATATATATTTCATCGATTTCCTTTTAAAACGAATTTTTTAAATCATTTTAAATTCGTTTTCGAAACGATTTCAACTTCCCTTTCAATTTCAAATCAAAATTGAATTTTCCTTTATAAATTCGTTTTAAATTCATTTCAAATTGATTTCAATACAAATCGATTTTATTTCAATTCAAATTCATTTCAATTCAATTTCAATTCGAAATCATTTCAATTTCAATTCGAATTCATTTTAATTCAATTTCAATTCGAATTCATTTCAATTCAATTTCAATTCGAATTCATTTCATTTCAATTCGAATTCATTTCTATTCAATTTGAATTCATTTCAATTCAATTTCAATTCAATTTCATTTCTATATATTCGATTTTGAAATCACTTTTCGATATTCATTAAAAAATGAATAAAACCGATATAAATATCGTTCACGTCAAAATGGCGCATCTCTAATCAACATGGCTTTATATATTTCAATAAATTCGTTATTCTATTCAACAAATGAATATTTTCTTCAACACATGAATATATATTTCTTTCAACACATGAATATTCTCAACACATGAGCACTGTCAACACATGATTATTTTTGTTATTTAATATATTTTATAAAATTATGGTATATATCGTTTGATTTTTAAATCAGACTCCAACCGTAAAGTAGTTAGAGAATGATTCCCTAAGTATTAACGCCGAAGGCCGAAACCAATATCAGATCAATATCCAGGAAACCACCCATCTTATCTATTTTTCAGTTAGTTTCTAACTTTAAATATGATAAAGATATTAATTTTATTGTTAAAATATTTCTTTCAACACATTATAATTTCCAACACATGACTATTTATTCTATTCAACACATGAATATATACTTCATTCTATTCTTTATTTTCCCAATTGGAATGAGGCCCAATCAATTACCATATAATGTTAATTATATGGATTCCATACAACACATGTATATAATCACAACAATAAATAATCAGTCATCATCCAAAGTGCACCACACTGTATAAGCATCAAATATAGATATCTAACGCTTATAACAGCCTGTCAATCAATCGATCGACATACAACTAATCAATCGGGATGAGTGGACTTCGAATATCATCCCAACACCCGTGTGGGGTTTCAAATCAACAAACACATATTGTTTATTCATTCACATACCCATTAAAAATTATATTTTTAACGATAAAATATTTTTAACTATATAAATATTTTATTTCCTTTCACAAAACACAATAAATTTTCACCACAACAAACAATCAAACATACAAGCCATCCATGGTCTGTGGATGATGGTGTCGGGTGCTACTAAGCACCGTCTGCATCCTAGTATATATTTTAAATAGAAAAACAAGATTTAAAGTGAGAAGTTCTCACCGACTAGCTAATCCATACGCAATGACTCTTCTTATGTAGAAGTCATCACTATTCTCGCCTTTGTCACTTTCATTGCCCGTAGCCACTACATATATAAAAATCAAATTTTTATCTTCACCTCATATATAAAAAATAAATTTTTTATCTTCACTTTGTTATAAAAATTATATTTTTATTTTGCTCTTCTCCTAATAAAGATTATATTTTTATTACTCTACTTAAATAAAAATCATATCTTTACTATCATACCTATATTAAAATCATATTTTTAATATGCCACTAGTATAAAAATTATATTTTTACATCGCTCACATACTTATAAAGATCGTATCTTTCTAGAAATAAAAATCTCATCTTCATGTGGTATAAAAATCTAGTCTTTCATATAAATAAAAAATCCGACCTTTGTCTATTTAAAAAATCACTTCTTTATTTCATTTAAAATCTAATCTTTTCTAATGAACAAAATCAACCCTTTTATCTTTCAAAATTCAATCTTTTAGTTTATAAAAATCAAAGCTTTACATTCAAAAAAATCATATTTTTCTTTAGCCATTCTCTATATAAAGATTTCGCCTTTTCAAATATAAAGATTCATGTTTCTAAAACGATGATATTTCTATAAAGATCAGATTTTTATTTCGCTTCATACATTTTAAAAATTATATTTTTTTTCTTATTTCCTATAAAAATATATACTTTTCCTATATAAAAGACATGCCTTTTCCAATCGAAAAATATAATCTCTTCTAATAAAAATCAAAACTTTAAACAAATTAAAATCCTAGCATTCTTGAAGTAAAAATCATTACTTTGTATGCTAAAAATCGTATACTTCTTATGCTAAAAATTATATTTTTACATGAGTACTAATCATATATTTTCAAACAATGCTTTATAAAAAAATCAGATTTTTACTGGATAAATAACATAAAAATAATAATATATAAACAAAGGGACTCACGTTGCTTGCTTGAGGTGGAGTTTTGTGGCGCAATCGATTGAAGGGAGGGGGAGTTCTTCGCGGAAATCGAGGAGGGGGGTTTCACGTCAGGTGGCGGCCTTCAGTTGGTCAGAGGGTGAAGCTTCAGGGGTGGCGCCTTCGATTTGGGTTAGTGGGTCTCGCGCTGGGGTTTTTTTTTACGTCGAGGGGGGTTTGGGGTAGAAGAAGAGAGAGAGGATCGGGAGGAGAAGAGGTTGGGGTTTCGGTTGTGGGCGGGGAGGAGCGACGGATTGGTGAAGCAGTTTTTTTTTTTTAATTTCGATATTCTGAAGAGAAGAGAGAGAAGAGGGAAAAGGAGGGGCCAAGGGTTTATATAATTAATTTATTTAATTTAATTCTCAATAAAAAGTTGACTTTTTGTTCGAACTCGAAATCCCACCCAACGACTGTCGTCCATAGCTAATTACCCCCATTCCGAAACAATGGGATATGTATCGTAAGCTGATTCGATCGTTTCGATCAGTTTTCGTCAAAATAACATATAACTCTATATATTGAATTTGAACGCGCATTTCAATTTACTGGGGTCACACACTAACTCGAAAAATTCCAAAAAAAATATTTTCTAGCTTTGTATTGACGATACGGTCCTAACAAAACTAATTTCGTCGAATTCCGAGACCGTTTGAAAAATGGCCATCTTCCAGTCGATTAAAATCAACTGAAACTGGTCAAACGCGTTTTCCTATGCCACGCTCACATATTGATTATGAAATTTGAAACCTAGCAATAACTTGACATCACGGATCCAACAAACGTGGTTTCGTCGAAATCCGAGGTCGTTTGCAAAATGGCTATTTTTAAAGGTCGAAATTCCATAGCGACTATTCTGAATTTTCAACGGACGTATCTTTTGATTCCCGCTATTAAATATTGATTTTTCGAATTCGTTGGAAAGATATTCTCAATTAGATTCTAATATTTTTGGTTTCACTAAAATCCGGTTTATTTTACACCCGGTACATTCAATTGAAGTTTGAAATCGAATTATCGAACTACCGCGCCATTTTCAATTCCTTTTATTATTATAAATAATTATTTATATTCTAACGACGACATATATAAATATGTATGTTCTACTTCTATTCAAAATAAATTTCTCGTCGATATTATTTAAAATAATTCATTTTAAATATTCAAAATTCGCTAAATTCGCCAAAAATAAAAGTTTTAAACTGGCTCGCATTTCCAGGTTGTTACAATCTCCCCCACTTAAAACTTTTCATCCCCGAAAAGGAACGAAACCGAAAGTTGTTTAATAAATCAACACAACTTCTGTAATTTTCATTACGGCTTAAGTTCTTCAACTTTTCAGTTTCTAAGAACTTTTCAAATTTTCAAAAATTTGGCTAACACCCTAGATTTCCGAAACATTTCGCCATAACCTCCCCTATACCGGGGAATTCGGGATATTTCATATAGCCTCCCATGGCCTTCTTCAACTTAAAAGAAAAAGAAAAAGCCAAGCGGCTAGCCAATCAGCTCACAAAATCATCATCACCCAAACAAAACAGTAAATTATGGTAAACATGTACCTATTTGTCGGGCAAACAATTTATTCTTCTGCTCTAGCCTCTTTGCTATGACCTGTTCAATGTAAGTACATGTATATGCAAGCAAACGCGACCAATTTTCAATACAATTCAATATTTGATTCAATTAGGCGTAATGGTTCAAAATTTCAAACAAATAAACAAACAACACAACCATCAATCAATTAGTGAAGTATCATTTCAAATTCCTAATCTGATATATATATATATATATATATATATATATATACAGAAAATCATGTTTTTGATGCCAAATCGCCATAACAAATCTATGTAATTTTGGTTCTCACACCAGCCTAATGGAAATATTAAGATATCACACCTTCGAAACACGAACATAAATATTGATGATGCCATGGTCATTATCAACATCATCTCCGGGCGACTAGAGTGTGATTCTTCTATATCTATCCAGTATATTAAAACTTCGAATATGCGTTCATGACGCATATATACAAAACCTTTATATACTAGATTGTCCAAATTCATAATAAATAAATATTCAAATACGTATAAAATGATTTAAATTTCAAAACAAAATTGTTTTTATTTGAAAAATATACTCTTCACACTCGATCTAGGATACTACTGATCCTATCTCTAACGAGTCATTCTAATTGGATTTTACTAATCCAATATCTGATGAATTCTTTCGTATGGTTCTAATGTGTCTTGTTCTCGTGCTCTGTAAACCAAAGCCCTGATACCAAACTGACACGACCCGAACTTCCCCGGTAAGGAAAGCACGGATTGCGTTGAGGACAAGACCAATCAGAACACAAACAGAAGAACATTTCATTGTTTATTACAACAATTCCATCAGAATACAAGAATATACAGAGTATGAATAAATATACACTCAATAAATATCAGAGGTTACAGTAAATTACATAGCAGCGGAAAATAATACAAAACACAAATAGAAGTAATAAACAGATACAGAGCTTTCCGAGTATCGTTCCAGCTATAAATCAGGATCCTGTGAATATAAATCTGCAAAACCAAAACTACTAGCTGCCCGTGTGGAAAATAGGGGCACCCAGAGTTTAGGTTAAAACAATAAACTCCAGGTCAGTCATGTGACTGGTGTGAGAACTAAAGCAGTTATTTAAAACTTTACTTTAAAAGAGAGCAATTCAAGGGACCATGCCGTATAACACGGAACGGGTTTCCTCCCAAGAATACTTGTGCATATAACAAAACAGCACAATGCTTTTTCGAAAAATGAAGCTATTAAAAGACCCAGGTCCCATCACACAATGCAACGCAAGCCGGAGGATAGGGATTTCCTTTATAATAACCAAATAATGCTTGATACATTTAAAAACAAATCATTTGATACTATTATAAGTGTATAGTGTCAAAACAATTTCAATCATAAATATCAATCATAGGCGGCATGGGTACCATCTATCATGTCGCCATACTAGTTCTACAATTAAAACCGCAATATCACGTATTGGAAATTGGATTTCCGTCATGAGTCGAGGCACGGGGCAAGCTCCTCTCCGATTCGAGACAATCTAGCAAATGTCTCAGGACCCCACTATGATCCTTGGATCTTCAGGGCCGGTCCTCTCTTACTTTTGAGGATTAATTATTCCTGAACACACGTTTCCCGGTCCTAACAAACCTGTATCCGAGGCGCCTCGCATCCAACAACACACAGGTGAAAAGTATATAAATGTCATCCAGTTTAAGCACTGACACCACCCATAGCTATAAAGAAACGTCGTGCTCTCCCTGCAGTCACTATCCCGTTTTTGACTCATACCGAGGTGTGAGTCTCGAGAATTCACGCTATACACAAAGCTACGCCACACAGGCAGTGCTTTGATCATCAACCACAAGACTTTTCTTTTCAACAGAAGCCTTGATCAATTGCCACTTACGCGTGCCACACCGGTAATTCACTCCATGCGACTGATGTCCATCGATATACAACCTCTGAGCTCGTACGTCTCAGAGAATGGCGTTAAGCAAGAGAATAAATTCTCCGCCGCCAAACAGATGTATATTTAATAGAGATCAATCAACATAGAATAAAATCCAATGTCAGACACACAATCCATTTACAAGTTCATTCTGGGTCTGAACGAAACCGGAGGCACTTTCCTCGCATATCCATCGATCTCCAAGTACGTTTGGACGATCACCAACTGTTTCTCTCCTCTTGGGTGTATGGCCCAATCGAGATCATCAGTAATCACCCAAACGATGTGAAGACTTCCAGTCTTCAACCACCATCTTCATCTTCGACATCTGGTCGAATCGGTTATTCAGAATGGGTATAAACCCGGCCTTTCTGAATAACCCACATATATAATAAACAAATGTTACACAAACACAACAAACGCCTCATTCCAATTCAGAATATTCTTTTATTCACAAAATCACATTCTTAGGGAAAGATTCCCATTAATTTTATCAAAGATAAATTCTTCTAAATTTATTCTTTAATCCTCCTTTGGATATCATTTCAAACCATATCATGGTTTTCCAAACTAGTCGGGATTAGCGAACTACACCGAAGTAATTATTTATTTTATTTCCCAATCCCAACCTATTCATCCCATGGAGAAAACAGGTAATACTCCATATCTAACACCACGGTGTTATCAGTAAATTTAATTACCATTTCACGTTCAAATCTAATTAAAGATTTAAATATCGCTTTGGTGCAAAACTGGTGATACTCCATTCTTGATCACTTTTCAGATTTGATAATTTAAATTATCAACTCACATTTCAATCTAATTAAAGATTCATTAAAACTCCACTTAGTTTTAATCTTTTCAAAAATCAATATCCTGTCTTTAACTGGGTTAAAGAACCAATGTCATCTAAAACACGGTTCACGATAAACCCAAAATCACATTCAAATTCAATTCCAATTAAACATTATTTAATTGGTACACTTCATTAAATCTAAATAGAAAGATTTAATCTCTTTCTCTATTGGGCCTAAGAATCGGTGTTAATGAAGACACCATTCACGACAAACCCAAATCACATTTGATATTGAATACAAGGCTCTGAATAGAAAATATACCAGCTTATATTCAATATCAAATTCTGAAACCAACAAATATCGTATTGGAAATAACGATATAAAATATATCATTCAAATTTCCATAACAATATCTGTATAATCACGAAATTCAATATCGAAATATTTCAAAGCCAATTTCGATTCAAATCCATTTCCACTTTATATATTAGAAATCCTGGTTATTTTTAAAACCACTTTCAAATCCAATTTATTTATTTCAAAAATAAATTGATTTTAATTCTAGTTCAAAACTAATTCATTTCGATAAAAATCTATTTTTATCTTTTCAAATATGGAGTTTTTCAGCCCAATTTTTTCCAAATCATTTCTTATGATTTTACACAAATTATTGATATTTTTAATAATTTTCACAAGGCCCGTACAGTCGATTTCCATCAACGGCCATCGAACTGCACTTACAGCAACCTTTTCCAAATTTGATTTGGACATAATTCCGTATCCAACCATTAGAATTCTAATATTCATTGGAAATCCCTTTTCGATACGAACCCAACAGTTCCGGTTTCAGGAGAATCCGACGGTCGGATCTCCCGTAATGTCCATTCGAAGTCATTGGTTGAAATTCACGAACTGCCGCTGCGCGGCGCGTTCTATTCAGGCCATTATATATATATATATAATATATATATATATATATATTTATATATTTCGTCGATTTTCATTTAAAACGAATTTTATAAATCGTTTTAAATTCATTTTCGAAACGATTTCATCTTCCCCTTCAATTTCAAATCAATATTGAATTTTCCATTATAAATTTGTTTTAAATTCATTTCAAAATGATTTCAATTCAAATCGATTTTATTTCAATTCAATTTCAATTCAAATCGATTTTATTGCAATTCAATTTCAATTCGAATTCATTTCAATTCAATTTCAATTCGAATTCATTTCAATTCAATTTCAATTCGAATTCATTTCAATTCAATTTCAGTTCGAATTCATTTCAATTCAATTTCAATTCGAATTCATTTCAATTTCAATTCGAATTCATTTCAATTCAATTTCAATTTGAATTCATTTCAATTCAATTTCAATTCGAATTCATTTCTATATATTCGATTTTGAAAACACTTTTCGATATTCATTAAAAAAATGAATAAAATCGATATCAATATCGTTCACGTCAAAATGGCGCATCTATAATCAACATGGCTTTATATATTTCAATAAATTCGTTATTCTATTCAACAAATGAAAATTTTCTTCAACACATGAATATATATTTCTTTCAACACATGAATATTCTCAACACATGAGCACTGTCAGCACATGACTATTTTTGTTATTTAATATATTTTATAAAATCATGGTATCTATCGTTTGATTTTTAAATCAGACTCCAACCGTAAAGTAGTGAGAGAATGATTCCCTAAGTATTAACGCCGAAGGCCGAAACCAATATCAGATCAATACCCAGGAAACCACTCATCTTATCTATTTTTCAGTTAGTTTCTAACTTTAAATATGATAAAGATATAAATTTTATTGTTAAAATATTTCTTTCAACACATGATAATTTCCAACACATGACTATTTATTCTATTCAACACATGAATATATACTTCATTCTATTCTTTATTTTCCCAATTGGAATGAGGCCCAATCAATTACCATGTAATGTTAATTATATGGATTGCATACAACACATGTATATAATCACAACAATAAATAATCAATCATCATCCGAAGAGCACCACACTGTATAAGCATCAAATATAGATATCTTACGCTTATAACGGCCTGTCAATCAATCGATCGACATACAACTAATCAATTGGGATGAGTGGACTTCGAATATCATCCCAACACCCGTGTGGGGTTTCAAATCAACAAACACATATTTTTTATTCATTCACATACCCGTTAAAAATTATATTTTTAACGATAAAATATTTTTAACTGTATAAATATTTTATTTCCTTTCACAACACACAATAAATTTTCATCACAACAAACAATCAAACATACAAGCCATCCATGATATGTGGATGACGGGTGTCGGGTGCTACTAAGCACCGTCTGCATCCTAGTATGTATTTTAACTAGAAAAACAAGATTTAAAGTGAGAAGTTCTCACCGACTAGCTAATCCATACGCCACGACTCTTCTTATGTAGAAGTCATCACTGTTCTCACCTTTTGTCACTTTCGTTGCCCGTAGCCACTACATATATAAAAATCAAATTTTTATCTTCACCTCATATATAAAAAATCAAATTTTTATCTTCACTTGGTTATAAAAATTATATTTTTATTTTGCTCTTCTCCTAATAAAGATTATATTTTTATTACTCTACTTGAATAAAAATCATATCTTTACTATCATACCTATATAAAAATCATATTTTTAATATGCCACTAGTATAAAAATTATATTTTTACATCGCTCACATACTTATAAAGATCGTATCTTTCTAGAAATAAAAATCTCTTATTCATGTGGTATAAAAATCTAGTCTTTCATATAAATAAAAAATCCGACCTTTGTCTATTTAAAAAATCACATCATTATTTCATTTAAAATCTAATCTTTTCTAATGAACAAAATCAACCCTTTTATCTTTCAAAATTCAATCTTTTAGTTTATAAAAATCAAAGCTTTACATTCAAAAGAAATCATATTTTTCTTTCGCCATTCTCTATATAAAGATTTCGCCTTTTCAAATATAAAGATTCATGTTTCTAAAACGATGATATTTATATAAAGATCAGATTTTTATTTCGCTTCATACATTTTAAAAATTATATTTTTTTTCTTCTTTCCTATAAAAATATATACTTTTCCTATATAAAAGTCATGCCTTTTCCAATTGAAAAATATAATCTCTTCTAATAAAAATCAAAACTTTAAACAAATTAAAATCCCAGCTTTCTTGAAGTAAAAATCATTACTTTGTATGCTAAAAATCATATACTTCTTATGCTAAAAATTATATTTTTACATGAGTACAAATCATATATTTTCAAACAATGCTTTATAAAAAAAATTAGATTTTTACTGGATAAATAACATAAATATATATATATATATATATATATAAACAAAGGGACTCACGTTGCTTGCCTGAGGTGGGGTTTTGTTGCGTAATCGATTGAAGGGAGGGGGAGTTCTTCGCGGAAATCGAGGAGGGGGGTTTCACGTCGGGGGGAAGCCTTCAGTTGGTCAGAGGGTGGAGCTTCAGGGGCGGCGCCTTCGATTTGGGTTAGGGGGTGCTCGTGCTGGTTTTTTTTTTACGTCGAGGGGGGTTTGGGGTAGAAGAAGAGAGAGGATCGGGAGGAGAAGAGGGTGGGGGTTCGGTGATGGACGGGGAGGAGCGACGGATCGATGAAGTAGTTTTTTTTTAATTTATTTCGATATTCTGATGAGAAGAGAGAGAAAAGGGAAAAGGAGGGGCCAAGGGTTTATATAATTAATTTATTTAATTTAATTCTCAATAAAAAGTTGACTTTTTGTTCGAACTCGAAATCCCACCCAACGACTGTCATCCATAGCTAATTACCCCCATTCCGAACACAATGGGATATGTATCATAAACTGATTCGATCGTTTCGATCAGTTTTCGTCAAAATCAACATATAACTCTATATATTGAATTTGAACGCGCATTTCAATTTATTGGGGTCACACACTAACTCGAAAAATTCCATAAATATATTTTCTAGTTTCGTATTGACAATACGGTCCTAACAAAACTAATTTTGTCGAATTCCGAGACTGTTTGAAAAATGGCCATTTTCCAGTCGATTAAAATCAACTAAAACTGGTCAAACGCGTTTTCCTATGCCACACTCACAAATTGATTCGAAAAATTATGAAATTTGAAACCTAGCAATAACTTGACATCACGGATCCAACAAAAGTGGTTTCGTCGAAATCCGAGGTCGTTTGCAAAATGGCTATTTTTAAAGGCCGAAATTCCATAGCGACTATTCTGAATTTTCAAATGGACGTATCTTTTGATTCCCGCAATGAAATCCTGATTTTTCGGATTCGTTGGAAATATATTCTCAATTAGATTCTAATATTTTTGGTTTCACTAAAATCCGGTTTATTTTGCACCCGTTACATTCAATTGAAGTTTGAAATCGAATTATCGAACTACCGCACAATTTTCAATTCCTTTTATAATTATAAATAATTATTTATATTCTAACGACAACGTATATAAATATATACGTTCTAATTCTATTCACAATAAATTTCTAATCGATATTATTTAAAATAATTCATTTTAAATATTCAAAATTCGCTAAATTCGCCAAAATAAAAAATTTAAACTGGCTCGCATTTCCGGGTTGTTACAAAAATGCAAGGGTTGTTCTGGAAGATAATTTAAACCTTAAGCCTCACATCCAGGAATTGACAAAAATCGGTCAAGCGGCATGGCTATGTGGGTCGCACCCATTAGGATGTATAACTACCTATCTAGAGAAATTCCAATTGCTTCTTTAAATCTAACGATGCTGTCCCTTTCGGGAAACGGTTGCTGATCCCAACCGTTGGTGATATACATTCGATACACTCAAGCGAAATGAGTGGTCGGTCATGTGAGGGTCGGGTTGCAAGATGTTCTTGTTGAACCCAGTGTATTCGCCTCTAGAGATACACTATCGGCAGGTGGTCCCAGACCTTCTCATGTTGGAAATCCAATCTCCAACAAGTGCCCTGCGATTTTTTATTTTATATTATATATGGAGCGTGAGATGCAAGCGTTCCGCTAGATTCTATTTATTTGATTTAGACACTATTATAATATCACCAGATTTTTATATCAAAATGTTTTGGGGTTATCGTAAGGTAAAAACCATCCGTGTTTATGTGTGGATCGGTCTTACGATTATCATTCTTTTGAAAGGATATTGAAAGTTAAACAAATGATTGGAGTTTACTCACACCAGTCCCATGACTGGTCTAGAGTTTATTTTGTTTTGTTTTCCCTAAACTCTTGAGTGCCCAAATTTGTACGGGCAGTCAAGTAGTCGGGATTGTACAGATTCACTTGAAGGAGCTTGAAGTAGAAGTGAAGCGACCCGAATTTCCATACCATTTGAGTCGACTATTAACACCACACGGCCAACCCAAATTGCATAGAAATACGAATCATTATTAGAAAGAAGTTAGAGGATGAGAAATAGAAAGAAAGAAATATTAGAATAGAAGAAAAACGAAGATCACAAACTCACAGCGGAACGAATAAAATATATTATGTAACATAACTTTTGAAATACAAAATCAGTAACTTTATATACATACCATCATCAGAGCACCGTAGTTATCTCTGGAACAATTATAAACACCTGTTTCCAGATACAACATAGTACAGAGCGGAAAATATGATAGTCTATAGCTAACTGGAGAAGCCTCCTGCTTCCAGCTTCTCCAAGTGAATCTGAAAAATCCCGACTACTTGACTGCCCATACGAATTTGGGCACCCAAGAGTTTAGGGAAAACAAAACAAAATAAACTCTGGGTCAGTCATGGGACTAGTGTGAGTAAACTCCAACCATTGATTTAACTTTCAAAATCTTTTCGAAAGAAATGATAACCGTCAGACTGATCCACCCAAAACATTTTGATATCAAAATCTGGTGATATTATAATAGTGTCTAAATCAAATAAATAGAATCTAGCGGAACGCTTACATCTCACGCTCCATATATAATATAAAATCAAAAACCGCAGGGCGCTTATTGGAGATTGGATTTCCAACATGACAAGGTATGGGACCACCTTCCAATAGTGTATCTCTAGAGACGAATACACTGGGTTCAACAAGAACATCTTGCAACCCGGCCCTCACATGACCGACCACTCATTTCGCTTGAGTGTATCGAATGTATATCACCAACGGTTGGGATCAACAACCGTCTCCCGAAAGGGACAACATCGATAGATTTAAAGAAACAAATGGAATTCCTCTAGATAGGTGATTATACATCCTAATGGGTGTGACCCACATAGCCATGATGCCTGCCCGATTTTTGTCAAATCCCGGGTTGTGAGGCTTGAGGTTTGAATTATCTTCCAGAACATCTGGCCATCATTCACTTTGAATGCCACATCGTCATACCTGCCAAATCACAAATTGATTTCCCCAAAAATACCACGGGTATAAAGCTAAGAGAAACGAATTCCTCCGCCACCAAACGTAAGTACGTTTGAAGAGATCAACTTACGCGATCCCTTAGATGTACTCTGTCAG
This sequence comes from Allium sativum, assembly GCA_030737875.1. Classification (NCBI taxonomy): domain Eukaryota; kingdom Viridiplantae; phylum Streptophyta; class Magnoliopsida; order Asparagales; family Amaryllidaceae; genus Allium; species Allium sativum. Next base: position 336,649,088 of record CM060909.1, on the reverse strand, counting down.
ACATTCATCCATTCACGTTGTCTTGGGACTGGACAAACCGAAGGCACTATTCTATAAACAGGATTTTCCTTGCATAACTCTGTCTTCAATTTTCTTCATCATATTCGATCGCAACGCTAACGTCCATACAGAGTGGTTTTCAGATACTAGATCTGATCCCGGTCTCTCCGTATTGACGACGGAAAAATGGTCAAAAACTTTGATAGTCGGTGATTTAACTATCAAAGAAAAATAAGTGTACAATCAACGATCTTATTTCCATGTAGGAATTCGATCGATCAATCATAAATCAACATTGGGCCCCTTTAAATCAATTCCTTATTTTATCATCATTTACAATTATCATTTCCCATCTTTCGTATTCCTTTGAAACTCGATTTCCCCTCTCGATTCTTTGAAAAACCTTTTCAATATTATAATTCCTTTATTCGAGAAAATATCTCTTATTGCAGTTAGAAAACATATCTAAATCCTTTAAATCAAACTGATGTTATGAAACATCGTTACTATAACTCAAATCATAAATTATTCGTTAACTAACGATATCACTAACCAATTCTTGCTATCGAGCCTTAACCATTTCTCCGTCAATCATGTAGTCAGTCAAGTTGGGGTATAATTACCTCTCAGACCTTAACTGAACGACATTCTTAAATTTGAAATAGTCAAAGCTCACCACTTCTTTTACAGAAAAGTATTGATTATAACGGTAGCGTCATAATCGATGTTTCCAAACATTAATTATAACAGTGGCATTATAATCGCTGTTTTAAATTTACAAAACATTTATTTATAGCAGCGGCATTATAATCACTGTTTTAAATTTACAAAGCATAAATTATAACAATAGCGCTATAATCGCTGTTTAGATTTACAAAGCATATACTATAACAACAGCGCTATAATCGCTGCTTAGATTTATACTTGTAAATAACATCTTAAATCCAATTTCCATTTCTAACTTCTATTTAGAACTACTCAGAAAAATCTCATTTTTACTCCAACATTTAAAATCTCGTTTGCGATTCCCTTTATATCTACTAAGTTCAATCCAACTACAAATATCGGTTCCCACCCGTTTCCATTTGCTTTATAAATTCAAACTTGAATTTATATTTCAATTATACCAAAGTAATGTTTTTACTGAATTCGTAAATGTCGTTTATAAATTAATATCCTTCATTTATCTATTACAACAGAGTTTTAAATTTAAAATTCCCTTTTAAACCTTATGGCGATTCTACCTTCGCCTATAAAATATTGATTCCAAACGAATATTAATCTTGCATAAATATCATTTATAATTTTATTACTCGTTTTATTCAGTAAAACAAGTTCTATTCTTAAATGTATTTGAAATTCAATTCCTATGTGAGAAATGATTTTCCTTTTTAAAATCTTAAATTCTTTTTCTACATTTGAAAATGTCTTACGGTTTTTAAATACTAAAATTCTAGTGCCAGGGTAGCTCAAACACAACAAAGTCAATCAGTGACTATATATATCACACCACACATCAACATCAGGGAAAAACAGTAATATAAATATTGAGGAACCCAGTTGGGTCCCTCCAACCTGTTTCCCTGCATCCACAGATGTTAATCAACATCATTAATATTATTTCACATCAATATGAAATATCAGAACTAATAACTGATCAACCATGTAATCATATCAACCAATTTTATCAACTACTCAACCAAGCAACCATATCACAGTATAAAATAAATTTAAAAACTCGTTTATATAAAAATATAAACGAGTCAGAGTTAGTGAGTTTACTCACCTTGGTTCGTAGTTTACCATTCTGCTTTTGTTTCGTTTAAATTGAAACAGTCGTTTTTTTTTCCTTTGAAATTCCAACGGCTTTGTTTCCTACAAATTTGATTTCACAATATAGATCTGGTTGCTATGACTCTAACATGACCAATCTGGTCCAATACTGTTTTCATATGAGATTGTTACGGTCGTTACCAGGTTATGATAATTAAAGAGTATATTAATTTCACCAATTAATATTAAAAGACTAATTACCCATTATTGTTTTAAAAGGCCAGCTCTAATGTTCTTGCTTCCCGATATCAGAAAAAATCAAATCTTTGAAACACCACCATTTCGACGCTCCAGGCATCATCATTAATTTAAGGGTTGAGAATCACCTTAATCGATAAGGAACCATGAACCCTCATCTTTAAAATTTATAAATATAGTGGCATCACTAAGGAACCACAGACGTTTGAAGAAATCACCTTAATCACCTTAATCTCTTTCATTTTGAACCTCAGCCCCACGCCTAGTCTTGATTTTCCAGTGCCACACGTTCCCAATTAAGCTTCCATGATTTCCAGACTAGGCTTTGACCCCTTAATCACCCCGTTAAGTTAATTTTTTCCCACCTTTAATTCAAGTTTAGCTTGTAAGCCACCTATTACTATATTTCTCCCTTGCTGAGATGAATTCGAACCCTTCCCATGCCATTTCCATGTCTTCACCGATCATACTAGCCTCCATCCCTGTATCAAATCCTACTTCATAAATCCACCTACACAAATTCACGTAGTAAAATCCAATGACATGCCATACAATCCCTTTACTATCACTAGTCCCAAAATCCCGAACCTACCATAGCAACGTCTCTCCACGATCTTCCACCACCACGGTCCTGGCCCCGCCAGTCACATCAATTCGCCTGAACCATTGAAAACTCGAACCCTTCCATCGCTTGGAACCGGCAGACTTTCCCTTCGTCGACGATGGTAAGACAGAACATGGTGTGAACTATTTCAGCTCGAGCTCAGGAAAATTAACACCACATGGTGCTCTCGCGTTAAGGATCTCAATGAATCCAGTATTGGGTTTTTCCATTAAGTATTTAATTTCCAACTGCTTTCTGAAGATTAGTGAGGAGCGGAGAAATAAGAACGAGAACAAATGAATTGGTGTTAGGGATTCACCGTGAGAAAGGGGACATACGGTGTTAATTTATAAGGGAAAATGCCTTGTACTCACGGTTTGTAATAGCGTGGAGGCCACGGTTTGTAGCAGCTTGGGAAACACTGTCCTTACATGCTTGGGAAGCACGGTAGTGAAACTGTTTAGGAGTCACGGTACTGATGGATTTGTGAGCATGGTTTCTTTCTTTAATATATTTTTATTTATTTATATAGAAACTAAAAGAACGGATGAGATGAGTAGGAGTAGTAAAAGTGAATGCAACAGCTAAAAGAAACTATGTGTACTAAGAAAGATGTGCAGTGGACAACATACTCAGTACACTTATGTCACTTCTACCCTCTTTCTTCATTCATTTAAGCTTTCAATTTATTGTTCCCTATTTTATATCCTAATTCCATTAAATATCCGACTTTGCACCAACCGTTCATTTTATTTTTCTCCCATGCTTATGTTTGCCTATGTCTCTAAGGACCCATTCATAAACTGACATGTATACTTTCACCTTTGGAACCTGGACCCAACAACAACACGTGATTACATTATTTCATGGCTTTCCAGAAGCATGCATTCTATTAAAACTCACACAACACTCTCCCTAACCACACATGCCTTATATATGATCTATTTAAACCAAAGTTAGATTGGCTCAGTTTCCATATTCTGTTCCTGATTTACTTATTTCCCCAACAATGTAAACATGAAGATGCTTGATGAATTTTCTAGCAAATTACACGACAAACTGAGGAAAACATACGCTCGATTATGCCGTAGCTAATATCTACAACAACTTATTTATGCCCGCTTTGCTTGATGGGAATGAAACTCAAAAGTGGTTTAAACGCAAGCTTCCTTGTTCTAGATTTGTAATCAAATTTTAACGTACATGTCAGACTGTTCATAACATAAAGAAATGCAACTAACAAATTGAGAGTATCTGTATGCCTGCTTCTTACAATATAACAATGTATTGTGTAGTATACTATGTGTTGTTTCCAGGTAATATTGCTTTATGTATTATTATTTTTATGTTAAACGTACTCGTTACACAAAATTCCTTATAAAAATCGATTTATATTTCAAATAAAATAGTTAAAACCAATTTAAATATTCAGAATTAAATGGCCAAAAATCGGGGTCGTTAAAAGAAGGCTTCACCAGTTAGCTATAGACTATCATATTTTCCGCTGTGTACTGTGTTGTATTTAGAAATAGGTGTTTATAACTGTTCCAGAGATAGCTGTTGTGCTCTGATAATGGTATGTATATAAAGTTACTGATTTGTATTTCAAAGTTTATGTTATCTAATATATTTTATTCGTTTCCGCTGTGAGTTTGTGACCTTCGTTTTCTTCTATTCCAATATTTCTTTCTTTCTATTTCTCATCCTCTAACTTCTTTCTAATAATGATTCGTATTTCTATGCAATTTGGGTTGGACGTGTGGTGTTATTAGTCGACTCAAAGAGTACAGAAATTCGGGTAGTTTCATTTGGTATTAGAGTTGAAGGTTGAGTGATGACCTTGGCTCTAAGGTGTAACTCAATAGAGATGGGGTTAGTAATACCCTAGATTGAGTGTGAATGTATATATTTGAGCGCGTATTTGTAGATTGATATAAAAATTGTTTGATATTGTGTTGGCTAGTTTGTTGAGTGGTTTATGAATTCTCGTCAATACAGGATGTACAACTGTATCGATAGGTGTTTCTAAACTCTCGAACAAAGAAATTCGATACAATATTGTTTTTAAGAACAGGGTAGATGAAATATTTTTGCCCAAAAACTATTTTGATATAAAAGGATTGATTTTCTGAAATTACTGACTTGGTTGGTTGTTATTATAATCGAAAGGGATTATAATATTGAAGTGGTTATATATAACCAAATTTAATTTGTATATGGATAATGTATACAAATAAGACAAACTGAAATTAAATTCAAACCAGAATTAGAATTAAATCCCGGGTATTCAGAAAATATTTTCTGGAGTATTCTAAAGGTAATATATTAATACTTTGAAGGATTTTTTTTTTTGGATAGGAACAGTTTTAAATGGATTTTGAAAGTGATTAAGCATGGAACTCACTTTAGTCGCTGGGAAATAATTCCGATGATGATCCGGACATCATTGGTGTTCATTCTCAAGTTTCTAAGTGACGGATTGCTACCGTAAAGTTGGTTATGAATTGTTTTGAGAAAGGAAAACCATGATTTGATTTAAAATTCCAATTGAGATTTGATATTTATATAATTGATTTCAAACTGATTATTAAATAAAACTCGGGAATTTAAATCCTGAATTTAGATTTAACTTATGAAGATAAATAGTTTTAAAAGGTGGAAGTGAACCAAATAAATTAAAATTCATCTTAAGTTAAGTGAAAAGAAACTCGATTCGATTAGATATAATCGTGGATGAAATATAGAGAAAAGAAGGATATGAATTATTAAGATGAATTTGACTTATACGAAATAAGTTGAATATATATTGGATGTTGTTGTTTAGAATTAAGCTTGATGGAATTGAACTCAAGCAGAATAAGAGGGCCGACCTTTGAAAATAGAACTCAGCTTGGATTAGTGAATAGAAGTGACCTAATTAAAAGGCTAATTAGAAAGTTAAAGAACAAAGGTTGGATTGATTCGAAACCGATTGGAAATATATACATATGTTGAGCAGGTACTGTATGGAAGCAAATGAAAGATATAAAGTTGGATGCCCGACAAAAAGGTACATGTTTACAGTATTACTTGGGTTTGATGGCTCTGTGATCCTATGGGGCAAGCTGCTTGGCTTTTTGATTTTCTTTTGGATTGGAGAAGGCCTAGAAGGGCGAGTTGTAGTTGTACCGATTAAGCCGTGTAGAGGAAATGTTGCCGAAATTTTTCAAAATTTAAAGTGTTAGAAAATTTTCAGAATCTTTGAATTTTTTTGTTAATAAGAATAAACTAATATTTTAATTAAAATAAATCGGTCCAGTTAAACTGAAGTTAAGAATAGAACAAAAAGTAATTTTGGACCTAGTCAATAGGGTATGTAGCATCTTTTCCTTCCATAGCAATTTCGAGGACGAAATTATTTTAAGAGGGAAGGAATGTAATGACCTGGATTTTTAGCCGTTGAATTCTGAATATTTAAATTGTTTAAATATTTTATTTGAATTATATATAGGAATTTATAAGGAATTTATTTAATAAAAGAAAGTTTTAACGTATAATTTATAATATAATTTAAAATGAGTTTAAAATGGTACGGTAGTTTGAATATTCGATTTCAAATTTCAAATGAAGGTACGAGATTCAAATTAAATCGGAATTTAGCGAAACAAGAAATATTTGAATCTACTTGAAAATATCTTTCCAACTAATGTGAAAAATCCAGATTTCATAGCGGGAATAAAAAGTTATATCCAAATCAATTTTTCAGAAAGTCGCTATGGAATCGCATATAGACCATAACAGTTTATTTAATATATTTAAATATCGGTCTCGAATTTGGACAAGATTCTCTTGAGGCGTAGTTATAATTTAATTTTTAGAATTTTACTGTGAGTTTTATTTCGTAAAATTAGCAACTTTTTATTTGGAGTATTCTGCACCCTATATCAATATTTTGGGGTTTCATAATATAAATTAAACCACCAATATTAATACATTTTTGGGATCGTGGTACCTCACTGGACACGACCGTACTCTTATTTCTGTCCGTAGTAGTTCAGACATGAACGAAAACCTTATATACCCAACATAACAACCAACCTGTACCTGAATATACATGAAAATTTTATCAAAGAAATAAAAGGAAACGGTTAAACTTATAATAACACACATGCTAATCTAAATCAAACCACAAAGGAAAAAAAAGGGTAAGCTTTTGCCACTGATCCTAACGCTACAATACAAATCAAAATCTTTATTTGATATCTAAACATATATCCACAAGTCAAAATCTCGGTTAAGAAAGAAAGAAAACCTCACCACAAATCTGAACAATCTGCACAAAGTCCTTGACAAATACTCCTCAAATCTAAAATGTCTGTTACCTTCTGTTTAGGGTCAAACTTTTCGGTGCCTACATATTAAAATAAGAATAAAAAGGTAAAATAAGAATTGAAAGGTAAAATAAACATTACACCCTGTAGGCCTCAAACAATGTGCGCTCCACGTTTTCCAAACACTGTGAGTGCCAAGCAAATACCTTTCGTGTGTGCCAATCAACTTATACCGTGAGCTCCAAGCCTTGTACCCGTGGTGGCCAAGTTGTCTCTACTTTAAATATTATACACTAGCGTTCTTCGGGAGCCAAACGAAAGCAAATCTGAGCACAACAGAAGCTCATAAACCATTCTAGAAATCAAAATAAAATTTAAAACAAAATGAAATCGACCAACTCCTTATCCTTTCAACTCACAAAACCTATACTCTTCACGCTGTTATACATCATGGCGGGATTGTGGTGAGAAGCGAGGGTCCCTGAAGTAAGGAGAAGTGTAAGGGTAGGGGAAACTACGACCAGAAATTGGAGAGGCTCGGTGGGACCCTGGCAGCGCAGCTGCATGTTAAAGGGGGCTTGTCACGGTGGAGTTTGGTGAAGGTTTGTATTCACTTGAATTGCTGCAAGGGTGTGGCATTGATTTGGGTATTGAAATGGTTCATGTTTGTGAAGGGATGAAGGTGCGTTGCAGTTGATGAGAGGAGGGAGGATTAACGGATGGGGTATGGGGTATTAGCGAGTAGTAATGGATTGAAGTTCGGTTGATGCAGTGAGGAGGGAGGTGGTGTTATCTGTAATGACCCGCATTTGCAGAGGTATTATAATTAATTTATTTAATTATATAAATAGTGATATAGTGAATTAAATGGTGGTTTAATTAAATAATGGTGAATATTTAATTTAAAATAATAAATTAAATAATATATTTAATTCAGAAATAATCAAAAATATTGGTAATCACCATATTCTGTGAACTGGGTCATCCCGAAGATTTAATTCAGTTTAGAATTGAATTTGAATAACGAATATATTATATAAACGACAGTTTGAACGTAGAATTATAATATAATTAAAATTGAGCTCGAAATGGCGTTGTAGTTCGTAAATTGGCGATTCGAACTTCAACAGAATGTACAGGATTCGTTTTAAGCTGGACTTCTGTGAAACAAGAAACGTGTGGAGCTGGTGGAGTATATCTTTCTAGTGGAAGAGAAAAATCGGGATTTCGTCGTGTAGATTTTGATTTATGTCCAAATCAAATTTTAGAAAAGTCGATGTGGAATTCCTTTATAATTTATAAAGGAATTATTTATATTTTAAAAAGAAATTTCATTTTAAATCGAATATCGATTTAATCAGGACTTAAAATATCGAGTTATAAATCCCAGTAGAGCTGTATGGTATTCCACTGTGAATATAGACGATAATATTTATTTTTAAATATTAAATTTAATTATATTTAAATATATTTAAATATTTAAATGGGTCATCCAGAGCTTTAAAAATAGCCAGTTTTGCAAACGACCTCAGGATTCGACGAAACCAATTTTGTTGGATCCGCAACATCAAATTATTGTTAGATTTCAAGTTCCGTGATTTTTGGGATTACTGTGTGGCCGTACGGATTTTTAGAGTGAAAAACAGTTAGTATTTTGACGGTTAAAAATACACTGTGTGAGCAAACGGAGTCGGAATTCGACGAAACCAGTTTCGTTGGGGCCGTAATGTCGAACTGTAGCTGCATGTCCATTTCTGTGATTTTTGGGTATCGTATGTAATCACGACAATTTTTAGAAAGCAAAATGAATATATATATATATATATATATATATATATATATATGAGAATATACCGGGAATATTCCTTCTGTAAAATATCTAGATATTTACTTTTGTCTATAAATACCAGAAAACCAATCCCTTAAACCCTTAACAATTCTCTGGTCAATAAAATAGCGCCTCCGATATTTTCTCCTTACTGTAAACATTTCGATCTTCAAAATTCCACCGTAATTCATACAAATTCTTTTAAATTTCAAAACGAGTGTAGTTGGACTCCACAGCGCAAGAGCTTTAAGCTCATGTAGGTTTTACAGCACTCATGGACAGTGGGTTCATGGTTTTAACACAACGTAAGAACTAGGGTTGGTAATTTGGGAAATTTAAAGCCTCGTTTGAATTTTCGGTTGTTGTTTTTGGATTGAGTAGATTAAATGGAGTTTGTAAGCTGAATTTTGGGGTTTTCAGTGATTTTTTGTGTCGATGATACCACTGGTGGCGTGAGAACTAGTCAGAAGTAGGGGTCTGTAGGGTTGTTCCGAGCTGCGTATAAGGGCAAGGAGGTTGAAGAGAGGTTGAAGGGGAAGAGGATGGTGTGTTTACTTTTGGATTCAGTGAAGTGTGGATGGAGATTTGATCGAAGGCAGGATGACGCAATGTCTGTCGAAGTTGTTTCCTAGAGTCCAGAAAATGAGGAAAGAAGGAGGAGGTCCACTGTTCATTCGGGTATGGGTTAAATGGGCCGACGAATTTGAGAAAGGGTGAGCCCATTAGGGATTTAAATCTAAGTGTTATTTAAATTAAATTACATTTATGTATACTAACTTTAAATTATCGTATCCGGCACATACGAACTCAGAATTACGAACGGTTGGGATCGCAGGGACGGTGGCTACGCACTGGAACTGACTGGAAGTGGATGGGGGTCGTATGAATTTACGGCGAAATTAATTGTTTGATTCAAATCAAATAACAGTTTATCGTTTTTTAACGATGAACTGCCAAAGTGAGTAAATCTCACTAACTCTGAACAGTTTATAATTTCATGTTGTATTTTTAGAACTGTTAGAAATTGTCTGATTGATTGTGTGTTGACTGATTGATTGAACTGCTAGTCAGTTAGTGGAAATTATATATATATATATATATATACATATAAACCGTTAAATATTTAGATATTGATTCTGCTATCAGAATATTTCATACCGAACTGAAAGTGATGTCGATTTTATTGCGTAACATCTTTGGATGCAGGGAAACAGGTTAGAGGGACCCAACTGGGTTCCTCAATATATAAATATTGTTTTGTTCATATATTGTGTTATACGATGTGATATGAAATCTGTTGATGATTTTATATGTGTGAATGATACTGATCATTGTTGTATGGTATGTTAAATACCATAACATACCGGAATGTTGATAAGGGAATTTTCAAAGTGATATTTGAAAATAAATTATTTATAAAATCAAAGGATTTTATAAAAGGAAATTATTTATAAAATCAAAGAAGATATTTATAAGTGGAAGACTTATAAAGTGAATTTATTTATTTAAGATAAATAAATAAGACATTAAATGGATTATTTATTTGGTAAATAAATTAGATATTATAAAGGGATTATTTACTTTGGAAGATAAACAGGATTAAATCAAAGGAGAATTTAATTTGAAAATAAATAGGATTAAAATGGAATATTTATGTAGAAAATAAATAGAAGCATAAGAGAATTATTTATTTGTTAAATGAATATACAAATATAGAAAGAACAATATTTGTAAACCATTTACAAATAGAATAGAGATAAAAAGGAAATATTTGTAGAACATTTACAAATAGATTAAATGGGATTATTTATTTATTTAGGGAATAAATAAAAGTAAAAGGATTTATTTATTTAGGCAATAAATAAAAGTGCAAGGATTATTTATTTAGGAAATAAATAAAAGTATAAAAGGTTCATTTATTTATAGAAAATAAATAAAAGGGAAGGGGTTATTTATTTAGGAAATAAATAGAAGTATAAAAGAAATATTTATTTTTTAAATAAATAGAAGTAAAAGGAAATATTTATTTGTTAAATAAATAGAAGAATTGAAAGGAATATTTATTTGCTAAATAAATAGAGTTAAAAGAGTAATCGAATTTAGTTTATTCGAATAGAGTTGAAAGGAGTTAATCAAAAGAAGTTAATTAAAATGAGTTAATCGAATATTAATTATTTGATTAAAGTTAATCGATTTGAGTTAATCAATTAGGGTAATTGATTAGAGTAAACCCATTAGAGATAATCAGTTAGGGTTGATCAGTTAGAGATAATCAGTTAGGGTTGATCAGTTAGAGTAATCAGTTAGGGTTGAACAGTCAGAGTTAATCAGTTAGGGTTGACAAGTCAGAGTTAATCATTTAGGTTAAACCGTAGAGTTAAACCAGTTAGAGTTAAACAGACAGAGTTAATCAGTTAGAGTTAATCGATAGAGTTAAATCGAACTAGAGTTATTGAATAGAGTTAAATCGAACTAGAGTTATTCAAATGGAGTTAATCGAATTTAGTTTATTCGAATAGAGTTGAAATGAGTTAATCGAATTTAGTATTCGAAGACGTTAATCAAGTCAGAGATATTCGTAGTGAGATAATCGAATCAGAAATATTCGAAGTGAGTTGATCGAATCTAGTTAATGTAACACCCCGTGTATTCTATAGCTGTGAAATTAACAAATTAAAGTATAATTAATTCAAAATCAAAGAACTAAGGGAAATAGGTTACGCCATTGCGTTCTTCTTGAAATTCTGCTTGAGATAGAGTCTGAGTTTGCGTAAATTGGACTCCGTATGAAAAAGATATCCTTAAATTAAAAATTGCAGCAAAACATGAAAAAAGAGGAATGAGAAAAATAATGTTTAGCATTGTTCTAACTTTTGTAAGCAAAAGACTTAGTAGCTCATTTGGTTGGAACACATGACTTGCATACAAGAGGTACAGAGTTTGATCCCCGCCAGCGCCTTATTTTTTGTTTTAGGGGAATGGCTTAAAATAGTCTAGTGTGAATGCAGTTCAAAAAGTGGTTTAGTGTGAAAATGGGTAATTGGGAAGATAGATAAAAAGAAAAAAAAAAGAAATATATATATATATATATACATATACATATACGTATACATACATATATATATATGACATGTACGTATCATGAGGCGTATGTTGCGCATTTTTGCCTGCCAAGAATTGTTTTTTTTTATAAGTGGCCTTCTCTAATTGGATTCATGACAAATTAAAGGAAAGAAATATTTAACATATTCGTACATATGTGCATTTATGTCATAAATATACAAATTAAATAAAAATGTGTGGATGCAAGCAGTGAAAAGAAAGGTTTATGCATAATATTTGTATGCAGTAAATGGGGATTTTCAAAGAGGAAGAATATGAATAGGTTAGACTTAATTTTCTATTAATAGGAATGTCATTTATAAACCTGCAATTGACATCAATGTGGCACTGAATAAGAAAAATATGGTATGTGATATTATTTTGTGAACATAACATGCAAGCATATTAATATGACGAATATTTATCTGGCATTTAATTTAAAGATATGTCAATAGGGCATTGATTTGAAAACATGCTATTAACATTTATCTGTACATGTTAATTTGAGAAATATATAAATATGTTGAGAAATATATAAATATGCTAATTTACAATGAAAAGGATACATTAATATTGTCATTCATGTTAATTGACATGTATATATGAATAATTAATGTATACGGTAAAAGGAAAGATGTATCTATTAAATACGTATTTATGTTTGATGGATTGGCAATAAAAAATAAATGTTGATAATGTACATTAAGGGAGTAATTATGGCATAAGTGTGTTAGGAATTATTTATATATAGAATTTGTCCTAAATGAGAAATGTGTACATTGTAGGAAATATATATATATGCTAAAACATGGAATTGCATGTAATTGGAATAGTAATTATGCCATAATTCAAAATGGGGGTAATTTGCATGCATAGTAATTATGACATAATTTAAAATGGGAGTAATTTACAGTCCTTAATTGTGAACATAATTGGCCTCTTTTGAAATTGATGGCCTTGATTTACCCTAGCATCATCGGACGGCTCAAATTAACTTGCAACTCTATAAAAATGACCCTAGACTCTACCTAGGTTTCTTACACAATTCTCTAGCCTCCATTGCTCTCTTCTTCTAATAAAAATAAAAATGGCGTCGCTGCTCTGCTGGAATTAAAACTAGAAGATAATCAACATCAGCCTAAGCAACTCAATTCAAACTAGAGGTTAAAGTTCTGCAAAGATTCTACAACAAGTTAAAGTTCTTTCTTTAATCCAATCAAGGCAAGTACAGTTATTTTCCGCTATAAACGTTAATTATAATTTTGATATGTTTTTAATTCTGAATCTGAGATTGTATATATATTCTCTTCTGTCAGATTTGTTTTTCTGTGACTGTTCTGTATCCCTTTTCTTCTTTTCTGTTTTTATAGCCAGGCTACCACGAGCCTGTGCCTAATCTCATAAGAGATGAACGTATGAACGCAAATTTTGGGATAAATAATGAATGATGCGAAATTTGACAAGACTAAATTGAATGTATGACTTTAGGTCTGAGGCATAAAATATATTGGACATATGCATAAATTTGACTATGAACATATAATTTATGCATGTTGTATGCATAGTTATGTTGTAATTTAGAACTGTAATTAATGAGCATATGTTGTAAACTAGATTTGGATCTATGCATATTCTATGATAGAAGAAAAGAGGAACCATTGTAAGATTACATATGATTTGAGACTTTGGACAAAATGCATATAAAAGTCAAGATATGATTTTTAGAAGATACGATTTTTAGAAGATATGATTTAAAGATTTATATTATTGGGTATAGTTTGCATAATGATTCATGACTCAAAAAGAAGAAAATATGGAAACTTAGGTGTAAAGATTTACATTAATTAGGATATCTATTATTGTGATTACACCTAAATAGGGATTTTTGGATATATAGCATGCATTGAAATTAATGGTTATATTTGGTATAATTTATATGTGAATCTGCTGTAAAATGCTAGTTTAACAAAAATTGGAACATATGTTATATGGCAAATTATGTCCATATTCTGCGCTTATGCAAACATGGAGTATATGTTGTGAATCATGACAATTATGTAAGCATATGAATTTAGGCCAATTTATGATTGGGCAAGGCATGTAAATAGAATTTTTAGAAATATTAAATTTGCTAAATCTGCTAATTTGTCAAGTTGCCTAAACTACTAGTTTTGTTATATTGCCTAGACTGCTAATTAGATTGAAATGCCTAATCTGTTAAATTTGTCGGTTGAAGTGCCTAACCTGTTATATGCCAAAATCTGCTAAGTTGCTAGATCTGTTAAATCCGTTAAGTCATATAAAATCTGTTATCTGCTATGTTGATATAATCATCCTGTTATTGATATAATCTGAATTGGCATATATATTGGGCGTGCGCATAAACGGTAAATTATTAATTAATTGGCCGCAAAGATAAACATGGCTAACTCGAGGTTAGAATGAGTTTGCGGCGTAAATCTGCCCGGAACCGCCCGGCACATCCAGTGGCCGCAAACAATAGGTTCTAATGTGAGAAGTTAGTCATAACATGCGTAAGACACGAGGTTAGGTCTGGCTTGTGGCAGAAGTCTGCCCGGAACCGCCCGGCATATCCAGCGGCCACAAGCTACCGACCTAATGTGAGAGGTCTGTGCATTAATAATTAATTAATGCAAAATCTAAGATAAGAATGACGTCTAAAACGTATTGGGGAAAATAGGGTTAAACCAAAGGGATTAATAGATGTAGCAAAACCCGTCCATGAATCTGTAGGCCCAATACAAAGTTGGACAAATCTGAAAAATCTGTACATCTGACCTGTTAGTCTGAAAAACTTGTTAACTTAATTTGTGAATTAGTAAATCTGAATTCTGTATGTCTGAACTTGTAAACAAGTCAATCTGAAATCTGTTAGTCTGGGGACACAAGGTTAGGAGGGGAAAATTACTTGTGTCATCTGTTGTTTGGGACCCATATTAGTCAGTAACCCTTTCTGGTATCAAAACTTTGACCCAACAGTAGGTAGGGTCCGGGCACGCTTACTGAACTAATTATAAGTGGTTCATTCTGATAATGGCGAGGGGTGTTGATGGTGCGTTCCAACCGGGTCATGTGCGTGCATGGATCCCGGTCTGCCTCTGAGGATGTAAGACGCCGTGACATCTGTAAATAGGTCTGTGCCAATTGGTTGTCACTTTAGGGAGTGATACACCCTACTGTGGGGCCGACACAGGATATTTATGTATTAGGGAGCCGATCGCTTGGGGTAGGGTTTTAGGGTACGCTTAGTTCTGTCTGTTTCTGTCGGTACCGTCTGTTTCTGTTGGGTGGTAACACCTGTCTGTTTCTGTGTGGTACCGTCTGTTCGGGTGGTAAAGGCCCATTACTAGTGTACACCTAATTCCACATTCTGTTTCCATAGGGATAAATATGTTTCTTCTTCTGTCTGTTTCTGATCGGGTAGTAAAGGCCCATTATTAGCATTCTGTTTCTGTTAAAGTATTCTGTACCCGTTCCTGCTTCAATTTAGACATTAGGGTGACACCTAATTTTGCTATACTATTATTAGTGCAGAGAAGTGTAAAACAATAGTTTATATCATTCTGTTTTTCTGTTATATCTGCTACACCTGTTATAGTTATCTCACATCCAGTTTTATGTTCATATCATATTATTATTATCTGTTCATATGCTGAAAGTCACTGGACTTGCCAGACTTTTTGTCTGACCCTTGTTGTTTCGCCTCCTTTCTTCCGTTTCCCCCCCAGGTTATCCAAGGAGGGAAATACTTTAGCTTGATCCGGATTTCTCTTTGCTTGAAGTGCTTAAAGTATGGCTTGGCTCTGTATAGCTTCCGTTCCATGGGGATTATGATTTTAAACTATGCATTTTGAAGGCTTTTGTACAAAGACTGATATTTTGTACTTGAATCCTGAAATTGAAAGGATGTAACCATATTAATTTCTGTTTCCGCTGTAATAAAGTTAAAATTTTTCAAGTACTGTTTTATCTGTCTTGTAAGTTTCTGTTCTGTTTACTAAAATGCTCCACCAAAGTTAAGGCATTCCCTTTGTGAGTGACCTTAACGGAGGTGGGGTGTTACACTTGGTATCAGAGCTGAAGGTTACCAGATTTTATAAAAAGTTTTGAAAATTATTTTCAAAAAAGGTTTTGAAAGGAATTATTTTCAAAAATAAAAGCTTATTTTGAAAAACATGATCCCCAAGAGCCATATATCTTTCTTTCAGTCCTTTTTGTATTGAACCTTTCCTTTTTCGATTCCAGCATGTCTGAAGCATCTGAGATACCAGAGGGTGTTCATGTACCCGGTTGGTTTCGTCAATACCTTGAGGCTAGGACCGCCGCTGCAGGTCCAGCAAATGATCCCCCTCCTCCACCCCCTCCTCGTGCAATTGCTTTCACAAAGATCTGTAGAGATTTTAGGGCCATGGGTGGGAAGGATTTCAAAGGAACTGAATCATTCGTAGAAGCAAGGAATTGGCTCAAAGAAACTGAGGATCTATTCGTTATCTTCGAGGTGGACGATAGGCAGAAGGTACAGTTGGCAGTATGGCTGCTCAAAGACGAAGCTTCCTACTGGTAGGAAGTCACTAACGCCGAGAGGCCGGTTGAGACATGGATGGATTTCAGAACAAGGTTTGAGACAAAATTCCTCTCGCAAGCTGAACGAAGTTTACAATTGGAAAAGTTCTTGTCTCTTAAGCAAGGAAGTATGACGGTCAAGGAATACGTCAACCAGTTCAACCAACTAGCAAGATTCGGATTGGATTTAGTCAACACTCAGCATAAGAAGGCTCTTCGCTTTGTTAAAGGATTGAATGAGCCACTGCACAGCCTAGCCATGACCCATGTACCCATGGGAGCAACTTACGAGAAATTGGTGGATATGGCACTACTGCACGAGGAAGACAAGGGCCCGAAAGAGACAAAGAAGGAAGAACCACAGAATAAGAAAGCGGGGCCCAAAAAGGAAACACAAAAGAAGGATGAGAAGTCTGAAGATAAGAAGGGGAAAAAGTGCTTTACTTGTGGGAGCTCAACTCATCTGAACAAGGATTGCAGAAAAAGGAAGGGCGCTTGCTTCAACTGTGGGGAGATGGGACACTTCACTAGGGACTGCCCGAAGAGACGAGGACAAGGAGGGCAGGCGAACACTCTTGAGGCTAGTGGCTAGGATAGAAATAGGAAAATCTCTATAGTAGGTTTAATTTCTTTATCTGATTATGGAGTTAAGACTTTTTCTGATTCTGGTATTTTGATTTTGTAATTGATACTCTGCACTTTAATACTAGTATTATTTCTGAATTCCGCTATAGACTCAGACCCATAATGGTTATGGATCATCTGTTTGAGATTGGGGTTTGAGGGATATCTGTGTTAGGCGTCAAGTATGACGCATACATTCTGAATTTTCGTGGGGTATGATTTTATCATGCTTAGCTTCCTAAGAATCATTAGGGAACCTGATCTGTACCAATAGTCTGTAAATATCTAAATACTTTTTATAGGATTTCCAGTTTTGACATTGTCTAAAGAAGGTAATCCTCTGGGTGTCAATTTGATGTTGGTTTCGGTCTTTGGGGCCGATACTTAGGACCCATGTCTAATGGGAACCAAATTTTCGTTCCATCTGTACTCGCTTCCATCATTCGACTGTATCCTATCGATCGAATCTTCGAACTTTAGGTAGAAACTAATGGGTATAAACATGTGTTTGAGACATGTTATGTTTGATGGTTGCAAGTGGATGCAAGTGGATGCAAGTGGTTGCCCGTGGATGCATATACACACACTAGGCACTAGATCGGCTCGAAAACACTCTCATACTGCATATGGATGAGTGAGCATTTTTCAATTCTTGTGGATGCAAAATGGTTGATTCAGCACATGGATGTTGCATTTGAGTGAATGGTTGTGCACTCATATAGAAATAATATATATCATCAGAATTCTATTGCATACATGTTGGACTCATGGCACTGACATAATTCGCATTAAGGAGGTCAACTGAATCAGTAGACCGCCTGATTTTTGCATTAGGTAAGGAACATATACACACACTTTTGCATATGTTCATACAACATTAGAAGTTTTCTAAGGACAATGGATGCTTGTGGATGATGGTTGAGTAGATGGGTGATTGGATGGTAGGACACATTCTTCTTAACTTGAAGATTTCGGGGACGAAATCCTTTTAAGTGGGGGAGAATGTAACACCCCGTGTATTCTATAGCTGTGAAATTAACAAATTAAAGTATAATTAATTCAAAATCAAAGAACTAAGGGAAATAGGTTACGCCATTGCGTTCTTCTTGAAATTCTGCTTGAGATAGAGTCTGAGTTTGCGTAAATTGGACTCCGTATGAAAAAGATATCCTTAAATTAAAAATTGCAGCAAAACATGAAAAAAGAGGAATGAGAAAAATAATGTTTAGCATTGTTCTAACTTTTGTAAGCAAAAGACTTAGTAGCTCATTTGGTTGGAACACATGACTTGCATACAAGAGGTACAGAGTTTGATCCCCGCCAGCGCCTTATTTTTTGTTTTAGGGGAATGGCTTAAAATAGTCTAGTGTGAATGCAGTTCAAAAAGTGGTTTAGTGTGAAAATGGGTAATTGGGAAGATAGATAAAAAGAAAAAAAAAAGAAATATATATATATATATACATATACATATACGTATACATACATATATATATATGACATGTACGTATCATGAGGCGTATGTTGCGCATTTTTGCCTGCCAAGAATTGTTTTTTTTTATAAGTGGCCTTCTCTAATTGGATTCATGACAAATTAAAGGAAAGAAATATTTAACATATTCGTACATATGTGCATTTATGTCATAAATATACAAATTAAATAAAAATGTGTGGATGCAAGCAGTGAAAAGAAAGGTTTATGCATAATATTTGTATGCAGTAAATGGGGATTTTCAAAGAGGAAGAATATGAATAGGTTAGACTTAATTTTCTATTAATAGGAATGTCATTTATAAACCTGCAATTGACATCAATGTGGCACTGAATAAGAAAAATATGGTATGTGATATTATTTTGTGAACATAACATGCAAGCATATTAATATGACGAATATTTATCTGGCATTTAATTTAAAGATATGTCAATAGGGCATTGATTTGAAAACATGCTATTAACATTTATCTGTACATGTTAATTTGAGAAATATATAAATATGTTGAGAAATATATAAATATGCTAATTTACAATGAAAAGGATACATTAATATTGTCATTCATGTTAATTGACATGTATATATGAATAATTAATGTATACGGTAAAAGGAAAGATGTATCTATTAAATACGTATTTATGTTTGATGGAT
The DNA here is from genome assembly GCA_030737875.1 of Allium sativum. Taxonomy (NCBI): domain Eukaryota; kingdom Viridiplantae; phylum Streptophyta; class Magnoliopsida; order Asparagales; family Amaryllidaceae; genus Allium; species Allium sativum. The sequence continues at coordinate 336,629,865 of CM060909.1, read as the reverse complement.
TGGCAATAAAAAATAAATGTTGATAATGTACATTAAGGGAGTAATTATGGCATAAGTGTGTTAGGAATTATTTATATATAGAATTTGTCCTAAATGAGAAATGTGTACATTGTAGGAAATATATATATATGCTAAAACATGGAATTGCATGTAATTGGAATAGTAATTATGCCATAATTCAAAATGGGGGTAATTTGCATGCATAGTAATTATGACATAATTTAAAATGGGAGTAATTTACAGTCCTTAATTGTGAACATAATTGGCCTCTTTTGAAATTGATGGCCTTGATTTACCCTAGCATCATCGGACGGCTCAAATTAACTTGCAACTCTATAAAAATGACCCTAGACTCTACCTAGGTTTCTTACACAATTCTCTAGCCTCCATTGCTCTCTTCTTCTAATAAAAATAAAAATGGCGTCGCTGCTCTGCTGGAATTAAAACTAGAAGATAATCAACATCAGCCTAAGCAACTCAATTCAAACTAGAGGTTAAAGTTCTGCAAAGATTCTACAACAAGTTAAAGTTCTTTCTTTAATCCAATCAAGGCAAGTACAGTTATTTTCCGCTATAAACGTTAATTATAATTTTGATATGTTTTTAATTCTGAATCTGAGATTGTATATATATTCTCTTCTGTCAGATTTGTTTTTCTGTGACTGTTCTGTATCCCTTTTCTTCTTTTCTGTTTTTATAGCCAGGCTACCACGAGCCTGTGCCTAATCTCATAAGAGATGAACGTATGAACGCAAATTTTGGGATAAATAATGAATGATGCGAAATTTGACAAGACTAAATTGAATGTATGACTTTAGGTCTGAGGCATAAAATATATTGGACATATGCATAAATTTGACTATGAACATATAATTTATGCATGTTGTATGCATAGTTATGTTGTAATTTAGAACTGTAATTAATGAGCATATGTTGTAAACTAGATTTGGATCTATGCATATTCTATGATAGAAGAAAAGAGGAACCATTGTAAGATTACATATGATTTGAGACTTTGGACAAAATGCATATAAAAGTCAAGATATGATTTTTAGAAGATACGATTTTTAGAAGATATGATTTAAAGATTTATATTATTGGGTATAGTTTGCATAATGATTCATGACTCAAAAAGAAGAAAATATGGAAACTTAGGTGTAAAGATTTACATTAATTAGGATATCTATTATTGTGATTACACCTAAATAGGGATTTTTGGATATATAGCATGCATTGAAATTAATGGTTATATTTGGTATAATTTATATGTGAATCTGCTGTAAAATGCTAGTTTAACAAAAATTGGAACATATGTTATATGGCAAATTATGTCCATATTCTGCGCTTATGCAAACATGGAGTATATGTTGTGAATCATGACAATTATGTAAGCATATGAATTTAGGCCAATTTATGATTGGGCAAGGCATGTAAATAGAATTTTTAGAAATATTAAATTTGCTAAATCTGCTAATTTGTCAAGTTGCCTAAACTACTAGTTTTGTTATATTGCCTAGACTGCTAATTAGATTGAAATGCCTAATCTGTTAAATTTGTCGGTTGAAGTGCCTAACCTGTTATATGCCAAAATCTGCTAAGTTGCTAGATCTGTTAAATCCGTTAAGTCATATAAAATCTGTTATCTGCTATGTTGATATAATCATCCTGTTATTGATATAATCTGAATTGGCATATATATTGGGCGTGCGCATAAACGGTAAATTATTAATTAATTGGCCGCAAAGATAAACATGGCTAACTCGAGGTTAGAATGAGTTTGCGGCGTAAATCTGCCCGGAACCGCCCGGCACATCCAGTGGCCGCAAACAATAGGTTCTAATGTGAGAAGTTAGTCATAACATGCGTAAGACACGAGGTTAGGTCTGGCTTGTGGCAGAAGTCTGCCCGGAACCGCCCGGCATATCCAGCGGCCACAAGCTACCGACCTAATGTGAGAGGTCTGTGCATTAATAATTAATTAATGCAAAATCTAAGATAAGAATGACGTCTAAAACGTATTGGGGAAAATAGGGTTAAACCAAAGGGATTAATAGATGTAGCAAAACCCGTCCATGAATCTGTAGGCCCAATACAAAGTTGGACAAATCTGAAAAATCTGTACATCTGACCTGTTAGTCTGAAAAACTTGTTAACTTAATTTGTGAATTAGTAAATCTGAATTCTGTATGTCTGAACTTGTAAACAAGTCAATCTGAAATCTGTTAGTCTGGGGACACAAGGTTAGGAGGGGAAAATTACTTGTGTCATCTGTTGTTTGGGACCCATATTAGTCAGTAACCCTTTCTGGTATCAAAACTTTGACCCAACAGTAGGTAGGGTCCGGGCACGCTTACTGAACTAATTATAAGTGGTTCATTCTGATAATGGCGAGGGGTGTTGATGGTGCGTTCCAACCGGGTCATGTGCGTGCATGGATCCCGGTCTGCCTCTGAGGATGTAAGACGCCGTGACATCTGTAAATAGGTCTGTGCCAATTGGTTGTCACTTTAGGGAGTGATACACCCTACTGTGGGGCCGACACAGGATATTTATGTATTAGGGAGCCGATCGCTTGGGGTAGGGTTTTAGGGTACGCTTAGTTCTGTCTGTTTCTGTCGGTACCGTCTGTTTCTGTTGGGTGGTAACACCTGTCTGTTTCTGTGTGGTACCGTCTGTTCGGGTGGTAAAGGCCCATTACTAGTGTACACCTAATTCCACATTCTGTTTCCATAGGGATAAATATGTTTCTTCTTCTGTCTGTTTCTGATCGGGTAGTAAAGGCCCATTATTAGCATTCTGTTTCTGTTAAAGTATTCTGTACCCGTTCCTGCTTCAATTTAGACATTAGGGTGACACCTAATTTTGCTATACTATTATTAGTGCAGAGAAGTGTAAAACAATAGTTTATATCATTCTGTTTTTCTGTTATATCTGCTACACCTGTTATAGTTATCTCACATCCAGTTTTATGTTCATATCATATTATTATTATCTGTTCATATGCTGAAAGTCACTGGACTTGCCAGACTTTTTGTCTGACCCTTGTTGTTTCGCCTCCTTTCTTCCGTTTCCCCCCCAGGTTATCCAAGGAGGGAAATACTTTAGCTTGATCCGGATTTCTCTTTGCTTGAAGTGCTTAAAGTATGGCTTGGCTCTGTATAGCTTCCGTTCCATGGGGATTATGATTTTAAACTATGCATTTTGAAGGCTTTTGTACAAAGACTGATATTTTGTACTTGAATCCTGAAATTGAAAGGATGTAACCATATTAATTTCTGTTTCCGCTGTAATAAAGTTAAAATTTTTCAAGTACTGTTTTATCTGTCTTGTAAGTTTCTGTTCTGTTTACTAAAATGCTCCACCAAAGTTAAGGCATTCCCTTTGTGAGTGACCTTAACGGAGGTGGGGTGTTACATTCGACAGGAGTTAAATCGAATAAGGTTTATTCGAAGAAAGAGATTTTCGAATGTAAGTATTCGAAAGTAAGCAAATCGAATATAAGTTATTCGAATAAGTTATTCGAATAAGAGTTAATCCAGTAAGAGTTATTAGGTTGGAGTTATTCAAATAAGAGTTATAGATTCGAGTAAATCGAATAGGAGTAAATAAATTAGTTGTCGTTATATTATTCGAGTTAGGAAATAAAAGTCATATTAAAGATAATATATTTCGGATGCAGGAGATTATAACACCATTGTGATAATCACGTAAACTTGTAAAAGAAGGGGGTTCGTAAATAGAATCCGAAGGTTCATAAGGAAGTGTTAAAGAGTTAGAAAGGGTGAATCTTATCTATTTCGAGATTTGAAAGGTGTTTCAGTTAAGGTCTGAGAGGTAGCTATACCCCAACTTGATAGACTACGTTTTAAATTAAGAAATGGTTACGGTTCAAGTGTGAAGTGGTTAAGTGAATTTAGTATATAAGTATAGTGGTTTGAGTTATCGTCGCGATGTTGATTTAAACATCTGTTTAAATCCAAGTAAAGAAGATTTGGAAATGTTTTCCAAATAGAATCAGAAACGTAATCAAATATTGAAATTGGAAATATGAATTAGAAAAGGGAATGTTCATGTATAAGGAGTTAAGAAATGGAGTTAAGCTAAATCAGAAATTGACTGGAGACTTGTTAAGTTGAACGGTTTCCTAAGTGTCTATTTGATGTTGGTTTCGACCTTCGGGATTGGTACTTAGGGAATTGTTCTTCTACTAGTTTACAATCAGAGACTGATAGTTGTAGAAGAATAGTGATACGTAAATAAGTTATGGAAATGTTTCCAGTGTTAACGTATATTTTCTAAACATAGAAAATAAGGAAATATATATATATATATATATATATATATATATGATTGATGATTGATTGATAGAATTTCCATCTGGAAATAATATCGTTGTTTGCACACGTATTTTTCTTTGATAGTTAACTCACCGACTATCGAAGTTTTTGACCATTTTACGTTGTGAATATAGAGAGACCGGTTGGATTATTATCAGAAGAACCACTCTGTATTGGCATAAGCGTTGCGAATCATATATGCCAAAGATAATTGAAGACAGAGTAAAGTGCAAGGGCTGTTGTATAAATCTTAGATAACAGTGCCTAAGATGGATATACTAAATAGTGCCTTCGGTTCATCCTGTTCCTGGATGACTTGTATGGATGAATGCCTGACAGAGTATTTCCAGAAAGGTCACGTACATTGATTTCTTCAACCGTACCAAGAGTTTAAGCGGAGAAGGAAACTTCTTTAGCTAACACGTAATGTATTGTTGTAGACGTCAATTAGTGATTTTCGATGGATCTGACGATGTGGCATTCGAAGTGAATCTGATGTGATGATAAGGCGTAACCTCAAGCCTCATCAACCGGTAAATGACAGAAATCGGGCAGGCAGCATGGCTAAGTCGGTCGCTCCGAAGTAGGGTGTATAATCACCTAATCTAGAGTTTCATTTACTTCTGAAAATCTATTGTTGATGCTGTCCCATTCGGGAAACGATTGCTGATCCCAACCGTTGGTGATATACATTCGATACACTCAAGTGAAATGAGTGGTCGGTCATGTGTGGCCAGGTTGCAAGATGTTCTTGTTGAACCCAGTGTATTCCTTTCTATAGGTACACTAGCGAAAGGTGGTTCCATACCTTGTCATAGTTGGAAATCCATTACCCAATACGTGCTTGCGGTTTTGATTGTATATTATATATGTAGAACGTGAGATGAAAGCGTTTCTGCTAGATGATTATTATATTGTGGTTGATAGACATTATTATAATATCAAAAGGTTTTTGATATAAAGATAATTTGGATTCTCATAAGGGAAAAACCCGTTCCATTATACGGCGTGGTCTTATGAGATATCGTTTACTTGTTCAAACTGTTTTAAACTATTTTACTCATACCAGTCCCATGACTGACCCGGAGTTTATTTTGTTTTATTTTCCCTAAACTTTTGGGTGCCCAATTTTGTACGGGCAGTCAAGTAGTCGGGATTTACAGATACTTGAAGAGCTGGAGCAGGAGGCTTAAGGATCATATAGCTATAGTTTATTTCCGCTGTGTTGTAAGTGTTGTACTTTGGTAATGATGTATATTCAAGTACAGATGTATATTCCAAGTTATGTTATATATATATTATATGTTACTCGTTCCGCTGTGAGGTTCGTGTTACTCTGATGTTGTGTTCTTCTTCTTCTTCTATTCTAAGTTTCTATCTTATCTTTGCTCACCTTCTAATTTCTTTCATTAATGACCAGTATTTTCTATCCTTGGATGTTCGATATGTGTTGTATATCGGATAACCAAGATCGCCATTTTTCCGGGTCGTTACATTATCTGTGTACATCATCGTTGAAGAATGGCCATGGAAGTGTTATACTGTGTGGTTTTGTCGATTGGTTATGTGGGGTGCGATGGTGTCGGAATGATGCGTGACAATCATTGAAAGTGGAGTACTGGAAGGGATGTCATGGGTTTCAATACATCATGGTGGAGTTCTTGAATGGGGTGCGGACTGAAATCAGCGGTGATGGAATAAAGGATCGCGGTTATGTCGAGCTTTGGATGATTTGCCTGGAGAAGTAAGAGTCGCGTTGAGGGGAAGTAACTGCGTGATTAAGGGAGATTAAGGAAGGTGTTGGGATAAATAAATAAAAAAATATAATAATATAGTGGAGCATGAGGTTAGTAAGTTGTCTCAAGCTGGGTATTGAATTGTGAAGGAACAGTTTCAAAAGGTTTGGAAAACCGTTGGAGTAAATTTCAATGTTTCATGTACATTTCTCTATCTATACACAAATAGAAATGAATAAACATGCGACAACCTGCTTTGGGGTATAATGCGGTCGCCAAATTTTTGGTGTCCAAGGGAGTACATGAAACATGAGAGATGATGTTGGAAAATTCAGAACGAATACAAGATGGGAGATTGCATTTTCAAAACAAGGAGCAGTTCATTTGGGAACAGAAGAAATCAAAGGGTATGGGTCTATTAATTATAAAAAGGAAATAATTTAAAGTTAAATTAATTATATAAGCAAGGTATAATGATTTAAATTAAAATCTTATTGTTGATAACAGTTATATCTTGTGCGCATATTATCAGAATTGGACGCGACCAAATCCGGGGGATTCGTAACAACGAGAAGAACATTATGGAATTATCAGGGCTGAGAATAGAATCAAACGCCTATTTTATTTTAAACGATACCAGAACCGTCAACGACGAAGCAAGGTGAGTAAACTCACTAATTCTGCCTCGTTTATACTTTTTATATAAACGAGATTTAAATTATTTATAGAAATTTTATAGCATGTGATGGTTGTTTGATTGAATAGTTTATAAAATTGGTCGATATGATTACATGGTTGATCAGTTATTAGTTCTGTTATTTTATATTGATGTGAAATAATATTATTGATGTTAATTAACATCTGTGGATGCAGGAAAACAGGTTGGAGGGACCCAACTGGGTTCCTCAACATTTATATTACTGTTTTATTTGTTTGTGATATATAATGTGTTATATGATCCATGATTGGGTATGTTGTGGTTGATTTACCCTGGCCCTAGGAACTTGGTAATTTCGATACCGTAAAATATTTTAGAATGTGAAACAGGAAAGTGAGATTTAAAAATGGAGTTTATTTCCAAAATAGCAATTATTAGACGTTTTATATTCAACTTCTTATGTCATTGATGAGTTTAATGAGTAGAAAAGCAGGAATTAACCTGTTGGATAATAAATTAGAATAATTGTTTAATTAAACAAGTAAGTAATATTTTTAAGTTGTTAAACTTAAGAGCATGGATTAGTATAAAATCAATTATCAGGTTAACTAGTTGACAAAGTCGAATGTTCAAATGAAAATTGGATACTTGATTAATTTGATCTAATAGGAATAGTCTTATAAATAGCCGTTAAACTTAACGATGGTCTTAAAAATTAATTAATTCTTAATTAAAAGTGTTTATTTAATAGCTTATTAGTAATGAAGTTAATTATCGTTTGATAATCTTTTTAAAATGATTAATTATTCTATAAGCTACTTTTATTTGGGTAACATTGAAGTTAATGGTTATTTTAATCAATCAAAACAATTACTTTTAAATGGAAAAATCGTTAAAGAAGTAATCATAGCTAAGGAAGTAATCGAACCTGAAATGGAATTTTAGTTGAAATCGAAAAAGAGTTTAAAAAGGGAATTTCATAATCCAAGTTGTTATAAAAGTCTATAAAAAGAACATCAAAACTAATGCGTTGGTTTAATCAATATTTTATTAAGGAAAAATGGGGTTTTAATGGGAAAGTGACGTCTAGTTTTGTAAAGAAAGGAAATGTTTATCGGGTTTGGGTAAAAGAATTGATAAAGGGATTCAGAGATAAATCCAAATCATACAAATAAACTTGTGAAGAGGTTTCAAAAACTAAAATGATGATTTTAAAGATAAACTTATACTTGAGAATTGAATTAAGTTAACAATTGAAATTGAAAGGAAATTTTAGAATGCGAAGGAGAAATGTTTAAGTTATACAGATCCAAGTTTTAGAAGAATTGTAAATCTAAACAGCGATTATAACGCTGTTGTTATGATAAATACTTTGTAAATCTAAGCAGCGATTATAACGCTGTTGTTATGATATGTACTTTGTAAATCTAAACAGCGATTATAGCGCTGTGGTTATAATATATGTTTTTATAAAATCTAAACAGAGATTATAATGCTACTGTTATCACAAATGTTTAAACAACGATTTTAATGTTGCTATTATAATAAAAGCTAGACAGGGATTGTAACGCTGTCATTGAAAGAAATGTTTTATAAATCAAATTTTTGGAAACAGTGATTATAACGCTACCGTTATAATCTATATTTTTCTGTAAAAGAAGTGGATTCTTAGATTGAATCTGAGAGTCGCGTAAGTGATATTTTGTTCGAAGTTATGAGCTTTGACTATTTCAAAGTTAAGAATGTTGTCCAATTATGGTCTGAGAGGTAATTATACCCCAACTTGATTGACTTCATGATTGATGGAGAAATGGTTAAGGTGCGATAGTGAAGATTGGTTAACATTTTGGTTAGTTAATAATTGGTAAATGTTTTAAATCATAATAACGATGTTTATAACATCGCGTTAATTTAAAAGAATTTGAAATATTTTCCCAAATAAAATGAGAGATATGTTCTACGTATAAAAGATGAAATGAATTGGTCAATGAGGAATTAAGAAAGAGAATTTGGAAATATTTTCCAATATTAATGCGGCATATTTTCTGAATATAGAAAATAAGGATTCGCTAATATATATATATATATATAAATGTTTTATAAATGGGGAAAAGAGATATTTCCTCGAATAAAGAAATTACTTATTGGAAATGTTTTTCAAAGAATCGAAAGGGAAATCGAGCTTCAAAAAGATACGAAAGATAGGGAAACAGGAATTTGAAATAATAATATAATCAGGAATTGATTTAAAGGGGCCCAGTGTTGTTTGATGCTTGATTGGTAGAATTTCCAATTGGAAATAGGACCGTTGATTGTACGGATGTTTCTTTGATAGTTAAATCACCGACTATCAAAGTTTTGATTTATTTTATACCTCCGTTGTCAATATGGGGAGACCGGGATCAGATTTAATATCTGAAAACCACTCTGTATTGGCAAAAGCATTACGAATCAACTTATTTTGAAGAGATTATGAAGACGGAAAAAAATGCAAGGGCTGTTCTGGAAGATAATTTAAACCTCAAGCCTCACACCCGGGAATTGACAAAAATCGGGCAAGCAGCATGGCTATGTGGGTCGTACCCATTTGGATGTATAACCACCTATCTAGAGAAATTCCAATTGCTTCTTTAAATCTATCGATGCTGTTCTTTTCGGGAAACGGTTGCTGATCCCAACCGTTGGTGATATACATTCGATACACTCAAGCGAAATGAGTGGTCGGTCATGTAAGGGCCGGGTTGCAAGACGTTCTTGTTGAACCCAGTGTATTCGCCTCTAGAGATACACTATCAGCAGGTGGTCCCATACCTTGTCATGTTGGAAATCCAATCTCCAATAAGCGCCCTGCGGTTTTTGATTTTATATTTGTAACGACCCGGATTTTTTTGACTTTAGTTATCGACATAAACACGATGACGACTAACCAAACATCGAAAAATCCCGGTAATTAGTGAAAGAAATTAGAGGGTGAGGATAGATAAGATAGAAACTTAGAATAGAAGAAGAAAAGAAGAACTACATCATCAGAGTAACACGAATCTCACAGCGGAATGAATAACATATAATATATAACATAACTTTGAAATATAACAGTTATGTATACAATAGCACTTATCAGAGTACAGCACTTACAACACAGCGGAAAAACAATAGCTATAAAAATCTTGAAGCATCCTGCTCCAAGCTCTCCAAGTATATCTGTAAATCCCGACTACTTGACTGCCCGTACATATTTAGGCACCCAAGAGTTTAGGGAAAACAAACAAAATAAACTCCGGGTCAGTCATGGACTGGTGTGAGTAAAACAATTTAAAACAGTTGAACAGGTATATGATATCTCATAACACCACGCCGTGAATATGGAACGGGTTTTCCCCTTATGAGAATCCAAACATCTTTGAAAATCAATATCATTCTGATATTATAATAATGTCTAAATACAAATAGCTATCAATTTAGCAGAACGCTTTCATCTCACGTTCTACATACATAGTATACAATCAAAATCGCAAGCACGTATTGGATAATGGATTTCCAACTATGACAAGGTATGGAACCACCTTCTGCTAGTGTACATCTAGAGAGGAATACACCGGGTTCAACAAGAACATCTTGCAACCGGACCACACATGACCGACCACTCATTTCGCTGAGTGTATCGAATGTATATCACCAACGGTTGGGATCAGCAACCGTTTCCCGATATGGGACAGCATCAACAATATAATATAGAAATAAATGAATCTCTAGATCAGGTGATTATACACCCTAATAGGTGCGACCTACATAGCCATGCTGCCTACCCGATTTCTGTCATTTACCAGTTGATGAGGCTTGAGGTTACGCTTTATCATCACATCAGATTCACTTCGAATGCCACATTGTCAGATCCATCGAAAATCACTAATTGACGTCTACAACAGTACATTACGTGTTAGCTAAAGATGTTTCCTTCTCCGCTTCCACTCTTGGTACGGTTGAAGAAATCAATGTGCGTGACCTTTCTGGAAATACTCTATCAGACATTCACCCATACAAGGCATCCAGGTTTACATGCCACATCTTCATTCACTTAGAATGTCACATCGTCATACCCGCCAAATCAAAAATTGACTTATCCAAAAATAACATAGGTATACAGCTAAGAGAAACGAATTCCTCCGCCACCAAACGTGAATACGTTTGAAGAGATCAACTTACGCGATCTGTTAAATATTCTCTGTCAGACATTCTTCCATACGGGTCGTCCTGGGACTGGACAAACCGAAGGCACTATTCGGTATATCCATCTTAGGCACTGTTATCTAAGATTTATACAACAGCCCTTGCACTTTACTCCGTCTTCAATTATCTTTGGCATATATGATTCGCAATGCTTATTCCAATACAGAGTGGTTCTTTGGATAATAATCCAACCGGTCTCTCCATATTAACAATGTTAAAATGGTCAAAACTTTGATAGTCTGTGAGTTAACTATCAAAGAACAACAAGTGTGCAAACAACGATATTATTTCCAGATGGAAATTATATCAATCAACATCAAACATATATATATATATATATTCCTTATTTTCCATGTTTAGAAAATATACGTTATTAACACTAGAAAACATTTCCATTTCTTGTTTTCTATATTATAAAACATTTCTGATTCTTGTTTGGAAAACATTTCCAAAACTCCTACGTTTGGATTAAGCAGATCTTTAGATAAAACATCGCTATGCCAACTCAAACCATTTCCTTTAATTACTAAATTCACTTTACCATCCTTTACTACCGAACCTTAACCATTCCTTAGTTAAAACGAAGCCAATCAAGTTGGGGTAGAACTACCTCTCAGACCTTAACTGAACAACATTTCTAACCTTGAAACAGGTAAAGTTCACTTTAAATTTCTTAAACTAACTTTCTTACTTAACCTTTCTTTCGAATAACTATATTCGATTAACTCTTTTCACTTAACTCTATTCGATTAACTCCTTTTTGATTCGCTCTATTTGATTAACTCTATTTGATTCACTCTTATTTGATAACGTTTATTCATTTATAAAGATTTACTTTTGGTAACGGTTCTTCACTTTATAAATGTTCTCTTTAATAACGTTACTTCACTTATACAAGTGTTGTGTACCCATTCTATTTAAAATTATCGAGGTTAAAACAAATATCTCTTACCTATATAAGTTCAAACTTACATATTCCATTTATCGAATGATACATATTTATTTAATTTATAAACTGTTATTTATAAATTAATCCTTTCTATTTATCTGTTAAAAACAAATTTCCATTTTCTATTCATCTTCTAAATATTCTTTTGATTTAGTTCTATTTATTTATCAAATAAATATTCCTTTGATTTAATACTATTTATTTATCAAATAAATATCTCATTTATAACATTCTATTTATTTATCAAATAAATATCTCCTTTAATCTTTTCTATTTGTTTTCTATATAAATAAATCATTTATACCTTTATTTATTCCCTAAATAAATAAATCCTTTTTACCTATTTGCAAATGGTTTTCAAATATTTCTCTTTCTATTTGTTTGACAAATATTTTCCTTTATATTAGTTTTTACGAATATTTCCCTCTATATCTGTTTAACAAATTCTTTCCCTTACATTTGATTTACAAATATAATTCCCTTATATTTGATTTACAAATATAATTCCTTTATATTTGATTTACAAATAAAATCCCCTTATATTTGATTTACAAATATAATTCCCTTATATTTGATTTACAAATATAATTCCCTTATATTTGGTTTACAAATATAATTCCCTTATATTTGATTTACAAATATAATTCCTTTATATTTGATTTACAAATATATTTCTTTTATTCAAAATCCTTTTTCTTTTATAATATAAAATCCATTGATTTTATATAAATAAATTGTTCTCAAAATATTCTTTGAAAATCCCTTTTCTACATCCCAGCATTTCTTACGGTATTTAAAATACCAAACACGGTGATCGATATCATCCAAACACACGTAATTATCAACAGATTATATTTCACATCATATATTAAAATATATGAAAAATAGTAAACAAATGTTGAGGAATCCAGTTGGATTCCTCCAACCTGTTTCCCTGCATCACAGATGTTAAACAGTATAATTAACATCGATAATATTTCACTATGAAATATTCTGCTAAACAGAGTTGATATTAGATTAACGATTTAAATAAATACATCGTTATCTATAATTTCAACTAATACACAAACAATTCAACCAAACAGTTAACACACAGAAATCAACAGATAATTATCAGTTCTAAGAATACGTTGTAAAAATAGAACTGTTCAGAGTTGGTGAGTTTTACTCACATTGGCAGTTCATCGTTAAAGAATGATAAACTGTTATTTGATTTGAATCAAACAGTTTATTTCGCCCTAAATTCAAATGAGCTCCCATCCACTCCCAGTCAGTTCCAGTGCGTAGCTGTCGTCCATACGATCCCGACGGATCTTGTTTCGTATGATTCTGATATCATATGTACAAGATATGGCATTATTAAGTTTATACACTATTTAAAATTAAATTAAAACTTAAATTATAATTTAAATTGGGCTTAACTTCCCGACCCATTTACTTTTGAATCAGCCTACCTGCACATCCGTTATCTCCTTCCTCTTATTGAATCTGAGAATCTCGTCTCCAGAAATCAACTTGTTCCCTTAAATCTCCATTTAAACAATCAACTAAATAACAAAGATTCTTTCTTAATTACTTTCCTTAAGAGCCGATTATTCCCATAACTGCATGCACCAATTCATCTTCCTCCCTCTCTGGAAAACTTCGAACTCCACTCCCTGTAAAAATCCCAAAACCAACAAGCTTAACTAACACCTCTCCCCTTCGATTCTCAGTTGAAACCCAAAGCTAAATCCATCGATTAACTTCTCCTCCCCTAAGCTTCATATTCACCACCACAGCATCACACTTCGTCGCCATATACAAATTGCGATGCTACCCCCTTAATCGCACTGCTACAGTGGGCACCGACCCCAAATTGCACCGAATCCTTCCAACGATGCATATTTGATGCCACATCACACGGTGAAACTAAAACCAAGCTTCAATATCCCTAATCCCTCTTCGATTTTGAGAAAAACTGAGCCCTAGGGCTACTGGCTCATATCGAGTTTCAGCAAAACAACGTCGCACCTAAGTCTGAGCATATCCGAATGAAGAGAAACTTACCAGCATCACAAATATACTCATTTTCCAATTTATCACTCTTTATTTGATTTTATTTCCCATTTTCAAAACTCACGATATCATTTTGCTGAAGAAGAATGTAAGAACCCGTAACTTCCCCGTGAAGGAAAGCACGAATACTTTGAGAACAACACACAAAAGGACGCATACGGAAGAACATTTCATTGTTATTACAACAATTCCATCAGATACAAGAATATACAGGGTATAAATGATTAAATTTATTCGACAAATATCAGAGATTACAATAAATTACATAGCAGCGGAAAAATATACAAAGCACAACTAGAAGTGATACACGGATACAGAGCTTTCCGAGCATCGTTCCAGCTGTAAATCAGGACCCTGTGAATATAAATCTGCAAAACCAAAACTACTAGCTGCCCATGCGGAAAATAGGGGCACCCAGAGTTTAGGTTAAAACAATAAACTCCAGGTCAGTCATGTGACTGGTGTGAGAACTAAAACAGTTATTAATCTTTATTTTTAAAGTTAGGTAAATCAAGGAACCACGCCGTATAACACGGAACGGGTTTCCTCCCAAGAATACCAGTGCATAAAACAAACAGCGCAATGCTAAATAAAGAAAAATGAAGCTGTTATAAGACCCAGGTCCCATCACACAATGCAACGCAAGCCGGAGGATAGGGTTTTTACCTTATAACAGCCAAAGCATGCTTGATACGTTTAAAACACATTATTTTGATATTATAATAAGTGTATAGTGTCAAAACAATTCAAATCATAAATATCAATCATAGGCGGCATGGGTACCATCTATCATGTCGCCATACTAGTTCTACAATTAAAACCGCAATACACGTATTGGAAATTGGATTTCCGTCATGAGTCGAGGCAAGGGGCAAGCTCCTCTCCGCCTTCGAGACACTCTAGCAAATGCCTCAGGACCCCACTTTGATCCTTGGAATCGGCTGGGCCGGTCCTCTCTTACTTTTGAGGATTAGTTATTCCTGAACACACGTTTCCCGGTCCTTACAGACCTATATCCGAGGCGCCTCATATCCAACAACCACACAGGTGAAAAGTATATAAATGTCAGGGCTGGTAGGTCACTGACACCACCCTAGCTAGAAAGAAACGTCGTGCTCTCCCAGCGGTCCGTCTCCCGTTTTTGACTCATACCGAGGTGTGAGGCTCGCGAATTCACGTTATACACAAAGCTATGCCACACAGGCCGTGCTTTGACCATCAACCACAAGACTTTGCTTTTCAACAGAAGCCTTGATCAATTGCCACTTACGCGTGCCACATTGGCAATTCACTCCATGCGACTGATGTCCATCGATATACAACCTCTGAGCTCGTACGTCTCAGAGAAGGGCGTTAAGCAAGAGAATAAATTCTCCGCCGCCAAACAGATGCATATTTAATAGAGATCAATCAACACAGAATAAAATCCAATGTCAGACACACAATCCATTTACAAGTTCGTTCTGGGTCTGAACGAAACCGGAGGCACTTTCCTCGCATATCCATCCATCTCCAAGTACGTCTGGACGATCACCAACTGTTTCCCTCATCCTGGGTGTACAGCCCAGTCAAGATCATCAGTAATCACCCAAACGATGTGAAGACTTCCGGTCTTCAACCACCGTCTTCATCTTCGACATCTCGTCGAATCGGTTATTCAGAATGGGTATAAACCCGGCCTTTCTGAATAACCCACGTATATAATTAACAAATGTTACACAAACACAATGAACGCCTCATTCCAATTCAGAATATTCTTTTATTCACAAAATCACATTCTTAGGGAAAGGTTCCCATTAATTTTATCAAAGATAAATTCTTCTAAATTTATTCTTCAATCCTCCTTTGGATATCATTTCTAACTAGTCGGGATTAACGAACCACACCGAAGTAATTATTTATTTTATTTCCCAATCCCAACCTATATATCCCATGGAGCAAAACTGGTGATACTCCATTCCTAACACCACGGTGTTATCGGTAAAATTAATTACCATTTCACGTTCACATCTAATTAAAGATTTAGCTATCGCTTTGGAGCAAAACTGGTGATACTCCACTCTCGATCACTTTTCAGATTTGATAATTTAAATTATCAATTCACATTTTAATCTAATTAAATATTCATTAAAACTCCACTTAGTTTTAATCTTTTCAGAAATCGATGTCTTGCCTTTAACTGGGTTAAAGAACCAATGTTATCTAAAACACGATTCACGATAAACCCAAATCACATTTGATATTAAATACAAGGCTCTGAATAGAAAATATACTGGCTTATATTCAATATCAAATTCTGAAACCAACAAATATCGTATTGGAAATAACGATATAAAATATATCTTTCAAATTCCCATAACAATATCTGTATAGTCACGAAATCCAACATCGAAATATTCCGAAGGTAATTTCGATTCAACTCCAGTCCAATTCACGTATTGGAAATATTGATTATTTTCAAAATCACTTTCAAATTCAATTTATTTATTTAAAAATAAATTGATTTTAATTCTAGTTCAAAACTAGTTCATTTCGATAAAAATTCATTTTTACCTATTCAAATGTGGAATTTTCCAGCCCAGTTCTTTCCAATTCACATATTATAATTTTACACAAATTATAGATATTTTTGATAATTTTATCAAGGCCCGTACAGTCGATTTCCAACAACGGCCATCGAACTGCAATTACAGCGACCTTTTTCGAATTTGATTTGGACATAATTCCAAATCCAACCGTTAGATTTCAAATTTCTAATATTCATTGGAAAGCTCTTTTCGATACGAACCCAACGGTTCCGGTTTTAGGAGAATCCGACGGTCGGATCTCCCGCAACGTCCGTTTGAAATAAATGGTCGAAATTCACGAACTGCCGCTGCGCGGCGCGTTCTATTCAGGCCATTATATTATATATATAATATATATAATATATATTTCGTCGATTTCCATTTAAAACGAATTTTATAACTCGTTTTAAATTCGTTTCTGAAACAATTCAACTTCTATATTCAATTCAAATCAAAATTGAATTCTTCTTTATAAATACGTTTTAAAATTCATTTCTATTCAATTCAAATTTTAATTCAATTTGAATTCATTTCAATTCACTTTCAATTCAATTTGAATTCGTTTTCAATTCAATTTATTTCGAAATCGTTTTCGATTCAATTCATTTCGAAATCGTTTTCGATTCAATTCATTTCGAAATCGTTTTCGATTCAATTCATTTCGAAATCATTTTCAATTCAATTCATTTCGAAATCGTTTTCAATTCAATTCATTTCGAAATCATTTTCAATTCAATTCATTTCGAAATCGTTTTCAATTCAATTCATTTCGAAATCGTTTTCAATTCAATTCATTTCGAAATCGTTTTCAATTCAATTCATTTCGAAATCGTTTTCAATTCAATTCATTTCGAAATCGTTTTCAATTCAATTCATTTCAAATTTCAATTTCAAAATATTTAATTTCGAAATCACTTTTCAATATTCATTTCATTATAAAATGAATAAAATCGATATAAATATCGTTCACGTCAAAATGGCGCAAAACTAATCAACACGGCTTTATATTTTTCACAACTTCTTTATTTTATTCAACAAATGAATATTTATCCCATTCAACACATGAATCTATATTTTTTTTCAACACACGACTAATTTCAACACATGAGTACTGTCAACACATCACTATTTTTGTTATGTAAAATATTTTATAAAACTATGGTATCTATCGTTTGATTTTTAATTAGACTTCTACTGGGAAGTAGTTCTAATTTTAAATATGATAAAGATATGAATTTTATTATATAAAATATTTCACTCAACACATGAACATCGTCAACACATGACTATTTTTATATTCAACACATGAATTTTCTTTTATAATATTCCTTATTTTCCCGATTGGAATGAGGCCCAATCAATCACCATATAACGTTAATTATATGGATTCCATACAACACATGTATATAATAGCTTTGAAAAATAATCAACCATCAACCAAAGTGCACTACACTGTATAAGCATCAAATATAGATATCTGACGCTTATAACAGCCTGTCAATCGACCGATCGACATATTTAATAAATCAGGATGAGTGAACTTCAAATTTCATCCCAACACCCGTGTGGGGTTTCAAACAATCAAACACAGATTTTATTTGTGCAGTTGGGCGATGTGTAAAATTTATCGACCCAATCGATATCAGTCAAATTAGTGTATATAAACAAATCGGCCGATTTGTTTATAAATATTCATTTATCCACTTTCACGTTAAAAATTATATTTTTAACGATAAACATTTTATTTTAACACATGAATTTCTATTCAGTTCATTTATTCAATAAATGATATTTTTAATTTTCTAACATATTTTAGAAAATTTCGGCGGCATAACGGCACGATACTAGAAACAGGACAAGGCCTAGCCTTATCCCCGGTCTAGTGAAGGCCTACGCCATTCACACATCAATCAAATCCATTCAATTCACCAAATAATTCAATTCAAACCAATTAGACTAATCAACTACACAACCAAACAATTTAACAAACAAGCCATCCATGGTCTGTGGATGACGGGTGTCGGGTGCTACTAAACACCGTCTACATCCTAGTATATACATATAACTAGAAAAAGAATTTAGAGTGAGAAGTTCTCACCGAAAGCTATCCAATACCACGACACTCCTATTGTAGAGATCTTCGTCGTTCTCGCCTTTTCTTCTCCTTTGTTGCCCGTAGCCACTACATATAGAAATCACACATTTTTATATTTCGATGTCTTTAAAATAAAAATCACATTTTTATTTATTCACTTTCAATTTAAAAATCATATTTTTATAATCACTTCATATATTTAAAAATCGAATTTTTACTACTATGTTATATAGATAAAGATTATATTTTTATCACGCTATTTTCTATATAAAGATTTCGCCTTTTTAAATTTAAAGATTTCACCTTTTTAAATTTAAAGATTTCACCTTTTTAAATTTAAAGATTTCACCTTTTTAAATTTAAAGATTTCACCTTTTTAAATTTAAAGATTTTTATTTCGTTACATACACAAGGATGATATTTTTATATTCTCTATCTCATAAAGATTACATTTTTAATACTTTTTACAATATAAAAGATTATATTTTAACTACTTTAAAAATATATAAATCATATTTTATTACTTTAAAAATCAAATCTTTTCTGCTTTAAAAATCACGTCTTTTATAATTCTAAAAACACTGTCTTTTCTAATTTAAAAATACTGTCTTTTCTAATTTAAAAATACTGTCTTTTCTAATTTAAAAATACTGTCTTTTCTAATTTAAAAATAATGTCTTTTCTAATTTAAAAATACTGTCTTTTCTAAAGTTTAAATCTTTTCAAAAAAAATCAGTTTTTAAACAAACAAAAAAAAACAGTTTTAAACTTTAAAAATAAAAACAGTATTTTATCTTTTTTTTCTTTTCAGTTTATATAAAACAAAATAAAATAAATAAAATAAATAAATAAATAAAAAAAAGAAGAAGAAAAGACTTACCGGGGGGGGGTTCTCCGTTCGTCAGTGGCTGACTTAAAGGGGGGGCTGCGGTGTCGCTTGGAGGGCGGCGACGTGGGTTTTGGGGGTTGCGGTGGTTGTTCGATGTAAGTGGGAGGAGGAGCGATAGGGGAAGGAGAAGAAGCGGAGGGAAGGAGGAGGTGGATCGGAAGGGGAGGGAGGGGTCTCGCGGCGGAGGCGCCTGGCTGCGGCGCCGCTGGGGGGGGGCGCGAGGTGGCGGCGGCGGCGGCTCTCCCCCCCGTCGCCCTCGTCTGTCCTCTTTTCCTTTTTTTTATTCTGAATCGGGAAAGAAGAATATAAGAAGGGGGGGCTTTTATAAAAATTTTATTATTTAATTTATTAATTTTTAATTTTTAAATCCATGAAGGTGAGATTTTTCATACGACCTCTAAACGAGGCCCAACGCCTGTCGTCCATAGCGTATTACCCCCATTCCGAATACAATGGGATATGTATCGTTGGCTGATTCGATTGTCTCGAATAGTTTCCGTTGAATTTACATTTAAATCGCTATATTGAATTTTTAACGTACCTTTCAAATTGCCGGGATCACATATTAACTTTAAAAATTCCAGAAAAATATTTTCTAGCTTCGTATTGACGATACAGTCCTAACCAAACTAGTTTCGTCGAATTCTGAGACCGTTAGAAAATGGCCAATTTCCAGTCGATTAAAATCAACTGAAATGGTCAAAACACGTTTTCTTTTGCCACGCTCACATATTGATTCGAAAAATTATGAAATTTGAAACCTAGCAATAGTTTGACATCACGGACCCAACAAAAGTGGTTTCGTCGAAATCCGAGGTCATTTGCAAAATGTCCATTTTTAAGGGCCTGAATTCCATAGCGACTATTCAGAATTTTCAATTGGACATATCTTTTGATTCTCGCTACGAAGTCTTGATTTGTCGGATTCGTTGGAAAGATATCATCAATTAGATCCTATCATTTTTGGTTTCACTAAAATCTGGATTGTTTTGCACCCGGTACATTCAATTGAAGTTTGAAATCGAATTATCGAACTACCGCGCCATTTTCAATTCTATTTATAATTATATATAATTATTTATATTCTAACGACGACGTGTATATAATATATACGTCGAATTCTATTCAAAATAAATTTCTCGTCGATTTTATTTAAAATAATCTATTTTAAATGTTCAAAATTCGCTAAAATTGCCAAAATAAAATTTTCAAACTGGCTCGCATTTTCGGGTTGTTACAAAGAATGTTGGTGGCGGAAAATGGTTTGAGTAAGGAGTGAAACGTATTAGGTTTTTGGGTGGCTATTATAGGGTAGGATTTAATATTTTTAAATTCGATTATTTAATTCATTTTTAAGCAAACGCTATATTCATTCGTTGTTAAAAATTCCTAAAATCACATATGAACCCAAAAATCATGAAACTGGACGTGTAGCTAGATCTCGACATTACGGTCCCAAAGAAATTGGTTTCATCGAATTCCGACTCCGTATGCTCACACAGCGTATTTTTAACCGTCGGAATATCGACTGTTTTTCACTCTAAAAATTCGTACGGCCACACACTGACTCTAAAAATCACGAAACTTGGAATCTAGCAATAATTTAATATTGCAGATCCAACAAAATTAGTTTCGTCGAATTCCGACTTCATTTGCAAAAGTGGCTATATTTAAAGCTCTAAATAGCCTATTTAAATATTTAAATATAATTAAATTTAAATATTTAAAATTAAATATTATCGTCTATATTCACAGAGGAATACTATACAGCTCAGAATAAATCCTATGTGGATTTCTAACTCGATATTTCAATCTGGGTCGACCCGATATTCGATTTATATGTAATTCCTTTTAATTAAATTAAATGGCCAGGTCGCTGCTTTTCTGAGAATTGGATTTGGAAGTAACTCAAAATCTACATGATGAAATCTTGATTTTTCTCTTCCACTAGAAAGATATACTTCACCAGCTCCACACGTTTCTTGTTTCACAGAAATCCGATTTAAAACGAACCCTGTATATTCAGTTGAAGTTCAAATCGCCAAATAGCGAACTACCGCGTTGCTTCGAGCTCTATTTTAACTATATTAAAATTCTACGTTCAAACTGACGTCGATTGAATATATTCGTCAATATAATTCAACTCCAAGCTGAATTAAATCTTAGGGATGACCCAGTTCACAGAATATTTTGATTTCACCATTTCTGGTTATTTCTGAATTAAATATATTATTTAATTATTTAATTTTATTAAATATTCACTTTATTTAATTAACGATGATTTAATTCCCTAAATCACTATTTTAAATAATTAAATAAATTAATTATATCGCTGAGAAATGCGGGTCATTACATTCTTCCCCACTTAAAATAATTTCGTCCTCGAAATTGCTAAGGTAGAGGACGACCCTATCTATTTGGTATCTGTTTACCCCTTATCTCTTATTTCTCCGAACCAATTAATATCGACTAAAATATTAATTCCTTCCGACTAACTAAAATTTTCAAAAATTCTAAAAAAATTCTAACACTTTAAATTTTCGGAAATTTTTGCCATAACCTCCTTTGTACAGCCCTATCGGTAAAACCACAACTCTCCTCTCTAGGCCTTCTCCAACCCAAAAGAAAATCAACCAGCCAAGCGACTTGCCGATTAGGCTCATAAATCCAATGCTTATATCAAATATAAACTTGTACCTTTTTGTCGGGCATATTAACCTTATCACTTTCACCTGTTATCAATCCAACATATACCCAAGGTCATCTCAACCAATTTTCAATCAGTTTTTATCCACAAATTCAACCATTCGTTTATATCCAAGTTGAATTCAAATTCAAACCAATGTTACATTCTTGATTTTCAAACTCTTAACTCCTTAACCCAATATACTTAACCTATCAACCCAATTCCATTCCAGATTATCCTCTAATCAAATCTAGTTCTATTTAACTTGGTTCAAGTTAAATTTTAATTTATTTACTTACTTACTTATACCATTTTATTCCATTTAACTTAACAAGTTAAATTTAAATTCTAGAATTTAAATCCATGGGTTCTATTTCAAATCAAATTGAAATCATAATAACAATTCAAAACCTTTGAATTTCCAAATAACTTGTTTTTCACAAAACAATTTAAAAACAAACTCTTTTTTGGTAGTAATCCGTCACTTAGGAACTCGAAAATCACACCAACGATGTATCGATCCATCCTCGGAATTATTTTCCAGTCATCAAGGTGAGTTCAATACTATATCAATTTCAAATTGAAAAACACTTTCAATATTTCCCAAGAACTTAAAATTTCCTTATTTTAATTCCTAATTCTGATTTAAATTCAGATTTAATTCATCTTATTTCATATACTTGTAATAACCCGAAAATCTGGGCCAGTTTAAAAATTTTATTTTGGCAATTTTTGCGAAGTTTGAACATTTAAAATAGATTATTTTAAATAATATCGACGAAAATTTATTTTGAATAGAATTCGAACGTATATATTATATACGTCGTCGTTAGAATATAAATAATTATATATAATTATAAAAGGAATTGAAAATGGCGCGGTAGTTCGATAATTCGATTTCAAACTTCAATTGAATGTACCGGGTGCAAAACAAACCAGATTTTAGTGAAACCAAAAATAATAGGATCTAATTGATGATATCTTTCCAACGAATCCGAAAAATCAAAATTTCATAGCGGGGATCAAAAGATATGTCCAGTTGAAAATTCTGAATAGTCGCTATGGAATTCAGGCCCTTAAAAATGGAAATTTTGCAAACGACCTCGGATTTCAACGAAACCACTTTTGTTGGGTCCGTGATGTCAAATTATTGGTAGGTTTTAAATTTCATAATTATTCGAATCAATATGTGAGCGTGGCAAAGGAAAACGCGTTTGACCAGTTTCAGTTGATTTTAATCGACTGGAAATTGGCCATTTTTTCAACGGTCTCAGAATTCGACGAAACTAGTTTTGTGTAACACCGCACCTCCGCCAGTACCACTCTTGCAAGTGCACTGACTTTGGAGGGGCGTTTTAATCAGGTAAACATGCAAAATGATATATCAAGGCAGAACAAGAACATATGTATATATGTAAACAGAGTAAATAACATAGATAAATCAGCGGAAGATTTAACCCATTTCAAAACAAGTCTGGTACAACATAATATCAATTTTCCAAATAAACGAGTCTAGATAAAACAACATCATCTGAAAACAGAAATACATAAGTGATATCCCCAAAATACGTGAGAACCATAGCTAGCTTCATGTAGAAAGCGTACATGAACTGAAATCCCACAAGCAAGTAATCCAAAATCCAAGCTAGGCTCCTATATTCCCTCCCTGAGAACCTGGGGGGGGGAACGGAAGAAAAGAGGCGAAAGAAAACAGGTCAGTCAAAAAGACTGAGTAAGCCCTACTACAATCAATGGAAACTGATAAAGTTAACTGGTATGGGCAGCAAGGGATGAACATACTAGCATGATGATTAACTATCGAGGTAGATAAAGGTATCATCGTATAATCAGGATTAAGGTTTTGCACCACAGGTGTACTAGTAAACTAACATGACTTGAATAAACAAGTATTGATCCCATGGCCCAAGCTTTGGCCCAATAACGTGAAGTGACCCCAATACGAGGTCCAAAGTGTAAACAAGAAGTGATCCCCAGGCCCAAGTTTGGCCCGACATCATGAATGACCTAAATCAAGGTCCAACTAGCACGGTCTAGTCGATCGGCTCCCTAAAGCCTAACTCGTCAAGTGTCGGTGTCTTACGGCCCAACTACGAAGTGTAGCTAAACTGTGCTAGGTCCACCCTAGGGTGTATCAAGTCCTAGGGTGTCAACCACCGACACAAACCAAGCACGCACAGTTTAAACCTACTGGTGCCCGTGCCTGCTTTTTCAACTCCGGACCATGTGCACGATCATGGCCCGCCTAAACCCACACCGGCGCACCTACTCAGCCGTCGTTTGGTCGCTTACATGGCATCCCAGTAATCGTGCCCCTCCCTAGCCTAGTCCCTAGGGTGTCATGATACAACTAAGAGGGTTACTGGTGCAAAGGACCACGCAACTAGGGTTTCCTTAATGGGTTAACGTGGTTAACCCAACTCATTCAAGTACCAAGTTGGTTAAGTGTACCCAAGGTTCATGACTTAACCCTACCAACCCATCGTGTTTTCATTGGTTAAGTATTTCAGTGGTCCATGACTTAACCCTAATCACAAGGCATTAATTAATTAATGCGCCTTAACCTCTCACATTAGACTTTGTTGTGGTTACTTGTTAAGCCGGCAAGTCCGGGTAGCTTTACACCACAACTTGGTCTAACCTCGGGTTCAAGGTACAACATGACCAACTTCTCACATTGGGTCCTATTGTTTGTAGCAACTAGTTAAGCCGGTCGGTTCCGGGTAGGTTTACGCTACAAACTCAACCCAACCTCGAGTTGGTCACACTTATCTTTTCTAAGTGTCATGTCCACCATGTTTCCAAAACACATTACAAGTTTTTCAAGCAATTGGGTAGACCTAACTTAATAGGTAAATTCCCAATGGGTAGACCTAACTTAATAGGTAAATTCCCAAGCTTATGTTTTTATGTCTTTTAAGTTTACCCGACCCCAAACGCAATCCCATCGCTTACATATCGCAATAGCGCATAAAGGATAGAAAGAGGGAACTTGGCATAATCATGACATAAAAGTGTTGAAGCCACAAGTTCAACATGGTGGCATATGAAATGTACATATGTTCATATACTTGCATTAGGCCTCAAAAGCATGCATAACATGATAGCATGAACAAAATGTTCAACCCAAACTTGCATAACATACTTGCATACCATAACATGACATTCTTGCCTATAAACTTGCATATTACAACATGATAAACTTGCATATCAACTTGCATAACATACGACAACTTGCATATCAAACTTGCATACAAAACTTGCATAACATACGACAACTTGCATATCATACTTGCATAATAAAACTTGCATGACATGTGACAACTTGCATATCATACTTGCATAATAAAACTTGCATGACATATGACAACTTGCATATCATACTTGCATAATAAAACTTGCATGACATATGACAACTTGCATATCATACTTGCATAATAAAACTTGCATGACATATGACAACTTGCATATCATACTTGCATAATAAAACTTGCATGACATATGACAACTTGCATATCATACATTTAACTTTAAAGTTCAAGTATGAAAGGAATAGGGCGTACAATGCTTATGCGGACTCAAATGAGTATAGCAAATGTAAGAAACCCCTTATGCAACAAATTAAAACCCCAAAAATGCAAGCAAACTTGATCAAGACTCCTCCTTTATGATGCCAATAAAGAAACAAGACTTGAATGCAAGCTAATGATGATCATACAAGTCTAAAAACACTTGTATGCATGGAAAATCACTTAGGAATTGATTTAGGAATTGTATGAATAGAGTGGAGGCCATGAGAGGTTTGATTTTGCCATAGTTTAGTTGCTAGAATGAATAATGAATGATTTAGGGTAGGTTAGGATCTTATTTATAGATTAGGCTAGTGATTTAGACCATAGGATTAAACCCTAGTTCCAATCTCAGCCCTCTAAACCGAATCTGGCCCCCAAGCTCAACACATTCTCAAAATGGTGCACCAGGCAAGACTTGCCGTCTGAGCCAAGTCGACAGCCAAGTCGACCTGGTCAGACCAAGTCGACTCCCATGTCGACCGGGCTGTCGACTTGGGTACTGTGGCGGGAATTTTCCCGCCTGGCCCAACTGGCCCAATTTTTCCAATTTCAGGTTTGAATTTGAAATCTGTTTTTACCTTGGAATTTTCTGAAAACTTCGTTGGGCCTTAATCGGGTCATACGGACTCCGATTTTCGAAAACTCGGACTCTATTTCGCGTATTTTTCCGAGACGAACGCAATGGCATAGCCCGTTTCCCTTGATTCAGATTTTAGAATTAAATTCTGCCTCGATTTACGTTATAACAGGTTATTGAAAATACGGGTTGTTACATTCTCCCCTCCTTAAAGGATTTCGTCCCCGAAATCTTCAAGTTAGGAAGAACGTATCCTACCATCCAACATCCATCTACTCAAAACATCATCCACGAGCAGTCATTGTCCTTACAAGATCCTAAATGCTGGATGAACATATGCAAAGGTGTGTGTATATGTACTTATCTAATGCGAATATCATCAACGCAAATTATGTTAGTGAAATGAATCCATATGTATGCAATTCCTAACATAATGTATATCATCTATATGTGTGCACATAACATACACCCATATGCAACATCCATGTGATAACACAAAAAAATTTCATCCATGAATAAGCATAAACACTCATGCATATGCAATATGAGGAGTGTGTGAGCCGATCTAGTGCCTAATCGTGTATAATGCATCCACGAGTAACCACTTGCAAACACTTGCAACCACTTGCAACCATCAAGCATAACATGTTTCAAACACATGTTTCAACCAAAGGGTTTCTACCTAAGATTCTCATGACAAGATTAACACGATAAACTAGATAAACAAGACAAACATGGATAGCAAAAGATGTGCTAAAGAGATCGGGAGGATAAGCAAGATATACTCCTTTTGGATTACTAGAAATCCTTTCCCATATTCCATAAAAGCCCAAAAGGTTTAGTCAACCTAACGGACCCCTTCAAACCCTGACATGTATTACTAGCCAATAAGCCATACCTCCCGACAGAAATAGGACCGAAAATGGGACCGAGAGGATATACATAAAAAGATAATATGCGAGTAAGTTCCACAGGGAAACAAGGATCAAGGATATGCTCTTAAAAAGAGATATGATGCGCGTATCTAGCCTTCAGTCTTCTAAGTCACATTTCCTTGAGCTTAACTCCACTGTGCTTTGACCGTCTTTTTCTTACTCTTCTATCATTCTTGGATTAAACATAACCGTGACTTCATGGTTTCATGCAAGCTCTCCAAAATTCACCAGTGAATCCTGGATCTCATTTACTTACTATAAAGTATTCCATGCAGCAAAACTTTTCTTGGAAATACCAATCCACGTTGCCGATTGCTCTTACTAACGTGATTTTCTATAACTCATGCTTGAACGAAATGAGCCGTCCGCCTGCGAATGATAGGCCGTACTTAGATCCAGTTGCTTGCCCATGACTTCCCGTAGACTATCTCAAAACTTGACCGGTGAAGATTGAGTCATGGTTACTAACTATTCTTTAGGGAACCTCGTGCAACTGCTTTATTTCTTGAAAGTAAATTGTCGCTAGTTATGATGCAGTCCTTTCGCTCTTTACCAGAGTGAAATGAGCACTCTTCATGAGTCTACCTACTATGCCCCACATGCTTGTATTCCCTTTCCTTGATCTAGGCAGTCCATCCACGAAATCCTTCGTGACGCTTTACTACTTCCTTCTATTGCGGGGACTTCCAATGGATATAACAGCCCACCGGGCTCCTATGACTCGGCCTTTAACCTGTTGGAAAAACATGCACCTTGGGACAAACTCGGCCACCTCCTCGAGTGATGTGCATCTTCTAGAACCTTCTTTCTCTCATCGCGTCTTACCCATCCCTTGTTATCTATAGCGAGGTGTCTTAATATCTCGCCTCGAATCAACTTGTCCATGATCTCGACTAACTGCGGGTCTTCTTTCTGTGAAGTCCCTACTTGATCCAGAAGGGTAGGTCTAAGCTCAAGGGACGCTAACTAACTAATTAAACTGAGAGAACTTCTTACTTCAATTGTCCTCGTCGGAGCTTTCCGGTCTTGAACCGCGACCATTTTAGCGGGATCCACCGCTAAGCCTTGCTTAGAAACTATGTGCCCAAGAAATCTAACTCCTTTTTCTCCAAAATGACATTTGGAGGATTTGGCTTACAACTGATGTGCTCCGAGCATATCCATCACCTCCACGAGATGCCTTGCGTGCTCTTCCTTATCCTTAGAGAAGATCAGAGTATCATCTCCGAAGACCACGACAAACTTGTTCAAGAACTCCCTGAACATCCTACTCATCAAGTCCACGAAATATGCGGGTGCATTAGTCAAACTGAATGGCATGACCAGCCATTCTAAGAATCTATTTGGAGTTCTGAACGCAGCTTTGTCTATACTATCCTCAGCTATTCTGAGCTGATGGAATCCAGTAGCAAGATCAAGAGAGAACAGATGTTCCTACAAGCTGATCAATCGGATCATCGATCCTTGGTAATGGTTGTCTATTCTTCTTGTTCAACTCACGATAATCAACACACGGGCGAAGCGAACTGTCCACATTAGTAGCGAATACTACTAGAGCACCTTCCTCGGAAATGCTTCATCGAATGGAGTTCTTCTCAAGCAACTCCTTCACTTGCTTACTTAGCTCCCGTCTCATGGGACCATGTGCCTTACCGGCCACATAACTGGCTTGGCATTATCAACCAGATAAATGCGGAAATCTATCACTCGTTTAGGGGTAACCCCCTTCACTTCACCCAAGATATCAGGATATTCTCGGACCACCCTCACCGATTGCAAACTATCGATAGACGAGTCGAGGGATTTAAGATAACACAACATGACGAGACTCATAGGGTTACTAGAAATTCCTAGGGTATTACCGAGGCGAGTCATGAGCCTCACAACCCTATGCTCAAAAATCAAGAATGGCTCCAAAACTGGACAACCAATCCATGGTCAAAATCAACTCATACCCCATGAAACCGAGAATACAAGCATCACACGAGAACTCTACACTAGAGATAGAGTTTTTCAAATCCACGTAGATAATAGACAAGTGGGTGAAAACCCCAGTTGGATTTGAACCACACACGGGATCATAAACTAGACTAGTACTCAGGTGCAAACTTTCAACTAGATCAGATGAAATAAGCTACGCGATGCACCAAAATCAAACAAGGTATGAACAGGAAAATCAGAAATGTATACAAGGCTTTCAACAGAAATACTACCTCGATCGGGAACTGGAGCAGCATTGAGAGCATGAACTTGCCCTCTCGAAGGTCCAGCACGCTGAGTCTGACCCTGGCCTTGCCCTTGCTTCTTCGGGCAATCCTTACTGAAATGTCCAGTCTCACCGCAGAAAAAGCATTCACCATTATTCCTTTTTCTCTTCCGACAATCCTTACTAAGATGCCCAACTGAACCGCAATAATGGCACTTCCTCTTGTTGTTCTTGTCCTTGTTCTTGTTCTTATTGCCTTGACTGCTCTGACCGCTTGGATTACCCTGATTTCCTTTCCACTGGGAATCAGTCTTCTTGGCTTGAGTATCATTCATCTTGATCTCCTCCTTGTCACTCCTACTCTCTTCATTAAGTAGGGCCATATTCACCAAACTCTCAAAAGTTGCCCCCAAGGGTATATGAGTCATGGCCAAACCATGTAATGGCTCGTTTAATCCTAGAGCAAAGTATAGGGCCTTCTTCTGAGCTGTGTTAACCAAGTCTAA
The DNA here is from genome assembly GCA_030737875.1 of Allium sativum. Taxonomy (NCBI): domain Eukaryota; kingdom Viridiplantae; phylum Streptophyta; class Magnoliopsida; order Asparagales; family Amaryllidaceae; genus Allium; species Allium sativum. The sequence continues at coordinate 336,599,849 of CM060909.1, read as the reverse complement.
ACCGACCTGAGCCAGTTGATTAAACTGATCTATGTATTCCCTAATAGTCATGTCCCCTTGCTTCAGTGATAGGAACCTTAGTCCAAACTTTCCCCGAAAGTCTTCCCAAGTCTCAATTGGCCTAGTAACGGTGGTGACCACCCACCAACGTGCAGCTTCTTCCTTTAGCAACCACACTGCCAATAAAACCTTCCTACGGTCATCTATATTAAAGAAGGTAAAAAGATCTTCGGTTTCTTTCAACCAATTTCTGGCCTCTACATATGTCTCGGTTCCAATGAAATTCTTGCAACCCAACGCCTTAAAGTTCTTACAAATCTCCGCGAAATCCTCTTGTGGATGCTGAGGGGGAGGAGGAACATTAACTACTGGAGGAGGGGGAACATCAGTGGGGCCGGCTTCGGTCGCCCTAGCCTCAAAAAGTCTCCTATACCAAAAAGGTACGCGTACTCCCTCCGGAATGGCAAAGTTATTGGCCATACTGAAAACGAAGTAAAAGATAGATTCAAAATGGAGAAAAACGAAGGGATTTTGCTAATGGCTTTTTGGGGAATAGCCTTTAAAATAAACTAGACTTTTCTTTGGAAAATACTTTATACTTGGTTTTGAAAATAGTTTTCCAAAAGTTTTCTAAAAACCTTTTTGTTCCTTCTCGTAAACCTCGCTCTGATACCAAATGTAACACCCCACCTCCGCCAGTACCACTCTTGCAAGTGCACTGACTTTGGAGGGGCGTTTGAATCAGGTAAACATGCAAAATGATATATCAAGGCAGAACAAGAACATATGTATATATGTAAACAGAGTAAATAACATAGATAAAACAGCGGAAGATTTAACCCATTTCAAAACAAGTCTGGTACAACATAATATCAATTTTCCAAATAAACGAGTCTAGATAAAACAACATCATCTGAAAACAGAAATACATAAGTGCTATCCCCAAAATACGTGAGAACCATAGCTAGCTTCATGTAGAAAGCGTACATGAACTGAAATCCCGCAAGCAAGTAATCCAAAATCCAAGCTAGGCTCCTGTATTCCCTCCCTGAGAACCTGGGGGGGGGGGGGAAACGGAAGAAAAGAGGCGAAAGAAAACAGGTCAGTCAAAAAGACTGAGTAAGCCCTACTACAATCAATGTAAACTGATAAAGTTAACTGGTATGGGCAGCAAGGGATGAACATACTAGCATGATGATTAACTATCGAGGTAGATAAAGGTATCATCGCATAATCAGGATTAAGGTTTTGCACCACAGGTGTACTAGTAAACTAACATGACTTGAATAAACAAGTATTGATCCCTTGGCCCAAGCTTTGGCCCAATAACGTGAAGTGACCCCAATACGAGGTCCAAAGTGTAAACAAGAAGTGATCCCCAGGCCCAAGTTTGGCCCGACATCATGAATGACCTAAATCAAGGTCCAACTAGCACGGTCTAGTCGATCGGCTCCCTAAAGCCTAACTCGTCAAGTGTCGGTGTCTTACGGCCCAACTACGAAGTGTAGCTAAACTGTGCTAGGTCCACCCTAGGGTGTATCAAGTCCTAGGGTGTCAACCACCGACACAAACCAAGCACGCACAGTTTAAACCTACTGGTGCCCGTGCCTGCTTTTTCAACTCCAGACCATGTGCACGATCATGGCCCGCCTGAACCCACACCGGCGCACCTACTCAGCCGTCGTTTGGTCGCTTACATGGCATCCCAGTAATCGTGCCCCTCCCTAGCCTAGTCCCTAGGGTGTCATGATACAACTAAGAGGGTTACTGGTGCAAAGGACCACGCAACTAGGGTTTCCTTAATGGGTTAACGTGGTTAACCCAACTCATTCAAGTACCAAGTTGGTTAAGTGTACCCAAGGTTCATGACTTAACCCTACCAACCCATCGTGTTTTCATTGGTTAAGTATTTCAGTGGTCCATGACTTAACCCTAATCACAAGGCATTAATTAATTAATGCGCCTTAACCTCTCACATTAGACTTTGTTGTGGTTACTAGTTAAGCCGGCGGGTCCGGGTAGCTTTACACCACAACTTGGTCTAACCTCGGGTTCAAGGTACAACATGACCAACTTCTCACATTGGGTCCTATTGTTTGTAGCAACTAGTTAAGCCGGTCGGTCCCGGGTAGGTTTACGCTACAAACTCAACCCAACCTCGAGTTGGTCACACTTATCTTTTCTAAGTGTCATGTCCACCATGTTTCCAAAACACATTACAAGTTTTTCAAGCAATTGGGTAGACCTAACTTAATAGGTAAATTCCCAATGGGTAGACCTAACTTAATAGGTAAATTCCCAAGCTTATGTTTTTATGTCTTTTAAGTTTACCCGACCCCAAACGCAATCCCATCGCTTACATATCGCAATAGCGCATAAAGGATAGAAAGAGGGAACTTGGCATAATCATGACATAAAAGTGTTGAAGCCACAAGTTCAACATGGTGGCATATGAAATGTACATATGTTCATATACTTGCATTAGGCCTCAAAAGCATGCATAACATGATAGCATGAACAAAATGTTCAACCCAAACTTGCATAACATACTTGCATACCATAACATGACATTCTTGCCTATAAACTTGCATATTACAACATGATAAACTTGCATATCAACTTGCATAACATACGACAACTTGCATATCAAACTTGCATACAAAACTTGCATAACATATGACAACTTGCATATCATACTTGCATAATAAAACTTGCATGACATGTGACAACTTGCATATCATACTTGCATAATAAAACTTGCATGACATATGACAACTTGCATATCATACTTGCATAATAAAACTTGCATGACATATGACAACTTGCATATCATACTTGCATAATAAAACTTGCATGACATATGACAACTTGCATATCATACTTGCATAATAAAACTTGCATGACATATGACAACTTGCATATCATACTTGCATAATAAAACTTGCATGACATATGACAACTTGCATATCATACTTGCATAATAAAACTTGCATGACATATGACAACTTGCATATCATACATTTAACTTTAAAGTTCAAGTATGAAAGGAATAGGACTTACAATGCTTATGCGGACTCAAATGAGTATAGCAAATGTAAGAAACCCCTTATGCAACAAATTAAAACCCCAAAAATGCAAGCAAACTTGATCAAGACTCCTCCTTTATGATGCCAATAAAGAAACAAGACTTGAATGCAAGCTAATGATGATCATACAAGTCTAAAAACACTTGTATGCATGGAAAATCACTTAGGAATTGATTTAGGAATTGTATGAAGAGAGTGGAGGCCATGAGAGGTTTGATTTTGCCATAGTTTAGTTGCTAGAATGAATAATGAATGATTTAGGGTAGGTTAGGGTCTTATTTATAGATTAGGCTAGTGATTTAGACCATAGGATTAAACCCTAGTTCCAATCTCAGCCCTCTAAACCGAATCTGGCCCCCAAGCTCAACACATTCTCAAAATGGTGCACCAGGCAAGACTTGCCGTCTGAGCCAAGTCGACAGCCAAGTCGACAGGGCTGTCGACCTGGTCAGACCAAGTCGACTCCCAAGTCGACAGGGCTGTCGACTTGGGTACTGTGGCGGGAATTTTCCCGCCTGGCCCAAATGGCCCAATTTTTCCAATTTCAGGTTTGAATTTGAAATCTGTTTTTACCTTGGAATTTTCTGAAAACTTCGTTGGGCCTTAATCGGGTCATACGGACTCCGATTTTCGAAAACTCGGACTCTATTTCGCGTATTTTTCCGAGACGAACGCAATGGCATAGCCCGTTTCCCTTGATTCAGATTTTAGAATTAAATTCTACCTCGATTTACGTTATAACAGGTTATTGAAAATACGGGTTGTTACATTTTGTTAGGACCGTATCATCAATACGAAGCTAGAAAATATTTTTCGGGAAATTTTAAAGATTGTATGTGGCCCCGGTAAATGAAATGTGCGTTTAAAATTCAATATAAAGATTTATATTTTTATTTAAGCGAAAACTGATCGAAACGAGAGAATTGGCTTATGGTACATATCCCATTGTGTTCGAAATAGGGGTAAGACGCTAGGGACGACAGGCGGTGGGCCTCGTTTAGAGGTCGTACGAAAAAGTCACCTTTTTGAAATAAATAATAAAATAAAATAAAAAACTCCTCTCTCTCCTATACCCTCTGGCCCCCCCTTCTTCGATTTTCAGAATCGAAATAAAAAAAAAGGGAAGAGAGAGACGGAGGGGGGGGAACCCCCCCCCCCCCCCCCGATCGATCGCCGCCGCGCCTCAGAGGTGTGGCGCCACCTCCGAACCCCCTCCTCTTCTTCTCTTCTTCTCCCTTCCCCCAGCCCTCGCGACACAGCCCCCCCCCGTTCGTCAGCCCACCGCCGCGACCCAACCTGATGCACCCCATGAAACCCTCACCTCCACCAGCAGTGTCGACGCCCCTCCTACAGCAGCTCCACCGGGCCCCTGCGTCGCCGATTCACCATGACAGCGAACCCTTTCCTCCCCGTTCAACATTAAAACAGTAAGTTTTTCCCCTGATTTTTATTTTATAGAAAGTATGAATTTTTATAAGTTAAAAGTCAGTATTTTTATGAGGAGAAAGTATGAATTTTTATAAGTTAAATGTCAGTATTTTTATAATGAGAAGGATTAAATTTTTATATACGTCAAGAATGGGTTTTATCAACATAAAGTTCATGTTTTATATAGATAAAGTTTAGATTTTTATCATGAAGAAAAATTCGATTTTTAATATATGAAAGTTGGGATTTTTGTAGAACATGAAGTCAGGATTTTTAACACTTTAAAGATTTGATTTTTAGGAAATAAAAATATGATTTTTATATAATGGCGATAATAAAAATATAATTTTTATAAGGTAGAGAATATAAAAATTCGATTTTTATATATGTAGCAAAGTAAAAATATAATTCTTTATATTTGAAAAGGCGAATTCTTTATATTTTTGAAAAGGCGAATTCTTTATATTTTTGAAAAGGCGAAATCTTTAAAATTGAAAAGGCGAAATCTTTATAATTGAAAAGGCAAAAATTTTATATATTGAATAGCAAAGTAAAAATTCGATTTTTACATATGTAGTGAATACGGGCAACGAAGGTGACAAAAAGGCGAGAACGATGATGATTTCTATAAATGAAGAGTCGTGGAGTTGGAATAGCTATCGGTGATAATTCCTCACTCTTTAATTTCTTTTTCTAGTTATATATATATATATATATATATACTAGGATGCAGACGGTGTTTAGTAGCACCCGACACCATCGTCCACAGACCATGGACTTGTTTGTTTGGTTGTGTAGGTGGTTAGATTATTTGGTTTGAATTGAATTGTTTGGTGAAATGGAATGGATTTGATTGATGTGTGGATGGCGTGGGCCATCACTAGACCGGGGATAAGGCTAGGCCTCGTCCCGTTTCTAGTATCGTGCCGTTATGCCGTCGAAATTTTCTAAAATAAATTAGAAAAAAATAAAGATATCATTTTTTAAAATAAATGAACCGAATAGAATATCCATTGGTTGAATAAAATAATTTGATCATTGAAAATATAATTTTTAACGTGAACGAGAATAAATAAATATTCATTTACAAACCGGACGGTTTGTTTATGTACACCTATTTGAAGGACATTGATTGGGACGATAAATTTTACACATCGCCCAACTGCACAAATAAAATCTGTGTTTGATTGTTTGAAACCCCACACGGGTATTGGGATAAAATACGGCATACACCAATCCCAATAATTAGTTGTATGTCGATCGATGGATCGACAGGCTGTTATAAGCGTTAGATATCTATATTTGATGCTTATACAGTGTAGTGCACTTTGGATGATGGTTGATTATTTATCGTTGCTATTATATGCATGTTTTGTATGGAATCCATATAATTAACTCTATATGGTAATTGATTGGGCCTCATTCCAATTTAGAAAATAAAGAATATTATAATATAAAGGTTCATGTGTTGACCGTACTCATCCGTTGAGATTAGTCATGTGTTGAACGAAATATTTTAACAATAAAATTTACATCTTTATCATTATAAATTAAAGGTTCATGTGTTGACAGTACTCTTCCGTTGAGATTAGTCATGTGTTGAACGAAATATTTTAACAATAAAATATATTAAATAACAAAAATAGTCACACGTGGACAGTACTCATTCGTTGGGATTAGTCATGTGTTGACAAGAATAAATATTCGTTTGTTGAATAGAATAACGGAATTATTGAAATATATAAAGCCGTGTTGATTAGAGATGCGCTATTTTGACGCGAACGATATTTATATCGATTATATTCGTTTTTATAAATTGAATAGAAAAGAAATTCAAATTGAACTGAATAGATAAAGAAAACCAATTTGAATTGAATCGAATAGAAAACCAATTTGAATTGAATCGAATAGAAAACCAATTTGAATTGAATCGAATAGAAAACCAATTTGAATTGAATCGAATAGAAAACCAATTTGAATTGAATCGAATAGAAAACCAATTTGAATTGAATCGAATAGAAAACCAATTCGAAATGAATTGAATATAAAACGAATTCGAATTGAATTGAAAACGAATTCGAATTGAATTGAAAGCGAATTGAAATGAATTCAAATTGAATTGAAATTTGAATTGAATAGAAATGAATTTTAAAACGAATTTATAAGGAAAAATTCAATTTTGATTTGAATTGAAATGGAAGTTGAAATTGTTTTTGAAACGAATTTAAAACTATTTATAAAATTCGTTTTAAACAGAAATCGAAAAAATATATATTATATATATTATATATATAATATAATGGCCTGAATAGAACACGCCGCGCCGTGGCAGTTCGTGAATTTCGACCATTTATTTCAAACGGACATTATGGAAGATCCGACCATCGGATTCTCCTAAAACCGGAACCGTTGGGTTCATATCGAAAAGTGCTTTCTAACGAATATTAGAAATTTGAAATCTAATGGTTGGATTTGGAGATACGTCCAAATAAAATTTGGAAAAGGTCGCTGTAAGTGCAATTCGATGGCCGTTGATGGAAATCGACTGTACGGGCCTTGATAAAATTATTAAAAATATCAATAATTTGTGTAAAATCATAAGAAATGATTTGGGAAAAATTAGGATGTAAAACTCCATATTTAAAAAGATAAAAATAGATTTTTATCGAAACGAACTAGTTTTGAACTGAAATTAAAACCCATTTATTTTTAAATAAATAAATTGGATTTGAAACGAGTTTTAAATAGAATTGATCTGTGGGTTTATCGTGAACGGTTTTTTTAAATAACACTTGTTCTTTAAGCCGATAATAAATAAAATGTGATTTGGGTTTGTCGTGAACTGTGTTTTAAATGACACTAGTTCTTTAACCCAGTAAAAGGAGTTTTAATGAATCTGCAATTAAATTGAAATGTAAATTGATAATTTAAATTATCTAATTTAGAAAGTGAGCGAGGATGGAGTATCACCAGTTTTGCTTCAAAGCGATAGTTAAATCTTTAATCAGATTTGAACATAAAATGGTAATTAATATTACCGATAACACTGTGGTGTTAGATGTGGAGTATTACCAGTTTTGCTTCATGGGATGAATAGGTTGGGATTGGGAAATAAAATAAATAATTACTTCGGTGTGGTTCGCTAATCTCGACTAGTTTGGAAAACCATAATTTGGATTGGAATGACATCCAAAGGAGGATTAAAGGATAAATTTTAAAGAATTTATCTTGGATAAAATTAATGGGAACCTTTCCCTAAGAATATGAAATTTAGAAACTAGCTGTAGGTTAGCTAAGAAGAATGGCTTCCTGGGTATTGATCTGATGTTGGTTTCGGCCTTCGGGGTTAATATTTGGGAAATTGCACTCTTACTGATTTACGGTTAGTGACTAATGAATTGGAATGAGGCGTATGTTGTGTTTGTGTAACATTTTTTTTAATATACGCGGGTTGTTTGGAAAGGCCGGGTTTACACCCATTCTGAATAACCGATTCGACGATAAGTCGAAGACGAAGACGGTGGTTGAAGACCGGAAGTCTTCACATCGTTTGGGTGATTACTGATGATCTTGATTGGGCTGTACACCCAAGATGAGGGAATCAGTTGGTGGTCGTCCAGACGTACTTGGAGATCGATGAATATGCGAGGAAAGTGCCTCCGGTTTCGTTCAGACCCAGAACGAACTTGTAAATGGATTGTGTGTCTGACATTGGGTTTTATTCTGTGTTGATTGATTTCTGTTAAATATATATTTGTTTGGCGGCGGAGGATTTATTCTCTTGCTTAACGCCCTTCTCTGAGACGTAAGAGCTTAGAGGTTATATATCGATAGATATCAATCGCATGGCATGAATTCCTTGTGTGGCACGCTGAGTTGCATGGATCAAGGCTTCTGTTGAAAAGAAAGTCTTGTGGTTGATGATCAAAGCACGACGTACGTGGCAGTTTTGTGTATAACGTGAATTCGCGAGCCTCACACCTCGGTATGAGTCAAAAACGGGATAAGGACTGCGGTGAGAGCACGACGTTTCTTTCTAGCTTTGGTGGTGTCAGTGACTTACCAGCCCTGACATTTATATACTTTTCACCTATGTGGTTGTTGGATGAGGCGCCTCGATTTTAGGTCTGTAAGGACCGAGAAACGTGTGTTCAGGCATACTAATCCTCTAACGTAAGTGAGGACCGGCCCTGAAGCATCCAGGGGTTACCCAGAGTGTGTAGTCCCGAGGCATTTGCTAGAGTGTCTCGAAGCGGAGAGGAGCTTGCCCCTTGCCTCGACTCATGACGGAAATCCAATTTCCAATACGTGTATTTCGGCTTTATTTGTAGAGCCTAGTATGGCGACATAGTGGTATGGGGCACTTATGCCGTCTATGATTTATATTTATGATTGAAATTATTTTGACACTATACACTTACAATAGTATCAAATGATTTGTTTTAAACGTACCAAGCATGTTTGGCTGTTATAAGGTAAAACCCTATCCTCGGGCTTGCGTTGCATCGTGTGATGGGACCTGGGTCTTATAATAGCTTCATTTTTCGAAAAAGCATTGCGCTGTTTATTCTATGCACTGGTATTCTTGGGAGGAAACCCGTTCCGTGTTATACGGCGTGGTCCCTTGAATTACTCTCTTTTAAAGTAAAGCTTTAGATAACTGTTTTAGTTCTCACACCAGTCACATAACTGACCTAGAGTTTATTGTTTTAACCTAAACTCTGGGTGCCCCTATTTTCGACACGGGAAGCTAGTAGTTTTGGTTTTTGCAGATTTATATTCATAGGATCCTGGTTTACAGCTGGAATGATATCCGGAAAGCTCTGTATCCGTATATCACCTTCAGTTGTGCTTTGTATTATTTTCCGCTGCTATGTAATTTATTGTAATCTCTGATATTTATCGAATGTAATTTATTCATTTATACACTGTATAATCTTGTATCTGATGGAATTGTTGTAATAACAATGAAATGTTCTTCCGTCTGCGTTCTATTGTGTCTTGTCCTCAACGCCATCCGCTCTTTCCTTCACGGTGAAGTTCGGGTCGTGTCAATACCTTACTTATATGAATCTTGATTAGTTATTTATAACTATTTCACTTTTTTATAATCTTATTCGATTATACTAACAACCAATATACTTCGGGTAAAATTATTTTCATCTACCCTCTTTTCCAAATATATCGTGTCGACCCATCGTATTCGAGTGTTTATAAACCCCTACCGATACATTGGATCAAACTGATCGATCAGAACACATAAACAACTCAACCAATGAATCTCCATAATATAAAACCACTTTATATCAAATTACAAATACGCACTCGTATATATACACTCAAACTCAATCTAGGGTATTACTAACCCTATCTCTACCGAGTCACGCCACAGAGCGAAGGTAATACTTAACTTAAGCTCTTATACCAACTGTAACGACCCGGATTTTTTTGACTTTGGTTATCGACATAAACACGATGACGACTAACCAAACATCGAAAAATCCCGGTAATTAGTGAAAGAAATTAGAGGGTGAGGATAGATAAGATAGAAACTTAGAATAGAAGAAGAAAAGAAGAACTTACATCATCAAAGTAACACGAATCTCACAGCGGAACGAATAACATATAATATATAACATAACTTTGAAATATAACAGTTATGTATACAATAGCACTTATCAGAGTACATCACTTACAAGACAGCGGAAAAACAATAGCTATAAAAATCTTGAAGCCTCCTACTCCAAGCTCTCCAAGTATATTTGTAAATCCCGACTACTTGACTGCCCGTACATATTTAGGCACCCAAGAGTTTAGGGAAAACAAACAAAATAAATTCCGGGTTAGTCATGGACTGGTGTGAGTAAAACAGTATAAAACAGTTGAACAGGTATATGGTATCTCATAAGATCACGCCGTGAATATGGAACGGGTTTTTTCCTTATGAGAATCCAAACATCTTTGAAAAGCAATATCACTCTGATATTATAATAATGTCTAAATACAAATAGCTATCAATTTAGCAGAACGATTTCATCTCACGTTCTACATACATAGTATACAATCAAAATCGCAAGCACATATTGGATAATGGATTTCCAACTATGACAAGGTATGGAACCACCTTCTGCTAGTGTACCTCTAGAGAGGAATACACTGGGTTCAACAAGAACATCTTGCAACCCGGCCACACATGACCGACCACTCATTTCGCTGAGTGTATCGAATGTATATCACCAACGGTTGGGATCAACAACCGTTTCCCGATATGGGACAGCATCAACAGTAGAATATAGATATAAATGAAACTCTAGATCAGGTGATTGTACACCCTAATAGGTGCGACCTACATAGCCATGCTGCCTGCCCGATTTCTGTCATTCACCGGTTGATGAGGCTTGAGGTTACGCTTTATCATCACATCAGATTCACTTCGAATGCCACATTGTCAGATCCATCGAAAATCACTAATTGACGTCTACAACAGTACATTACGTGTTAGCTAAAGAAGTTTCCTTCTATGCTTCCACTCTTGGTACGGTTGAAGAAATCAATGTGCGTGACCTTTCTGGAAATACTCTGTCAGACATTCATCCATATAAGGCATCCAGGTTTACATGCCACATCTTCATTCACTTAGAATGTCACATCGTCATACCCGCCAAATCACAAATTGACATATCCAAAAATAACACGGGTATACAGCTAAGAGAAACGAATTCCTCCTCCACCAAACGTGAATACGTTTGAAGAGATCAACTTACGCGATCTGTTAAATATACTATGTCAGACATTCTTCCATACGGGTCGTCCTGGGACTGGAAAAACCGAAGGCACTATTCAGTATATCCATCTTAGGCACTATTATCTAAGATCTATACAACAGCCCTTGCACTTTACTCCGTCTTCAATTATCTTTGGCATATATGATTCGCAATGCTTATGCCAATACAGAGTGGTTCTTTGGATAATAATCCAACCGGTCTCTCCATATTAACAACGTTAAAATGGTCAAAACTTCGATAGTCTGTGAGTTAACTATCAAAGAACAACAAGTGTGCAAACAAGGATATTATTTCCAGATGGAAATTATATCAATTAATCATCAAACATATATATATATATATTCCTTAGTTTCCATGTTTAGAAAATATACGTTATTAACACTGGAAAACATTTCCATTTCTTGTTTTCTATAATAGAAAACATTTCTGATTCTTGTTTGGAAAACATTTCCAAAACTCCTACGTTTGGATAAACATATGTTTAGATAAAACATCGATATGCCAACTCAAACCATTTCCTTTAATTACTAAATTCACTTTACCATCCTTTACTGCCGAACCTTAACCATTCCTTAGTTAAAACGAAGCCAGTCAAGTTGGGGTAGATGTGACGACCCGAATTCCCGTTCTCACGGAAACAAGGTTATCTTTGGAATATAACACAGAAACATATAATAGCAGAACAGAATTAAATAAATACACCAGAATGAACAACAAAATATACTGGATAAAAGTAATCATCAGAGTTACACAGTATACAGGATCTTACTTAGTACAAATACAGTTCAGCTATACATAAATGTCTACAGCGGAAATAAACAAAATATGTACAATAGGAGCTGAACAGCATAAAAAGAAATAAATGATAGAATCCAACTTCAGCTCCAGCTATCCAGAAAGAAGAACCAGCTAAACCTGAATACAAGGCTGCCCGTGTAGAAAAAGGGGCACCCGAGTTTGAGAGTGAAACAAACTACGAGTCAGTCATGGGACTGGTATGAGAAATCCACTCAACACATATATAATTGGCTAATCACAGGACCACGCCACTTTCGTGGAACGGGTTTACTCCATTGGATTGCCAGTGCTTTAAAACAAATCTTTCTTTTAAACATCGCTATGCTTTTTATAAAAATGAAGCCGTTATAAGACTCAGTTCCCATCACACAATGCAACGCAAACCGGAGGATAGAGTTTTTACCTTATAACAGCCAAATATGCTTGATACGAATAAAACAAAGGCATTTGATATTATTGCTAGTGTTTATATGTTTTGAAAACAATTTCAAATCATAACTATCAATCATAGACGACATTAATGCCCCATACCACTATGTCGCCATATATAGGTATACAATCAAAACCGCACGATCACGTACTTGGAAATTGGATTTCCGTCATGAACCAAGGCAAAAGATAGTCCTTACCGAATTCGAGACGCTCTAGCCCGCCCCTCAGGATCAGAGCTCGAGTGACCCTTGGATCGTCAGGGCCGGTCCACCGATGTGGATTAAAATTCCTGAACACTGCGTTTCCCCACCCTTTGGGGTGTAAACGAGCCAACGAATGACTCCATCGGACCCGGATCGTCCGATCAAACCGAGGCGCCTCGCAACAGCAACAACCACATAGGTGAAAAGTATATAAATGTCAGGGCTGGTAGGTCACTGACACCACCCTAGCTAGAAAGAAACGCAGGCCCTCCCTGATGTCCTCTCCCGTTTTAGGTTCATACCGGGGTGTGAGGCTCGCGAATTTACGTTATATACAAAGCTACGCCACACAGGCGATGCTTTGATCATCACCACAAGACTTTGCTTTTCAACAGAAGCCCTGATCACTGCATCTTAGCATGCCACACAGGCAATTTATACCGTGCAACTGATGGCTATCAATCACACAGAACAAATTCCAATGTCGGACACACAGTCCATTTACAAGTCCGTTCTGGGTCTGAACGAAACCGGAGGCACTAAATACCTCGCAAACCCTTCGATCAACACGTACGTCTAGACGATCACCACTCATTATCCATATTTCGGGATGCCTCCCAATCAGGACCTCGGTTACCATCCAAACGAGGTGAAGATCTCCGGTCTTCGACCATCGTCTTCATCTTCGACTTTCAATCGTCGATCAATTATTTGAAATGAGAATTAACTCGGCTTTTTCAAATAATTCACGTATATTTAGAATTTCAAATCAATTTCTTTCAATGGTTAAATTATTCGACAACACCAATTTCGTTCTTTAATGTAATTTTCACACCAAACACATTCAACCATCAAAAGCCACATAAATCAAGCAAATTCAGTTTATTTCCATTCCATATCGCTTACGATATTTTATAACTATTTATCGCTATTTTTATTTATTTTAAAATAGCCATTTTATTCAAAACGACGCTTCGGCCATAAGGCGGCCGTGGCGCTGTTTTTCTTCAGATTTGATTTACACATATCTAAAAATCTAACCGTTGGATCTTTACAAAATTTACATCATTAGAAAGGTCTTTTCAAAACGAATCCAACGGTTCCAGTTTCGGGAAAATCCGACGGTCGGATCTCCCAGTACAATCGTTTGAAATTTCGATTTCAAAATACGAACTGCAGCGTCGTTATTCGATTAAATATAATTATATTTATATATATAAATAAATATAATCGTTTCTGGCGCTGTTTTTCTTCAGAATTGAATTAAACATTCCAGACAATCCAACCGTTGGATTTTTACAAGGTTGGTGTCGTTGGAAAGATTATTCCAAGGCGAACCCGACGGTTGAGGTTTCGGGAAAATCCAATGGTCGGATTTCCCGCACTAGTCGTTTGAAATCACGGTTTCAAAATACGAACTGCACGGCTTCGTTTCGTTTTAATTTTATTTATATTTATATATTTATATAAATATAGTTTATTCAACAATTTCAATATCGTTTTCACTTCAAATATTTTTCTAACACCTTAAATTTTGGAAAAATTTCGCCATAACCTCCCCTGCATCGGGAGCATCGGGAAATCGCAAATAGCGTCCCGGTCCTTCTAATCTCAAAAAGAAAAAGAAAAAGCCAAGCGGCTAGCCAACAGGCTCAAAATCATCACCCAAACAAATCAGTAAATGTGTACCTATTTGTCGGGCACACAATTTTATTCCTCTTCTCTAGCCCCTTTGCTATAACCTGTTCAATGAATATGCATGTACATATATATACAGTTCATATCATTTTTCAATTTCTATTTAACTTCATATTCGATTTCTATTGGGTTTAAAAACTCCATTCATTCTAATGTTACATAAATAGGTGCAAATCATCTCATTAGCTAATTAATGAATATTTCAACTCATATATGTTTATTTTGAACAAGTGGCTATTTTTAACACTTCACATTTTAACGATTTATGCATACAATAAAAATGCGATTTTTATTGTAAAACGATTCATTTCAAAACACTACTTTTCTATATAGTTCATATAGTCGATAAAAGGTGATTTTTATTATCAAACGATTTATTTCAAAATATGAATACCATTCAACACATGAATTTCTAAACAACGAATGAATATCAATTCAACACATGAATGTTTTCAATAGTTTTTATATATAGATAAAAATGTGATTTTTATCATCAAACGATTTATTTCAAAATATGAATACCATTCAACACATGAATTTCTAAACAACGAATGAATATCAATTCAACACATGAATGTTTTCAATAGTTTTTATATATAGATAAAAATGTGATTTTTATCATCAAACGATTTATTTCAAAATATGAATACCATTCAACACATGAATTTCTAAACAACGAATGAATATCAATTCAACACATGAATGTTTTCAATAGTTTTAATATATAGATAAAAATGTGATTTTTATTATCTAACAATTTATTTCAAAATATGAATACCATTCAACACATGAATTTCTAAACAACGAATGAATATCAATTCAACACATGAATGTTTTCTATACAATGAATAAATATAGTTTAAGCATATGAAAATAATTCAAACACACAAATATTATTCAAAATTTCGGCAGCATAACGGAAGGGTAGTTACACCGGCACCGTCCCTAGTACGGCTCCTCGCTCTACCTTAAAACCTCGCGGTTTTTGACAATGGGAAACATGCATCTAGTTCGCACGCAGGCGGCATGTATATATTTATTTCATTTCCACAAACTAATCCTATGTGGTTTCAACCAAATATTTCTCAACCACAAATGGGTATTTTTCAACCACAATCAACCAATATCAATCACAAACAATCCCAAACAATCATTCAATTTTCACCACAATTTCAACCAATAAATATCGTCCATGGTTTGTGGACGAGGGGGCGTATATATATATATATATATATTATATATAGCAATTCACTTTCATTTTCAACACATATATATATAATTATAAATCAGAAATCTCACCAATAGCTATTCAACTGCACGACACTTCACTTATAGAAATCTTCGCCCTTTCGTCGCTTTCACCCGTATCCTCTGCATATGTAAAAATCGAATTTTTACTACGCTACTCAATATATAAAAATATGATTTTTACTTCGACTTTCACTAAATAAAAATATGATTTTTACTTTGCAAGTTCAAATCTTTTTCTACTAAAAGATTAAACCTTTTTCCTATTTTAAAGTTCAAAATAAAATCAGTTTTTCTCTTTTATAAAAATGCAGTTTTTATTTTATTTTTAAAATGCAGTTTTTATCTTTTTCAAATGCAGTTTTTAGTTTCTTAAAGAAAATGCAGTTTTTATTTTCTTAAAGAAAATGCAGTTTTTAGTTTCTTAAAGAAAATGCAGTTTTTATTTTTATAAAGAAAATGCAGTTTTTATTTTTATAAAGAAAATGCAGTTTTTATTTTTATAAAGAAAATGCAGTTTTTAATACTTATATAAAAAATCTCAGTTTTACTTAAAAAAAAAACAGTTTATATATCTTTAAAAAAAACAGTTTATATATCTTTAAGAAAACAGTTTTTATAAATGTAAAAAAAACAGTTTCAAATTCTTTAAAATCATTTTATAAATGTATAAAAATAAAATCAGTTTAAAGTTCTTTTAAAATCTGTTTTAACCCTTATAAAAAAATCTGTTTTAAACCCTTTTAAAAAAAATCTGTTTTAATACCCAAAATCGAAATTATTTTTAATGAATTAAAATAAAAATAAAATACCATAAAATACTTACAGTATTTAGAAGAACGGGGGGGGGGTTCTCTGGTGGCGGTCGGCGGCAGGAGATCGTCAGGGCGGAGCTGGCCTCGAGGAGGGCTCGCGAATTCGTTCTTCGATGTGGCGCGGGTCTGGGGTTCCACGCGAGAGAGGAGGAGAGGCGGTGGGAAGGAGGAGGTCGGACGGAGGGTAAGGGCGGCGGTTTGTTCGTCGGCGGCTTCAAGGTCAGGGGGCGGCGCGTTTTATAATTAGGTTTTCTTTTTTTTTCTTTGGTTCTGATAAATGAATCGGGGGGCAATGAAGAAGAAAAAGGGGGAAAATTAAAATAATTTATATTTTTATTTTATTAATTAATTATTTAATTATTGTAAAAAGGTTGACTTTTACATACGACCTCGGAACGAGGCCCACCGCCTGTCGCCCATAGCGTTTCACCCCCATTCCGAACACAATGGGATATGTATCGCAAGCTGGTTTGATCGTTACAATCGGTTTCCTTTTGAATTTTCATTTAAATCATTATATTGAATTTTAAACGCACATTTCAAATTACCGGGGTCACATACTAACTAGAAAAAATCCAGAAAAATATTTTCTAGCTTCGTATTGACGATACGGTCCTAACAAAACTAGTTTCGTCGAATTCTGAGACCGTTTGCAAAATGGCCAATTTCCAGTCGATTAAATTCAACTGAAACTGGTCAAACGCGTTTTCCTTTGCCACGCTCACATATTGATTCGAAAAATTATGAAATTTGAAACCTAACAATAACTTGACACTGCGGATCTATTAAAAGTGGTTTCGTCGAAATCCGAGGTCATTTGCAAAATGTCCATTTTTAAGGGCCTGAATTCCATAGCGACTATTCAGAATTTTCAACTGGACATATCTTTTGATTCCCGCTATCAAATTTCGATTGGTCGGATTCGTTAGAAAGATATCATCAATTAGATTCTATTATTTTTGGTTTCACTAAGATCCGGATTGTTTTGCACCCGGTATTCAATTGAAGTTTGAAATCGAATTATCGAACTACCGCGCCATTTTCAATTTTATATATAATTATAATTAATTATATTGGTTTTCAAATGTCGATTCAAACTCAATTTTCATCGCCATTGTTTAAAATATTTATTTTAAATATTTAAAATCCATTATTTTAGCCAATTCAAAAATTTTAAATTGGTTCAGATTTTCTGGGTCGTTACAATCTCCCCCACTTAAAACTTTTCGTCCCCGAAAAGGAACAAAGTCGAAAGTGGTTTGATAAATCTACAATCCCACAATACAACAACCAATTTGTTTCTAATATTCAGAGTATAGAATAAACAATGCACATCCATGGGAAGAAAATAGCGACAGAATAGAGAATTAAATGGTAATGCAAGGTAGGGTAAATGTACCTTGCACCAGAGTCAATCAGAGATATCTACTCGGCATCTAGGATAAGCTTTCTGAATGCTCTCCTCAGTTTCCCAAGTACAATCTCGCGGATCTCCACTCCATTGCACTTTGACTAAGTGAACCTTCTTGTTTCTCAGCTCTTTGGTTTCTTTGCCTATTATCTTTAGCGGCTCTCACCTCACAGCTAATTCTGGAGTAATTTCAATATCCTGCTGAGCTGCTTCTTCCACGATCAAGTCTGGATCATGAACGTGCTTTCGAAGTTGAGATATATGAAATACATCATGCACTCCAGGCAACCAGTCAGGCAGTTTGACCCTATAAGCGAGAGTTCCGATCCGTTCCAGAATAGGAAACGGACCAATGAATTTGGGTGCCAACTTTCCAGTTTTACCGAACCGGATAACTCCTCTCATCGGCGATACTTTCAAATATACATAGTCGCCAACTTCAAAGGATATATCTCTTCTTCTTCTATCGGCATAGCTCTTTTGTCGGCTTTGAGCGGCGAGTAATCGCTTCTTAATAAAATCGACTTTGTCGGCAGCTTCTCGAATCATATCCGGACCCAACACAAGTCTATTTCCAGGCTCGACCCAACAAGCAGGAGATCGGCACGGTCTACCATACAATGCTTCGAATGGCGACATTGTCAGACTCGCCTGGTAGCTGTTGTTATAAGAGAATTCAGCCAAATGCAGATGGTCTTCCCATGATCCACCGAAATCTATAACACAAGCCCGCAATAGATCTTCTAAAATGCGATTCACCCTCTCAGTCTGACCGTCTGTCTGAGGATGATAAGCGGTGCTCAAGTTTAACTTCGTTCCTAGCTCGACTTGAAATGCTTCCCAGAATTTGCTAGTGAATATTGTATCTCTATCACTTACTATACTGAGCGGCACTCCATGTAGTCTAACTATTTCCCTGAAGTATATCTGCGCCAGACTCTGAGCGGTTCTATTTGATTTGACAGGTATAAAATGGGCGGTCTTCGTGAAGCGATCTACGATCACCCAAATACTGTCATTTCCCTTTCTGGTTCTGGGCAAACCATCAATGAAATCCATAGAAATATGTTCCCACTTCCAGCCAGGAACTTCTAGCGGTTGTAATAATCCAGCCAATTTCTGTTGGTCGCTTTTAACTAACTGGCAAGTAGGGCATCGGCTAACGTATATAGAAACGTCTCTCTTCATAGCCTTCCACCAGAATGTTCTTTTGAGATCGTTATACATTTTGGCCACGCCGGGATGGATACTCAGCTTGGACTTGTGACACTCGTCTAACACTTCCCTTTTTAACTCTGGGATGTCAGGAACACAAATCCTTCCTTTTAATCTCAAGGTCTCGTCGTTATCTATTTGAAAACACGAGGGTTCGCCTTTCTGAATCCTTTTGATCATATCTTTAATAAAGTTATCCTCCTTCTGAAGAATAGATATTTTGTCAATCAAGGAAGTCGTGATAATAAAGCTGGCGATCATTACATTCTTTCGACTCAGCGCATCGGCCACGACATTGGCTTTCCCTGGAGTATATATAATTTCGAAGTCATATGCTGCAAGAAACTCCAGCCAACGTTGCTGCCTCAAATTCAAGTCCTTCTGAGTGAACAGATACTTTAACGACTGGTGATCTGTAAACAGTTCAAATCTCTCGCCCAGAAGATAGTGTCTCCAGATTTTCAAAGAGAATATGATAGCCAATAACTCAAGATCATGAGTTACATAGTTTTTCTCGTGTGGTTTCAGTTGACGGCTAGCATAAGCAATTACTTGACCTCTTTGCATTAACACTGCGCCAAGGCCCTCTCTAGAAGCATCAGTCCAGACTTTTAAATCTTGGTTACCATCGATGATGGTTAACACTGGAGCTGTGGTTAATCTCAACTTTAGCTCTTCGAAAGCCTCCTCACTCTATTGAGTCCATTTGAACTTAGAATGCTTCTTTGTAAGCTTCGTTAAGTGACCAGATATCTTCGAAAAGTCTTTAACGAATTTCCGGTAATAGCTAGCCAATCCGAGAAAACTGCGGAATTCAGTGGGAGTACTGGGCTGTTTCCAATTCTGAATAGCTGTGATTTTGCTTGGATCCACAGCAATTCCATCTTTCGATACGACATGGCCCAGAAATTTCACTTCATCTTGCCAGAATATACATTTGGAAAACTTGGCTTTTAATACATTCCGTCTGAGAATTTCTAACACTTGTTCCAGATGCTTTTCATGCTCGGCCTTTGATTTAGAGAAGATTAGAATATCGTCAATAAAAACCAGAACAAATTTATTCAATACTCCTCTGAATACTCTGTTCATTAGATCGACGAAGTAAGCTGGAGCGTTACATAAGCCGAACGGCATTACTAACCACTCGTAGAAAAAGTCGGGGCCTCTGAACGCTGTCATTGGAACACACTCTTCGGCAATTCGAAGTTGATGGAAACCTGTAGCTAGGTCCATTCGTGAGAATACTTGTGCGCCATTTAATCGATCCAACAAATCATCTATTCGCGGCAATGGATATTTGTTCTTTATTGTCTGTTTGTTCAGATCACGATAATCCACGCATAGCCGTAGAGTACCGTCAGATTTTGGGACAAACACCACTGCTGCACCCCAATCAGAGAAACTAGGCCTTATCAGACCTTTCCATACTAGTTGTCGTGTTTGATTGTCTAATTCCTCCTTCTCTTTCAAGGACATCCTTCGAATAGCGTGAACTACCGGCCTTGCATTGGGAATTAAAGCAATCTTGAAATCTATTTCTCTCTGCGGAGGTAAGCGAACAACTTCTTCGAACACATCCGCATAGTTTTTGACGACTGGAATGTCTTTGATGAGGTCAGGAATATTCTCCGTGACTTCAGAAACATTTTCAATTTGGGCTGGAGAAACATTCAAAGCTGCCCAGAAGTCTTTTCTATTAGCATTCTGACCTTCACAGGGAATGGTTATATAATCACCTGATTTAATCTTAGCTCTAACAACCCTCTCGGCGCATCTAACCTCTGCTTCATATTTGGTTAACCAATCCAATCCCAAAATAAGATCGAATTCATCAAAATTCATGATGACAGAGATAATAGGGAATTTATAGCAAGAAAAAGAGACGGGTACTGCACAAACCCAACTGAGATTGATGGAACCTCCTACTGGATTTCGGACAGTCATTGGCTCTCTGAGCTTCTTCAAATTCAAATCCAACTTCTTGACTGCACTCTTTGCAATAAAGCTTCTTGACGTGCCTGTGTCAAACAGTACTTTAACTGGAATGTTTTTGACATTGAGCGTGCCTTCTAAAACATCAGACCTTTCTTGATCAGATGAGGGCTCAGAAGTTTCTGCTACTTCATTTACTTGAACTATTTCAGTCTTTCTGAATAGCGGGCAGGCCTTTAAAAGATGACCCGCCTGATGACATCCACCACATTTCCTATTCTCTTGAAATCCCTTCTTGGGTGGGAACTTATTCTTTCTTTGTTGGTTCCAAGATTTACAACTTATCGCCAAATGTCCTTTTCTATTGCAGCTTGAGCACGTGGCGGTCGTTATTCGTTCGCTCCCAGATTCAGCCCTTTTTCTCTTGGCACTGGGCTTCTTATTGACCTCAGACATTGTACTTGCCTCGGGATAATCAGTTTCCGACTCTGTTTTATCACTAGAACAGACTTCTTCCTCGTCGCGTAACATTCCTTTCTTATGAAGATCTTCATATTGATAAGCCATGTAAATCATCTCTGGAAAAGGAAGCTTCACATGCCCCAATACTTTATTCTGGTATTTCCTTTGAAGTCCATGAATAAATCTCAGATTCTTTCTCTTTGTATTCTGAATCAGATGGGGAGCAAAGTGAGCAAGTTCATTGAATTTCTTGTGATATTCTGGGATGGTCATATCACCTTGAATCAAATAAGAAAATTCTTCACATAATCTCTCGGTTGCTTCGGGAGGAGTAAATCTTTCTAGGAAAATCACTTTAAATCTGTCCCAGGTGATATCACCTTCTGGATTATCTTTGATGATTGTTTCCCACCAGATTAAAGCTTCTTCTTTAAGCGCCCAAGATGCTACTAACCGTTTCTGTTCATCTCTCAGCTGGATATGCTCAAAGATTTTTTCGACAGAACTCATCCAAGCTTGAGTTTGAATAATAGATTCATTGCCCGAGAATTTTTCTCCACCCAGATTTCGATATCTCTTGAATAGAGCCTCTAGATCGGGTTCTGTATTCCTTCTGTTTCTGGCACTCATTTTTCTAGTACTTCTGCAATTAGCAGATCAAGTGTCAGGTCACAGAAAAGGTATTTTAAACATAGAAACACATACTTCAAAT
The DNA here is from genome assembly GCA_030737875.1 of Allium sativum. Lineage (NCBI taxonomy): Eukaryota > Viridiplantae > Streptophyta > Magnoliopsida > Asparagales > Amaryllidaceae > Allium > Allium sativum. The sequence goes on along the minus strand of CM060909.1, from coordinate 336,577,621 downwards.
GTAAATGTGTCTATCGAGGTGTAATCTCATTCTGCTTTACTCATACTAGGATATTGCTGATCCTATCTGTATTGAGTTGCCCGTCCTAGAACACTACTGGTTCTATTTCTGACGAGTTCGTTCAAATGTTATATTCCAGAACTAAGCTTAACCAAAGCTCTGATACCACGATGTGACGACCCGAATTCCCGTTCTCACGGAAACAAGGTTATCTTTGGAATATAACACAGAAACATATAATAGCAGAACAGAATTAAATAAATACACCAGAATGAACAACAAAATATACTGGATAAAAGTAATCATCAGAGTTACACAGTATACAGGATCTTACTTAGTACAAATACAGTTCAGCTATACATAAATGTCTACAGCGGAAATAAACAAAATATGTACAATAGGAGCTGAACAGCATAAAAAGAAATAAATGATAGAATCCAACTTCAGCTCCAGCTATCCAGAAAGAAGAACCAGCTAAACCTGAATACAAGGCTGCCCGTGTAGAAAAAGGGGCACCCGAGTTTGAGAGTGAAACAAACTACGAGTCAGTCATGGGACTGGTATGAGAAATCCACTCAACACATATATAATTGGCTAATCACAGGACCACGCCACTTTCGTGGAACGGGTTTACTCCATTGGATTGCCAGTGCTTTAAAACAAATCTTTCTTTTAAACATCGCTATGCTTTTTATAAAAATGAAGCCGTTATAAGACTCAGTTCCCATCACACAATGCAACGCAAACCGGAGGATAGAGTTTTTACCTTATAACAGCCAAATATGCTTGATACGAATAAAACAAAGGCATTTGATATTATTGCTAGTGTTTATATGTTTTGAAAACAATTTCAAATCATAACTATCAATCATAGACGGCATTAATGCCCCATACCACTATGTCGCCATATATAGGTATACAATCAAAACCGCACGATCACGTACTTGGAAATTGGATTTCCGTCATGAACCAAGGCAAAAGATAGTCCTTACCGAATTCGAGACGCTCTAGCCCGCCCCTCAGGATCAGAGCTCGAGTGACCCTTGGATCGTCAGGGCCGGTCCACCGATGTGGATTAAAATTCCTGAACACTGCGTTTCCCCACCCTTTGGGGTGTAAACGAGCCAACGAATGACTCCATCGGACCCGGATCGTCCGATCAAACCGAGGCGCCTCGCAACAGCAACAACCACATAGGTGAAAAGTATATAAATGTCAGGGCTGGTAGGTCACTGACACAACCCTAGCTAGAAAGAAACGCAGGCCCTCCCTGATGTCCTCTCCCGTTTTAGGTTCATACCGGGGTGTGAGGCTCGCGAATTTACGTTATATACAAAGCTACGCCACACAGGCGATGCTTTGATCATCACCACAAGACTTTGCTTTTCAACAGAAGCCCTGATCACTGCATCTTAGCATGCCACACAGGCAATTTATACCGTGCAACTGATGGCTATCAATCACACAGAACAAATTCCAATGTCGGACACACAGTCCATTTACAAGTCCGTTCTGGGTCTGAACGAAACCGGAGGCACTAAATACCTCGCAAACCCTTCGATCAACACGTACGTCTGGACGATCACCACTCATTATCCATATTTCGGGATGCCTCCCAATCAGGACCTCGGTTACCATCCAAACGAGGTGAAGATCTCCGGTCTTCGACCATCGTCTTCATCTTCGACTTTCAATCGTCGATCAATTATTTGAAATGAGAATTAACTCGGCTTTTTCAAATAATTCACGTATATTTAGAATTTCAAATCAATTTCTTTCAATGGTTAAATTATTCGACAACACCAATTTCGTTCTTTAATGTAATTTTCACACCAAACACATTCAACCATCAAAAGCCACATAAATCAAGCAAATTCAGTTTATTTCCATTCCATATCGCTTACGATATTTTATAACTATTTATCGCTATTTTTATTTATTTTAAAATAGCCATTTTATTCAAAACGACGCTTCGGCCATAAGGCGGCCGTGGCGCTGTTTTTCTTCAGATTTGATTTACACATATCTAAAAATCTAACCGTTGGATCTTTACAAAATTTACATTATTAGAAAGGTCTTTTCAAAACGAATCCAACGGTTCCAGTTTCGGGAAAATCCGACGGTCGGATCTCCCAGTACAATCGTTTGAAATTTCGATTTCAAAATACGAACTGCAGCGTCGTTATTCGATTAAATATAATTATATTTATATATATAAATAAATATAATCGTTTCTGGTGCTGTTTTTCTTCAGAATTGAATTAAACATTCCAGACAATCCAACCGTTGGATTTTTACAAGGTTGGTGTCGTTGGAAAGATTATTCCAAGGCGAACCCGACGGTTGAGGTTTCGGGAAAATCCAATGGTCGGATTTCCCGCACTAGTCGTTTGAAATCACGGTTTCAAAATACGAACTGCACGGCTTCGTTTCGTTTTAATTTTATTTATATTTATATATTTATATAAATATAGTTCATTCAACAATTTCAATATCGTTTTCACTTCAAATATTTTTCTAACACCTTAAATTTTGGAAAAATTTCGCCATAACCTCCCCTGCATCGGGAGCATCGGGAAATCGCAAATAGCGTCCAGGTCCTTTTAATCTCAAAAAGAAAAAGAAAAAGCCAAGCGGCTAGCCAACAGGCTCAAAATCATCACCCAAACAAATCAGTAAATGTGTACCTATTTGTCGGGCACACAATTTTATTCCTCTTCTCTAGCCCCTTTGCTATAACCTGTTCAATGAATATGCATGTACATATATATACAGTTCATATCATTTTTCAATTTCTATTTAACTTCATATTCGATTTCTATTGGGTTTAAAAACTCCATTCATTCTAATGTTACATAAATAGGTGCAAATCATCTCATTAGCTAATTAATGAATATTTCAACTCATATATGTTTATTTTGAACAAGTGGCTATTTTTAACACTTCACATTTTAACGATTTATGCATACAATAAAAATGCGATTTTTATTGTAAAACGATTCATTTCAAAACACTACTTTTTTATATAGTTCATATAGTCGATAAAAGGTGATTTTTATTATCAAACGATTTATTTCAAAATATGAATACCATTCAACACATGAATTTCTAAACAACGAATGAATATCAATTCAACACATGAATGTTTTCAATAGTTTTTATATATAGATAAAAATGTGATTTTTATCATCAAACGATTTATTTCAAAATATGAATACCATTCAACACATGAATTTCTAAACAACGAATGAATATCAATTCAACACATGAATGTTTTCAATAGTTTTTATATATAGATAAAAATGTGATTTTTATCATCAAACGATTTATTTCAAAATATGAATACCATTCAACACATGAATTTCTAAACAACGAATGAATATCAATTCAACACATGAATGTTTTCAATAGTTTTAATATATAGATAAAAATGTGATTTTTATTATCTAACAATTTATTTCAAAATATGAATACCATTCAACACATGAATTTCTAAACAACGAATGAATATCAATTCAACACATGAATGTTTTCTATACAATGAATAAATATAGTTTAAGCATATGAAAATAATTCAAACACACAAATATTATTCAAAATTTCGGCAGCATAACGGCAGGGTAGTTACACCGGCACCGTCCCTAGTACGGCTCCTCGCTCTACCTTAAAACCTCGCGGTTTTTGACAATGGGAAACATGCATCTAGTTCGCACGCAGGCGGCATGTATATATTTATTTCATTTCCACAAACTAATCCTATGTGGTTTCAACCAAATATTTCTCAACCACAAATGGGTATTTTTCAACCACAATCAACCAATATCAATCACAAACAATCCCAAACAATCATTCAATTTTCACCACAATTTCAACCAATAAATATCGTCCATGGTTTGTGGACGAGGGAGCGTATATATATATATATATATATATATATATTATATATAGCAATTCACTTTCATTTTCAACACATATATATATAATTATAAATCAGAAATCTCACCAATAGCTATTCAACTGCACGACACTTCACTTATAGAAATCTTCGCCCTTTCGTCGCTTTCACCCGTATCCTCTACATATGTAAAAATCGAATTTTTACTACGCTACTCAATATATAAAAATATGGTTTTTACTTCGACTTTCACTAAATAAAAATATGATTTTTACTTTGCAAGTTCAAATCTTTTTCTACTAAAAGATTAAACCTTTTTCCTATTTTAAAGTTCAAAATAAAATCAGTTTTTCTCTTTTATAAAAATGCAGTTTTTTTTTTTTTAAAATGCAGTTTTTATCTTTTTCAAATGCAGTTTTTAGTTTCTTAAAGAAAATGCAGTTTTTATTTTCTTAAAGAAAATGCAGTTTTTAGTTTCTTAAAGAAAACGCAATTTTTATTTTTATAAAGAAAATGCAGTTTTTATTTTTATAAAGAAAATGCAGTTTTTATTTTTATAAAGAAAATGCAGTTTTTAATACTTATATAAAAAATCTCAGTTTTACTTAAAAAAAAAAAAACAGTTTATATATCTTTAAAAAAAACAGTTTATATATCTTTAAGAAAACAGTTTTTATAAATGTAAAAAAAACAGTTTTAAATTCTTTAAAATCAGTTTATAAATGTATAAAAATAAAATCAGTTTAAAGTTCTTTTAAAATCTGTTTTAACCCTTATAAAAAAATCTGTTTTAAACCCTTTTAAAAAAAATCTGTTTTAATACCCAAAATCGAAATTATTTTTAATGAATTAAAATTAAAATAAAATACCATAAAATACTTACAGTATTTAGAAGAAGGGGGGGGTTCTCTGGTGGCGGTCGGCGGCAGGAGATCGTCAGGGCGGAGCTGGCCTCAAGGAGGGCTCGCGAATTCGTTCTTCGATGTGGCGCGGGTCTGGGGTTCCACGCGAGAGAGGAGGAGAGGCGGTGGGAAGGAGGAGGTCGGACGGAGGGTAAGGGCGGCGGTTTGTTCGTCGGCGGCTTCAAGGTCAGGGGGCGGCGCGTTTTATAATTAGGTTTTCTTTTTTTTTCTTTGGTTCTGATAAATGAATCGGGGGGCAATGAAGAAGAAAAAGGGGGAAAATTAAAATAATATATATATTTTTTTTTTTATTAATTAATTATTTAATTATTGTAAAAAGGTTGACTTTTACATACGACCTCGGAACGAGGCCCACCGCCTGTCGCCCATAGCGTTTCACCCCCATTCCGAACACAATGGGATATGTATCGCAAGCTGGTTTGATCGTTACAATCGGTTTCCTTTTGAATTTTCATTTAAATCATTATATTGAATTTTAAACGCACATTTCAAATTACCGGGGTCACATACTAACTAGAAAAATTCCAGAAAAATATTTTCTAGCTTCGTATTGACGATACGGTCCTAACAAAACTAGTTTCGTCGAATTCTGAGACCGTTTGCAAAATGGCCAATTTCCAGTCGATTAAATTCAACTGAAACTGGTCAAACGCGTTTTCCTTTGCCACGCTCACATATTGATTCGAAAAATTATGAAATTTGAAACCTAACAATAACTTGACACTGCGGATCTAACAAAAGTGGTTTCGTCGAAATCCGAGGTCATTTGCAAAATGTCCATTTTTAAGGGCCTGAATTCCATAGCGATTATTCAGAATTTTCAACTGGACATATCTTTTGATTCCCGCTATCAAATTTCGATTGGTCGGATTCGTTAGAAAGATATCATCAATTAGATTCTATTATTTTTGGTTTCACTAAGATCCGGATTGTTTTGCACCCGGTATTCAATTGAAGTTTGAAATCGAATTATCGAACTACCGCGCCATTTTCAATTTTATATATAATTATAATTAATTATATTGGTTTTCAAATGTCGATTCAAACTCAATTTTCATCGCCATTGTTTAAAATATTTATTTTAAATATTTAAAATCCATTATTTTAGCCAATTCAAAAATTTTAAATTGGTTCAGATTTTCTGGGTCGTTACAGTAGAACTACCTCTCAGACCTTAACTGAACAACATTTCTAACCTTGAAATAGGCAAATTTCACTTTAAATTTCTTTAACTAACTTTCTTACTTAACCTTTCTTTCGAATAACTATATTCGATTAACTCTTTTCACTTAACTCTATTCGATTAACTCCTTTTTGATTCGCTCTATTTGATTAACTCTATTAGATTTACTCTATTTGATTTACTCTATTTGATTCACTCTTATTTGATAACGTTTATTCATTTATAAAGATTTACTTTTGGTAATGGTTCTTCACTTTATAAATGTTCTCTTTAATAACGTTACTTCACTTATACAAGTGTTGTGTACCCATTCTATTTAAAACTATCAAGGTTAACATCAATATCTCTTATCTATATAAGTTCAGACTTATATTTTCCATTTATCGAATGATACATATTTATTTAATTTATAAACTGTTATTTATAAATTAATCCTTTCTATTTATCTGTTAAAAACAGATTTCCATTTTCTATTCATCTTCTAAATATTCTTTTTATTTAGTTCTGTTTATTTATCAAATAAATATTCCTTTGATTTAATCCTATTTATTTATCAAATAAATATCTTATTTATAACATTCTATTTATTTATCAAATAAATATCTCCTTTAATCTTTTCTATTTATTTTCTAAATAAATAAATCCTTTATACCTTTATTTATTCCCTAAATAAATAAATCCTTTTTACCTATTTGCAAATGGTTTACAAATATTTCTCTTTCTATTTGTTTGACAAGTATTTTCCTTTATATTTGTTTTTATTAATATTTCCCTCTATATCTGTTTAACAAATTCTTTCCCTTTATATTTGATTTACAAATATAATTCCCTTATATTTGATTTACAAATATAATTCCTTTATATTTGATTTACAAATAAAATCCCCTTATATTTGATTTACAAATATAATTCCCTTATATTTGATTTACAAATATAATTCACTTATATTTGATTTACAAATATAATTCCCTTATATTTGATTTACAAACATAATTCCTTTATATTTGATTTACAAATATATTTCTTTTATTCAAAATTCTTTTTCTTTTATGATATAAAATCCATTGATTTTATATAAATAAATTGTTTTCAAAATATTCTTTGAAAATCCCTTTCCAACATCCCAGCATTTCTTACGGTATTTAAAATACCAAACACGGTGATCGATATCATCCAAACACACGTAATCACCAACAGATTATATTTCACATCATATATTAAAATATATGAAAAACAGTAAATAAATGTTGAGGAATCCAGTTGGATTCCACCAACCTGTTTCCCTGCATCACAGATGTTAAACAGTATAATTAACATCGATAATATTTCACTATGAAATATTCTGCTAAACAGAGTTGGTATTAGATTAACGATTTAAATATATACATCGTTATCTATAATTTCAACTAATACACAAACAATTCAACCAAACAGTTAACACACAGCAATCAACAGATAATTATCAGTTCTAAGAATACGGTGTAAAAATAGAACTGTTCAAAGTTGGTGAGTTTTACTCACATTGGCAGTTCATCGTTAAAGAACGATAAACTGTTATTTGATTTGAATCAAACAGTTTATTTCGCCCTAAATTCAAATGAGCTCCCATCCACTCCCAGTCAGTTCCAGTGCGTAACCGTCGTCCATACGATCCCAACGGATCTTATTTCGTATGATTCTGATATCATATGTACAAGATATGGCATTATTAAGTTTATACACTATTTAAAATTAAATTAAAACTTAAATTATAATTTAAATTGGGCTTAACTTCCCGGCCCATTCACTTTTGAATCAGCCCACCTGCACATCCATTATCTCCTTCCTCTTCTTGAATATGAGAATCTCGTCTCCAGAAATCAACTTGTTCCCTTAAATCTCCATTTAAACAATCAACTAAATAACCAAGATTCTTTCTTAATTACTTTCCTTAAGAGCCGATTATTCCCATAATTGCACGCACCAATTCATCTTCCTCCCTCTCTGGAAAACTTCGAACTCCACTCCCTGTAAAAATCCCAAAACCAACAAGCTTAACTGACCCCTCTCCCCTTCGATTCCCAGTTGAAACCCAAAGCTAAATCCATCGATTAACTTCTCCTCCCCTAAGCTTCATATTCACCACCACAGCATCACACTTCGTCATCATATACAAATCGCGATGCTACTCCTTTAATCGCACTGCTACAGTGGGCATGTAATGACCCGGATTCTTATGGGTTAATTTTAAATATTTAATATGGATTTAAATATTGGGTGGATAAATATAAATGGAAATTTTATATTAAGTTATCAATTTAATAAGCAATTTCGATTTAATATCGAATATATTAAATTATCGTAATACGTCAGTTTGAGAAGTTGAAACTGAATTAGAAACAATTCAGAAAATCAATTCAAACTTCTGTTTGAATTCGAATAATAATATTAATTTATTTCCGCAGAATAAATTGTGTTGAATTTAATTTATATCAATTTAAATTAATATCGGTTCCGGATGATCGGACTAGACTTCGATACCTATCGCAGTGTGTCCGAAATAGGGGTATTACCCTAGAATTGTCACTTGTTGGGTTCAGAAAGGAGTTCGCAGTCCATGAAGTATTTTAATTAGAGGATACCGAATTTAAAATAAAAATAAATAAAATATTTTGTGGCTCCTCCCCCTCCACAAAACATAACCCGTGGCCTTTACTTCTCCTCAAGTTCAAAAGGGCTAGGAAGCACCATGTCCTCTTCCTTTCTGTATAAAATCGATGCCTAACTCCCATTCCAACCCTTCGAGAAAAAGATATAATCGAAGTCCCCCTTTTTCATTTATCTGTTGAAACTTCAATACTACAAAAATCGATCCTCCATAAAACAACGCCTGATTTCGTGGATCTCGTGTAGCTCGAGCTCCACTCTGGTGAGCTCCATGTTAAGTTCGAACATCCTGGAATCGTGATGGACTGTTGATTTAGGGTTACTATTTTGGCGAAGTTCGAAGTCGTTGCTGATAAATGGGTGCGGAGGAGATGGCGTGATTCACTGGACTGAGGTGGAGTTCGTTGATGATGGGCGCACCTTTCTGTCGCTGTCTGTAGCAATGCGAGCTGGGGTCGACGCGATTTTTGAAAGGAGCGAGGCTGAAATTAAAAGGGGAACTGGAGTTCAAACTAGGAAGACTGGGAGCAAACTGAGGGATGGGGTTAGCAGCAGGTCGACGGTAGGACGTTGGGGAGTCAGTCAGGGAATTTCAGAGCTGATGTTGTGGAGGCGGATGCGGATCTGAAAGGGACTGAGGTGGTAATATCAGGAGGGGGGGTGCATGACCAACAGGGTCATAAACAGTTAGGGTAGTCCAGATATTCGATGAAATGTCACATTAAGCCTGACAGTAGTTTTTGGTACTGTTCGCTGTGAAAGAAGATGAAGATTGACTATGTAAGGATGGAGGAAATGTCTGGTGTTCGACAATGTTTTGGGTGCTGCTTCTATATGTTGTTAACACACCAAGAAGTAATGGATTGAGGAAGGCCTTCGAGCATGTCCGACTGTAGTTGGAAACGAGAAGATCGAACAATGGTCTACGGTAAAGCTTTGTACAAGCAGTAATCCGGAGAAGGAAAGATTTAAAATGGGGTAAGGTAAAATTTTAGTTAATTAAATTACTTAGATTTAATTATATAAACAATCCTATTAACCAAGGAATCTGATATCAAAGGTATACAAGATTTTAGAGAAACGGAAGCGATCGAGTTGAACACACCATTTAATTACGAATTAAATCACGGTGAGTAAACCTAACTCACCATTTAATTAGAATTATTTCTAGTTGTAAAAAATAATTGCTATGCTTGTTTGAATATTGTTTGGTTGATTTAAAATATATATTAGTTATTTAGGACTATTATATATATATATATTGGGTTGATGATTGGTTGGATTCCCGCAGTCTCATTAGCGGATGCCCGCAGTTTCATAGCGGATGATTACCCTATACGCCCCACGCTATGATTAGTGGATGACCTTCATACCGCGATATCCTGCCTCGAAGCAGGATGGGTATTACTATGTTGACTAACATCTGTGGATGCAGAAAAACAGGTTGGAGGAATCCAACTGGATTCCTCAAAAATATATATTATCTGTTGTTTGTTTGATTTCATATATATATTCCTATATGATGTGATAAAAATCAAATGATTGAAAGTTGGTTGATTTGATTGTTGAAAATACCACTAGAGCTTGAATATTGATTCATAAAAATATCGAAAAGGGTATTTGATATTTAAAAAGGAAATTCTATTTTTATAAATAGAATTTGAATTTTAAATAAGACTATAGAAAATATTTAACTTGTTCGAAGGTATATAAAACAAGTAATCGAATTTATAAACTTTGTTTATAAATGAAAGGATGGAATTTGAATCGAATTTATAAACTTTGTTTTTAAATGAAAGGATGGAATTTGAATCGAATTTATAAACTTTGTTTTTAAATGAAAGGATGGAATTTGAATCGAATTTATAAAGTTGTTTATAAATGGAAAGATGGGATTTGAATTGAATTTATAAACGTTGTTTATAAATGGAAAGGTGGGATTTTGAATTGAAGTTATAAACGTTGTTTATAAATAATGCCGAGAATTCAAATGGACTTTAAACTATATATTTGAATATAGAAATTCAAATGGACTTTAAACTATAGAATTTGAAAATAGGATTCAAATGAAGTTTAAATAAAGAGAATTCAAATAGAATTGAATTGGAATTTGAATAGAGATGTCGATAAGGAAACGAGAGTATGAGTATAATTAGAATTTGTTAATATGCAGTTAAAATATATTTGAACATGTCATGTTCAAATATGAAGGTGAAATAGACTGAAAGGTTAAGTAACAGATTTAATTAAACAAATTGAGTTAAAACGATTGGTATAGTTAAAATAGATTGGACAGGTATAAAGATACAGGAGACAGGTTTGGAATAAAGTATAGAAGTGAAATAAATAGAATGCCCGACAAAAAGGTACGTATTTAATTCATATATGAGATTTTATGCGCCGTATCGGCTAGCCGCTTGGCTTTTTCTTTTTCTTTTTGAGATGAGAAGGACCGGGAAAGCTATTTGAAATTTCCCGATGCTCCCGGTACAAAGGAGGTTATGGCAAATTTTTCCGGGAATTTAAGGAGATAGAATATTTTTAAGATAATTTGATAGTTAGAAATCAACGTATCGATATATATAGAAGTCGATAAGAAAACGAACTTAGAAATAGGATAGTATAATCAAAAAGGAAGTATAAGAATAAAATCTAGTAAGAATAGAAAAGGGGAATGTATATGTGTTTAAAGGTGGATAATCAGTTGTATGGTATTGATTATTCGAGTAAGTAGTCTTGTCTGTTTTGACGTTAAATGTTATTCAGTCAAGGTCTGAGAGGTAATTATACCCCAACTTGGTTGATTTCATGATATACCGATAAGTAGCAAGATTCAGGCTCGAAGATCAATGTGGAATAAGAATTAGTTAAATACTGTATTTGGGTTGTCGTAACGATGTTTTACACAACATCTGTTTTAACCCAAATATGTGCAAAGCTTGGAAATAGAATAATGAATATTTTCTAAAGTTTAGAAAATAAAAGAAGGTGATATGGAAATGTTTTCCAAAGAACGTAAAAGGGCCAATATGGTTATTGAAAATATTTGGTTAACAAATATTGATAAGAAATAGAGAAGTGATTTAATTAATGGAATATTAATTAAAGGCTCACTGATTTGTTGGATGTTTGGTTGAACACTTGTTTTATTCGATAGTTAAATCATCGACTATCGAAACACTTGTTTTTATTCGATAGTTAAATCACAGACTATCGAAGTTTTGACCATCGTTGTCAAAATGGAGAGACCGGTTGGATTATTATCCGAAGAACCACTCCATATCGGCAGTAGCGTGCGAATCAGATTATATAAAGATAATCGAAGACGGAGTAGAGTGCAAGGACTTTTTCTATAAATAGAAATAGTACCTTCAGTTCATCCTGTTCCTGGGTGACGTGTATGGATGAATGTCTGACAGAGTATTTCCAGAATGGTCACGTACATTGATTTCTTCAACCGTACCAAGAGTGGAAGCGGAGAAGGAAACTTCTTTTAGCTAACACATGATGTATTGTTGTAGACGTCAATCGGTGATTTGATGAATTTGACGATGTGGCATTCAAAGTGAATCTGGTGTGATGAAAAAGCGTAGCTTCTAGCCTCAACATCCGGTAAATGATAGAAATCGGGCAAGCAGCATGGCTATGTAGGTCGCACCTATTAGGGTGTATAATCACCTGATCTAGAGTTTCATTTACTTCTAAAAATCTATTGTCGATGCTGACCCATTCGGGAAACGGTTGCTGATCCCAATCGTTGGTGATATACATTCGATACACTCAAGCGAAATGAGTGGTCGGTCATGTGTGGCTGAGTTGCAAGATGTTCTTGTTGAACTCGGTGTATTCTCCTCTAGAGATATACCAGCGGAAGGTGGTTCCATACCTTGTCATAGTTGGAAACCCAATACCCAATACGTGCTTGCGGTTTTGAGTGTATATTATATATGTGGAACGTGAGATGCAAACGTTCCACTAGATTGTTATTTACTTGATTTAGACATTATTATAATATCAAAAGAGTTTTGATATAAAGATAAGTCAAGTGTTTGGATGTTCATAAGGGAAAAACCCGTTCCGTGTTATACGGCGTGGTCTTATGAGATATCATTTAGTTTTTCTGAAACTGTTTTAAACTGTTTACTCATACCAGTCCCATGACTGACCCGGAGTTTATTTTGTTTTGTTCTACCTAAACTCTTGGGTGCCTAAATTTGTACGGGCAGTCAAGTAGTTCAGGATTTTTCAGATATATCTAAAGGAGCTTGGAGCAGGAGGCTTCAACGTTATCTAGTTATAGTGGTTCCGTTGTGTTGTAAGTGTTGTACTCTGATAAGTGTATGTTATACAGTTAAGATTTTGTATTTCAAAGATATGATATATTATATTTTGTTCCGCTGCGATGTGAGATTCTGTGTTGTTATTTCTGTTCTTCTTCTACCTCTTTCTTCTATAAAAAAAATGTTTCGTATTTTCGTGATATTTGGGTTAGACGTATGATGTATATAGTCAACTCCGATGTTACGGAAATCTGGGTCATTACAGTTGGTATCAGAGCTTAGGTTGAGCGAATACCTAGGCTGTGTGGAAATGTGCTCATTAGAGATAGGATCAGTAGTATCCTAGAATGAGTTGAGTGTATATATATACGAGAGAGCGTATTTGTTATTTGATATAAAAACTGTTTTATATTGTGTTGACTAGTCTGTTGAGTGGATTATAAATTTTGGTCGAATCGTGGGACGCCACGAAGTCGATAGGAATTTATAAACGCTTGAACAGGAGATTGGACACGATATTGTTTTCAAATAGTTAAATTGATTGTTAGGATTATAATCGAATGAGATATTAAAACAGAAATAGTTATATATATAACCAATGAAATTTGTATATGAAATCAAATATAAAAATGTGATGAATTGAAATTGAATTCCAACCAGAATTCAGAATTTAAAATCCTGGGAGTTTGGAAAATATTTTTCTAAATGGAGTTTGAAAGAAATAAAGCACTGAACTCATTCAGTAGCTGGGAAATAATTCTGATGATGGTCGCAACATCACCAGTGTTCATTTTCGAGTTTCTAAGTGACGAATTGCTGCCTTAGAAAAATTTTGATGGAAATTTGTTTGAAAGAAACAAGTTGTTTGAAAAATTCAGATATTTTGAATTTGGGATATATATATAAATATATGTATATATTTATATTACTTCAAAAGAATTTTGAAATGGGAATTGGAATATAGATTTCAAATAGAAGTGAAATAGAATTTGAATTCAAAGGAATTCAAATGAGTTTGAATAAAGAATATTCAAATAGAAATTGTATAAGAAAAATTGAAATGGAATTTGAATTCAAAGGAATTCAAATGGATTTGAATAAAGAAAAGTCAAATAGAGGTTTGAATATTAGAATTCAAATGGAATTTGGTTAAATAGAATTTCAAAGAAAATATAAAGTTTGAAATAGAATTTGAATTCAAAGGAGTTAAAATAGAATTTAAATTGAACAAAGGATTTCAGATGAATTTTGAATAAAGGAATTCAAATAGAAATTGAAGACAAGAAATTCAAATAGAATCTGAAGATAAGGAAATTGAATTAGAATTTGAATCAAAGAAAATTTCAAATAGAAATTGAATAGAAGGAAATTCAAATGAGTTGGAATAAAGAAATTCAAATGGAATTTGAATATTGTAAATATATAGAATTTCACATAGTAGTGAAATAGATCGGGAATATTATGAAATGGATTTGATATATATTAAAAATATATCAGAATGGAGTTGAATTTATTATAAGCAAAGTTAAAACGTTTATATTTATAAATATAATAAAAACGAGCTCGTCGTAGCACGGCAGTTCGTAAATTGGCGACTTGAACTTCAGTTTAGTATACAGAACTCAATTGAAGTCGGAATTCTTTGAAACAAGAATCTTCGGGACCGGTTGAACAATAGTTTTCTAATGAAAGAGAAAAATCAGGATTTCGTCGTATAGATTTTGAGATAGGTCAAAATCAAATTTCAAAAAGTGCAGCGCCAGAAACCATTTAAAACCACAATGGTTTATATATATATAAGTAAAAGGATTTTTAAAGTAAATAAAATCCGAATGGCCATGGGGAAAATATAGACTGGAGATATAAAATAAATATGAACTCCAGTGAAGTAAGTGAAATGATTTTTAAGACAAAAATCATATTTTAAATGGTTAAATAGAATTAACTAAATTGGTGAATAATTAGTTAAAGGAAATTTGAATCGAAATTGGGTTTTTGGATAAGTGAAAGAGATTGAAAATTTATATTCGAAATCGAATATATAACTCGAGTTGAAAATATAATTAGATTAGTTATAAGTAAGTTGACATATATTTGAACAAGTTATATTCAAATAAAAAGGGTGAAATAGGAAAAACGGTTAAGTAGCAACTAGTTAAATGGGAATTTGAATGATTGAAATTAAATTTAACTTAAGTAAGTTAAATGGATCGAAATGAATAAATTGAGTAAAATCAATGTGAATGAAATATGAATTGGGTGTGAATAAAGGAAATATATTTGTAACACAAATACCAAGGGAGTTATGTGCAAACAAATAGGAGAAATATTTGTAAAAACATTTACAAATAGAATTTAAAAGGAAATATTTGTAAAACATTTACAAATAGAGTAAATGGAAATATTTATTTATAGAAAATAAATAGAATGTTATAAATGAGATATTTATTTGTTAAATAAATAGAATTTAATCAAAGGAATATTTAGACGATGAATAGAAAATGGAAATCTGTTTTTAACAGATAAATAGGAAAGATTAATTTATAAATAACAGTTTATAAATTAAATATGTATCATTCGATAAATGGAATATATAAGTCTGAACTTATATAGAGAAGAGATATTGGTTTTTAGCACCGATAGTTTTAAATAGAAGGGGTACACAACACTTGTATAAGTGAAGTAACGTTATTAAAGAGAACATTTATAAAGTGAAGAACCGTTACTAAAAGTAAATCTTTATAAATGAATAAACGTTATCCAATAGGAGTTATTCGAATAGGAGAAGTCGATTAGAGTTAGAAATAATCGATTAGAGTTGGAATAAATCGATTAGAGTAAGAATTAACCAGTTAGAGTTAATCAGTTAGGGTTAATCCGTTGAGTAAATTGAATATTAGTTATTCAATTAGAATTTATCGAATATTTGTTATCCAAATTAAGAGTTAACCAGATAGAGTTAATTGAACATAATTAATCGAATTAGAATTTAATTGAATGATAGTTATTCAATTAAAGTTGATCGAATATAGTTATTGAGATAGAGTTAGTCAAACATCATTACTGGTAAGTTGCCATTTCGTATGCCTGCTAGCGTAATTCACAGGGTTGCAGATAGCCTAGGGCGGTCGGATGTTTCCTGGGGGAATCAGGCGTAACCATTGTGATCGCTGCGATCTAGAGTCAAGCAAATGGAGTTAAATCAAATATTAGTTTATTCGAATAGAACTAAAGAATTTATCGATTATTAGTTAATCGAAGGAGTTATCGATTATTAGTAAATCGAAGGAGTTATCGATTATTAGTAAATCGAAGGAGTTATCGATTATTAGTTAATCGAAGGAGTTATCGATTATTAGTAAATCGAAGGAGTTATCGATTATTAGTTAATCGAAGGAGTTATCGATTATTAGTAAATCGAAGGAGTTATCGATTATTAGTTAATCGAAGGAGTTATCGATTATTAGTAAATCAAAGGAGTTATCGATTATTAGTAAATCAAAGGAGTTATCGATTATAGTTTAATCGAAAGGAGTTATCGATTAGTTTAATCTAAGTGAGTTATAGAATATTGGTTATTCGAAGGAGTTATCGAATTTAGTTATTCGATGGAATTAATCGAAAAGAGTTAAATCCAATAGAGTTAATTGATAAGAGTAAATCAAATAGATTAAATCGAATATAGTTTATTCGAAGAAAGGTTTTCGAATCTAGTTATTCGAAAGAAAGATTATCGAATATAGTTATTTGAAGGGAGGAGTTATCGAATAGGGGTTTATTCGAAAGAAAGTTACGTAAGGAAGTTTGAAATGTTGAAGTATCGACATCAATAAGTTTTGAAAGGATAAATGGGTTTGTAGCACTTTTCTACCGTAGCAATTTCGAGGACGAAATTATTTTAAGTGGGGAAGATTGTAATGACCCGGATTCTTATGGGTTAATTTTAAATATTTAATATGGATTTAAATATTGGGTGGATAAATATAAATGGAAATTTTATATTAATTATCAATTTAATAAGCAATTTCGATTTAATATCGAATATATTAAATTATCGTAATACGTCAGTTTGAGAAGTTGAAACTGAATTAGAAACAATTCAGAAAATCAATTCAAACTTCTGTTTGAATTCGAATAATAATATTAATTTATTTCCGCAGAATAAATTGTGTTGAATTTAATTTATATCAATTTAAATTAATATCGGTTCCGGATGATCGAACTAGACTTCGATACCTATCGCAGTGTGTCCGAAATAGGGGTATTACCCTAGAATTGTCACTTGTTGGGTTCAGAAAGGAGTTCGCAGTCCATGAAGTATTTTAATTAGAGGATACCGAATTTAAAATAAAAATAAATAAAATATTTTGTGGCTCCTCCCCCTCCACAAAACATAACCCGTGGCCTTTACTTCTCCTCAAGTTCAAAAGGGCTAGGAAGCACCACGTCCTCTTCCTTTCTGTATAAAATCGATGCCTAACTCCCATTCCAACCCTTCGAGAAAAAAATATAATCGAAGTCCCCCTTTTTCATTTATCTGTTGAAACTTCAATACTACAAAAATCGATCCTCCATAAAACAACGCCTGATTTCGTGGATCTCGTGTAGCTCGAGCTCCACTCTGGTGAGCTCCATGTTAAGTTCGAACATCCTGGAATCGCGATGGACTGTTGATTTAGGGTTACTATTTTGGCGAAGTTCGAAGTCGTTGCTGATAAATGGGTGCGGAGGAGATGGCGTGATTCACTGGACTGAGGTGGAGTTCGTTGATGATGGGCGCACCTTTCTGTCGTTGTCTGTAGCAATGCGAGCTGGGGTCGACGCGATTTTTGAAAGGAGCGAGGCTGAAATTAAAAGGGGAACTGGAGTTCGAACTAGGAAGACTGGGAGCGAACTGAGGGATGGGGTTAGCAGCAGGTCGACGGTAGGACGTTGGGGAGTCAGTCAGGGAATTTCAGAGCTGATGTTGTGGAGGCGGATGCGGATCTGAAAGGGACTGAGGTGGTAATATCAGGAGGGGGGTGCGTGACCAACAGGGTCATAAACAGTTAGGGCAGTCCAGATATTCGATGAAATGTCACATTAAGGCTGACAGTAGTTTTTGGTACTGTTCGCTGTGAGAGAAGATGAAGATTGACTATGTAAGGATGGAGGAAATGTCTGGTGTTCGACAATGTTTTGGGTGCTGCTTCTATATGCTGTTAACACACCAAGAACTAATGGATTGAGGAAGGACTTCGAGCATGTCCGACTGTAGTTGGAAACGAGAAGATCGAACAATGGTCTACGGTGAAGCTTTGTACAAGCAGTAATCCGGAGAAGGAAAGATTTAAAATGGGGTAAGGTAAAAATTTAGTTAATTAAATTACTTAGATTTAATTATATAAACAATCCTATTAACCAAGGAATCTAATATCAAAGGTATACAAGATTTTAGAGAAACGGAAGCGATCGAGTTGAACACAGCTCCGGGATTCATAATTTGGGGTTTTAGAATTTACATCAAAATGGATCACGAATTAAATCACGGTGAGTAAACCTAACTCACCATTTAATTAGAATTATTTCTAGTTGTTAAAAATAATTGCTATGCTTGTTTGAATATTGTTTGGTTGATTTAAAATATATATTAGTTATTTAGGACTATTATATATATATATATATATATATTGGGTTGATGATTGGTTGGATTCCCGCAGTCTCATTAGTGGATGCCCGCAGTTTCATAGCGGATGATTACCCTATACGCCCCACGCTATGATTAGTGGATGACCTTCATACCGCGATATCCTGCCTCGAAGCAGGATGGGTATTACTATGTTGACTAACATCTGTGGATGCAGGAAAACAGGTTGGAGGAATCCAACTGGATTCCTCAAAAATATATATTATCTGTTGTTTGTTTGGTTTCATATATATATTCCTATATGATGTGATAAAAATCAAATGATTGAAAGTTGGTTGATTTGATTGTTGAAAATACCACTAGAGCTTGAATATTGATTCATAAAAATATCGAAAAGGGTATTTGATATTTAAAAAGGAAATTCTATTTTTATAAATAGAATTTGAATTTTAAATAAGACTATAGAAAATATTTAACTTGTTCGAAGGTATATAAAACAAGTAATCGAATTTATAAACTTTGTTTATAAATGAAAGGATGGAATTTGAATCGAATTTATAAACTTTGTTTTTAGATGAAAGGATGGAATTTGAATCGAATTTATAAACTTTGTTTTTAAATGAAAGGATGGAATTTGAATCGAATTTATAAAGTTGTTTATAAATGGAAAGATGGGATTTGAATTGAATTTATAAACGTTGTTTATAAATGGAAAGGTAGGATTTTGAATTTAAGTTATAAACGTTGTTTATAAATAATGCCGAGAATTCAAATGGACTTTAAACTATATATTTGAATATAGAAATTCAAATGGACTTTAAACTATAGAATTTGAAAATAGGATTCAAATGAAGTTTAAATAAAGAGAATTCAAATAGAATTGAATTGGAATTTGAATAGAGAAATCGATAAGGAAACGAGAGTATGAGTATAATTAGAATTTGTTAATATGCAGTTAAAATATATTTGAACATGTCATGTTCAAATATGAAGGTGAAATAGACTGAAAAGTTAAGTAACAGATTTAATTAAACAAATTGAGTTAAAACGATTGGTATAGTTAAAATAGATTGGACAGGTATAAAGACACAGGAGACAGGTTTGGAATAAAGTATAGAAGTGAAATAAATAGAATGCCCAACAAAAAGGTACGTATTTAATTCATATATGAGATTTTATGCGCCGTATCGGCTAGCCACTTGGCTTTTTCTTTTTCTTTTTGAGATGAGAAGGACCGGGAAAGCTATTTGAAATTTCCCGATGCTCCCGGTACAAAGGAGGTTATGGCAAATTTTTCCGGGAATTTAAGGAGATAGAATATTTTTAAGATAATTTGATAGTTAGAAATCAACGTATCGATATATATAGAAGTCGATAAGAAAACGAACTTAGAAATAGGATAGTATAATCAAAAAGGAAGTATAAGAATAAAATCTAGTAAGAATAGAAAAGGGAAATGTATATGTGTTTAAAGGTGGATAATCAGTTGTATGGTATTGATTATTCGAGTAAGTAGTCTTGTCTGTTTTGACGTTAAATGTTATTCAGTCAAGGTCTGAGAGGTAATTATACCCCAACTTGGTTGATTTCATGATATACCGATAAGTAACAAGATTCAGGCTCGAAGATCAATGTGGAATAAGAATTAGTTAAATACTGTATTTGGGTTGTCGTAACGATGTTTTACACAACATCTGTTTTAACCCAAATATGTGCAAAGCTTGGAAATAGAATAATAAATATTTTCTAAAGTTTAGAAAATAAAAGAAGGTGATATGGAAATGTTTTCCAAAGAATGTAAAAGGGCCAATATGGTTATTGAAAATATTTGGTTAACAAATATTGATAAGAAATAGAGAAGTGATTTAATTAATGGAATATTAATTAAAGGCTCACTGATTTGTTGGATGTTTGGTTGAACACTTGTTTTATTCGATAGTTAAATCATCGACTATCGAAACACTTGTTTTTATTCGATAGTTAAATCACAGACTATCGAAGTTTTGACCATCGTTGTCAAAATGGAGAGACCGGTTGGATTATTATCCGAAGAACCACTCCATATCGGCAGTAGCGTGCGAATCAGATTATATAAAGATAATCGAAGACGGAGTAGAGTGCAAGGACTTTTTCTATAAATAGAAATAGTACCTTCAGTTCATCCTGTTCCTGGGTGACGTGTATGGATGAATGTCTGACAGAGTATTTCCAGAATGGTCACGTACATTGATTTCTTCAACCGTACCAAGAGTGGAAGCGGAGAAGGAAACTTCTTTTAGCTAACACATAATGTATTGTTGTAGACGTCAATCGGTGATTTGATGAATTTGACGATGTGGCATTCAAAGTGAATCTGGTGTGATGAAAAAGCGTAGCTTCTAGCCTCAACATCCGGTAAATGACAGAAATCGGGCAAGCAGCATCGCTATGTAGGTCGCACCTATTAGGGTGTATAATCACCTGATCTAGAGTTTCATTTACTTCTAAAAATCTATTGTCGATGCTGACCCATTCGGGAAACGGTTGCTGATCCCAATCGTTGGTGATATACATTCGATACACTCAAGCGAAATGAGTGGTCGGTCATGTGTGGCTGAGTTGCAAGATGTTCTTGTTGAACTCGGTGTATTCTCCTCTAGAGATATACCAGCGGAAGGTGGTTCCATACCTTGTCATAGTTGGAAACCCAATACCCAATACGTGCTTGCGGTTTTGAGTGTATATTATATATGTGGAACGTGAGATGCAAACGTTCCACTAGATTGTTATTTACTTGATTTAGACATTATTATAATATCAAAAGAGTTTTGATATAAAGATAAGTCAAGTGTTTGGATGTTCATAAGGGAAAAACCCGTTCCGTGTTATACGGCGTGGTCTTATGAGATATCATTTAGTTTTTCTGAAACTGTTTTAAACTGTTTACTCATACCAGTCCCATGACTGACCCGGAGTTTATTTTGTTTTGTTCTACCTAAACTCTTGGGTGCCTAAATTTGTACGGGCAGTCAAGTAGTTCAGGATTTTTCAGATATATCTAAAGGAGCTTGGAGCAGGAGGCTTCAGCGTTATCTAGTTATAGTGGTTCCGTTGTGTTGTAAGTGTTGTACTCTGATAAGTGTATGTTATACAGTTAAGATTTTGTATTTCAAAGATATGATATATTATATTTTGTTCCGCTGCGATGTGAGATTCTGTGTTGTTATTTCTGTTCTTCTTTTACCTCTTTCTTCTATAAAAAAAATGTTTCGTATTTTCGTGATATTTGGGTTAGACGTATGATGTATATAGTCAACTCCGATGTTACGGAAATCTGGGTCATTACAGGGCACCGACCCCAAATTACACTGAATCCTTCCAACGATGCATATCTGATGCCACATCACATGGTGAAACTAAAACCAAGCTTCAATATCCCTAATCCCTCTTCGAATTTGAGAAAAACCGAGCCCTAGGGTTACTGGCTCATATCGAGCTTCAGCAAAACAATGTCGCACCTAAGTCTGAGCATATCCGAATGAAGAGAAACTCACCAGCATCACAAATATGCTCACTTTCCAATTTATCACTCTTTATTTGATTTTATTTCCCATTTTCAAAACTCACGATATCATGTTGCTGAAGAAGAATGTTGGCGGCGGAAAATGGTTTGAGTAAGGAGTGGAACGTATTAGGTTTTAGGGTGGCTATTTATAGGGTAGGATTTAATATTTTTAAATTCGATTATTTAATTCATTTTTAAGCAAACGCTATATTCATTCGTTGTTAAAAATTCCTAAAATAACATATGGTACCCAGATATCATGAAACTGGACGTATAGCTAGAGCTCGACATTACGGTCCCAAAGAAACTAGTTTCGTCGAATTCCGACTCCGTATGCTCACACAGCGTATTTTTAACCATGAGAATATCGACTTTTTTTCACTCTAAAAATCCGTACGGCCACAAACTGACTCTAAAAATCACGAAACTTGGAATCTAGCAATAATTTAATATTGCGGATCCAACAAAATTAGTTTCGTCGAATTCCGACTTCGTTTGCAAAATTGGCTATTTTTAAAGCTCTAAATATCCTATCTAAATATATAAATATATTTTAATATAATTAAATTTAAATATTTAAATATTATCGTCTATATTCACAGAGGAATACTATACAGCTCAGAATAAATCCTATGTGGATTTCTAACTCGATATTTCAATATGGGTCGGCCCGATATTCGATTTACATGTAATTCCTTTTAATTAAATTAAATGGCCAGGTCGCTGCTTTTCTGAGAATTTGATTTGGACGTAACTCAATATCTACATGATGAAATCCCGATTTTTCTCTTCCACTAGAAAGATATACTTCACCAGCTCCACACGTTTCTTGTTTCACAGAAATCCGATTTAAAACGAACCCTGTATATTCAGTTGAAGTTCAAATCGCCAAATAGCGAACTGTCGCGTCGTTTCGTGCTCTATTTTAATTATATTATAATTCTACGTTCAAACTGACGTCGATTGAATATATTCGTCAATATAATTCAACTCTAAGCTGAATTAAATCTTATGGACGACCCAGTTCACAGAATATTTTGATTTCACCATTTCTGGTTATTTCTGAATTAAATATATTATTTAATTATTTAATTTAATTAAATATTCACTCTATTTAATTAATGACGATTTAATTCCCTAAATCACTATTTTAAATAATTAAATAAATTAATTATATCGTTGAGAAATGCGGGTCATTACAATATTATATATGGAGCGTGAGATGCAAGCGTTCCGCTAGATTCTATTTATTTGATTTAGACATGTAACAACCCGAATTTTAACAACGTGTTAAAACAAGAATCAAGGCAGAATTAAATGTTATATTCTGAATCAAGGGAAACGGGTTGCCCCGTTGCGTTCGTCTCGGAAAAATACGCGAAATAGAGTCCGAAATTTCATAAATCGGAGTCCGTATGACCGAGATATGGCCTCGCGAAGTTTCATGAAAAATTCAAATTCAAAACAGATTCAAAATTTCAGAAAATCAGGGTAGGCGGGAAAAATCTCGCCCAGACCAGGTCGACCAGGGGGTCGACCTGGGTGTCGACCTGGGTGGGACCAGGTCGACTGGGGAGTCGACCCCATGGTCGACCTGGGGTCGACCTGCCTGGTCGGACCCAGGCAGTCTGGTGCACCTGTTTTGCTGTTTGGCTCGGTTTTGGAGGCTGGTGACGATTTTTAAGGGCTCAGATCTATCCTAGGGTTAATCCTATTGCCTAAACTACTCCTAATCTCTATAAAAAGACCCCTAGACCTGGCTTAAACCCTCACAAATCACTCTTACAACGAAGTGCTGCCCAAATCTCCATTGATCATGGCCTCTATCTCCAACTCCAAGAGACTATGCATTCAAATTAGATCTAAATCAAAGGTGCTAGCTTGCTACATCAAATCAAGGGAGTGGATCAACGTTGCTAGGCCAATTTCATGGCGATTCATGCTCATAATCCCTTAGCCACGCTATGTAAGTTCTAGCTACTTCTAGATCTAAACGGTAGTTTTAATGATGGCATGGAATAAAATGCGATGAAACATAAGTATGCTAGCCTATGTGAACTTAGTTATTGCCCCTTTCTTGAAACTATGACCTTGGGCTATGTTTTAGCGACTAAATCATGTTACACAAGTTGCATTTGGCTTAGTTTATCATGCAAGTTCGAATCTTTACTTAGGAAACGTTAGCATGAACCCTTGGGAACCATTTTGACTTGTGAACTACTTGCATGAACTTGATTTTGGGATTATGCATGTTAAGGAACCTAAACCCCTCATGATTATTAACATGCATATGATGAACCTATTATGCACATGTTAGGATTTCCACCCTATGTCACCATTTCCATGATAATCACCCTTTTTGCTAGATTTGGAATCATACATGTTTGAGGCCTATAATGCATATGCTAGTTGAGTGGTACACCTTGGTCTCAAATTGCACCATGTTTGACTTGTAACCATCTTTGACCTCTTATACCCATCCTTGTTATATTATTCCTACTATGTTGACTCGCTTTCATTTGCGTTGGGAATACGATTTGGGTAGTCTAGGCAAACGTGAATATGACATGAAAACATGACTTGGAATATGACTTGAAAACTTGACATGGAATATTGGCATAGATTATACATGAAAACATGTTTAAGATAAACTTGACATGAACATGACACGTAGAAAAACATGGAAGTGGACAACTCGAGGTTGGGTTGAGTTTGTAGCATAAATCTGCCCGGACCCGCCCGGCAAATCCAGTGGCTACAAACAATAGGACCCAATGTGGGTAGTTGGTCATATCGCGCTTGAGACCCGAGGTTAGACTAGGTTTTGGTGTAAATCTGCCTGGACCCGCCCGGCGTAACCAGTAACCACAACAACGTCTAATGTAAGAGGTTGAGAGTGCATTAATTCAATTAATGCCACATGATAAGGTTAAGTAAATCTGACTAATGACACTTAACCGATATGACATGAATGGGTAGGTTAAGTGAAACCGGACTTGATTTCTTAATGACACTTAACCGTAAAATACAGTTAGGGGATGGGGTTAAGCTAATCCATACTTAACTAATCCGACTCGGTAATTAGATGGGGTTAAGTAACCTACACTTAACTAATCTAAACACAGTAATTAGATGGGGTTAAGTAACCTACACTTAACTAATCTAAACACGGTAATTAGATGGAGTTAAGTTAACCTAGACTTAACTAATCTAAACACGGTAATTCGATGGGGTTAAGTTAAACACATAAACAATCTAAACATGATAATTCAACGAGGTTAAGTAACCAATACTTAACCAATTTAGCATGATAATTTAATGAGGTTAAGTAACTTATACTTAACCAATTATACATGATGATTTGATGAGGTTAAGTAACCTATACTTAACCAATCTAATATGAGAACTTGATAGGGTTAAGTCACAAGATTGTTTAAATATACTTAACCATTGTAATACGATTAGTGGATGGGGTTAAGCTAACCCATACTTAACAAATCCGAGTCGATAATCTGATGGGGTTAAGATAATCTATGCTTAACCAATCTAACACGATAATCTGATAGGGTCAAGACAAACTAATACTTAACCAACCTGACTTGATAATTGAATAGGGTTAAGTCATGAGCTTCTTGGTATACTTAACCAACTTGTAGGGCTAAGTCTTGAGCTTAAATACTTAGCCAATCTTGACATGATTCGTAGGCGGGTTAAGTCATGAACTGGAATGACAACACTTAACCCATTAGACAAAACCCTAGTTCAGGGGACTAAGTGGAAAATCGTAGTTAACAAGGATAACAGGAAAGGGAACTAAGTGATTAACCTTAGTTTAGGATAACTAAGTAATAATTCTTAGCCATGGGATTTGGACCAGTTCACGGATAGATGAGTAACCCGATACGGTAGGTCATCGCTTAAACACACGAGGAGGAGCAAATTATCTGACTTAGATAAAGGCCCTAACGAACTGGTTGACGAAGCAGTAGCTTCGGGGGACGTGAGGGTACTCTTGGTATCCCTCTGTGAGGTTGCAGATGATCTGCCTAGGCTCACAGAGGTTAAGGTCTGCGGTAGAAGAACCAAGAGTATGCCTTGGTTGCTGTGCGAGCAACCTAAAGACGGGGATGGATTAGCGTGGAGTCGACGATGCTTGATTTTTTCCCTAGATAGCGCGTCGTCGACTACCTACCATCTTTAGTCAATCGTGTACGTATACGGAAAGGCAGAGAACTACCAACAGACCATATACTTGCTATCGAGTTATGGGTGAGGTTGGCCAATAGGTAAGTGGGGCGTAGGGGGCCGGAGTATAGTTCTCGTGCATGATTTTTCTTGGATTGACTTTCAGTAGTTGAGGGAGGGGTCACGTGGGACCATAGCCACGGATACAAAAACAGACCTTGATATCTGCATTCGGCAGACAACTTAAAGCTCCCGACCGAGTCTCGTATTTCTTGATTTGCCCTGGCATGGGACTCGGATGGCACATTGAGATACATGTGCAGTTAGACATGGAAAAACGATTCACGGTGCTTACGTGGGAAAAAGGGCGCGGTTGACGGGTAGCATAATCCCTAGTAGCCCTAGGTGGCTAAAACCCAAACCGAGATACGAAAACGTTCATTAGGTGGCATAATCCCTAGCAGTCCTAGGTGGCATAAATCCTAGGTGAACACGTGATAGTTCATGGTAAGAAAACATAACCAGATCAATGGTAGCAGTCCAAAACAACTTCAAGGATAAAATGGTACTACGTTGAGGTGGTATAGATTTACATGGGAAAGCCCGTACGGCCTACGGCAAAGGACTGAACTTATACATGGAAAGAAACATACGAGTTAGGAAAACCTATATACGCGATATATTAGGTTGACATGGACCATTTCATGACTTTGGTCAAGGGACATTTTATAGTTAACACATGACACGGGTTGGGATACTAGTACGGGAGGTGCAGAGCAAATATACATGATAGATACCTTGGGATGTTATACTTGATGGAAACCTGACGATGTGATACTTTGATTTACCTTGACACCATAGTTTATCATGATACCTTAGTTTATCTTGATACAGTGGTTCATCCTGTTATCTTGGTTTAGCTTATCTATCTTGTCATCATCCTTATGTTTACTTTCAGTTTATGCATGTCATGTTACCTTTACCTGTTTTTATACTGGAAGTAGATAGGACTTACCAGTCTTTATGACTGACCCCGTTTTCTTTTGCCTCTTTGTCTTCCATTGCCCCCCCCCCCCGGTTCAGGGAGGAAATGCTGTTGTTTAGTTCGGACCTCTTATGCTTTAAGGTCATCACGTATAGCTTGGTCTTCTCTTAGCTATGGCTGCTTCACCACTTTATTTTGGGGAATAATTTATGAAAAGGTTTTATGCTTCTTTACTATTGCAAGACAGGTTTTGATGTATTCTGATGTAAAAGGCTTTAGACCATATTTTATAAGGTAATGAAATTTGTTTTACTTCCGCTGTTTTATATATGTTCTGTCTTGTAATATTTCTGTGCATGTTTACCTCGATAATACTTCACCAAACCTAGTGCATTCCCTTTGTGAGTGACCCTAGCGGAGGTGGGGTGTTACAAGACACCATTATAATATCACCAGATTTTGATAAAAAATGTTTTGGGGTTATCGTAAGGTAAAAACCATCCGTGTTTATGTGTGGATTGGTCTTGCGATTATCATTCTTTTGAAAGGATTTTGAAAGTTAAACAAATGGTTGGAGTTTACTCACACCAGTCCCATGACTGACCCAGAGTTTATTTTGTTTTGTTTTCCCTAAACTCTTGGGAGCCCAAATTTGTAAGGGAAATCAAGTAGTCGGGATTGTACAGATTCACTTGAAGGAGCTTGAAGCAGAAGGCTTCACCAGTTAGCTATAAACTATCATATTTTCCGCTATGTACTATGTTGTATCTGGAAACAGGAGTTTATAACTGTTCCAGAGATAGTTTTTGTGCTCTGATAATGGTATGTATATAAAGTTACTGATTTGTATTTCAAAGTTTATGATATCTAATATATTTTATTCGTTTCCGCTGTGAGTTTGTGACCTTCGTTTTCTTCTATTCCAATATTTCTTTCTTTCTATTTCTCATCCTCTAACTTCTTTCTAATAATGATTCGTATTTCTATGCAATTTGGGTTGGACGTGTGGTGTTATTAGTCCACTCAAAGAGTATAGAAATTCAGGTCGTTTCATAACTCATTTTGATTAACCCCTTTTTATTAACTCTACTTCTATATTCAGTTTCAAATATCGATGTTGAAATCGATTCTTACTGTTCTATATAAGTCCCGACTTATATATTCTATTTATCCAATGATAAATATTTTATTTCATTTATAAAATATTATTTATAAATTAATCTTCTCAATCTATCGGTTAGAACATATTCTATTTAAAATCTTTGCTTTAAATCTGTATCATGTTATACCCGTGTGCGAAGCACGGGTCTAAACTTTCCTGATGTAAAATTCTATTCATTTGTCAAATATTTCCTTATATGACATCCTTCTCATTTCCCAATAAATTCCTTTTATAACTCTATTTATTTTCTAAATAAATATTTCCTTTTTATAACTCTATTTATTTTCTAAATAAATATTTCCTTTTTAATTCTATTTGTTTCACAAATATTTCCTTATATGTTTGTTTTACAAATATTTTCTTTTATATTGGTTTTACAAATATTTACTTTCATAATTCTATTTGATTTTATAATTATTCCTTTTATAAAATCCTTTTTCCTCTTATAAATAAAATCCATTGATTTTATATAAATAATTTATTTTCAAAATATACTTTGAAAATCCCCTTTTTACATCCAAGTATTTCTTACGGTATTTAAAATACCAAATAACAGTGATCGATATCTTTCAAATACACATAATCCACAACAGATTATATATCACATCATATATTACAATATATGAACAGAACAACATTATAAATATTGAGGAATCCGGTTGGATCCCTCCAACCTGTTTCCCTGCATCACAGATGTTAAACAATAAAATTAACATCGATTTCATCTCAATATGAAATATTCTGCTAAATAGAATCAAGATTAACGATTTATATATATATATCATTGTTTATAATTTCAACTAATACATAAGCAATTCAACCAAACAGATAACACGCAACAATTAACAGATAATTATCAGTTCTAAAAATATGTTGTAAAAATATATCTGTTCATTGTTGGTGAGTTTTACTCACATTGGACGATCATCGTTAATAACGATAATCATTGCTTGATTCAAACGGACAATTTATTTTTCCATAAATTGTAACGAGCTCCGATGGACTTCCAGTCAGTTCCATCGTGTAGTGTACATCCAAACGATCCCAACGGATCTTATTTTGCTGAATTCTGATTACGTATGATTAAGATATTGTAACTACAAGATTATACGATATTTAAATTAAAACTATACTCAATTTATATTTACATTTGGGCTTCCGTTAGCAAGGCCCATCACTCCATTTAAACCCACCGACCCATCCCAATCCTTCTTCTCCAGCAATAGTGTCCGCTGCTCCACGAATTCCCAATGCCACTGTCGAAGTTTTGGCCGCCTCCTTCTTCCAAGTTTCTCCATTACTCTCCATGCATACATTA
The DNA here is from genome assembly GCA_030737875.1 of Allium sativum. Classification (NCBI taxonomy): domain Eukaryota; kingdom Viridiplantae; phylum Streptophyta; class Magnoliopsida; order Asparagales; family Amaryllidaceae; genus Allium; species Allium sativum. The sequence goes on along the minus strand of CM060909.1, from coordinate 336,547,874 downwards.
CCGTTGTTTTTCTAGTCAACTTCTGTTCAAATTCCTCCCATCATCATACTACTCGAACCCCTCTCCCTACTCACGTCGATGGACCATAACGAGCTGCTACAAGGAATCACAATCCCAAACTTTCCACCGAAACACCCAGTTTGCTCCAAATTTGGAATCAAACACCAAAGTTGTAAACGCTACACTTCACCTATTCGGTAAGAATATGGAACCGCGAAATCGCAAGATAAACGAATAAAAGCAAGTAAGAACACAAAAGAATTTTTATAGTGGTTCAATTCTCTATGAATCTACGTCCACTTTCAATCCATTCTCATTATGATATTCGAGCTTACAACATATGAATTTTCCCTCATTACAATCATTTCTCTCTTTTAAACTTCCTTATGATCTAATTACACTTGAATTTGGTGAAGAAAATGAAGAGATCTTTTAGCTTTGTGATAAATCTTCAACCACTTGTGTGCTTTGATCCTTTTCCATGATCTTCGTAGATTTCTTAGTGGATTAACAATCGACTTAAACTTAGGAGAGAGTTCGAGAAGATTTGTGATCGTTTGAATGGTGTTTGAGAGATTTATCTTGTAGCTTGAATTAGATTGGAGATCCTTAGATTCAATCGGAGAGAATTCTAATCATCCTTCACTTGAATTTCATCTTTCTAAAGTTAGAAATGAGTTGATGAATCCATAGAAGCCATTAGAGAAGTTGTAAGTGAGGTTTCAATTTGGTAGAGTCTCCTTGTAAAAATGAATTTTCGGTCCCCTTTCAAGTGTGAGGCATGGGGGTAATTATAGTTGTCTTCAAGGGGTAGTGGTAAATAAGGGTGTATGGTTGGATAAAGGCGCTTTACAGCTGTTATGGCGCATAATGTTATTTGCGGGCACGACATGGTTAATACTTGCGATTTGAGTGCTCATGCGGCATGCTTTTGATAACGTCATGGCTTATATAACGACATGATGACTTTGCCGCATGAGCACGTCTTTAGAACGCCACGACTTATTATATAATGTGTGACGGCCCGCCTCGCACCAGCCTGCATTTCCTCCAGAAGTGCGCTGTACACATGCCCGACTAGCACAAGACGGTCGTCATAAGAAAGGAAAGAAGGGAATGAACTAATCCAGAAACCTGTAGAATGTCTCACAGCGCATGGAATAAAATATAATAATAATATACTTGACACAAAACAGGCGAGACAGTGCATAAGCTGATAACTAAAACCAACATCAATCTCAAAGCAGCGGAAATCCAAATACAGCTTATTACAACTTTCCAAATTTACTGTCTCTAAACAAAAGAAAGCTAAAATAGAAGATACACCAACAATGCCCAAGCAGTGATCTTCAACAACACAGGGAGAATACTATATGTGTATATTACGTGGAAGCCTCCTGCTCGTCTCCGGATCATCTACCCGTGCATCACCAGCTAACCTGCCTCTAGTCTGCTCGTGAGAGCACCCAGAGTAATAAGAGGAGACATAAAACTCTGGGTCAGACATAAAGCCTGGTATGAGCGATAAACATCTAAACAGAATAATAACAGGTATACTAAGCCATACCTGAACCTGGACCTGCAACCAAAGAGTTAGTACCACATACCGTACAATACTCCAAGGTGCCATAATAAATAGTGTAAGAATACGGGGGTGGGGTGTGCATGTCATAATGATAGCAAACAAATCATCCATGGCAACCATCCTCACGTCTCTCACTCAGTGCGTAAAGCGTACGACATCTACCACTTTGGAACACTAGACAAACTGAGGCAACGACGAATCCCGACTTGTAGAAACCCTGCTGTGACCAAGCCAAACACTTGGAGTCATGACCAAACATTTCAATGACCCACTTCATTGGTCATAGCCCTTGGTTCTACCAATGCCATAATGGCCCTGAATCCGCCTTCGTACCTCCTACCATAGTGGTCCAAAGCTATAGGTGTCGATAACTCCTTAGCACACGTCCCGCAGCAAAGCCCAATCATGAAGTGAACTCGTTGATTCCCATCTGAATCTTAAGCTCTAACTTCTCATTTGGACTTCCTTTGCATCTCGGGTTTGGTTGAATTGGAGTGGGTCTTCAGAAAAGTTGTCGTGCAGTAGCAGCTCTAAAATTCGGTTCGGTTCAGTCACCCATGCTCGGTTCGGTTCGGTCACCCATGCTCGGTTCGGTTCGGTCACCCATGCTCGGTTCGAGTCCTTCTCCTTGTCTCTTCGGGTCGGGCACTTCGCTCCGGGTCGGGTCGGGGTCCTCCTCCAGGTCGGGTCGGGTGTCCTTCTCTCCAGCGCTCCAATCCCTAGCTTATTTCTTCTTTGCTTCCGATCCGAGCCCTGCATCTCCAAGTCGATCCGATCTGGCCTCCAATCTCTCTTCCGATCCGATCCGCTCCGTTCCCTAGCTTACTCCGATCCGATCCGCTCCACCGCTCCGATCCGATCTCCTGTCCAACTCCAACTCTAAGCAATGGCCTTCCTTCCTGCCAAACTTCTTCCAATGGCAAGTCCTCATCCAGTTCGGATTCCCTTGGTCAGTTCCCTAGTCCGATCCGACCCCTTTCTCCGATCCGAACCGGTTCGGAGCCTGCACACTTCTGCAACTTCCCAGCAAGCTTTCTACGCCATTCGACGACGTTTTCGAGCAATTTAACTATTCTAATCAATCATGAAACATACCATAGAGTCATAGTAACATGTAATAGCAACCACAAACAAAAAACAACAATTTAAATGAATCAAAATGGATCAAAAGTGGCCAAAACCTCACATTTTCTTATAATCCCTCCTAATCATGTTTAAGCATACGATTAGCAAAACACATCGAAATTAACCCAAATTTCTAACAGAGCCTTAAAACATTATTTTAGAATTTTAAGAATTTTTCCAGAATTTATTGGTGTATAAATTCGCTAATCTTCACTAATTACCCTTAATTAACCGTAATTAGTGTCAAAATGATGTTATCACTCACCTTGGCCACAAATGAAATTCTCAGAACTGAAACTCCTCTGATTTGGGGCGAATACTGATGTCTAACAGCAGTTCCAACCTTGCTTTGGTGTCTTTTCTCCTTAATTTGGTGTTGCTAAGCCTAATCTTCAATTAGAGAGTGATTTGGGGTGTTTTAGATGTAGGAAGCCATTACTAAGGTCTCAAGGAGGTTTGTGGCGGCTCAAAACTGAAATGAAAGTGATAACCTAACCCTAATCAGTCCTCCTATACCTCTAAACCCGAAATTCCCCTTGGGCCTAGCTGCTAATCACCCGCTTAAGCCCAATTAAGCTGTCTTTCACCATCTGAAACTTGTTTCAGCCATATCTCCCAAACGGTGAGTCCGTTTGGCTAATGTGACCACTCTACGGAAAGAGAAACCATCATTCGAAGCCAATGGAAGTGGTTTCAGGTCAAAATTCCTTTCCAGTCAAAAGTTATGGCCAAAACAGTGCCAACTAGGGGTAAAATGGTCATTTAAAAATTGAGAAAAATCATGAACATGGGAAATGACCCCAATAGTCGTCTCCCAAAGTTACATGACCATACGACTTCGTATGTGAAAGAAATAAATATTCTACGATCCTATGGTGCGTAGAACGCGGGTCGTTACACTCTCCCCCCCTTAAGAAATTTCGCCCCCGAAATTCCTTAACCCAAAACATACAAAGGATCCCGCATGCCTAACAACCGTATACAACAATCAAATATGTAAAACAAGCAAACAAGCCTATCCTAGCATGCGGAAAAACTAAATCGAAGTCAAAATCTTACCAGACAAAGAGTTCTGGATACTTCTTCCTTATGTCCTCCTCTGTTTCCCAAGTACAATCACTCTCGTCCTCGCTCCACTGTACCTTGACTAGCTTCACCGCCTTCCTTCGAAGTTGTTTCATGTCGTACTCGACAATACGGGCCGGCTTGCGGTTCCCAACCGCCTCGGGTTCTACTTCGAAGTCCTCTAACTGATCAGGTGGAATAGTCATATCTGAGTCGTGAACGAACTTCCTTAGTTGGGAAACATGAAATACGTTATGAACTCCCGCCATCTTCTCTGGTAAGTCAATCCTATATGCCAAATTCCCGACTAGTTCAAGAACAGGGAATGGGCCAACAAATCTTGGTGCCAACTTGCCTCTCCTGCCAAATCGTATTACGCTCTTCAACGGGGAAATCTTGACAAACACCAAGTCACCAACGGAGAATTTTAAGTCTCTTCTTCTCTTATCAGCATAACTCTTCTGTCTATCTTGGGCTGCCTTCATTCGTTGCTGAATGATCTTGATCTTATCTGAAGTTTCCCTCACCACATCTGGTCCAAGCATAAACTTCTCGCCAGTCTCTATCCAACATGATGGTGAGTTGCACGGTCTTCCATACAAAGCTTCAAACGGAGCCATACCGATACTGGATTGGTAGCTATTATTATATGCAAACTCTACTAGATGCAAATGGTCATCCCATGATCCTCCAAAATCCAATATACATGCTCTCAAGAGATCTTCCAAAATACGGTTCACCCTCTCCGTCTGACCGTCGGTCTGAGGATGATATGCGGTACTGAGATGTAACTCTGACCCTAGCGCCTCTTGCAAGCTCCTCCAAAACCCACTAGTGAACAACGGGTCTCGGTCGCTCACAATGCTTTTAGGTACTCCATGAAATCTCACTACCCACTTCAAATACAATTCTGCTAACTTAGCTGCCGTTCTAGTCGATTTGACTGGTATAAACCTTGCACTTTTAGTTAGTCGATCCACAATTACCCAAATGCTATCATATCCCGATCTAGTCCTTGGTAATCCATCGATGAAATCCATCGAGACTTGCTCCCATTTCCATTCGGGAATTTCTAATGGTTGCAACAACCCACTAGGCTTCTTTTGCTCGGCTTTAACTAGCTGGCAATTCATGCATTTGGATATAAACTTCCCAACGTCTCGTTTCATCCCTTCCCAGTAGTAGGCCTGCTTCATATCTCGATACATCTTATTACCACCGGGGTGTATAGTCAGCTTCGAGTGATGACATTCTCTAAGCACTTCATCTCTCAATCCATTGACATTGGGTACAACAAGCTTTCCATCCTTTCTAAGCCATCTATCTCGATCAAGCCCATACTTGTTCATCTCCTCATCGATACCCATCTCTAACTTGGAGATGATTTCCAATAGGTTAGGATCGTCCCTCTGACTAGAGCCGATTCGTTCAATCAAAGTGGGTCTGATCGTCAAACTCGCTAACATTTCTGGATCCAATTCGCATTTTGGTCTGAAATCAAACCCCGCGATAAACTCCAGTTGCTTCCATTCAAGGAACATAGCCCCCAAGCTGGCATGTCTTCTACTCAATGCATCAGCCACCGCATTGCCCTTTCCTGGTGTGTATGCGATGTCAAAATCATAGGAAGCTAAGAACTCTAACCATCTCTGCTGACGGAGGTTTAAATCCTTCTGGGAGAACAGATACTTTAACGACTTATGATCTGTAAATAGCTCAAATCTTTCTCCCAAGAGATAGTGTCTCCACATCTTTAACGCGAACACGATTGCTGCCAATTCTAAATCATGGGTAGGGTATCTCCTCTCGTGCGGTTTCAATTGCCGACTTGCATAAGCTACAACCCTACCGCCTTGCATCAATACAGCACCCAGTCCGGTACCACAGGCGTCCGTGTATACCGTCATCTCTTCATCCCCCTTAGGAATGACTAACACTGGTGCGCTTGTCAACTTGTCCTTTAGACTTCTGAATGCATTCTCGCACCTTTCATCCCAGACAAAAGCTTGATTTTTCTTGGTCAACTGGGTCAATGATGCTGCTATCTTGGAGAAACCTTGGATAAACTTACGATAATATCCCGCTAATCCCAAGAAACTTCTTACATCTGTTGCGTTCTTGGGCGTAGGCCAATCTTGTACCGTAGCCACCTTCGCTGGGTCCACGGCAATACCATTCTCTGATACAACATGGCCCAAGAACCTCACTTCCCTCTTCCAGAAGTGACACTTAGAAAACTTTGCTTTCATTTGGTGTTTTCTCAACACCTCCATCGCTACCCTTAAATGTTCCTTGTGTTCTTCCTCTGTCCTCGAATAGACCAAAATATCATCAACGAACACAAGGACAGACTTATTCAGCTGATCTCTGAATACCCTATTCATAAGGTCCACAAAATATGCCGGGGCATTAGTCAGCCCAAATGGCATAACCAACCATTCATAAAATCCAGACGGCGTTCGAAATGCCGTTTTAGCTATACTCTCAGCTTCCACTCTAAGCTGATGAAAACCTGTCGCGAGATCCAACTGAGAAAATACTCTCGCGCCACTCAACTGATCAAACAAATCATCTATCCGCGGTAGAGGATACTTGTTCTTCCTCGTCACTTTATTCAACTCGCGGTAGTCTACACACAAACGAAGGGAACCATCCGCCTTGGTAGCAAACACGACTGGTGCTCCCCATTCAGAAACACTCCTTCTGATAAATCCCTTCTTCAAAAGATCGCTGACTTGCACCTCGAGCTCTCTCTGCTCCCTTGGTGCCATACGACGAAGTGGCATCACTATAGGTCTGGCATCTTTTACCAAATCAATACGAAACTCAATCTCTCGGTGTGGTGGAAGTCCGGTCACTTCTTCGAAAACATCCGGATACTGGCCAACCACGGGCAAACCTGACAACTCACTATGCGGAATGTCGAGGGAGTTTAGAAAACTAGCCAATACCCCCTTACTGGGTAGACCACCAAACACTATCCTCCGCCCATCATCCGCTCTAGCTGTCACCAACAAGCCCTCACAGTCTACCACCACCCCGTATCTTTGGAGCCAATCTACTCCCAAAATAATGCCAAACCCAGTAAAGCCCAAAACAAAGAAATCACAAACAAACATGCATCCATGACTCGATAGAACCACATTACGACAAATCATGCTAAGGCTAGTCGAACCACCAATCGGGTTCGTCACTACTAAAGGTCTATCGACAATCTCGGGCTCCAATCCCAACCTATCTACCAGGTCACTAGATATGAAAGAACTGGAAGCTCCGGTATCAAACAAAACTCTAACAGGAACATCATAAACAGAAAGCATACCTTGAATGACGACATTCTTTCCCTTCTCCGCCGCAGTTGGGGCATTCGACGAAGAAGGAATAGCATTAAGAGCATATGCTTTCACCATTTGCTTTTCCTTAGGGGGCTGTGGACACTTGTCCTTGTGATGTCCCATTTGGCCACAGTTGAAGCACTTCCTATCCGCTGGCTTGGCCCGACAATTACTAGCATAATGGCCCTTCTTACCACAGCTGAAGCACTCCACATCTTGCTTATTCTTTTTCTTCTGGCCATCCTTAGCCTGATTCTGCTTTCTCTTATTCTGGGAACCACCTTTGCCTCCACCACTTGCTTGTGGCTTGGCTCTTCTGCAGATGCAACCTCAGTCTTCGACTTAGGGTAGAGACTTTCTGATCTTAATGCTTTCCCCACAATCGATTCAAACGTCTCATCGATGTGGTTAATAAGTTTTTCCCCCAAGTATTGATCCAAACTAGTTATGAATTTCTCATTCTTTTTCTCGGCAGTATCAATAAGAGATAACCCATATTTTGACAAAGTGTCAAATTCAGCAATATACTCCGAGACAGCTCTGCCATTCTGCTTGAGCTCCAAGAATTTCTTAAACAACATTGACTTCTGAGCAGCTGGAATGAACTTCTCACTAAAGCGAGCCTTAAACTGCTCCCAAGTAATCTGGTCTTCGGGAGTAGCTGCCTTTATAGCATTCCACCAATTCATTGCCCGCCCTTGCAGCTGACGGGACGCTAGCTTTCTCTTCATCGCATCCTCGATACCCAAATCCTCGAAGATACGCTCGCAACTATCCAACCAATCCTGAACGTCCATAGCCGACTCCGTTCCGTGGAACGGCTTCCCACCAAGACTAGTATAGTCCTTATTCAGCTTGGCGAAGTCGACTCTTGGCGCCTGCACTATTGGACCACCACCATTTCCACCATTGGGAGCTGCCCTATGCACATCTCTAAGCATCTCTCTCATGAGGTCAGTAAACATCGTCCTCATGTCGGCAGCAATCCCATTATTGGCTCCCCTACCAGCACCTCTAGTATCTCGGCTCATCGTCAATCTGAAAAAGGAAACGATTAACGACTCCATAGTGGTGCTAGTGCAGTACGACTCCATCCTTATACTACTAATAGTATATATATATATAGCTTCTTAAAAACCAAAGTAATCACAAATACGCTCTCTCGTATACGTGTAATATCTCTCCCTGATAACTTCCCTAGGTTAACTACGCAACCTAGAGCTCTGATACCAAGTGTGACGGCCCGCCTCGCACCAGCCTGCATTTCCTCCAGAAGTGCGCTGTACACATGCCCGACTAGCACAAGACGGTCGTCATAAGAAAGGAAAGAAGGGAATGAACTAATCCAGAAACCTGTAGAATGTCTCACAGCGCATGGAATAAAATATAATAATAATATACTTGACACAAAACAGGCGAGACAGTGCATAAGCTGATAACTAAAACCAACATCAATCTCAAAGCAGCGGAAATCCAAATACAGCTTATTACAACTTTCCAAATTTACTGTCTCTAAACAAAAGAAAGCTAAAATAGAAGATACACCAACAATGCCCAAGCAGTGATCTTCAACAACACAGGGAGAATACTATATGTGTATATTACGTGGAAGCCTCCTGCTCGTCTCCGGATCATCTACCCGTGCATCACCAGCTAACCTGCCTCTAGTCTGCTCGTGAGAGCACCCAGAGTAATAAGAGGAGACATAAAACTCTGGGTCAGACATAAAGCCTGGTATGAGCGATAAACATCTAAACAGAATAATAACAGGTATACTAAGCCATACCTGAACCTGGACCTGCAACCAAAGAGTTAGTACCACATACCGTACAATACTCCAAGGTGCCATAATAAATAGTGTAAGAATACGGGGGTGGGGTGTGCATGTCATAATGATAGCAAACAAATCATCCATGGCAACCATCCTCACGTCTCTCACTCAGTGCGTAAAGCGTACGACATCTACCACTTTGGAACACTAGACAAACTGAGGCAACGACGAATCCCGACTTGTAGAAACCCTGCTGTGACCAAGCCAAACACTTGGAGTCATGACCAAACATTTCAATGACCCACTTCATTGGTCATAGCCCTTGGTTCTACCAATGCCATAATGGCCCTGAATCCGCCTTCGTACCTCCTACCATAGTGGTCCAAAGCTATAGGTGTCGATAACTCCTTAGCACGCGTCCCGCAGCAAAGCCCAATCATGAAGTGAACTCGTTGATTCCCATCTGAATCTTAAGCTCTAACTTCTCATTTGGACTTCCTTTGCATCTCGGGTTTGGTTGAATTGGAGTGGGTCTTCAGAAAAGTTGTCGTGCAGTAGCAGCTCTAAAATTCGGTTCGGTTCAGTCACCCATGCTCGGTTCGGTTCGGTCACCCATGCTCGGTTCGGTTCGGTCACCCATGCTCGGTTCGAGTCCTTCTCCTTGTCTCTTCGGGTCGGGCACTTCGCTCCGGGTCGGGTCGGGGTCCTCCTCCAGGTCGGGTCGGGTGTCCTTCTCTCCAGCGCTCCAATCCCTAGCTTATTTCTTCTTTGCTTCCGATCCGAGCCCTGCATCTCCAAGTCGATCCGATCTGGCCTCCAATCTCTCTTCCGATCCGACCCGCTCCGTTCCCTAGCTTACTCCGATCCGATCCGCTCCACCGCTCCGATCCGATCTCCTGTCCAACTCCAACTCTAAGCAATGGCCTTCCTTCCTGCCAAACTTCTTCCAATGGCAAGTCCTCATCCAGTTCGGATTCCCTTGGTCAGTTCCCTAGTCCGATCCGACCCCTTTCTCCGATCCGAACCGGTTCGGAGCCTGCACACTTCTGCAACTTCCCAGCAAGCTTTCTACGCCATTCGACGACGTTTTCGAGCAATTTAACTATTCTAATCAATCATGAAACATACCATAGAGTCATAGTAACATGTAATAGCAACCACAAACAACAAACAACAATTTAAATGAATCAAAATGGATCAAAAGTGGCCAAAACCTCACATTTTCTTATAATCCCTCCTAATCATGTTTAAGCATACGATTAGCAAAACACATCGAAATTAACCCAAATTTCTAACAGAGCCTTAAAACATTATTTTAGAATTTTAAGAATTTTTCCAGAATTTATTGGTGTATAAATTTGCTAATCTTCACTAATTACCCTTAATTAACCGTAATTAGTGTCAAAATGATGTTATCACTCACCTTGGCCACAAATGAAATTCTCAGAACTGAAACTCCTCTGATTTGGGGCGAATACTGATGTCTAACAGCAGTTCCAACCTTGCTTTGGTGCCTTTTCTCCTTAATTTGGTGTTGCTAAGCCTAATCTTCAATTAGAGAGTGATTTGGGGTGTTTTAGATGTAGGAAGCCATTACTAAGGTCTCAAGGAGGTTTGTGGCGGCTCAAAACTGAAATGAAAGTGATAACCTAACCCTAATCAGTCCTCCTATACCTCTAAACCCGAAATTCCCCTTGGGCCTAGCTGCTAATCACCCGCTTAAGCCCAATTAAGCTGTCTTTCACCATCTGAAACTTGTTTCAGCCATATCTCCCAAACGGTGAGTCCGTTTGGCTAATGTGACCACTCTACGGAAAGAGAAACCATCATTCGAAGCCAATGGAAGTGGTTTCAGGTCAAAATTCCTTTCCAGTCAAAAGTTATGGCCAAAACAGTGCCAACTAGGGTTAAAATGGTCATTTAAAAATTGAGAAAAATCATGAACATGGGAAATGACCCCAATAGTCGTCTCCCAAAGTTACATGACCATACGACTTCGTATGTGAAAGAAATAAATATTCTACGATCCTATGGTGCGTAGAACGCGGGTCGTTACATAATGACATGATCACATCACAGCTGGCATCTTTTTATATGAATATATAATATGTCTCATAAATCCAAACGTTGCTACGTGGTTTCCTGGACGCCATGACTTATTAGAATGCCATGCTTTCCCAAGCAATATACGACTTGGCCTCTGTATATTCGAATGTTTGTTTTCTATGTGAACAAAACAGGACTCGATCTTTCTCACTACGACATGGTTTCTGGAGCGACATGAACTTGAATGGAAAACGACATGAATATTTGTGGATAACGGCATGACTGAGTAATGGACACTGCGACATGGAGAGGAACGATATAAGTATTGAGCTAACGACATGAGAGGAACGGCTAACGACATGGAGAGGAACGGTATAAGTATTGAGCTAACGACATGGAGGTCTCCCTATGAACAACATGAGTACCTTCACATGAATGACATAAATAAATATTGCCCCCATCAAACAGTGGAAGACATGCTTTATGAACTGGACAATGACATGAGTTGGAATGACGTGGTATCATATGTATGAGTTGAACTATCCTACTTGCTTTAAACCAGCGTTTTACTCCACGTGCTCCTAGGACGCGTGAGGAATATGTCTTTGTATACCTTCAATTATGTAAATGAAGTAATCCACATTGTATTGACTCATGGCATGAGTGGTTTTACGACTTTCGCGGCATGAACGGTTATGCCGTTTTGAACCGTGTTGTGCTGAACAATATAAATCCATGTCGTATGAAACAACTTGAACTATGTGGGCTTTACTCACGAATTAACAGTGCGGATTGAAGTACCCACAGCATGAAATAAGCAACGACATGACTGCCTTGTGCTATGAATGATCTTCACTATATGAATGGCTTGGTTGTAAATATGGCATACGACATGAATCATGTCGCTCACATGAATTGTCGGAACGTCATGAACTGATATACACCATGTCGTCCTAACACCATGTAGCATTCACGTTTCAACTTCATATTGTCAATACGTTACGACTTGACTGGTTCACATACCGCGCCGTGAATTAGTTGCATTACGAATCATGTGACACCAACGATTTAGTTTGAGTGACTTGACTTGCCTGACATGGCTCCATGTCGTGTTAACGACTTGGTTGAATGAATACCGCTGAGATTATAACCAATCTATATTCCTTTGATGTCAACTTCTTTGAACCACGTGTTAACGAGATTAACATTTGCCCCTCGGAGCTTGTGTTTTCTTGTAGGAAATACGGGCTTCAAAATGAGCATTGTTAAAATTATCTGCACTGAGACCCAACTGTATCTCTTTGTTGCAATGACAAATCATGCTTTAATCTGCTTTCGACTTCGAATTCCATTCTTTTCTAATATCGCTAAACTTTGTTCGGTTCTTCTTCATGGAATCTTCTTAACACTCGATTTAGGCTCACAATAGTCTGTGCATTTTCATGACCTATGGTCGAAGCTCCTTATGTTGGAAAGTACCTATTTGCGATAATAGGGCTGAGAATGATTTCTCGTAGCTTGATCATTGTGTAATAGTTCAGAACTAGGTCTGACCGAATTGTAGCAAGCTCCTGAGTTCAGATTTTTGCGATTTTGTATAGCAACTTTATGCTCTACTTGTTCGTTTTTGATGTAAATGAACACTCGTAACCTGTATTTTAAAAGCTGCAAGCTTCCAATTTGAAGTAGTTGAGCCTACTGATAAATTGTAGAATTCAAATTGGCTATAGAAATTTTAGTTTGATCTCGACAACTGACATTTTGCATGATTTTGGATTTGGTATGGCACTTGATTTTGATGTACAGATCATGATTTCGATGTACGCCCTCCAACCTTGTTGAACAATATGTGCTTCAGAATCTGCAGTGTTCTTTGATATTGAATTGCTTTAAATCCGGTAAATATATATTTGTTGTGTTGAGATTTAGTCATAGATATTTATGTGCTTCGAACTTCCCCATGTCAACATGACGCCTGAGCTTTAACTCAGTGGGCACTTTGAGGCTTTAAGTTGGTGAAAGCGCCGAAATTCCAGGTTGCTTTAGAGACTGAATTCGTCAATTCCGAGTTACTCTGGTTTTTGACTTGACGATTGAGCTTATATGCTTTGCGCCATCAGGCAGAAGACTAGTTGTCCTTTTGGAAGATAGGTCACTTCTACTTAAACGGAGGAGTGTCATTTGATTGTTTGCCCTTTGACTTTGTTGCAGTAGCCTTTTGCCTTATTCTGACGAACAGTGGTGCTATACTGGCTCAGTTTCATCGGAAGGTTTCTCTTAGCATGAGTACCTTTTTAGAGAATCTGTAATAAAGGGCTTTTGCGAGCATTTGGCGGTAAATTTGTTGTCGATTGCTCGAGATGACAACGAGTTAGTCCAGTAAAAGGAGATAAATCATAAGAATCATTCAAAGATTCAAATGCGTTATCAATGTGAAGCTGTTTTTATTTAGGATTTTATGACTTGGTGGATATAGTTCACACTGATAATACATTTAATTTGCTTATTGATAACACTCGAGATTTGTCAGTCTCGGTTTTGGACTGACAATTCTAAGTATTATCTTTCGAATTATCATTGTATCAGATTCGATATTTATGGAATGTGTGCACCTGACAATTTGTCTGATGTGACTCTGAATTTGGCCTTCCTTATTTAATTACTAGCGATGCCCCAGTCAACATGAATCATGTTCTCTGCCAACCCTTTTGGGTGACCATAACCGCAGGATTTTTCGGGAAACTGAGTAGCCTTGAGCATCACTTAATAAGTTGTATGGAGTTGGCATCAAAATTTAACGCTTTGCGACATCCATTTTGAAAACCATGAATTCGAAGCTAGGTCTTTGAATTAAATGGCACTTAGAAATGAATCGCTTCTTGCATTATTTCTGCATCATCTTTTACTAGCTATTTTTTCTTCGTATTTTGGGATACTTTGTTGTACACTGTTGTCTCTTCCAATCGTGTTTGATATTATAGACCATCCCAGGCTGGACAAAACTTTGAGTCTTCTCTTCACAACTGTTTGCCTAAGTGCATGATTATTGCTCAACCTTTTTATAACTCATGTTGATACCGCTGATGGATACTAGCTTCAATTCCTAGGGAAATGATATTGCTCTATGGGACTATGCCATATCAGCGTATTCGCCTTTTAAGCATTCTTTATTATTGGGTTTGAAGCAGAGTATCATCATGTTCTTTGGGTTACATACGATTGGAGGTTTGTAGGCGAGGAAACTTTTGTGTTGAAAGACTCTTAATTTGCCTATGGCAAGGAAATTATTTTTCACGAGAGATTTCTTGTGATCTATTTCGACTGATTTTTTGACCTTCTCTTCTTAATGAGTCTTGCAACTGGTCGTTGTTACCTAGCTGAATTTCCAAGGTTGAGTTTTACCAGCACATTGGACTTCATCGACGTATCGAGTTATACCGATTTTTCCAGGTTTTCCTTGATTTAGATTCTTACATTAGAAGCTTCTAATTTGTTGACGAAATCATTTTGCTTTTACCAGCTTATTTAGAGCTTCTGAGCATGCCGATATATCCAGGAACCTGGTTTTACGCTTAAATCTTTTGAGGATGCTAATGAATAGAATAGGGACAAGATACTTCTTATCACAAAGAGATTCCTTTCTGAATACGTGCTACCTATATGCACTCAATCTTTTCCTTTTAGAGGAATTTCTTTTGTGTCCCACCCTATGCTTAAGGCAATAGATTCCTCGGTCTCTGACAAGGAAGTTGTATTGGAAAATTCCACCGGGAAGTTCCAGTTTTGAGAAAATGTTCGGATCCTTTTATACCTTTGGCTGTGATTTTCCTTTTGTAAGCGGAAGACAGTTATGTTGATTGACCAAATTGAATGTGCTCAATGAGCTCAAAGAGCTGTTGAGAATAGATTAATTTGGGAGCAGCGAGTCAATGCTAGTTTGCAGGAACATACTACTTCTCATGAGTTAGAAATTCTATTTTTTGAAAGCCAGAATAAATGGAACTTGAGAAAGAGAGAGAGAGAGAGAGAGAGAACAGGTTCTTTTAAACAAAACAACTACTAACCAAGCTATGCTCAAGCCTAACCCAATGCTGATGCAACCTTATTTAGATTTTTAAAAACTCAGTGTCATGGGACGAGGCAGTTTGCCATTTTTACAAAGTAGCTTCTTCATCACTTTGGCTGAAGCTTGGAAGTTAATTATTGACGGTCTTGAAGGTTACGTTAAGGACGCGAGTCAACCAACCGCTACTTCCCTAGTTAATCCTGAAAACTTTTGACAGTTCTATTGGTTCTTTCAGATGCAGGAAGAAGAGCTGAAGCTTTATCGATTTCTCTTTTATGCCTCATGCAGCTTTTTGCTTATAATTTCTTTTGAATGATATTGTGCGATTGTTAACCTTCGCTTCTGGACTGTATACACAACTCATTCGATGATATAGAAATGATTCTGTTCTGCTGTAATTTAGCTTGTGCATTTCCATATGTTCGATTCTTTGCTGAGTATACGTCTTTTGGTTTCTGCAGTGTCGTGATGAGCTTGTGGTATGTTTTCCAAGCATTGATTTTTCCTTAATGTGGTGGTGTTGCCCCCGTGCCACATCTCATCACAAGCTTAAAGGTTAGGCGTGTCCGACTATAATTGGAATCTCTTGGTCATGTGCTTTTGTTGTCATATTTGGGACTTCTTGGCTTGCTCATGATCCAAGGACTCCTGGTTTAATCAATCTGACTCATGCCTTTCAAAAGAGAGGAATTTTTGTTTTTATATATTCAATTATGTTTCTCGCTAATCTGGTAGTCCAAACACTTTGGAGACTAAATTTGAATATGTGCCCCCAGGGAGGTCTTGGTTTTCGTGCCTCCGAAGAGGTCTTTGTAAATCCATTATTCATTGTGACTGAATAATTCAGTCACTCGTAGAATTTGTCGGACGCCTTTGAGAAGGTCTTTGGGTCCGTCGTTAACCGAATTTGGAGGACCCGGCTTATGATTGGACACCCCCGAAGAGGTTTTTGAATCCGCCACTAACTGGATTTGGAAGACCCAGCATATGGTCGGACACCCCCTACGAGGTTTTTGATCTGTTGTTCGTTGAGTCTGAATAATTTAAACGCTTGTCGAACCTGTTGGATGCCCCCGAAGAGGTCTTTGATCCATTGTTCGGTGAGTCTGAATAATTCAAACTCTTGTCGAACCTGTCGGATGCCCCCGAAGAGGTCTTTGATCTGTTGTTCGGTGAGTCTGAATAATTCAGACGCTTTTCGAACCTGTCGGATGCCCCCGAAGAGGTCTCTAGAAACCCTGTGTTTGTATCGCTATCCGGCCATGTATTAATGGCGTCGGCGATGAACCGGGCGCCCTTCGGGGAGGTCTTTGGTTTAAAAGTGTTGCGTTGTTTCACGGGGCGGACTCTAGTCCACTTATCGGATTTTTATCGCGATTTGTTAGGACTAGGGCCCTGATCCTTGCAATTAAGAAGGTGCCCCTACGGTGAAACTTACAATTTTGTTTGTAGTCGGAGTGTCACATCATCTGATTTCTCAATTCCTGGTGCCCCTCGTCTGCGGCTTTGTACTTCACACCTTCATATTTACTATGGACGGTGTTTAAGTATTAGGCAACGGATGCTTGAACTATCCTTGTCAGGATGTGCCGTAGCGGTCACATGGTTTTATTTGGATATGTATGTGCCTCTGGTCTTCTAGAAGATGGTTGCTCCATCGGGTTCCTCCTTCCTTTCTCCTCTTTCGGTGAACTTAGCGATGAAATCGGCTGAAGCCAACCCATTTATAGGTCGTTGAGGATGGTAAGTAATGTCATATTGGCTAAGCTCAATATTCTACTTTAATAATCTTCCCGAAGCATATGGGCGGAAGAGAACTTGCTTTAGCGGCTGATCGGTAAGAACTTTGATAAAGTCGACTTGGAAGTATGGCCTTAGCTTCCCTGAGCCGATGAGCAGACAATATGCTAACTTTTCCTATTTAGGATAGTTTAGCGTTGCCTTGGTAAGCCTTTTGCTAACGTAATAAGCTGGCCATGGAACCATTTCTCGTAGAGATGCACTTTCAGTGATACTTACGACCCTCTAGTTCGATTACCGCGATACTTTCTCACTGTTTGACCCTTCACGACCCATTCCTTTCACTTTTCAAGGCAGTGTTTTACATCTTCGTATTAGTTGTGAATGATGATTTGAGTTTTGAGCAATGGGCGAATGAGTTACCCCAATCGGGATACGCTTCAATAATCACCAGGCCTTTTGGCAAATTTCTCCATGTGGTGTCGCATGCTGTTGCATCGTTCCATGAGGCAGACACTGGGTTTTTAATTTGATGCTTGTTTTAACGAGCAATCTTGGTTATGAAACCGGTGGCTTGGACCCCGCCTTTCATGTGTTACTTCCTTTGATGGATAATGCAATAGATGACGTCTAAGTAATCATGGTTTGAATGCATGGCAAGCGTTGTGGGGAAGGTTCATTTGAGTTATCTGCGACATTTATTCGATTATTAACAATTCTTTTTCAATTCATTTTAATGAATAATTATGCAAATATTAAATTGAAATGAGAACGCCTTAGTAACAAAGTGCATATCCTGTTACAACCCATCCTTTATACCATAGGAGGGTTATAATTATAAGGGAATATATATGTTTTCCCATGGGATACAAGGAATGCATTATACAGAGAAATGTCGCAATTGGTCACCAGAGCAGACTTTTAGAATCTAAACTCCACCAACAGTCTTTAAAGTGTAGGTCTTTAAAGTTGCTTTTATCTCTATGAGAATTGCCGAATCCGCAGGGCTATTCTCCCGAGTATCCGAGCGACCTTTAACTCTCTTCCCAGTTCGCTTAGCTAAGCACGAACTATTTGCCATGGTAGCGAGCTTTAGTGTTGCTACAGTCCCTGGTCGAGTCTTGCTTCCTTGACCTGGTCGGTTGACGAAAGCGCTTTAGCGTCCTTTGATTTGGTAGCCATAGTGACGCTGCTCCCTTTAAGTAGAGAGGAAGATATGTGCATCCCACCTCAAGCATTGCCTTAGGTGCATTCATTCGCCACTCATAACTGAATAGGAAGTAGTTAGGATCTACAAGGTCGTTATGCTGAGGTAGAGTAGGAGTAGTGAGCTTCTTTGGACATTTTGTTTTAAGGACCCTTTCGGTGAATGAGATTCTTTTAGGAGAGAAGTCCTATTTCTTTTTATTGCCACCGCATGCTTGATTTTCCTTCATGATCTGTTCGTTCATGTCAGTGATATACTCTTTAGTGTTGTGCAGTCCTGCAGGTCCAATTTTCAATTTCTTTAATGGAACATTGCCTTGGCAATACGTCGCGGTTCAGGAATCGAGGAATTGCCCCTTGTGTGGGATTAGCAACATTTTGAGCATTTCGATCGGAATGATTTCTAGCATGTGGATTGGTGTCTTTGACGTTGGCTCCCTCTTTGTCGTTCGTCCAACTTCTGATACCATCCCTATCATTGTGCTGATTTTGATTAGGAGCTATTGAATCCATATTTTCTTCAAAGTTGACATGAATCTTATGGAGGAAGAGCGGGATTGGCTTGGGAATTTAGAGAAACATTCATTTCGTTCATAAGAGGCTGATTACCAATCGTTAGAGCTTTTAATTGAAGTTTCTGTTTGAAATGAGATAGATTTGGATGTCATTGAGCTGCTTAGTGCATGGAGATGGCGACCTTTCAACTTGCACAATCGAAGGCTGCTAGCGATGATGATGCAGGATGGAGAGAATAATTAGTTAAGGTGAACCCCATTCATCTTCGAACCAGATTTGAATCATGATATCATATGCTTGACCATATCGTTCGTACAACGATATGAATGTCTTCTCTTAACGACTTGCTTCATCAATAACAACGAATTGAGTGTCTAGTGACGGCATGAAGGAACTTATCGGCACGGAATAAGAGCCATCTAGAGATTTGTGGCATAACCAAAGTATTAAGGATATCCATATCGTTCTATATTTGCCTAAGGTGGCCACTGGATTGGCGAAATGATTCAAAGGATCTTATAGTTGTTGACAACTACTCAGTATTCACGTCAACGTACGGCCTTCGACATGAATATGTTATGGCTATCAATGCTTACCCCCTTCGCTGATGTGTCACTGTTAAGTCACGACATGGTGAGTTTTACGTGTCCAGATGGATATAGCTGCAAACCCAATTTTTTTACACCTGGTGTGAATGACTTGTCAAGTATATTGTACACAACAATCTACGGAAGGACATCACGGTCTTCATTTCATTCATGGTCTGTTTATACAATCATCGCGCCACATCTTGAGCCATGTGAGACCCACGACTTAATGCATGTCATTTGAACAACATGCCTTATAATGCAAATGCGACATGACTAGATGAGGGTGGTGAACGGCATGAATTGCGTTTGCAATGATCCCCCTGAGTCATACTTAACCTAAGGGATAATCTGTCTCTCACTAACATGGCATTCTCCTGATCCAAGCATACATTTTCATTCTGAATAAGTATTTTGATATCGTTGGAAGTATTGCTAGTTGCTTGTGTTGGATTCACGGCTTGACATGTTGAAGGCATCCATAACTTGCTCTCTTCATTTACATGACTTGCCACCTAGTTGCTTTCCAAGTGACTCCCATCTTAGAACACAAGTCTTGTTTCTTATATCTTCCATTAGCTAGTTCTACATGTATACTAACATAATGGACGTCCCGGAATAATCCTTATTACTCACACGGCATGACTTTTCCTCCTTTGTATTAAAACAATACGAGATGATTAAGGATCGACATAAGTTTTAACGTCATGGCCTATTAGCATATATGCTCCATTTCTTATTCATGTTGATTCTTCATGTTGCCAATAAATGGACGTGACATCTCCAGTTAATTCTGCTCCAACGTTGTTGCTAACAGCATAAACCATCTCGTAAGAGCTGAGCGGCTTGCCTCCTCACATCTTTAAGTCAGAACGTTATGGCTGTGTATCCATTGATTAACGGTGTGGTTTGCATGGCTTTGAGGACATGTAATACTTCATAAACGATATGAACATTCTGACGGCATGCTTCCCAGTTCGACAACATGGCTTGGTCTTGCGATATGGAGCAAAGCCTGAACGCCATGAAGTTTACTACATGAACATGGGCACAACGACATGAGCTTCTGTATATATATCTCATGACTTGAAAATATGCCTTGAACAGTTTCAATGGTACGGCATGGATCATTTGTGGCCTGGTCATGAAATGAATGATATGAACGGGATCAACAAACTGATGTGCTCCGATTTATCATTATTTCGGAGAAGGAGGTGGCTTAGGACTTCAATTCTAAGGTGTTCAACTTCGTGAGAGGAGGTAGGAGATGCGAACGCGGCCCCACGGTGGGCGCCAAATGTTTACTCCAAATTTGGGATCAAACACCAAAGGTCTAAAAGCTACACTTCACCTATTCGGTAAGAATATGGAACCGCGAAATCGCAAGATAAACGAATAAAATCAAGTAAGAACACAAAGGAATTTTTATAGTGGTTCGATTCTCTATGAATCTACATCCACTTTCAATCCATTCTCATTATGATATTCGAGCTTACAACATATGAATTTTCCCTCATTACAATCATTTCTCTCTTTTAAACTTCCTTATGATCTAATTACACTTGAATTTGGTGAAGAAAATGAAGAGATCTTTTAGCTTTGTGATGAATCTTCAACCACTTGTGTGCTTTGATCATTTTCCATGATCTTCATAGATTTCTTAGTGGATTAACAAACGACTTAAACTTAGGGGAGAGCTCGAGAAGATTTGAGATCGTTTGAATGGTGTTTAAGAGATTTATCTTGTAGCTTGAATTAGATTGGAGATTCTTAGATTCAATCTGTGACGGCTCGCCCCGCACCAGCCTGCATTTCCTCCGAAGGTGCGCTGTACACATGCCCGACTAGCACGGAACGGTCACCAAAGAAAGGAAAGAAGAGAATGAACTAACAAGGAACCTGTAGAATGTCTCACAGCGCATGGAACAAAATATAATAATAACATAATCTTGACATAAAACAGGCGAGACAGTGCATAAGCTGGAAACTAAACCAACATAGCAGCGGAAATCCAAATACATCTTATTACAACTTCCCAAATTACTGTCCCTAAAACAATAGAAAGCTAAAGTAGAAGATGCACTACTAATTCCCAAGCAGTGATCTTCAACAACACAGGGAGAATACTATATGTGTCATACGTGGAAGCCTCCTGCTCGTCTCCGGATCAGCTACTCGTGCATACCCTGCTAACCTGTCACTAGTCTGCTCGTGAGAGCACCCAGAGTAATAAGAAGAGACATAAAACTCTGGGTCAGACAAAAAGTCTGGTATGAGCAATAAGCAGCTAAACAGAATAACAACAGGTATACTAAACCATACCTGAACCTGGACCTGCAACCAAAGAGTTAGCATTACATACCGTACAATACTCTAAGGTGCCATTGAACAGATGGTGTAAAGATAACGGGGGTGGGGGTGTGCATGTCATAATGATGGCAAACAAATCAATCATAGCAACCATCCTCACATCTCTCACTCAGTGCATAAAGCATACGATGTCCACCACTGTTAATCACTAGACCCATCGAAGAAGTGACGGAGTTCGACTTGTACAACTACTGCTACTACCAGGCTTACCACGTGGAGTCATGACCAAATCTTTAGAAATGACCCCACTTCATTGGTCTATAGCTCTTTAGTCGTACCTAGGCCACTGTGGCCCTAAATCCATTCACATACTACCTACACATAGTGATTCAAAGTTACAGACATCAACAACCCCTTAGCACACGTCCCGTAGCAAATCCCAATTATGAAGCCCACTCATTGGTTCCCAACTGGATCCTGAGTCAAAGTTCCTCATTTGGACTTCCTTTGCATCTCGGTTTTTGGTCAAATTGGAGTTGGTCTTCAAAAGAGTCGTCATGATGAAGTAAAAGTATATATTTGGTTCGGTTCGGTGGTCCCGATCCGGTTCGGTTCGGTGGTCCCGATCCGGTTCGGTTCGGTGGCTCTGAATCATGCCTTGATTCACTCCTCCTCGGTTCGTTCCTCCAGCCCTGGTTCAGTTCGGATGTCCTATGCCTGGTTCGATGGTTGCTCCCTCCTTTATGTCCCGATCCGATCCAGTGCTTTTCTCCAATTCCAGCCCCAAGCTTGGTCCTCCGATCTTATCCTGCTCCCTGGCTTTAGCCCGATCCGATCCCCACGCCCTTGCTTCCGATCCGATCCCCTGTTTGTCCTTCCGATCCGATCTCCTGCCCAACTCCAATTCTAAGCAAATGGCCTTCCTTCTCTCCAAGCCCCTTATGCTAAGTTCCAATCCGAATCGAGTCCACTTGTCCGTTTCTCCTATCCGATCCGAGCCCAATTATCCGATCCGATCCGGTTCGAAACCCTGCATATTTCCTGCGACTTTCCAGCGACTGTTTTACGCCATACGACGGCGTTTTCGACCAATCTAACAGTTCTAATCAATCACAAAACATATCATACAGTCATAGCAACATAGAGAATCAACCCTAAACCTCAAAACAACAACCATAGCATGTAAAATGGATCAAACATAGCATAAAACCCCAATTTTCCCCCTTAAGCATGTTTAGGCAAAACTAATGATATGTTTAGAAAAACTTAATCAAATTAAACCAAATTTCTAACAGAGGTCTAAAACATCATTTAAGAATTTATAAATATTTTTCCCGAATTTATTAGTGTATAAATTCGTTAATTATCACTAATCACCCTAATTAACTGTAATTAGTGTCAAAACAACGCTAATCACTCACCTTGGCAACAGATAAAATTTTCAGAACTGAAACCTCGCTGATTTGGGCGAATACTGATGTCTAACAGCAGCTCTAATACTATTTGGTGAAGATCTTCTTTGATTTGGTGTTGATTAAGCCAAAACTTGATTAGAAAGTGATTTGGGTGTTGGAGGCCATTGGTAGGGTTCTAAGAATGAAAGTGGCGGCTGAAAAATGAAAATAAGATTATTCTCTAACTGATTTCAGCCTCCTCATAACCCTAATCCCGAAATTCCCATTGGGCCTAGCTGTTAATCACCCGGTTAAGCCCAATTAAGCTGTTTTTCGCTATTTGAAACCTGTTTCAGCGATATCTCCCAAACGGTGAGTCCGTTTGGCTAGTGTGACCACTCTACGGAATTGTAAACCATCATCCGGAGCCAATGGAAGTGGTTTCAGGTCAAAATTCCTTCGCAGTCAATAGTTATGGCCAAAACAGTTTCGGCTAGGGGCAAAACGATCATTTAAAAATCGGCAAAAATCATGAACATGGGAAATGACCCCAATAGTCGTCTCCCAAAGTTACATGACCATACGACTTCGTATGTGAAAGAAATAAATATTCTACGATCCTTCGATGCGTAGAATGCGGGTCATTACACTCTCCCCCCTTAAGAAATTTCGTCCCCGAAATTCCTTAACCCAAAACATACAAAGGATCCCGCAAGCCTACCAACCATATACAACAATCAATCATGCAAAACAAACAAAACAAGCCTATCCTAGCATGCAGAAGGACTAAATCGAAGTTAAAATCTTACCAGGCGAAGAGTTCTGGATACGTCTTCCTAATGCTCTCCTCTGTCCCCCAAGTATAGTCATTCTCATTCTCGCCCCACTGGACTTTGACTAGATTCACCGCTTTCCTTCGAAGTTGCTTCATATCGTTCCCAACAATACACATAGGCTTGCGGTTCCCAACCGCCTGGGGTTCAACTTCGATATCTTCTCTGGTAATTCAACTTTGTATGCCAAATTCCCAATTTGCTCAAGAACTGGGAATGGACCAACAAATCTTGGTGCTAACTTGCCTCTCCTGCCAAATCGTATCACGCTCTTCAACGGAGAAATCTTGACAAACACCAAGCCGCTAAGGGAGAACTTTAATTCTCTTCTCCTCTTATCAGCGTAACTCTTCTGCCTATCCTGGGCAGCCTTCATTCGTTGTTGGGTAACTTTAATCTTAGCTGAAGTTTCTATTATCACATCGGGTCCAAGCACAAACTTCTCACCAGTTTCTACCCAACATGACGGTGAGTTGCACGGTCTTCCGTACAAAGTTTCAAATGGAGCCATACCAATACTGGATTGATAGCTATTATTATATGCAAACTCTACTAGATGAAAATGGTCATCCCATGATCCACCGAAATCAATTATGTAGGCTCTTAAAAGATCTTCTAACACTCGATTCACCCTCTCTGTCTGTCCGTGGGTTTGAGGATGATACGCAGTACTGAGATGTAGTTATGATCCTAACGCCTCTTGTCAGCTCTTCCAAATTCCACTAGTGAACAATGGATCTCGGTCACTCACAATGCCTTTGGGTATTCCATGAAATCTCACTACCCACTTTATATACAATTCCGCCAACTTAGATGTCGTCCTGTTTGACTTGACGGGTATAAATCTTGCACTTTTGGTCAATCGGTCCACAATCACCCAAATGCTATCATGGCTCGATCTAGTCCTTGGTAACCCATCAACGAAATCCATTGACACTTGTTCCCATTTCCATTCTGGGATTTCTAATGGTTGCAACAAACCACTAGGCTTCTTTTGCTCAGCTTTAACTAGCTGGCAATTCATGCATTTGGATATAAATTTCCCAACATCTCTTTTCATCCCTTCCCAGTAGTAGGTCTGCTTCATGTCTCGGTACATCTTGTTACCACCGGGGTGTATAGTCAGTTTTGAGTGATGACATTCTCTAAGCACTTCTTCTCTCAATCCACTGACATTGGGTACAACTAGTCTTCCATTCTTTCTAAGCCATCCATCTCGATCAAGCACATACTTGTTCATCTCTTCGTCGATTCCCATCTCTAACTTTGAGATGATTTTCAATAGGTTAGGATCGCTCCTCTGACTGGAACCAATCCGCTCAATCAAGGTGGATCTGATCGTCAAACTTGCTAACATTTCTAGATCCAATTCCCACTTTGGTCTGAAATCATACCCAGCGATGTACTCCAATTGCTTCCATTCTAGAAACATAGCCCCTAAACTGGCATGTTTTCTACTCAATGCATCAGCCGCCGCATTGCCCTTTCCTGGTGTATATGCGATGTCAAAATCATTGGAAGCCAAAAATTCTAACCATCTTTGCTGTCAGAGGTTTAGATCCTTTTGAGAGAAAAGATACTTTAACGATTTATGATCAGTAAACAACTCGAATTTTTCTCCCAAGAGATAATGTCTCCACATCTTCAGTGCAAACACGATCGCTGCCAATTCCAAATCATGGGTAGGGTATCTTCTCTCGTGCGGTTTCAATTGCCGTCTTGCATAAGCTACAACCCTACCTCCTTGCATCAATACAACACCTAGCCCTGTGCCACATGCATTCGTATATACCGTCATCTCTTCATTCCCCTTAGGAATGACTAACACTGGTGCACATGTCAACTTGTCCTTTAGACTCTTGAATGCATTCTCACACTTTTCGTCCCAGACAAAAGCTTGATTCTTCTTGGTCAACTGAGTCAACGGTGCTGCTATCTTGGAGAAGTCTTGGATAAACTTACGATAATATCCAGCTAACCCCAAGAAACTTCTTATGTCCGTTACATTCTTGGGCATAGACCAATCTTGTACCGTAGCCACCTTCGCAGGATCCACGGCAATACCATTCTATGAAACAACATGGCCCAAGAATCTCACTTCCCTCCTCCAGAAGTGACACTTAGAAAACTTTGCTTTCAACTGGTGTTTTCTCAACACCTCCATCACTATTCTTAAATGTTCCTTGTGTTCTTCCTCTGTCCTCGAATAGACGAAAATGTCATCCACGAACACAAGGACAAACTTATTCAACTGATCTCTGAATACCCTATTCATAAGATCCACAAAATATGCTGCGGCATTGGTAAGCCCGAATGGCATGACCAACCACTCATAAAACCCAGACGGCGTCCGAAATGCCGTTTTAGCTATACTCTCAGCTTCCACTCTAAGCTGATGAAAACCTGTTGCGAGATCCAACTGAGAGAATACTCTCGCGCCACTCAACTGATTAAACAAATCATCTATCCGTGGTAGAGGAAACTTATTCTTCCTCGTCACTTTATTCAACTCGTGGTAGTCTACAAACAAACGAAGGGAACCATCCGCCTTGGTAGCAAACACAACTGGTGCTCCCCATTCAAAACACTCCTTCTGATAAATACCTTCTTCAAAAGATCTCTGACTTGCACCCTGAGCTCTTGCTGCTCCCTTGGTGCCATACGACAAAGTGGCATCACTATAGGTCTGGCATCTTTCACTAAATCAATACGGAACTCAATCTCTCGGTGTGGTGGAAGCCCGGTCACTTCCTCGAAGACAACCGGATACTGGCCAACCACGGGCAAACCTGACAACTCACTATGCGGAATGTCGAGGGAATTCAGAAAACTAGCCATTACCCCATCACCGGGCAGACCACCAAACACTACCCTCTGCCCATCATCCGCTCTAGCTGTCACCAAAAAGCCATCACAGTCTACCACCACCCCGTATCTTTGGAGCCAATCGACTCCCAAAATAATGCCAAACCCAGTAAAGCCCAAAACAAAGCAATCACAAACAAACATGCATCCATGACTCGATAAGACCACATTACGACAGATCATGCTAAGGTTAGTCGAACCACCAATCGGGTTCGTCACCACTAAAGGTCTATCGACAATCTCGGGCTCCAATCCCAACCTATCTACCAGGTCACTAGTTATGAAAGAACTGGAAACCCCAGTATCAAACAAAACTCTAATAGGAACATCATAAACAGAAAGCATACCTTGAATAACGACATTCTTTCCCTTCCCCGCCGCAGTTGGGGCATTCGACGAAGAAGGAACAGCACTAAGGGCATATGCTTTCACCATCTTCTTTTCTTTAGGGGGTTGCGAACACTTATCCTTGTGATGTCCGACTTGGCCACAGTTGAAGCACTTCCTATCCGCTGGCTTGGCCCGACAATTACTAGCATAATGGCCCTTCTTACCACAGCTAAAGCACTCAACCTCTTTCTTATTCTTTTTCTGGCCATCCTTATTCTGGTTCTGCTTCCTCTTATTCTGAGAACCACTCTTGCCTCCACCACTTTCTTGCGACTTTGGCTCCTCTACAGATGCAACCTCAGTCTTCGACTTAGGGTAATGACTCTCCGACCTCAATGCTTTCCCCACAATCGACTCAAACGTCTCATCGATGTGGTTGATAAGCCTTTCCCCCGAGTAATGATCCAAGCCAGTTATGAACTTCTCGTTCTTCTTCTCGGCAGTATCAATGAGAGATAACCCATATTTCGACAAAGTGTCGAATTCGGCAATATACTCCGAGACAGCTCTGCCATTCTGCTTGAGTTCCAAGAACTTCTTAAACAACACTGACTTCTGAGCAGCTGGAATGAACTAATCGCTAAAGCGAGCCTTAAACCGCTTCCAGGTAATCTGATCCTCGGGAGTAGATGCCTTTATAGCATTCCACCAATTCATTGCCCGTCCTTGCAGCTGACGGGATGCTATCCATCTCTTCATCGCATCCTCGATACCCAAATCTTCGAAGATACACTCGCAGTTATCCAACCAATCCTGAACATCCGTGGCCGACTCTGTTCCGTGGAACGGCTTCCCACCAAGACTAGTATAATCCTTGTTCAGCTTGGCGAAATCGGCCCTAGGCGCCTGCACTATTGGACCACCACCATTTCCACCATTGGGAGCTGCCCTCTGCACATCCCTAAGCATTTCCCTCATGAGGTCAGTAAACATCGTCCTCATGTCAGCAGCATTCCCATTATTGGCTCCTCTACCAGCACCTCTTGCGTATCGGCTCATCGTTCAATCTGTAAAGAGAAAACGATTAACCATCTCCATAGTGGTGCTAGTGCAGTGCGACTTCATCCTTAGCTATACTAATAGTATATATATATAGCTTTTAAAAATCAAAATAATCACAAATACGCGCTCTCATATACGTATACTATCTCTCCCTGATGACTTCCCTAGGTTAACTACGCAACCTAGAGCTTTGATACCAAATGTGACGGCCTGCCCCGCACCAGCCTGCATTTACTCCGAAGGTGCGCTGTACACATGCCCGACTAGCATGGAACGGTCGCCAAAGAAAGGAAAAAAGAGAATGAACTAACAAGGAACCTGTAGAATGTCTCACAGCGCATGGAACAAAATATAATAATAACATAATCTTGACATAAAACAGGCGAGACAATGCATAAGCTGAAAACTAAACCAACATAGCAGCGGAAATCCAAATACAGCTTATTACAACTTCCCAAATTATTGTCCCTAAAACAAAAGAAAGCTAAAGTAGAAGATGCACTACTAATTCCCAAGCAGTGATCTTCAACAACAGAGGGAGAATACTATATGTATCATACGTGGAAGCCTCCTGCTCGTCTCCGGATCAGCTACTCGTGCATACCCAGCTAACCTGTCACTAGTCTGCTCGTGAGAGCACCCAGAGTAATAAGAAGAGACATAAAACTCTGGGTCAGACAAAAAGTCTGGTATGAGCAATAAGCAGCTAAACAGAATAACAACAGGTATACTAAACCATACCTGAACCTGGACCTGCAACCAAAGAGTTAGCACTACATACCGTACAATACTCTAAGGTGCCATTGAACAGATGGTGTAAAGATAACGGGGGTGGGGGTGTGCATGTCATAATGATGGCAAACAAATCAATCATAGCAACCGTCCTCACATCTCTCACTTAGTGCGTAAAGCATACGATGTCCACCACTGTCAATCACTAGACCCATCAAAGAAGTGACAGAGTTCGACTTGTACAACTACTGCTACTACCAAGCTTACCACGTGGAGTCATGACCAAATCTTTACAAATGACCCCACTTCATTGGTCTATAGCTCTTTAGTCGTACCTAGGCCACTGTGGCCCTGAATCCATTCACGTACTCCCTACACATAGTGATTCAAAGTTACAGACATCGACAACCCCTTAGCACACGTCCCGCAGCAAAGCCCAATCATGAAGCCCACTCATTGGTTCCCAACTAGATCCTGAGTCAAAGCTCCTCATTTGGACTTCCTTTGCATCTCGGGTTTTGGTCGAATTGGAGTTGGTCTTCAAAAGAGTCGTCAGATGAAGTAAAAGTATATATTTGGTTCGGTTCGGTGGTCCCGATCCGGTTCGGTTCGATGGCTCTGACTCATGCCTTGATTCACTCCTCCTCGGTTCGGTCCTCCAGCCCTGGTTCGGTTCGGATGTCCTATGCCTGGTTCGGTGGTTGCTCCCTCCTAGATGTCCCGATCCGATCCGGTGCTTTTCTCCAATTCCATCCCCAAGCTTGGTCCTCCGATCCGATCCCGATCCCTGGCTATAGGCTAATCTGATCCTGACGCCCTTGCTTTCGATCCGATCCCCTGTTGGTCCTTCCGATCCGATCCCCTGCCCAACTCCAATTCTAAGAAAATGGCCTTCCTTCTTGCCAAGCCCCTTATGCTAAGTTCCAATCCGAATCGAGTCCACTTGTCCGGTTCTCCTATCCGATCCGAGCCCAATTATCCGATCCGATCTGGTTCGAAACCCTTCATATTTCCTGCGAGATTCCAGCGACTATTTTACGCCATACGACGGCGTTTTCGACCAGTCTAATAGTTCTAATCAATCACAAAACATATCATACAGTCATAGCAACATAGAAAATTAACCCTAAACCTCAAAACAACAACCATAGCATGTAAAATGGATCAAACATAGCCTAAAACCCCAATTTCCCCCGTTAAGCATGTTTAGGCAAAACTAATGATAAGTTTAGCAAAACTTAATAAAATTAAACCAAATTTCTAAAAGAGGTCTAAAACATCATTTAAGAATTATAAATATTTTTCCAGAATTTATTAGTGTATAATTTCGCTAATTATCACTAATCACCCTAATTAACTGTAATTAGTGTCAAAACAATGCTAATCACTCACCTTGGCCACAAATAAAATTTTCAGAACTCAAACCTCGCTGATTTGGGCGAATACTGATGTCTAACAGCAGCTCTAATACTGATTTGGTGAAGATCTTCTTTGATTTGGTGTTGATTAAGCCAAAACTTGATTAGAAAGTGATTAGAAGTTGATTTGGGTGTTGGAGGCCATTGCTAAGGTTCAAAGAATGAAAGTGGCGGCTGAAAAATGAAAATAAGATCGTTCTCTAACTGATTTCAGCCTCCTCATAACCCTAATCCCGAAATTCCCCATTGCGCCTAGCTGTTAATCACCCGGTTAAGCCCAATTAAGCTGTTTTTCGCTATCTGAAACCTGTTTCAGCCATATCTCCCTAACGGTGAGTCCGTTTGGCTAATGTGACCACTCTACGGAATTGTAAACCATCATCCGAAGCCAATGGAAGTGGTTTGAGGTCAAAATTCCTTCCCAGTCAATAGTTATGGCCAAAACAATATCGGCTAGGGGCAAAACGGTCATTTAAAAATCGGCAAAAATCATGAACATGCGAAATGACCCCAATAGTCGTCTCCCAAAGTTACATGACTATACGACTTCGTATGTGAAAGAAATAAATATTCTACGATCCTTCGATGCGTAGAATGCGGGTCGTTACACAATCGGAGAGAATTCTAATCATCCTTCACTTGAATTTCATCTTCCTAAAGTTAGAAATGAGTTGATGAATCCATAGAAGCCATTAGAGAAGTTGTAAGTGAGGTTCAATTTGGTAGAGTCTCCTTGTAAAAATGAATTTTTGGTCCCCTTTCAAGTGTGAGGTATGGGGGTATTTATAGTTGTCTTCAAGGGGTAGTGGCAAAGTGGTAAATATGGGTGTATGGTTGGATAAAGGCGCTTTACAGCTGTTATGGCGCATAATGTTATTTGTGGGCACGACATGGTTAATACTTGCAATTTGAGTGCTCATGCGGAATGCTTTTGATAACGTCATGGCTTATATAACGACATGATGACTTCGCCGCATGAGCACGTCTTTAGAACGCTATAACTTATTATTTAATGACATGATCACATCACAGCTGGCATCTTTTTATATGAATATATAATATGTCTCATAAATCCAAACGTTGCTACGTGGTTTCCTGGACGCCATGACTTATTAGAACGCCATGCTTTCCCAAGCAATATACGACTTGGCCTCTGTATATTCGAATGTCTGTTTTCTATGTGAACAAAACAGGACCCGATCTTTCTCACTACGACATGGTTTCTGGAGCGACATGAACTTGAATGGGAAACGTCGTGAATATTTGTGGATAACGGCATGACTGAGTAATGGACACTTCGACATGGAGAGGAACGATATAAGTATTGAGCTAACGACATGAGAGGAACGACTAACGACATGGAGAGGAACGATATAAGAATTGAGCTAACGACATGGATGTATCCCTATGAACAACATGAGTACCTTCACATGAATGACATAAATAAATATTGTCCCCATCAAACAGTGGAAGACATGCTTTATGAACTGGACAATGACATGAGTTGGAATGACGTGGTATCATATGTATGAGTTGAACTGTCCTACTTGCTTTAAAACAGCTTTTTACTCCACGTGCTCCTAGGATGCGTGAGGAATATGTCTTGTATTCCTTCAATTATGCAAATGAAGTAATCCACATTGTATTGACTCACGGCATGAGTGGTTTTACGACTTTCGCTGCATGAATGGTTATACCGTTTTGAACCGTGTTGTGCTGAACAATATAAATCCATGTCGTATGAAACAACTTGAACTATGCAGGCTTTACTCACGAATTAACAGTGCGGATTGAAGTACCCACAGCATGAAATAAGCAATGACATGACAGCCTTGCGCTATGAATGATCTTCACTATATGAATGGCTTGGTTGTAAATACGGCATACGACATGAATCATGTCGCTCACATGAATTGCCGGAACGTCATGAACTGATATACACCATGTCGTCCTAACACCATGTCACATTCACGTTTCAACTTCATATTGTCAATACATTACGACTTGACTGGTTCACATACCGCGCCGTGAATTAGTTGCAGTACGAATCATGTCGCACCAACGACTTAGTTTGAACGACTTGACTTGCCTGACATGGCTCCATGTCGTGTTAACGACTTGGTTGATGAATACCGCTGAGATTATAACCAATCTATAATCCTTTGATGTCAACTTCTTTGAACCACGTGTTAACGGGGTTAACACACCTCAAATTCTACACGCCAGTTCCATTCGAGCAACAAAACCCAAATACGAACTCAGCTTCACGAATCAATGCCTACTTTTTTCCAAAATTGGAACCCTAGCTTGACTGTCATGACCGACCACTCATTTCGCTTGACTGTATCGAATATATTGTCACCTTATAGTTGGTAAACCAACATAACCATTCCCGGGAGATACAGAATTGAAATAAGTAAAAAATATGAATATTCTCTAGATGGTGACAATATACCCTACTTGGGTGCGACCCACTTAGCCATGCTGCCTGCCCGATTTCTGTCATTTCCCAGTTGATGAGGCTGGAGGTCATAACGTATCATTGAACAGATTACTCATTCATTCACTTTTAATGCCGCATCGTCATACCCGTCAAATCACAAATTGATTTCCCCAAAAATACCACGGGTATAAGCTAAGATAAACGAATTCCTCCGCCACCAACGTAAATATGTTTGAATCGATCAACTTACGCGATCTACCAGATATACTCTGTCGGACATTCGTCCGTTCAAGTTGTCCTGGGACTGGACAAACCGAAGGCACTATTCAGTACATCCATCTTAGGCAATCTCTACCTTAGATTTATACAATAGCCTTTGCACTTTACTCCGTCTTCAATATATTCAGCATACTTGGTTTTCAATGCTTATGCCAATACGGAGTGGTTCTTCAGATAATAATCCAACCGGTCTCTCCATATTAACAACGTAAAAATGGTCAGAAACTTTGATAGTCGGTGATTTAACTATACGTATATATATATTCATATTTCCTTATTTTCAATTGGAATTTCTATTGATCAATCATCATCCTCATCACACGTAGATATATATATATATATATATATATTCATATTTCCGTATTTTCTATATTCAGAAATTATATATTATGAACATTGGAAAACATTCCCATTGCTTATTTTCTATTACTAGAAAATATTTATGATTCTTATTTGGAAAAAAAATTCAAAACTCCTTCATCTGATTTAAGCTGATGTTTAAATAAACATCGCTATGCCAACACAAACCATTACGCTCATTAACTAAATTCACTTAACCTACCTTTACTATCAAACCTTAGCCATTCCTTAGTTAAGAAGGAAGTCAATCAAGTTGGGATATAATTACCTCTCAGACCTTAACTGAACAACGTTTTAACTTCGGAATAGACAAAGTTTATCTTTTAAACCTTTAACAAACTTCCTTACGTAACTCTCGGATTCTATTTACGTATCTACTTCTTTATTGAAAACATTGATTATAACTATAGCGTTATAATCCCTACGATCGAAATATTTAACTTCGAATATAACTTTTATTCTTTAATTTGAATAAATAAATAAACACCTAATTTATAAATAAATATATCTTGATTTAAAAACCGGAAAGTATAAATACTTTCCCGAATTCGATATAATCGAATTCGACGATTAACTCTCTTTGAATAACTTATATCCAATCAACTCTCTCTTCGAATAATTAATACTCGATAACTCTTTCTTTCGAATAAACTATATTCGATTACTCCTTCTTTCCAATAAACTATATTCGATTAACTCACTTCGAATAACTTATATTCGATTTCTCCTTTCGAATAAACTAATATTCGATAACTCCTTTCGAATAAACTAATATCCGATAACTCCTTTCCAATTAACTCTAATCAATTAACCCTAACTCTAATCGATTAACTATAATTCGATTAACTCTATTCAATTAACACTATTCGATTTACTCTATTCAATTAACTCTATTTGATTAACTCTATTTGATTAACTCTATTGGATTAACTCTAATTGATTAACTCTATTTAATTAACTCTATTCAATTAACTCTATTTGATTAACTCATTTCAAATAAACTATATTCGATTAACTCCTTTAACTTTATTCGAATAAACTATATTCAATTAACTCCTTTAACTCTATTCGAATAAACTATATTCGATTAACTCTTTTAACTCTATTCGAATAAACTATATTCGATTAACTTTTTTAACTCATTTTGATTAACACATTTTGATTAACCCCTTTTTATTAACTCTACTTCTATATTCAGTTTCAAATATCGATGTTTAAATCGATTCTTACTTCTCTATATAAGTCCTGACTTATATATTCTATTTATCCAATGAAAAATATTTTATTTTATTTATAAAATATTATTTATAAATTAATCTTCTCAATCTGTCAATTAGAACAAATTCTATTTAAAATCTTTGCTTTAAATCCATATCATGTTATAGACGTGTGCGAAGCACGGGTCTAAACTTTCCTGATGTAAAATTCTATTCATTTGCCAAATATTTCCTTATATGACATCCTTTTCATTTCCCAATAAATTCCTTTTATAACTCTATTTATTTTCTAAATAAATATTTCCTTTTTATAACTCTATTTATTTTCTAAATAAATATTTCCTTTTTAAATCTACTTATTTCACAAATATTTCCTTATATGTTTGTTTTACAAATATTTTCTTTTATGCTTGTTTTACAAATATTTTCTTTTATAATTCTATTTGATTTTATAATTATTCCTTTTATAAAATCCATTTTCCTATTATAAATAAAATCCATTGATTTTATATAAATAATTTATTTTCAAAAATATACTTTGAAAATTCCCTTTTTACATCCCAGTATTTCTTACGGTATTTAAAATACCAAATAACAGTGATAGATATCTTTCAAACACACGTAATCCACAACAGATTGTATATCACATTATATATTACAATATATGAAGAGAACAACATTATAAATATTGAGGAATCCAATTGGATCCCTCCAACCTGTTTCCCTGCATTACAGATGTTAAACAATAAAATTAACATCAATTTCATCTCATTATGAAATATTCTGCCCAACAGAATCAATATGCGATTAACGATTTATATATATATATCGTTGTTTATAATTTCAACCAATGCATAAGGAATTCAACCAAACAGTTAACACGCAGCAATCAACAGATAATTATCAGTTCTAAAAATATGTTATAAAAATATAACTGTTCAGAGTTGGTGAGTTTTACTCACATTGGACGATCATCGTTAATAACGATAACCATCGCTTGATTCGGACGGACAATTTATTTTTCCATAAATTGTAACGAGCTCCGATGGACTTCCAGTCAGTTCCATCGTGTAGTGTCCGTCCATATGATCCCAATGGATCTTGTTTTGCTGAATTCTGATTACGTGTGATTAAGATATTGTAATTACAAGATATATGCTATTTAAATTAAAACTATACTCAATTTATACTTACATTTGGGCTTCCCTTAGCAAGGCCCATCACCCCATTTAAACCCACCGACCAATCCCAATCCTTCTTCTCCAGCAATAGCGTCCGCTACTCCACGTATTCCCAATGCCGCTGTCAAAGTTTTGGCCGCCTCCTTCTTCCATGTTTCTCCATTACTCTCCATACAAACATTACCGTTGTTTTTCTCGTCAACTTCTCTTCAACTTCCTCCCATTATCACACTATTCAAACCCCTCTCCCTGCTCGCGTCGATTGACCAGAACGAGCTGCTATAGGGAATCGCGATCCCAAACTTTCCACTGAAACACCCAAAATTCTACATGCCAGTTCCATTCGAGCAACAAAACCCAAATACGAACTCAGCTTCACAAATCAATGCCTACTTTTTGCCAAAAATGGAACCCTAGCTCAAATGGGTTTCACGACATAGAACATAAAATTGTTCGAACCCTTCGAAACTAGTACTAAAATGAAGAGGAGGCCTCCGCGATTCCATATACATGTGGTTTGAAATTTATTGGATTTTATTTGCCTTTGATTGGAGTTTCAAAGCTTGAAGTTCACGTTGGAGGAAATTTTTGTGGCAGCCGTTAAAGGATTGACCAGAGAAAGAAAAGTCGAATTAGGTTTTAGAAGGACGGTATTGTATTTATAGAAAAGTTTTAACTATTTTTATATTGATTATTTTATTAGTTTATATTCAATCGTTACTTTCGTTTGTCCTTTAAAAATTCCTACGATCACATACAATATCCAAAAATCACGAAACTGGACATGCAGCTACAGTTCGACATTACGGACCAAATGAAACTGGTTTCGTCGAATTCCGACTCCGTTTTCTCACACAGCGTATTTTTAACCATCAAAATACTGACTGTTTTTCACATTAAAAATCCGTATGGCCACACGTTGACTCTAAAAATCACAGAAATTGAAATCTAGCAATAATTTAACATTACGAACACAACAAAATTGGTTTCGTTGAATTTGGAGGTCGTTTGTAAAAACGGATATTTTTAAAGCTCTAAATAACCAATTTAAATATATAAAAATATTTAAAAATAATTAAATTAAATATTTACAAGTAAATTTTATCGTATATATTCACAATAGAATATCATACAGCTCCAATGGGATTTATAACTCGATATTCCAAATCCAGTGTTACATCGATATTCGATTTATATTAAAAATCCATTTAAAAATATAAATAAATCAATATAAATTATAAAGGAATTCCATAGCGACTTTTCGAAAATTTGATTTGGAGATAAATCAAAATCTACTTAATGAAATCCCGATTTTTCTCTTCCATTAGAAGAATATAGTTCACCAGCTCCATACATTTCTTGTTTCATAGAAATCCGATTTAAAACGGACCCTGCATATTCAGATGAAGTTCGAATCGCCAAATTACGAACTGCAGCGCCATTTCGAGCTTGATTTTAATTATAATATAATTATACGTTCAAACTGTCGTTCAAATAATATATTCGTTATTCTAATTCAAATTCTAAACTGAATTATATATATTTTGAATTGTCCAATTTACACCGTTTTGCCATTTCAGCTAATTCTGATTATTTCAGAATTAAATATATTATTTAATTAATATATTAATTAAATATTCAATATTTTAATTTAAACCATTTAAATTACCAAACCATATTTTATATAATTAAATAAAATTAATTATTATACCGTATAAAAATACGAGACATTACATAAATAAATCTTTAAATATTTGAATTCAAGTATTGTATATCTATATTTATTTGAAAACATAAATATTAACAAAAATCTTATTTCAATCCTACGTGATAATCTTACTTTTGAGCATTCGTTTCATAACCGAAACGATATTTAATTTTAACACTCATTTTGAACACAAACTAAAACGGTCTATCGGATAATAGTGAAATCGATCAAGTTGGGATATTTTAATTACCTCTCAAACCATGAATCGAAATCATTCTTATCGTCAAGATTTGTAGAAGTTCGATATCCAAAATATTCGACAGAACATAAATTGGTAAATCCATTTGATTTCCAAACCTTAAACCATTTTTAAAACACCGTTGTTGTTTTGAACCATTGATCAAGTTCACATAAATAATAAATCGAGGAATTTAAATCCAAACATCTGCCATTCTTTCGATAATTATATTATCTTCAAACTTACTTAATCTAGAGATTTACGTTATCTTAGATATTCTATCCAAATTTAACTTTCTATTTAACTGACTTGTCAAAACCGATAATTAGACATCAATTAGCTTTTATAAAATATTATTAAGTTTTAACCATCATTTGTCAGAACCAAAATTAATTGAAACAAATTAATTTAATAAATAATTCCCCTTGTAAATAGTTAGTTTACATCAAACAGACCGATTAATTGATTTCAATAATCTTCCCTTTTAAAATAATCCATTTAATTGGTTTCTTAAAAACAATTTATATCCAATTATCAAAACTTAAATTCATTTCTGAGTCACATTACAGAAATATAACTTAGGGTGCCAACGGTATATAACAGTTCTTATGACAGACAACATTCAATTCGTTGACCCAATTTGCACAAACATCATATAAATACTATCCAATATTATCAACTGATAATATAATACCTTAACATCATATATTATCTGATAAAAATATCAAACCGATATAATTGCAGAGCGATGTTTATTTCTGCTAACAGGGTGTTCAAAACAATTCGATCAATCAATTATAAATCAATTAATTGAACAACAAATTCAGAATTTACTGAATTATAGATTATTATTGATCAATGTTTATACGTAAATTTAGTTTGACAACTAAATTTACATAGGATTAGTTTTAAATGATATTAGTATTAAAATTATTTTTAATTCTTTATAAGCTAGTTACGTCAGCTCGAGTCGTTTAAAACTTAATAACTTCATCAATTCATTTACACGCAACATCACCGTCGATAAACAACCCATACTCGCACCAAAATCCATCCGGTCATGTGTTATTAAGCTAACTCCTATATATATATTATAATTTACACATACATATTATATTTATTTACATTATAATTTTAACAAACATTTTTTTAAATGGGCCGACCCAACAATCAGCCCATACCTATTATTAAAACTAAATTTCAATTAAAACTTTTCCCCATATGGGCCAAGCCTAAGGCCCATACACCCAAAACGTGATGCCCTATGCCCTTATTAACGTTTCAAGCAATAATATACAAAGCCCCCCACACGCATACCTACCAACTTAACCTGCTTCTTTTGCCAACCCTTGTTTTGTTTCTTTATTCCTTGTTTTTTTTAATTATTACTGCTGGGCCGAAGCCCATTCATTACCATGAACTGACCCGCTCCATTCCACGTATCCAGGTTCCCTCTTTAATGCATTTCAGTGCTCCCCTTTCCTCTCGTGTTTCTCGTTCTACATTCCTTTTTGTTTTCTTCCTCTAACTAAATGAGCCAATTCCCCTTACACAATTACATGCAACGATTTCAGGTGGAACCCCTACTGCTCGTGATAAGGTAGCTTGCTTCATGCAAGTTTGTTAGTTGCATGCCCCTTTTGGAGAGGCTGCATGTTAAGAACAGTTTAGTTCCTCATTCATTTTTTTTCTCTTTACTGCTATCCATCCCATTTTGTTTCTTCACTCTATTGTTTTGTGCTTTTCTTCGCTAGTTCTTGTTTGTTTCCAATTACTCATTTATTTACATAAACATGGGTGGTACATAGATAAGTAATATCACCTTATTCTGACTCTTACATTCCATACAATCCATATATTCTTTGACTTTCATTATAACTTCTATTGAATCTCTTATTATTACCGCGCCTTCTGGCCTTAAAGAATATATCCATTCCCAGTTGCAAATCCAGTTAACTACCCCTTTATAAACTTAAATTGCATATACTGTTTCATTCTCAGTGTGACATGCGCAATAAAACCATGCGTAGTATACATAAACTAACCAAAACCAAATGCCTGCACCAATTTTCTTCTGGTTATAAACTCCATGCAACAAGTGCCCAACCATTTCCCTCTTCTCCCATTTCCTTTTCTTTTACTGTTTTTATTCCGCACAATGCACAACGTGCACAGCTCCTCTTTGTCTCAGTAACTGTATCCTTACTGCTATCGAAATCCTCATCGCTACTAAAGGAGCTTCTGGTAGTTCTTTCATCTGCATTCTATGTTGCATCTCTCCCAGCGAACATATTGCTCATTTATCTTAAACAATTACCTGTTTGCTTTTGTTGTTTTTTCCTGTATTTTATAATTTAAGCGCTCTTACTTTTCTATTTTCTAAGATCATATACATTACATTTTAGTAGTCTGTCTCATCTGTTTACATTCTAATACTCTTCTTATTGTTCTTAATTCACAGCATTGCACGAGAAAGGAGTCGTGGATGCATCAAAGAAAGTTTGGTTGTTGTCATTAAATTCAAAATTTGCATTCCAGTTCTAGTTCTCTCCATAGTCTTCTCCAAATTTATCATCAACATATTCTTGCCCTTGGAACCGTTTAATGCATTGATTTACTAAAACAGAGCCCAAGTTTTCATGCAACAGGCTTATTTAATTTGTTTCATATTCCTTCCAGGTTATCAACACATCAAGATCAACTGGTTTAAACACATGTATTCACTATTTTTATGTTTATTTTCCATTCTCAGTTTTGCAAAATCTCATGGTTTTAATCTAGTACCAAAGCCCCTTCAATACAATCACATATGCATGCATAATAGACAGATTATTTTATGCATCCATAAGGGGAAATTCACTCACTTAATTATCCATTGTTTTATGATATTTCCTGAACTAATAATCCAAACATTCGTGCAGAACAGTTCTAATTAACCAAGTAAAAATTGGTTTACTCACCTAAATTTTTTATTGTTTTCTTTTCATATTTTTGTTTCCAATTTTAACACAGATATCCAACAACATATATACATCTATATATATGTGTGTGCCTATACCATACACAATCAGTAATGAAAAAAAAGAGTTCACTCGCAAGGAAACAGTCCTTGTTTCTCTCTGTTTCACGCTATTATACTATAGGTTTTTTTTCTTCATTTTTCTTTTCTTCTTTTTGCATACGGTTTCTAGATTTTTAAGTGATAGGTTTCAAGTTTTTGACAAACAAAATTATGGTATATATATGTATATATGTTAGCATATCATACAACAATCAATGAAAGGAAGAAGATTTACTCACATTGTTTAACCCTCTGGTTTTAGCATATAAGTTCCAGGCTTCTACTCCTTATGTTCATTGATTTCTAGTATTTCTAGGTCCCACTCAAATGATGCACTAATACCATGTTTTTTGCCTGCCATTTCTTTTGTTCTAGCTTGTTTCTTAAACTTTAGATTTGTGTAAGTGTGTGAGAGGGTATACCAGTGTATTTATATATGCAAGAAATGAATAAACAAATGAGGCAGCACTGTTTGATGGAAATTTCTAGCTGGTATTGCTATGTTGGTAGAAAAACGGCTATGTTTTGTCTTAGCTAAACTTTTGTGATTGAAAGAATTGTGTTTTGTCATTTCTTATTTATATATACTCAGTGCGCAGCCATGTACAATTTAGAACCAAGCTTAGCTTCTAAGAATGTATTTCAACTACAAATTTAGGCTGCCTATCCAATTGATCTAAAAGAACAGTGCAAAAAGATTTTCTATGATGTGATTTGAGAGACAAGTGCCTAGTAGGCTGCTACTACTTACTTTGGTAATGAAAATTTGGTAGGCTTCTATGATGTAAAGGGAAGGCTACAGGGTGGTGATCTAATTTCTTTGTCTGCACAAGTGAAAAAAATGTAAAGTTCTATATTTTAAGAAATCATGCTATTCATTTAGGATACATATACTCTTTGATTGGGAACAAGATGTTTGGTCCTTTCTACAATAATTTTACCCAGGTTTTGTAGTAGGTCAGTGCTCTTTCACATGTACATGTGCATATGCAATTGCAAGTGTGTATAAGTACCTATAATGTGTAAAAATCCTATTAACTAGGTTGTCCAAGTTTTGATTGAGTGAAATGTGGTAAAGTGTTGTTAACTAGGCTTCTGTTAGGGCTATCTATTCTATTTAATGGAGAGGATGTTAAGGTCATTACTTCATTTAATATTCTCAGGCTATGTGTCCAGTCATGCATTGGTTTGTAGCCTACATGAAATGCCTATGTCCTTTATTAGTTGTTAATTATGTGTGAAGTAAATGGATATTTATTAGTTAAAACAATATTTACTAAATAAATATACAACAAAATAAATATACGCATAGGATTTTATACAAATTATTATTTCAATTTTTTCAACAAAATTCAAAATGCAGCATTATTTATTTTAACAAGAACTAAATTAAAATATAAAACAAAATCACTTATTTTATAAACGTATACACATATATATACAACCCACCTTAAAATATTTTAAGTAGTTATTATATATACACTCTTGGAATTTATCCCAAATTTATTATTTAAAATTTATTATTTCAAATCCCTAACGGAAATCCAAATAATTTGTATCACAAACTCAGTCAAAAACCGGGACGTTACAATCTACCCCCCTTGAAAGAATTTCGTCCTCGAAACTAAAGAGTAACGAGGTTATTATAGTTATATATATAGACTTATACATATATATAGCTTATCCCCCCCCCCCCAATAATCCCAACAGAAAAGGCATCCAAAACACACAGATTAACTACCAAACAATTTTCTACGGCCAAAATATTCGATACATTAGCAATTTTCTATCAATTAAAGTTGTTTATATAGTTAAAAATATATGTGTAACACCCCACCTCCGCTAGGGTCACTCACAAAGGGAATGCACTAGCTTTGGTGGAGTATTACCTAGGTAAACATACACAGAAATATTACAAGACAGAACATAAATAAAACAGCGGAAGGAAAACCCAAATTTCATTTCTTTAAAATCTAGTAAGTTCTAAAGCCTCTTACATCAAAATGCTATTAAGTCAATTACATCGAAATCTGTCTTGCAGTAGTAAAGAAGCATAAAACCATAGTTATAAATCATTCCCCAATAAAGCAAAGCAAGCCATAGCCAAGAGAAATCCAAGCCGTACATGAAAGAGCTTGGGAGCCTGGTGAGATCCGAACTAAGCTGTATTCCCACCCTGCGAACCTGGGGGGGGACGGAAGAAAAAGAGGCAAAACAAAATGGATCAGTCATAAAGACTAAGTAAGTCCTAGTGACTTTCAGCATAAAAACAGGTAAAGATAACATGGCATGAATAAACTGAAAGTAAACATAAGTATGATGACAAGATAAGCTACAGGAAAGATAACTAAGAATAACCTCATATGGTTTTTTCGTCAAGTATAACATCGCCAGGTTTCCATTCAAGATAAACTAAGTATAGTTTCGCAAGATTTCTATCAAGGATCGCAAGATTTCTCTGCTTTACCATTAAAATATTTCTATGATATCTATTTGCTCTGCACCAACTGTACTAGTATCCCAACCCGTGTCATGTGTTGACTATAAAATGATCCCTTGCCCAATGTCATGAAATGATCCATTACTTGGTCTCACGAAACGATCTATTAATCGATCGGCTCCCTACAAGTCCTATCTCGTTCATGTGTCTGTGTCATACGACCCTATCACGAATGTAGTCACCTGTGCTAGGTCCACCATAGGGTGTATCAAGCCCTAGGGTGCCGACCATCGACACGAATCAAGCATGCAAAGTGTAAACCTACTGGTGCCCAATGCCTGCTTTTTTCAAGTCCGGACTACGTGCACGACCGTAGTCCGCCTGAACCTACAATGGCGCACCAACTCAGCCGTCGTTCTGGTCGCTTACAATCAGCCCAGTAATCGTGCCCCACCCTGCCTAGTTCCAGGGTACCATGATACATCTAGTGGGTTACTGCTGAAAAGGGCCGCGTAACTAGGGTTTCCGTCCAGCAGGTTAAGTGTTGTCATTTACATTCGAGACTTAACCCATCAGTCTAGCATGTCAAGTTGGTTAAGTGTGGTCATTCAAGTTCGTGACTTAACCCATCTACGTGTCATGTCAAATTGGCTAAGTGTTGTCGTTCAAGTTCATGACTTAGCCCTACGAATCATGTGTCAAGTTGGTTAAGTATGTTCAAGC
Source organism: Allium sativum (assembly GCA_030737875.1). Taxonomy (NCBI): domain Eukaryota; kingdom Viridiplantae; phylum Streptophyta; class Magnoliopsida; order Asparagales; family Amaryllidaceae; genus Allium; species Allium sativum. Next base: position 336,504,238 of record CM060909.1, on the reverse strand, counting down.
GGTTCGTGACTTAACCCTATCAAGTCATCGTGTCAAATTTGGTTAAGTATATTCAAGCGGTTCATGTATTAACCCTATCAAGTCATCGTGTCAAATTGGTTAAGTATATTCAAGCGGTTCATGACGTAACCCTATCAAGTCATCGTGTCAAATTGGTTAAGTATATTCAAGCGGTTCATGACTTAACCCTATCAAGTCATTAATTCATTTATGCACCCCAACCTCTCACATCAGACCTGTTATTGTGGTCACTGGATATGTCGGGCGGTTCCGGGCAGAATTACACCACAACTCAGTCTGACCTCGGGTTTTCAAGTGCGATATGACTAACTACCCACATTGGATCCTATTGTTTGCAGTAATTGGATTTGCCGGGTGGTTCCGGGCAGATTTACACTGTAATCTCAACCCAACCTCGAGCTGGCCATTTTCAAGTTCATTCTAGAGTCATGACCATGTTCAAGTTTCATGTCAAGTTCGTGTCTAGTTTCATGGCGAGTTTCATGTCAAGTTTCATGTTTTCACTTATGCCTATTATCAAGTTAATGATTCATATTCATAACCAATTCATGTTTCAAGTTCATATGCATGTTTACGTGCCTTCTAGATGTCCAATACATACCAACTACCCAAAACCCAACTTAGGCGCATTCATATTAAACTTTCTCCAAGTCATAAATTATCATATATGTTTCTACTCCAAATTTTACATAATTAACATATGTCCAAGTCCTAGGTTACATGTCAGTTTTTACATATGCCCAATTCATACCAGATTTACATATGTTCAATTCATGTCGTTTTACATATGTCAAGATTCATGATATTCATGTTTACAAAGCTATGCTCAATTTTCATAGATCCAGTTTTATACCCAAAATTACATGTATAACATGTTTACACCAATTTACCCATAATGAGTTCTAGCCAAATTACATATGCCAATTTATATATGCCTAATCCTAGACAATTTACATTTATACCAAATTTCACGCCCTTTTACGTCTGTCAAGATCTAGTCAACATTACATGTATTAAGTTTCATATCCAATAAACCCAAATCGTGGTTCATGATGTAGTTACCCCAAACCATAACCTTTTTATTACAATACAAGCCATTTGTCCAATCTTTTGATTTGATTTACATGTCACATTACATAGATCCAAATTTACGCCAATTTCCATGCATATAATATTTATGCAAATTTCCTCATAACAAGATTATACCAAAATTTACATATCAAGCCCAAACTCGCAAATACAATGATAATATCTGATTTCATGTTGCCAATAATTTCATCATATTCATATAGGGAATAATCCCATAATTCCCCCATATACATATCGTACGCAAGTCGTGATTTTAGGCCAAGGTCCGAAATTGACCAAGGTTCATCGAAAGAAAATAAATAGGGGAAAGGTTGAATCTTGCTTCAAAATAAGATCGGAGAGAAAAACATCATCACAAACATATTAAGATTACAACAGGCTGAATAGACCATGAACTAGACATGAGAATAAAGATGAACAAGTCTCAAAACTCAAGGTTCAAGAAGCAACAGAAATAGATCTAAATCGATAAACATACTTAAATCCAATTCCACTTTATTCCATGGCCATATTATAGTTTAATATTTAAATCGGAAAGCAACTAGAACTTACATCGATTGGCTAAGAGAGGACAAATCGATTCGTTGTCGCGTTGAGACGTCTAACTTGATTAATCTTCTGTTTTAATTCAATACGGTCTAGGCGTCATTGCTTGAAGCCTTAATCTCTAGTTTGAATTGAGTTGCTTAGGTTGATGTTGATTAGCTTCTAGTTTTGGTTCCAGCAGAGTAGCGACGCCATTTTTATTTAGAACAGAGGCAGAGTAGAAGCAGAATAGAATTGTGTGTAGAGAAGGCTAGGTTTGGGGTTGTTTAAATAGGTTTAGGCAGATGAATCTGGACAGAAATCGGACTAGATACATCAGAACGAACACTGGCCCAAAAATGGGCTCGGGGACCAGGTCGACACCCAAGTCGACTGCGCAGTCGACCTGGTCCTGGGGGTGTCGACTGCCCAGTCAAATCCCCAGTCGACCTGGGGTCTGGGCGGGAAATTTCCCGCCCAGTCTGTTCTGCATTTGAAATTCGAATTTTGAATTCGAATTCGAGCTGTTTTGAACTCTGAATATTTCTGGAACTTCGGAGGGTCATATCTCCCTCATACGGACTCCGATTCTTGCAAACTCGGACTCGTTTCCAAGCAGAATTTCGAGACGGACCCCATGGCGCAACCCGTTTCCCTTGATTCTGAACTTAAAATTTAATTCTGCTTTGATTTATGATCTTAACATGTTGTTAAAATTCGGGTTGTTACATTCTCCCCTCCTTAAAGGATTTCGTCCCCATAATCTTCAAGTTATGGAGAATGTGTCCTACCATCCAATCATCCATCTACTCAATCATCAATCACAGGCATCCATCGTCCTTAATAGATTTCTAATGCTATATGAACATATGTAGAAAGTGTGTGTATATGTTCCTTGTCTAATGCAAATGATCAGGCCTAATTGATCTTGTTAATGCAAAATACGTCTAGTGCCATGAGTCCAACATGTATGCAAATAGTCCTAGTCACAATAACACTACATGTGTTCACAAACATCCATCCATATGCAACATCCACATGATAACACATTCAAATTCATTCATAAACAAGTATAAACACTCATGCATATGGAATATGAAAGGTGACTGAGCCGATCTAGTGCCTAATGTGTTAATGCATCCACGAGCAACCACTAGCAACCACTTGCAGCCACTTGTAACCATCAATCATAACATGTCCCAAACACATGTTTACACCCAATTGTTCCTACCTAAAGGTATAGCCGAATGATAGAAGCAAGTAAAAACCTTGTGCCCATTAGGCCATGTCAAAACTGGAAATATATGTCACATATATACTGATCAGGAGAAGAACTCCCTAAGCACCAGCCTCGGAGACCGAAATCAACATCAGGCTGACACCCAAAGAATTACTCAATCAAACCAATATACGTTTCGAGGAAACTAAGCATGATGGACTCCTTTTAGGTCACAAGGGAATCCCTTCCTAAAACCAACCCGTATCCTATAAAACCCAAAGGGTTTAGTCAACCCAACGGACACCCTCAAGCCCCAAAATGTATTACTAACAGATGAGTCATACTCCCTATGGGGTTTGCAACAGAAATTTAATTGAGAATAGGACCGAGAGGAAAAAGATAACATGCAAGTAAGCTCTACAGGAAAAGAGGGACCAAGGATATACTCTTAAAAAGAGTTATGATGCACATATCTAGTCCTCAATCTTCTAAGTCGCGTTTACTTGAGCTTAACTCCATTGTGCTTTGACCGTCTTTAACTTCATAGATTCTTAATTCTTGTTTCCAAAATATGAGTTGGAACTCATTTCACTGTTGCCTCTCGTTCCACTTTTACTTATTATTCTTCCAATATATTCGGCTTAATCATAACTGCGTACTCATGGTTTCATGCAAGCTCTCCAAAGTTCACTAGTGAATCTTGGATCTCGTTCACTTACTAGGAGGTATTTCACACATATGAATTATATCTTGAAAATAACAAATATCAACCATTTTGCCAAAGGTACTTAGTAAGGCGATTTTCTATAACTCATGCATAAGCGAAATGAACCATCCGCCTTAGTGGCGAACACTACTCGAGCGGATCAATAAAGTACCAATAAATGTGTTAAGAGATTCTAGGTAACTAATCATGAGAGAACCCTAAAGGTTACACGCGACTTCGATGGTATTACCGAGGCAAGTCAAGAGTCTAACTACCCTCTTTTCAAAACCGAGAATGTCACCCTTACTGGATAACTACTTCATCGCTAGAATCAACCCATAGCCCAAAACATAAACATAAGCATTACTTCTAAACTCAACACTTAGCATAGACATTCTCAAATCCAAACAAATCATGAATACATGAGCTGATTCCCCAACAGGATTTGAGACAAAAATGGGATCCTCTACTACGCTAGTACTAAGGTGCAGAGACTCAACTATCGAGGCAAAATTAAAAGGATGCGATGTACTAAAACAAAGTTCTAGCAAGATGATAGAAAAGAAAAGCTAAACCTTTAACAGAAACGTTACCACCTCTCTTAGGTAAGCTAGTAGTGAGAGCATACAATTTCCCTCTCGACGATCTTGTTCTTTGCCCTTGTCCTTGTCCTATGATACTTAACTACATGTCCCTTTTTACCATACCAACGATGTTCTTTCTTGTCATGGGTTTTATTATTATTTTACTTTGACCTCTTCCCTTTCACCTTTTCCTCCTTCGTGGATTACGCCTTATCAACAAGTTTCTCATCCTTAGGCTGGTGTTCTTTATCCTCGTTCTTACTATCCTTGTATAGCTTGTTGACAAGTTTCTCGAAAGCTACCTCCATCGCACGGCAACCCTACAAAGCTTGAAATAAGATTAGTCGCAGATGGAACTACTGCAGCTACAGATGGAGGTTGGGCACTACTTTGCCCTCCGACATGTGTTGTATGCCTACAAACTATGGTGAAAAAGAAAGAGAGAAGAGACTCAAGGAGAGAATCAAAAGATAGTGCATATGGATTTGGGGAACATGCCTTTCGTAAAACAAAACTTTTCTTTAGAAAAATGCTTCTTTGTAAACGTTTTGAAAATAGTTTCAGAAGGTTTTTAAAAGCTTTTGCCCAGTCTGGTAACCTTCTGCTCTGATACCAAATGTAACACCCCACCTCCGCTAGGGTCACTCACAAAGGGAATGCACTAGCTTTGGTGGAGTATTATCTAGGTAAACATACACAGAAATATTACAAGACAGAATATAAATAAAACAGCAGAAGGAAAACCCAAATTTCATTTCTTTAAAATCTAGTAAGGTCTAAAGCCTTTTACATCAAAATGCTATTAATTCAATTACATCGAAATCTGTCTTGCAGTAGTAAAGAAGCATAAAACCATAGTTATAAATCATTCCCTAATAAAGCAAAGCAAGCCATAGCCAAGAGAAATCCAAGCCGTACATGAAAGAGCTTTGGAGCCTGGTGAGATCTGAACTAAGCTGTATTCCCACCCTGCGAACCTGGGAGGAAACGGAAGAAAAAGAGGCGAAACAAAACGGGTCAGTCATAAAGACTGAGTAAGTCCTAGTGAATTTCACCATAAAAATAGGTAAATATAACATGGCATGAATAAACTGAAAGTAAACCAAAGCATGATGACAAGATAAGCTACAGGAAAGATAACTAAGAATAACCTCATATGGTTTTTTCTTCAAGTATAACATCGCCATGTTTCCATTCAAGATAAACTAAGTATAGTTTCGCAAGATTTCTATCAAGGATCGCAAGATTTCTCTGCTTTACCATTAAAATATTTCTATGATATCTATTTGCTCTGCACCAACCGTACTAGTATCCCAACCCGTGTCATGTGCTGACTATAAAATGATCCCTTGCCCAATGTCATGAAATGATCCATTACTTGGTCCCACGAAACGATCTATTAATCGATCGGCTCCCTCCAAGTCCTATCTCATTTATGTGTCTGTCTATCACGAATGTAGTCACCTGTGCTAGGTCCACCATAAGGTGTATCAAGCCCTAGGGTGCCGACCACCGACACGAATCAAGCACGCACAGTGTAAACCTACTGGTGCCCAATGCCTGCTTTTTCAACTTCGGACTACATGCACGACCGTAGTCCGCCTGAACCTACAATGGCGCACCAACTCAGCCGTCGTTCTGGTCGCTTTCAATCAGCCCAGTAATCGTGCCCCACCCTGCCTAGTTCCAGGGTACCATGATACATCTAGTGGGTTACTGCTGAAAAGGACCGCGTAACTAGGGTTTCCGTCTAGCAGGTTAAGTGTTGTCATTTAAATTCGAGACTTAACCCCATCAGTCTAGCATGTCAAGTTGGTTAAGTGTGGTCATTCAAGTTCGTGACTTAACTCGTCTACGTGTCATATCAAATTGGCTAAGTGTTGTCGTTCAAGTTCATGACTTAGCCCTACAAATCATGTGTCAAGTTGGTTAAGTATGTTCAAGAGGTTCGTGACTTAACCCTATCAAGTCATCATGTCAAATTTGGTTAAGTATATTCAAGCGGTTCATGACTTAACCCTATCAAGTCATCGTGCCAAATTGGTTAAGTATATTCAAGCGGTTCATGACTTAACCCTATCAAGTCATCGTGTCAAATTGGTTAAGTATATTCAAGCGGTTCATGACTTAACCCTATCAAGTCATTAATTCATTTATGCACCCCAACCTCTCACATCAGACCTGATGTTGTGGTCTCTGGATATGTCGGGCGGTTCCGGGCAGAATTACACCACAACTCAGTCTGACCTCGGGTTTTCAAGTGCGATATGACCAACTACCCACATTGGATCCTATTGTTTGCAGTAACTGGATTTGCCGGGCGGTTCCGGGCAGATTTACACTGCAAATTCAAACCAACCTCGAGTTGGCCATTTTCAAGTTCATTCTAGAGTCATGACCATGTTCAAGTTTCATGTCAAGTTCGTGTCTAGTTTCATGGCAAGTTTCATGTTTTCACTTATGCCTATTATCAAGTTAATGATTCATATTCATAACCAATTCATGTTTCAAGTTCATAAGCATGTTTACGTGCCTTCTAGATGTCCAATACATACCAACTACCCAGAACCCAACTTAGGCGCGTTCATATTAAACTTTCTCCAAGTCATAAATTATCATATATGTTTTTACTCCAAATTTTACATAATTAACATATGCCCAAGTCCTAGGTTACATGTCAGTTTTTACATATGCCCAATTCATACCAGATTTACATATGTTCAATTCATGTCGTTTTACATTTGTCAAGATTCATGATTTTCATGTTTACAAAGCTATGCTCAATTTTCATAGATCCATTTTTATACCCAAAATTACATGTATAAAATGTTTACACCAATTTACCCATAACGAGTTCTAGCCAAATTACATATGCCAATTTATATATGCCTAATCCTAGACAATTTACATTTATACCAAATTTCACGCCCTTTTACATCTGTCAAGATCTAGCCAACATTACATGTATTAAGTTTCATATCCAATAAACCCAAATCGTGGTTCATGATGTTGTTACCCCAAACCATAACCTTTTTATTACAATACTAGCCAGTTGTCCAATCTTTTGATTTGATTTACATGTCACATTACATAGATCCAAATTTACGCTAATTTCCATGCATATAATATTCATGCAAATTTCCTCATAACAAGATTATACCAAAATTTACATATCAAGCCCAAACTCGCAAATACAATGATAATATCCGATTTCATGTTGCCAATAATTTCATCATATTCATATAGGCAATAATCCCATAATTCCCCCGTATACATATCGTACGCAAGTCGTGATTTTAGGCCAAGGTCCGAAATTGACCAAGGTTCATCGAAAGAAAATAAATAGGGGAAAGGTAGAATCTTGCATCAAAATAAGATCGGAGAGAAAAACATCATCACAGGCATATTAAGATTACAACAGGCTGAATAGACCATGAACTAGACATGAGAATAAAGATGAACAAGTCTCAAAACTCAAGGTTCAAGAAGCAACAGAAATAGATCTGAATCGATAAACATACTTAAATCCAATTCCACTTTATTCCATGGCCATATTATAGTTAAATATTTAAATCGGAAAGCAACTAGAACTTACATTAATTGGCTAAGAGAGGACAAATCGATTCGTTGTCGCGTTGAGACGTCTAACTTGATTAATCTTTTGATTTGATTCAATATGGTCTAGGCGTCGTTGCTTGAAGCCTTAATCTCTAGTTTGAATTGAGTTGCTTAGGTTGATGTTGATTAGCTTCTAGTTTTGATTCCAGCAGAGTAGCGACGCCATTTTTATTTTTATTTAAAACAGAGGCAGAGTAGAAGCAGAATAGAATTATGTGTAGAGAAGGCTAGGTTTGGGGCTGTTTAAATAGGTTTAGAAAGATGAATCTGGACAGAAATCGGACTAGATACATCAGAACGAACACTGGCCCAAAAATGGGCTCGGGGACCAGGTCGACACCCAAGTCGACTGTGCAGTCGACCTGGTCTTGGGGGTGTCGACTGCCCAGTCGACTCCCCAGTGGACCTGGGGTCTGGGCGGGAAATTTCCTGCCCAGTCTGTTCTGCGTTTGAAATTCGAATTTTGAATTCGAATTCGAGCTGTTTTGAACTCTGAATATTTATGGAACTTCGGAGGGTCATATCTCCCTCATACGGACTCCGATTCTTGCAAACTCAGACTCGTTTCCAAGCAGAATTTCGAGACGGACGCCATGGCGCAACCCGTTTCCCTTGATTCTGATCTTAAAATTTAATTCTGCCTTGATTTATGATCTTAACATGTTGTTAAAATTCGGGTTGTTACAATATGTTACTATGGTCGGAAGCATTTGCATTTATTGCTATTTTCCAATATTCATCTGTCTCTAACCGTAAATCGGTAAGAAAATAATCCTATAAGCATAAAACCCAAAGACCGAAATCAACATCAGATCAATACTCAGAAAATCATTTAACTCGTCCAATTTCCAGTTAGTTTCCAATTTCTTAACTCCAATTAAATTCTCAAATACCAAAATCCAAATCATCGATTTTCAAAACCTGTTTGAAATCCCATATCTCAATTCCATTTGTAAATTCAAAATTTTTGAATTTTACCAAAACATCTTGTTTTCTCAAACATTCCTCCAGTTTCTCTTATTTGTATATTTTATTCTTATACAAACTTAATTTGTAAGCATTTCAATTTTTTATATACAACCTTATTTGATTATACTAACAACCATCAACACATCCATATATAGTAATAATTTCATAAAATTATTCTTTTAAAACAAAATATATTTTGCAAAATTATTTAATTTACCCATATTTTAAAATAATACTATGTCAAATCACTTTGTTCAAGTGTTTACCAATACTTTTCGATACATTGTACACCCTGCATCGACCATAATTTTTAAACCACTCGACAAACCAATCATCACAATATAAAATAGTTTTTATATCAATTAACAAATACATGCTCATATTATACACTCAAACTCAGTCTAGGGTATTATTAACCCCATCTCAATCGAGTTACGCCACAAAGCCAAGGTTACTACTCAACCTTTAGCTCTGATACCAAGTGTAACGACCCACAAATCCGTACCATTAGAGCTGACTGAATACAACTCACGTCCAAACTAAATTGCACGAAAATATGAATCATTAATAGAAATAACTTAGAGGATGAGAAATAGAAAGATAGAAAATTAGAATAGAAGAAAATAGATAGAAGATTATAACGACCCGAACTCCCCCGCGAAGGAAATAACGAATTGAATTGAGGACAAGCCACATCGTAACACAAACAGAAGAACATTTCATTGCTTATTACAACAATTTCATCAGAATACAAGAATATACAGAGCATGAATAAATATTACACATCTACTAAATATCAGAGATTTACAAGTTACAATGCAGCGGAAAATAATACAAAACAAAACTGAAAGTAATACACGGATACAGAGCTTTCCGAATATCGCTTCAACTGTAAATTAGGATCCTATGAATATAAATCTGCAAAACCAAAACTACTAGCCGCCCATGTGGAAAATAGGGGCACCCAGAGTTTAGGTTAAAACAATAAACTCCAGGTCAGTCATGTGACTGGTGTGAGAACTAAAACAGTTATTAATCTTTATTTTAAAGTTAGGTAAATCGAGGGACCATGCCGTATTACACAGAACGGGTTTCCTCCTAAGAATACCAGTGCATAAAAACAACAACGCAATGTTAAATAAAGAACAATGAAGCTATTATAAGACTCGGGTCCCATCACACAATGCAACGCAAGCCGGAGGATAGAGTTTTTACCTTATAAAAGCCAAAAATGCTTGGTACGTAAAATTTCATGTTTTATTATTACTACATGTGTATAGTGTCAAGTGCCCCGTACCACTATGTTGCCTTATATAGGTTTACAATTAAAACCACAAAATGTCATATTGGAAGTTGGATTTCCATCTGTGAACCAAGACAAGGGATCGTCCTTACCACTTCGAGATTCTCTAGCCCGAGCCTTAGGCAAGTACTCTGTCAAGCCTTTAGATCGTCAGGGCTGATCCACTCGATGTGGACTGAAATGCCTGAACACTGCGTTTCCACGCCCTATGGGTCGTAAACTGATCATATCCCGACCAAACTATCGGCCCTGGAACGACCGATATAACTGAGGTGCCTCGCTATCCATCATGCACATAAGTAAAATGCCAGGGATAGTAAAACGCTGACACCACTCCTATTTAGAAAGAAATGCATGCCCTCCCTGATGTCCTCTCCCGTTTCTGGTTCACACCGGGGTGTGAGGATCGCGAATTAACGCTACACAAAGCTATGCTATATTAAAGCCGTGCTTTGATCATCAACCACAAGACTCTGCTTTTCAACAGAAGCCTTGATCATTTGCATCTCAGCATGCCAAATAGGCAATTCACGCTATGCAACCGATGTCTATCAATCACATAGAATGAAATCCGATGTTAGACACACATCCATTTACAAGTTCGTTCTGGGTCTGAACGAAACTGGAGACACCTTATTCCTCCCCTATATGACCAATATAGGGGAGAGGCCCTCGCATATCCGTCGATCTCCAAGTACGTCTGGACGATCACCACTTATTACCTCGCCTTGGTTGTACAGCCCAATCAAGACATCAGTAATCATCCAAACGATGTGAAGACCTCCGGTCTTCAACCACCGCCTTCATCCTCGACACTTCGTTGAATCAGTTATTCAGAATGGGATAAACCCGGTCGTCCTGAATAACTCGCGTATATAATAAACAAGTGCTATAAAAACACAACATACGCCTCATTCCAATCCAGAATATTTCTTTATCCAAATATTCATATTCTTTGGGAAAGGTTCCCATTAATTTTATCAAAGATAATTTCTTTAAATTTATTCTTTAATCCTCCTTTGGATATCATTTCAATCTAATTAAAGATGCATTAAAACTCCACTTGGTTTTAATTTTCCCAAAAATCAATATTAACGATTGTTTAACTTGGGAAATCATATCCTGTCTTTAACTGGGTTAAAGAACCAATGTCATTTAAAACACGGTTCACGATAAACCCAAAATCACATTCCATTCCATCAGCTTTTAACCATAAATTAGCAAGTGAACAATTCCCTAAGTATTAACCCCGAAGGCCGAAACCAACATTAGATCAATACCCAGGAAACCATTCAACTTAACTAATCTCCAATTAGTTTCTGATTCTCTTAACTCCATTGGGTCTAAGGACGGTATTATTAAAGATACCATTCATGACAACCCAAAATCTCATTCCATTGTTAATCGGGTTAAAGAACAAGTGTTATTTAAAACACCATTCACGATAAACCCAAAAACCAATTCCAATTCAATTCCAATTAAATATTAATTAATTGGTATACTTCATTGAATCTAAATAAAAGATTTAATCTTTTCTCAACTGGGTTCAAGAGCAGTGTTGATGAAGACACCATTCACGACAAACCCCAAAATCCCATCAGTCTCTAACCGTAAATTAGTAAGAGAACAATTCACTAAATATTAACCCCGAAGGCCGAAACCAACATCAGATCAATACCCAGGTAACCATTCAAATTAACTAATCTCCTATTAGTTTCTGATTCTCTTAACTCCATTGGGTCTAAGAACAGTATTATTAAAGATACCATTCACGACAAACCCAAAATCCAATTTGATATTAAATACAAGGCTCTGAATAGAAAATATATCGGCTTATAATCAATATCAAATTCTGAAATCAATAAATATCGTATTGGAATAACGATATATATATCTACCAAATTCCTCCACAATATCCATACAATCACGGAATCCAATATCGAAATATTTCGAAGATAATTTCGATTCAAATCCATTCCAATTCATATCTTGGAAATCCTGGTTATTTTTAAAACCATTTCAAATCCAATTTATTTGTTTCTAAAAATAAATAAATTATTTTTCTAGTTCATAACTAGTTCATTTTGATAAAATACGTTTTTACCTTTTCAAATATGGGATTTTTCATCCAAATTCTTTCCAAATCATTTATTATGATTTTACACAAATTATTGATATTTTAAAAAAAAATATCAAGGCCCGTACAGTCGATTTCCATAAACGGCCATCGAACAGCACTTACAATGACTCTTTCCAAATTTGATTTGGACATAATTCCAAATCCAACCGTTAGATTTCAAATCTCTAATATTCGTTAGAAATCTCTTTTCGATACGAACCCAAAGGTTCTGTTTTTAGGAGAATCCGACGGTCGGATCTCCCATAATGTCCGTTCGAAGTCAATGGTCGAAATTCACGAACTACCACGGCACGGCGCGTTCTATTCAGGCCATTATATATAATATATATTATATATATTTCATCGATTTCCTTTTAAAACGTATTTTATAAATCGTTTTAAATTCATTTTCAAAACGATTTCAACTTCATATTCAATTTCAAATCAAAATTGAATATTTCATGTTATAGATATATAAATGATAATATTTTCAAAACATTAGATTTTGAAATCAGTTCCTTTTCGATATTCATTATAAAAATGAATAAAATCAATATAAATATCGTTCACGTCAAAATGGCGTTAATCTAATCAACACGGTTATATATTTTTAAATATATTCGTGTCCATCCCAAATCAGATATCAAAATCAGATTTTGATCTTTTACTGAATATTATTTTAAAATATTCGTTATTTTAAAATATTCATTATTTTAAAATATTTATTCTTTCTGAACAGGAATCAGACACAGTCAATTACCATATAATGTGATTTATATGGATTTCATGCTCACAGGTACACAACAACAATCTAACACAATCAATCATCATCCAGAGTGCATTCTACACTGCATAAGCATCAAATATAAATATTTAACGCTTATAACAGCCTGTCAATCAATCAATCGACATACAACTAATTATTGGGACTAGTGTATGTCATATATCATCCCAATACCCTTGTGGGGTTTCAATCAACAAATAATGAATTTTATTTGTGCAGTTGGGCGATGTGTAAAATTTATCGTCCCAATCAATATCAGTCAAATGTGTGTACATAAACAAATTATTTGATTTGTTTATGAATATTTATTTCATTCATATACACATTAAAAATTATTTTTTTAACTATAAAATATTTTTAACTACAAAATATTTTATTCCATTCCACATCACACAATCAATTTTCACAACAAAATCAAACAAACAAACATGTCGTCCATGGTCTGTGGATGTAATAACCCGGAAATTCTGAGCTAGTTTAAAATTATTGCTTTGGAAACTTCGAAGAATTTTGAAGATTTAAAATGAATTATTTTAAATAATACCGACGAGAAATTTATTTTGAATATAATTAGAACATATATATTATATACGTCATCGTTAGAATATAAATAATTATATATAATTATAAAAGTAATTAAAATGGCGCGGTAGTTCGATAATTCGATTTCAAACTTCAATTGAACATACCGGGTGCAAAACAATCCGGATTTTAGTGAAACCAAAAACATTAGGATCTAATTGATGATATCTTTCCAACGAATCCGAAGGATCGAAATTTCATAGCGGGAATCAAAAGATATGCCCAGTTGAAAATTCTGAATAGTCGCTATGGAATTCAGGCCCTTAAAAATGGACATTTTGCAAACGACCTCAGATTTCAACGAAACCACTTTTGTCGGGTCCGTGATGTCAAATTATTGCTAGATTCCAAATTTCATAATTTTTCGAATCAATATGTGAGTGTGGCAAAGGAAAACGCGTTTGACCAGTTTCAGTTGATTTTAATCGACTGGAAAATGGCCATTTTTCCAACGGTCTCATAATTCGATGAAACTAGTTTTGTTAGGACCGTATCGTTAATACGAAGCTAGGAAATATTTTTATGGAATTTCTCTAGTTAGTATGTGACCCCGGTAAATTGAAACGCGCATTCAAATTCAATATATAGAGTTATATGTTGATTTTGACGAAAACTGGTCGAAACGATCAAATCAGCTTGCGATACATATCCCATTGTGTTCGGAATGGGGGTAAAACGCTATAGACGACAAACGGTGGGCCTCGTTTTGAGGTCGAAAATAAAAGTTGCTTTTTAGTGGAAAATAAAATAATTAAATAATAAAATTAAAACTTTCTCTCTCCCCTCTATATTCACTCTGCCCCCCCCCCCCCCCCCCGTTAAAAACCTAAATCAGAAAAAAAAAAAGAAAAAAAAAAGAAAAATGACGAAAGGGGCGACGAGGGATTAACCGCCGCCGCCGCCACCGTATCGCGCCTCAGGTGGCACGCCCGCACGAGAGCCCCCCCCCCCCCCCGATGGATCGCGCCGCCGCACGAGAGCCCCTCCTCACCCTCTAATCGCGCCGCCGCGCGAGGCAAACCCCACTTCCCCTGCGCCACCGCGCAACCAATTCCTCCCCCCTGCCTCGAGCCCCCGCCTGAATCCAGCTTCCCTCCGGCCAGTGAAGCCCCCTCTCGCGTTGGACCAATCACAGTAAGTTTTCTTATTTAATTAAATAATTTATTTTCTAACTGATTTTATTTTATAGAAAAACTGATCTTTATATTATGAAAAGCTTTGGTTTTTAATTTATAGAAAATAATGATTTTTAAAATACAAGAAGGTATGATTTTTAAAAATAGGAAAGATTAGATTTTTATTATAAAAATATAATCTCTATATAATGGGGGGTGTAAAAATATAATTTTTATACAAGCATGAAGTCAGAAATATAATTTTCTTGAAAGTAGAAGGTTAAAAATATGATTTTTATATTTTTAAAGTATTAAAAATATAATCTTTACTATATAGAAGATGTAAAAATATGATTTTTGTTTATTTAGAGAATTAAAAATATAATTTTTACATGATAGGAATATTAGAAATGTCATCTTTATATGTGTAGAAAAATAAAAATGTGATTTTTATAATGATATATTTGAAAAGGCGAAATCTTTATATTTGAAAAGGCGAAATCTTTATATAGAGAATAGCGAGGTAAAAATAGAATTTTTATCTATATAGCAGCATAGTAAAAATTCGATTTTTATATATTGAATAGCATAGTAAAAATTTGATTTTTATATATTGAATAGCATAGGAAAAATTCGATTTTTATATATTGAATAGCATAGTAAAAATTCGATTTTTATATATTGAATAGCATAGTAAAAATTCAATTTTTATATATTGAATAGCATAGTAAAAATTCGATTTTTATATATTGAATAGCATAGTAAAAATTCGATTTTTATATATTGAATAACATAGTAAAAAATTCGATATTTATATATTGAATAGCATAGTAAAAATTCGATTTTTATATATTGAATAGCGAAGTAAAAATTCGATCTTTACATATGTAGAGAATACGGGCAACAAAGGTGACAAAAGGCGAGAACGATGAAGATTTCTATAAATGAAGTGTCGTGAAATTGGATAGCTATCGGTGAGAATTTCTCACTCTTCAATTTCTTTTTCTAGTTATATATATATATATATATATATATATACCAGGATGGAGACGGTGTTTAGTAGCACCCGACACCCGTCATCCACAGACCGTGAATGGCTTGTTTGTTAAATTGTTTGGATGTGTAGTTGGTTAGTTTATTTGGTTTGAATTGAATTGTTTGGTGAAATGAATGGATTTGATTGATGTGTGAATGGCGTGGGCCTTCACTAGACCGGGGATAAGGCTAGGCCTCGTCCCGTTTCTAGTATCGTGCCGTTATGCCGCCGAAATTTTCTAAAATATGTTAGAAAAATAAAAATATCATTTTTATTGTGTAAATGAACTGAATAGAATTCACGTGTTGAAATAAAATATTTTATCATTAAAAATATAATTTTTAACGTGGAAGAGAATAAAATAAAATATTCATTTACAAACCGGACGGTTTGTTTATGTACACCTATTTGAAGGACATTGATTGGGACGATAAATTTTACACATCGCCCAACTGCAAAAATAAAATCTGTGTTTGATTGTTTGAAACCCCACACGGGTATTGGGATAAAATACGGCATACACTAATCCCAATAATTAGTTGTATGTCGATCGATGGATCGACAGGCTGTTATAAGCGTTAGATATCTATATTTGATGCTTATACAGTGTAGTGCACTTTGGATGATGGTTGATTATTTATCATTGCTATTATATACATGTGTTGAATGGAATCCATATAATTAACTTTATATGGTAATTGATTGGGCCTCATTCCAATCGGGAAAATAAAGAATATTATAAAATAAAGGTTCATGTGTTGACTGTACTCATCCGTTGAGATTAGTCATGTGTTGAACGAAATTTTTTAACAGTAAAATTTACATCTTTATCATATATAAAATTAGAAACTAACTGGAAAATAGAGAAGATGAGTGGTCTCCTGGATATTGATCTGATGTTGGTTTCGGCCTTCGGGGTTAATATTCAGGGAACCGTTCTCTTACTAATTTACGGTTGGAGTCTGATTTAATATCAAACGATAGATACCATAATTTTTATAAAATATATTAAATAACAAAGATAGTCACACGTGGACAGTACTCATTCGTTGAGATTAGTCGTGTGTTGACAAAGATATAGAGTCGTGTATTGAAAGAAATATAGATCCATTTGTTGAATATAAAGCCGTGTTGATTAGAGATGCGCTATTTCGACGCGAGCGATATTTATATCGAGTATATTCGATTTCGAAATGAATTGAATATAAAACGATTTCGAAATGAATTGAATATAAAACGATTTCGAAATGAATTGAATATAAAACGATTTCGAAATGAATTGAATATAAAACGATTTCGAAATGAATTGAATATAAAACGATTTCGAAATGAATTGAATATAAAACGATTTCGAAATGAATTGAAGATAAAACGATTTCGACATGAATTGAAGATAAAACGATTTCGAAATGAATTGAATATAAAACAATTTCGAAATGAATTGAATATAAAACGATTTCGAAATGAATTGAAGATAAAACGATTTCGAAATGAATTGAATATAAAACGATTTCGAAATGAATTGAATATAAAACGATTTCGAAATGAATTGAATATAAAACGATTTCGAAATGAATTGAATATAAAACGATTTCGAAATGAATTGAATATAAAACGATTTCGAAATGAATTGAATATAAAACGATTTCGAAATGAATTGAATATAAAACGATTTCGAAATGAATTAAATATAAAACGATTTCGAAATGAATTGAATATAAAACTATTTCGAATTGAATTGAATAGAAAACGAATTGAATTCGAATTGAATAGAAAACGAAATGAATTCAAATCGAATTAAAATCGATTTGAATTGAAATCAAATAGAAATGAAAGTAAAAAGGATTTACAATAGAAAATTCAACTTTGTTTTGAATTTGAAATAAAGGTTGAAATTGTTTTTGAAACGAATTCAAAACTATTTATAAAATTTATTTTAAATAGAAATCGACGAAATATATTATATATATTATGTATATATAATATAATGGCCTGAATAGAACGCGCCGCGCCGCGGCAGTTCGTGAATTTCGACCATTCATTTCAAACGGACATTACGGGAGATCCGACCATCGGATTCTCCTAAAACCGGAACCGTTGGGTTCGTATCGAAAAGAGATTTCTAACGAATATTAGAAATTTGAAATCTAACGGTTGGATTTGGAGATACGTCCAAATCCAATTTGAAAAAGGTCGCTGTAAGTGCAGTTCGATGGCCATTGATGGAAATCAACAGTACGGGCCTTGATAAAATTATTAAAAATAGTAGTAATTTGTGTAAAATCATAAGAAATGATTTGGGAAAAATTGGGATGAAAAACTCCATATTTGAAAAGATAAAAATAGATTTTTATCGAAATGAACTAGTTTTGAACTGAAATTAAAACCCATTTATTTTTAAACAAATAAATTGGATTTGAAATGGGTTTAAATAGAATTGATTCATGGGTTTATCGTGAACTGTGTTTTAAATAACACTAGTTCTTTAACCCGATAATAAATAGAATTGATTCATGGGTTTATTGTGAACTGTGTTTTAAATAACACTAGTTCTTTAACACGATAATAAATAGAATGTGATTTGGGTTTATCATGAACTGTGTTTTAAACGACACTAGTTCTCTAACCCTGTAAAAGGAGTTTTAATGAATTTGCAATTAAATTGAAATGTGAATTGATAATCTAAATTATCAAATTTAGAAATTGAGCGAGAATGGAGTATCACCAGTTTTGCTCCAAAGCGATAGTTAAATCTTTAATTAGATTTGAACGTGAAATGGTAATTAATTTTACCGACAACACCGTGGTGTTAGATATGGAGTATTACCAGTTTTGCTTCATGGGATGAATAGGTTGGGATTGGGAAATAAAATAAATAATTACTCCGATGTGATTCGCTAATCTCGACTAGTTTGGAAAACCATAATTTGGTCTGATATGACATCCAAAGGAGCATTAAAGGATAAATTTTAAAGAATTTATCTTGGATAAAATTAATGGGAAACTTTCCCTAAGAATGTGATTTTGTGAATAAAAGAATATTCTGAATTGGAATGAGGCGTATGTTGTGTTTGTGTAACATTTGTTTTTAATATACGCGGGTTGTTCGGAAAGGCCGGGTTTTTACCCATTCTGAATAACCGATTCGACGATATGTCGAAGATGAAGACGGTGGTCGAAGCCCGGAAGTCTTCACATCGTTTGGATAATTACTGACGATCCTGATTGGGCTGTACACCCAAGAGGATGGAAATAGTTGGTGGTCATTCAGACGTACTTGGAGATCGATGGATATGCGAGGAAAGTGCCTCTGGTTTCGTTCAGACCCAGAACGGACTTGTAAATGGATTGTGTGTCTGACATTGGATTTTATTCTGTGTTGATTGATTTCTGTTAAATATATATCTTTTTGGCGGTGGAGAATTTATTCTCTTGCTTAACGCCCTTCTCTGAGACGTACGAGCTTAGAGGTTATATATCGATGGACATCAGTCGCATGGCATGAATTGCCTGTGTGGCACGCTGAGTTGCATGGATCAAGGCTTCTGTTGAAAAGCAAAGTCTTGTGGTTGATGATCAAAGCACGGCCTAGGTGGCAGCTTTGTGTATAGCATGGATTCGCGAGCCTCACACCTCGGTATGAGTTAAAAACGGGATACGGACCGCTGGGAGAACATGACATTTCTTTCTAGCTTTGGTGGTGTCAGTGACTTACCAGCCCTGAAATTTTTATACTTTTCACCTATGTGGTTGTTGGATGCGAGGCGCCTTGATTATTGGTCTGTAAGGACCGGGGAACGTGTGTTCAGGAATAACTAATCCTCAAACGTAAGAGAGGACCGGCCCAGCCGAATCCAGGGTTACCCAGAGTGTGTAGTCCTTAGGCATTTGCTAGAATGTCTCGAAGCGGAGAGGAGCTTGCCCCTTGCCTCGACTCATGACGGAGATCCAATTTCCAATACGTGATATTGCGGTTTTAATTGTAGAACTAGTATGGCGACATGATATATGGTACCCATGCCGTCTATGATTTATATTTATGATTGAAATTGTTTTGACACTATACACTTATTATAGTATCAAATGATTTGTTTTTAAACGTACCAAGCATGTTTGGCTATTATAAGGGAAAACCCTATCCTCGGCTTGCGTTGCATTGTGTGATGGGACCTGGGTCTTATAATAGCTTCATTTTTCTAAAAAGCATTGCGCTGTTTATTCTATGCACTGTTATTCTTGGGAGGAAACACATTCCGTGTTATACGGCGTGGTCCCTTGAATTACTCTCTTTTAAAGTAAAGTTTAAATAACTGTTTTAGTTCTTACACCAGTCACATGACTGACCTGGAGTTTATTGTTTTAACCTAAACTCTGGGTGCCCCTATTTTCCGCAAGGGTAGCTAGTAGTTTTGGTTTTGTAGATTTATATTCACAGGATGCTGATTTACAGCTGGAACGATGCTCGGAAAGCTCTGTATCCGTGTATTACTTTAGTTGTGTTTTGTATTATTTTTCCGCTGCAATACTGTATTTAAATCTCTGATATTCTTTGTTGTATAATATTTATTCATACTCTGTATATTCTTGTATTCTGATGGAATTGTTGTAATAACAATGAAATGTTCTTCCGTCTGCGTTCTGATTTGTCTTGTCCTCACAGTAATTCGTTCTTTCTCATCTCTTCGGAGACCGGGGAAGTTCGGGTCGCTTCATTTGGTATCAGAGCTTTGGTTTACAGAGCTCGAGAACAAGGCATATTAGAACCATACGAAAGAGTTCATCAGATATTGGATTAGTAATATCCAATTAGAATGACTCGTTAGAGATAGGATCAGTAGTATCCTAGAACGAGTGTGAAGAGTATATTTTTCAAAAGAAAACAATTTTGTTTTGAAATTTAAATCGTTTTATACGTATTTGAATATTTATTTATTTTGAATTTGGACAATCTGATATATAAAGATTTTGCATATACGCGTCATGAACGTATATTCGAAGTTTTAATATACCGGATAGATGTAGAACCGCACTCTAGTAGCCCGGAGATGTTCTGATGGTGGTTCGAAACATCATCAGCATTTATTTTCGAGTGACGAAGGTGTGATATCTATATATTTCCATCAGACTGGTGTGAGAACCAAAACTTATATAGATAGATTTATTTGTTGTGATTTGGCATCAAGAACATGATTTTCTGTATATATATCAAAATTATGAATTTGAAACGTTAATCCACTAATTGATTGATGTTTGTGTTGTTTGTTTAGTTGTTTGATAATTTTGAACCATTTAGCCTAATAAAATCAAATATTGAATTGTATCGAAAATTATTTGCAATTGCTTGCATATACATGTACTTACATTGAACAGGTCATAGCAAGGAGGCTAGAGCAGAGAATAAAATTTGTTTGACCGACAAATAGGTACATGTTTACTATAATTTACTGTTTTGTTTGGGTGATGATGATTTTATGAGCCGATTGGCTAGCCGCTTGGCTTTTTCTTTTTCTTTTTGAGATCAGAAGGCCTGTATGGCAATTTCGGGATTTTCCCGTGGCTCCCGGTGCAGGGGAGGTTATAGCGAAATTTTTCGAAAATTTAGGGTGTTAGCCAAATTTTCGAAAAATTTGAAAAGTTCTTAGAAACTGAAAAGTTGAGGAACTTAAGCCGTAATCAAAATACTGGAAGTTGAGATGAATTGTTAAACAACTTTCGGCTTCGTTCCTTTTCGGGGACGAAAAGTTTTAAGTGGGGGAGATTGTAATAACCCGGAAATTCTGAGCCAGTTAAAATTTTTGTTTTGGCAACTTCGAACAATTTTGAAGATTTAAAATGAATTATTTTAAATAATATCGATGAGAAATTTATTTTGAATATAATTAGAACGTATATATTATATACGTCGTCGTTAGAATATAAATTATTATATATAATTATAAAAGTAATTAAAATGGCGCGGTAGTTCGATAATTCGATTTCAAACTTCAATTGAACATATCG
Organism: Allium sativum; assembly: GCA_030737875.1. NCBI lineage: Eukaryota > Viridiplantae > Streptophyta > Magnoliopsida > Asparagales > Amaryllidaceae > Allium > Allium sativum. The sequence goes on along the minus strand of CM060909.1, from coordinate 336,482,568 downwards.
GGTGCAAAACAATCCGGATTTTAGTGAAACCAAAAACATTAGGATCTAATTGATGATATCTTTCCAACGAATCTGAAAGATCGAAATTTCATAGCGGGAATCAAAAGATATGCCCAGTTGAAAATTCTGAATAGTCGCTATTGAATTCAAGCCCTTAAAAACGGACATTTTGCAAACGACCTCGGATTTCGACGAAACCACTTTTGTTGGGTCCGTGATGTCAAATTATTGCTAGATTCCAAATTTAATAATTTTTCGAATCAATATGTGAGCGTGGCAAAGGAAAACGCGTTTGACCAGTTTCAGTTGATTTTAATCGAATGGAAAATGGCCATTTTTCCAACGGTCTAAGAATTCGACGAAACTAGTTTTGTTAGGACCGTATCGTTAATACAAAGCTAGGAAATATTTTTATGGAATTTCTCTAGTTAGTATGTGACCCCGGTAAATTGAAATGCGCGTTCAAATTCAATATATAGAGTTATATGTTGATTTTGACGAAAACTGGTCGAAACGATCAAATCAGCTTGCGATACATATCCCATTGTGTTCAGAATGGGGGTAAAACGCTAAGGACGACAGGCAGTGGGCCTCGTTTTGAGGTCGAAAATAAAAGTTGCTTTTTAGTGGAAAATAAAATAATTAAATAATAAAATTAAAACTTTCTCTCTCCCCTCTATATTCACTCTGCCCCCCCCCCCCCGGTTAAAAACCTAAATCAGAAAAACAAAAAGAAAAAATGACGAAAGGGGCGACGGGGGATTAACCGCCGCCGCCGCCACCGTATCGCGCCCCAGGTGGCGCGCCCGCACGAGAGCCCCCCCCCCCATGGATCGCGCCGTCGCACGAGAGCCCCTCCCCCCCCTCTAATCGCGCCGTCGCGCGAGGCAGACCCCCCTTCCCCTGTGCCACCGCGCAACCAATTCCTCCCCCCGCCTCGAGCCCCCGCCTGAATCCAGCTCCCCTCCGGCCAGTGAAGCCCCCTCTCGCGTTGAACCAATCACAGTAAGTTTTCTTATTTAATTAAATAATTTATTTTCTAACTGATTTTATTTTATAGAAAAACTGATCTTTATATTATGAAAAGCTTTGGTTTTTAATTTATAGAAAGTAATGATTTTTAAAATACAAGAAGGTATGATTTTTAAAAATAGGAAAGATTAGATTTTTATTATAAAAATATAATCTCTATATAATGGGGGGTGTAAAAATATAATTTTTATACAAGCATGAACTCAAAAATATAATTTTCTTGAAAGTAGAAGGTTAAAAATATGATTTTTATATTTTTAAAGTATTAAAAATATAATCTTTACTATATAGAAGATGTAAAAATATGATTTTTGTTTATTTAGAGAATTAAAAATATAATTTTTACATGATAGGAATATTAGAAATATCATCTTTATATGTGTAGAAAAATAAAAATGTGATTTTTATAATGATATATTTGAAAAGGCGAAATCTTTATATAGAGAATAGCGAGGTAAAAATAGAATTTTTGTCTACATAGCAGCATAGTAAAAATTCGATTTTTATATATTTAATAGCATAGTAAAAATTCGATTTTTATATATTGAATAGCATAGGAAAAATTCGATTTTTATATATTGAATAGCATAGTAAAAATTCGATTTTTATATATTGAATAGCATAGTAAAAATTCGGTTTTTATATATTGAATAGCATAGTAAAAATTCGATTTTTATATATTGAATAGCATAGTAAAAATTCAAAATTTTTATATATTGAATAGCATAGTAAAAATTCGATTTTTATATATTGAATAGCGAAGTAAAAATTCGATTTTTACATATGTAGAGAATACAAGCAACAAAGGTGACAAAAGGCGAGAACGATGAAGATTTCTATAAATGAAGTGTCGTGAAATTGGATAGCTATCGGTGAGAATTTCTTACTCTTCAATTTCTTTTTCTAGTTATATATATATATATACTAGGATGCAGACGGTGTTTAGTAGCACCCGACACCCGTCATCCACAGACCATGGATGGCTTGTTTGTTAAATTGTTTGGATGTGTAGTTGGTTAGTTTATTTGGTTTGAATTGAATTGTTTGGTGAAATGAATGGATTTGATTGATGTGTGAATGGCGTGGTCCTTCACTAGACCGGGGATAAGGCTAGGCCTCGTCCCGTTTCTAGTATCGTGTCGTTATGCCGCCGAAATTTTCTAAAATATGTTAGAAAAATAGAAATATCATTTTTATTGTGTAAATGAACTGAATAGAAATTCACGTGTTGAAATAAAATATTTTATCATTAAAAATATAATTTTTAACGTGGAAGTGAATAAAATAAAATATTCATTTACAAACCGGACGGTTTGTTTATGTACACCTATTTGAAGGACATTGATTGGGACGATAAATTTTACACATCGCCCAACTGCACAAATAAAATATGTGTTTGATTGTTTGAAACCCCACACGGGTATTGGGATAAAATACGGCATACACTAATCCCAATAATTAGTTGTATGTCGATCGATGGATCGACAGGCTGTTATAAGCGTTAGATATCTATATTTGATGCTTATACAGTGTAGTGCACTTTGGATGATGGTTGATTATTTATCATTGCTATTATATACATGTGTTGAATGGAATCCATATAATTAACTTTATATGGTAATTGATTGGGCCTCATTCCAATCGGGAAAATAAAGAATATTATAAAATAAAGGTTCATGTGTTGACTGTACTCATCCGTTGAGATTAGTCATGTGTTGAACGAAATATTTTAATAGTAAAATTTACATCTTTATCATTTATAAAATTAGAAACTAACTGGAAAATAGATAAGATGAGTGGTCTCCTGGATATTGATCTGATGTTGGTTTCGGCATTCGGGGTTAATATTCAGGGAATCGTTCTCTTACTAATTTACGGTTGGAGTCTGATTTAATATCAAACGATAGATACCATAATTTTTATAAAATATATTAAATAACAAAGATAGTCACACGTGGACAGTACTCATTCGTTGAGATTAGTCGTGTGTTGACAAAGATATAGAGTCGTGTATTGAAAGAAATATAGATCCATTTGTTGAATATAAAGACGTGTTGATTAGAGATGCGCTATTTCGACGCGAGCGATATTTATATCGAGTATATTCGAATTTGAAATGAATTGAAGATAAAACGATTTCGAAATGAATTGAATATAAAACGATTTCGAAATGAATTGAATATAAAACGATTTCGAAATGAATTGAATATAAAACGATTTCGAAATGAATTGAAGATAAAACGATTTCCAAATGAATTGAATATAAAACGATTTCGAAATGAATTGAATATAAAACGATTTCGAAATGAATTGAATATAAAACGATTTCGAAATGAATTGAATATAAAACGATTTCGAAATGAATTGAATATAAAACGATTTCGAAATGAATTGAATATAAAACGATTTCGAAATGAATTGAAGATAAAACGATTTCGAAATGAATTGAATATAAAACGAAATGAATTGAATATAAAACGATTTCGAAATGAATTGAATATAAAACGATTTCGAAATGAATTGAATATAAAACAATTTCGAAATGAATTGAATATAAAACGATTTCGAAATGAATTGAATATAAAACGATTTCGAAATGAATTGAATATAAAACGGTTTCGAATTGAATTGAATAGAAAACGAATTGAATTCGAATTGAATAGAAAACGAAATGAATTCAAATCGAATTAAAATCGATTTGAATTGAAATCAAATAGAAATGAAAGTAAAAAGGATTTATAATAGAAAATCCAACTTTGTTTAGAATTTGAAATAAAGGTTGAAATTGTTTTTGAAACGAATTCAAAACTATTTATAAAATTCATTTTAAATAGAAATCGACGAAATATTATATATATATATATATTATATATATATATATAATATAATGGCCTGAATAGAACGCGCCGCGCCGCGGCAGTTCGTGAATTTCGACCATTCATTTCAAACGGACATTACGGGAGATCCGACCGTCGGATTCTCCTAAAACCGGAACCGTTGGGTTCGTATCGAAAAGAGCTTTCTAGCGAATATTAGAAATTTGAAATCTAACGGTTGGATTTGGAGATACGTCCAAACCAAATTTGAAAAAGGTCGGTGTAAGTGCAGTTCGATGGCCATTGATGGAAATCGACAGTACGGGCCTTGATAAAATTATAAAAAATAGTAATAATTTGTGTAAAATCATAAGAAATGATTTGGGAAAAATTGGGATGAAAAACTCCATATTTGAAAAGATAAAAATAGATTTTTATCGAAATGAACTAGTTTTGAACTGAAATTAAAACCCATTTATATTTAAACAAATAAATTGGATTTGAAATGGGTTTAAATAGAATTGGTTCATGGGTTTATCGTGAACTGTGTTTTAAATAACACTAGTTCTTTAACCCGATAATAAATAGAATTGATTCATGGGTTTATCGTGAACTGTGTTTTAAATAACACTAGTTCTTTAACCCGATAATAAATAGAATGTGATTTGGGTTTATCGTGAACTGTGTTTTAAACGACACTAGTTCTCTAACCCTGTAGAAGGAGTTTTAATGAATTTGCAATTAAATTGAAATGTGAATTGATAATCTAAATTATCAAATTTAGAAATTGAGCGAGAATGGAGTATCACTAGTTTTGCTCCAAAGCGATAGTTAAATCTTTAATTAGATTTGAACGTGAAATGGTAATTAATTTTACCGACAACACCGTGGTGTTAGATATGGAGTGTTACCAGTTTTGCTTTATGGGATGAATAGGTTGGGATTGGGAAATAAAATAAATAATTACTCCGATGTGATTCACTAATCTCGACTAGTTTGGAAAACCATAATTTGGTCTGATATGACATCCAAAGGAGGATTAAAGGATAAATTTTAAAGAATTTATCTTGGATAAAATTAATGGGAACCTTTCCCTAAGAATGTGATTTTGTGAATAAAAGAATATTCTGAATTGGAATGAGGCGTATGTTGTGTTTGTATAACATTTGTTTTCAATATACGCGGGTTGTTCGGAAAGGCCGGGTTTTTACCCATTCTGAATAACTGATTCGACGATATGTCGAAGATGAAGATGGTGGTCGAATACCGGAAGTCTTCACATCGTTTGGATAATTACTGACGATCCTGATTGGGCTGTACACCCAAGAGGATGGAAATAGTTGGTGGTCGTTCAGACGTACTTGGAGATCGATGGATATGCGAGGAAAGTGCCTCCGGTTTCGTTCAGACCCAGAACGAACTTGTAAATGGATTGTGTGTCTGACATTGGATTTTATTCAGTGTTGATTGATTTCTGTTAAATATATATCTGTTTGGAGGCGGAGAATTTATTCTCTTGCTTAACGCCCTTCTCTGAGACGTACGAGCTTAGAGGTTATATATCGATGGACATCAGTCGCATGGCATGAATTGCCTGTGTGGCACGCTGAGTTGCATGGATCAAGGCTTCTGTTGAAAAGCAAAGTCTTGTGGTTGAAGATCAAAGCACGGCCTAGGTGGCAGCTTTGTGTATAGCGTGGATTCGCGAGCCTCACACCTCGGTATGAGTTAAAAATGGGATACGAACCGCTGGGAGAACACGACGTTTCTTTCTAGCTTTGGTGGTGTCAGTGACTTACCAGCCCTGACATTTTTATACTTTTCACCTATGTGGTTGTTGGATGCGAGGCGCCTCGATTATAGGTCTGTAAGGACCGGGAAACGTGTGTTCAGGAATAACTAATCCTCAAACGTAAGATAGGACCGGCCCAGCCGAATCCAGGGTTACCCAGAGTGTGTAGTCCTGAGGCATTTGCTAGAATGTCTCGAAGCGGAGAGGAGCTTGCCCCTTGCCTCGACTCATGACGGAGATCCAATTTCCAATACGTGATATTGCGGTTTTAATTGTAGAACTAGTATGGCGACATGATATATGGTACCCATGCCGTCTATGATTTATATTTATGATTGAAATTGTTTTGACACTATAAACTTATTATAATATTAAATGATTTGTTTTTAAACGTACCAAGTATGTTTGGCTATTATAAGGGAAAACCCTATACTCCGGCTTGTGTTGCATTGTGTGATGGGACCTGGGTCTTATAATAGCTTCATTTTTCGAAAAAGCATTGCGCTGTTTATTCTATGCACTGTTATTCTTGGGAGGAAACTCGTTCCGTGTTATACGGCGTGGTCCCTTGAATTACTCTCTTTTAAAGTAAAGTTTAAATAACTGTTTTAGTTCTCACACCAGTCACATGACTAACCTGGAGTTTATTGTTTTAACCTAAACTCTGGGTGCCCCTATTTTCCGCACGGGTAGCTAGTAGTTTTGGTTTTGCAGATTTATATTCACAGGATCCTGCTTTACAGCTGGAACGGTGCTCGGAAAGCTCTGTATCCATGTATTACTTTCAGTTGTGTTTTGTATTATTTTTCCGCTGCAATACTGTATTTAAATCTCTGATATTCTTTGTTGTATAATATTTATTCATACTCTGTATATTCTTGTATTCTGATGGAATTGTTGTAATAACAATGAAATGTTCTTCCGTCTGCGTTCTGATTTGTCTTGTCCTCACAGTAATTCGTTCTTTCTCATCTCTTCGGAGACCGGGGAAGTACGGGTCGCTTCGACGACGGGTGTCGGGTGCTGTTAAGCACCGTCTGCATCCTAGTATATGTTTTAACTAGAAAAATAAAATTAAAGTGAGAAGTTCTCACCTTTGGGGTTCCACTCCGTCATTCTTTCTTTCTGAACTGTTCGGGTTTCGTTTTGATTTCCGTTGTTACCATCGCTATCTTTTCCGGCTGTTCACATTAAAAATCACATTTTAACAACGGCATTTCATAGATAAAAATCATATATTTTTATTGCTTCTTTCTATATAAAAATTATACTTTTATATTTCTACTTCTTATACAAAGATCGAATTTTTATTTTGCTACAACATTATAAAAATCCTATTTTTATGACGCTACTATATAAATAAAAATCATATTTTTATAGCTTAACTATTTATATACGACAAAATCATATTTTATTTCGATGAAGAATATATAAAGATCATATTTTTCTCTCACCATTCTCTATATAAAAATCACATTTTTATATATAAAGATCGTACTTTTATATCTCTACCACATATGTAAAAATTGCATTTTTATATTCTCTATCATATAAAAATCATATTTTTATTATTTCTATAATGTAAAAATTATATTTTTATTATCTCTATAATATAAAAATCTCGCTTTTTCTACATTAAAAATCTTATCTTTCTAGCGATTAAAAATATAAACTGTAAAGTCCCGGGAATTTCGACAACCGAAATGTGAAATTAATTGAAGATTAAATTATTTGCAATCAAATTCTATAGTGACACCTGGGTTAGAATAAAATAAAAATCAAATATATGATTTTAATTTAAACCCAATAGTTAGCTGAGAATCAAATATTTATTGTTTGAATTGAATTTGATTGAATATTTGAGTTAGATGTGAAACTTGACTGAAAAACATAAACGGTTAAAGTTAAAAATTAACGTGGTTAACATTAAACAAATTGGAGAATTTTAATTAAATATATGAAATTTGGAGTAAATATGTGTATGTTTGTAGATATTAAGAAAATGGAAACTGAACTTTTCAAATTTGGAATTTGACGAAATTGTTGATAAACAAATGGAATAAAATGGGTGAACTAATAAATAATTTAAATATAAGAATAATGTGTATAAAACCGGAGTCGGATTTCGACCGGAATAATTTTATTTGATTCAGAATGCCGAGGCATGACGGTATGTAAAATTTCATCATAATGGGGGTTCGTTGGTAGCGGTTCGAAAATAAAACGTAGACATAAGGTACGGTGGAAAATTAAGGAACCGTAATAAATAAATAAATAAATAAATAAATAAATAAATAGAATGTCGGCTCCTTTCTATACACACTTCTTCTGCCTTGGCCACCACGAAAATGTGGTACCTACGGTATTTGCGTTTATAAAAGAGTCCAGCCCTTATTCAATCTCCAGTGAATCCCTAAATCAAAAATGGCGTGTCCCAAATGTTTAAAGGCTAAAGCCAAATTGTTCTCTTCCCAAATTTTAGTTTCCCCCGAAATCAGTTTCCGCCTCCACCGAGAAATCGACCTCGTCTCAGGGCTACGTCAACGCTTGATCTCCAATAATTGCTTCCTCCTACATCGCTGAAACCGGCGCCATCGCAGAGAACCTCGTCGTCGTCCCACTGCCTAAATTCGTTGGAAACAAAGTCGGGGCCTTTCCGAATCGAAACCCATCACCGGGCCACTTCAGCTCTGACCCAACGTAGGCACCATCATTCGAAGCTGCCGAATCCGCCAGCGACCATCACCTGAAATTGTGCTCACCACGTCTTCTGCCATCATCGTTCGCTATCAAAGCCCTTCGACTTCGTTATTCTTTCTCGTCGCCTCGACAGGTGAGTGTTGATTCATTCACGATTAGTTGTTTTTTATAAGTAATTTAACTTCGATAGATACTGAAATCAAATAGTTAATTGGACTATTTTCTTGATGGTTGTTGCGAATCTTTTGGGTGTAGTGCTCTGGCTATTACATGTGTGAAGTGTCGGTCTTGTTTTTGCCTGATACCATGTCCTCACTATCCTTTCACTCAAGTTACCCCTCCATGAACCTGTGTACTTGGTTTGTTGAGGGCTTTTGTTGATTATATTTTATTTGAACACTTGATGGTCTCCTGTTGCCTTAAAACCAAAACATGATTGTCACAAAAACATATTTAAAATATATATAAAAAATAGCTAAGATAGTGAAACTTACAGTACTGCTATTAAATAAGAGGCATGGTTGAATTGCATTGTTTTGAACTATTAGTTTGTTTGTCTCACTTAAGTTTACCCTGTAGAACTTTGATTTGCATTCTGATTTGAGAGAGAATAGCTGATTTGGTTACTTACCTGCTAAAGAATACTAGTTTATAACCATGCTATCGTATTTTATATCATTTTCTATTAAGAAGAAAACCATTAATAAGCTTAGTCGATTTGGTTACTTGGTATAGCATTTGCATGTCATCTTATAGTGTACAGAAATCGTATGTGCCTTCTTCCATTACTTTCAGCGCAATCAGTCTAAGTCTGATATGTAACAATATCACATGTCAAACATGCAACTATTTAAGGCATAAATAAACTCTGGTGTTTAAGTAAAGCTATTTAAAAGAGAGAAAAAAGGGGAAAAGGTTTATTTATTTTTATTTATATATATTATTGTTTTGTTTTAAAGATATTATAATTGATAAACCTCTTCAACAACACCTACGCTTATAACTATATAATGTTGGTCTAACCAATTACATAAGTTATGCAAGCTTCTACCAATTTTTGACGAGATCGGTTTTATAAATACATTTAGTTGTTTGATTTTTGTATGATTCCGGTAACATAACCTCAACTTATTACTTGCAGATGTAATTGTATTGGGGAAGATCTGGGTTATTGTATTCAACATTTTTTTTAAAAAGAAAAAAAAGCATGACAAACATTATATACTCCTTGCGACTTCAATTCATAAGCATTATTATGAAATTTCCGTTGAGCTGGATTATTAATTGCTAATTGAGTCTCCGAGTGTAGCTGCTACTTTTACATATATGTATGAATGCACGTTGAAATCATCATGCCTCCTGACCTATGTGTCCTTGTTTGCATGCATGAATTTTACTATAGCATGTGCAGAAAAAGTAATGACATACTTACATTTAAATATATGAGTATGTATATGTATGTATGACCAACTTGTTACACTGCGGTGTGTAATAACCCAGAAAATGTGAACCAATTAAAAAATTTTAAATTGGATATTTTAAAGGAATTTAAACAATTGAAATAGCATATTTCAATAAAATAGTGAATTAGAAATAGTGTGGCAGTTTGAAAATTTGAATTCAAACTTTGACTGACTGTACTGGGTGCAAAATATAACGGAATTTGGTGAAACCAAAAACATTTAAATCTGTTATGAATATCTTTCTAACGAATCTGAAAATTTGAAGTTTCATAGCGGGAATCAAAAGTTATGGCCAAGTGAATTTTCAGAAAGGTCGCTATAGAGAATATATAGCCCTTGAAAATAGGCATTTTGCAAATGACCTCGGAATTCGACGAAACCACTTTTGTTGGATCCGGGATGTCAAACTATTGCTAGTTTTCAAATTTCATAATTTTTGAAGCTAGTATGTGAGTGTGGCAAAAGAAAACGTGTTTGGTCAATTTCTATTAAATTGGATCGACCAGAAAATGGCCATTTTTCAAACGGTCTCAGAATTCGACGAACTCAGTTTTGTTGGGGCCATAGCATCAAAACATAGCCATATTTATTTTTTTGGAATTTTTCGAATCAGTTTGTGGCCCTGGCAAATTGAAATGTACGTTCAAAATAGAATTTGAATGTTTTATATTTTAATTTGAAGAATAACTGACTGTAACAATTGAATTGGCCTACAAAACATATCCCATTGTGTTCGGAATGGGGGTATTTAGCTGAGGCGACAATCGTTGGGTTTGAATTGGTGTCCGTGTGGAGAAACACTATTTTAAAATTTAATAAAACCATCGGCCAATCAAATTTCTCCTTCATAATTTTAAAATAAAAATAAAATAAAATCCCCCCCGGTAACCCTCGAACCCGACGGCCACCGTACTCCCTCCTTCCCGACCAAATCACCGCCGCCACAGGCGACGTTAGCCTCCGCCACCGCCCAATCTCGAAAGCCCTCCCTTCCCTCTTCAAATCCGATCAACCCTCGCCCTCCCTCTCCTCGTCTACCTCGTGTTTCATGCCCCCAAAGTTAGAGCCTTTCCGCCGGCGCCACGATCGCCAGAGGCGATCAAACTGGCCAAACCCCCCAGCGCCGGAAACCCCTCTCGTAGCTCTTCAACATGGTACAAGCTGATTCCAATATCATGCAACCATTTGTTCGATAAATCAAAACCTAGTTTTGAACAAACATGAAAGGTATCGACTTTGGTATATTTAAACTGATTTAAACACTTTTGAGTGTTGCAAACTTTGAAAAATCATATCTTTATGGTGTGTTAACGAAATTCGATGAAACAGGAAACATCGTGACCGCAAGGAGGCTCTCTACATTCTAAAAGAGACCGCGGATTTTTCTGAGCTATCTACGATTTTTAGCACCTCGAAAAACAATGTGATATTTCTAAATTGAAACGTGAATGGAAATGTCATGTACAAATTATATAAGCGAAATATAAATTATACACGTGTCGTATACCTCATGTACATGCGTTGTGTAAGCTATATGAGCAAAGTATGTTATACATGCGTTGTATAAATGATATGTGTGTTGGAATGGAAATAAAATATATTTATATACGAATATATATATATATATATACTCCCTTCGTCCACAAACCATGGATGATATTTATTGTTTGTTAATTTGTGTGAAAATTTTGGTGAATAATGCGAATGGTTGATAGAATTGTTTGTGGTTGATATTGTTTGGTTGTGGTTGAAAAATACCCAATTGTGATAGAAACAAATTTGAAATAATTGTGGAAAAAAACAATCATACTCGCCTACGTGCGAATTAGATGTATGAAATCCCCATTGTTAAAAACCGCGAGGTTTTAAGGTAGAACGAGGAGTTGTACTCGGGACGGTGCCGGTTTTAACTACCCTGCAGTCATGCTGCCGAAATTTTGAATAACATTCATGTATTAGAATTATTTTCATATGTTGAAATTATTTTCATGTGTTGAAACTAAAGTCATGTGTTGAAACTATATCCATGTGTGGAAATGCTCATGTGTTGAAAAGTCATGTGTTGAAAATTAAATTCATGTATTGAATGAATAAAGTGTTTAAACAATAAAAATCACATTTTTATTATCTATAAGAAGTATGTAAAATATTCGTGTTATAAATAAATTGTTTCAACAATAAAAATTACATCTTTCTTATATGTACCAACTATATTAAATATCCATGTGTGGAAAAGCTCGTGTGTTGAGAAGTGCACATGTTGAAACGGTTCATGTGTTGAATAAAAAGATCGAACAATAAAAATTACATTTTTATTGAAAATATAAAGTGTTAAAAACATTCATGTATTGAATAAATATTTTAGATGATAAAAATACCATTTTTATCATGTATGTGATTCGCTAAAAATATACGAGTGTTGAAATAAATATTTGTTTGCTATGAATATTATTTCTAACATGTGTAGGAACTAAATAAAATGGTCATGTGTTGAAATATATTTTAGTTCGCCAAAAATATCATTTTTAAGTGAATTGTGAAGTGTTAAAAATAATCACTTGTTCAAATAAATATGCATGAGTAGAAATATTCATTAATTAGCTAACGATATGATTTTTTTTGCTTATGTATGCAACATTGGAATGAATGGTAACTTTAAACCAAATAGAATCAAATAAAAAGTTGAATGGAAAATGATAAGTGATAAGAATTGCACATATGTACATGCATATTTATTGAATAGGTTATAGCAAAGAGGCTAGAGAAGAGGAATAAAATTGTGTGCCCGACAAATAGGTACATGTTTACTGTTTTGCTTGGGTGATGATTTTATGAGCCGATTGGCTAGCCGCTTGGCCTTTTCTTTTTCTTTTTGAGATGAGACGCCCATGTGGCTATTTGGGAATTTTCCCAGCCCTTCCCGTACAAAGGAGGTCATGGCGAAATTTTCCAAAATTTAAAGGCGTTAGTGAAATATTTGAAGTGAAAACGATATTGAAATCGCCGAATGGACTATATATATATATATATATATATATATATATATATATAATTAAAATGAATCATGGCCGTGCAGTTCGTGTTTTGAAACCGTGATTTCAAACGATTAGTGCGGGAGATCCGACCGTCGGATTTTCCCGAAACCGTAACCGTTGGGTTCGCCTTGGAAATATCTTTCCAACGGCACCAATTTTGTAAAGATCCAACGGTTGGATTGTCTGGAATGTTTAATTCAAATCTAAAGAAAAACAGTGCCAGAATCGATTATATTTATATATAAATATAAATATAATTAAATTAAATCGAATAACGACGCTGCAGTTCGTATTTTGAAATCGTAACTTCAAATGACTAGTGCGGGAAATCCGACCGTCGGATTTTCCCAAAACTGAAACCGTTGGATTCGTTTTGAAAAGATCTTTCTAATGATATAAAATTTGTGAAGATCCAACGGTTAGATTTTCATATGTGTGTAAAACAAATTTAGTGAAAAACAGCGCCAGTGCCTCGGCACGACCTGGAACGTCGTTTAATTGAATAAGGCCGTTTTTAGATAAATAAAAATGGCGATATATTGTTATAAAATATTATAGGCGATATAGAATGGAAATAAACCGATTCTGCTTGGTTTTCTTGATATGTGATGGTTGAATGTGTTTGACATGAAAATTATACTAAGGAACTGAAATGTGAATGTTGAATAATTTAACCATGTGAAGAATGGATTTGAAAATCTAAATATACGTGGATTATTTGAAAAGGCCGAGTTCATTCTCATTTCAAATAATCGATCGACGGTGAGAAGTCGAAGAGATGAAGATGGTTCAAGACTGACGATCTTCACATTGGATGGGTGGGCGCTACTGATGCTCATGATTGGAGTAGCTACCTTGAAGGAGCTGAAGTAGTAGCCGTCCGGACGTATTGTTGATTGTGCGGATATGCGAGGAATATGGTGCCTCCGGCTTCGTTCAATCCCAGAACGAACTTATAAATGGACTATGTGTCTGACATTGGATTTTGTTCTGTGCTGATTGATCTCTATTAAATATATATCTGTTTGGTGGCGGAGAATTTATTCTCTTGCTTAACTCCCTTCTCTGAGACGTACGAGCTCAGAGGTTATATATCGATAGAAATCAGTCGCATGGAGTGGATTGCCTATGTGGCACGCCTAAGTGGCATATGATCAAGGCTTCTATTGCAAAGCAAAGTCTTATGGGTGATGATCAAAGCATGGTCTGTGTGGCGTAGCTTTGTGTATAGCGTGGATTCGCGAGCCTCACACCTCGGTATGAGTCAAAAACGGGATAGTGACTACAGGGAGAGCACGACGTTGCTTTCTAGCTATAGTGGTGTCAGTGACTTTCCAGCCCTGACATTTATATATACTTTTCACCTGTGTGGTTGTTGGAATGCGAGGCGCGTCGATTATAGGTCTGTAAGGACCGGGAAATGTGTGTTCAGGAATTGCCAATCCTCAAAAGTAAGAGAGGACAGGCCCTGAAGATCCAAGAATTGCTGTGTGCGGTCCTGGGACATTTGCTAGAGTGTCCCGAACGGAGAGGAGCTTGCCCCTTGCCTCGACTCATGATGGAATCTAATTTCCAATACGAAATTGCGGATGTGATTGTATTACTAGTATGGAGACATAGTAGATGGTAGCTATGCCACCTAGGATTGATATTTATGATTGAATTTGCTTTTGAAACATATATACACTAGTAATAATATCAAACACCTTTGTTTTATTCATATGAAGCATTTTTGGCCATTATAAGGTAAAACTCTATCCTCCGGCTTGCGTTGCATTGTGTGATGGGACCTGAGTCTTATAATGGCTTCATTTTTATAAAAAAGCATTGCGATGATTTAAAAGTTACTTTATTTCATGCACTAGCACTCATTGGAGTAAACCCATTCCGCGAAAGTGGCGTGGTCCTTTGATTTGCCTTATTGTTGTTGTATAATTGGTTAAGTAGATTTCTCATACCAGTTCCGTGACTGACTCGTAGTTTGTTTCACCTTGCAAACTCGGGTGCCCTTATTTTCACACGGGTAGCCTAGTATCAGGTTGATGGCGTATTTTGGCTTGGCACCACAGCAGAGGTGCACTTTTGGGCTCATGGTGAGGCTTGACTACACCGTGATGACTATGACTTTTTCCGCCATTACTATATATGTATTATGATTCCGCCACAGGCAATGTAGACTGATGTTTAGTTTATGTACTCTCTATTTATGTGATTCCGCCACAGGCGATGTAGACTGATTATGTATTATTATGCAGTTAGTTGTATCCTGCACTGTGCTCTCTGATGTGGTGATATTTATATGAGTCTGCTGTCATATTTGTATAGATTATTCTATTTGTTGTTTATGCTATTATCTGTACTCTGCTAATGATGATTAATGTGTTATATTCCGATGATTATCCATAACACCGTCGTATGGGGTTTTGGGATCGTCTCACGGTGTCTCATTGTAAATTGCTGCACATATCAAATAATAAGAGTGAATGTCCCATTAAGGCACAAGAATCACATAGCTGGCATATAAAATGCATTATTTCAGAGAAGCATTGTGTCACCATGCATTTTAAAGATGCACGTGCTCTGTACTCATTTGGGAAATGTGGAACCACCTATGTTTTTATATTCTTCAAACCTTTCTATGTTTTAAAAAAGATCATTTTAGTGAATGCAATGTTTGCCAGATTTAACTTGGTGTATTACCTCATTATGTAGAATATTTCTGGAAATAGAAATCTAAACTGCAGTAGTTTGCATTAACTATGGGGTAGTTTTAGGTTCTGAAGCCATCCTGTTGATACTTAGTACCAAAGGGTGTATAGCAATTTGGGGCATCTCATTCATTTGATACATGCTGAACCATGATAATGTTCACCTGATACATGCTGTTGGAATTGGTTTATACCATGTTACATTCGGCACTTGCTTGTTATTTGTTTTTGTTCCTCTGCCTCACTATATGAACTTGAAAATTTGGTACCAATTGATATATTATCTTTACATCATGTAGTTTGGAAATACGTATGCCCTTCATGAAGGCATATATCTTGAAAATATATCATGTTGGCCCTCCATTTGAAATTTGAAAGTGTTATTAAGTATACCTATGTTGGGACAACGAAATCAGAACCCAACTCAGGTTGCCATGAAATTTTATGTCCAGAATAATAATAATGAGTAGAGCACCCTTAGCTATTTTTCTGAAATCGATACATGCAAGTATCATACTATTTGCCCCTGTCTAAATTCAATATTTCTATGCCTGTCTTGTTTGCAAATGTATGAGTACACCTATTGGTTCTCATCCTGTTTTGAATTAATGCATTACTTTATATGCATACCATACTAAACATGCACTCCATACTTTATACATGCACTGTGCATGATATTTGTACTTATTAGTTTTGGCATTTATGGCCATTCGGCTGCATTTGTTATTGAGGCCATTTCACCTATGTAGAGGCTATGTTGTTACCGATGCCATGTGTGTGATGACCCCAAACTTCCACGAGTGAAAGCAAGGGTAATCATTTTTGGAATACAACATAAATACAATAAAACAGAACACAGATACAATATAGCAAAGGAAATTCATAGAGTAATAACATTATAGCAGCGGAAAATTATAATGTCATCAATCACAGAAAATCCACAGTCACAGAATCTAAGCTATTACAACAAGTTTGCAGAAAAGAAATAAGTTTGATGTCTAAAAAGAAAAGAAAAGATGCCATAGAAACAAAAGATAAATGTCTTCAAGCTCCAAGTCATCACCTCTCTACTTCAGCAAATCCAAGAGACAGAAAATAAGCAGCTCCAAAGAAAATACTACAAGCAAAGAATGAACCTGTCTACTTGGCTGCCCGTGTATAAGAGAGGGCACCCAAGTTTGCAAAAAGGTGAAACAAACTATGGGCCAGTCGTGGGACTGGTGTGAGAATTCTTAAGTAAAATAAAATAACTATTAGATATAAGGCAAATCCAAAGACCACGCCGCTAACGCGGAACGGGTTTACTCTAATGGATTGTCGTGCATAATTTAAAGTGTCATAACAAATAAATAAGTACATCGTAAACAACGCAATGCTTTTTGGGAAAAATGGAATCACCATAAGACCCAAGTCCCATCACACAATGCAACGCACACCAGAGGATAGGGTTTTACCTTATGGTGATTAAACATGCTAAATACGGCGAATACGCATCTAATATTATTATTAGTGTATATGAAAGCATTTCAAAGTAAATGTATTAATCTTAGGAAGCATAGGTACCATATACTATGCCTCCGTACTAGTAATACAATCAAATTCGTCGGTTCGTATTTGGATTTTGGTTTCCATCATGAGTCAAGGCTAGAGCGGAGCTCCTTACCGATTCGAGACACTATAGCTGGTGCCTCAGGATTCCCCGCGGAGAACCCTTGGAAATGGCAGGGCCGGTCCGCAAATACAGCTTAGCGGATTGGCAATTCCTAAGCACACGTTTCCCAGTCCTATAGGACCTATCCGAGGCGCGCCACATTCCATCATCCACATAAGTAAAGTATCAGCGTTGGGAGGTCCCTGACACTACTTCTAGCTAGAAAGAAACGTGCTGCTTTCCCTGCGTTCCCTTCGCCCGTTTTTGACTCAACCGGTGTGTGAGGCTCGCGAAGTCACGTAATACACAAAGCTCTGCTTGTTCAAGCAGTGCTTTGATCGTCACCACAAGGTTCTGCTTTTCAACAAGAAACCTTGATCATTGCATCTTAGTATGCCACACTGTCACTCCATACCATACCATTGCTTCTCCATCAATACATAAATGGGTGTTAAGTAGAGAATAAATTCTCCACCACCAATATTTATATATTAACAGAAAATCAACAATATGATATATAACGAAGTACGATGTCAGACACACCATCCATTTAAACTTATGCTCTGGGTCTGAACGAAAGTCAAATCCGTGAAACCAACACGTACGTCTGGGCAATGACCTTGACCCATGAATTGGTAGCAAGTCAATTCAGGGTCTCGATCGCTATCCATTCGAGGGAAGATTTACGGTCTTCATGCGTCGTCTTCTTACTTCGATCTTTAACGCCGCTGGATTAATTTGGGATGAGAATATGTCGGACTTCCCAAACAATCCTCGTATGTATATACATATATATATATTTTGAAAATCCTTCTTATTTGTTAATAATTATTTTTATTAACAATTCATTCTATTTTAATTATTTAAAATAGTCAAACTTCTTATTTAACGACGCATTCTCAAAATCATATTTTTATTTACATTAATTAAAATGTAAACTTTCATTACATATCGCATTCTTGTTTTCTTTACATTTAATAAAATGCAAACTTGAAATTACATGTCACATTCTTACCTATTTACATTGAATAAAATGTAAACTTTCATTACATATCACATTCTTGTTTTCTTTACATTTAATAAAATGCAAACTTGAAATTACATGTCACATTCTTACCTATTTACATTGAATGAAATGTAAACTCATCCTACGGTGGAATTCCTTTATTTTAACATTAAAGATAATGTTGACTTATCCTATGGTTAAATTACCCTTTATTAACATTAAAAATAATGTTAACTCACCCTATGGTGTTATTCCTTCTTAATTTCATAAAAAAAATGTAACATTCCTACGGTCAATTCTCTTTTATGTTAACATTATAAAATAATGTAAATTTTCTCCTACGAAGTAATTCTCTTAATATTAACATTAAAAATAAATGTATATTAACCCTATGGTTAAATTATCCTTTATTAACATTAAAAATAATGTAATCTCATCCTATGTTAAATTACTTTATTACTTTACATTAAAAATAATGTAGCTCAATCCTATGGTTAAGTTACTCTTTAATTTAACATTAAAATTTTGTTAATTCAACCTACGGTTGAATTTCCTTTATTTTAACATAAACAAAATATAATGTTAATTCGTGGAATTCACTATATATTTACATTAAAAACAATGTTAATTCATCTTACGGTCAAATTCCTTATATACTAACATTATAAATAATGTTAATTACCCTATGGTGAAATTCTTTTATTTAAACATTAAAAATAATGTTAAATCCTTCTACGGTGAAATTCTTTTACTTTAACATTAAAAATAATGTTAATCATCCTACGATGTAAATTCTTTTTATTTAACATTAAAAATAATGTTAATCATCCTACGGTGTAAATTCTTTTTATTTAACATTAAAAATAATGTTAATCTTATCACACGTTTAAATTACGCATCATTAACATTAAAAATAAAGTTAATTTTATCATACGGTTAAATTTTCTTTATATTAACATTATAAATAATGTTAACTAAATCCTACGGTTGAAATTTCTAGTTAATTTACATTAAAAATGTCCATTTCATCCTACGGTAAAATTACTATTTAATTGACATTAAAAGTGTCCATTTTTCATGCATTGTAAATTACTTATTTTTAACATCAAAAATAATATTAATTCCTCATACAACGTAAATTCTTATTTGTATCATTAACAAAATTGTTAATTTTCATTCGATGTGAATACTTATTTTTAACATTGACACAAAAATGTTAATTTATCATACGTTGTAAATACTTTTATATTAACATTAAAAATATTAATGACATCCTACGGTTAAAATTTTATTATATTAACATTAAAAATGTTAATTACATCATACGGTGTTATCTTTAACATTAAAAATGTTAGTTTACACATGCGGTGAAATTACTATTTAATTAACATTAAAAATAATGTTAATTTCTCATGCGGTGTAGTTTCTTATTATTAACGTTTAAAAAAATGTTACTTTCTCATACCATGTAAATTCCTTATATTTAACATTAAACAAAATGTTAATTTCTCATCACTTTAATTTTACATAATTCAATGTAAATTTCATGTTAACACAAATTCCTACTTTGGTTTTACATAATTAAATGTAAATTTATGTCATTCAAAATTTCATACCTTAATTTTACATAATTAAATGTAAATTTAATGTTAATACCAATTTCTGCTTTAATTACATTGATAAAAATGTAATCTTTTTCCTACGGTGAAGTCCTTGAATATGTTACATTAATAAAAATGTAAACTTTATTTACATATCACATTCTTAATAAAATAAAACGTAAACTTTAGTTACATTTCACATTCTCAATTTGTTTACATAAAATAAAAGGTAAACTTTAGTTACATTTCTAAAAATTTAAATTTCACCTGCGGAGTAAATTCTTATATATATTACATTAATAAGAATGTATATTGTGCATACAGTTAAAATTACCATTTTATTCACATTACAATTTATTCACATTAATAAAAATGTGTTACATGTCTAATAATTTATTTTATTCACATAAGTAAAAATGTGAAATTTTACATGTCCAATATTTAATTTATAATATTAACATTAAAAATGTTAATGTCATCATACGGTTGAATTTTTATAATATTAACATTAAAAATGTTAATGTACATACGGTTGAATTTTTATAATATTAACATTAAAAATGTTAATGTACATACGGTTGAATTTTTATAATATTAACATTAAAAACGTTAATTTCATCCTACGTTTTATTTCTTTCCATATTAACATAAAAAAAATGTTAATGTACACTTGCGGTAAAATTACTATTTAATTAACATTAAAAATGTTAATTTTTCATACAACGTAAATTACTTATTATTAACATCAAAATAAATGTCAAATTTTCCCTATTTCAATTTTACAAAAAAAAAAAGAATATGTAAATTTCATCACAAGTCGCGTTCTTATTTACATCAAATAAACTGTAAATTCTCATCACATCGCATAACAACATCCAAATACAACAATAGGATCAGATTCGATACTAACATCGAGGTAAATTGCAAGATGGGGTTTCACACAGCATATGTAAAATCAACATGGCATGGTTAAATAAATAACACATAATTAATTTTAATTAATTATGAATTCAGATTTAAGCCTAAAATTTCAGATCTAATCACATAGCACTATAGGCAATTTAGATTCCACATCATATGTTATGAACGGTTTAGATCTATGTTTAAACATCGTGTCATATTAATTCTACTGTTAATAATCATGCAAATAATAATTAAATAAATTAAATTAAATTTAAAAAAATAAAATTCTCACCCTAATCAGTCTCAGCAAAGCCTACTCGTCGCCACGGTCCTGTCGGATCTGAAATTTTCAGATTCGGGGTTCATACGCATTAGTTATCAATGTTTGAATAATTCTGACTTTTAACAACTACTGCAGCAACGCTTAAAAGCGTCGCAAAATCTGAAGCATACCTTATTTTCAGAATTTGTTCAAAACTTCAAATTCGATTTTCTGGAGTTGTAGTTGACGAAACGACGAGCCGTTTGTTGGAGAAGGACCGGATACGAGAGAGCTACGCACGGCCAGAAGGTGGCGAGGTGCGGCGGCGGCGTGGGACCCAGGGGAGGCTGCGACCTGCGGCTCTTTGGAGGGACGGGGCGGGCGGATCGAGGCACGAGAATGGCTGAGGGTGGTACCAAATCGAAGAGTTCGGCGAGAGCTTCGAAACGAGTACTCACACGCCAAATTCCGTTAAGAAATGAGAGAGAAAACTGAGTTTGAATTTTTGAAGGCCATGGGTTAATGTGGCGGCTGAAATGATGAAGAGGAAGACGAATGAACAGTAATTCCGAATATTATAATAATATATTAGGGTTAACTAATTATGTAATTAGCCCGTTAAGGCCCGTTTTGGTCCGAACCCCGATTTAAGCCTGCTTACTGTCGTTCTTAAGGTTTTGAGGCCTTCTGAATGCAATGGAACATGTTACAGGACCCAATTCCGAAATTTATTATGAGTTCTGGAATAATTATTTTATTTTATTAATATTTTAATGTATACCGTACATGAAAATTCACCGAGGTCACAAATTAACTTCAAAAATTCTCAAAAAATATATTTAGCTATGTTTTGATGCTTTGGACCTATGAAAATTAATTTCGTTCAATTCTGAGCCCGTATGAATTTTTAATGAATTTTTAAAGTCAAAAATTGTCCGTTTACACTGAAAAATCAATTATAATTATATATTAATTCCAAAAATTACCGAAAAATCATTTTTAGCTTTGTTTTGATGATACGAATCCAACAAAATTTATTTCGTTGAATTCTGAGACTTTTTGAAAAATGGCTATTTTTAAGGCCAGTATATTTAATATTAAAAATGCATTTTTAAACAAATATTTTCTGAAACTCGAAACATATAAGTGTTTACTGTTTTTCAATGCAGAAACGTCATTTCGAACTCAATGGAAGTGGTTTCGAGTCGAAATTCCTACATATGTGAAAAGTAGCATTTTTGTCCTATGCAAATTACCCAACGACCTTTCTAAAAATTGAATTGGCCATAACTTTTGATTTCCGCTATGAAATTTCGATTTTTCGGATTCGTTGGAAAGATATTTTTAAATGGATTCTAATATTTTTGGTTTTACTAAAATCCGTTAAATTTTGCATCCTGTATGGTTAGTCAAAGTTCAAGTTTGACTTTTCAAACTACCGCGCTATTTCTAGCTCTTTTTATAATTAAAATTAATTTATTCATTCTAACTTCGATTTGAACCAAATTTGTGATCCTTATTATTTTAAATATCAAAACTCATTTAAAATCACTTAAAATAAATTTTAAATTGGCCCCAAAATTCGGGGTTGTTACAATGTGCTTTGCTTTTGTGCATATTGTACCTTGTGTACGATCCACGACGTTGAGGTAATACACGTGTGTATACATACACGCACGTGTTTATGCAAGCTCCTAAAATTATCTATGTTATTATTTATATTCGCAAGCTTTCGAGACCATTCATCCCTAAAAATAGATAAACAGATACCCCCACTGTTATTTTTCTGAAACACCCCACCTACGTTAAGGTCACTCACAAAGGGAATGCCTTAACTTCGGTGGAGCATTTTTAGTACAAGATGAAGAAAAATTAAAAGACAGACAAATAAAGCAGCGGCAAATAAATAAAACTTTCTTTCATTGTTAAACAGCTTGTACAAAGATTGCTTTACAATACCAAAGTATCTTGTCTTGTTTACAAAAATAAAGAAGCATAAAATGATTTCCCCAAATAAAGCATGAGCCAGCCATAGCAGTAGAAGAGAGAGTCCAAGGCAACACGTCAATGAGTCTTCAAGCTTGGAAAGAGTAACTGTCCAAACAAACCTGAGCTATTCCCTCCCTGACTACCTTGGGGGGGGGAATGGAAGAAAAGAGGCGAAAGCAAACTAGGTCAGACATAAAGTCTGGTAAGTCTAGTGATTCTTAGTATTTAAACGAGGAAAATGGTCATGACATGAATAAACTAAATATAAGACTAAACCATAGTAACAAGATAATATGGGATAAGCATGGGATGTGGCAAGATAAACTGAATGTACCGATAAACTGAATGTACTGATAAACTGAATGCGCTTCTACTCCTTCTCTGCTTCGCAACTACCCTGTTTATACTGATTTCTATATCTATGCACTACCTAACTGGTGTCCAAACTAGTAATCTATGATCATATGATAACGTGATCCCAATCCCCGTATTTGCGGTTGCCTTCAGGTGTGCTTCTATTATGGGGATTCTGTTTATTACGTAGATCTAATCTAGGGCTTACTATCGAGTGCTTACTAGATTCAACCAGGGTTTACGCTATCCAGGGCCACTGGGGTTTATGCTACCTATTGAACGCTTCTCGGATTCAGGGTTTACGCGACCTAGGTCCAACTAGGGATTATGCTACCTACTTTGTATTAATTTTCCATGTGTCTGTGTTAGTCGGCCCTCTCTTGCGTGTAGATACTCTGTGCTGGCCCAACTATAAGTTGTATCAAGCCTTATGATAGCAACCCGACATGATTCAAGATGCACAGTGTATAACTACTGGTACCCAGTGCCTGCTTTTTCCACTCCGGAGTACGTGCTTTCCCGTAAACCGTCGGAACCTACACTGACGTACCCCATGCCTCCATTTTAGACCGCTTATAATCAGCCCAGTAATCGTGCCCCACCCTGCCTAGTTTCAGGGTACCATGATACATCTATGTGGGTTACTGCTGAAATGGGTCCCCGTTACTAGGGTTTCCTGCCGGTTAAGTTTGTGGGCCTATATATACAAATATTACCCACTTATACGAGATGTACTTAACCCTCCCACCGATTCTAGCATGTTTTCTTAACGGTTAAGTTTTGTGGGCCTATATTTACTAATATTACCCACCAACCCGACGTGCACTTAACCTTCCCACGGATTCAAGCATGTTTATTTAATGGTTAAGTTTTGTGGGCCTATATTTAATAATATTACCCACCTACCCGACGTGTACTTAACCTCCTACTCGTCAAGTCGTGTTGGTTAAGTGGTTCTTATTAACTTAACCTTTCTTGCTTATAATGTTGGATTGGTTAAGTGTGATTTATTAACTTAACCCTGTTCATTCATCAGGTTATATTGGTTAAGTGTTTCCCATTTAACTTAACCCCATTAGCTCATCAAGTTATATTGGTCAAGTGTCATTAATCAATTCAAGTTGTCTTAACCCATTCACCCGTCACGTCATGTTGGTTAAGTGTTTCCTTCCGGTGTTGACTTGGCCCTACCTCAAATCATGTTATATTGGTTAAGTGTTGTTCTCGTGTTAACTTAACCCTTCCCATACATCATGTTATATAATTGGTTAAGTGTTTTCCTCTTGTGTTACTTAACCCCACCACATGTCATTATATATTTTGGTTAAGTGTTGCATTAGTTAACTTAACCCCATCATCTTCTTAATTAAAATGTTACAACGGTTAAGTGTTCTAAATTTACTTAACCTCACCCACTTGTCTAATGAACATGTTGTAATGGTTAAGTGCTCTAATTTTTACTTAACCTCACCCACTTGCTTAGTTAACATGTTATTACGGTTAAGTATTTCCCAAATTACTTAACCTCACCATTTCTAGCTTGATTTATTCATGAGTCTTAATTAATTAATTAATTAAAGCACCAACCACTCAGATTAGACAGATATTGTTGTGGTTACTGGATGTGCCGGTTGGTTCCGGGCAGGTTTACACCACAACTCAGTCTAACCTCGGGTCTTTCTGGGCTTGATGCACTAACCACCCACATTAGACAGGTATTGTTGTGGTCACTGGATGTGCCGGTCGGTTTCGGGCATTTTTACACCACAACTCAGTCTAACCTCGAGTTAGGCATATTCATCTTTTACTAAATTTACATATTTACCATTTATGTTAATTTTCCGTAAATCAATTTAGCCTAGATCATATTTATTTGTCATGCAAATTAGCATATTTATATTCTATGCACAAAACTTGATTTACCTATCAATTAGCCAGACTTGCAGTTTATACCAATTTTAGATTTAATATTCCCCTTTTACAATTCATGCCCAATCTAAATTAATATTCCAATTTACAGTTCATGTCAAAAATAGATTTAATATTCTAGTTTACCGTTTATGTCCAAAACTCAGTTTACACGCCAATTACACCCTTTGCGGCCAATTAAATTTATCAATTTATGCCCAAGTCTAATATGCATGTAAATCATTCACTATTATAGCAAATTTAGACTTTGCCAACATATTTATTATGCCAAACTAACTTAATTAAGCTACGCCCAAATCCCCGCACCGTAATCGTACGTATAACAAGATTTCACAAGTTTCTAAGTACTCATGAAATGATACTAATAGTATCAAAGAAAGGAATAGGGGATAAGCACGAGAATTGACATAAAAGAATAGCCATGCAAGAATGAACCAAATACAAAAATAATGGTTCCAATGGGTTTGATGTACGTAACAGTGAATAGGTATAAACTAGACAAGTTACACCCCAAAAAATGGGATCCAACATAATTTAGGTAATAGGCATAGGTGATTTGGTCCAACATAATGCCAGTTCAAAGTACAACCTAATAGGTTAATGGGAATAGGCATAAGTCACTGACTACAATAGTTATCAGCAATTAACCACAATAGTCATGGGCGACTAATCACAATAGTTTCTTAATCAATGTCATAGGCAATATTCTCATAGTCATGAATCATATGCAATAGTCTCAAAATTACGAATCATAGTCATAGGCAACTGTCTTATAGTCATAGTCATATGTAATAGTCTCTTTGTCATGGATCATAGTCATAGGCGATAATTTCACGGGCAACAGTTTCATAGTCATAGTCTTAGGCAAAAGTCCTATAATCATAGTCATTGGCAATCAGCTACAATAAGTTCTAGGCCACAATCGAGAATCAGATCCAAAGGCATAGATAACGTTAGATTTGACATAAGCACGAATCAAAGATTATTAACTTGCAAATTGGTATAGTTCTATATTTTGATTCATTACATTCACAATTCCAACTACACGTTCAAATCTAAGGAATAACAGAACTTACAGTGATCTGTTTAGAAAAGGCGATTTGCTATGATTCGAGTGACGTTGCTTGAAGCGGAATGCCTATAGTCCAACTTGAAGCTTTATCTTGATTTGAATCTCCAATTTGAAGAAGAACTATAACTTGTTTTAATAGAGAATAAGATTTATTTTTAATTAGGATTGAGGCAGAGTATAGGCGTAATGAAGTTGTGTGGAGAAAGTGAAGTTTGGGGGCGTTTATATAGCGTAGAACTCATGAATTTGGTCTAGAAATTAGCCTGGATACATAAAAATGAATTCTGTCTCGGATCTGGAAAAATAGGGCAGGTCGACCCTTAGGTCGACCTGTAGGGGGGAGGTCGACACTAGGGTCGACCTGGGTCCTGGGCGGGAATTTTCCCGCCCAGCCCGCTTCTGACTTCTGATTTGAATTTTGAATTAGTTTTGAGCTATTATTAAATTTGAGCTGAAACTTCCGAAGGCCATAACTTCTTCATACGAAGTCCGATTCATGCAAACTCGGACTCTATCTCAAGCAGAATTTCGATACGAACGCAATGGTATAACCCGTTTCCCTTAATTCTCACATTTTAAATTAAGTATTGTTTAATTCGTTACTATACCGTTAACAGAAAATATGGGGCGTTACATGCTCCCTTCCTTTTAGGATTTCGTCCCCGAAATCTTCAAATCGAGAAGAACTTATATCCCACCTTCCAATCACCCATCTACTCAACCATCAAACACAGGCATCCATTGTCCTTAAAAGATTTCTAATGCTTCACGATCATATGCATTGTGTGTGTACATGTCCTTATCTAATGCAAAATCAGGCGGTCTACTGATTCAGTTGACCTCCTTAATGAAAATTATGTCAGTTCCATGAGTCCATTATGAATGCAATTTTTCCTACTCAAAATTTCTTACATGAGTGCATTATCATTCATACAAATGCAACGTCCATATGATAACACATCAAGTTTTAATCCATAAACCAATACATATATGCATATGCAATATGGAAGTGACTGAGCCGATCTAGTGCCTAATGTGTGTATATGCATCCACGAGCAACCACTAGCAAACACTTGCAACCACTTGCATCCACCAAACATAACATGTCTCAAACAAATGTTTACATTCATTGGCTTCTACCTAAGGATCGAGGATAGGACCGAGAGGATATACTTAAATGCTAAAGACTAGCATGCAAATAGATTTTACAGAAAAAGAGGAATCAAGGATATACCCTCAAAAAGGGTAAGATGCGCGTATCTAGTCTTCAGTCTTCTAAGTCACATCTTCTTGAGCTGCACTCCACTGTACCTTAACTAATTTAACTTCACGATACCAAGTGTATATGATTAGAGGTCTCTCTTCTACTTAGCTTATCCATCATGTCACGACTCTGAGGGTCTAAAGCTAAAGGTTGCTAGAACTTTTTACCCCTCTCAAGGTCAGTCTTACTTAGGGTGCCAGCCCCAACCATATATTTCTCACGCAAACCATCCTAGTCGAACTCGACATCCCTCAAGTACAAACCCCAAAAGCCTAAACCAATATCAGACAAGCACCCAAAGGATACCTCCTCCAAATTTGGACGATCTATGTGAGATGATACTAACAAAACAACCAAACCATTGAGCACTTTATCGACTCTAGCTATCCTCTCCAATCTTGCTCCAGAATTATCGTTGATCGCATAACTGACTTTGCAGTGTCATCTAGATACATGCGGAAGTCTATCTCGAGTTTTAGGGGGAAAACCCATACCCTAATCAAAATATCTTGCGTACTCATCGACTACCCCAACGGATCGAAAATCATCGATAGATAAGTAAAGTGATTCTAGGTAGCTAAGACAAACTGATCCCTTAGGATCGTACGAAATATCAAGGGTATTATTGAGGCAAGTCGGAAGTCTAACTACCATTGTTTCATAATTACTAGCTAACCAATCAATACCTAGAATCAACCTATAGCCCAAAAAACATAAGCATAAATATAGCTATTCTCAAATCCTCACAAGTCAAAGATAGATGGGCCGAACCAGCAATTGGATTCGAGATTGTAATGGGATCCTCTACTACACAATATCTAGGGTGCCGAGACTCAACTATGGAAGCAGATATATACGGATGTGAAGCGCTAAAATCGGAAGGAGTACTAACAGGATAATCAAAAAGGAAAAACTCTTTCAACCGAAATCTTACTGCCTCTCTCTCAAGCATGATGGCGGTGAGAGCATGCACTCGCCTTCCGGAAAATCCTATCCCTTGTTCTTTCCCTTGTCCTCAATTATATGACCCGTTATTCCCTAGTAAAGATACTTCCTCTTGTCTTAGGTTTTACTATTTTTTCCTCCCCTCCTTTGTGAGCCAAGTCCATATCCATGGGTTTTTCATCCTTGTGTTGTGCTCCGTAGCCAGACCCCCTCATTCTCAACTTTGCCATCCTTGTGAAACTTGATGACATGTCTCTCGAAAGCTACTTCCATTGCACGGAGAATCCTACAAAGCTCGAAAGAAAATTAGCCGCAGGTGAAACTGCTACGGCTACAGATGGAAGTTGGGCACTTGTTTGCCCTTTGACATGTGTTGTAGTCTTGTCGAGCCTACGAAACAATGCTATGATGAGGTTACCTCCCAGAAAGCCAGGAGCCCCGGAGACTCAAGAAAGAAGGAAACAAGGATTCAAATAGAGGATCAAAAGATAGTGCATATGGCTTTTGGGGAATATGCCTTTAAACAAAAAAATTCTTTTGAAAATGCTTCTTTTAAAACCGTTTTGAAAATAATTTTTCAAATCTTTTATCTGATCCAGTAACCTTCAGCTCTGATACCAACTGAAACACCCCACCTCCATTAAGGTCACTCACAAAGGAAATGCCTTAACTTCGGTGGAGCATTTTTAGTACAAGATGCAGAAAAATTACAAGACAAACAAATAAAGCAGCGGCAAATAAATAAAACTTTATTTCATTGATAAACAGCTTGTACAAAGATTGTTTTACAATACCAAAGTATCCTGTCTTGTTTACAAAAATAAAGAAGCATAAAATGATTTCCCCAAATAAAGCATGAGCCAGCCATAGCAGTAGAAGAGAGAGTCCAAGGCAACATGTCAAAGAGTCTTTAAGCTTGAAAAGAGTAACGGTCCAAACAAACCTGAGCTATTCCCTCCCTGACTACCTGAGGGGGGGAACGGAAGAAAAGAGGCGAAAACAAACTAGGTCAGACATAAAGTCTGGTAAGTCCAGTGATTCTTAGTATTTAAACGAGGAAAAGGGTCATAACATGAATAAACTAAATATAAGACTAAACCATAGTAACAAGATAATATGGGATAAGCATGGGATGTGGCAAGATAAACTGAATGTACCGATAAACTGAATGTACTGATAAACTGAATGCTCTTCTACTCCTTCTCTGCTTCGCAACTACCCTGTTTATACTGATTTCTATATCTCTGCACTACCTAACTGGTGTCCAAACTAGTAATCTATGATCATATGATAACGTGATCCCAATCCCCGTAATTGCGGTTGCCTTCAGGTGTGCTTCTATTATGGGGATTCCGTTTATTACCTAGATCTAATCTAGGGCTTACTATCGAGTGCTTACCAGATTCAACCAGGGTTTACACTACCCAGGGCCATTGGGGTTTATGCTACCTGTTGAACGCTTCTCGGATTCAGGGTTTACGCGACCTAGGTCCAACTAGTGATTATGCTACCTACTTTGTATTAATTTTCCAGGTGTCTGTGTCAGTCGGCCCTCTCTTGCGTGTAGATACTCTGTGCTGGTCCCAACATAAGGTGTATCAAGCCTTATGATAGCGACCCGACACGATTCAAGATGCACAATGTATAACTACTGGTACCCAGTCCCTTCTTTTTCCACTACGGAGTACGTGCACGCCCGTAAACAGGCGGAACCTACACTGACGTACCCCCTGCCGCTATTTTTGACCGCTTATAATTAGCCCAGTAATCATGCCCCACCCTGCCTAGTTTCAGGGTACCATGATACATCTATGTGGGTTACTGCTGAAATGGGTCCCCGTTACTAGGGTTTCCTGCCGGTTAAGTTTGTGGGCCTATATATACAAATATTACCCACTTATACGAGATGTACTTAACCCTCCCACCGATTCTAGCATGTTTTCTTAACGGTTAAGTTTTGTGGGCCTATATTTACTAATATTACCCACCAACCCGACGTGCACTTAACCTTCCCACGGATTCAAGCATGTTTATTTAATGGTTAAGTTTTGTGGGCCTATATTTAATAATATTACCCACCTACCCGACGTGTACTTAACCTCCTACTCGTCAAGTCGTGTTGGTTAAGTGGTTCTTATTAACTTAACCTTTCTTGCTTATAATGTTGGATTGGTTAAGTGTGATTTATTAACTTAACCCTGTTCATTCATCAGGTTATATTGGTTAAGTGTTTCCCATTTAACTTAACCTCATTCACTCATCAAGTTATATTGGTTAAGTGTCATTAATCAATTCAAGTTGTCTTAACCCATTCACCCGTCATGTCATGCTGGTTAAGTATTTCCTTCTGGTGTTGACTTGACCCTACCTCAAATCAAGTTATATTGGTTAAGTGTTGTTCTCGTGTTAACTTAACCCTTCCCATACATCATGTTATATAATTGGTTAAGTGTTTTCCTCTTGTGTTACTTAACCCCACCACATGTCATTATATATTTTGGTTAAGTGTTACCTTAGTTAACTTAACCCTATCATCTGCTTAATTAACATGTTACAACGATTAATTGCTCTAAATTTACTTAACCTCACCCACTTGTCTAATGAACATGTTGTAACGGTTAAGTGTTCTAATTTTTACTTAACCTCACCCACTTGCCTAGTTAACATGTTATTACGGTTAAGTGTTTCCCTAATTACTTAACCTCACCATTTCTAGCTTGATTTATTCATGAGCCTTAATTAATTAATTAAAGCACCAACCACTCACATTAGATAGATATTGTTGTGGTTACTGGATGTGTCGGGTTGGTTCCGAGCAGGTTTACACCATAACTCAATCTAACCTCGGGTCATTCTAGGCTTGATGCACTAACCACCCACATTAGATAGGTATTGTTGTGGTCACTAGATGTGGCGG
Organism: Allium sativum; assembly: GCA_030737875.1. Classification (NCBI taxonomy): domain Eukaryota; kingdom Viridiplantae; phylum Streptophyta; class Magnoliopsida; order Asparagales; family Amaryllidaceae; genus Allium; species Allium sativum. The sequence goes on along the minus strand of CM060909.1, from coordinate 336,451,129 downwards.
TCGGTTCCGGGCAGTTTTACACCACAACTCAGTTTAACCTCGGGTTAGGCATATTCATCTTTTACTAAATTTACATAATTACTATTTATGTAAATTTTCCGTAAATCAATTTAGCCTAGATCAAATTTATTTGTCATGCAAATTAGCATATTTATATTCTATGCCCAAAACTTGATTTACCTACCAATCAGCCCAACTTGCAGTTTATACCAATTTTATATTTAATATTCCCCTTTTACAATTCATGCCCAATCTAAATTAATATTCCAATTCACGGTTCATGTCAAAACTAGATTTAATATTCTGGTTTACTGTTTATGTCCAAAACTTGGTTTACATGCCAATTACACACTTTGCGGCCAATTAAATTTATCAATTTATACCCAAGTCTAATATGCATGTAAATCATTCACTATTATAGCAAATTTAGACTGTGCCAACATATTTATTATGCCAAACTAAATTAATTAAGCTACGCCCAAATCCCCGCGCCGTAATCGTACGTATAACATGATTTCACAAGTTTCTAAGTACTCATGAAATGATACTAATAGTATCAAAGCAAGGAATATGGGAGAAGCACGAGAATTGACATAAAAAATAGCCATGCAAGAATGACCCAAATACAAAAATAATGGTTCCAATGGGTTTGACGTACATAACAGTGAATAGGAATAAACTAGGCAAGTTACACCCCAAAAAATGGGATCCAACATAATTAAGGGAATAGGCATAGGTGATTTGGGCCAACATAATGCCAGTTCGAAGTACAACCTAATAGGTTAATGGGAATAGGCATAAGTCACTGACTACAATAGTTATAGGCAATTAACCACCATAATCATGGGTGACTAATCACAATAGTTTCTTAATCAATGTCATAGGCAATAGTCTCATAGTCATAAATCTTGGTAATAGTCTCATAGTCAGGAATCATATGCAATAGTCTCAAAATTATGAATCATAGTCATAGTCATAGGCAACAGTCTTATAGTCATAGTCATATATAATAGTCTCTTTGTCATGGATCATAGTCATAGGCGATAGTTTCATGGGCAATAGTTTCATAGTCATAGTCTTAGGAAAAAGTCCCATAATCATAGTCAATGGCAATTAGCCACAATAAGTTCTAGGCCATAATCGAGAATCAGATCCAAAGGCATAGATAACGTTAGATTTGACATAAGCACGAATCAAAGATATTTAACTTGCAAATTGGTATAGTTCTATATTTTGATTCATTACATTCACAATTCCAATTACACGTTCAAATCTAAGGAATAACCGAACTTACAGTGATCGGTTTAGAAAAGGCGATTTTCTATGATTCGAGTGGCGTTGCTTGAAGCGGAATGCCTATGGTCCAACTTGAAGCTTTATCTTAATTTGAATCCCAATTTGAAGAAGAACTATAACTTGTTTTAATGGAGAATAAGATTTATTTTAATTAGGATTGAGGCAGAGTATAGGCGTAATGAAGTTGTGTGGAGAAAGTGAAGTTTGGGGGCGTTTATATAGCGCAGAACTCATGAATTTGGTCCGGAAATCAGCTCGAATACATAAAAATGAATTCTGCCTCGGATTTGGAAAAACAGGGCAGCTCGACCCCCAGGTCGACCTGTAGGGGGGAGGTCGACACTAGGGTCGACCTGGGTCCTCGGCGGGAATTTTCCTGCCCAGCCCGCTTCTGACTTCTGATTTGAATTTTGAATTCAGTTTCAAGTTGTTTTTAAATTTGAGCTGAAACTTCCGAAGGCCATAACTTCTTCATACAAAGTCCGATTCACACAAACTCGGACTCTATCTCAAGCAGAATTCCTAGACGAACGCAATGGCATAACCCGTTTCCCTTAATTCTCACATTTTAAATTAAGTATTGTTTAATTCGTTACTATACTGTTAAAAGAAAATACGGGGTGTTACATTTACATATGACATCGATGTTAGGATTAGCTGTTATATTTCAGTTTCTATTGAAATTAATTTACTTGAACTATGATTTAATCCTGACTCGAGTGTTTTATGTTTTTGGATGGAACGCTCGGGTCAGACCCGAGAAATACAGAGTTTAAGATCACAACTTAGGATTCGAAGATTGGTGAAGCCAGGGATCCGAATAAGGTGCACTCTGAAGATTTTAAATAGTAATATTTTCCTGTATACAAACTGTATTTTGCATTCCGCTGTATAGAAAGATTTGTATAAAAATTTTGATTTATAAATGAAAGTATGTTTCACTGTTCAACGTTGTGTTATTTATTTATTCTGTGTTTCCTATGTTGATTCTGTTTATTTTAAACTCTATAAGCTAAATAACGATTCGTCGATTTGAATGTTTTAAGTTGGTATAATCACCAATTTGAAGCGGTCAAAGAGGCGGGCCATTACAAGTGGTATTAGAGCTTTGGTTTATTCAAAGCTTAGCTTATTGGGTTTAAATACGGATCGTGAAAATAAAAGGTTTTGAAAAAATTATTTTGAAAGTATAAATGATTTTAAAATAAATTTTTTAAAGGGTAAATTATTTTGAAATATTATGCATTTTAAAACTAGTTTCGAAGCCAATACAGCGGAACAAAAATTTTATTTTGAAATTTATTTTTCTGAAATCCCCAGTCTTCAGAAATCTTCGAATCCAGTTTTGCGAAAGCTATTCTTCGACATGCTCCCTTAGATTTTAACCTCGAACCCATCGTCGAATGGTATCAAAAGGTATATATATATCAATTTCTCTAATTGTATATTCAAAGATAACTAAAATGGATTGGAAATGAGAATTCAAATAAGAATTGAATGAAAGGGAAGGATTTGAAATCATTTCAAAGATGAAACGATGAATTTTATTTCGATGTTCGAAATATGAATTAATGAAATAAAATTAAAAAGAATATAATTGGAATTCGATTGTGTTAAGTGGTATTACTAATTTGTTCAAGTTATTCGGAACTTAGCAATATAAATTATATTTGATTTCAAACCAATAATGTGTAATAGAATACATGAATTCGATGGTAAGTATAAACTTGTTAAGTAATTAACAAGAAGTGAAGTGTAAACAAGAACTATAAATGAAGCGATATATGAATGAAGAGTGAAGAAATTCAAATCGATATTTGATAAAATCAAAATAAAGTTGACGGGGGCGAGTTCAGATTCCAAAAAGAAATAATATTCAGTTTTAAGAGTAAATAACGTAGGGAAGCAAAAATGTTGCAAATAAAACTGATGATAAGGAAATGGAATTGACCAGAATGGTGAGATTATTCTGAATATAAATCAGATGAGATTTTTTCGAGGTTCGGAATATATATTATCGAATAAGTAATTATTTGGAAGGAGTTATTTATGGAAAACAATTATGTCGAATTTCAGGAAAGTACCATTTACTTTTCGTTTTTAATTAAAATTTAATATAAAATTGATTGTTTATTATATATTCAGATGAAATAATAAAGTATATTTTAAAGTCAAATATTTTGAAGGTGTGAATCATTGTCAATGATTATTGTAAAGGAAATAAATTCTTAACTTAAAATCAGAAATTTTGAGAATAAAAGTTTTGTTGGTGTTTGAAGTGGTGAATTTTATCTGTTTCAAAGTTGATGATGTTGTTCAGCTAAGGACTGAGAGGTAAATATACCCCAACTTGATTGGCTTCATTGTTGACTAAGAAATGGTTAAAGTTCGATAGCCAAAGTGGTTAAATGGAGTAAGAAATGAGTGTTGGCAGATAATTGAAAATAGCGGTGTGTATTTAATATATATTTTTAGTCCAAATAACGAAATTAGAAATATTTTCCCCTGAGAATAAAGTATATTTTTATTGAAATTAAAAATTTAAAAATATATGGAAATGTTTTCCAATGGTAATAAGAGATTTTCTAGAATTATAGAAAATGAATATGAATTGTTTTTCAAGGATTGTGAGAAGTTAACGAGTTTTGACAAATCAAAATGGTGGGAACTGAAGAACAAAGAGCCGCACGTCGAAAACGAAGGACGACAGAACGTAAGATAAATGGAATTGTAATTTGAATTCGAGAATTTCGTAAGCAATTATTTGATAAGAAGTTAAGAATGGAGTTAAGAAAATTAGAAACTGACTGAAGATTAGTTAAGTTGAATAATTTCCTGAGTGTTGATCTGATGTTGGTTTCGGCCTTCGGGGTTGATACTTAGGGAGTTGTTCGCTTGCTAATTGACGGTCGAAGGATGTGAATATGGAAGAGAAATAAAGCGTGAAATAGAAATTTAGTCTGAGAATGGGAAATTTAGAAATTTTAAGAATATAAAGATGTGAATGAAGCGACGAACTTAATAATTGGATATTTGAGAAAAAAAAATATAATTGGTTTATAACCAATAGAGTCATCAATCTGAGTTGATATTAGATATCTGAATTGATTAGGAGATTAAAATTGCAATTTTGAAATTTGAATGGGATTTGAGGATATTCGATTTGAGATAGTGGATATTGAAATTTTTGGAACCTATATGAGAAATGTATAAGAATATAGCGAAGTCGAGAGCTATTGATTTGATAGGTAATCGATTTGAAATGAAATCGTATATAACAGAATTTATATAAGAACGATGGGTTGAAAAACGTGATTTGGAAATTTTATGTAAATTGATATAAGTATGAATTATGAGAAGTATGAAATAAAATACTATATATATAGTATTATATGTTTCAAATCAAGATAAGGAAAGTACCTTCCTTATCCTTAAATTTCGATGAGTTATGCTGCTGGTGGCAGTAGGTTGTCTGGACATAAAACTCATGAGTTGCCGTTGAACACGACTGCTAGCGTAATTCGCAGGGCTGCAGATAGCCTACGGCGGTCGGATGTTTCCTGAGGGAATTAGGCGTAACTATTGTGATCGCTGCGATCTAGAGTCATTGGAATTCGACCGTGTAGCGAAATTCGCAGGGCTGCAGATAGCCTACGGCAGACGGATATTTCTTGGGGGAACCAAGCGTAACCATTGTAACTGCTGCGATCTACAGTCGAATGATAAGGGCATAATCCGCAGAGCTGTGAAAGCTTTACGGGTATGGATGTTTCCTGGGGGACCCAGGCGTAACCATTGTGTACCTGCGGTCCACTGATATATCTTAGTGATTGAGCCACCAGGTTAATGCAGCAGTTTGTCTTCGTGACATGATAGGTCATCGTGACTTAATTTATCTTCATAATTTGATGATTTGATTCTGTTATCCTTAGATAGTGCAACCAACGCTCAATGATCCCAGAATGTCTTTTGATTCTTAAATATCTTCCTTTGATTTGTCCATGACGAAATTCGCAGGGAAGTGATTTCCTACGGATACGGATGTTTTTGGGGGATCCATACGAAACCATTGTGTATCTGCGATTCATGAACAATCAACATATCAATATCACATTGGTACTTTCCGTATGTATTTTAAAAAGAAATTTTTGAAATATTGTCACTGGGAGTTAAAGAAAGAATATTTAGTACTTGGAGATTTTAGTCATGCGCCTAGCCAGCGTATGTCTAACATCTGTGAGAACGACAATAGACTTGTCAAATTTCAAGTTATCAAATATTTTCAAATCAATTTAAAATTCAAATAAGGGTATTTTGAAGTATTTTTAAAGTCCATAGCTTTGAGATAATAATACAAATATTTTATGTGTAAAAATTATAAATGATTTTGGATTTTGAAAATTTTCAAGTCGACAATTTGCGACTTGAGGAAAAGACGTTATTTATGCTCTTCAATGAGCGCGGCGAGAGGTCAAATGGATTGAATATTTGGCGATGTGGTTGAACTTGTGAAACGATGGATAATTATATATTGACAGAAGAGATTGATTTTGAAAGAACATGCGATTTTCCGAATTAATCGAATATGATGGTGAACAAAAGAAGATCGATGACTTAGAAATCGATATTTAAATTAGTTGTGAAAGAATTTTACATAGATATTAAAATTTGAAGTAACTCTAATGATCTCTCTTTTTCGAGGACGAAAAATTTTAAAAGGGGGGAAGATTGTAACGTCTCGGGAATTTTGACAACCGAAATGTGAAATTAATTGAAGATTTAATTATTTGCAATCAAATTCTATAGTGATACCTAGGTTAGAATAAAATAAAAATCAAATATATGATTTTAATTTAAATCCAGTAGTTAACTGAGAATCAAATATCTATTGTCTGAATTGAATTTGATTGAATATTTGAGTTGGATGTGAAACTTGACTAAAAAACATAAACGGTTAAAGTTAAAAATTAACGTGGTTGACATTAAACAAATTGTAGAATTTTAATTAAATATATGAAATTTGGCGTAAATATGTGTATGTTTGTAGATATTATGAAAATGGAAACTGAACTTTTCAAATTTGGAATTTGACGAAATTGTTGATAAACAAATGGAGTAAAATGGGTGAACTGATAAATAATTTAAATATAAGAATAATGTTGTATAAAACTGAAGTCGGATTTCGATCGGAATAATTTTATTTGATTCAGAATGCTGAGGCGTGATGGTATGTAAAATTTCATCATAATGGGAGTTCGTTGGTAGCGGTTCGAAAATAAAATGTAGACATAAGGTATGGTGGAAAATTAAGGAACCGTAATAAATAAATAAATAGAATGTTGGTTCCTTTCTACACACACTTCTTCTGCCTTGGCCACCACGAAAAAGTGGTACCCACGGTATTTGCGTTTATAAAAGAATCTAGCCCTTATTCAATCTCCAGTGAATCCCTAAATCAAAAATGGCGTGTCCCAAATGGTTAAAGGATAAAGCCAAATTGTTCTCTTCCCAAATTTTAGTTTTCCCCAAAATTAGTTTCCGCCTCCACCGAGGAATCGACCTCATCTCATGGCTACGTCCACGCTTGATCACCAATAATCGCTTCCTCCTCCATCGCTGAAACCGGCGCCATCGCAGAGAGAACCTCGTCGTCGCCCCACTGCCTAAATTCGTTAGAAACAAAGTCGGGGCCTTTCCGAATCGAAACCCATCACCGGACCACTTCAGCTCCAATCCAACGTAGGCACCATCATTCGAATCCGCCGAATCCGCCAGCGACCATCACCTGAAATTGTGCTCACCACGTCTTCTGCCATCATCGTTTGCTGTCAAAGCCCTTCGACTTCGTTATTCTTTCTCATCGCCTCGACAGGTGATTGTTGATTCACTCACGATTAGTTGTTTTTTATGTAATTTAACTTCGATAGATATTGAAATCAAATAGTTAATTGGACTGTTTTCTTGATGGTTGTTGCGAATCTTTTGGGTGTAGTGCTCTGGCTATTACATGTGTGAAGTGTCAGTCTTGTTTTCGCCTGATACCATGTCCTCACTATCCTTTCACTCGATTTACCCCTCCAAGAACCTGTGTACTTGGTTTGTTGAGGGCTTTTGTTGATTATATTTTATTTGAACAATTGATGGTCTCCTGTTGCCTTAAAATCGAAACATGATTGTCACAAAAACAAATTTAAAATGTATATAAAAAAAGCTAAGATGGTGAAACTTACAGTACTGCTATTAAATAAGAGGTTGTGGTTGAATTGCATTGTTTTGAACTATTAGTTTGTTTGTCTCACTTAAGTTTACCCTATAGAACTTTGATTTGCATTCTGATTTGAGAGAGAATAGCTGATTTGGTTACTTATCTGCTAAAGAATACTAGTTTATAACCATGCTATCGTATTTTATAGCATTTTCTATTAAGAAGAAAACCATTAATAAGCTTAGTTTATTTGGTTACTTGGTTTAGCATCTGCATGTCATCTTATAATGTATAGAAATCGTATGCGCCTTCTTCCATTACTTTCAGCGCAATCAGTCTAAGTCTGATATGTAACAATATCACATGTCAAACATGCAACTATTTAAGGCTTAAATAAACTCTAGTGTTTAAGTCAAGCTATTTAAAAAGAGAAAAAAGGGGGAAAAGGTTTATTTATTTTTATTTATATATATTATTGTTTTGTTTTAAAGATATTATGATTGATAAACCTCTTCAACAACACCTACGCGTATAACTATGTAATGTTGATCTAACCAATTACATGAGTTATGCAAGCTTCTACCAATTTTTGACAAGATCAATTTTATAAATACATTTATATGTTTGATTTTTGTATGATTCCGGTAACATAACCTCAACTTATTACTTGCAGATGTAATTGTAATGGGGAAGATTTCGGTTATTGTATTCAACATTTTTTAAAAAGAAAAAAAAAGCGTGACAAACATTATATATTCCTTGCGACTTCAATTCATAAGCATTATTATGAAATTTCCGTTGAGTTGGATTATTAGTTGCTAATTGAGTCTCCGAGTGTAGCTGCTACTTTTACATATATGTATGAATGCACGTTGAAATCATCATGCCTCCTGACCTATGTGTCCTTGTTTGCATGCATGAATTTTACTATAGCATGTGCAGAAAAAGTAATGACATACTTACTTTTAAATATATGAGTATGTATATGTATGTCTGACCAACTTGTTACACTGCGGTGTCTCATTGTAAATTGTTGCACATATCAAATAATAAGAGTGAATGTCCTATTAAGGCACAAGAATCACCTAGCTGGGATATAAAATGCATTATTTCAAAGAAGCATTGTGTCACCATGCATTTTAAAAATGCACGTGCCCTGTACTCATTTGGGAAATGTGGGAACCACCTATGTTTTTATATTCTTCAAACCTTTCTATGTTTTAAAAAAAGTTCATTTTAGTGAATGCAATGTTCGCCAGATTTAACTTGGTGTATTACCTCGTTATGTAGAATATTTCTGGAAATAAAAATCTAAACTACAGTAGTCTGCATTAACTATGGAAAGCTTTAGGTTCTAAAGCCATCCTGTTGATACTTAATACCAAAGGGTGTATAGTAATTTGGGGCATCTCGTTCATTTGATACATGCTGAACCATGTTAATGTTCACCTAATACATGTTGTTGGAATTGGTGTATACCATGTTACATTCGGCTTTTGCTTGTTATTTGTTTTTGTTCCTCTGCCTCACTATATGAACTTGAAAATTTGGTACATGTTACCATGTCTAAAAGAGAAATATATAATACTTGAACAAGAAGTGCATACCAGTTGATATATTATTTTTACATCATTGTACATCATGTAGTTTGGAAATACGTCTGCCCTTCGTGAAGGCATATATCTTGAAAATATATCATGTTGGCCCCCCATTTGAAATTTGAAAGTTTTATTACGTATACCTATGTCGGGACAAAGAAATCAGAACCCAACTCAGGTTGCCATGAAATTTTATGTCCAGAATAATAATAATGAGTAGAGCACCCTTAGCTATTTTCCAGAAATCGATACATGCAAGTATCATACTATTTGCCCCTGTCTAAATTCAATTTTTTTTATGCCTGTCTTGTTTGCAAACGTATGAGTACACCTATTGGTTCTCATCCTGTTTTGAATTAATGCAATACTTTATATGCATACCATACTAAACATGCATGCCATACTTTATACATGCACTGTGCATGATATTTGTACTTATTAGATTTGGCATTTATGGCCATTCAGTTGCATTTGTTACTGAGGCCATTTCACCTATGTAGAGGCTATGTTGTTACCGATGCTATGTGCTTTTGCTTTTGTGCATATTGTACCTTTTGTACAATCCAGGACGCTGAGCCAATACACGTGTGTATACATATATGCACGTGTTTATGCAAGCACCTAAAATTATCTATGATATCATTTATATTTGGTTCGGGATGCTGAGGCGGTGCACACGTGTATGTTATATACACGCGTGCACTCGCAAGCTTTCGAGACAATTCATCCCTAAAAATAGATAAATAGATACCCCCACTGTTATTTTACATATGACATCGATGTTAGGATTAGCTATTATATTTCAGTTTCTATTGAAATTAATTTACTTGAACTATGATTTAATCCTGACTCGAGTGTTTTACGTTTTTGCATGGAACGCTCGGGCCAGACCCCAGCAATACAGAGTTTAAGATCACAACTTAGGATTCGAAGATTGGTGAAGCCAGGGATCCGAAGAAGGCGCACTCTGAAGATTTTAAATAGTAATATTTTCCTATATACAAACTGTATTTTGCATTTCACTGTATAGAAAGATTTGTATAAAAATTCTGATTTATAAATGAAAGTATATTTCACTGTTGAACGCTATGTTATTTATTCATTCTGTGTTTCCTATGTTGATTATGTTTATTTTAAACTCTATAAGCTAAATAACGATTCGTCGATTTGAATGTTTTAAGTTGGTCTGATCTCCAATTTGAAGCGGTCAAAGAGGCGGGCTGTAACGACCCGGAAAATCTGAACCAATTTAAAAATTTTGAATTGGCTATTTTAGTGGATTTTAAATATTTAAATTAAATATTTTAAAGAATAACGATGAAAAGTAATTTTGAATCGATATTTGAAAACAAATATAATTAATTCTAATTATAAACAAGGCCTGAAATGGCGCGGCAGTTTCGAATTTTCATTTCAAACTTTGACTGACTATACCGGGTGCAAAACAAAACGGATTTGAGTGAAACCAAAAGTATTTAAATATGTTAGTGAATATCTTTCTAACGAATCTGAAAAATAGAAGTTTCATAGTAGGAAGCAAAAGTTATGGCCAAATGAATTTTCAGAAAGGTCGCTATAGAAATTATATAGCCTGTGAAAATGGCCATTTTGTAAACGACCTCGGAATTCGACGAAACCACTTTTGTTAGATCCGGGATGTGAAGTTATTTCTAGGTTTCAAATTTCATAATTTTTGAAGCTAGTATGTGAGCGTGGCAAAGGAAAACGTGTTTTGGTCAATTACAGTTAAATTGGATCGACCAGAAATGGGCCTTTTTTCAAACGGTCTCAGAATTCGACGAAGCTAGTTTTGTTGGGACCGTATCATCAAAACATAGCTAGATTTATTTTTCTGGAATTTTTCGAATCAGTTTGTGGCCCTGGCAAATTGAAATGTACGTTCAAATTAAATATTGAATGTTTTATATTTTAATTTGAACCGAAACAGTCTAATGGGCCTTTGAAACATATCCCATTGTGTTCGGAATGGGGGGTATTTAGCTAGGGGCGACAGTCGTTGGGTTTGGATTGGTGTTCGTATGAGGCAAGGGGCATTTTCGGATTTTTAAAATTTATAAATATAAAAAAAATCATTGGTCCAAGTGTTTTCTCTCTCCCCGACAACTCTCGACGAACGGCAGTTTTGCTTCCAACCTTCCCCCTCCGATTACTCCCTCTACACGCGAAATTAGATCTAGCTCTAGTTGAAGATTTTGAAGAGCATCACGAGAGCTTCAAATCCATATAAGATTTACCCCCTATCGTTCAACCTACGTTGCGAATCACCTCTCCAAACATCAGAACTTCAAACCGCCGCCACCCCTTCGATTTGCCACCAGACCTGACCGCTCCTCCACACGCCGATACGCCTCACGGAGGTCTTGGACATGGTGAAACCTGATCTGAACGAAGCGCTTCAGATTTGAAGATAATCGAAGACCTAGTTTTGAAGATCGAGCTGAGGGTAACGGCCTATTTAATTTTAAACTATATTATAGCATTTTAAAGTGCTACCGTTTATAATTTCATTGTAAAAATCATATCTTTTCGTTTCTTGACGAAATTCAGTGAAAAAAGAGTCAGTGAACTCGTGTGGATGTCTTCTACATTCTAGAAGAGACCGCATATTTTTCTGAGCCTTCTGCTATTTTTGGTGGAGTGGAACCCAATGTGAGATTTCTAAATTATAAACGAAATGGAAAACGACGATGTATAAATTATATAGTCGATGTATGAGTTATATAAGCGTTGTACACCTCTTGTATAAGCGTTGTATAAGTTGTACGTTCGATATATAAGTTATATATGCATTTTAAAAATTATACATGTGTTGAATAGAATTGAAATGCTTATATATAAAATATATATATATATATATATATATATATGTACGCCCCTCGTCCACAAACCATGGACGATATTTATTGGTTGTGAATGGTGTGAAAATTGGTTGATAGCGAATGGTTGATTATAATTGTTTGTGGTTGAAATTGATTGATTGTGGTTGAAAAATACCCGTTTGTGGTTAAGAAATATTTGGTTGAAACCACATACGATTAGTTTGTGGAAATGAAAAATATATACATGTCGCCTGCGTGCGAACTAGATGCATGATTCCCCAATGTCAATAGCTGCGAGGCTTTAAGGTAGAGCGAGGAGCCGTACTAGAGACGGCCCCGGTTTTAACTACCCTGCCATTATGCTGCCGAAATTTTGAATAATATTCATGTATTAGAATTATTTTCATGTGTTGAAACTATATTCGTGTGCTAAATAGAAATTCATCTATTGAACGACATTCATGTTTTGAAATAAATTGTTTTGCAATAAAAATCACATTTTTATCTATATATATAAAATATAGAAAACCTTCATGCGTTGAATTGAAATTCATTCGTTGAATAGAAATTCATGTGTTGAATGGTATTCGTGTTTTAAATATAAAAATCACCTTTTTATCTCTATATATATATAAAATATAGAAAACCTTCATGTGTTGAATTGAAATTCATTCGTTGAATAGAAATTCATGTGTTGAATGGTATTCGTGTTTTAAATATAAAAATCACCTTTTTATCTATATATATAAACTATAGAAAACCTTCATGTGTTGAATAGAAATTCATTCGTTGAATGGAAATTCATGTGTTGAATGGTATTCATGTTTTAAATATAAAAATCACCTTTTTATCTATATATATAAACTATAGAAAACCTTCATGTGTTGAATAGAAATTCAATCATATTTTTATCATCTATATGAACTATATAAAATAGCCGTGTTTTGAAAGAAATTGTTTTTTAATAAAAATCATATTTTTACCATCTATATTAACTATATAAAATAGTCGTGTTTTGAAATAAATTGTTTAACAATAAAAATCATATTTTTATTATATACATGAATTGTTAAAAATAGTGAAGTGTTGAAATAGAAGTTAGTTTGATGAAAATATCATTTTAATCAAAAATATGAAATGAATATGGTTTTGAAATCGAAGAATCGATTATATATATATATATATATATAATTAAATTAAATCGAATAACGAAGCTGCAGTTCGTGTTTTGAAACCGTAATTTCAAACGATTAGTGCGGGAGATCCGACCGTCGGATTTTCCCGAAACCGAAACCGTTGGGTTCGCTTTGGAAATATCTTTCCAACGACACCAAATTTGCAAAGATCCAACGGTTGGATTGTCTGGAATCTTTAATTCAAATCTAAAGAAAAACAGCACCAGAATCGATTATATTTATATATATATATATATATATATAAATATAATTAAATTAAATCGAATAACGACGCTGTAGTTCGAATTTTGAAATTGAAACTTCAAACAATTGTACTGGGAGATCCGACCGTCGGATTTTCCCGAAACTGAAACCGTTAGATTCGTTTTGAAAAGACCTTTCTAATGATGTAAATTTTTTGAAGATCCAACGGTTAGATTTTTAGATATGTGTAAATCAAATCTGATGAAAAACAGCGCCACGGCCGCGTTATGGCCCCAAGCGTCGTTTGAATAAATTGGCTATTTTAAAATAAATAAAAATAGCGATAAATCGTTATAAAATATTATAAACGATATGGAATGTGAAATTTTGAAACTAACTGAAGGTTGGCTAAGTCGAATGGTTTCCTGGGTATTAGTTTGATGTTGGTTTCGGCCTTCGGGGTTAATATTTGGGAAATAGTTCTCTTACTGATTTACGGTTAGCGACTAATGAATTGAAATGATGCGTATGTGTGTTTGTGTAGCACTTGTTTTATTATATACGCGAGTTGCCCAGAAAGACCGGGTTTATCCCATTCTGAATATTTAAATCGACGATAAGAAATCGAAGATGAAGACGGTGGTTGAAGACCGGAAATCTTCACCTTGTTTGGATGGTAACTGATGTCCTGATTGGGAGGCATCCTGAAATATGGATAATGAGTGGTGATCATCCAGATGTACGTAGAGATCGATGGGTTTGCGAATTATATAGTGCCTCCGGTTTCGTTCAGACCCAGAACGGACTTGCAAATGGATTGTGTGTTAGACATTGGAATTTATTCTGTGTGATTGATAGTCATCAGTTGCATGGTGTGAATTTCCCGTGTGGCATGCTAAGATGCAGTGATCAGGGCTTCTGTTGAAAAGCAAAGTCTTGTGATTGGTGATCAAAGCACCGCCTGTGCAGCGTAGCTTTGTGTATAACGTGAATTCGCGAGCCTTACACCCCGGTATGAACCAGAAAAGGGAGAAGGACCTCATGGAGGGCATGCATTTCCTTCTAGTTAGAGGTGGTGTCAGTGCTTAAACTGGCTGACATTTATACTATTTTTCAGCTATGTGGTTATTGCTGTTGCGAGGAGCCTCGGTTATATCGGTCGATCCGGGACCGATGGAGTCATTCGTTGGCTCATTGACGCCCCAAAGGGCGGGGAAACGTAGTGTTCAGGCATAATAATCCACATCGGTGGACCGGCCCTGACGATCCAAGGGGTAGTTGCGGCTGTTCCTGAGACACCGGCTAGAGCGTCTCGAAGTCGGTAAGGACTATCTTTTGCCTTGGTTCATGATAGAAATCCAATTTCCAAATACGTGACTGTGCGGTTTTGATTGTATATATATATAGCGACAAGATATATGGTACCCATGCCGTCTATGATTGATAGTTATGATTGAAATTGTTTTTCAAACATATAAACACTAGCAATAATATCAAATTCTTTTGTTTTATTCATATCAAGCATATTTTGGCCATTATAAGGTAAAACTCTATCCTCCAGTTTGCGTTGCATTGTGTGATGGGACTTGAGTCTTATATCGGCTTCATTTTTATAAAAAGCATTGCGATGTTTAAAAGACTTAATTGTTTTAAAGCACTGGCAGTCCAATGGAGTAAACCCGTTCCGCGAAAGTGGCGTGGACCTGTGATTAGCCATATTATAAAATGTGTTAAGTTGATTTCTCATACCAGTCCCATGACTGACTCGTAGTTTGTTTCACTTGCAAACTCGGGTGCCCCTTTTCTACACGGGCAGCCTTGTATTCAGGTTTTTGCAGGCTCTTTCTGGATAGTTGGAGCTGAAGATGGATTATATCATTTATCTCTTTTTATGCTGTTCAGCTCCTATTGTACATATTATGTTTGTTTTCTGCTGTTGACATTTATGTATAGCTGAACTGTATTTGTACTAAGTATGATCCTGTATGCTATGTAACTCTGATGATTGCGTTTATCCAGTGTATTATTTGTTCTTTATCTGGTGCATTTATTTATTTCTGTTCTGCTATTATCTGTTTATGTGCTATATTCCAAAGATTACCCTTGCCACCGTCAGTACGGGGTTTGGGGTCGTCTCATTTGGTATCAGAGCTTTGGTTAAGCTTAGTGTTGGAATATAACATATTAATGAACTCGTCAGAAATAGAACCAGTAGTGTTCTAGGACGGGTAACTCATTACAGATAGGATCAG
Source organism: Allium sativum (assembly GCA_030737875.1). Taxonomy (NCBI): domain Eukaryota; kingdom Viridiplantae; phylum Streptophyta; class Magnoliopsida; order Asparagales; family Amaryllidaceae; genus Allium; species Allium sativum. The sequence continues at coordinate 336,435,559 of CM060909.1, read as the reverse complement.
TAATATCCTAGTATGAGTAGCAGAATGAAATAACACCTCGATAGATACATTTACATTCAAGTATATGTTTCTTTGTTTTAAAATATCTTTTCTGTGACCTGACACTTGATCTGCTATTTGCAGAAGTACTAGAAAATGAGTGTCAGAATCGAAAGGAATGCAGAACCAGATCTTGAGGCCCTATTAATTAAGTATCGAAATATGGGTGGAATACCATTCTCGGGCGAAGAATCTATTATGAAAACACAAGCTTGGATTCGTTCTGCTGAGAAAATCTTTGATGGTTTAAAGCTGAGGGATGACCAGAAAAGATTACTGGCATCCTGGGCACTCAAAGACGAAGCTTTGTTCTAGTGGGATTCAGTTGTTAAGGATAATCCAGAAGGTGATATCACCTGGGATAGATTCAAAGTGATTTTCCTAGAAAGATTTACTCCTCCTGAAGCAACTGAGCGGTTATGTGATGAATTCTCTTATCTGATACAAGGAGTTATGACCATTCCAGAATATCATAAGAGATTCAACGAACTTTCTCATTTTCCCCCTCATCTGATTCAAGATCCAAAGAGGAAGAATCTGAGATTTATTCATGGCCTGCAAAGGAAATATCAGAATAGTGTAATGAGGAATGTGAAGCATCCTTTTTCTGAAATGATATACATGGCTACCAGTACAAGGATCTCGACAAGAAAGGTATGTTACGCTACGAAGAGGAAGTCAGTTCTAGTAATAAAGTTGAGTCAGAAACTGATCGTCCTGAGGCCAGTACGATGTCTGAGGTCAGTTAGAAGCCTAAAGCCAATCAGAAAAGGGCCAGATCTGAGAAAGAACCAGTAACGACTGCCATATGCCTTAACTGCAATCAGAAGGGCCATTTGTCCAGAAAATGTAAATCTTTAAAGAAACAAAGAAGGGATGGATATAGAGCCAATCGAAAGCAAAAGAAGAAGAGAGCCGCTCAAGATTATCGGCAAAGAAACCAAAGAGCTGAGGAACAAGAAGGTTCACTTAGTCAAAGTGCAATGGAGTGGAGATCCGCGAGATTGTAATTGGGAAACTGAGGAGAGCATTCAGAAAGCCTATCCTAAGTGCCGAGTGGATATCTCTAATTGACTCCGGTGCAAGATACATTTACCATACTTTGCATTACCATTTAGTTCTCTACTTTGTTGTTATTTTCTTTCCATGGATGTGCACTTTTAATTCTATAGTCTGATTAATTTAAAAAGAGTTTATGAATTAATTTGTATGATTTTGAAAAGTTAAAAACAAATTTCTTGTTGTTTGAGTTGTGTGATGGAGGATTTGTTTAATTAAATTATTAGAATGATATTTAATTAAATCACACATTGAACTGATTTAAAAATAGGTAGAAATATATACATGTGCATTATATATGTTTGAGCAGGTAAATGGATTAGCTGCTGAGTAAAGAATTTATTTGCGTGCCCGACAAATAGGTAAACCTTAATGAGTTGGATGCGCAATTTTATTGTTATATCAACTCCAGTGAATGCCATTGGATGCGTAGTGCTGGTTGTTCTGTGTGTAATAATAAATGTCGCCATAGGATAGTAACAATTAATTTTGAACTACACTACATGGCATACTTCTTGAAGATAGGCATACTTCATCATGTACCACATAAGCATTTGGAGCTTGTGTCATGAGGTGAAAGATTTACCATACGAGCGAGAGGCTTGTATGGCGATGACTATATTTTGCATGTTGAACTGATGACTGATATGGACCATATAAAATTGTAACGATAAATTGGCAGATTAATAAAAACCCCACACTGGTTTGGAGTTGACAATAATCACATCTCTGTTGTTATTAGATACGGCACATGGACTATTTATTTCCCACATAGGACGAGGTGACGAGGATTTATCCTCTGGAGCAATTAAAATACACACTCCCTCAGGCTTTGACAGGGTGACGAGAATTTATTCTCTGGAGTTATTATCTATACACGCTCCCATGTAAACACCGTAATATATCACAATAAATATGTGTATGCTTTATAGGATTTATTGGGTACCTAATACGGCCCAATAAATTTCCAAACCCCTCCCCGTACAAAGGAGGTTATGGCGAAATTTTTCGAAAATTCCGGGTGTTAGCCAAATTTTTGAAGAATTTGAAAATTCTCAAAAACTGAAAAGTTGGAGAATGGAAGCCAGATTGAACGTAGAGTTGATTAATCAAACCACTTTCGACTTTGTTCCTTTTTGGGAACGAAATTTTTTAAGTGGGGGGGATTGTAACGACTCGGAAAATCTGAACCAATTAAAAATTTGTAAATTGGCTATTTTAGTGGATTTTAAATATTTAAAATAAATATTTTAAATAATAACGATGAAAAGTAAGTTTGAATCGACATTTGAAAACGAATATAATTAATTCTAATTATAAACAAGGCCTGAAATGGCGTGGCAGTTTCAAATTTTCATTTCAAACTTTGACTGACTGTACCGGGTGCAAAACAAAACGGATTTGAGTGAAACCAAAAATATTTAAATCTGTTAGTGAATATCTTTCTAACGAATCTGAAAAATCGAAGTTTCATAGTAGGATACAAAAATTATGGCCAAATGAATTTTCAGAAAGGTTGGTGTAGAAATTATATAGCCCGTGAAAATTGCCATTTTGTAAACGACCTCGGAATTCGACGAAACCACTTTTGTTGGATCCGGGATGTGTAGTTATTGCTAGGTTTCAAATTTCATAATTTTTGAAGCTAGTATGTGAGTGTCGCAAAGAAAAACGTGTTATGGTCAATTACAGTTAAATTGGATCGACCAGAAATGGTCCTTTTTGCAAACGGTCTCAGAATTCGACAAAACTAGTTTAGTTGGGACCGTATCGTCAAAACATAGCTAGATTTATTTTTCTGGAATTTTTCGAATCAGTTTGTGGCCCTGGCAAATTGAAATGTACGTTCAAATTAAATATTGAATGTTTTATATTTTAATTTGAAGAAAAACTAACCGAAACAGTCTAATGGGCCTTCAAAACATATCCCATTGTGTTCGGAATGGGGGTATTTAGCTAGGGGCGACAGTCGTTGGGTTTGGATTGGTGTTCGTATGAGCCAAGGGGCATTTTCGGATTTTTAAAATTTATAAATATAAAAAAAAAATCATTGGTCCAAGTGTTTTCTCTCTCCCCGATAGCTCTCGACGAACGGCGGTTTTGCTTCCAACCTTCCCCCTCCGATTACTCCCTCTACACGCGAAATTAGATCTAGCTCCAGTTGATGATTTTGAAGAGCATCACAAGAGCTTCAAATCCATATAAGATTTACCCCCTATCGTTCAACCTACGTCGCGAATCACCTCTCCAAACATCAGAACTTCGAACCGCCGCCACCCCTTCGATTTCCCACCGGACCTGACCGCTCCTCCACGCGCCGATGCGCCTCACGGATGTCTTGGACGTGGTGAAACCTGATCTGAATGAAGCGCTTCAGATTTGAAGATAATTGAAGACCTAGTTTTGAAGATCGAGCTGAGGTTCACGGCCTATTAATTTTAAACTATATTATAGCATTTTAAAGCGCTACCGTTTATAATTTCACTATAAAAATCATATCTTTTTCGTTTCTTGACGAAATTCAGTGAAACAAGAGACAGTGGACTCGTGTGGACGTCTTCTACATTCTAGAAGAGACCGCATATTTTTCTGAGCCTTCTGCTATTTTTGGTGGAGTGGAACCCAATGTGAGATTTCTAAATTATAAACAAAATGGAAAACGACGATGCATAAATTATATAGTCGATGTATGAGTTATATAAGCGTTGTACACCTCTTGTATAAGCGTTGTATAAGTTGTACGTTCGATATATAAGTTATATATGCATTTTAAAAATTATATATGTGTTGAATAGAATTGAAATGCTTATATAATATATATATATATATATATATATATATATATATATATATGCGCCCCTCGTCCACAAACCATGGACGATATTTATTGGTTGTGATTGGTGTGAAAATTGGTTGATAGCGAATGGTTGATTATAATTGTTTGTGGTTGAAATTGATTGATTGTGGTTGAAAAATACCCGTTTGTGGTTGAGAAATATTTGGTTGAAACCACATAGGATTAGTTTGTGGAAATGAAAAATATATACATGCCGCCTGCGTGCGAACTAGATGCATGATTCCCCATTGTCAAAAGCTGCGAGGCTTTAAGGTAGAGCGAGGAGCCGTACTAGGGACGGCCCAGGTTTTAACTACCCTGCCGTTATGCTGCCAAAATTTTGAATAATATTCATGTTTTAGAATTATTTTCATGTGTTGAAACTATATTCGTGTGCTGAATAGAAATTCATCTATTGAACGACATTCATGTTTTGAAATAAATTGTTTTGCAATAGAAATCACATTTTTTATCTATATATATAAAATATAGAAAACCTTCATGTGTTGAATTGAAATTCTTTCGTTGAATAGAAATTCATGTGTTGAATGGTATTCATGTTTTAAATATAAAAATCACATTTTTATCTATATATAAAAAATATAGAAAACCTTCACGTGTTGAATTGAAATTCATTCGTTGAATAGAAATTCATATGTTGAATGGTATTCGTGTTTTAAATATAAAAATCACCTTTTTATCTATATATATAAACTATAGAAAACCTTCATGTGTTGAATAGGTATTCATTCGTCGAATGGAAATTCATGTGTTGAATGGTATTCGTGTTTTAAATATAAAAATCACCTTTTTATCTATATATATAAACTATAGAAAACCTTCATGTGTTGAATAGAAATTCAATCATATTTTTATCTTCTATATGAACTATATAAAATAGCCGTGTCTTGAAAGAAATTGTTTTATAATAAAAATCATATTTTTACCATCTATATTAACTATATAAAATAGTCGTGTTTTGAAATAAATTGTTTAACAATAAAAATCATATTTTTATTATATACATGAATTGTTAAAAATAGTGAAGTGTTGAAATAGAAGTTAGTTTGATGAAAATACCATTTTTATCAAAAATATGAAATGAATATGGTTTTGAAATCGAAGAATCGATTATATATATATATATATATATAATTAAATTAAATCGAATAACGAAGCTGCAGTTCGTGTTTTGAAACCGTGATTTCAAATGATTAGTGCGGGAGATCCGACCGTCGGATTTTCCCGAAACCGAAACCGTTGGGTTCGCTTTGGAAATATCATTCCAACGACACCAACTTTGCAAAGATCCAACGGTTGGATTGTCTGGAATGTTTAATTCAAATCTGAAGAAAAACAGCGCCAGAATCGATTATATTTATACATATATATAAATATAATTAAATTAAATCGAATAACGACGCTGCAGTTCGTATTTTGAAATTGAAACTTCAAACGATTGTACCGAGAGATCCGACCATCGGATTTTCCCGAAACTGGAACCGTTGGATTCGTTTTGAAAAGACCTTTCTAATGATGTAAATTTTGTGAAGATCCAACGGTTAGATTTTCAGATATGTGTAAATCAAATATGAAGAAAAACAGCGCCACGGCCGCATTATGGCCCGAAGCGTCGTATGAATAAATTGGATATTTTAAAATAAATAAAAATAGCGATAAATCGTTATAAAATATTATAAACGATATGGAATGTGAAATTTAGAAACTAACTGAAGGTTGGCTAAGTCGAATGGTTTCCTGGGTATTGGTCTGATGTTGGTTTCGGCCTTCGGGGTTAATATTTGGGAAATCGTTTTCTTACTAATTTACGGTTAGTGACTAATGAATTGAAATGATGCGTTGTGTGTTTGTGTAGCACTTGTTTTATTATATACGTGAGTTGCTCAGAAAGACCGGGTTTATCCCATTCTGAGTAACTAAATCGACGATAAGAAATCGAAGATGAAGACGGTGGTTGAAGACCGGAAATCTTCACCTTGTTTGGATGGTAATTGATGTCCTGATTGGGAGGCATCCTGAAATATGGATAATGAGTGGTGATCGTCCAGACGTACGCGGAGATCGAAGGGTTTGAGAGGTATATAGTGCCTCCGGTTTCGTTCAGACCCAGAACGGACTTGCAAATGGATTGTGCGTCAGACATTGGAATTTATTCTGTGTGATTGATGGCCATCAGTTGCATGGTGTGAATTTCCCGTGTGGCATGCTAAGATGCAGTGATCAGGGCTTCTGTTGAAAAGCAAAGTCTTGTGATTGATGATCAAAGCACCGCCTGTGCGGCGTAGCTTTGTGTATAACATGAATTCGCGAGCCTCACACCCCGGTATGAACCAGAAAAGGGAGAAGGACCTCAGGGAGGGCATGCGTTTCCTTCTAGTTAGAGAAGGTGTCGGTGCTTAAACAAGCTGACATTTATACTATTTTTCACCTATGTGGTTGTTGCTGTTGAGAGGCGCCTCGGTTATATCAGTCGATCCGTGACCGATGGAGTCATTCGTTGGCTCATTGACGCCCCAAAGGGCGGGGAAACGTAGTGTTCAGGCATAATAATCCACATCGGTGGACCGGCCCTGACGATCCAAGGGGCAGTTGCGGCTGTTCCTGAAACACGGGCTAGAGCGTCTCGAAGTCGGTAAGGATTATTTTTGCCTTGGTTCATGGCGGAAATCCAATTTCCAAATACGTGACTGTGCGGTTTTGAATGTATATATATATATGGCGACATGATGTATGGTACCCATGCCGTCTATGATTGATAGTTATGATTGAAATTGTTTTTGAAACATATAAACATTTGCAATAATATCAAATTATTTTGTTTTATTCGTATCAAGCATATTTTGGCCATTATAAGGTAAAACTCTATCCTCCGGTTTGCGTTGCATTGTGTGATGGGACTTGAGTCTTATATCGGCTTCATTTTTATAAAAAGCATTACGATGTTTAAAAGACTTAATTGTTTTAAAGCACTGGCAGTCCAATTGAGTAAACCCGTTCCGCGAAAGTGGCGTGGTCCTGTGATTAGCCATATTATAAAATGTGTTAAGTAGATTTTTCATACCAGTCCCATGACTGACTCGTAGTTTGTTTCACTTGCAAACTCGGGTGCCCCTTTTTCTACATGGGCAGCCTTGTATTTAGGTTTTAGCAGGCTCTTTCTGGATAGCTGGAGCTGAAGATGGATTCTATCATTTATCGCTTTTTATGCTGTTCAGCTCCTATTGTACATATTATGTTTGTTTTCCGCTGTTGACATTTATGTATAGCTGAACTGTATTTGTACTAAGTATGATCCTGTATGCTGTGTAACTCTGATGATTGCGTTTATCCTGTGTATTGTTTGTTCTTTATCTGGTTTATTTATTTATTTCTGTTCTGCTATTATCTGTTTATGTGCTATATTCCAAAGATTACCCTTGCCACCGTCAGTACGGGGTTTAGGGTCGTCTCACGGGCCGTTACATAAACTTTCTTCATAAAAAAATATAACTTTCAACATGAAAAAAATATAATACGATTTTAACATATGTTTCTAACGTGCAAAAAATTGATTTTTAACATGTGGTTTTAACATAAATAAAATCAGATTTAAAAATAAAATAAAATAAAACTCACCTAGATTCGAATGGAGGAGGGGGGGTGTCGTGCGTCGGAATGTGGGTTGAGGCGGCGGAATGGTGGTGTAGGCGGAGGGGTAGCGGCACTGGGCTTTCAGGCGGGTTTGGGGTCGGCAGGTTCTCGGCTTTTGGGGCTCGCGACAGGAAGGTATGGCGAGGAAGGGGAGGGTGGATCGCTCGACGGAGATGGAGGGGAGGCCTTGGAGGGCGGCGCGCGCGAGAGGGGTTGTAACGACCCAGAAAATCTGAACCAATTTAAAATTTTTAAATTGGCTAAAATAATGGATTTTAAATATTTAAAATAAATATTTTAAATAATTGAGACGAAAAGTGAGTTTGAATCGACAATTGAAAACAAATATAATTAATTATAATTATAAACAAGGCCTGAAATGGCGCTGCAGTTTCAAAAATTGAATTCAAACTTTGTTGGACTGTACCGGGTGCAAAACAAAATGGATTTTAGCAAAAGCAAAAATATTTAAATCTTTTAGTGAATACCTTTCTAACAAATCTGAAAAATCGAATTTTCATAACGGAAAGCAAAAGTTATGGCCGAATGAATTTTTAGAGAGGTCGCTATGGAGTTTATATAGCCCGTGAAATTGGCCGTTTTGCATACGGCCTCGGAATTCGACGAAACCACTTTTGTTGGATCCGGGATGTGAAGTTATCGCTAGGTTTCAAATTTCATAATTTTTGAAGCTAGTATGTGAGCGTGGCAAAGGAAAATGTGTTTTGGTCAATTACAGTTAAATTGGATCGACCAAAAATGGGCCTTTTTGCAAACGGCCTCAGAATTCGACGAAACTAGTTTTGTTGGGACCGTATCATTAAAACATAGCTAGATTTATTTTTCTGGAATTTTTCGAATCAATTTGTGGCCCTGGCAAATTGAAATGTACGTTCAAATTGAATATTGAATGTTTTATATTTTAATTTGAATGAAAACTGACTGAAACATTCGAATGGGTCTTTGAAACATATCCCATTGTGTTCGGAATGGGGGTAAAACGCTAGGGACGACAGTCGTTGGGTTTAAATTGGTGTTCGTCTGTATAAGGGGGTATTTTAGAGATTTTAAAATAAATAAATTAAAAGAAAAAAAAAACTATTGGGCCAACTCATCATTTCTCTCTCCCCGCTGGCCGATTAACGGCGGAACCCCTTCCCACCTTCTCTCCTCAAATCCGGCGGCTCCGTTCATCGTTGACCAGCGCCACCACCCAGAATCGAACCGCCTCCCTCCCCTCTTCAAATCAAGACCGACCTCGTCCTTCACCGTTGCTCCATCGTCGAGCACGAGCTCCACAAAGTCCGCCTGCCTCAAGTCGATTTCCTCCTCCGCCGTGGCATCGGACCGGACCCCACCACCACCCCTGGACGCGGATTTCGAGGCTCAACAGCGTAGCGCTAGTGGATCGGCCTCATACTACATCGTTCGATCGCAAAATGGAAACCTAGTTTCGAAGTTTTAACGAGGTAAACGGGATTAAATTTCAGAATGGAAAAATAACACTTTTTAGTGTTGCAAATCTTGTCTTTCGAATAAAAATCATATCTTTATCATATGTTAACGAAATTCGATGAAACAGGAAACATCGTGACCGTGTGGATGCCTTCTACATTTTAGAAGAGACCGCATATTTTTCTGAGCCTTCTGCTATTTTTGGTGGAGTGGAACTCAATGTGAGATTTCAAATTTATAAACAATATGGAAAACGACGATGTATAAATTATATAGTCGATGTATGAGTTATATAAGCGTTGTACACCTCTTGTATAAGCGTTGTATAAGTTGTACGTTCGATGTATAAGTTATATATGCTTTGTAAAAATTATATATGTGTTGAAATAAAATGGAATTGCTATATGTAAATATATATATATATATATATATACGCCCCTCGTCCACAAACCATGGACGATATTTATTGATTGTGATTGGTGTGAAAATTGATTGATAGCGAATGGTTGTTTGGGATTGTTTGTGGTTGATATTGATTGATTGTGGTTGAAAAATACCCATTTGTGGTTGAGGAATATTTGGTTGAAACCACATAGGATTAGTTTGTGGAAATGAAATAAATATATACATGCCGCCTGCGTGCGAACTAGATGCATGATCCCCATTGTCAAAAACCGCGATGTTTTAAGGTAGAGCGAGGAGCTGTACTAGGGACGGTCCCGGTTTTAACTACCCTGCCGTTATGCTGCCGAAATTTTGAATAATATTCATGTGTTTGAATTATTTTCATTTTCTGAAACTATATTTATTCGTTGAATAGAAAACCTTCATGTGTTGAATTGATATTCATTCGTTGATTTGAAATTCATGTATTGAATGGTATTCGTGTTTTAAATATAAAAATCACATTTTTATCTATATATAGAAACTATAGAAAACCTTCATGTGTTGAATCGATATTCGTTCGTTGAATTGAAATTCATGTGTTGAATGGTATTCATATTTTGAAATAAATTGTTTGATAATAAAAATCACCTTTTATCGACTATATGAACTATGTAAAATAATCTCGTTTTGAAAGAAATTGTTTTATAAGAAAAAATCCTATTTTTATCACCTATATATACACTATATAAAATAATAGTGTTTTGAAATGAATTGTTTTACAATAAAAATCACATTTTTATTATATACATGAATCGTTGAAATGTGAAGTGTTAAAAATAGCCACTCGTTCAAATAAATATATATGAGTTGAAATATTCATTAATTAGCTAATGACATGATTTTTGCCTATACATGCAACATTAGAATGAATGGTGTTTTTAAACCAAATGGAATCAAATATGAAGTTGAATGGAAAATGATAAATGAAAAGAACTGTATATATGTACTTGCATATTTATTGAACAGGTTATAGCAAAGGGGCTAGAGAAGAGGAATAAAATTTTGTGCCCGACAAATAGGTACACATTTACTGTTTTGTTTGGGTGATGATTTTATGAGCCTGTTGGCTAGCCGCTTGGCTTTTTCTTTTTCTTTTTGACATGAGACGCCCGTGTGGCTATTTGGGAATTTTCCCAGCCCCTCCCGTACAAAGGAGGTTATGGAGAAATTTTCCAAACTTTTAAGGCGTTAGTGAAATATTTGAAGTGAAAACGATATTGAAATTGTTGAATGAACTATATTTATATAATTATATAAATATAAATAAAATTAAAACGAAACGTGGCCGTGAAGTTCGTATTTTGAAACCGTGATTTCAAACAACTAGTGCGGGAAATCCGACCATTGGATTTTCCCGAAACCGCAACCGTCGGGTTCGCCTTGGAAATATCTTTCCAACGGCACCAACCTTGTAAAAATCCAACGGTTGGATTGTCTGGAATGTTTAATTCAAATCTGAAGAAAAACATCGCCAGAAACGATTATATTTATATATATATATAAATATAATTATATTTAATCGAATAACGACGCTGCAGTTCGTATTTTGAAATCGAAACTTCAAACGATTGTACCGGGAGATCCGACCGTCGGATTTTCCCGAAACTGGAACCGTTGGATTCGTTTCGAAAAGACCTTCCTAATGATGTAAATTGTGTGAAGATCCAATGGTTAGTTTTCCAGATATGTGTAAATCAAATCTGAAGAAAAACAGCGCCACGGCCGCGCTATGGCCCGAAGCGTCGTTTTGAATAAATAGGCTATTTTAAAATAAATAAAAATAGCGATAAATCGTTATAAAATATCATAAACGATATGGAATGGAAATAAACTGAATTTGCTCGATTTATGTGTCTTTTGATGGTTGAATGTGTTTGGTGTGAAAACTACATTAAAGAACAAAATTGGTGTTGTCAAATAATTTAACCATTGAAATAAATTGATTTGAAATTCTAAATATACGTGAATTATTTGAAAAGGCTGAGTTAGTTCTCATTTCAAATAATTGACCGACGATTGAAAGTCGAAGATGAAGACGATGGTCGAAGACCGGAGATCTTCACCTCGTTTGGATGGTAACCGAGGTCCTGATTGGGAGGCATCCCGAAATATGGATAATGAGTGGTGATCGTCCAGACGTACGTGGTGATCGATGGGTTTGCGAGGTATTTAGTGCCTCCGGTTTCGTTCAGACCCAGAACGGACTTGTAAATGGACTGTGTGTCTGACATTGGATTTTATTCTGTGTTGATTGATCTCTGTTAAATATACATCTATTTGGCGGCGGAGAATTTATTCTTTAGCTTAACGCTCTTCTCTGAAACGCACGAGCTCAGAGGTTGTATATCGATGGACATCAGTCGCATGACATGAATTGCCTGTGTGGCATGCTAAGATGCAGTGATCAGGGCTTCTGTTGAAAAGCAAAGTCTTGTGGTGATGATCAAAGCACCGCCTGTGTGGCGTAGCTTTGTGTATAACGTGAATTCGTGAGCCTCATACCCCGGTATGAACCAGAAACGGGAGAAGGACCTCAGGGAGGGCATGCGTTTCTTTCTAGCTAGGGTGGTGTCAGTGACCTACCAGCCCTGACATTTATATACTTTTCACCTATGTGGTTGTTGCTGTTGCGAGGCGCCTCGGTTAGATCGGACGATCCGGGTCCGATGGAGCCATTCGTTGGCTCATTTACACCCCAAAGGGTGAGGAAACGCAGTGTTCAGGAATTTTAATCCACATCGGTGGACCGGCCCTGACGATCCAAAGGCTTGACTGAGTACTTGCCTGAGGGGAGGGTTAGAGCGTCTCGAATTCGGTAAGGACTATCTTTTGCCTTGGTTCAGGACAGAGATCGAATTTCCAAATACGACATCGTGCAGTTTTGATTGTATACCTATATATGGCGACATAGTGGTATGGGGCATTAATGCCGTCTATGATTGATAGTTATGATTTGAAATTGTTTTCAAAACATATAGACACTAGCAATAATATCAAATGCCTTTGTTTTATTCGTATCAAGCATATTTTGGTCGTTATAAGGTAAAAACTCTATCCTCCGGTTTGCGTTGCATTGTGTGATGGGAACTGAGTCTTATAACGGCTTCATTTTTACAAAAAGAATAGCGATGTTTAAAAGAAATATTTGTTTTAAAGCATTGGCAATCCAATGGAGTAAACCCGTTCCATGAAAGTGGCGTGGTCCTGTGATTGGACAAATTATATATGTGTTGAGTAGATTTCTCATACCAGTCCCATGACTGACTCGTAGTTTGTTTCACTTTCAAACTCGGGTGCCCCTTTTTCTACACGGGTAGCCTTGTATTCAGGTTTAGCTGGTTCTTCATGGATAGATGGAGCTGAAGATGGATTCTATCATTTATCTCTTTTTATGCTGTTCAGCTCCTATTGTACATATTATGTTTGTTTTCCGCTGTAGACATTTATGTATAACTGAACTGTATTTGTACTAAGTAAGATCCTGTATACTGTGTAACTCTGATGATTACTTTTATCCAGTATATTGTTTTGTTCATTATCTGGTGTATTTACTTTATTTTGTTCGGCTATTATCTGTTTCTGTGTTATATTCCAAGGATAACCCTTGCCACCGTCAGTACGGGGTTTGAGGTCGTCTCATTTTGGTATTAGAACTTTGGTTAAGCTTAGTTCTGGAATATAACATTTGAACGAACCCGTCAGAAATAGAACCAGTGGTGTTCTAGGATGGGTAACTCTATACAGATAGGATCAGTAATATCCTAGTATAAGTAAAGCAGAATGAAACTACACCTCGATAGACACATTTACATTTGAAGTATTTGTTTCTATGTTTTAAAATTATCTTTTCTATGACCTGACACTTGTTCTGCTAATTGCAGAAGTACTAGAAAATGAGTGTCAGAAACAGGAGAAATGCAGAACCCGATCTAGAGGCTGTATTAAAGAGATATCGAAATCTGAACGGAGCACAGTTCTCGGACAATGAATCTATAATTCAGACTCAAGCTTGGATGAGTTCTGTCGAAAGAATTTTTGAGCGTATCCAGCTAAGGGATGACCAGAAAAGGCTAGTAGCATCTTGGGCGCTCAAAGAAGAAGCATTAATCTGGTGGGAAACAATCATCAAAGATAATCCAGAAGGTGATATCACCTGGGACAGATTCAAAGTGATTTTCCTAGAAAGATTTACTCCTCCCGAAGCGACGGAGCGATTATGTGATGAATTTTCTTATTTGATACAAGGTGACATGACCATCCCAGAATATCATAAGAAATTCAATGAACTTGCTCACTTTGCTCCTCATCTGATTCAAGATCCAAAGAGAAAAAATCTGAGATTTATTCATGGCGTGCAAAGGAGATATCAGAATAGTGTAATGAGGAATGTGAAGCTTCCTTTTTCTGAAATGATTTATATGGCTTATCAGTATGAAGATCTCCATAAGAAAGGAATGTTGCGCAACGAAGAAGAAGTCTGTTGTAGTGAGAAAGAAGAGTCGGGAACTGATATTCCTAAAGCCAGTAAGAAGCCCAGTGCCAAGAGAAAAAGGGCTAAATCTAAGAAGGAACCCGTAACAACTGCTATTTGCTCTAACTGCAATAAGAAAGGACATTTGTCGATAAATTGCGGGCCCTTAAAGAAGCGGATCAAGAGTGGATCTAAGCCCACTAAGAAACAAAAGAACCCCCATGGGGAAAGGAAATGCCATAAGTGCCACCAGGCAGGCCATATTGCACGGGAGTGTCCACCCTCAAAGAAATCTGAAGCAGTACATGTAAATGAAGTAGCAGAAGTGTCTGCATCTTCGTCTGCTCAGGAAAGGCCTGATGTTTTAGAAGGCACGCTTACTATCAAAAACATTCCAGTCAAAGTACTGTTTGACACAGGCACGTCACGAAGTTTCATTGCCAAAGATGCAGCTAAGAAACTGGATTTGAATTTGAAAAAGCTCAAGGAACCAATGACTGTCCAGAATCCGGTTGGGGGTTCCATTGATCTTAGTTGGATTTGTGGAGTGCCAGTTTCTTTCTCTTTATCGGTTTCCTACCATCGCAGTCGACATGAATTTTAAAGAGTTTGATCTTATCTTGGTGTTAGACTGGTTGACCAAATATGAAGCTGAAGTTAAATGCGCCGACAGAGTCGTAAAGGCGAAGATTAAATCAGGTGATTATATAACCATTCCCTGTGAAGGTCAGAATACTAATAGGAAAGACTTCTGGGAAGCTCTAAATGTTTCTCCAGCCCAAATGGAAAATATCCCTGAAGTTACTGAGAATATTCCTGACCTCATCAAAGACATTCCTGTCGTCAAGAACTATGCGGATGTGTTCGAAGAAGTTGTTCGCTTACCTCCGCATAGAGAAATAGATTTCAAGATTGCTTTGATTCCGAATGCAAGGCCGGTAGTTCACGCTATTCGAAGAATGTCCTTGAAAGAGAAGGAGGAATAGACAATCAAACACGACAGCTAGTATGGAAGGGTCTGATCAGACCTAGTTTCTCTGATTGGGGTGCAGCAGTGGTATTTGTCCCAAAATCTGACGGTACTCTACGTCTATATGTGGATTATCGTGATTTAAACAAACAGAAAATAAAGAACAAATATCCATTGCTGCGGATTGATGATTTGTTAGATCGATTAAATGGCGCACAAGTATTCTCAAGAATGGACCTAGCTACAGGCTTCCATCAACTTCGAATCGCCGAAGAGTGTGTTCCAATGACAATGTTCAGAGGCCCCGACTTATTCTACGAGTGGCTAGTAATGCCGTTCGGCTTATGTAATGCTCCTGCTTACTTCGTCGATCTAATGAACATGGAGTTTAGAGGGGTTTTGAACAAATTTGTTCTGGTTTTCATTGACGATATTCTAATCTTCTCTAAATCAAAGGCCGAACAAGAAAAGCATTTGGAACAGGTTCTAGAAATTCTGAGACGGAATGTATTAAAAGCCAAATTTTCCAAATGTATCTTCTGGCAAGATGAAGTAAAATTTCTAGGCCATGTCGTATCGAAAGAAGGAATCGCTGTGGATCCAAGTAAAATCACAGCTATTCAGAATTGGAAACAACCCAGTACCCCCACTGAAGTCCGCAGTTTTCTCGGTTTGGCTAGCAATTACCGGAAGTTCGTTAAAGACTTTTCGAAGATATCTGGTCACTTAACGAAGCTTACGAAGAAGCACTCTAAATTCAAATGGACTCCAGAAAGTGAGGAGGCTTTCGAAGAGCTAAAGTTAAGATTAACAACTGCTCCAGTGTTAACCATCATCGATGGCAACCAGGATTTAAAAGTCTGGACTGATGCTTCTAGAGAAGGCCTTGGCGCAGTGTTAATGCAAAGGGGTCAAGTGATTGCTCATGCTAGCCGTCAAATGAAGCCACACGAGAAGAACTACGTAACTCATGATCTTGAGTTATTGGCTATTGTGTTTGCTTTGAAAATCTGGAGGCACTATCTTCTGGGTGAGAGATTTGAACTGTTTACAGACCACCAGTCGTTAAAGTATCTGTTCACTCAGAAAGACCTGAATCTGAGGCAGCAACGTTGGCTGGAGTTTCTTGCAGCATATGATTTTGAAAGAAAAAAGAGTATAGAAGTTGATCAGTATATTTTTGAAAGGTTAAAACGATTTGGTTGTGTGATTGTAGATTTATCAAACCACTTTCGACTTTGTTCCCTTTCGGGGACGAAAAGTTTTAAGTGGGGGAGATTGTAACGACCCAGAAAATCTGAACCAATTTAAAATTTTTAAATTGGCTAAAATAATGGATTTTAAATATTTAAAATAAATATTTTAAATAATTGAGATGAAAAGTGAGTTTGAATCGACAATTGAAAACAAATATAATTAATTATAATTATAAACAAGGCCTGAAATGGCGCTGCAGTTTCAAAAATTGAATTCAAACTTTGTTGGACTGTACCGGGTGCAAAACAAAACGGATTTTAGCGAAACCAAAAATATTTAAATCTGTTAGTGAATACCTTTCTAACGAATCTGAAAAATCGAATTTTCATAGCGGAAAGCAAAAGTTATGGCCGAATGAATTTTCAGAGAGGTCGCTATGGAGTTTATATAGCCCGTGAAATTGGCCATTTTGCATACGACCTCGGAATTCGACGAAACCACTTTTGTTGGATCCGGGATGTGAAGTTATCGCTAGGTTTCAAATTTCATAATTTTTGAAGCTAGTATGTGAGCGTGGCAAAGGAAAATGTGTTTTGGTCAATTACAGTTAAATTGGATCGACCAAAAATGGGCCTTTTTGCAAACGGTCTCAGAATTCAACGAAACTAGTTTTGTTGGGACCGTATCATTAAAACATAGCTAGATTTATTTTTCTGGAATTTTTCAAATCAATTTCTGGCCCTGGCAAATTGAAATGTACGTTCAAATTGAATATTGAATGTTTTATATTTTAATTTGAATGAAAACTGACTGAATCATTCGAATGGTTCTTCGAAACATATCCCATTGTGTTCGGAATGGGGGTAAAACGCTAGGGACGACAGTCGTTGGGTTTAAATTGGTGTTCATCTGTATAAGGGGGTATTTTAGAGATTTTAAAATAAATAAATTAAAAGAAAAAAAACTATTGGGCCAACTCATCATTTCTCTCTCCCCGCTGGACCGATTAACGGCGGAACCCCTTCCCACCTTCTCTCCTCAAATCCGGCGCCTCCGTTCATCGTTGACCAGCGCCACCACCCAGAATCGAACCGCCTCCCTCCCCTCTTCAAATCAAGACCGACCTCCTCCTTCGCCGTTGCTCCATCGTCGAGCACGAGCTCCACAAAGTCCGCCCGCCTCAAGTCGATTTCCTCCTCCTCCGTGGCATC
This sequence comes from Allium sativum, assembly GCA_030737875.1. NCBI lineage: Eukaryota > Viridiplantae > Streptophyta > Magnoliopsida > Asparagales > Amaryllidaceae > Allium > Allium sativum. The sequence goes on along the minus strand of CM060909.1, from coordinate 336,418,223 downwards.
GGACCGGACCCAACCACCACCCCTGGATGCGGATTTCGAGGCTCAACAGCGTAGCGCTAGTGGATCGGCCTCATACTACATCGTTCGATCGCAAAATGGAAACCTAGTTTCAAAGTTTTAACGAGGTAAACGGGTTTAAATTTCAGAATGGAAAAATTACACTTTTTAGTGTTGCAAATCTTGTCTTTCAAATAAAAATCATATCTTTATCATATGTTAACGAAATTCGATGAAACAGGAAACATCGTGACCGTGTGGACGCCTTCTACATTTTAGAAGAGACCGCATATTTTTCTGAGCCTTCTGCTATTTTTGGTGGAGTGGAACTCAATGTGAGATTTCAAATTTATAAACAATATGGAAAACGACGATGTATAAATTATATAGTCGATGTATGAGTTATATAAGGGTTGTACACCTCTTGTATAAGGGTTGTATAAGTTGTACGTTCGATGTATAAGTTATATATGCGTTGTAAAAATTATATATGTGTTGAAACAAAATTGAATTGCTATATATAAATATATATATACGTCCCTCGTCCACAAACCATGGACGATATTTATTGATTGTGATTGGTGTGAAAATTGATTGATAGCGAATGGTTGTTTGGGATTGTTTGTGGTTGATATTGATTGATTGTGATTGAAAAATACCCATTTGTGGTTGAGGAATATTTGGTTGAAACGACATAGGATTAGTTTGTGAAAATGAAATAAATATATACATGCCGCCTGCGTGCGAACTAGATGCATGATCCCCATTGTCAAAAACCGCGATGTTTTAAAGTAGAGCGAGGAGCCGTACTAGGGACGGTCCCGGTTTTAACTACCCTGCCGTTATGCTGCCGAAATTTTGAATAATATTCATGTGTTTGAATTATTTTCATTTGCTGAAACTATATTTATTCGTTGAATAGAAAACCTTCATGTGTTGAATTGATATTCATTCGTTGATTAGAAATTCATGTGTTGAATGGTATTCGTGTTTTAAATATAAAAATCACATTTTTATCTATATATAGAAACTATAGAAAACCTTCATGTGTTGAATCGATATTCGTTCGTTGAATTGAAATTCATGTGTTGAATGGTATTCATATTTTGAAATAAATTGTTTGATAATAAAAATCACCTTTTATCGACTATATGAACTGTGTAAAATAATCTCGTTTTGAAAGAAATTGTTTTATAAGAAAAAATCCTATTTTTATCACCAATATATACACTATATAAAATAATAGTGTTTTGAAATGAATTGTTTTACAATAAAAATCACATTTTTATTATATACATGAATCGTTGAAATGTGAAGTGTTAAAAATAGCCACTCGTTCAAATAAATATATATGAGTTGAAATATTCATTAATTAGCTAATGACATGATTTTTGCCTATACATGCAACATTAGAATGAATGGTGTTTTTAAACCAAATGGAATCAAATATGAAGTTGAATGGAAAATGATAAATGAAAAGAACTATATATATGTACTTGCATATTTATTGAACAGGTTATAGCAAAGGGGCTAGAGAAGAGGAATAAAATTTTGTGCCCGACAAATAGGTACACATTTACTGTTTTGTTTGGGTGATGATTTTATAAGCCTGTTGGCTAGCCGCTTGGCTTTTTCTTTTTCTTTTTGACATGAGACGCCCATGTGGCTATTTGGGAATTTTCCCAGCCCCTCCCATACAAAGGAGGTTATGGCGAAATTTTCCAAAATTTTAAGGCGTTAGTGAAATATTTGAATTGAAAACGATATTGAAATTGTTGAATGAACTATATTTATATAATTATATAAATATAAATAAAATTAAAACGAAACTTGGCCGTGCAGTTCGTATTTTGAAACCGTGATTTCAAACAACTAGTCCGGGAAATCCGACCATTGGATTTTCCCGAAACCGCAACCGTCGGGTTCGCCTTGGAAATATCTTTCCAACGGCACCAACCTTGTAAAAATCCAACGGTTGGATTGTCTGGAATGTTTAATTCAAATCTGAAGAAAAACAGCGCCAGAAACGATTATATTTATATATATATATATATATAATTATATTTAATCGAATAACGACGCTGCAGTTCGTATTTTGAAATCGAAACTTCAAACGATTGTACCGGGAGATCCGACCGTCGGATTTTCCCGAAACTAGAACCGTTGGATTCGTTTCGAAAATACCTTCCTAATGATGTAAATTGTGTGAAGATCCAACGGTTAGATTTTCAGATATGTGTAAATCAAATCTGAAGAAAAACAGCGCCACGGCTGCGCTATGGCCCGAAGCGTCGTTTTGAATAAATAGGCTATTTTAAAATAAATAAAAATAGCGATAAATCGTTATAAAATATCATAAACGATATGGAATGGAAATAAACTGAATTTGCTCGATTTATGTGGCTTTTGATGGCTGAATGTGTTTGGTGTGAAAATCACATTAAAGAACAAAATTGGTGTTGTCAAATAATTTAACCATTGAAATAAATTGATTTGAAATTCTAAATATACGTGAATTATTTGAAAAGGCCGAGTTAATTCTCATTTCAAATAATTGACCGACGATTGAAAGTCGAAGATGAAGACGATGGTCGAAGACCGGAGATCTTCACCTCGTTTGGATGATAACCGAGGTCCTGATTGGGAGGCATCACGAAATATGTATAATGAGTGGTGATCGTCCAGACGTACGTGGTGATCGATGGGTTTACGAGGTATTTAGTGCCTCCGGTTTCGTTCAGACCCAGAACGGACTTGTAAATGGACTGTGTGTCTGACACTAGATTTTATTCTGTGTTGATTGATCTCTGTTAAATATACATCTGTTTGGCGGCGGAGAATTTATTCTTTTGCTCAACGCCCTTCTCTGAAACGCACGAGCTCAGAGGTTGTATATCGATGGACATAAGTCGCATGGCATGAATTGCCTGTGTGGCATGCTGAGATGCAGTGATCAGGGCTTCTGTTGAAAAGCAAAGTCTTGTGGTGATGATCAAAGCACCGCTTGTGTGGCGTAGCTTTGTGTATAACATGAATTCGCGAGCCTCACACCCCGGTATGAACCAAAAACGGGAGAAGGACCTCAGGGAGGGCATGCGTTTCTTTCTAGCTAGGGTGGTGTCAGTGACCTACCAGCCCTGACATTTATATACTTTTCACCTATGTGGTTGTTGCTGTTGCGAGACGCTTCGGTTAGATCGGACGATCCGGGTCCGATGGAGCCATTCGTTGGCTCATTTACACCCCAAAGGGTGGGGAAACGCAGTGTTCAGGAATTTTAATCCACATCGGTGGACCGGCCCTGACGATCCAAAGGCTTGACTGAGGGGCGGGCTAGAGCGTCTCGAATTCGGTAAGGACTACCTTTTGCCTTGGTTCAGGACAGAGATCCTATTTCCAAATACGACATCGTGCGGTTTTGATTGTATACCTATATATGGCGACATAGTGGTATGGGGCATTAATGCCGTCTATGATTGATAGTTATGATTTGAAATTGTTTTCAAAACATATAGACACTATCAATAATATTAAATGCCTTTGTTTTATTCGTATCAAGCATATTTTGGCCGTTATAAGGTAAAAACTCTATCCTCCGGTTTGCGTTGCATTGTGTGATGGGAACTGAGTCTTATAACGGCTTCATTTTTACAAAAAGCATAGCGATGTTTAAAAGAAAGATTTGTTTTAAAGCACTGGCAATCCAATGGAGTAAACCCGTTCCACGAAAGTGGCGTGGTCCTGTGATTGGCCAAATTATATATGTGTTGAGTAGATTTCTCATACCAGTCCCATGACTGACTCGTAGTTTGTTTCACTTTCAAACTCGGGTGCCCCTTTTTCTACACGGGCAGCCTTGTATTCAGGTTTAGCTGGTTCTTCCTGGATAGCTGGAGCTGAAGATGGATTCTATCATTTATCTCTTTTTATGCTGTTCAGCTCCTATTGTACATATTATGTTTGTTTTCCGCTGTAGACATTTATGTATAGCTGAACTGTATTTGTACTAAGTAAGATCCTGTATACTGTGTAACTCTGATGATTACTTTTATCCAGTATATTGTTTTGTTCATTATCTGATGTATTTACTTTATTTTGTTCGGCTATTATCTGTTTTTGTGTTATATTCCAAGGATAACCCTTGCCACCGTCAGTACGGGGTTTGGGGTCGTCTCAGGGGTGCGCGATGACGTGATCCGCGGTGCTTTCCTCTCTTTTTTCCTTCTGTCAATCGATCGTGAGTGGGAGAGAGAATGTTGAGGGGTGAGGTGTTTATATAATAATATATATTTAATTATTTAATTAATTCCTAAAAGCAACTTTTTATTTCGACCTCGAAATCGAACCCACCGACTATCATCCATAACTAATTACCCTCATTCCGAATACAATGGGATATGTATCATAAGCCATTTTGGCTGTTTCGATCGGTTTCCGTCAAAATCAAATATAAATCTATATATTGAATTTGAACGCACATTTCAATTTACTGGGGCCACATACGGACACTAAAAATTCCCGAAAAATATTTTCTAGCTTCGTATTGACGATATGGTTCTAACAAAACTAATTTTGTCAAATTTGGAGACTGTTTGAAAAATGGCCATTTTCTGGTCGATCAAAATTGACTAAAACTGTCAAAACACGTTTTCCTTCGCCACGCTCACATATTAACCCCAAAAATTATGAATTTTGGAATCTAGCAATAACTCGACATCCCAGATCCAACAAAAGTTGTTTCGCCGAAAACGGAGGTCGTTTGCAAAATTTCCATTTTTAAGGGCTAAAATTCCATAGCGACTATTCTGGATTTTCAACTGGGCATATCTTTTTATTCCCGCTACGAAATTTTGATTTTTTGGATTCGTTGGAAAGATATTCTCAAATAGATTCTAATATTTTTGGTTTTGCTAAAATCCGGTTTATTTTGAATCCTGTGCATTCATTTGAAATTTGAAATCGAATTTTCAAACTACCGCGCCATTTTCAATTCCTTTTATAATTTAAAATAAATATTTATATTCTGATGACGATTCAAACAAATGTATACATTCTAATTCTATTCAAAATAAATTTCTCGTCGTTATTATTTAAAATATTTCATTTTAAGTATTCAAAATTCATTCAAATTTCCAAAATAAAATTTTTAAATTTGCTCAGATTTTCCGGGTTGTTACAATCTCCCCCACTTAAAATCTTTTCATCCTCGAAAAGGAATGGAGCTGAAAGTTGTTTTTCTAATCAACTCAACTTTCATTATTTTAATTGTGGCTTAAGTTCTTCAACTTTTCAGTTTCAAAGAACTTTTCAAATTTTTCAAAAATTGGGCTAACACCCTAAATTTTCGAAAAATTTCGCCATAACCTCCCCTGTATGGGAGCACCGGGAAAATCCCGAAATCGCCATATAGGCCTCTCAAATCCAAAAAGAAAAAGAAACAGCCAAGCGGCTAGCCAATCGGCTCATAAAATAATCCAAAACCCCAGAAATTAGTAAACATGTACCTATTTGTCGGGCAAACAATTTTATTCCTCTGCTCTAGCCTCCTTGCAATGACCTTTTCACACATATATATGTACATGCATGCATTTCCAAACAATTTTCAATACAGTTCAATATTCGACACAATTTGGTTATATGTACCGTTCTTTCACATAATGGTTTTATTGGTTAACAAGTAATCATACAACACAACCATCAATCAATTAGTTGGTTAACGTTTCAAATTCATAATTTTAACACATATGCAGAAAATCATGTTTTTGATGCCAATTCACAACAAGTAACCCTATCTAGTTTTGGTTCTCACACCAATCAATTGGAAATATATAGAAATCCCACTTTCGAAACTCAAACACAAATTCTGATGATGTAGCTACAATCATTAGAATCATCTCCAGGCGACTAGAGTGTGATTTTATATCTATCCAGTATATTAAAACTTCGAATACACGTTTGCAAGGCGTATATGCAAAATCTTTATATATTGGATTGTCCAAATTCAATACAAATAAAATATTCAAATACGTATAAAATGGTTTAAATTTTCAAAACAAAATTCTTTTTCATTTTTTATTTTAGAAATAACACTCTTTCGACTCATTCTAGGATACTGTTGATCCCATCTCTAACGAGTAATTCTCATTGGATATTACTAATCCAATATCTGATGAGTTCTTTCGTTCGGTTCCAATATGTATTGTTCTCGAGCTCTGTAAACCAGAGCTCTGATACCAAAATATAACGACCCGAACTCCGTCGTGAAGGAAAGAACAAAATGAATTGAGGACAAGCCACATCGGAACACAAACAGAAGAACATTTCATTGCTTATTAAAACAATTTCATCAGAATACAAGAATATGCAGAGTATGAGTAAATATTACACATTTACTAAATATCAGAGATTTACAAGTTACAATGTAGCAGAAAATAATACTAAACACAACTGAAAGTAATACATGGATACAGAGCTTTTCGAATATCGCTTCAGCTGTAAATCAGGATCCTGTGAACATAAATCTGCAAAACCAAAACTACTAGCTGCCCGTGTGGTAAATAGGGGCACCCATAGTTTAGGTTAAAATAATAAACTCCAAGTCAGTCATGTGACTGGTGTGAGAAATAAAACAATTATTAATATTTATTTTAAAGTTAGGTAAATCAAGGGACCACGCCGTATAACAGGGAACGGGTTTCCTCCCAAGAATACTAGTGCATAAAAATAACAGCATAATGCTAAATAAAGAACAATGAAGCTATTATAAGACTCAGGTCCCATCACACAATGCAACGCAAGCTGGAGGATAGAGTTTTTACCTTATAATAGCAAAAAGTGCTTGCTACGTAAAATTTCATGTTTTATTATTACTATAAGTGTATGGTGTCAAAACAATTTCAATCATAGACAACATAAGTGCCTCATACCACTATGTCGCCATATATAGGTTTACAATTAAAACCACAAAATGTCGTATTGGAAGTTGGATTTCCATCTGTAAACCAAGGCAAGGGATCGTCCTTAACGCTTCGAGACTGTCTAGCCCGAGCCTCAGGCAAGTACTTTGTCAAGCCTTTAGATCGTCAAGGCTGGTCCACTCAATGTGGATTAAAATGCCTGAACACTGCGTTTCCCCGCCCTATGGAGCGTAAACTGGTCATATCCCGACCAAACTATCGGCCTCGGAACGACCGATATAACCGAGGCGCCTCGCTATCCATCATCCACATAAGTAAAATGTCAGGGCTAGTAAAACGCTGACACCACTTGTAACGACCCGCATTTTTCAGCGATATAATTAATTTTTTAACTATTTAAATAGTGAATTATATAATTTAAATGGTCGGTTAATTAAATAATATTGAATATTTAATTAAAATAAATAATATAATAATATATTTAATTTCTGAAATAGTCAGAAATAGTGGATTCACAATATGGTGTGAATTGGATCATCTGTGATATTTAATTCAGTTTAGAATTGAATTAGAATAACGAATATATTTAAATAACGACAGTTTGAAAGCATAATTATATTATAATTATAATCGAGCCTAAAATGGCGCGGTAGTTCGCTATTTGGCGATTTGAACTTCAATTGGATATACAGGGTCCGTTTTAAATCAGATTTCTATGAAACAAGAAACGTTAGGAGCTGGTGAAGTATATTTTTCTAGTGGAAGAGAAAAATCGGGATTTCGTCATGTAGATTTTTAGTTATGTCCAAATTAAATATTCAGAAAAACGGCGGTATATTCTTTCGTGGCCATAACGGTTATTTAAAAATATTTGAATATCGGGTTTGAATTTAGAAAAGGTTCTTTTGAGACATAACGGTAATTTAATTTTTAGAATTTTACTGTAATTTTTAATTAATTAAATAAGCAACTTTTTATTTGGAGTAATTTGCACCTATATCAATATTTTTGGGTTTCATAAAATGAGTTAACCTACCGACATTATTATATTTATGGAATCCTGGCACATCGCTGATTACAATGGTATTTTTATTTCCATCAGTTAAGGTCCGAAAACGAGTGGAGTTTTTATGAAACAGGGTACCCTAAAAACTTATTAAACAAAAATACCCTAAACTCCTTTCACCGATCAGAAAAGAGCCACGCACTTCATTCTCAAGCCGCCCCTTTTTTCTTGGCCTAAAAGCAGGAATCGTAGCTTTCAACAATTCCACAAAAGGGATTTCCAACTAAATTATATAAATACCTATATTCCTCTCTCCTTAAAACCAAATTCCAATTCTGTATATTAAAGTAAACGAGCCGCCACTTACTCTTTTCCAGACCTAATCACGAGATGATGAACTTCAGTTTCAAAACCTTTCTGTGCAGCTCGATCAACAAATGGGAAGTTCGATTTTGTTCAACCGCGCAGGGGAGTTTTGAGTGCTGCGAGTATGATATGGTAGGTCAGTTCGGGCAAGGTTTGGTCCATGGCGTCGTCAGTAAGGGGTTTAAGGAGGGACGTTGGTTTGTGTTTCCTGAAGGAGAACATGCAGGTTAAACAACATGGTTTGAGGAAGTTTGGGGTGAATTCTTATAAAATGACGTCGATATTGCCTTGGCCACGTCGTCGAACTGCCAGAGAACGGAACACAGAAATGAGGCGTGAGTTGTTTTAGGTTGTGCTGACGTGGTTGAGATTGAGATGGGGAGTTCGGTGAAAACTGTTTGGAGTATTGTTAAGAGGAGTGGGATGATGGAGCTTGGAATGTACGGTGATGGTGCGTTTAGAGGATACGGGTTTGCTGTGTAACAAGAGTGGAAGAAGGAGAGGTATGTCGTAGTGGGCTTTAAGGGTAATAGTGGGCCGGAATGTGTTGGGTAAGGGCCCAAAGTTAAAAGTTTGAAAGGGAATTTAGTTTTGATTTAATTTAAATGTGTATGAACTTCGTAACATCATAACTTCTACATATGTGATCAGAATTTCGAACAGTCAGATCCGTTGGGATCGTATAGACGGTGGCTACACATTGGAACTGACTAGGAGAGAATCGAAACTCGTTACAATATATAGCAAAATAAATTGTCCGTCTGAATCAAGCAATGGTTATCGTTATTAACGATGATCGTCCAATGTGAGTAAAACTCACCAACTCTGAACAATTATATTTTTATAAAGTATTCTTAGAACTGATAATTATCTGTTGATTGCTGTGTGTTAACTGTTTGGTCGAATTGCTTGTGTATTGGTTGAAATTATAGATAACGATATATATGTATATAAATCGTTAATCCAATATTGATTCTGTTTAGCATAATATTTCATATTGAAATGAAATCGATGTTACTTATATTGTTTAACATCTGTGATGCAGGGAAACAGGTTGGAGGAATCCAACTGGATTCCTCAACATTTATTTTACTGTTTTCATGTATTGTAATATATGATGTGATATAAAATCTGTTGATGATGATGTGTGTTTAAATGATATCGATCATTGTGATTTCGTATTTTAAATACCGTAAGAAATAGTGGGATGTAAAAAGGGGATTTTCAAATTATATTTTGGAAATAATTTATTTATATAAAATCAATGGATTTTATATATAAAAGGGAAAAAGGATTTTTATAAAGGAAATAATTATAAAATCAAAAGAGTAAAAAAAGAATATATTTGTAAAACAAATATAAAGGAAATAATTTGTAAAACAAATTATTTGGGAAAATATTTGTTAAACAAATATAAAGGAAATAATTTGTAAAACAAATTATTTGGGAAAATATTTGTAAACCAAATATAAAAGGAAATATTTGTAAAACATTTACAAATAAAATAGAAAGAGAAAATATTTGTAAAACATTTACAAATAGAATTTAAAAAGAGAATATTTGTGAAACATTTACAAATAGATTAAAAGGAAATATTTATTTGTTAAATAAATAGAAAAGATAAAGGAAATGTTTATTTGTTAAATAAATAGGAAAGATAAAGGAAATATTTATTTGTTAAATAAATAAGAAAGATAAAGGAAATATTTATTTGTTAAATAAATAGAAAAGAGAAAGGAAATATTTATTTGTGAAATAAATAGAAAAAATAAAGGAAATATTTATTTGTTAAATAAATAGAAAAGATAAATGAAATATTTATTTGTTAAATAAATAAAATTTGAAAAGGGAATGGTTATTTGTTAAGTAAACAAATAGAAAAGGAGATAATTCAAAGGAGATAATTCAGAGGAGATAATTCAAAGGGGATAATTCAAAGAAATAATTCAAAGGAATAAATCAAAGGAGTTAATTCAAAAGAGTTAATCGAAATGAGTTAATCGAATATTAGTTATTCGGTTAGAGTTAATCGAATAGAGTAAATCAGTTAGAATTAATCAGTTAGAATTAATCAGTTAGAATTAATCAGATAGAGTAAATCAGTTAGAATTAATCAGTTAGAGTTAACCAGTCAGAGTTAATCAGTTAGAATTAATCAGTTAGAATTAATCAGTTAGAGTTAACCAGTAAGAGTTAATCAGTCAGAATTAATCAGTTAGAATTAATTAGTTAGAATTAATCAGTTAGAAGTAATCAGTTAGAGTTAACCAGTTAGAGTTAGAGTCAACCAGTTAGAGTTAGAGTTAACCAGTTAGAGTTATTCAAATGGAGTAAATCGAGAAGAGTTATCGAATATTGCTTATTCGAAGTAGAGTTATCAAATATAGTGTATTCGAGAGTAGAGTTATCAAATATAGTGTATTCGAGAGAAGAGATTATCGAATATAGTTATTCGAAGGGAGGAGTTATCGAATCTAGTTATTCAAAAGGAGTTATCAAATATAGTTATTCGAAAGGAGTTATCGAATCTAGTTATTCGAAGAGGAGTTATCGAATATTGGTTATTCGAAGTGAGTTAATCGAATATTGGGTATTCGAAAGGAGTTATCGAATCTAGTTATTCGAAAGGAATTATCGAATCTAGTTATTCGAAGAGGAGTTATCGAATATTAGTTATTCGCAGTGAGTTAATCGAATATTGGGTATTCGAAAGGAGTTATCGAATCTAGTTATTTGAAAGGAGTAAATCGAATATAGTTTATTCGAATAGAATTAAAGGAGTTAATCGAATATAGTTTATTCGAATAGAATTAAAGGAGTTATCGAATATAGTTTATTCGAAAGGAGTTAAGTGAATAGAGTAAATCAAAAAGAGAATCAAATAGAGTTAATCGATTAGAGTTAAATCAAAAAGAGTTAATCCAATAGAGTTAATTGATAATAGTTAATTGAATAGAGTTAATCGAATATAGTTTATTCGAAGAAAGGTTTTCGAATCTAGTTAGTCGTAAGAGATTATCGAATATAGTATTCGAAGGGAGGAGTAAACGAATAGAGATTATTCGAAAGAGAGTTACGTAAGGAAGTTTGTTAAAGGTTTAAAAGATAAACTTTGTCTATTCCGAAGTTAAAATGTTGTTCAGTTAAGGTCTGAGAGGTAATTATACCCCAACTTGATTGACTGCCTTCTTAACTAAGCAAAGGGCTAAGATTTGATAGTAAAGGATGGTTAAGTAAATTTAGTTAATAAGTATAATGGTTTGAGTTGGCATAGCGATGGTTTGTTTAAACATCTGTCTAAGTCCAATGTAAGAACTTTGGAAATGTTTTCCAAATAAGAAACCAGAAATGTTTTCTAATATAGAAAACAGGAAATGGAAATGTTTTCCATTGTTAATAACGTATATTTTCTAAAATTAGAAAATAAGAAATGTTGAATATATGGAAACAGGAGATAAGTAAATTAATGAACTAAAGAGATAAATGTTCAATGATGATTGATCGATATAATTTCCATTTGGAAATAATATCGTTGTTTGCACACGTGTTTTTCTTTAATAGTTAAATCACAGACTATCAAAGTTTTGACCATTTTAACGTTGTTTATATGGAGAGACCAGTTGGATTATTATCTGAAGAACCACTCCGTATTGGCATAAGCGTTGCGAATCAAATATGCCAAAGATAATTGAAGATGGAGTAAAGTGCAAGGGCTGTTGTATAAATCTTAGGTAAAGATTTGCCTAAGATGGTTGTACTGAATAGTGCCTTCGGTTTGTCCAGTCCCAGGACGACTTGTATGGAGGAATGTATGACAGAGTATATTTAATAGATCGCGTAAGTTGATCTCTTCAAATGTATTTATGTTTGGTGGCGAAGGAATTCGTTTCTCTTAGCTGTATACCCGTGGTATTTTTGGGGAAATCAATTTGTGATTTGGCGGGTATGACGATGTGACATTCAAAGTGAATAAATGTGTGATCTGTCAGAGATAAGCATGGCCTAGCCTAACAACCGAGAAATGACAAAAATCGAGCAGGCAGCATGGCTATGTAGGTCGCACCTATTAGGGTGTATAATCACCTGATCTAGAGTTTCATTTACTTCTAAAAATCTATTGTCGATGCTGTCCCATTAGGGAAACGGTTGCTGATCCCAACCGTTGGTGATATACATTTGATACATTCAAGCGAAATGAGTGGTCAGTCATGTGTGGCCGGGTTGCAAGATGTTCTTGTTGAACCCAGTGTATTCCTCTCTAGAGGTACACTAGCGAAAGGTGGTTCCATAGCTTGTCATAGTTGGAAATCCATTACCCAATACGTGTTTGCGGTTTTGATTGTATACTATATATGTAGAACGTGAGATGAAAGTGTTTCTGCTAGATGATTATTATATTGTGGTTGATAGACATTATTATAATATCAATAAGTTTTGATATAAAGATTAAGTTGGATTCTCATAAGGGGAAAAACCTGTTCCGTTATACGGTGTGGTCTTATGAGATATCCTTTAATGGCTTAAACTGTTTTACTAATACCAGTCCCATGACTGACCCAGAGTTTATTTTGTTTTGTTTTCCCTAAACTCTTGGGTGCCCAATTTTGTACGGGCAGTCAAGTAGTCGGGATTTATAGATACTTGAAGAGCTAGAGCAGAAGGCTTCAGAATTATATAGCTATGGTTTTTCCGCTGTGTTTGTAAGTGTTGTACTTTGGAAATGATATGTATATTCAAGTACAGGTTTAGATTTCAAAGTTATGATATGAAATATATTTATTCGTTTCGCTGTGAGATTCGTGTTTACTCTGATGTTGTATGTTCTTCTTCTTCTATTCTAAGTTTCTATCTTGTCTATTCTCACCCTATAAATTCTTTCATTAAATACCGGTATTTTCAATCCTTGGATGGTCGATATATGTTGTATATCAGATAACCAAGATCAACTTTTTTCGGGTTGTTACACCACTCCTAGCTAGAAAGAAATGCATGCCCTCCCTGATGTCCTCTCCCATTTCTGTTTCACACCGGGGTGTGAGGCTCGCGAATTAACACTACACAAAGCTATGCTATATTAAAGTCGTGCTTTGATCATCAACCACAAGACTCTGCTTTTCAACAGAAGCCATGATCATTTGCATGTCAGCATGCCACACAGGCAATTCACGCTATGCAACCGATGTCTATCAATCATACAAAATGAAATTCGATGTCATACAAACATCCATTTACAAGTTCGTTCTGGGTCTGGACGAAACCGGAGGAACCTTATTCCTCCCCCATATGTCCAATACAGGGGAGAGGCCCTCGCATATCCGTCGATCTCCAAGTACGTCTGGACGATCACCACTTATTACCTCGCCTTGGGGGTACAGCCCAATCAAGACATCAGTAATCATCCAAACGATGTGAAGACCTTCGGTCTTCAACCACCACCTTTGTCCTCGACACATCGTCGAATCAATTATTCAGAATGTGATAAACCCGGTCTTTCTGAATAACTCGCGTATGTAATAAACAAGTGTTATAAAAACACAACATACACCTCATTCCAATCCAGAATATTTCTTTATCCAAATATTCACATACTTTGGGAAAGGTTCCCATTAATTTTATCAAAGATAAATTCTTTAAATTTATTCTTTAATCTTCCTTTGGATATCATTTCAATCTAATTAAAGATGCATTAAAACTCCACTTGGTTTTGATTTTCCTAAAAATTAATATTAACGATTGTTTAATTTGGGAAATCATATCCTGTCTTTAACTAGGTTAAAGAACCAATGTCATTTAAAACAGGGTTCACGATAAACCCAAAATCACATTTCATTCCATCAGCTTTTAACCGTAAATTAGCAAGTGAACAATTCCCTAAGTATTAACCCCGAAGGCCGAAACCAACATCAGATCAATACCCAGGAAACCATTCAACTTAACTAATCTCCAGTTAGTTTCTGATTCTTTTAACTCCATTGGGTCTAAGAACAATATTATTAAAGATACCATTCGCGACAACCCAAAATCTCATTCCATTGTTAATTGGGTTAAAGAACAAGTATTATTTAAAACACCGTTCATGATAAACCCAAAAACCAATTCCAATTCAATTCCAATTAGATAATAATTAATTGGTATACTTCATTGAATCTAAATAAAAAGATTTAATCTTTTCTCAACTGGGTTCAAAAACAGTGTTGATGAAGACACCATTCACAATAAACCCCAAAATCCCATCAGTCTCTAACCATAAATTAGTAAGAGAACAATTCCCTAAATATTAACCCCGAAGGCCGAAACCAACATCAGATCAATACCCAGGAAACCATTCAACTTAACTAATCTCCAGTTAGTTTCTAATTCTCTTAACTCCATTGGGTCTAACAACAGTATTATTAAAGATACCATTCGTGGCAAACCCAAAATCCAATTTGATATTAAATACAAGGCTTTGAATAGAAAATATATCGGCTTAAATTCAATATCAAATTCTGAAATCAATAAATATCGTATTGGAATAACGATATATATATATATATCTTCCAAATTCCTCCATAATATCCATATAATCACGGAATTCAATATCGAAATATTCTAAAGATAATTTCGTTTCAAATCCATTCCAATTCATATATTGGAAATCCTGGTTATTTTTAAAACCATTTCAAATCCAATTTATTTATTTCTAAAAATAAATAAATTATTTTTCTAGTTCATAACTAGTTCATTTTGATAAAATACGTTTTTACCTTTTCAAATATGGGTTTTCCATCCAAATTCTTTCCAAATCATTTATTATGATTTTACACAAATTATTGATATTTTAAAAAAGGCCCATACAGTTAATTTCCATAATAGGCCTCGAACTGCACTTACAACAACCCTTTCCAAATTTGATTTTGACATAATGCCAAATCCAACCATTGGATTTCAAATCTCTAATATTTGTTAGAAAGCTCTTTTCGATACAAACTCAACGGTTCTAGTTTTAGGAGAATCCGACGGTCGGATCTCGCGTAATGTCCGTACGAATTCAATGGTCGAAATTCACGAACTGTCGTGGCGCGGCGTGTTCTATTCAGGTCATTATATATATATATATAGTCGATTTCCTTTTAAAACGTATTTTATAAATCATTTTAAATTCATATTCAAAATGATTTCAACTTCATATTCAATTTCAAATCAAAATTGAATATTCCATATCATCGATATATAAATGATAATATTTCCAAAACATTAGATTTTGAAATCAGTTCCTTTTAGATATTCATTATAAAAATGAATAAAATCGATATAAATATCGTTCGCGTCAAAATGGCGTTAATCTAATCAACATGGCTATATATTTTTAAATAAATTCGTGTCCATCCCAAATCGGACATCAAAATCAGATTTTGATCCTTTACTGAATATTATTTTAAAATATTCATTATTTTAAAATATTCGTTATTTTAAAATATTTATTCTTTCTGAACTGGAATCAGACACAATCAGTTACCATATAATGTGATTTATATGGATTTCATACTCACAGGTACACAACAACAATCTAACACAGTCAATCATCATCCAAAGTGCATTCTACACTGCATAAGCATCAAATATAAATATTTAACGCTTAGAACAGCTTGTCAATCAATCGATTGACATACAACTAATTATTGGGACTAGTGTATGTCATATATCATCCCAATACCCTTGTGGGGTTTCAATCAACAAATAATGAATTTTATTTGTGCAGTTGGGCGATGTATAAAATTTATTGTCCCAATCAATATCAGTCAAATGTGTATACATAAACAAATCGTCCGATATATTTATGAATATTTATTTCATTCATATACACGTTAAAAATTATTTTTTTAACTATAAAATATTTTCAACTACAAAATATTTTATTCCATTCCACATCACACAATCAATTTTCACAACAAAATCTAACAAACAAACAAGTCGTCCATGGTCTGTGGACGATGGGTTTCGGGTGTTGCTAAGCACCGTCTGCATCCTAATATATATTTTAACTAGAAAAATAAAATTAAAGTGAGAAGTTCTCACCTTTGGGGTTCCACTCTGTCATTCTTTCTTTCTGAACTGTTCGGGTGTCGTTTTGATTTCTGTTGTTACCATCGCTATCTTTTCCGATGTTTACATTAAAAATCATATTTTTACAATGGCATTTCATATATAAAAATCATATATTTTTATCGCTTCTTTCTATATAAAAATTATATTTTTATATTTCTACTTCTTATATAAACATCGAATTTTTATTTCGCTACAACATTATAAAAATCCTATTTTTATGACGCTACTATATAAATAAAAATCATATTTTTATAGCTTAACAATTTTATATACGACGAAATCATATTTTATTTCGATGAAGAATATATAAAGATCATACTTTTCTCTCGCCATTCTCTATATAAAAATCACAGTTTTATATATAAAGATCGTACTTTTATATCTCTACTACATATGTAAAAATCGCATTTTTATTTTCTCTACTATATAAAAATCATATTTTTATTATTTCTATAATATAAAAATCATATTTTTATTATCTCTATAATATAAAAATCTCGCTTTTTCTACATTAAAAATCTTATCTTTCTAGCGATTAAAAATATAAACTTTCTTCATAAAAAAATATAACCTTTCTACATGAAAAAAATATATAATCTGATTCTAACATATGTTTCTAACGTACAAAAAACTAATTTTTAACAAGTGGTTTTAACTTAAATAAGATCAGATTTAAAAATAAAATAAAATAAAACTCAATTTGATTCGAATGGAGGAAGGGGCTATCGTGCGTCGAAATGTGGGCTAAGGCAGCGGATTGGTGGTGCAAGCGGAGGGGTAGCGGCGCTGGGCTTTTAGGCGGGTTTGGGGTCGGCGGGATCTCGGCTTCTGGGGCTCGCGACAGGAGGGTAGGGCGAGGAAGGGGAGGGTGGATCGCTCGACGGAGATGGAGAGGAGGCCTTGGACGGCGGCGCGCGCGAGAGGGGGGAGCGATGACAAGATCCACGGTGCTTTCCTCTTTTTTTCCTTCTGTTAATCAATCGTGAGTGGGAGAGAGAGTGTTGAGGGGTGAGGTGTTTATATAATAATATGTATTTAATTATTTAATTAATTTCTAAAAGCAACGTTTTATTTCAACCTCGAAATCGAACCCACCGACTGTCATCCATAACTAATTACCCCCATTCCGAACACAATGGGATATGTATTGTAAGCCAGTTTGGCTGTTTCGATTGGTTTCCATCAAAATCAAAATACAAATCTATATATTGAATTTGAACTCACATTTGAATTTACAGGGGCCACATACGGACTCTAAAAATTCCCGAAAAATATTTTCTAGCTTCGTATTGACGATATGGTTCTAACAAAACTAATTTCGTCAAATTTGGAGATCGTTTGAAAAATGGCCATTTTCTGGTCGATCGAAATTGACTAAAACTGTCAAAACACGTTTTCCTTCGCCACGCTCACATATTAACTCCAAAAATTATGAATTTTGGAATCTAGAAATTACTCGACATACCGGATCCAACAAAAGTGGTTTCGTCGAAAACGGAGGTCGTTCGCAAAATTTACATTTTTAAGGGATAAAATTCCATAGCGACTATTCTGGATTTTCAACTGGGCATATCTTTTTATTCCCGCTATGAAATTTTGATTTTTCGGATTCGTTGGAAAGATATTCTAAAATAGATTCTAATATTTTTGGTTTCGCTGAATTCCGGTTTATTTTGAATCCTATGCATTCATTTGAAATTTGAAATCGAATTTTCAAACTACCGCGCCATTTTCAATTCCCTTTATAATTTAAAATAAATATTTATATTCAAACGATGATTCGAACAAATATATACATTCTAATTCTATTCAAAAAAAAATTCTCGTCGTTATTATTTAAAATAATTCATATTAAATATTCAAAATTCTTTAAAATTACCAAAATAATTTTTTTAAATTGGCTCAGATTTTCCAGGTTGTTACAAAGATCGTACAGAACAACAACATAAAGTTTGACAATCGCAACGGAATAAAATATAATATATAAATAATTACTTTTGAAATACAATAGTATTTGGACTTTCATATATCATTAGAGTACATTAAATATACAACACAGTGGAATAAACTCTATATATCTAGTACTGAAGCCTTCTGCTTCGAGCTCTTCCAGATAAATCAGTAAAACCTGAACAACTTGACTGCCCGTACAAATTTGGGTACCCAAGAGTTTAGGGAAAATATAGAAGAATAAACTCTGGGTCAGCCATGGGACTGGTGTGAGTAAACGATTAACAACAGTTTTATTTTTACTTTCAAAAACCTTTATAAAGTACAGATAATCGTAAGATCAATCCACAGATAAATACGGATGGTTTTTACCTTATGATAACCCAAAACATTTTTGAAAAACGATATTTTTATGATATTATGATAGTGTCTAAATACAAATAAATAGCAATCTAGTAGAACGCTTGCATCTCACGCTCTACATACATAGTATGCAACAAAACCACGGTCGCTTATTGGAGATTGGATTTCCAACTATGACAAGGTATAGAACCACCTGCCGATAGTGTATCTCTAGAAGGGAATACACTAGATTCAACAAGAACATCTTGCAACCCGGCCCACACATGACCGACCACTCATTTTGCTTGAGTGTATAGAATAAACTGTCACCAACGGTTGGGAGCTACCCAATGTTTCCCGAAAGGGACGGCACCGAATAGAATAAAGAAGCAAATGGAATTTCTCTGGATAGGTGACAATACACCCTAATGGGAGCGACCCACATAACCATGCTGCCTGCCTGATTTTTGTCATTTCCCGGTTGTGCGGCTTGAGGCTGAACATACCCTTGGCTAATAACACGTCTTCATTCGCTTTGAATGCCACATCGTCAAACCCGCCAAATCACAAATTAATTTCCCCAAAAATACCACGTGTATAAAGCTAAGAGAAATGAATTTCTCCACCACTAAATGTAAATACGTTTGAAGAGATCAACTCTTGCAATTTATTAGGCATACTCTGTCAGACATTCGTCCATACAAGTTGTCTTGGGACTGGACAAACCGAAGGCGCTACCCTGTAAATCCATCTCAGGCAATTTCTACCTAGGGTTGACATAGTATCCCTTGCATAACACCGTCTTCAATGGTCTTCAATAAATCTATGAATCGAAACGTATATCAAATCGAAGTGGAATTTAGTTTCTGGTCTCTTCGAAAATGACAACGAAAAGGTCCAGATTTGATAGTCGGTGATTTAAATATCAAATACAAATAAAATAAATTGATTTAACTCCGTTGGATCTGCTAAGCTTTATTTAAATAAATCTTTAAATATTTGAATTCAAATATGGCATATCTATATTTATTTGAAAACATAAATATTTACAAAACTCTTATTTCAACCCTACGTGATAATCTTACTTTCGAGCATCCGTTTCACAACCGAAACGATATTTAATTTTAACACTCATTTTGAACATAAACTAATATGGTTTATCGAATAATAGCGAAATTGTAACACCATGCCTCTATACCCGCTATAGCCAAGTTTATTTCGTGTGAAATGTCGTCGGCCATAGCGGAGAATATGGTTGGTTAGGAGCGACCGTTAATATATTTACTCTTGCTTGGAAACTAACGTCGAATGGCAGGCCGTACCAAAAATTTCGACATGACCGTTCCAGGCGAAACACAACAGCATAATATCCCCAGAACACATACAAAATAATATAACCTAGATAGTCACAGATATTCACATCACAGGCATATAAACTGATATGAATATAACACAATAAGTTTTTACATCAATTAGAGGTCTTACACGACACTCTAACTCTAAAGTATTAAATACATGTACCAAATCCCATACTAATAATGATACATGGAATAAAGGTAGTCAACTACATATAATCCAAAAAGACTGCAACTATAAAGTAGTCAAGCCAAAAGTCGTCATAAGGTCCCAGTAGGAATGTCACCTAAGCACCTGTAACACTTGGGTCTGACCCGAGTATTATTTAAGAAAATAAACAATAAACGGATCAGTCAAACCATTATTATTCCAAACATGATACAATATTAAGAGATAAAACATAAATGACATGATAAGAATAAACAGGATGATTCATAAATAATATGAAATGCATGATGTCAACATATATAAAATCTCAATAAAACTCATGACAAGAAAGGAGCATATAACAATAAGAATTGACAAATAAATGCCAAACATAAATCAAATTGACGTGCATCGCATCAAAGTAATCGAGAATCCAGAAATCACTAGAAATGCAGAAAACATCATAAAAAGGCACGTCATAGAAGATGAGATACGATCTCAAGGTAGCGAACCCATATGTTTGAGCCGAAGCTCCCCACGGTGCTAGGGCGTGACCCCGATAGAGAGAAAACAAATAAATCAGGAAGATTGGACCGAAGTCTCATAGACGAAGGTCACAAATCGTAAATTCCCACTCGGGTGAGCGCGAACCAAACAAATATGCCATGAAGCGGATACCAACGATCCGGGTGAATAGAAATCATTCTGAGCTAGTTAATATAAGAAAATAGCGAAATGTCCCATAACCATATGTTATTCTTGAATATTTACGAACAAGTTGTATATTCCACTAGAAATACAAAAGACAATCATTGCCACAGTTTTGAATCGAACAAGTCCAAGAATTAACCGTCGAAGTAAACGCAAGGAGTCATAGTCCTTGTTTTTACTAAGGTGTTTAATTAGATTTCTCATACGAATGAGAAAAAGGTTTATAAAATATATACTAGTAGATTTGAAGAAGAATTATAAGATGATTTCGTAAAATAAATTCGTATAACGAAGTAAGATTATAAACAATTTTTGAAAAAAAATTCGATATCTACTAATAACATAATACCTTTTTATATAATTTCGAAGTGGCAAATCTCGTGTAATATCGATCGAAATGACGACCGAACTAAAATCTACGTTTTTATAATGTAAATTAAATCTCATGAATATCATTCATAAATTCATTTACAATGAATAAATATAAAATCAATAAAAATCAAGATGTAGAAATCTGTGCTGTAGGAACTGAAAAGTCACAAACAAAGTCGAAACAGGCCGAAACTCGGCCGAGAAAGAGCCAGAATGGGCCTAAACTGTTGACCGTGGTCTCCACTGGTCAACAACAGAAAAACAGATTCAGACATCTGAATCATTTAGGTCAGACGTCTGAACTGGGATTTTCAGAAACCAGCAAGGATTTAGTTCATTTCAGTGCCAATTCAGACGTCTGAATTATTTTGGTCAGACATCTGAATTTCAGTTCAGACATATGAATTAAAAATTTCAGACTTCTGAATTTCTTTATTTGATGTCATAATTATTTGAAGCAGGTCAGACTCTGATCCATAATATTCAGACGTCTAAATCTGCTCCTGAGTACAAATTTGCCTAGAAAACATGTTCAAAACGATGTCGACAAATGCCCGAAGGCCTATGATGTTTCTTATGCAAAAATGACACATCCAAGGCTTGCCGAAGCAACTTGTAACACCCAAATTCACATGCACACTAAGAATCATAATAGAAATCATTGAAATGAAATCAAACTTCATAAATTGAAAATGTCAACACATAATTGAATTAACAAAACCAAATACACATTTCATAAGCAACACACACGTGCCAAAGGCACCACTTATACAAGCATACAAGCTTGGGGCATAGATGTGAGTTCATAGGAACTCAACTTGGTTTTAATGGAGCAATCAACAAGAAGGAATCCAAGCTAAAGGTGCTATCTTCTCACTAGAATCAACAAAGTCCAACCTACACATATGAAACCCAATAACTCTATGCATTAGGAATATAGAGATTCTCAAATAGCATAGAAGAGATGACGGAGAAGATAGAAATCAACTTACCAAAGCTAGGAGATGAAGAAATACAACAAAGATTAGATTTTTATTGGATTCTAGGGCTTAGGATTTTAATTTCCCCCATCCCTAAGCTTAGGAAATGTTTAGGAAATAAGAGGAAGAGTAAATGAAGAAGTTAATGAGAGAGGGAGGTGGTTGGGTGCCTATTTGTGTTGTCCAAATTGGTTAGGGTGCACAAATTTGCACTTTAGCCCCTCCAAACAAATCCAGTTGTCCCGAATTCGAAATATATCGATGTTTATACTCAAAATGACTGTAAACGACGTTTCGGAACCAGTGGAAGTCGTCCTGAGTCATAATTCAATCATTTACAAAAATTCACCTTTTTGGGCATAAAACTAATATATCGATTCGATATTTAAATATCCGTTTAAATAATTTGTTGTGAATTTTATGTGTTGTTACATAAATCGATCAAGTTAGGATATTTTAAGTACCTCTCAGACCTTGAATCGAAATCATTCTTATCTTCAAGATTTGTAGAAGTTCGATATCCAAAATATTCAACAAAATATAAATTGGTAAATCCATTTGATTTCCAAACCTTAAACCATTTTTAAAACACCGTTGTTGTTTTTAACCATTGATCAAGTTCACATAAATAATAAATCGGGGAATTTAAATCAAAACATTTGCCTTTCTTTCAATAATTATGTTATCTTCAAACTTACATAATCCAAAGATTTACGTTATCTTAGATATTTTATCCACATTTAACTTTCTATTTAACAGACTTATCAAAACCGATAATTAAACGTCAATTAGCTTTTATAAAATATTATTAAGTTTTAACCATCATTTGTCATAACCAAAATTAATTGGAACAAATTAATTTAATAACTAATTCCTCTTTTAAACAGTTGGTTTACATCAGACAGACCGATTAATTGATTTCAATAGAACTTCCCTTTTAAAATATTCCATTTAATTGGTTTCTTAAAAACAATTTATATCCAATTATCAAAACTTAAATTCATTTTTGAGTTACTTTACAGAAATATAACTTAGCAGTGCAACCGGCATATAACAGTTCTTATGACAGATAACATTCAATTCGTTGAAGCAATTTGCACAAACATCATATAAATACTATTCAATATTATCAACTGATATTATAATATATTAACATCATATATTAACTAATAAAATATATCAAACCGATATTATAGCAAAACAGTGTTTATTTCTACTAATAGGGTGTTCAAAACGATTCGATCAATCAATTATACAGTGGAGGGATATTTATTCCCACTAACAGATGTTAGTAAATAATATATAATTACGGTATACATAACTAAACACAACAGAATAATTAAATCAATTAATTGAACAACAAATTCAGAATTTACTGAATTACAGATTATTATTATTGATCAATGTTTATACATAAATTTAGTTTGACAACTAAATTTACATTGGATTAATTTTAAATGATATTAGTATTAAAACTATTTTTAATTCTTTATAAGCTAGTTACGTCAGCTCGATTCGTTTAAAACTTAATAACTTCGTCAATTCATTTACACGCACCATCACCATCGATAGACAACCCATACTCGCACCAAAATCCATCTAGTCATGTGTTATTAAGCTAACTCCTATATATATTATAATTTACACATAAATATTATATTTATTTACATTATAAGTTTAAAAAACATTTTTTTTAAATGGGCCGACCCAACAATCAGCTCGTACCTTTTATTAAAACTAAATTTCAATTAAAACTTTTCCCTACATGGGCCAAGCCTAAGGCCCATACACCCAAAACGTGATGCCTTATGCCCTTATTAATGTCCCAGTCAACAAAATACAAAGCCCCCCACATGCATACCTACCAACTTAACCAGCTTCTTTTGCCAACCCTTGTTTTGTTTCTTTATTCCTTGTGTTTTTTTAATTATTACTGTTGGACCAAAGCCTATTCATTAAAATGAACTGACCCACTCCATTCCACGTATCCAGGTTCCCTCTTTTATGCATTTCGGTGCTCCCCTTTCCTCTCCTACTTCTCGTTCTACATTCCTTTTTGTTTTGTTCCTCTAACTAAACGAGCCAATTCCCCTTACACAATTACATGCGACAACTTCAGGTGAACCCGTACTGATCGTGATAAGGTAGCTTGCTTCATGCAAGTTTGTAAGTTCCATGCACCTTTTGGAGAGCCAGCATGTTAAGAACAGTTTAGTTCCTCATTCATTTTCTTTTTCATTTTTCTCTTTTACTGCTATCCGTCCCATTTTTTTCTTCACTCTATTGTTTTGCGCTTTTCTTTGCTACTTCTCATTTGTCTCCAATTACTCATTTATTTATATAAACATGGGTGGTACTTAGATAAGTAATATCACCTTTTTCTGACTCTTCCATTCCATAACATCTATATATTCTTAGACTTTAATTATAACTTCTACTGAATCTCTTATTATTACTGTGCCTTCTGGCCTTAAAGACACTATCCATTCCCTGTTGCAAATCCAGTTAACTACCCTTTTATAAACTTAAATTGCATATAAAGTTTCATTCTCAATATGACATGCATAATATACCCATGCGCAGTATAAGTAAACTAACCAAAAACCAAACGCATGCACCTATTTTCTTCTGGTTATAAACTCCATGCAAAAAGTGCCCGACCACTTCCCTCTTCTCCCCTTTCCTTTTCTTTTACTGTTTTTATTCCGCACAGTGCACAGCGTGCACGGTGCACGTGCAAAGCTCCTCTTCGTCTCAGTAACTGTATCCTTACTGCTACCGAACTCCTCACCTCTACTAAAGGAGCTTATGGTAGTTCTTTCATCTGCATTCTATGTTGCGTCTCTCCCAACGAACATATTGATCATTTATCTTAAACAATTACCTATTTTCTTTTGTCATTTTTTCTGTATTTTATAATTTAAGCGCTCTTATTTTTCTATTTTCTAAGATCATATACATTACATTTTAGTAGTCTGTCTCATCAGTTTACATTCTAATACTCTTCTTATTGTTCTTAATTCCTAGCATTGCATGAAAAAGGAGTCGCAGATGCATCAAAGGAAGTTTGGTTGTTGTCATTAAATTCAAATTTGCATTCCAGTTCTGGTTCTCTCCATAATCTTCCCCAAATTTTTCATCAGCATATTCTTGCCCTTGGAACTATTTAATGCATTGGTTTACTAAAACAGAGCTCAAGTTTTCATGCAACAGGCTTATTTAATTTGTTTCATATTCCTTCCAGGTTATCAACACATCAGGATCAATTGGTTTAAACACATATGTATTCACTGTTTTTATGTTTATTTTCCGTTCTCTGTTTTGCAAAATCTCATGGTTTTAGTCTAGTACCAAAGCCTCTTCAATACATTCACATATGCATGCATAATAGACAGATTGTTTTATGCATCCACAAGGAGAAATTCACTCACTTAATTGTCCATTGTTTTATGATACTTCCTGAACAAATTATCCATACATTCATGCAAAACAGTTATAATTTACCAAGTAAAAATTGGTTTACTCACCTAAATTTTTTATTGTTTTCTTTTCATATTTTTGTTTCCAGTTTTAACACACATATCCAACAACATACATGCATCTTTATATATGTGTGCCTATACCATACACAATCAGTAATGGAAAAAAAAGAGTTCACTCACAAGGAAACAGTTCTTGTTTCTCTCTGTTTCACGCTATTATACTACAGTTTTTTTTCTTTTATTTTTCTTTTCTTCTTTTTGCATACGGTTTCTAGATTTTTAAGTGATGGGTTTCAGGTATTTGACAAACAAAATTATGGTATATATATGTATATATGTTAGCATATCATACAAAAATCAGTGAAAGAAAGAAGATTTACTCACATAGTTTAACCCTCTGGTTTTAGCATATAAGTTCCAGGCTTCTACTCATTATGTTCATTGATTTCTAGCATTTCCAGGTCCCACTCAAATAATGTTGATGATTTTGCGAATCATGTTGAACCAGAGAGTCGGAGGATGATGTCGTTTGAGGCACGTAGAATACGTTTTCCTTAAGGAATTTATTGCCCCCACTATATTGATGGTTTCAATGGCAGCGAGATCCCTCCAGGATACAACAAACTATTTGTTTTACAGAAGCAAAAGAAGGAAGGAGGAATTCGGAATTAAATCTGGGTTTGGGAAAGAGCCGTATAAATAAGAGACGAACAGTTGTGACCGTTGCTCGCGAGGAGACGCTGCCGTTCAAAAAATCACGACTGTTCGCAACAGGCGAACCCGTTCCGTACGGTCACGCACGCGCCCACGTGCCCCAAGTGCCCATCTTTGACCCATAATAATATTATATAGGCCCCAAACCCATTGAGCCCAAGCCAATGTGTCATTCTCAGGCCCATGTTGTTTTGTTTCACAATATCCTATTCCAAACATTAATATATAGGGAGAGGTACTTCATAATATTTGCCGATGTGGGACAAATACTTATTGCAATCTTCCCAATAATCCCCCACAAGATTGTAATAATTATTTATTTATGCATATGAGAAAGTACCTTTTGGGTTAAAGTTTTCTCTTTAGTCCATATATTTAAATTTCAACAGAATATTTGGTAGTAAATACTTTAAACCAAAATCCTATATGATGAAGCGAAATACATGAACACATAAATATTATTTTGCTTCTGTAAAATATCATAACCGTAGATTGGTTATTAATTTCCTCCTGGTTTTCATGAACATGTATAAAGTTATATCCAAACTTTATTGAAACATTGTTTCTTATGTTCATATAGGTGTCAATTCTTTCCGTCCTTTGTTACTATGGACAAATGGTCACCACAAAACGTAACATTACAAACAATGAGTCCCTCATGTTTGTCAATCACTTAACTGCAACTTGTTGTTACCCATTAAACTTTAGGCTATAGAGCGTAAGGTTGGGTTTCTATTGCAGGTGATTAAAAAGGTTTTAGACCCATTTCACAACTAGTTGTTTTAACCATTTCTCTTGGTAATCCCTTGGTTAATGGGTCTGCCAAATTTTTCTTTGATCTTACATATGTGATTGTGATGATACCATTCACCATTTGTTCCCTTACATATGCATGTCTCAAACTTATATGTCTTGATTTTCCGTTATAAATCTCATTATATGCCCTAGACATTGTAGCTTCACTATCACAATAAACAGAAATAGCTGATGATGGTTGTGCCCACAACTCTATCTCTGTTAACATATTTCTTAGCCATTCTGCTTCCTTTGCTAAAGCATCCAAAGCAACAAATTCTGCTTCCATTGTGGAATGTGTGATAATTGTTTGTTTCTTGGAGGCCCATGATATAGCTCCCCCTCCAAGAGTAAAAATCCATCCAGTAGTTCCTCTATTTTCATTTTCAAGTGTCGAACCACTTGCATCTGAGTATCCTTCTAGAACTACTGGGAAATTTCCATAGTAGATTCCTAATTTGCTTGTTCTTTTAAGATAACCTAAGACTCTACCGATTGCCTTCCAATGTGAAACACTAGGATTATTTGTATACCTTGACAGTTTGCACACTGCATAAGAAATATCAGGACGAGTGCAATGCATGGCATACATGAGACTGCCGATCACACTTGCATATTCTAGTTGAGCAACAGCTCTTTCAGAATTTGCAAATATTTTGATAAAAGAATCATAAGGGCTGCTTGCTTCTTTAAAATTTAAATGCTTGTATTTAAGAAGTATCTTTTCAATGTAGTGAGATTGACATAAAGCATATCCCTCACAGTGTTTCCTTACTTTAATTCCTAGAATAGTATTAACTTCGTTTAGGTCTTTCATTTTGAAACACGAAGTTAAATAGTTCTTTGTCTCATTTATACCTTCCATATTAGTACCAAATATGAGCATATCGTCCACATATAGGCATATTATAACACCATATTTATCTGTAAATTTCGAGTAAATGCACTTGTCAGCATTATTATGCTTGAAGCCATTAGACAAAATTACAGAGTCAAATTACTCATGCCATTGTTTTGGTGCTTGTATTAATCCATATAAGGATTTAACTAGTTTGTAAACCTTATTTTCATTTCCGTTCATGACGAATCCTTCCGGTTGTTCCATATACACCTCTTCGTCTAATTCTCCAATAAGAAAAGCGATCTTAACATCCATTTGATGCACATATAATCCATGAATAGACGCAAGAGCAAAAAGAATCCTTATTGATGTTAGTCTAGCGATTGGAGCATATGTATCAAAGTAATCGATGCCTTCCTTTTGCCTAAATCCTTTGGCTACTAGGCTTGCTTTGAAAGTTTGAACAGATCCATTCGTATTATATTTCTTTCAATACACCCATTTACATCCAATTGGTTTGGATCCAATTGGTAAATCTGTTAGAACCCAAGTGTTGTTGGATAGAATTGAATCCATCTCATCCTGTATTGCATCTTTCCAGAAAGCAGCATCCCTTGAAGTAATAGCTTCTTTAAAAGTTTTAGGATCTTCTTCGTTATTCAAAATAAAAATTGTCTCATCAAGTAATTTATCCCTATCACCAACAACAACGTGAACTATATCATCTGGTGAGACAAAGTCAGGATCTAAGCTTTTGGCTTTCCTTGGTCTTTGGCTTCTTCTAGGTTCATCAGAAACATCCTGAAGCCTCCTTTTATTTGAAGAATTACATTCAATGTTTTCATCATTCCTTTTGTGGATGATTTTTGTAGGATCCGAAACTGTCATGGAATCACATATAAATTTATTTTCGATGAATTCTACATCTCTTGATTCCACAATTACATTAGATTCTATATCTAATAATCTGTATGCTTTAGAATTTTCAGCATATCCTACGAATATACTTTTCAATGCTCTTGGTCCAAGTTTTATCCTTTTCGGATCTGTGACCATATAAAAGGCTAAACATCCCCAAACTCTTAGATATTTCAAGTTTGGTTTTCTTCCTTTCCATAATTCGTAAGGAGAAGTCTTAGTCTTTTTTGATGGAATTCTGTTATGCAAATGGCATGCCGTTAAGAGTGCTTCTCCCCACAAATTGACATGTTGTTTAGCATTTAAAATCAGAGCATTGGTAATTTCAACCAATGTTCTATTTTTTCGTTCAGCCAGTCCATTTTGCTGTGGGGTATAAGGTGTGCTTGATTGATGAATAATTCCATTTTCTTCGCAAAAGGATGAAAATTCCAAGGAAAATTATTCCCCACCTCTATCACTTCGCAACACCTTAATCCACTTTTCCTTTCGATTCTCAACATTGGTTTTGAAACACTTAAACATTTCAAAAGCTTGATCTTTTGAATTCATTTAGTAGACATGTGTGTATCTAGAATAATCATCTATAAACGTGATAAAGTACCTATTGCCACCTCTAGTCAATATACCATTTAATTCACAAATATCTGAATGTATTAATTCAAGTAGTTTAGTATTCCTTTCAGATTTTGGAAATCGCTTTTTGCACATCTTTGCTTCAATGCAAATTTCACATTTAGATTAGTGTACATTATCATATGAAATCATTCCTTCTGTAGACATAAATTGTAAATTTTTGTAATTTAGATGTGCTAATCTATTATGCCATAAATGAAATGAATCGACAACATAAGCAAATTCGTTCATTTTATTAATACTTAATTTAAACATACCATTACAAGCATATCCTTTCCCAACAAACATACCACCCTTGGACAGAATAAGACTATTACCGTCTAAAACACCCTTAACGCCCTTATTACATAGAAGACTTGCAGAAACCAGATTTTTTTCTGATTTCTGGAACAAGTCAAACATTAACAAGAACAATCCTTTTGCCAGAAGTGAACTCTAATTCTACGCTTCCTTTTCCAATGACATTTGAAGCATTATGGTTTCCCATAAGTACTTTAGTATCATCAGAAACCTTCTCATATGATTTGAACAGTGACTGGTTGTTGCATACGTGAATAGTAGCCCCAGTGTCATACCACCAATCATTATCTTTGGTAGTATCTGCCGTGTTCAGTTCTGTGATCATATCGATGTTCATTCTTGAAACCATGGCAACGATTTCTGAAACTTCCTGTTCAACAATGTTCGCCTTGTTGGAAGTGCCTTGATTGTTCTTTTTGCCCTGGTTATTGTTCTATCCTTGCTCCTTTTTCTGTCTTTTGAAAAATCTGCAGTCGCGTTTGTAATGTCCAGGTTTGCCGCAGAAGTAGCAGTCACCGTTGCCTTTGTTGTAGTTTTCTCTTTTGCGTTTTCCAGAGGTTTTATTGTCGTTTCCAACATTGTTAATATTGGAAGCATCAGCAGAGTCAAAAACTTTCTTCTCACGATTTCTGGTTTCTTCCTCAATTCGAAGATGTTTTTGAATCTGTTCCATCGTGAAATCCTCTGAAGAATGCATAAGTTTCTTTCGATAATCACTCCATTTTTTCGGGAGTTTGGCCATCACAGCCCCAACTTGCAAAGCTTCAGGAATGTCAATCTTAACATTCCTCAACTTATGGAATATCACTTGTAGTTCATGTACTTGGTCCAGAACAGATACGTTATCAAGCATTTTAAATTCAAAGAACTCAAAAATTAAAAACTTTTCTGCGCCTTGTTTTTCGTTGCTGTATTTGGCCTCCAGACTTTTCCATATTTCTCTCGGTGACTTGACAGATGTGAATAAATCATATAACCGATCGGACAGAGTAATAAGTATGTGACCTATGCAGACGACTTCATCTTCTTCACGCTTCTTTCTCTTGGCAATAACATCTGCAGTGTCTTTTTCAGTCGGCGGTGGTATTGGCTCCAGTTTTTCATCAAGCACGTACGCAATTTTGAGTGTAGTCAGAAGAAACATGATCTTATCTTGCCAACGGGTGTAGTTTGTGCCATCAAAACGATCCAATTTGGTGAATTCCTGATTCATTATCTTGTATGTTGATTCGGATGACGCCATAACGTGTAAATTCCTTAAGATTGTTGATGAATTTGCGAATCAGGTTGAACCAGAGAGTCGGAGGATGATGTCGTTTGAGACATGTAGAATACGTTTTCCTTAAGGAATTTATCGCCCACACTATATTGATGGTTTCAATGGCAGCGAGATCCCTCCAGGATACAACAAACTATTTGTTTTACAGAAGCAAAAGAAGGAAGGAGGAAGAGGAATTCGGAATTAAATTTGGGTTTGGGAAGGAGCCGTTTAAATAAGAGACTAATGGTTGTGACCGTTGCTCGCGAGGAGACGCTGCCGTTCAAAAAATCACGACTGTTCGCAACAGGTGAACCCGTTCCGTACGGTCACGCACGCGCCCGCGTGCCCCAAGTGCCCAAGTGCCCATCTTTGACCCATAATAATATTATATAGGCCCCAAACCCATTGAGCCCAAGCCATTGTGTCATTCTCAAGTCCATGTTGTTTTGTTTCACAATATCCTATTCCAAACATTAATATATAGGGAGAGATACTTCATAATATTTGCCAATGTGGGACAAATACTTATTGCAATCTTCCCAATAATCCCCCACAAGATTGTAATAATTATTTATTTATGCATATAAGAAAGAACCTTTTGGTTTAAACTTTTCTCTTTAGTCCATATATTTAAATTTCAACAGAATATTTGGTAGTAAATACTATAAACCAAAATCATATATGATGAAGCGAAATACATGAACACATAAATATTATTTTGCTTTTGTAAAATATGATAACCGTAGATTGGTTATTAATTTCCTCCTGGTTTTCATGAACATGTATAAAGTTATATCCAAACTTTATTGAAACATTGTTTCTTATGTTCATATAGGTGTCCATTCTTTCCGCCCTTTATTACTATGGACAAATGGTCACCACAAAACGTAACATTACAAACAATGAGTCCCTCATGTTTGCCAATCACTTAACTGCAACTTGTTGTTACCCATTAAACTTTAGGCTATAGAGCGTAAGGTTGGGTTTCTATTGCAGGTGATTAAAAAGGTTTTAGACCCATTTCACAACTAGTTGCTTTAACCATTTCTCTTGGTAATCACTTGGTTAATGGATCTGCCAAATTTTTCTTTGATCTTACATATGTGATTGTGATGATACCATTCATGATTAGTTCCCTTACATATGCATGTCTCAAACTTATATGTCTAGATTTTCCATTATAAATCTTATTATATGCCCTAGACATTGTAGCTTCATTATCACAATAAACAGAAATGGCTGATGATGGTTGTGGCCACAACTCTATCTCTATTAACAGATTTCTTAGCCATTCTGCTTCCTTTGCTAAAGCATCCAAAGCAACGAATTCTGCTTCCATTGTGGAATGTGTGATAATTGTTTGTTTCTTGGAGGCCCATGATATAGCTCCCCCTCTAAGAGTAAAAATCCGTCTAGTAGTTCCTCTATTTTCATTTTCAGGTGTCGAACCACTTGCATCTGAGTATCCTTCTAGAACTGCTGGGAAATTTCCATAGTAGAGTCCTAATTTGCTTGTTCTTTTAAGATAACCTAAGACTCTACCGATTGCCTTCCAATGTGAAACACTAGGATTATTTGTATACCTTGACAGTTTGCACACTGCATAAGAAATATTAGGACGAGTGCAATGCATGGCATACATGAGACTGCCGATCACACTTGCATATTCTAGTTGAGCAACTGCTCTTTCAGAATTTGCAAATATTTTGATAGAAGAATCATAAGGGCTGCTTGCTTCTTTAAAATTTAAATGCTTGTATTTAAGAAGTATCTTTTCAATGTAGTGAGATTGACATAAAGCATATCCCTCACGGTGTTTCCTTACTTTAATTCCTAGAATAGTATCAACTTCGTTTAGGTCTTTCATTTTGAAACACGAAGTTAAATAGTTCTTTGTCTCATTTATACCTTCCATATTAGTACCAAATATGAGCATATCGTCCACATATAGGCATATTATAACACCATATTTATCTGTAAATTTCGAGTAAATGCACATGTCAGCATTATTATGCTTGAAGCCATTAGACAAAACTACAGAGTCAAATTTCTCATGCCATTGTTTTGGTGCTTGTTTTAATCCATATAAGGATTTAACTAGTTTACAAACCTTATTTTCATTTCCGTTCATGACGAATCCTTCCGGTTGTTCCATATACACCTCTTCGTTTAATTCTCCATTAAGAAAAGCAGTCTTAACATCCATTTGATGCACATATAATCCATGAATAGACGCAAGAGCAAAAGGAATCCTTATTGATGTTAGTCTAGCGACTGGAGCATATGTTTCATAGTAATCGATGCCTTCCTTTTTCCTAAATCCTTTGGCTACTAGCCTTGCTTTGAAAGTTTGAACAGATCCATTCGTATTATATTTCTTTCGAAACACCCATTTGCATCCAATTGGTTTGGATCCAATTGGTAAATCTATTAGAACCCAAGTGTTATTGGATAGAATTGAATCCATCTCATCCAGTATTGCATCTTTCCAGAAAGCAGCGTCCCTTGAAGTAATAGCTTCTTTAAAAGTTTTAGGATCTTCTTCGTTATTCAAAATAAAAACTGTCTCATCGAGTAATTTATCCCTATCACCAACAACAAGGTGAACTATATCATCTGGTGAGACAAAGTCAGGATCTAAGCTTTTGGCTTTCCTTGGTCTTTGGCTTCTTCTAGGTTCATCAGGAACATCCTGAAGCGTCCTTTTATTTGAAGAATTACATTCAATGTTTTCATCATTCCTTTTGTGGATGATTTGTGTAGGATCCAAAACTGTCATGGAATCACATATAAATTTATTTTCGATGAATTCTACATCTCTTGATTCCACAATTACATTAGATTCTATATCTAATAATCTGTATGCTTTAGAATTTTCAGCATATCCTACGAATATACTTTTCAATGCTCTTGGTCCAAGTTTTATCCTTTTCGGATCTGTGACCCTATAAAAGGCTAAACATCCCCAAACTCTTAGATATTTCAAGTTTGGTTTTCTTCCTTTCCATAATTCGTAAGGAGAAGTCTTAGTCTTTTTTGATGGAATTTTGTTATGCAAATGGCATGCCGTTAAGAGTTCTTCTCCCCACAAATTGACATGTTGTTTAGCATTTAAAATCAGAGCATTGGTCATTTCAACCAATGTTCTATTTTTTCGTTCAGCCAGTCCATTTTGTTGTGGGGTATAAGGTGCGCTTGATTGATGAATAATTCCATTTTCTTCTCAAAAGGATGAAAATTCCAAGGAAAAATATTCCCCACCTCTATCACTTCGCAACACCTTAATCCTCTTTTACTTTTGATTCTCAACATTGGTTTTGAAACGCTTAAACATTTCAAAAGCTTGATCTTTTGATTTCATTAAGTAGACATGTGTGTATCTAGAATAATTATCTATAAACATGATAAAGTACCTATTGCCACCTCTAGTCAATATACCATTTAATTCACAAATATCTGAATGTATTAATTCAAGTAGTTTAGTATTCCTTTCAGATTCTGGAAACGGATTTTTGCACATCTTTGCTTCAATGCAAATTTTACATTTAGATTGGTGTACATTATCATATGAAATCATTCCTTCTTTGGACATAAATTGTAAATTTTTGTAATTTAGATGTGCTAATCTATTATGCCATAAATGAAATGAATCGACAACATAAGAAATTCGTTCATTTTATTAATACTTAATTTAAACATGCCATTACAAGCATATCCTCTCCCAACAAACATACCACCCTTGGACAGAATAAGACTATTACCGTCTAAAACACCCTTAACGCCCTTATTACATAGAAGACTTGCAGAAACTAGATTTTTTCTGATTTCTGGAACATGTAAAACATTAATAAGAACAATCCTTTTGCCAGAAGTGAACTCTAATTCTACGCTTCCTTTTCCAATGACATTTGAAGCATTATGGTTTCCCATAAGTACTTTAGTATCGTCAGAAACCTTCTCATATGATTTGAGCAGCGACTGGTTGTTGCATAAGTGAATAGTAGCCCCAGAGTCATACCACCAATCATTATCTTTGGTAGTATCTGCCATGTTCAGTTCTGTGATCATATCGATGTTCATTCTTGAAACCATGGCAACGATTTCTGAATCTTCCTGTTCAACCATGTTCGCCTTGTTGGAAGTTCCTTGATTGTTCTTTTTGCCCTGGTTATTGTTCTGACCTTTCTCCTTTTTCTGTCTTTTGAAAAATCTGCAGTCGCGTTTGTAATGTCCAGGTTTGCCGCAGAAGTAGCAGTCACCCTTGCCTTCACTGTTGTTTTCTCTTTTGCGTTTTCCAGAGGTTTTATTGTCGTTTCCAACATTGTTAATATTGGATGCATCAGCAGAGTCAAAAACATTCTGCTCATGATTTCTGGTTTCTTCCTCAATTCGAAGATGTTCTTGAATCTGTTCCATCGTGAAATCCTCTGAAGAATGCATAAGTTTCTTTCGATAATCAATCCAATTTTTTTGGGAGTTTGGCCATCACAGCCCCAACTTGCAAAGCTTCAGGAATGTCAATCTTAACATTCCTCAACTTATTGAATATCACTTGTAGTTCATGTACTTGGTCCAGAACAGATACGTTATCAAGCATTTTAAATTCAAAGAACTCGAAAATTAAAAACTTTTCTGCGCCTTGTTTTTCGTTGCTGTATTTGGCCTCTAGACTTTTCCATATTTCTCTTGGTGACTTGACAGATGTGAATAAATCATACAACCGATCGGACAGAGTATTAAGTATGTGACCTCTGTAGATGACTTCATCTTCTTCACGCTTCTTTCTCTTGGCAATAACATCTGCAGTGTCTTTTTCATTCGGCGGTGGTATTGGCTCCAGTTTTTCATCAAGCACGTACGCAATTTTGAGTGTAGTCAGAAGAAACATGATCTTATCTTGCCAACGGGTGTAGTTTGTGCCATCAAAACGATCCAATTTTGTGAATTCCTGATTCATTATCTTGTATGTTGATTCGGATGACACCATAACATGTAAATTCCTTAAGATTGTTGATGAATTTGTGAATCAGGTTGAACCAGAGAGTCGGAGGATGATGTCGTTTGAGGCACGTAGAATACGTTTTCCTTAAGGAATTTATCGCCCCCACTATATTGATGGTTTCAATGGCAGCGAGATCCCTCCAAGATATAACAAACTATTTCTTTTACAGAAGCAAAAGAAGGAAGGAGGAAGAGGAATTCAGAATTAAATCTGGGTTTGGGAAGGAGCCATATAAATAAGAGACGAACAGTTGTGACCGTTGCTCGCGAGGAGACGTTGCCATTCAAAAAATCATGACTGTTCGCAATAGACGAACCCGTTCCGTACGGTCACGCACGCGCCCACGTGCCCCAAGTGCCCATCTTTGACCCATAATAATATTATATAGGCCCCAAACCCATTGAGCCCAACCCATTGTGTCATTCTCAAGCCCATGTTGTTTTGTTTCACAATATCCTATTCCAAACATTAATATATAGGGAGAGATACTTCATAATATTTGCCGATGTGGTACAAATACTTATTGCAATCTTCCCAATAATCCCCCACAAGATTGTAATAATTATTTATTTATGCATATGAGAAAGTACCTTTTGGTTTAAACTTTTCTCTTTAGTCCATATATTTAAATTTCAACAGAATATTTGGTAGTAAATACTTTAAACCAAAATCCTATATGATGAAGCGAAAGACATGAACACATAAATATTGTTTTGCTTCTGTAAAATATCATAACCGTAGATTGGTTATTAATTTCCTCCTGGTTTTCATGAACATGTATAAAGTAATATCCAAACTTTATTGAAACATTGTTTCTTATTTTCATATAAGTGTCCATTCTTTCCGTCCTTGGTTACTATGGACAAATGGTCACCACAAAATGTAACATTACAAACAATGAATCCCTCATGTTTGTCAATCACTTAACTGCAACTTGTTGTTACCCATTAAACTTTAGGCTATAGAGCGTAAGGTTTGGTTTCTGTTGCAGGTGATTAAAAAGGTTTTAGACCCATTTCACAACTAGTTGTTTAAACCATTTCTCTTGGTAATCCCTTGGTTAATGGGTCTGCCAAATTTTCCTTTGATCTTACATATGTGATTGTGATGATACCATTCACAATTAGTTCCCTTACATATGCATGTCTCAAACTTATGTGTCTAGATTTTCCGTTATAAATCTTATTATATGCCCTAGACATTGTAGCTTCACTATCAAAATAAACAGAAATTGCTTATGATGGTTGTGGCCACAACTCTATCTCTGTTAACAGATTTCTAAGCCATTCTACTTCCTTTGCTAAAGCATCCAAAGCAACAAATTCTGCTTCCATTGTGGAATGTGTGATAATTGTTTGTTTCTTGGAGGTCCATGATATATCTCCCCCTCCAAGAGTAAAAATCCATCCAGTAGTTCCTCTATTTTCATTTTCAGGTGTCGAACCACTTGCATCTGAGTATCCTTCTAAAACTGCTGGGAAATTTCCATAGTAGAGTCCTAATTTGCTTGTTCTTTTAAGATAACCTAAGACTCTGCCAATTGCCTTCCAATGTGAAACACTAGGATTATTTGTATACCTTGACAGTTTGCACACTGCATAAGAAATATCGGGACGAGTGCAATGCATGGCATACATGAGGCTGCTGATCACACTTGCATATTCTAGTTGAGCAACTGCTCTTTCAGAATTTGCAAATATTTTGATTAAAGAATCATACGAGCTGCTTGCTTCTTTAAAATTTAAATGCTTGTATTTAAGAAGTATCTTTTCAATGTAGTGAGATTGACATAAAGCATATCCCTCACGGTGTTTCCTTAGTTTAATTCCAAGAATAGTATCAACTTCGTTTAGGTCGTTCATTTTGAAACACGAAGATAAACTTTGTCTCATTTATACCTTCCATATTAGTACCAAATATGAGCATATCGTCCACATATAGGCATATTATAACACCATATTTATCTGTAAATTTCGAGTAAATGCACTTGTCAGCATTATTATGCTTGAAGCCATTAGACAAAATTACAGAGTCAAATTTCGCATGCAATTGTTTTGGTGCTTGTTTTAATCCATATAAGGATTTAACTAGTTTGCAAACCTTATTTTCATTTTCGTTCATGACGAATCCTTCTGGTTGTCCCATATACACCTCTTCGTCTAATTCTCCATTAAGAAAAGCGGTCTTAACATCCATTTGATGCACATATAATCCATGAATAGACGCAAGAGCAAAAAGAATCCTTATTGATGTTAGTCTAGCGACTGGAGCATATGTATCAAAGTAATCGCTGCCTTCCTTTTGCCTAAATCCTTTGGCTACTAGCCTTGCTTTGAAAGTTTGAACAGATCCATTCATATTATATTTCTTCCGAAACACCCATTTACATCCAATTGGTTTGGATCCAATTGGTAAATCTGTTAGAACCCAAGTGTTGTTGGATAGAATTGAATCCATCTCATCCTGTATTGCATCTTTCCAGAAAGTAGCATCCCTTGAAGTAATAGCTTCTTTAAAAGTTTTAGGATCTTCTTCGTTATTCAAAATAAAAATTGTCTCATCGAGTAATTTATCCCTATCACCAACAACAAGGTGAACTATATCATCTGGTGAGACAAAGTCAGGATCTAAGCTTTTGGCTTTCCTTGGTCTTTGGCTTCTTCTAGGTTCATCAGGAATATCCTGAAGCCTCCTTTTATTTGAAGAATTACATTCAATGTTTTCATCATTCCTTTTGTGGATGATTTGTGTAGGATCCGAAACTGTCATGGAATCACATATAAATTTATTTTTGATGAATTCTGCATCTCTTGATTCCACAATTACATTAGATTCTATATCTAATAATCTGTATGCCTTAGAATTTTCAGCATATCCTACGAATATACTTTTCAATGCTCTTGGTCCAAGTTTTATCCTTTTCGGATCTATGACCCTATAAAAGGCTAAACATCCCCAAACTCTTAGATATTTCAAGTTTGGTTTTCTTCCTTTCCATAATTCGTAAGGAGAAGTCTTAGTCTTTTTTGATGGAATTCTGTTATGCAAATGGCATGCCGTTAAGATTGCTTCTCCCCACAAATTGACATGTTGTTTAGCATTTAAAATCAGAGCATTGGTCATTTCAACCAATGTTCTATTTTTTCGTTCAGCCAGTCCATTTTGCTGTGGGGTATAAGGTGCGCTTGATTGATGAATAATTCCATTTTCTTCGCAAAAGGATGAAAATTCCAAGGAAAAATATTCCCCACCTCTATCACTTCGCAACACCTTAATCCTCTTTTCCTTTTGATTCTCAACATTGGTTTTGAAACGCTTGAACATTTCAAAGCTTGATCTTTTGATTTAATTAAGTAAACATGTGTGTATATAGAATAATCATCTATAAACGTGATAAAGTACCTATTGCCACTGCTAGTCAATATACCATTTAATTCACAAATATCTGAATGTATTAATTCAAGTAGTTTAGTATTCCTTTCAGATTTTGGAAATGGCTTTTTGCACATCTTTGCTTCAATGCATATTTCACATTTAGATTGGTGTACATTATCATATGAAATCATTCCTACTTAAAACATAAATTGTAAATTTTTGTAATTTAGATGTGCTAATCTATTATGCCATAAATGAAATGAATCGACAACATAAGCAAATTCGTTCATTTTATTAATACTTAATTTAAACATACCATTACAAGCATATCCTTTCCCAACAAACATACCACCCTTGGACAGAATAAGACTATTACCGTCTAAAACACCCTTAACGCCCTTATTACATAGAAGACTTGCAGAAACCAGATTTTTTCTGATTTCTGGAACATGTAAAACATTAACAAGAACAATCCTTTTGCCAGAAGTGAACTCTAGTTCTACGCTTCCTTTTCCAATGACATTTGAAGCATTATGGTTTCCCATAAGTACTTTAGTATCGTCAGAAACCTTCTCATATGATTTGAACAGCGACTGGTTGTCGCATACGTGAATAGTAGCCCTAGAGTCATACCACCAATCATTATCTTTGGTAGTATCTGCCATGTTCAGTTCTGTGATCATATCGATGTTCATTGTTGAAACCATGGCAACGATTTCTGAATCTTCCTGTTCAACCATGTTCGCCTTGTTGGAAGTGCCTTGATTGTTCTTTTTGCCCTGGTTATTGTTCTGTCCTCGCACCTTTTTCTGTCTTTTGAAAAATCTGCAGTCGCGTTTGTAATGTCCAGGTTTGCCGCAGAAGTAGCAGTCACCCTTGCCTTTGCTGTTGTTTTCTCTTTTGCGTTTTCTAGAGGTTTTATTGTCGTTTCCAACATTGTTAATATTGGAAGCATCAGCAGAGTCAAAAACATTCTTCTCACGATTTCTGGTTTCTTCCTCAATTCGAAGATGTTTTTGAATCTGTACATCGTGAAATCCTCTAAAGAATGCATAAGTTTCTTTCGATAATCACTCCAATTTTTCGGGAGTTTGGCCATCACAGCCCCAACTTGCAAAGCTTCAGGAATGTCAATCTTAACATTCCTCAACTTATTGAATATCACTTGTAGTTCATGTACTTGGTCCAGAACAGATACGTTATCAAGCATTTTAAATTCAAAGAACTCGAAAATTAAAAACTTTTCTGCGCCTTGTTTTTCGTTGCTGTATTTGGCCTCTAGACTTTTCCATATTTCTCTGAGTGACTTAACAGATGTGAATAAATCATACAACCGATCGGACAGAGTATTAAATATGTGACCTCTGCAGACGACTTCATCTTCTTCACGCTTCTTTCTCTTGGCAATAACATCTGCAGTGTCTTTTTCATTCGGCGGTGGTATTGGCTCCAGTGTTTCATCAAGCACGTACGCAGTTTTGAGTGTAGTCAGAAGAAACATGACCTTATCTTGCCAACGGGTGTAGTTTGTGCCATCAAAACGATCCAATTTGGTGAATTCCTGATTCATTATCTTGTATGTTAACCGAATGATGCCATAACGTGTAAATTCCTTAAGATTGTTGATGAATTTGCGAATCAGGTTGAACCAGATAGTCGGAGGATGATGTCGTTTGAGGCACGTAGAATACGTTTTCCTTAAGGAATTTATCGCCCCCATTATATTGATGGTTTCAATGGCAGTGAGATCCCTCCAGGATACAACAAACTATTTGTTTTACAGAAGCAAAAGAAGGAAGGAGGAAGAGGAATTCGGAATTAAATCTGGGTTTGGGAAGGAGCCGTATAAATAAGAGACGAACAGTTGTGACCGTTGCTCGCGAGGAGACGCTGCCATTCAAAAAATCATGACTGTTCGCAACAGGCGAACCCGTTCCGTACGGTCACGCACGCGCCCACGTGCCCCAAGTGCCCAAGTGCCCATCTTTGATCCATAATAATATTATATAGGCCCCAAACCCATTGAGCCCAAGCCATTGTGTCATTCTCAAGCCCATGTTGTTTTGTTTCACAATATCCTATTCCAAACATTAATATATAGGGAGAGATACTTCATAATATTTGCCGATGTGGGACAAATACTTATTGCATTCTTCCCAATAATCCCCCACAAGATTGTATTAATTATTTATTTATGCATATGAGAAAGTACCTTTTGGTTTAAACTTTTCTCTTTAGTCCATATATTTAAATTTCAACAGAATATTTGGTAGTAAATACTTTAAACCAAAATCCTATATGATGAAGCGAAATACATGAACACATAAATATTATTTTGCTTCTGTAAAATATCATAACCGTAGATTGGTTATTAATTTCCTCCTGGTTTTCACGAACATGTATAAAGTTATATCCAAACTTTATTGAAACATTGTTTCTTATGTTCATATAGGTGTCCATTCTTTCCGTCCTTTGTTACTATGGATAAATGGTCACCACAAAACGTAACATTGCAAACAAGTCCCTCATGTT
Organism: Allium sativum; assembly: GCA_030737875.1. Lineage (NCBI taxonomy): Eukaryota > Viridiplantae > Streptophyta > Magnoliopsida > Asparagales > Amaryllidaceae > Allium > Allium sativum. Next base: position 336,376,135 of record CM060909.1, on the reverse strand, counting down.
TGTCAATCACTTAACTGCAACTTGTTGTTACCCATTAAACTTTAGGCTATAGAGCGTAAGGTTGGGTTTCTATTGCAGGTGATTAAAAAGGTTTTAGACCCATTTCACAACTATTTGTTTTAACCATTTCTCTTGGTAATCCCTTGGTTAATGGGTCTGCCAAATTTTCCTTTGATCTTACATATGTGATTGTGATGATACCATTCACGATTAGTTCCCTTACATATGCATGTCTCAAACTTATATGTCTAGATATTCCGTTATAAATCTTATTATATGCCTTAGACATTGTAGCTTCACTATCACAATAACAGAAATGGCTGATGATGGTTGTGGCCACAACTCTATCTCTGTTAACAGATTTCTTAGCCATTCTGCTTCATTTGCTAAAGCATCCAAAGCAACAAATTCTGCTTCCATTGTGGAATGTGTGATAATTGTTTGTTTCTTGGAGTCCCATGATATAGCTCCCCACTCCAAGAGTAAAAATCCATCCAGTAGTTCCTCTATTTTCATTTTCAGGTGTCGAACCACTTGCATCTGAGTATCCTTCTAGAACTACTGGGAAATTTCCATAGTAGAGTCCTAATTTGCTTGTTCTTTTAAGATAACCTAAGACTCTGCCGATTGCTTTCCAATGTGAAACACTAGTATTATTTGTATACTTTGATAGTTTGCACACTGCATAAGAAATATCAGGACGAGTGCAATGCATGGCATACATGAGACTGCCAATTACACTTGCATATTCTAGTTGAGCAACTGCTCTTTCAGAATTTGCAAATATTTTGATAGAAGAATCATAAGGGCTGCTTGCTTCTTTAAAATTTAAATGCTTGTATTTAAGAAGTATTTTTTAATGTAGTGAGATTGACATAAAGCATATCCCTCACGGTGTTTCCTTACTTTAATTCCTAGAATAGTATCAACTTCGTTTAGGTCTTTCATTTTGAAACACGAAGTTAAATAGTTCTTTGTCTCATTTATACCTTCCATATTAGTACCAAATATGAGCATATCGTCCACATATAGGCATATTATAACACCATATTTATCTGTAAATTTCGAGTAAATGCACTTGTTAGCATTATTATGCTTGAAGCCATTAGACAAAATTACAAAGTCAAATTTCTCATGCCATTGTTTTGGTGCTTGTTTTAATCCATATAAGGATTTAACCAGTTTGCAAACCTTATTTTCATTTCCGTTCATGACGAATCCTTCCGGTTGTTCCATATACACCTCTTCGTCTAATTCTCCATTAAGAAAAGCGGTCTTAACATCCATTTGATGCACATATAATCCATGAATAGACGCAAGAGCAAAATGAATCCTTATTGATGTTAGTCTAGCGACTGGTGCATATGTATCAAAGTAATCGATGCCTTCCTTTTGCCTAAATCTTTTGGCTACTAGCCTTGCTTTGAAAGTTTGAACAGATCCATTCGTATTATATTTCTTTCGAAACACCCATTTACATCCAATTGGTTTGGATCCAATTGGTAAATCTGTTAGAACCCAAGTGTTGTTGGATAGAATTGAATCCATCTCATCCTGTATTGCATCTTTCGAGAAAGCAGCATCCCTTGAAGTAATAGCTTCTTTAAAAGTTTTAGGATCTTCTTCGTTATTCAAAATAAAAATTGTCTCATCGAGTAATTTATCCCTATCACCAACAACAAGGTAAACTATATCATCTGGTGAGACAAAGTTAGGATCTAAGCTTTTGGCTTTCCTTGGTCTTTGGCTTCTTCTAGGTACATCAGGAAATCCTGAAGCCTCCTTTTATTTGAGGAATTACATTCAATGTTTTCATCATTCCTTTTGTGGATGATTTGTGTAGGATCCGAAACTGTCATGGAATCACATATAAATTTATTTTCGATGAATTCTACATCTCTTGATTCCATAATCACATTAGATTCTATATCTAATAATTTGTATGCTATAGAATTTTCAGCATATCCTACGAATATACTTTTCAATGCTCTTGGTCCAAGTTTTATCCTTTTCAGATCTGTGACCCTATAAAAGGCTAAACATCCCCAAACTCTTAGATATTTCAAGTTTGGTTTTCATCCTTTCCATAATTCTTAAGGAGAAGTCTTAGTCTTTTTTATGGAATTCTGCTATGCAAATGGCATGCCGTTAAGAGTGCTTCACCCCACAAATTGACATGTTGTTTAGCATTTAAAATCAGAGCATTGGTCATTTCAACTTATGTTCTATTTTTTCGTTCAGCCAGTCCATTTTGCTGTGTGGTATAAGGTGCGCTTGATTGATGAATAATTCCATTTTCTTCGCAAAAGGATGAAAATTCCAAGGAAAAATATTCCCCACCTCTACCACATCGCAACAACTTAATCCTCTTTTCCTTTTGATTCTCAACATTGGTTTTGAAACGCTTAAACATTTCAAAAGCTTGATCTTTTGATTTCATTAAGTAGACATGTGTGTATCTAGAATAATCATCTATAAACGTGATGTAACACCCCGCCTTCGCTAGGGTCACTCGCAAAGGAATGCACTAGCTTTAGAGGGGCATTATTGGTAAACATGCACAGAAATATCACAAGACAGAACATATAAAATAGCGGAAGTAAAGTCAAACTTTCATAACATGAATAAATAAGGTCTAAAGCCTTTTACATCAGAGTACATCAAAACCTGTCTTGCAATAGTAAAGAAGCATAAAGACATTTTCATAAATTATTCCCCAAGTAAAAACAGTAAAGTAGCCATTAGCCAAGAAAAGTCCAAGCCATCCATGATGACCTTCAAGCAGAAGAAGTCCGAACTAAACAACAGTATTTCCTCCCTGTAACCTAGGGGTGGGGGAAACGGAAGAAAAGAGGCGAAACAAAACGGGTCAGTCAAAAAGACTGAGTAAGCCCTATCTACTATTAGCATAAAAACTAGTAAAGTTAACTGACATGAGAAACTGAGATGAACATAAGCATGATAACAAGATAGATAAGCTAAATCAAAATAACAGGATGAACTACTGAACTCAGATAAACTAAGGTGTCATGATAAATTACGATGTCAAGATAAAACAAGGTATCACATCGTCAGGTTTCTATCAAGTATAATATCCCCAAGATATCTGTCACGTATAACGCCCCGTGATATCTATCCTGTATTTTAGCTCTGCACCTACCGTACTAGTATCCCCACCGTGTCATGTGTTAACCAAGAATGACCCTCACTCAAAAGTCGTGTAATGGTCCATGTCAACCTAATATATCGCATATATAGGTTACTCAACTTGTATGTTTTATTCCATGTAAATGTTCAGTCCCTTGCCGTAGACCATACGGGCTTTCCCATGAGATTCTATATTACTTTAACATAGTTCCATGATCCTTAAGATCGGTTTGGACTGTTACCCTAAACCTAGCTAGGGTCTTCCAACATGAATTATTGTTTGTACAACTAGGACTTATGCTACCTAGGGCTGCTAGGGATTATGCTTACCTATTGCACGTTTTCGTATCTCGGTTTGGGTTCAACCACCTAGGGCCACTAGGGATTACGCTAACCGCCAACCGCGCCCTTTTTCCCATGCATTCATCGTGAATCGCTTTTCCATGACTGTATGCACATGTATCACATCGTGCCATCCGAGTCCTGTCACAGGGCAAATCAAGAAATACAGGACTCGGTCGGGAGCTTTCGATTTATCTGCCGATGCAGATGCTAAGGTCTGTTTTTCTTATACGTGGCTATGGTCCCACGAGACCACTCCCTCAACTAGTGAAAGACAAGACAGGATAAATCCTGTATGAGAACACAACACTGGCCAACCCACATCTAAGCCTTACCGCAACCATAATTAGATAGCAATTATGGTCTTTTGGGTGTTCTCTGCCTTTCCGTACGTACACGCTTGACCTAAGATGGTAGGTAGCCTGACGAAATGCTATCTAGGGTACGACCGTGTATCGTCGACTATCCCCTATCCATCCCCGTCTTTAGGTCGCTCGTATAGCAACCAAGGCATACTCTTGGTTCTTCTAACGCAGACCTTAACCTCTCATGAGCCTAGTATAATCACCTGGCAGCTCATAGAGGGATACCAAGAATATCCTCACGTTCCCCGAAGCCGCTGCTTCGTTACCCAGTTCGCTGGAGCCTTTATCTAAATCAGATACTTGCTCCTACTCGTATACTTAAACGATGACCTACCGTATCAGGTTACTCATCTATCTATGAACTGGTCTAAATTTCCTTGACTAAGAATCATTACTTAGTTATTCTTCAACTAAGGTTTACCACTTAGCATTGTTCCCGTTATCCTTGTTAACTACGGTTATCCACCTAATCCTCAGAACTAGGGTTTACATAATGGATTAAGTGTCACTTAAGTTCATGACTTAACCCGTCTACAAATCCTGTCAAAATTGGCTAAGTATCCAAGTTCAAGGCTTAACCCTCCAAACCATGCTCAAGTTGGTTAAGTATATGTAACACCCCACGCCCGCTATGGTCACTCACTAAGGGAATGCCATAGCATCGGTGGAGTATTTTAGTGAATATAGAACAGAAAAATTACAACAAGACAGATATAGTTAGTACTTGAAATTTAAAAATATCATCTCACAACAACGGAAATAAACATGTCTGGTTACATCATAAAACCACGATAAAAGTCAAGTACAATATCCATCAAAATAAAGAGGTACATAATCCCACTCTCTCATACAATAGCCATAACAAAAGAAAAGATAACTGGATAACTAGAGCTTTACATCTACCCAAGCTCCTAAAGACTGGAACAGCAATCCGATCAAGCTCTACTACTGCTAGGATCCACCGTAGGACCTGAGGGTTGGGAAAAAGATAAAAACAACGGGGTCAGACATAAGTCTGAGTGAGTCCTATAACTTTAACAATACAATCATTAAAGTAACCAGAGAAGACATAAACTTGACCTACGGTAATATCTGGGGATGAATGGCTACACTAAGCAGCTTGGTAGACTTAGGATAAACTAAGATAACCGTCAGGACGCATCTACCCACCCAAGGATATTTACTAACTGCACCACACCAGTCATTCCTACTTAAAGGTTGATCCCTTACAAGGACTTAGAAAATTTCCCCAGTAGTTTCGTGTACTCCTAGCCCACTACATAGGTGCCGTCTGCCCCTATCTCCACTAGGTGTACTCAGTAATTCTTACCCAGTAGTTTCGTGTACCCCTACATAGGTGCCGTCTGCCCCTATCTTCATTAGGTGTACCCACTACTCCCCATCGATCGGCTCCCTACCGTAGATACCCGTGCTGGTCCCACAGTGGGGTGTATCACTCCCCTAAAGTGGCTACCCAATACTAACGGTGCACAGCTTTATATCTACACGATGCAACAACGACTTATCTACCAGCCCGGGCCAACACACGCATATGAAACCCGTTGGACTTGCGTTGCCACCGCTAACCCGTTTTGGCCTCTTATAATCAAGCCCAATATGCGTGTCCCGTCACTCGACATGGGTCGAGCCCACAAAGATACGTTTGGGATATTGGTTGAAATGGGCCCCCAACAAGCTACCCACCTAAGCTTGTCACATATCTAGTGTATCCCACTTAACCCTTTAATCATGTTTAATTACATGTTTCTCTTGGTTAAGTATTCTAATCGTATTTTCTATTGCCACCCAAGGCAACCCACTAGATTCCACATGCCACCCAAGGCAACCATTAAATTTTCACATGCCACCCAAGGCACCCACTTAACCCCTCATGTCCCACTACATGCTACTATGGTTAAGTGTTTCTTAATTAATTAAGACCGTGATCTCCCATAAAGACCTCCTACATTAGACTGGCTGTTATGACCGCCTGATTAAGCCGGTAGAATCCGGGCAGTCTTACGTCATAACAGAGTCTAACCTCGTGTCTTTACCTTAATCACGTATTTAATTTATGGCTAAGACCTCTCACATTGGGCTGACATTTGTAGCAACTGGTTAAGCCGGTCGGGTCCGGGCAGTTTTACACTACAAATGAGTCCAACCTCGTGTCTTAGTCGATTAATTACACCTAATTAATCACCCCCATATTAATTATCCCTAATTAATATCAAGTTTTCCCATAACATGGGTAGACCTAACTCAATAGGTAAATTCCCATGGGGTAGACCTAACTCAATAGGTAAATTCCCACTTATGGTAATTTATTTTTATGGTATGCTTAATCATACCCAATCATTCATTTATTAACATATTTACCAACCCCATCGTTCCCCACGTAAATCGTTCTCATTTCATGACATAATAAAAGGGGAAGATCCATCACAAATATCATGGGTTTAGCATATAACTTTGTCATGGGTTAAGAGGATGTCAACTTGCATATATGAACACATATTAACCCAACCACATTTAACCCAAACTTGCATATTATCATACACATGATTTGCATAACATGTTGCATATGAGCTTGCATATTATCATACACATATCTTGCATAACATGTTGAACTTGCATATAAGCATTCTCATAACTTGCATAACATGTTAAACATGCATTTAGGCATACACATAACTTGCATAAGCATTCACATACTTGCATAAGCATTCACATACTTGCATAAGCATACATAACTTGCATAAACATGCATAACTTGCATATCATGTCATTTAAGCATATACATATCTTGCATAAGCATTCATATACTCGCATAAGCATGCATAACTTGCATATCACATTAAACTTGCATTTAAACATATACTTAACTTGCATAACTCACTTTGTTAAACATGCATAACTCCACTCATTAAATATGCATAAATCCACTTGTTAAACATGCATAGACCAACTTGTTAAACATGCATAAATCAACTTATTAAGCATGCATAAACCAACTTATCAAACATGCATAAACATAGAACAACATAGAGTAACATATCATTATAAATGATTCAAACTCACTAATCCGCATTTAAGACCATAAGTCTCATTACACCCAATCTACTTACTTTAACAATTGATGTTAAAGTGATAGAAACTCACCAAACCCAAAATTAACCAACTTATGAAGAGGAATTAGTTGCTAAATATGAAGATGGTGATGATTAGAGAATGATTTGAGAGGGATTAGCTTGAAACTTCCTTCTTAGATTAATGGAGACTCCTTCTAGGATTTAATTTGGCGGCATGAGGCCTTCATTTCTATTTTTAGTATGGATTAAGGTAGGTTTAGGGTGTATTTATAGATTAAGAGAGTGTTTTAGGCCCTTAGATTAACCCTAGATTAATTTAGGTCCGTTAGATTTAGGAAATCTCTAGAACCAAGCCCAGCCCTAGCCAGAAAACCAGATCTGGTGCACCCAAACTTCTGGCTCGAGACGCCGTGTCGACAGGCAAGTCGACAGGCAAGTCGACACCCCTGTCGACAGGCCTGTCGACAGCCCTGTCGACATGCTTAGGGCGGGAATCTTCCCGTCTGGCCCCGCTGGTTCTAATTTAAAATCTGAATTTAAGTTTCTAAATCTGTTTTTTAGCTCTAATCTTTCTGCAAACTTCTTTGGGCCATAACCGGGCCATACGGACTCCGATTCTCGAAAACTCGGACTCTATTTCGCGTATTTTTCCGAGACGAACGCAATAACGTAGCCCGTTACCCCCAATTCCCACGTCTGAGATTATTTATCCTCTAATTAGTGAATTTTAGTATTAACTAAAATTCGGGGTGTTACATTCTCCCCTCCTTAAAGGATTTCGTCCCCGAAATCTCTAAGCTAAGGAGAATGCATATCCTACCATCCAAACAACCATCTACTCAAATCATCAACCACGGGCATCCATTGTCCTTAAACAGTTTCTAATGATGTATGAGCATATGCAAACAGTGTGTGTATATGTTCCCTATCTAATGTATGAACATATGCAAACCATGATAGTGCCATGCATCCATTATGTATGCGAGAAAACCCTATCGACACATACAATATCTACATGAGTGCACAATCATTCACCAAAATGCATCATCCATGTGATAACACAACCATTATACATCCATAAATATATTTTCCTACACACAATTTTATGCAATATGCAATATGAAGTGACTGAGCCGATCTAGTGCCTAGAGTGTGTGTATATGCATCCACGAGCAAACACTTGCATCCACTTGCATCCATCAACCATAACATGTCTCAAACACATGTTTCAACCATAGGTTTACCCTATCTAAAGGTCAAAGGTACTAACGAGAGGACATACCAAAGATAAGATAAGTACTAGACAAGCGATAAAGGAGAAAGTAAAGACATACCCTCAAAAAGAAATGGGTACAATGAACGCATCTTCGCTTCCGTCTCCCAAGTTGCGTTGCTCTCATCTTCTCCCCATTGCACTTTGACTAGCTGAACCTCTCTGTTTCTCAACTTCCTAGTCTCTGACCCAAGGATGCGAGTAGGGGCTCGTCGAATAGTCGCATCACGCTCTACCTCTACATCTCTAAGCAAGCTTGGCTCTACCACCTCTGCGGTCTCATGTAAGCACTTCCTCAAATGGGACACATGGAATACATCATGAACACCACTAAGTCTGTCGGGCAACTCCACCCTATATGCCATCCGTCCAATCCTTTCCTTGATAGGAAACGGCCCAACAAACCTCGGTGCTAACTTCCCAACGGATCCGAAGCGAACAACATTTCTCAACGGAGATACCTTAACAAAAACCATATCCCCAACCTCAAACTCAAGATCCGTCCTTCTCTTGTCCGCATAAGATTTTTGCCTATCCTGCGCTGCTTTCATCCTTCTTCGAATCAAGTCAATCTTCTCAGAAGTCTCCCTAACCATATCGGGCCCAAGCAAGATCTTATCCGTAGATTCCCACCAACATGTAGGTGATCGACAAGGCCTTCCATAGAGAGCTTCGAAAGGAGCCATACCAATACTGGACTGAAAGTTGTTATTATATGCGAACTCCACCAATGGAAGATGCTCTTCCCATGTACCTCCAAAATCTAAGATACAAAGCCTCAAAAGGTCTTCTAGAACACGATTCACCCTCTCAGTCTGGCCGTCCGTCTGAGGATGATATGCAGTGCTCAGACACAATTGAGTCCCTACTGCTTCTTGCAAACTTCTCCAGAACTCGCTAGTGAAGATAGGATCTCGATCACTTACTATGCTAGAGGGTACCCCATGTAATCGAACTATCTCTCGAAGATATACTGAAGCTAGCCATGGAGCAGTCCTCTTGCTCTTCACAGGTATGAAATGGGCGCTCTTAGTAAGTCTATCTACCACCACCCAAATTCCTGTATTACCCTTCCTCGACCTGGGTAACCCGTCAATAAAATCCATCGAGATGCTATCCCACTTCCATTGCGGAACCTCCAATGGGTGAAGCAACCCACCTGGTTTCCTTTGCTCCGCCTTCACTTGCTGGCACACCAAACATCGAGCGACATACTCGGCCACATCTTTCTTCATACCGACCCAGAAGAAAACCCTCTTCATGTCTTGGTACATCTTATCCCCACCGGGATGAATGGTCATCCTAGAACGGTGTGCGTCATCAAGAATAGCCTTCCTCAAACCCTCGTCTTGCGGTACACAAAGTCTACCGTCTCTACGCAAGTACCCCCTATCGTCTAGGGTGTACCTACTCAAATGGCTGGACGACTCCCCCCTTATGAGCTTCTCTACTAACTCAACCAACTGTGGGTCGCCCCTCTGTGCTTCTCCAATCCGCCCCAAAAGAGTAGGTCTAACTTCCAAAGAAGCTAGCAAACCGGGTACATAGTTAACGGAAGGTCTGAAATCAAACATCGAGATAAATTTCAAGCTTTGTCGTTCCACGAACAATGGACTCAAGGACAACCTCTTCCTGCTCAAGGCGTCCGCCACCACGTTACCCTTGCCAGGGGTATACGTTATCTCGAAGTCATAGGATGCTAAGAACTCCATCCACCTTTGCTGCCTTAAGTTTAAATCCTTTTGAGAGAACAAGTACTTCAATGATTTATGGTCAGTGAACAACTCGAATCTTTCACCAAGAAGATAATGGCGCCAAATCTTAAGCGCAAAAACAATAGCGGCCATCTCTAGATCATGGGTAGGGTAATTTTTCTCATGTGCCCTCAACTGCCTTCCACCATAGGCTATTACCCTTCCCTCTTGCATTAAGACTGCGCCAAGTCCTGTCCCACAGGCATCGGTATAGACAACAAATGGCTTGCTCCCATCTGGCAACACTAAAACTGGAGCTGTGGTTAAAGCTCTCTTTAACCGTCGGAACGCATCATCACAATCTACGTCCCATGTGAAAACAAGATTCTTTTTTGTTAAGCGGGTTAATGGGGCTGATATCTTCGCGAAGTCTTTGATAAACTTCCTATAATAACCCGCCAACCCCAAGAAACTTCTTACTTCAGTAGCATTCTTCGGAACCTTCCAATCCTGAATTGATACTACCTTCGCGGGATCCACAGCTATCCCTTCCTTGGAGACCACGTGCCCCAAGAACCGTACTTCCTTCCTCCAGAAGTGACATTTAGAGAATTTAGCCTTAAGGCTATGTGCTCGAAGAGTCTTCAACACTTCCCAAAGATGTAGGGCATGCTCTTCTTCACTCTTAGAAAATACTAAGATATCATCCACAAAAACCACCACGAATTTATTAAGGAACTCCCTGAACACCCTACTCATCAAATCAACAAAGTATGCAGGGGCGTTCGTCAACCCAAATGGCATCACCAGCCACTCATAGAGGCCATCCGGAGTCCTAAAGGCGGTCTTGTCTATGCTATCCTCAGCCACCCTCAACTGATGAAACCCCGTGGCCAAGTCCAACTGAGAAAATACTGAAGCGCCAACCAACTGATCGAAAAGATCATCTATTCTCGGCAATGGGTGTCTATTCTTCTTTGTGAGCTTGTTGAGATCTCTATAGTCTACACAAAGTCTGAGGGACCCATCCGCCTTCGTAGCAAATACTACTGGAGCACCCCACTCCGATATGCTCCGTCTTATGAACCCCTTCTCAAGCAACTCCCCTACTTGCTTATGGAGTTCCCTCCTCTCACGAGGAGCCATGTGGCGCACTGGTAAAGATACCGGTTTAGCATTATCCACCAGATATATTCGGAAGTCAATCTCCCGCTTCGGAGGTAAGCCCTTCACCTCCTCAAACACATCCGGATATTCCCGGACCACTCTCATAGATTGCAAACTCTCGACCGAAGCGTCAAGCGATTCAAAATAACTTAGCATAACAGAGTCCATGGGATTACAAGAAATCTCGAGAGTGTTACCCAAGCGGGTCATGAGCCTAACAACTCTCCTTTCGCAATCAAGAACGGCACCATTACTGGATAACCAGTCCATGCCCAAAATCAACCCATAGCCCGTGAAGCCCAATACAAAAGCATCACATCTAAACTCAATGCTAAGTATAGAAATCTTCAAACCCAAACATATCATGGACAAATAAGTGGAGCCCCCAATTGGGTTTGAAACAACCAAGGGATCATCTACCAGACTGGTGTCTAAGTGCAGTGACTCAACTAATGATGATGAGATAAACGAATGTGATGCGCCTGAATCAAACAATGTACGGACAGGATGATCAAATAGTAAAACCAGACTTTCAACAGAGATAGTTCTACCTCTCTCCTGAATCGGTGGAACCGCGAGAGCCTGTACTTGCCCCCTAGCCTGACTCGGTGCCATAAGAGCTTGCACCTGTCCTCCTGAGGTAGATCCCGTCCTTTGCCCCTTCTTAGGGCAATCCTTCACTAAATGCCCTGCTTCGCCACAGTGGAAGCAGCCGGTCTTCTTCTTCTTGCGACAATCCTTGCTTAGGTGGCCAGGTGTCCCACAATTGAAACACTTCTTCTTCTTGCTCTTGCCACCGTTGCCTTTCCCACCTTTGTTTTGCTATTGTTGCTGAGGTCTCTTTTGATCTCCCTTCTTCTCGGGTGCCTTATTAGCATTAGGACCCTTCTCTTCCTCATACATGAGTGCCATGTCAACTAGCTTCTCAAAGGTGGCCCCCATAGGGATATGAGTCATAGCCAACCCATGCATCGGTTCATTCAAGCCTTTCACGAACCTCAAAGCCTTCTTCTCCGGTGTATTCACCATGTCTAGGCCAAACCTTGCCAATTGATTAAACTTGTTAACATATTCCTTCACCGAAAGATTTCCTTGCTTTAGAGTCAAGAATCTTTCCATATACAAGTTTTCCTCCGCCCTTGAGAGAAACTTTGCCACAAATCTTTGCCTAAAATCCGCCCAAGAGTCAACGGGGCGTTCTCCATTAGTGACCTCCCACCAGAATGAGGCCTCTCCCTTCATTAACCAAGCAGCCAACTTGACTTTCTGCCCTTCTTCCATCTCAAAGATATCTATCAACTCTTCCACCTCCTTAAGCCAATCTCTAGCCTCCACAAAAGTTTCAGATCCTTGAAAAGGTTTCCCTCCCATAGCTTTAAATTCCTTGCAAGTCTTAGCAAAAGTATCCGTGCGAGGAGGAGGGGGAGGAGGAAGATCGGGTGCTACGGTTGGTGGAGGAACATTTGCTGGACCCGTAGTGGTGGCCCTAGCCTCCATCAATCTCCTATACCATACTGGTACCGTCACACCCTCCGGAAGATTAAGATTCTCGGCCATGCTGAAACGAAAAAGGAAAGATTCAAAATGGAGAATTCGAAGGATATAGATATGGCTATTGGGGATTACGCTTTTCTTTCAAAAACTTTTCTCTTAAAAGACATGGTTTTGAAAATATCTTTTCCAAAAATGTTTTAGAAAAATAGTTTTCTAAAAATTTTATCTGTTCCGGTAACCTTTGCTCTGATACCACGTGTAACACCCCACGCCCGCTATGGTCACTCACTAAGGGAATGCCATAGCATCGGTGGAGTATTTTAGTGAATATAGAACAGAAAAATTACAACAAGACAGATATAATTAGTACTTGAAATTTAAAAATATCATCTCACAACAGCGGAAATAAACATGTCTGGTTACATCATAAAACCACGATAAAAGTCAAGTACAATATCCATCAAAATAAAGAGGTACATAATCCCACTCTCTCATACAATAGCCATAACAAAAGAAAAGATAACTGGATAACTGGAGCTTTACATCTACCCAAGCTCCTAAAGACTGGAACAGCAATCCGATCAAGCTCTACTACTGCTAGGATCCACCGTAGGACCTGAGGGTTGGGAAAAAGATAAAAACAACGGGGTCAGACATAAGTCTGAGTGAGTCCTATAACTTTAACAATACATTCATTAAAGTAACCAGAGAAGACATAAACTTGACCTACGGTAATATCTGGGGATGAATGGCTACACTAAGCAGCTTGGTAGACTTAGGATAAACTAAGATAACCGTCAGGACGCATCTACCCACCCAAGGATATTTACTAACTGCACCACACCAGTCATTCCTACTTAAAGGTTGATCCCTTACAAGGACTTAGAAAATTTCCCCAGTAGTTTCGTGTACTCCTAGCCCACTACATAGGTGCCGTCTGCCCCTATCTCCACTAGGTGTACTCAGTAATTCTTACCCAGTAGTTTCGTGTACCCCTACATAGGTGCCGTCTGCCCCTATCTTCATTAGGTGTACCCACTACTCCCCATCGATCGGCTCCCTACCGTAGATACCCGTGCTGGTCCCACAGTGGGGTGTATCACTCCCCTAAAGTGGCTACCCAATACTAACGGTGCACGGCTTTATATCTACACGATGCAACAACGGCTTATCTACCAGCCCGGGCCCACACACGCATATGAAACCCGTTGGACTTGCGTTGCCACCGCTAACCCGTTTTGGCCTCTTATAATCAAGCCCAATATGCGTGTCCCGTCACTCGACATGGGTCGAGCCCACAAAGATACGTTTGGGATATTGGTTGAAATGGGCCCCCAACAAGCTACCCACCTAAGCTTGTCACATATCTAGTGTATCCCACTTAACCCTTTAATCATGTTTAATTACATGTTTCTCTTGGTTAAGTATTCTAATCGTATTTTCTATTGCCACCCAAGGCAACCCACTAGATTCCACATGCCACCCAAGGCAACCATTAAATTTTCACATGCCACCCAAGGCACCCACTTAACCCCTCATGTCCCACTACATGCTACTATGGTTAAGTGTTTCTTAATTAATTAAGACCGTGATCTCCCATAAAGACCTCCCACATTAGACTGGCTGTTATGACCGCCTGGTTAAGCCGGTAGAATCCGGGCAGTCTTACGTCATAACAGAGTCTAACCTCGTGTCTTTACCTTAATCACGTATTTAATTTATGGCTAAGACCTCTCACATTGGGCTGACATTTGTAGCAACTGGTTAAGCCGGTCGGGTCCGGGCAGTTTTACACTACAAATGAGTCCAACCTCGTGTCTTAGTCGATTAATTACACCTAATTAATCACCCCCATATTAATTATCCCTAATTAATATCAAGTTTTCCCATAACATGGGTAGACCTAACTCAATAGGTAAATTCCCATGGGGTAGACCTAACTCAATAGGTAAATTCCCACTTATGGTAATTTATTTTTATGGTATGCTTAATCATACCCAATCATTCATTTATTAACATATTTACCAACCCCATCGTTCCCCACGTAAATCGTTCTCATTTCATGACATAATAAAAGGGGAAGATCCATCACAAATATCATGGGTTTAGCATATAACTTTGTCATGGGTTAAGAGGATGTCAACTTGCATATATGAACACATATTAACCCAACCACATTTAACCCAAACTTGCATATTATCATACACATGATTTGCATAACATGTTGCATATGAGCTTGCATATTATCATACACATATCTTGCATAACATGTTGAACTTGCATATAAGCATTCTCATAACTTGCATAACATGTTAAACATGCATTTAGGCATACACATAACTTGCATAAGCATTCACATACTTGCATAGGCATTCACATACTTGCATAAGCATACATAACTTGCATAAACATGCATAACTTGCATATCATGTCATTTAAGCATATACATATCTTGCATAAGCATTCATATACTCGCATAAGCATGCATAACTTGCATATCACATTAAACTTGCATTTAAACATATACTTAACTTGCATAACTCACTTTGTTAAACATGCATAACTCCACTCATTAAATATGCATAAATCCACTTGTTAAACATGCATAGACCAACTTGTTAAACATGCATAAATCAACTTATTAAGCATGCATAAACCAACTTATCAAACATGCATAAACATAGAACAACATAGAGTAACATATCATTATAAATGATTCAAACTCACTAATCCGCATTTAAGACCATAAGTCTCATTACACCCAATCTACTTACTTTAACAATTGATGTTAAAGTGATAGAAACTCACCAAACCCAAAATTAACCAACTTATGAAGAGGAATTAGTTGCTAAATATGAAGATGGTGATGATTAGAGAATGATTTGAGAGGGATTAGCTTGAAACTTCCTTCTTAGATTAATGGAGACTCCTTCTAGGATTTAATTTGGCGGCATGAGGCCTTCATTTCTATTTTTAGTATGGATTAAGGTAGGTTTAGGGTGTATTTATAGATTAAGAGAGTGTTTTAGGCCCTTAGATTAACCCTAGATTAATTTAGGCCGTTAGATTTAGGAAATCTCTAGAACCAAGCCCAGCCCTAGCCAGAAAACCAGATCTGGTGCACCCAAACTTCTGGCTCGAGACGCCGTGTCGACAGGCAAGTCGACAGGCAAGTCGACAACCCTGTCGACAGGCCTGTCGACAGCCCTGTCGACATGCTTAGGGCGGGAATCTTCCCGCCTGGCCCCGCTGGTTCTAATTTAAAATCTGAATTTAAGTTTCTAAATCTGTTTTTTAGCTCTAATCTTTCTGCAAACTTCTTTGGGCCATAACCGGGCCATACGGACTCCGATTCTCGAAAACTCGGACTCTATTTCGCGTATTTTTCCGAGACGAACGCAATAACGTAGCCCGTTACCCCCAATTCCCACGTCTGAGATTATTTATCCTGTAATTAGTGAATTTTAGTATTAACTAAAATTCGGGGTGTTACAGTATATTAAGCAATTCACGACATAACCTCGTCCAATTATCATTCTAGATTGGTTAAGTATATATTAACTTGACCCTATCAATTTACTTAGTCAAATCGGTCAAGTGTATTCAAGCGATTCGTGACTTAGCCTTATCATGTTTTCACGTTATATTGGTTAAGTATTGGTTAACTTAACCACAATAAATTAACGAGTTAGATTGGATAAGTATAGGTCACTTAACCACATCAATTCATCATGTTTAGATTAGTTAAGTGTTTAACTTAACCCCATTAAACTACCAAGTGGGATTAATTAAGTCTAGGCTAACTTAACCCCATCCGATTTCCATGTTTAGACTAGTTGAGTCTAATCTTAACCCCATTCGTTAACCGTATTTTTCGGTTAAGCGTCATTAAGAAAACTTACTTAACCTTACCAAGTTATCGCGTTGGATTGATTAAGTGTTGGTTAACTTAACCCCATCCACTAGTCATATAAAAAATGGTTAAGTGTCATTAGGCAAATCAAGTTACTTAACCTACCCAACCTTGTCATGTTTTGTTAAGTATCATTAGCCTAATCAAATTACTTAACCCATTTGTCCATGTCATATTTGGTTAAGAGTCATTAATCAAATTAACTTAACCCTATCATGTGGCATTAATTACTTAATGCACCTTCACCTCTCTCATTAGACTTTGTTGTGGTTACTAGTTAAGCCAGTCGGTTCCGGGTAGCTTTACACCACAACTTGGTCTAACCTCGGGTTCAAGAACAACACGACCAACTTCTCACATTGGGTCCTATTGTTTGCAACTACTAGTTAGGCCGGTCGGTTCCGCGTAGTTTTACGTTGCAAACTCAACCCAACCTCGAGTTGGCCACACTTATATTATCTAAGTGTCATGTCCATCATGTTTCCCAAAACATGTTACAAGTTTTCAAGCATTTGGGTAGACCTAACTTAATAGGTAAATTCCCAAAGGGTAGACCTAACTTAATAGGTAAATTCCCAAGCTTATGTTTTTATGCATACTTACATGTCAACTTCCATGTTATATTTCAAGTCATGTTTTCAAGTTGTATTTTCATGTCATTAGAAATTACCCATAACATAACCCAACGCTTTTAAACTCGCATATACGTTCGCGACAACGTAATGGATTAAAAGAAGAGACTTGGCAAAGGCATGACAAAAATGGATATTAAGCCACAAGTTAATCATGGTGGCAAATGAGGCACAAATGTGTTCATTAACTTGCATGTTACATTCTTAAGCCTCAAAACATGCATAAACCCAAACTTTGCACATAAGCGAATCATGGTGACAAAAGATATGGAATGATGACTAGTAACTCGCATATATCATCATATAAGGGTTATGACTTCATATGCAAGTTGACATAAAGGTTATGAGGGTTCTCATGTTGCCTAATGCAACATTTCAACATAAAGGTTGTAGCTTTTAGCTCACAAGATCAAGATAATGACTTCATAAACTTGCATGACATGATAGCATGTATCATACTCAATGATCAAACCCAAACTTGCAACATGAACATTTAACTTCATAGTTAATATCTAAAAGTAGGGAAAGGGCTTACATTGCTATGAAGGCACAAAAGATATGACAAAGCCCTTATGCAATCAAATAGACCCAAAATGCAAGCTCTAACATAAAAACCCTTGAGCCAAAATGATCAAAACCCTTGCTTTATGATGCAAAGATAGAAACTTGACTTGAATGCAAGCTAATGACACTCATACAAGCTTGAAAACACTTGTATGCATGGAAAATCTCTCATAGAAACCATTTAGAAATTTTATGAAGAGAGTGGAGGCCATGAGAGGTAAAATTTTGCCAAAGTTTAGTTGCATGAATGAATAATGAGGATTTAGGATAGGTTAGGGTCTTATTTATAGATTAGGCAAGTGTTTTAGGCCATAGGATTAAACCTAGATTCAATCCAAGCCATCAAAGCATGTCTTGGGGAAGAAGTCAAGTGTAGGAACCATCTAGGGCCTTTAGATTAAAGATGAACCATGAGAACCATCCAAATGCAAAATCTGCATTTGAGCGAATCGGCCCACGGGTTGACAGCCAAACACCCTGGATTAACCCCTAGTCGACCCAACGGGCTCGGGTCGACCTCAAAAATCGGCCGGTTCGGTTATTCCCCTCTCCCAATTCGCTGTTTTGAACATTTTTGCATATTTATTTATTTAATTTTCAATTATATATATATATATATCAATATATATATATTTCTCTGCGCAACCCATTTCACTTAATTAAGTATACTTTAATTTGGGAATTTTTCGTGAAACTTCGCGAGGCCATATCTTGGTCATACGGACTCCGATTTTCGAAAACTCGGACTCTATTTCGCGTATTTTTCTGAGACGAACGCAATGGCATAGCTCGTTTCCCTTGATTCAGATTTTACAGTTTAATTCTGCCTCCGTTTATGTTATAACAGGTTATTGAAAATACGGGTTGTTACATTCTCCCCACCTTTTAGGATTTCGTCCCCGAAATCTCCAAGTTAGGAAGAACATATCCTACCATCCATCATCCATCTACTCAAAACATCATCCACAAGCAACCATTGTCCTTAGATGATTTCTAATGCTGTATGAATATATGCAAAACGTGTGTGTACATGTTCCTTAGCTAATGCTAATGATCAGGCCTGAATAATCTTTCTAATGCAAAATATGTATAGTGCCATGAATCCAACATGTATCCAAATAGTCCTAGTCATATAGATACTATATGCGTGCACAATCATTCATTCATATGCAACAACCGCATGATAATACATTCAATTTCATCCATAAACAAGTATAAATACTCGTGCATATGCAATATGAAATGTGACCGAGTCGAGCTAGTATCTAATGTGTATTCGCGCATCCACGAGCAACCACTTGCAACCACTTGCAACCATATCAATCATAACATGTTTCAAATACATGTTTACATCCATAGGGTTCTACCTAGAATTCCCTGAAACAGGGTCGAGAAGATAAACAGGACAAACTCCTTACAGGGTTTGTAACGGAGAATAGGACCGAGAGGATGTCCACAAAAGATAGCCTACAAGTAAGCTCTACAGAAAACAGGGATCAAGGATATACTCCCAAAAAGAGATATCATGCGCGTATCTAGTCTTTGACCATCAAAGTCGTCTTTTAACTTCGCGATTTTGTAGCTTCTTATTCCTGTTTCCATAACATGAGCTGGAACTCATTTCTTCGTCGCCTCTCGTTCCACTTGCACTTATCCTTTTCCTAGAATACTTGACGCAAACATGACTGCGTACTCATGATCTCATGCAAGCTTTCCAAAATTCACTAGTGAATCTTGGATCTCGTTTATATACTATAAGGCATTCCATTTAGAAGAACTTTCTCTTGAAAGTAAACAGATGTCAATCAGGTTATCATGCGCACTTACTAGGGTGATCTCTATAACCCATGCATAAATGAAGTAAACCATCCGTCTTATTGGCGAACACCACTCGATCGGGCTTCAAATTTCCAATAAAGGCATCAAGGGATTCTAAGTAACTAGTCATGACAGAACCTCAAAAAGGTTACCCGATACTTCGAGGGCATTACCAAGGCTAGTCAAAAGGTCTAACTACCCTCCTATCAAAACCGAGAGTGGCACCCCCTACTGGATAACCACTTCATCCCTAGAATCCATCCATAGCTTATAAACATAAGCATTATTTCCAAACTCAACACTTGGCATAGACATTCCCAAATCCAAACAAGTCATGTATAAATGGACTGATTCTCCAATAGGACTTTGAGACAAAAATGGGATTCTCTATTACGCTAGTACTTAAGGTGCAGAGACTCAACTATCGAAGCAGACTTAAATGATACGAACAACGAAGTCCTAACGGGATGATAGAGAAGAAAAGCTAAACCTTTAACAAGATCGTTACCCTCCTTCCGAGGTACTCTAGAAATGAGAGCATACTACTGCCCTCCCGATGATCTTGTCCTTGTCCCATAATACTTAACTATCCGCCCCGTTTTACCATGCCAAAGGTACTCTCTCGTCATGGGTTTCATTGTTCATCTTTCTCCCTCCTTTGAGGACTAAGCCATACCAACAAGTTGCTCATCCTTAAGCTCGTATCCTTTATCCTTCTTTCTCACGATCCTTTCTTATAACGCGGCCACTGGTCTCTCGAGAACCACCTCCATCGTATGGAAAGCACTTTCGTAGGTAGAAAAGACTAGTCGTAGTTAAAACTACTGTGACTACAGATGGAGGAAAGAAAGGAAAAGAGACTCAATTAAGGAAACAAGGATAGTGCTAATGGCCTTTGGGGGAATAGCCTTTTTCTTTTAAAAGAAAATTTTCTTGAAAAATGCTTCTTTGTAAACGGTTTTTTTTTTCAAATAGTTTTCAGAAGGTCTTTAAAAACTTTTGCCCAGTCAGGTAACCTTCTGCTCTGATACCACGTGTAACACCCCGCCTTCGCTAGGGTCACTCGCAAAGGAATGCACTAGCTTTAGAGGGGCATTATTGGTAAACATGCACAGAAATATCACAAGACAGAACATATAAAATAGCGGAAGTAAAGTCAAACTTTCATAACATGAATAAATAAGGTCTAAATCCTTTTACATCAGAGTACATCAAAACCTGTCTTGCAATAGTAAAGAAGCATAAAGACATTTTCATAAATTATTCCCCAAGTAAAAACAGTAAAGTAGCCATTAGCCAAGAAAAGTCCAAGCCATCCATGATGACCTTCAAGCAGAAGAAGTCCGAACTAAACAACAGTATTTCCTCCCTGTAACCTGGGGGTGGGGGAAACGGAAGAAAAGAGGCGAAACAAAACGGGTCAGTCAAAAAGACTGAGTAAGCCCTATCTACTATTAGCATAAAAACTAGTAAAGTTAACTGACATGAGAAACTGCGATGAACATAAGCATGATAACAAGATAGATAAGCTAAATCAAAATAACAGGATGAACTACTGAACTCAGATAAACTAAGGTGTCATGATAAATTACGATGTCAAGATAAAACAAGGTATCACATCGTCAGGTTTCTATCAAGTATAATATCCCCAAGATATCTGTCACGTATAACGCCCCGTGATATCTATCCTGTATTTTTGCTCTGCACCTACCGTACTAGTATCCCCACCGTGTCATGTGTTAACCAAGAATGACCCTCACTCAAAAGTCGTGTAATGGTCCATGTCAACCTAATATATCGCATATATAGGTTACTCAACTTGTATGTTTTATTCCATGTAAATGTTCAGTCCCTTGCCGTAGACCATACGGGCTTTCCCATGAGATTCTATATTACTTTAACATAGTTCCATGATCCTTAAGATCGGTTTGGACTGTTACCCTAAACCTAGCTAGGGTCTTCCAACATGAATTATTGTTTGTACAACTAGGACTTATGCTACCTAGGGCTGCTAGGGATTATGCTTACCTATTGCACGTTTTCGTATCTCGGTTTGGGTTCAACCACCTAGGGCCACTAGGGATTACGCTAACCGCCAACCGCGCCCTTTTTCCCACGCATTCATCGTGAATCGCTTTTCCATGACTGTATGCACATGTATCACATCGTGCCATCAGAGTCCTGTCACAGGGCAAATCAATAAATACAGGACTCGGTCGGGAGCTTTCGATTTATCTGCTGATGCAGATGCTAAGGTCAGTTTTTCTTATACGTGGCTATGGTCCCACGAGACCACTCCCTCAACTAGTGAAAGACAAGACAGGATAAATCCTGTATGAGAACACAACACTGGCCAACCCACATCCAAGCCTTACCGCAACCATAATTAGATAGCAATTATGGTCTTTTGGGTGTTCTCTGCCTTTCCGTACGTACACGCTTGACCTAAGATGGTAGGTAGCCTGACGAAATGCTATCTAGGGTACGACCGTGTATCGTCGACTATCCCCTATCCATCCCCGTCTTTAGGTCGCTCGTATAGCAACCAAGGCATACTCTTGGTTCTTCTAACGTAGACCTTAACCTCTCATGAGCCTAGTATAATCACCTGGCAGCTCATAGAGGGATACCAAGAATATCCTCACGTTCCCCGAAGCCGCTGCTTCGTTACCCAGTTCGCTGGAGCCTTTATCTAAATCAGATACTTGCTCCTACTCGTATACTTAAACGATGACCTACCGTATCAGGTTACTCATCTATCTATGAACTGGTCTAAATTTCCTTGACTAAGAATCATTACTTAGTTATTCTTCAACTAAGGTTTACGACTTAGCATTGTTCCCGTTATCCTTGTTAACTACGGTTATCCACCTAATCCTCAGAACTAGGGTTTACATAATGGATTAAGTGTCACTTAATTTCATGACTTAACCCGTCTACAAATCCTGTCAAAATTGGCTAAGTATCCAAGTTCAAGGCTTAACCCTACAAACCATGCTCAAGTTGGTTAAGTATATTAAGCAATTCACGACTTAACCTCGTCCAATTATCATTCTAGATTGGTTAAGTATATATTAACTTGACCCTATCAATTTACTTAGTCAAATCGGTCAAGTGTATTCAAGCGATTCGTGACTTAGCCTTATCATGTTTTCACGTTATATTGGTTAAGTATTGGTTAACTTAACCACAATAAATTAACGAGTTAGATTGGATAAGTATAGGTCACTTAACCACATCAATTCATCATGTTTAGATTAGTTAAGTGTTTAACTTAACCCCATTAAACTACCAAGTGGGATTAATTAAGTCTAGGCTAACTTAACCCCATCCGATTTCCATGTTTAGACTAGTTGAGTCTAATCTTAACCCCATTCGTTAACCGTATTTTTCGGTTAAGCGTCATTAAGAAAACTTACTTAACCTTACCAAGTTATCGTGTTGGATTGATTAAGTGTTGGTTAACTTAACCCCATCCACTAGTCATATAAAAAATGGTTAAGTGTCATTAGGCAAATCAAGTTACTTAACCTACCCAACCTTGTCATGTTTTGTTAAGTATCATTAGCCTAATCAAATTACTTAACCCATTTGTCCATGTCATATTTGGTTAAGAGTCATTAATCAAATTAACTTAACCCTATCATGTGGCATTAATTACTTAATGCACCTTCACCTCTCACATTAGACTTTGTTGTGGTTACTAGTTAAGCCGGTCGGTTCCGGGTAGCTTTACACCACAACTTGGTCTAACCTCGGGTTCAAGCACAACATGACCAACTTCTCACATTGGGTCCTATTGTTTGCAACTACTAGTTAGGCCGGTCGGTTCCGCGTAGTTTTACGTTGCAAACTCAACCCAACCTCGAGTTGGCCACACTTATATTATCTAAGTGTCATGTCCATCATGTTTCCCAAAACATGTTACAAGTTTTCAAGCATTTGGGTAGACCTAACTTAATAGGTAAATTCCCAAAGGGTAGACCTAACTTAATAGGTAAATTCCCAAGCTTATGTTTTTATGCATACTTACATGTCAACTTCCATGTTATATTTCAAGTCATGTTTTCAAGTTGTATTTTCATGTCATTAGAAATTACCCATAACATAACCCAACGCTTTTAAACTCGCATATACGTTCGCGACAACGTAATGGATTAAAAGAAGAGACTTGGCAAAGGCATGACAAAAATGGATATTAAGCCACAAGTTAATCATGGTGGCAAATGAGGCACAAATGTGTTCATTAACTTGCATGTTACATTCTTAAGCCTCAAAACATGCATAAACCCAAACTTTGCACATAAGCGAATCATGGTGACAAAAGATATGGAATGATGACTAGTAACTCACATATATCATCATATAAGGGTTATGACTTCATATGCAAGTTGACATAAAGGTTATGAGGGTTCTCATGTTGCCTAATGCAACATTTCAACATAAAGGTTGTAGCTTTTAGCTCACAAGATCAAGATAATGACTTCATAAACTTGCATGACATGATAGCATGTATCATACTCAATGATCAAACCCAAACTTGCAACATGAACATTTAACTTCATAGTTAATATCTAAGAGTAGGGAAAGGGCTTACATTGCTATGAAGGTACAAAAGATATGACAAAGCCCTTATGCAATCAAATAGACCCAAAATGCAAGCTCTAACATAAAAACCCTTGAGCCAAAATGATCAAAACCCTTGCTTTATGATGCAAAGATAGAAACTTGACTTGAATGCAAGCTAATGACACTCATACAAGCTTGAAAACACTTGTATGCATGGAAAATCTCTCATAGAAACCATTTAGAAATTTTATGAAGAGAGTGGAGGCCATGAGAGGTAAAATTTTGCCAAAGTTTAGTTGCATGAATGAATAATGAGGATTTAGGAGAGGTTAGGGTCTTATTTATAGATTAGGCAAGTGTTTTAGGCCATAGGATTAAACCTAGATTCAATCCAAGCCATCAAAGCATGTCTTGGGGAAGAAGTCAAGTGTAGGAACCATCTAGGGCCTTTAGATTAAAGATGAACCATGAGAACCATCCAAATGCAAAATCTGCATTTGAGCGAATCGGCCCACGGGTTGACAGCCAAACACCCTGGATTAACCCCTAGTCGACCCAGCGGGCTTGGGTCGACCTCAAAAATTGGCCGGTTCGGTTATTCCCCTCTCCCAATTCGCTGTTTTGAACATTTTTGCATATTTATTTTTTTAATTTTCAATTATACATATATATATATATATATCAATATATATATATATTTCTCTGCGCAACCCATTTCACGTAATTAAGTATACTTTAATTTGGGAATTTTTCGTGAAACTTCGCGAGGCCATATCTTGGTCATACGGACTCCGATTTTCGAAAACTCGGACTCTATTTCGCGTATTTTTCCGAGACGAACGCAATGGCATAGCCAGTTTCCCTCGATTCAGATTTTACAGTTTAATTCTGCCTCCATTTATGTTATAACAGGTTATTGAAAATACGGGTTGTTACACGTGATAAAGTACCTATTGCCACCTCTAGTCAATATACCATTTAATTCACAAATATCCAAATGTATTAATTCAAGTAGTTTAGTATTCCTTTCAGATTTTGGAAATGGCTTTTTGCACATCTTTGCTTCAATGCAAATTTCACATTTAGATTGGTGTACATTATCATATGAAATCATTCCTTCTTTAGACATAAATTGTAAATTTTTGTAATTTAGATGTGCTAATCTATTATGCCATAAATGAAATGAATCGACAACATAAGCAAATTCGTTCATTTTATTAATACTTAATTTAAACATACCATTACAAGCATATCCTTTCCCAACAAACATACCACCCTTGGACAGAATAAGACTATTACCGTCTAAAACACCCTTAACGCCCTTATTACATAGAAGACTTGCAGAAACCAGATTTTTTCTGATTTCTGGAACATGTAAAACATTAACAAGAACAATCCTTTTGCCAGAAGTGAACTCTAATTCTACGCTTCCTTTTCCAACGACATTTGAAGCATTATGGTTTCCCATAAGTACTTTAGTATCATCAGAAACCTTCTCATATGAATTGTACAGCGACTGGTTGTTGCATACGTGAATAGTAGCCCCAGAGTCATACCACCAATCATTATCTTTGGTAGTATCTGCCATGTTCAGTTCTGTGATCATATCGATGTTCATTCTTGAAACCATGGCAACGATTTCTGAATCTTCCTGTTCAACCATGTTCACCTTGTTAGAAGTGCCTTGATTGTTCTTTTGGCCCTGGTTATCGTTCTGTCCTTGATCCTTTTTCTGTCTTTTGAAAAATCTGCAGTCGCGTTTGTAATGTCCAGGATTGCCGCAGAAGTAGCAGTCACCCTTGCCTTTGCTGTTGTTTTCTCTTTTGCGTTTTCCAGAGGTTTTATTGTCATTTCCAACATTGTTAATATTGGAAGCATCAACAGAGTCAAAAACTTTCTTCTCACGATTTCTGGTTTCTTCCTCAATTCGAAGATGTTCTTGAATCTGTTCCATCGTGAAATCCTCTGAAGAATGCATAAATTTCTTTCGATAATCACTCCAATTTTTCGGGAGTTTGGCCATCACAGCCCCAACTTGCAAAGCTTCAGGAATGTCAATCTTAACATTCCTCAACTTATTGAATATCTCTTGTAGTTCATGTACTTGGTCCAGAACAGATACGTTATCAAGCATTTTAAATTCAAAGAACTCGAAAATTAAAAACTTTTCTGCGCCTTGTTTTTCATTGCTGTATTTGGCCTCTAGACTTTTCCATATTTCTCTCGGTGACTTGACAGATGTGAATAAATCATACAACCGATCGGACAGAGTATTAAGTATGTGACCTCTGCAGACGACTTCATCTTCTACACGCTTCTTTCTCTTAGCAATAACATCTGCAGTGTCTTTTTCATTCGGCGGTGGTATTGGCTCCGGTTTTTCATCAAGCACGTACGCAATTTTGAGTGTAGTCAGAAGAAACATGATCTTATCTTGCCAACGGGTGTAGTTTGTGCCATCAAAACGATCCAATTTGGTGAATTCCTGATTCATTATCTTGTATGTTGATTCGGATGACGCCATAACGTGTAAATTCCTTAAGATTGTTGATGAATTTGCGAATCAGGTTGAACCAGAGAGTCGGAGGATGACGTCGTTCGAGACACGTAGAATACGTTTTCCTTAAGGAATTTATCGCCCCTACTATATTGATGGTTTCAATGGCAGCGAGATCCCTCCAGGATACAACAAATTATTTGTTTTACAGAAGCAAAAGAAGGAAGGAGGAAGAGGAATTCAGAATTAAATCTGGGTTTGGGAAGGAGCCATATAAATAAGAGACGAACAGTTGTGACCGTTGCTCGCGAGGAGACGCTGCCATTCAAAAAATCACGACTGTTTGCAACAGGCGAACCCGTTCCGTACGGTCACGCAAGCGCCCACGTGCCCCAAGTGCCCATCTTTGACCCATAATAATATTATATAGGCCCCAAACCCATTGATCCCAAGCCATTGTGTCATTCTCAAGACCATGTTGTTTTGTTTCACAATATCCTATTCCAAACATTATTATATAGGGAGAGATACTTCATAATATTTGCCGATGTGGGACAAATACTTATTGCAATCTTCCCAATAATCCCCCACAAGATTGTAATAAATATATATTTATGCATATGAGAAAGTACCTTTTGGTCTAAAATTTTCTCTTTAGTCCATATATTTAAATTTCAACAGAATATTTGGTAGTAAATACTTTAAACCAAAATCCTATATGATGAAGCGAAATACATGAACACATAAATATTATTTTGCTTATGTAAAATATCATAACCGTAGATTGGTTATTAATTTCCTCCTGGTTTTCATGAACATGTATAAAGTTATATCCAAACTTTATTGAAACATTGTTTCTTATGCTCATATAGGTGTCCATTCTTTCCGTCCTTTGTTACTATGGACAAATAGTCACCACAAAACGTAACATTACAAACAATGATTCCCTCATGTTTGGCAATCACTTAACTGCAACTTGTTGTCAACCATTAAACTTCAGGCTATAGAGCGTAAGGTTGGGTTTCTATTGCAGGTGATTAAAAAGGTTTTAGACCCATTTCACAACTAGTTGTTTTATCCATTTCTCTTGGTAATCCCTTGGTTAATGGGTCTGCCAAATTTTTCTTTGATCTTACATATGTGATTGTGATGATACCATTCACGATTTGTTCCCTTACATATGCATGTCTCAAACTTATATGTCTAGATTTTCCGTTATAAATCTTATTATATGCCCTAGACATTGTAGCTTCACTATCACAATAAACAGAAATGGCTGATGATGGTTGTGGCCACAACTCTATCTCTGTTAACAGATTTCTTAGCCATTCTGCTTCCTTTGCTAAAGCATCCAAAGCAACAAATTCTGCTTCCATTGTGGAATGTGTGATAATTGTTTGTTTCTTGGAGGCCCATGATATAGCTCCCCCTCCAAGAGTAAAAATCCATCGAGTAGTTCCTATATTTTCATTTTCAGGTGTCGAACCACTTGCATCTGAGTATCCTTCTAGAACTGTTGGGAAATTTCCATAGTAGAGTCCTAATTTGCTTGTTCTTTTAAGATAACCTAAGACTCTACCGATTGCCTTCCAATGTGAAACACTAGGATTATTTGTATACCTTGACAGTTTGCACACTGCATAAGAAATATCAGGACGAGTGCAGTGCATGGCATACATGAGACTGCCGATCACACTTGCATATTCTAGTTGAGCAACTGCTCTTTCAGAATTTGCAAATATTTTGATAGAAGAATCATAAGGGCTGCTTGATTCTTTAAAATTTAAATGCTTGTATTTAAGAAGTATCTTTTCAATGTAGTGAGATTGACATAAAGCATATCCCTCACGGTGTTTCCTTACTTTAATTCCTAGAATAGTATCAACTTCGTTTAGGTCTTTCATTTTTAAACACGAAGTTAAATAGTTCTTTGTCTCATTTATACCTTCCATATTAGTACCAAATATGAGCATATCGTCCACATATAGGCATATTATAACACCAAGTTTATCTGTAAATTTCGAGTAAATGCACTTGTCAGCATTATTATGCTTGAAGCCATTAGACAAAATTAAAGAGTCAAATTTTTCATGCCATTGTTTTGGTGCTTGTTTTAATCCATATAAGGATTTAACTAGTTTGCAAACCTTATTTTCAATTCCGTTCATGACGAATCCTTCCGGTTGTTCCAAATACACCTCTTCGTCTAATTCTCCATTAAGAAAAGCGGTCTTAACATCCATTTTATGCACATATAATCCATGAATAGACGCAAGAGCAAAAAGAATCCTTATTGATGTTAGTCTAGCGACTGGAGCATATGTATCAAAGTAATTGATGCCTTCCTTTTGCCTAAATCCTTTGGCTACTAGCCTTGCTTTTAAAGTTTGAACAGATCCATTCGTATTATATTTCTTTCGAAACACCCATTTACATCCAATTGGTTTGGATCCAATTGGTAAATCTGTTAGAACCCAAGTGTTGTTGGATAGAATTGAATCCATCTCATCCTGTATTGCATCTTTCCAGAAAGCAGCATCCCTTGAAGTAATAGCTTCTTTAAAAGTTTTAGGATCTTCTTCGTTATTCAAAATAAAAATTGTCTCATCGAGTAATTTATCCCTGTCACCAACAACAAGGTGAACTATATCATCTGGTGAGACAAAGTCAGGATCTAAGCTTTTGGCTTTCCTTGGTCTTTGGCTTCTTCTAGGTTCATCTGGAACATCCTGAAGCCTCCTTTTATTTGAAGAATTGCATTCAACGTTTTCATCATTCCTTTTGTGGATGATTTGTGTAGGATCTGAAACTGTCGTGGAATCACATATAAATTTATTTTCGATGAATTCTACATCTCTTGATTCCACAATTACATTAGATTCTATATCTAATAATCTGTATGCTTTAGAATTTTCAGCATATCCTACGAATATACTTTTCAATGCTCTTGGTCCAAGTTTTATCCTTTTCGGATCTGTGACGCTATAAAAGGCTAAGCATCCCCAAACTCTTAGATATTTCAAGTTTGGTTTTCTTCCTTTCCATAATTCGTAAGGAGAAGTCTTAGTCTTTTTTGATGGAATTCTGTTATGCAAATGGCATGCCGTTAAGAGTGCTTCTCCCCATAAATTGACATGTTGTTTAGCATTTAAAATCAGAGCATTGGTCATTTCAACCAATGTTCTATTTTTTCGTTCAGCCAGTCCATTTTGCTGTGGGGTATAAGGTGCGCTTGATTGATGAATAATTCCATTTTCTTCGCAAAAGGAGGAAAATCCAAGGAAAAATATTCCCCACCTCTATCACTTCGCAACACCTTAATCCTCTTTTCCTTTTGATTCTCAACATTCGTTTCGAAACGCTTAAACATTTCAAAAGCTTGATCTTTTGATTTCATTAAGTAGACATGTGTGTATCTAGAATAATCGTCTATAAACGTGATAAAGTACCTATTGCCACCTCTAGTCAATATACCATTTAATTCACAAATATCTGAATGTATTAATTCAAGTAGTTTAGTATTCCTTTCAGATTTTGGAAATGGCTTTTTGCATATCTTTGCTTCAGTGCAAATTTCACATTTAGATTGGTGTACATTATCATATGAAATCATTCCTTCTTAAAACGTAAATTGTAAATTTTTGTAATTTAGATGTGCTAATCTATTATGACATAAATGAAATGAATCGACAACATAAGTAAATTCGTTCATTTTACTAATACTTAATTTAAACATACCATTACAAGCATATCCTTTCCCAACAAACATACCACCCTTGGACAGAATAAGACTATTACCGTCTAAAACACCCTTAACGCCCTTATTACATAGAAGACTTGCAGAAACCAGATTTTTTCTGATTTCTAGAACATGTAAAACATTAACAAGAACAATCCTTTTGCCAAAAGTGAACTCTAATTCTACACTTCCTTTTCCAACGTCATTTGAAGCATTATGGTTTCCCATAAGTACTTTAGTATCGTCAGAAACCTTCTCATATGATTTGAACAGCGACTGGTTGTTGCATACGTGAATAGCAGCCCCAGAGTCATACCACCAATCATTATCTTTGGTAGTATCTGCCATGTTCAGTTCTGTGATCATATCGATTTTCATTTTTGAGACCATGGCAACGATTTCTGAATCTTCTTGTTCAACCATGTTCGCCTTGTTGGAAGTACCTTGATTGTTCTTTTTGCCCTGGTTATTGTTCTGTCCTTGCTCCTTTTTCTGTCTTTTGAAAAATTTGCAGTCGCGTTTGTAATGTCCATGTTTGCCGCAGAAGTAGCAGTCACCATTGCCTTTGCTGTTGTTTTCTCTTTTGCGTTTTCCGGAGGTTTTATTGTCGTTTCCAACATTGTTAATATTGGAAGCATCAGCAGAGTCAAAAACTTTCTGCTCACGATTTCTGGTTTCTTCCTCAATTCGAAGATGTTTTTGAATCTGTTCCATCGTGAAATCCTCTGAAGAATGCATAAGTTTCTTTCGATAATCACTCCAATTTTTTGGGAGTTTGGCCATCACAGCCCCAACTTGCAAACTTTAGGAATGTCAATCTTAACATTCCTCAACTTATTGAATATCACTTGTAGTTCATGTACTTGGTCCAGAACAGATACGTTATCAAGCATTTTAAATTCAAAGAACTCGAAAATTAAAAACTTTTCTGCGCCTTGTTTTTCGTTGCTGATTTGGCCTCTAGACTTTTCCATATTTCTCTCGGTGACTTGCCAGATGTGAATAAATCATACAACCGATCGGACAGAGTATTGAGTATGTGACCTCTACTGACGACTTCATCTTCTTCACGCTTCTTTCTCTTGGCAATAACATCTGTAGTGTCTTTTCCATTCGGCGGTGGTATTGGCTCCAGTTTTTCATCAAGCACGTACACAATTTTGAGTGTAGTCAGAAGAAACATGATCTTATCTTGCCAACGGGTGTAGTTTGTGCCATCAAAACGATCAAATTTGGTGAATTCCTGATTCATTATCTTGTATGTTGATTCGGATGACGCCATAACGTGTAAATTCTTTAAGATTGTTGATGAATTTGCGAATTAGGTTGAACCAGAGAGTCGGAGGATGATGTCGTTTGAGACACGTAGAATACGTTTTCCTTAAGGAATTTTTCGGCCCCACTATATTTATGGTTTCAATGGCAGCGAGATCCCTCCAGGATACAACAAACTATTTGTTTTACAGAAGCAAAAGAAGGAAGGAGGAAGAGGAATTCGGAATTAAATCTGGGTTTGGGAAGGAGCCGTATAAATAAGAGACGAATGGTTGTGACCGTTGCTCGCGAGGAGACTCTGCCGTTCAAAAAATCACGACTGTTCGCAATAGGCGAACCCGTTCCGTACGGTCACGCACGCGCCCACGTGCCCCAAGTGCCCAAGTGCCCATCTTTGACCCATAATAATATTATATCGGCCCCAAACCCATTGAGCCCAAGCCATTGCTCATTCTCAAGCCCATGTTGTTTTGTTTCACAATATCCTATTCCAAACATTAATATATAGGGAGAGATACTTCATAATATTTGCCGATGTGGGACAAATACTTATTGCAATCTTCCCAATAATCCCCCCACAAGATTGTAATAATTATTTATTTATGCATATGAGAAAGTACCTTTTGGTTTAAACTTTTCTCTTTAGTCCATATATTTAAATTTCAACAGAATATTTGGTAGTAAATACTTTAAACCAAAATCCTATATGATGAAGCGAAATACATGAACACATAAATATTATTTTGCTTCTGTAAAATATCATAATCGTAGATTGGTTATTAATTTCCTCCTGGTTTTCATGAACATGTATAAAGTTATATCCAAATTTTATTGAAACATTATTTCTTATGTTCATATAGGTGTCCATTCTTTCCTTCCTTTGGTTGGACAAATGGTCACCACAAAACGTAACATTACAAACAATGTGTCCCTCATGTTTGTCAATCACTTATCTGCAACTTTTTGTTACCCATTAAACTTTAGGCTATAGAGCGTAAGATTGGGGTTCTATTGCAGGGGATTAAAAAGGTTTTAGACCCATTTCACAACTAGTTGTTTTAACCATTTCTCTTGGTAATCCCTTGGTTAATGTGTCTGCCAAATCTTTCTTTGATCTTACATATGTGATTGTGATGATACCATTCACGGTTAGTTCCCTTACATATGCATGTCTCAAACTTATATGTCTTGATTTTCCATTATAAATCTTATTATATGCCCTAGACATTGTAGCTTCACTATCACAATAAACAGAAATGGCTGATGATGGTTGTGGCCACAACTCTATCTCTGTTAACAGATTTCTTAGCCATTCTGCTTCCTTTGCTAAAGCATCCAAAGCAACAAATTCTGCTTCGATTGTGGAATGTGTGATAATTGTTTGTTTCTTGGAGGCCCATGATATAGCTCCCCCTCCAAGAGTAAATATCCATCCAGTAGTTCCTCTATTTTCATTTTTAGGTGTCGAACCACTTGCATCTGAGTATCCTTCTAGAACTGCTGGGAAATTTCCATAGTAGAGTCCTAATTTGCTTGTTCTTTTAAGATAACCTATGACTCTACCGATTGCCTTCCAATGTGAAACACTAGGATTATTTGTATACCTTGACAGTTTGCACACTGCATAAGAAATATCAGGACGAGTGCAATGCATGGCATACATGAGACTGCCGATCACACTTGCATATTCTAGTTGAGCAACTGCTCTTTCAGAATTTGCAAATATTTTGATAGAAGAATCATAAGGGCTGCTTGCTTCTTTAAAATTTAAATGCTTGTATTTAAGAAGTATCTTTTCAATGTAGTGAGATTGACATAAAGCATATCCCTTACGGTGTTTCCTTACTTTAATTCCTAGAATATTATCAACTTCGTTTAGGTCTTTCATTTTGAAACACGAAGTTAAATAGTTCTTTGTCTCATTTATACCTTCCATATTAGTACCAAATATGAGCATATCGTTCACATATAGGCATATTATAACACCATATTTATCTGTAAATTTCGAGTAAATGCACTTGTCAGCATTATTATGCTTGAAGCCATTAGACAAAATTACAGAGTCAAATTTCTCATGCCATTGTTTTGGTGCTTGTTTTAATCCATGTAAGGATTTAACTAGTTTGCAAACCTTATTTTCATTTCCGTTCATGACGAATCCTTCCGGTTGTTCCATATACACCTCTTCGTCTAATTCTCCATTAAGAAAAGCGGTCTTAACATCCATTTGATGCACATATAATCCATGAATAGACGCAAGAGAAAAAAGAATCCTTATTGATGTTAGTCTAGCGACTGGAGCATATGTATCAAAGTAATCGATGCCTTCCTTTTGTCTAAATCCTTTAGCTACTAGCCTTGCTTTGAAAGTTTGAACAAATCCATTCGTATTATATTTTTTTGGAAACACCCACTTACATCCAATTGGTAAATCTGTTAGAACCCAAGTGTTGTTGGATAGAATTGAATCCATCTCATCCTGTATTGCATCTTTCCAGAAAGCAGCATCCCTTGAAGTAATAGCTTCTTTAAAAGTTTTAGGATCTTCTTCGTTATTCAAAATAAAAATTGTCTCATCGAGTAATTTATCCCTATCACCAACAACAAGGTGAACTATATCATCGGGTGAGACAAAGTCAGGATCTAAGCTTTTGGCTTTCCTTGGTCTTGGGCTTCTTCTAGGTTCATCAGGAACATCTAGAAGCCTCCTTTTATTTGAAGAATTACATTCAATGTTTTCATCATTCCTTTTGTGGATGATTTGTGTAGGATCCGAAACTATCATGGAATCACATATAAATTTATTTTCGATGAATTCTACATCTCTTGATTCCACAATTACATTAGATTCTATATCTAATAATCTGTATACTTTAGAATTTTCAGCATATCCTACGAATATACTTTTCAATGCTCTTGGTCCAAGTTTTATCCTTTTCGGATCTGTGACCCTATAAAAGGCTAAACATCCCCAAACTCTTAGATATTTCAAGTTTGGTTTTCTTCCTTTCCATAATTCGTAAGGAGTAGTCTTAATCTTTTTTGATGGAATTCTGTTATGCAAATGGCATGCCGTTAAGAGTGCTTCTCCCTATAAATTGACATGTTGTTTGGCATTTAAAATCAGAGCGTTGGTCATTTCAACCAATGTTCTATTTTTTCGTTCAGCCAGTCCATTTTGTTGTGGGGTATAAGGTGCGCTTGATTGATGAATAATTCCATTTTCTTCGCAAAAGGATGAAAATTCCAAGGAAAAATATTCCCCACCTCTATCACTTCGCAACACCTTAATCCTCTTTTCCTTTTGATTCTCAACATTGGTTTTGAAACGCTTAAACATTTCAAAAGCTTGATCTTTTGATTTCATTAAGTAGACATGTGTGTATCTAGAATAATCATCTATAAACGTGATAAAGTACCTATTGCCACCTCTAGTCAATATACCATTTAATTCACAAATATATGAATGTATTAATTCAAGTAGTTTAGTATTCCTTTCAGATTTTGGAAATGGCTTTTTGCACATCTTTGCTTCAATGCAAATTTCACATTTAGATTGGTGTACATTATCATATGAAATCATTCCTTCTTTAGACATAAATTGTAAATTTTTGTAATTTAGATGTACTAATCTATTATGCCATAAATGAAATGAATCGACAACATAAGAAAATTCGTTCATTTTATTAATACTTAATTTAAACATACCATTACAAGCATATCCTTTCCCAACAAACATACCACCCTTGGACAGAATAAGACTATTACCGTCTAAAACACCCTTAACGCCCTTATTACATAGAAGACTTGCAGAAACCAGATTTTTTTCTGATTTTTGGAACATGTAAAACATTAACAAGAACAATCCTTTTGCCAGAAGTGAACTCTAATTCTACGCTTCCTTTTCCAACGACATTTGAAGCATTATGGTTTCCCATAAGTACTTTAGTATCGTCAGAAACCTTCTCATATGATTTGAACAGCGACTGGTTGTTGCATACGTGAATATTAGCCCCAGAGTCATACCACCAATCATTATCTTTGGTAGTATCTACCGTGTTCATTTCTGTGATCATATCGATGTTCATTCTTGAAACCATGGCAACGATTTCTGAATCTTCCTGTTCAACCATGTTCGCCTTGTTGGAAGTGCCTTGATTGTTCTTTTTTCTCTGGTTATTGTTCTGTCCTTGCTCCTTTTTCTGTCTTTTGAAAAATCTGCAGTCGCGTTTGTAATGTCTAGTTTGCCGCAGAAGTAGACTTGCCTTTGCTGTTGTTTTCTCTTTTGCGTTTTCTAGAGGTTTTTTTGTCGTTTCCAACATTGTTAATATTGGAAGCATCAGCAGAGTCAAAAACTTTCTTCTCACGATTTCTGGTTTCTTACTCAATTCGAAGATGTTTTTGAATCAGTTCCATCGTGAAATCCTCTAAAGAATGCAATAGTTTCTTTCAATAATCACTCCAATTTTTCGGGAGTTTGGCCATCACAGCCCCATCTTGCAAAGCTTCAGAAATGTCATTCTTAACATTCCTCAACTTATTGAATATCACTTGTAGTTCATGTACTTGGTCCAGAACAGATACGTTATCAAGCATTTTAAATTCAAAGAACTCGAAAATTAAAAACTTTTCTGCGCCTTGTTTTTCGTTGCTGTATTTGGCCTCTAGACTTTTCCATATTTCTCTGAGTGACTTAACAGATGTGAATAAATCATACAACCGATCGGACAGAGTATTAAGTATGTGACCTCTGCAGACGACTTCATCTTCTTCACGCTTCTTTCTCTTGGCAATAACATCTGCAGTGTCTTTTTCATTCGGCGGTGGTATTGGCTCCAGTTTTTCATCAAGCACGTACGCAATTTTGAGTGTAGTTAGAAGAAACATGATCTTATCTTGCCAACGGGTGTAGTTTGTGCCATCAAAACGATCCAATTTGGTGAATTCCTGATTCATTATCTTGTATGTTGATTCGGATGATGCCACAACGTGCAAATTCCTTAAGATTGTTGATGAATTTGCGAATCAAGTTGAACCAGAGAGTCGGAGGATGATGTCGTTTGAGGCACGTAGAATACGTTTTCCTTAAGGAATTTATCGCACCCACTATATTGATGATTTCAATGGCAGCGAGATCCTTCCAGGATACAACAAACTATTTGTTTTACAGAAGCAAAAGAAGGAAGGAGGAAGAGGAATTCGGAATTAAATCTGGGTTTGGGAAGGAGCCGTATAAATAAGAGACGAACGGTTGTGACCGTTGCTCACGAGGAGACGCTGCCGTTCAAAAAATCAGGACTGTTCGCAACAGGCGAACCCGTTCCGTACGGTCACACACGCGCCCACGTGCCCCAAGTGCCCAAGTGCCCATCTTTGACCCATAATAATATTATATAGGCCCCAAACCAATTGAGCCCAAGCCATTGTGTCATTCTCAAGCCCATGTTGTTTTGTTTCACAATATCCTATTCCAAACATTAATATATAGGGAGAGATACTTCATAATATTTGCCGATATGGGACAAATACTTATTGTAACCTTCCCAATAATCCCCCACAAGATTGTAATAATTATTTATTTATGCATATGAGAAAGTACCTTTTGGTTTAAACTTTTCTCTTTAGTCCATATATTTAAATTTCAACAGAATATTTGGTAGTAAATACTTTAAACCAAAATCCTATATGATGAAGCGAAATACATGAACACATAAATATTATTTTGCTTCTGTAAAATATCATAACCGTAGATTGGTTATTAATTTCCTCCTGGTTTTCATGAACATGTATAAAGTTATATCCAAACTTTATTGAAACATTGTTTCTTATGTTCATATAGGTGTCCATTATTTCTGTCCTTTGTTACTATGGACAAATGGTCACCACAAAACGTAACAATACAAACAATGAGTCCCTCATGTTTGTCAATCACTTAACTGCAACTTGTTGTTACCCATTAAACTTTAGGCTATAGAGCGTAAGGTTGTGTTTCTATTGCAGGTGATTAAAAAGGTTTTAGACCCATTTCACAACTAGTTGTTTTAACCATTTCTCTTGGTAATCCCTTGGTTAATGGGTCTGCCAAATTTTTCTTTGATCTTACATATGTGATTGTGATGATACCATTCACGATTAGTTCCCTTACATATGCATGTCTCAAACTTATATGTCTAGATTTTCCATTAGAAATCTTATTATATGCCCTAGACATTGTAGCTTCACTATCACAATAAACAGAAATGGCTGATGATGGTTGTGGCCACAACTCTATCTCTGTTAACAGATTTCTTAGCCATTCTGCTTCCTTTGCTAAAGCATCCAAAGCAACAAATTCTGCTTCCATCGTGGAATGTGTGATAATTGTTTGTTTCTTGGAGGCCCATGATATAGCTCCTCCTCCAAGAGTAAAAATCCATCCAGTAGTTCCTCTATTTTCATTTTCAGGTGTCGAACCACTTACATCTGAGTATCCTTCTAGAACTGCTGGGAAATTTCCATAGTAGAGTCCTAATTTGCTTGTTCTTTTAAGATAACCTAAGACTCTACCGATTGCCTTCCAATGTGAAACACTAGGATTATTTGTATACCTTGACAGTTTGCACACTGCATAAGAAATATCAGGATGAGTGCAATGCATGGCATACATGAGACTGCCGATCACACTTGCATATTCTAGTTGAGCAACTGCTCTTTCAGAATTTGCAAATATTTTGATAGAAGAATCATAAGGGTTGCTTGCTTCTTTAAAATTTAAATGCTTGTATTTAAGAAGTATCTTTTCAATGTAGTGAGATTGGCATAAAGCATATCCCTTACGGTGTTTCCTTACTTTAATTCCTAGAATAGTATCAACTTCGTTTAGGTCTTTCATTTTGAAACACGAAGTTAAATAGTTCTTTGTCTCATTTATACCTTCCATACTAGTACCAAATATGAGCATATCGTCCACATATAGGCATATTATTACACTATATTTATCTGTAAATTTCGAGTAAATGCACTTGTCAACATTATTATGCTTGAAGCCATTAGACAAAATTACAGAGTCAAATTTCTCATGCCATTGTTTTGGTGCTTGTTTTAATCCATATAAGGATTTAACTAGTTTGCAAACCTTATTTTCATTTCCGTTCA
This sequence comes from Allium sativum, assembly GCA_030737875.1. NCBI lineage: Eukaryota > Viridiplantae > Streptophyta > Magnoliopsida > Asparagales > Amaryllidaceae > Allium > Allium sativum. Next base: position 336,337,420 of record CM060909.1, on the reverse strand, counting down.
TGACGAATCCTTCCGGTTGTTCGATATACACCTCTTCGTCAAAGTCTCCTTTAAGAAAAGCGGTCTTAACATCCATTTGATGCACATATAATCCATGAATAGACGCAAGAGAAAAAAGAATCCTTATTGATGTTAGTCTAGCGACTGGAGCATATGTGTCAAAGTAATCGATGCCTTCCTTTTGCCTAAATCCTTTGGCTACTAGCCTTGCTTTGAAAGTTTGAACAGATCCATTCGTATTATATTTCTTTCGAAACACCCGTTTACATCCAATTGGTTTGGATCCAATTGGTAAATCTGTTAGAACCCAAGTGTTGTTGGATAGAATTGAATCCATCTCATCCTGTATTGCATCTTTCTAGAAAGCAGCATCCCTTGAAGTAATAGCTTCTTTAAAATTTTAGGATCTTCTTCGTTATTCAGAATAAAAATTGTCTCATCGAGTAATTTATCCCTATCACCAACAACAAGGTGAACTATATCATTTGGTGAGACAAAGTCAGGATCTAAGCTTTTGGCTTTCCTTGGTCTTGGGCTTCTTCTAAGTTCATCAGGAACATCCTGAAGCCTCCTTTTATTTGAAGAATTACATTCAATGTTTTCATCATTCCTTTTGTGGATGATTTGTGCAGGATTCGAAACTGTCATGGAATCACATATAAATTTATTTACGATGAATTCTACATCTCTTGATTCCACAATTACATTAGATTCTATATCTAATAATCTGTATGCTTTAGAATTTTCAGCATATCCTACAAATATACTTTTCAATGCCCTTGGTCCAAGTTTTATCGTTTTTGGATATGTGACCCTATAAAAGGCTAAACATCCCCAAACTCTTAGATATTTCAAGTTTGGTTTTCTTCCTTTCCATAACTCGAAAGGAGAAGTCTTAGTCTTTTTTGATGGAATTCTGTTATGCAAATGGCATGCCGTTAAGAGTGCTTCTCCCCATAAATTGATATGTTGTTTAGCATTTAAAATCAGAGCATTGGTCATTTCAACCAATGTTCTATTTTTTCGTTCAGCCAGTCCATTTTGCTGTGGGGTATAAGGTGCGCTTGATTGATGAATAATTCCATTTTCTTCGCAAAAGGATGAAAATTCCAAGGAAAAATATTCCCCACCTCTATCACTTCGCAACACCTTAATCCTCTTTTCCTTTTGATTCTCAACATTGGTTTTGAAACGCTTAAACATTTCAAAAGCTTGATCTTTTGATTTCATTAAGTAGACATGTGTGTATCTAGAATAATCATCTATAAACGTGATAAAGTACCTATTGCCACCTCTAGTCAATATACCATTTAATTCACAAAAATCTGAATGTATTAATTCAAGTTGTTTAGTATTCCTTTCATATTTTGGAAATGGCTTTTTGCACATCTTTGCTTCAATGCAAATTTCACATTTAGATTGGTGTACATTATCATATGAAATCATTCCTTCTTTAGACATAAATTGTAAATTTTTGTAATTTAGATGTGCTAATCTATTATGCCATAAATGAAATGAATCGACAACATTAGCAAATTCGTTCATTTTATTAATACTTAATTTAAACATACCATTACAAGCATATCATTTCCCAACAAACATACCACCCTTGGACAGAATAAGACTATTACCGTCTAAAATACCCTTAACGCCCTTATTACATAGAAGACTTGCAGAAACCAGATTTTTTCTGATTTCTGGTACATGTAAAACATTAACAAGAACAATCCTTTTGCCAGAAGTGAACTCTAATTCTACGCTTCCTTTTCCAACGACATTTGAAGCATTATGATTTCCCATAAGTACTTTAGTATCATCAGAAACCTTCTCATATGATTTGAACAGCGACTGGTTGTTGCATACGTGAATAGTAGCCCCAGAGTCATACCACCTATCATTATCTTTGGTAGTATCTGCCATGTTCGGTTCTGTGATCATATCGATGTTCATTCTTGAAACCATGGCAATGATTTCTGAATCTTCCTGTTTAACCATGTTCGCCTTGTTGGAAGTGCCTTGATTGTTCTTTTTGCCCTGGTTATTGTTTTGTCCTTGCTCCTTTTTCTGTCTTTTGAAAAATCTGCAGTCACGTTTGTAATGTCCAGGTTTGCCGCAGAGGTAGCAGTCACCCTTGCCGTTGCTGTTATTTTCTCTTTTGCATTTTCCAGAGGTTTTATTGTCGTTTCCAACATTGTTAATATTGGAAGCATTAGCAGAGTCAAAATCTTTCTTCTAACGATTTCTGGTTTATTCCTCAATTCGAAGATGTTTTTGAATCTGTTCCATCGTGAAATCCTCTGAAGAATGCATAAGTTTCTTTCGATAATCACTCCAATTTTTCGGGAGTTTGGCCATCACAGCCCCAACTTGCAAAGCTTCAGGAATGTCAATCTTAACATTCCTCAACTTATTCAATATCACTTGTAGTTCATGTACTTGGTCCAGAATAGATACGTTATCAAGCATTTTAAATTCAAAGAACTCAAAAATTAAAAACTTATCTGCGCCTTGTTTTTCGTTGCTGTATTTGGCCTCTAGACTTTTCCATATTTCTCTCGGTGACTTGACAGATGTGAATAAATCATACAACCGATCGGACAGAGTATTAAGTATGTGACCTCTGCAAACGACTTCATCTTCTTCACGCTTCTTTCTCTTGGCAATAACATCTGCAGTGTCTTTTTCATTCGGCGGTGGTATTGGCTCCAGTTTTTCATCAAGCACATACGCAATTCTGAGTGTATTTAGAAGAGACATGATCTTATCTTGCCAACGGGTGTAGTTTGTGCCATCAAAACGATCCAATTTGGTGAATTCCTGATTCATTATCTTGTATGTTGATTCGGATGACGCCATAACGTGTAAATTCCTTAAGATTGTTGATGAATTTGCGAATCAGGTTGAACCAGAGAGTCGGAGGATGATGTCGTTTGAGGCACGTAGAATACGTTTTCCTTAAGGAATTTATCGCCCACACTATATTGATGGTTTCAATGGCAGCGAGATCCCTCCAGGATACAACAAACTATTTGTTTTACAGAAGCAAAAGAAGGAAGGAGGAAGAGGAATTCAGAATTAAATCTGGGTTTGGGAAGGAGCCATATAAATAGGAGACGAACGGTTGTGACCGTTGCTCGCGAGGAGACGCTGCCGTTCAAAAAATCACGATTTTTCGCAACAGGCGAACCCATTCCGTACGGTCACACACGCGCCCACGTGCCCCAAGTGCTCATCTTTGACCCATAATAATATTATATAGGCCCCAAACCCATTGAGCCCAAGCCATTGTGTCATTCTCAAGTCCATGTTGTTTTGTTTCACAATATCCTATTCTAAACATTAATATATAGGGAGAGATACTTCATAATATTTGCCGATGTGGGACAAATACTTATTGCAATCTTCCCAATAAATAATGCACTAATACCATGTTTATTTCCTACCATTACTTTGGTTCTAGCTTGTTTCTTAAACTTCAGATTTGTGTGAGTGTGTGAGGGGGTATACCAATGTATTTATATATGCAAGAAATGAATAAACAAATGAGGCAGCACATGTTTGATGGAAATTTCTAGCTGGTGTTGCTATGTTGATAGAAAACGGCTATGTTTTTTCTCAGCTAAACTTTTGTGATTGAAAGAACTGTGTTTTGTCATTTCTTATTTATATATACTTAGTGCACAGCCATGTGCAATTTAGAACCAAGCTTAGCTTCTAAGAATGTATTTCAGCTATAAATCTAGGCTGCTTATCCAAATGATCTGAAAAAACGGTGCAAAATGATTGTCTACGATGTGATTTGAGAGACATATTCCTAGTAGGCTGCTACTACTTACATTGGTAAGGAAAATTGGGTAGGCTTCTATGATGTAAAGGGAAGGCTACAGGGGAGTGATCTAAGTTCTTTGTCTGCACAAGTGAAAAAAATGTGAAGGTCTATATTTTAAGAAATCATGTTATTCATCTAGGCTACCTGTACTCTTTGATTGGGAACAAAATGTTTGGTCCTTTATACATTAATTTTACCCTGGTTTCATAGTAGGTCAGTACTCTTTCACATGTGCATATGCATTTGCAGGTTTATATAAGTACTTGTGATGTGTACAAAATCATATTAACTAGGCTGTCCAAGTTTTGATTGAGTGAAATGTGCTGAAGTGTTGTCAACTGGGCTTCTATTAAAGCTAGCTATTCTATTTAAAGGACAAGATGTTAAGGCCATTACTTCATTTAGTATTCTCGGGCTATGTGTCCAGTCATGCATTGGTTTGCAGCCTACATGAAATGCCTATGTCCTTAATTAGTTATTACTTATGTGTGAAGTAAATGGATATTTAATAGTTAAAACAATATTTAATAAATAAATATATTACAAAATAAATATACACATAGGATTTTATAAAAATTATTATTTCAATTTTTTCAAGAATATTCAAAATGCAGCATTATCTATTTTAACAAGAACTAAAACAAAATATAAAACAAAAGCACTTGTTTTATAAACGTATACATACATATATATATATACATATATATATATATATACACACAACCCACCTTAAAATATTTTAAGTCATTACTATATATATATTTACACTCTTGGAATTTATCCAAAAAATTTTATTCAATTTTTTTTATTTTAAATCAATAAAGAAAATAATCCAAATAATTTGTATCACAAACTCAGTTAAAAACCGGGACGTTACATTATATGTCTGTACAAATAGTTAGGAGAGCAGACTTGAGCATGATAGCAGAATGTGGGTTTTCAAATGGTGTTTATGTCTGTACAAATAACCGTTGTATGCTGTAGTAGTGAAATGTAATTAAATAAGACGTTGAAACTAACATAAACAGTTGTATTAGAATAGTGGCAGTAATTATGTTAAATGTGGACAAAACAGTGTTTTATTAGGAAGAATAACATAAACGAATCTGATTTGTACACAGAATTTTGTTACTATCATCCGCTGGAAGAAGTAGTAGTTAGTGGGATAGTTCGGATGAAGTAGTAAGTTCGATATCAAGAAGTAATAAGTCGTAGAGAAATGTGCTGTAAAATCATTTGGGAAAGCAGTCAAGTAAAGAAATCAAATGAGGAAACACTTGCAAAAGTGAGTAGCAGGTCTCGGAAAAGAAAAAATGAAAAGAATAAAAATGGTGAAGAAGTAAACAGCGGCTGTAGTAAGGAGAAGGGGAAAGCATCTTGTAAAGTGTGGTCTGCAAACGTTGGATGGATGGAGACCGTTCACCAGAAGTAGATACTGTGGTGGGGAGTAGCTATCAAGTTAGAAAGGTGATGGAAATAATACATTAGCAGGGATTCAATTATATACTAGAAAGAGTACGATACAGGCTTGTTTGTGTTCGGGCCGAACTAAATAAAACAAAAGAATTAAACAAAAGCAATGTGCCGGAACTTGAGCCTGCGAAAATAGTTTCAGGTTTAAGTAAATAATTAAAAGAAAGGGGCCATAATGGGCTGCGAAATTGGGCTTAAAATTTTAAATAGGAAACAAAAGAAAATAGGGAATGAATAAAAGGGAAGTTATTTTGTTTTAGAATCTAACCAATTGCTTTAGTTAAATAGGGTAGTTAAATAATCATTTTATTTATAAAATAGTAATATAGCAAGATACTTATATAAGCAAATAACTAATACATTCATAAAACGATAATAGAGAAATGATGGAAAATAATTTTGACGTTAGTCATACACTTGAATGAAGATCAAAGTTGTATTAGTTTAATATTAATTATTCTTATGAATAATTTAATTAAATAAAAGGAATAATTATCAAATCATTTCAAGATGATGTGGTAAATAAAAGTTGGTGAATTAAATTAAACTCAATGATTTACCGTGACGAAAGGAATGTGATTTAACTGTCGATGATAAATTCAAAAATTTTAAATAAAAACATCGAAGTAATATTTTATCAACTTAAGTCGAGAAATCTTTTCAATACTTAAATGACAAATAAAAGTGAATATTTAAGATCAAATTTTATATAATAATCTGATCCATTTAAGTATCACTTGTCCCTAAAAGATATTAATGTCGATCGTTTCAAAGAGTCCGGATCTATATTCCACTTCGATTCGATTCTTACGTTGCAAGTCAAAGATTATCAAAGATAATAAAGACGGAGTTATGCAAAAATTGTTTTATAAATCCTAGGTAGAAATTGCCTACGAGGTTTATAAAATAATATCTTAGGTTTGTCCAGTCGCAGGACAACTTGTATGGACGAATGTATGACAGAGTATTTCTAACTAATCACGTTCATTGATCTTTTCAAACGTAGTTATATGGTGGCAGAGGAATTCATTTCTCTTGCTTTATACAAGTAATATATTTTTGGAGAAGTTAATTAGTGATTAGCGGGTTTGAAAGTATGGCATTCAAAGCAAATAAAAAAGTGTTTGTCAAGGTAAGTTCGGCCTCAAGCTTCACAACCAACAAATGACAAAAATCGGGCAGGCAGCATGGCTATGTGGGTAGCTCCCATAGGGTGTATTATCACCTATCTAGACATATTTCTTTTATTCCTTATTCTATCGATGCTATCCCATTCAGGAAATGGTTGTTGTACATAACCATTGGTGATATGCATTCGATACATTCAAGAGAAATGAGTGGTCAGTCATGTGTGGTCGGGTTACAAGAAGTTCTTGTTGAACCCAGTGTATTTCTCTCTAGAGATATACTATCGAAAGGTGGTTCCATACCTATTCATAGTTGGAAATCCATTATTCATAAGCGTTAAGTGGTTTTGTTTGTATATTATGTAAGTAGAAATGTGAGATGAAAACATTTCTATTAGATTGTAAATTATTTGTGTAAACCCTAGACATTATCATAATATCCGATTTAAATATACAAACTGTTTGATTCTTATAAGGTAAAAACCTGTTCTGTATTTACGGCGTGGTCTTATGAGTATGATTTTATTTCTTAACTTGTTTTAAAATCGTTTACTCACACCAGTCTCCGACTGACCCAGAGTTTATTTTTATGTGTTTTCCTTAAACTCTTAGGTACTCATAACACTTATTATGAGTAGACAAGTGATCCAGGTATTGACATAACTTTTGGGAGTAGCTAGACGGGAAGGATCTGAATGTTGGCATATCTATCATGTTTATGTATAATTATCTGCAAGTTGGTTTATCCATGATGTTATGTATAATTATCTACAATTTAGTATCACAAATGTTAAATATGTAAGTTTGTGATGACATGTATCCGTATATATGAAGTACTCTAATGTACTTGACTTATGATATGTAATATTTTGGGTTAATATGTAATGTTCAAGTTCTGTTGTGAGATTCTAATGTTTTCTTTAGTTTTATATTCTGTCTATCTTTTATTCTTATATAATGATACAACTTCCGAGGTGTTCGAAAGTTGGTTCGTTACAACAAGTTACGTTAGAATCGTAACAACGAGATCTACAGTGTAGCACTAATGTTGCGGAGAACAGAGTTACTAGAGTTTCATAGAAAAATTAAACATCAGTTTCATTTTAAATGAAACAAAAGCAGAACCGTCAACTGCGAACCAATGTGAGTAAACTCAGTAACTTTGGCTCGTTTATATTTTTATATAAACAAGTTGTAAATTTATTTATAGTAATTTTATACTGTGTGATGGTTGTTTGGATGAATGGTTGATAAAATTGGCTGAAATGGTTGATATAGTTATTGAAACGACCCAAACTTCCCCGTTAAGGAAAGCCCGGATTGCTTTGAAAACAAGACTAATCGGAACGCAAACAGGAGAACATTTCATTGCTTATTACAACAATTCCATCAGAATATAATAACAGAGTATGAATAAATAATATACATTCGATAAATATCAGAGATTTAAAATTACATTTAAATACATAGTAGCAGAAAACTAATACAAACACAACTAAAAGGAATATACGGATACAGAGCATTTCGAATATCATTCCAGCTTTAAACGAGGATCCTATGAATATAAATCTGTAAAACAAAACTACTAGCTTCCCGTGTGGAAAATAGAGGCACCTAGAGTTTGGATTAAAACAATAAACTCCAGGTCAGTCATGTGACTGGTGTGAAAACTAAAACAGTTATTAAATATTTACTTTAAAATACAGTAAATCAAGGGACCATGCTGTATAACACGGAACGGGTTTCCTCCCAAGAATACCAGTGCATATAACAAATTAGCGCAATGCTTTTCGAAAAAATGAAGCTATTATAAGACCCGGGTCCCATCACACAATGCAACGCAAGTCGGAGAATAGGGTTTTCCCTTATAGTAGCCAAACATGCTTGGTACGTTAAAACAAATCATTTGATACTATTATAAGTGCATATTGTACAAAACAACTTCAAATATAAATGTGTCAATCCTAGACGGCATGGGTACCATATATCATGTCGCCAATACTGGGCTCTATAATCAAAACCGCAATTGTCACGTATTGGAAGTTGGATTTCCATCTGTGAACCAAGGCAAGAGATCGTCCTTACCGCTTCGAGACGCTCTAGCCCGTGTCTCAGGCAAGTACTCAATCAAGCCTTTGGATCATCAGGGTCGGTCCACTCGATGTGGATTAAAATGCCTGAACACTACGTTTCCCCACCCTATGGGGAGTCAATCTGGTCTGTATAAAAACCATACCATCCATCGGCTCTGCAGTGCCGATATATCTGAGGCGCCTCACTATCCATCATCCACATAAGTAAAACGTCTAGGCGTGCAAAACCCAACACCACTCCTAGTTAGAAGGAAACATATGCCCTCCCTGATGTCCTCTCCCGTTTCTGGTTCACACCGGGGTGTGAGGCTCGTGAATTAACGCTACACAAAGCTATGTTATATTAAAGTCGTGCTTTAATCATTAACCACAAGACTCTTCTTTTCAATAGAAGCCTTGATCAATTGCATCTCAACATGCCACACAGGCAATTCACGCTATGCAACCGATGTCTATCAATCATATAGAATGAAATCCAATGTCTGACACACAGTCCATTTACAAGTTCGTTCTGGGTCTGAACGAAACCGGAGGTACCTTATTCCTCATCCCATATGTCCAATAAAGAGAGAGGCCCTCGCATATTCGGTCGATCTCCAAGTACGTCTGGACGATCACCACTTATTACCTTGTCTTGAGTGTACAACACAATCAAGACATCAGGAATCATCCAAACGATGTGAAGACCTCCGCTCTTCAACCACCGTCTTCATCGACGACTCATCGCCGATTCAGTTATCCAGAATGGGATAAACCCGGTCTTTCCAAATAACTCGCATATATAATAAACAAGTGCTATAAAAACACAACATACGCCTCATTCCCATTCAGAATATTCTACTATTCAAATATTCTTATACTTTGGGAAAGGTTCCCATTAATTTTATCAAAGACAAATTTTTTAAATTTATTCTTTAATCATCCTTTGGATATCAATTCAAACAAAATTATGGTTTATCCAAACTAGTCGGGATTAGAAAACCTTACCGAAGTAATTGTTTAATTAATATCCCAATCCCAACCTATTCATCCCATGAAGTAAAACTGGTAATACTTCATATTTAACACCACAGTACTATCGGTAAAATTAATTACCATTTCACGTTCAAATCCAATTAAAGATTTAACTATCGCTTGGAGCAAAACTGGTGATACTCCATTTTTGATCATTTCTTGAATTTGATAATTTTAGTTATCAGATTCACATTTCAATCTAATTAAAGATTCATTAAAACTCTAATTTAGTTTTAAATCTCCAAAAATCATAGTTAATGATTTTCTTCAAAGTTAATAAATTAATCTGATCTTTAACTGGATTAAAGAACTAATGTCATTTAAAACATAGCTCACGATAAACCCAAAATCTCATTCTATTAACAATGGAATTTTCATGGAAAAACGAATCGATATATAATATGAACATCTATATCCAAACGATAATATAAATGGAATAATGGCAATGCCTTTTAAATTCCAGATATATTAACAGTCTTCCTCTACAGAAGCTCACTTCGATTATTACCAAATCATATTTCATTCAATTCCAATTTAATATGTTAAATTGGAGAACTTTACTTTGGAAAATCTCCTTTAAATCTTAACAAAAGATTTATAAATTCCAAATCACATTTCACTACAAATCGGGTTAAAGAACGAATGTTGTTAAAACACAGTTCATAATAAACCCAATTCACATTCCATTTTATTCCAATTATTAAATATAATTGGAAACTCTAACAATCTTAATTAAAATATTTATTCTCTTCATATGGGGTTCAAGAACAGGGTTACTGAAGAGCCATCCCATCAGTCTCTAACCATAAATTAGTAAGAGAACAATTCCCTAAGTATTAATCCCGAAGGCCGAAACCAACATCAGATCAATACCCAGGAAACCATTCAACTTTGCTAATCTCTAGTTAGTTTCTAATTTTCTTAACTCTGATGGGTTTAAGAACAGTATTATTAAAGATACCATTCACGACAAACCCAAAATCTTATTCCATTGTTAATCGGGTTAAAGAACAAGTGTTATTTAAAACACCATTCACGATAAACCCAAAAACCAATTTCAATTTAATTCCAATTAAATGTTAATTTAATTGGTAAACTTCATCAAATCTTAATAAAAAGATTTATATATTTTCTCAATTGGGTTTAAGAACAATGTCATTTAAAACACAGTTCATGACAAACCCAAACTCCAATTCAGTATTAAATACAAGGCTCTAAATAGAAATTATATCGGCTTATATCAAATATCATATTCTAAAATCAACAAATATCGTGTGATGACCCCAAACTTCCATGGGATGAAAGTAAGGAATAATCATTTGGAATACAACATAAATATAACAATACAGATCACAAATACAACATAGCAAAGGAAAACCATAGAATAACAACATCATAGCAGCGGAATATGAATGTCATCAAACACAGAATCCCACAGTCACAGAGTACTAACTTATTAAATCAAGTTTTCAGCAAAAAGGGAAATAAGTTTCAACTTCCGAATTAGAACAACTGGAAATAAAATAAGTCTGGATGTCTCAGAGTCTAAAGATAAAATGTAAACAAAAGATAAATGATAGACAGTCTTCATGGTCCAACATAAGCACCTCCAAATAAGCAACACCAAGAAAGCTCCAAAGGCAGCAACTCCAAAGAAAGCCAAACCTGTTACTTGGCTGCCCGTGTGGAAAAGAGGGCACCCGTGTTTGCAAAGGTGAAAACAAACTACAGGTCAGTCATGGGACTGGTGTGAGAATTCTTAACTAATTTAACTACTAGTAATAAGGCAAATCCAAAGACCACGCCGCTAACGCGGAACGGGTTTACCCCAATGGATTGTCGTGCATAATTTAAAGTAACATAAAACAATAAGTAATTCGTAAAACAACGCTATGCTTTTGAGAAAAATGGAATCACCATAAGACCCAAGTCCCATCACACAATGCAACGCAAACCAGAGGATAGGGCTTTACCTTATGGTGATTAAACATGCTAAATACGATAAATACGAATATAATATTATTATTAGTGTATATAAAAACATTTCAAAATAAATGTATCAATCCTAGGAAGCATAGCTACCATATACTATGCCTCCGTACTAGTAATACAATCAAATTCGGAGGGTCGTATTTGGAATTTGGTTTCCAACATGAGTCAAGGCTAGGGAGGAGCTCCTTACCGATTCGAGACACTCTAGCTAATGTCTCAGGATCCCCCGCAGAGAACCCTTGGAAAGCTGCAGGGCGGTTCCCTGCTTCCGGTTTGTGGATTAGTTATTCCTGAACACACGTTTTGTAACAACCCGAAAATCTGGGCCAGTTTAAAATTTTTATATTGGCAATTTTAGCGAATTTTGAATATTTAAAATGAATTGTTTTAAATAATATCGACGTGAAATTTATTTTGAATGAAATTCAATCGTATATAGTTATATAGATCGACGTTAGAATATAAAAAATTATATAATTATAAAAGGAATTGAAAATGGCGTGGTAGTTTGATAATTCGATTTCAAACTTCAATTAAATGTACCGGGTGCAAAACAATCCGGATTTTAGTGAAACCAAAAACATTAGGATCTATTTGATAATACCTTTCCAACGAATCCGACAAATCAAAATTTCATAGCGGGAATCAAAAGATATGTCCAGTTGAAAATTCTGAATAGTCGTTATGGAATTCAGGGCCTTAAAAATGGGACTTTTGCAAACGACCTCGGATTTCGACGAAACCACTTTTGTTGGGTCCGTGATGTCAAATAATTGCTAGATTCCAAATTTCATAATTTTTCGAATCAATATGTGAGCGTGGCAAAGGAAAACGCGTTTGACCAGTTTTAGTTGATTTTAATCGACTGGAAATTGGCCATTTTTCCAACGGTCTCAGAATTCGACGAAACTAGTTTTTTTGGGACCGTATCGTCAATACAAAGCTAGAAAATATTTTTCGAGAATTTTTAGAGTTAGTATGTGACCCCGGTAAATTGAAATGCGCGTTCAAATTCAATATATAGAGTTATATGTTGATTTTAACGGAAACTGATTATAACGATCGAATCAGCCTATGATACATATCCCATTGTGTTCGGAATGGGGGTAATTAGCTATGGACGACAGGCGGTGGGCCTCGTTTAGAGGTCGTATAAAAAGGTCAACTTTTTGTAAATAAAAAAAAATTATATTATTCTCTCTCCTACCCCTTCAAAACCGCTGGCCCCCCTATTTTCCTAAACCCGATTCAGAATTGAAAAAGAAAAAAAATTATAACGCTGGAGCTCAAATCGATCGTGCCTCCTCCCTATGCCACCACCGGCCGTCGCGGCCACCACTCCACCGAACCCCAAGCTAGCGCCGCCACACCCCTATCGACGTCAGCCCTCCTACCCTAATCGAAGAAAATCCGCACCTCCTCCCTTAAAACGCTGTGCCACCCATTGCTTTCCCTCGCCTGAGCACAGCCGCGCTTCCACCTCGCCGATGAACGCCGCCCCGGCCAGCACCAGGCCTCGCAACCTCCTCCGCCCTCTGGCCATCCACCGACCGTGCCCCCCGTAAAGAAAAAAGGTAAACAACATTTAATTTACTTTATTTTCAGCATTTTATTTCAGTTAGTTATTTATTTTTATTTATTTAAATAAATTAGTTCCAAAGGAGAAAAAAATCTGTTTTTATAGGAAGAAAGATATGATTTTTAAATGATTAAAAATATGATTTTTATATTTTTAAAGTATTAAAAATATGATTTTTATATTTTTAAAGTATTAAAAATATAATCTTTATTATGTAGAAGATGTAAAAATATGGTTTTTGTTTATGTAGAGAATTAAAAATATAATTTTTACATGATAGGAATATTAGAAATATCATCTTTATATGTGTAGCAAAATAAAAATGTGATTTTTATAATGATGAAATTGAAAAGGCGAAATCTTTAAATTTGAAAAGACAAAATCTTTAAATTTGAAAAGGCGAAATCTTTATATGAAGAATAGCGTGATTAACATAGAATTTTTATCTATGTAACATCGTTGTAAAAATAGAATTTTTATCTATATAGTAGCGATGTAAAATTTCGATTTTTATATATTGAATAGCATAGTAAAAATTAGATTTTTTTATATATTGAATAGCATAGTAAAAATTAGATTTTTCTATATTAAATAACAAGGTAAAAATTAGATTTTTCTATATTGAATAACAAGGTAAAAATTAGATTTTTCTATATTGAATAACGAAGTAAAAATTCGATTTTTATATATTGAATAGCATAATAAAAATTCATTGAATAGCATAATAAAAATTCGATTTTTATATATTGAATAGCATAATAAAAATTCGATTTTTATATATTGAATAGCATAATAAAAATTCGATTTTTATATATTGAATAGCATAATAAAAATTCGATTTTTATATATTGAATAGCATAATAAAAATTCGATTTTTATATATTGAATAGCATAATAAAGATTCGATTTTTATATATTGAATAGCATAGTAAAAATTCGATTTTTATATATTGAATAGCGAAGTAAAAATTCGATTTTTCTATATTGAATAGCGAAGTAAAAATTCGATTTTTATATATGTAGTGAAAGCGGACAATGAAAGTGACAAGAGGCAAGAACGACAAAGATTTCTATAAATGAAGTGTCATGAAGTTGGGATAGCTATCGGTGAGAATTTCTCACTCTTTAATTTTATTTTTCTAGTTATATAAATATATACTAGGATGCAGACGATGTTTAGTAGCACCCGACACCCGTCATCCACAGACCATGGATGGCTTGTTTGTTTAATTGTTTGGTTGAGTAGTTGGTTAGATTATTTGGTTTGAATTGAATTTTTTGGTGAAATGAAATTGATTTAATTGATGTGTGAATGGCGTAGGCCTTCACTAGACCGGCGATAAGGCTAGGCCTTGTCCCGTTTCTAGTATCATGCCGTTATGCCGCCGAAATTTTCTAAAAATAAGTAGAAAAATAAAGATAACATTTTATTTAATAAATGAACCGAATAGAATATTCATAGGTTGAATAAAATAGTTTGATCGTTTCAAATATAATTTTTAACGTGAATGTGAACAAATAAATATTCATTTACAAACCGGACGGTTTGTTTATGTACACCTATTTGAAGGACATTAATTGGGACGATAAATTTTACACATCGCCCAACTGCACAAATAAAAATATGTGTTTGATTGCTTGAAACCCCACACGGGTATCGGGATGATATTTGACGTACACTAATCCCGATTGTTTAGTTGTATGTCGATCGATTGATTGACAAGCTGTTATAAGCGTTGAATATTTATATTTGATGCTTATACAGTGTAGAATGCACTTTGGATGATGGTTGATTATTCATCGTTGTTGATATATAAATGTGTTGTAGAAAATTCATATAATTAACATTATATGGTAATTGATTGGGCCTCATTCCAATTTTAAAATAGAAATATTTGAAAAAGAAATATTTGAAATAGAATATTTGAAAATAGGAATATATGAAGCCGTGTTGATTAGATTGACGCCATTTTGACGTGAACGAAATTTATATCGATTTTGTTCATTTTATAATGAATATCGAAAGTGATTTCAAAATCTGATTTTTCGAAAAGAAATGAATTCGAATTAAAATTGAATAGAAATGAATTCGAATTGAAATTGAATCGAATTGAAATTTAATATAAATGAATTCGAATTAAAATTGAATAGAAATGAATTCGAATTTAAATTGAATCGAATTGAAATTTAATATAAATGAATTCGAATTGAAATTGAATTGAAATTGAATTGAACTGAAAACGAACTGAAAGTGAATTCAAAATCGATTTGAATTGAAATCAATTTGAAATGAATTTAAAACGATTTATAAAATTCGTTTCGAAAGGAAATCGACGAAGTATATATTATGTATATAATATAATGGCCTGAATAGAACGCGCCGCGCCGTGGCAGTTCGCGAATTTCGACCATTGACTTCGAACGGATATTATGGGAGATCCGACCGTCGGATTCTCCTAAAACCGGAACCGTTGGGTTCGTATCGAAAAGAGCTTTCTAACGATTATTAGAAATTAGAAATCTAACGGTTGGATTTGGAATTATGTCCAAATCAAATTTGAAAAAGGTCGTTGTAAGTGCAGGTCGATGACCGTTGATGGAAATCGACTGTACGGGCCTTGATAAAATTATTAATAATAGTAATAATTTGTGTAAAATCATAAGAAATGATTTAAAAAGAATTGGGATGAAAAACTCCATATTTGAAAAGATAAAAATAGATTTTTATCGAAATGAACTAGTTTTGAACTAGAATTATAATTCTATTTTTTTTTAAAATAAATAAACTGGATTAGAAATGGTTTTGAAAATAACCAGAATTTCCAATAATTGCATTGGAATGGATTTAAATCGAAATTGTCTTCGGAATATTTCGATGTTGGATTTCGTGATTATACAGATATTGTTATGGAAATTTGAAAGATATAGATATGTATATCGTTATTTCCAATATGATATCCGTTGGTCGTAGAATTTGATATTGAATATAAGCCGATATATTTTCTATTCAGAGCCTTGTATTTAAGATCAAATGTGATTTGGGTTTATAGTGAATGGTGTCTTGACTAACACTGTTCTTGAACCCAGTTGAGAAAAGATTAAATCTTTTTATTTAGATTTAATGAAGTGTACCAATTAAATAATATTTAATTGGAATTGAATTGATATTGATTTTTGGGTTTATCGTGGACAGTGTTTTAAATAACACTCGTTCTTTAATCCGATAATTAATGGAATGTGATTTTGGGTTTATCGTGAACTGTGTTTTAAATGACACTGATTCTTTAACCCAGTTAATGATTAAAACTAAGTGGAGTTTTAATGAATCTTTAAATAGATTGAAATGATCGAGAATGGAGTATCACCAGTTTTTCTCCAGGCGTTAGTTAAATCTTTAACTAGATTTGAACGTGAAATGGTAATTAAATTTACCGATAACACCGTGGTGTTAGATATGAAGTCTTACCAGTTTTACTTCATGGGATGAATAGGTTGGGGTTGAGAAATTAAAACAAATGATTACTTCGGTAAGGTTCGT
The DNA here is from genome assembly GCA_030737875.1 of Allium sativum. Lineage (NCBI taxonomy): Eukaryota > Viridiplantae > Streptophyta > Magnoliopsida > Asparagales > Amaryllidaceae > Allium > Allium sativum. Next base: position 336,320,775 of record CM060909.1, on the reverse strand, counting down.
TAATCCCGACTAGTTTGAATTGAAATTCAAAAGTAGATTAAAGAATAAATTTTAATGATTTATCTTTGATAAAAATAATGGGAACCTTTCCCTATGAATGTGAAATTTAGAAACTAACTGTCGGTTAGCCAAGCAGAATGGTTTTCTGGATATTGATCTGATGTTGGTTTCGGCCTTCGGGGTTAATATTTGGGAAATTATTCTCTTGATTAATTTACGGTTAGTGACTGATGAATTGGAATGAGGCGTATGTTGTGTTTGTGTAACAATTATTTAAAATATACGCGAGTTATTCGGAAAGACTGAGTTTATCCCATTCTGAATAACTGATATGACGATAAGTCGAAGATGAAGACGGTGGTCGAAGACCGGAAGTCTTCACATCGTTTGGGTGATTACTGAAGATCTTGATTGGGCTGTACACCCAAGATGAGGGAATCAATCAGTGGTCGTCCAAATATGCTTGGAGATCGATGGATATGCAAGGAAAGTGCCTCCGGTTTCGTTCAGACCCAGAACAGACTTGTAAATGGACTGTGTGTTTGACATTGGATTTCATTCAGTGTGACTGATATCGGCTGCATAGAGTGGTTTGCCTGTGTGGCATGCTAAGATGCAATTGATCGAGGCTTCTGTTGAAAAGCAAAGTCTTGTGGTGATGACCAAAGCACAGCCTGTGTGGCACAGCTTTGTGTAACGTGAATTCGCGAGCCTCACACCCCGGTTGTGAACCAAAAATGGGAGAGGACATCAGGGAGGGCATGCGTTTCTTTCTAGCAAGGGTGGTGTCAGTGACCTACTAGCCCTGACATTTATATACTTTTCACCTGTATGGTTGTTGCTGTTGCGAGGCGCCTCGGTTAGATCGGACGATCCGGGTCTGATGGAGTCATTCGTTGGCTCATTTATGCCCCAAAGGGCGGGGAAACGTAGTGTTCAGGCATAATAATCCACATCGGTGGACCGGCCCTGACGATCCAGGGGGCAGTTGCGGCTGTTCCTGAGGCTCGGGCTAGACAGTCTCGAATCGGTAGAGGACGATCCCTGGCCTCGGTTCATAGATGGAAATCCAACTTCCAAATACGTGACATTTGCGGTTTTATTTGTAGAGCCTAGTATGGCGACATAGTGGGATGGGGCGTTCATGCCGTCTATGATTGATACTTCTGATTTGAAGTTGTTTTATACACTATGCACTTATAATAGTATCAAATGATTTGTTTTAAAAGTATCAAGCATTCTTGGCTATTATAAGGTAAAAACCCTATCCTCCGGCTTGCGTTGCATTGTGTGATGGGACCTAGGTCTTATAAGAGCTTCATTTTTCTTTATTTAGCATTGCGCTGTTGTTTTATGCACCGGTATTCTTGGGAGGAAACCCGTTCCGTGTTATACGGCGTGGTCCCTTGATTTACCTAACTTTAAAAGTAAAGATTAATAACTGTTTTAGTTCTCACACCAATCACATGACTAACCTGGAGTTTATTGTTTTAACCTAAACTCTGGGTGCCCTTATTTTCGACACGGGCAGCTAGTAGTTTTGGGTTTTGCAGATTTATATTCGTAGGATCTTGGTTTACAGCTGGAACGATATCCGGAAAGCTTTGTATCCGTATATCTCTTCTAGTTGTGTATTGTATTATTTTCCGCTGCTATGTAATGTATTGTAATCTCTGATATTTTTCTATGTAATATTTATTCATTTATACTCTGTATATTCTTGTAATCTGATGCATTGTGGCAATATACAATGAAATGTTCTTCCGTCTGCGTTCTATTTTGTCGTGTTCTCAAAACAATCAGGCGTTTCGAACGGTCTGGGTCGGTTTAGTGACTGATTCGGACCGAGCGAAATTCCTTTTCGTCACATTTGGTATCAGAGCTTTGGTTTACAAAGCAAAGAGAACAAGACACATTAGAACCATACGAAAGAATTCATCAGAAACTGGATTAGTAATATCCAATAGGAATGACTCGTTAGAGATAGGATCAGTAGTATCCTAGAACGAGTGTGAAGAGTATATTTTTAAAGTGAAAACAAATTTTGTTTTGAAAATTTAAATCAATTATACGTATTTGATTATTTATTTATATTGATTTGGATAATCCAATATATAAAGGTTTTGCATATACGCCTTGCAAACGTATATTCGAAATTTTAAAATACTTGGTAGATATAGAATCCCACTGTAGTCGCCCGGGAATGATTCTGATGATGGGTACCCATCATCAGTGTTGTGTTCGAGTTTCGAAGGTGTGATATTTATATATTTCCATTAGACTGGTGTGAGAACCAAAATATAGCTAGAATACATTGTTGTGAATTGGCACCAAAAATATGATTTTTGACTATATATCAAAATTATGAATTTGAAACTCTAATTCACTAATTGATTGATGGTTGTGTTGTTGATTATTGGTTGATTTATTAAATTTTTTAGCCATTATGCCTAATTGAATAAAATAGTGAATTGTATTGAAAATGGGTCACATTTGCTTGCATATACATGTACTTATATTGAACAGGTCATAGCAAGGAGGCTAGAGCAGAGAATAAAATTTGTTTGCCCGACAAATAGGTACATGTTTACTACAATTTACTGTTTTGTTTGGGTGATCATGATTTTATGAGCCGATTGGCTAGCCGCTTGGCTTTTTCTTTTTCTTTTTGGGTTCAGAAGGCCTATATGGCAATTTCGGGATTTTCCCGTGGCTCCCGGTGCAGGGGAGATTATGGCGAAATTTTTCGAAAATTTAGGGTGTTAGCCAAATTTTCGAAGAATTTGAAAATTCTCAGAAACTGAAAAGTTGGAGAATGGAAGCCAGATCGAACGTAGAGTTGATTAATCAAACCACTTTCGACTTTGTTCCTTTTCGGGGACGAAAAGTTCTAACTGGGGGAGATTATAACAACCCGAAAATCTGGGCCAGTTTAAAATTTTTATTTTGGCAATTTTAGCGATTTTTGAATATTTAAAATGAATTATTTTAAATAATATCGACGTGAAATTAATTTTGAATGAAATTCAATCGTATATAGTTATATAGATCGACGTTAGAATATAAAAATTTATATAATTATAAAAGGAATTGAAAATGGCGCGGTAGTTCGAGAATTCGATTTCAAACTTCAATTAAATGTACCGGGTGCAAAACAATTCGGATTTTAGTGAAACCAAAAACATTAGGATCTATTTGATAATACCTTTCCAACGAATCCGACAAATCAAAATTTCATAGCGGGAATCAAAAGATATGTACAGTTGAAAATTCTGAATAGTCGCTATGGAATTCAGGCCCTTAAAAATGGGAATTTTCAAACGACCTCGGATTTCGACGAAACCACTTTTGTTGGGTCCGTGATGTCAAATAATTGCTATATTCCAAATTTCATAATTTTTCGAATCAATATGTGAGCGTGGCAAAAGAAAATGCGTTTGACCAGTTTCAGTTGATTTTAATCGACTGGAAATTGGCCATTTTTCCATCGGTCTCAGAATTCAACGAAACTAGTTTTGTTGGGACCGTATCGTCAATACAAAGCTAGAAAATATTTTTCGAGAATTTTTAGAGTTAGTATGCGACCCCGGTAAATTGAAATGCGTGTTCAAATTCAATATATAGAGTTATATGTTGATTTTAACGGAAACTGATTATAACGATCGAATCAGCCTACGATACATATCCCATTGTGTTCGGAATGGGGGTAATTAGCAGTGGACGACAGGCGGTGGGCCTCGTTTAGAGGTCGTATAAAAAGGTCAACTTTTTGTAAATAAAAAAAAATTATATTATTCTCTCTCCTCCCCCTTCAAAACCGCTGGCCCCCCTATTTCCCCAAACCCGATTCAGAATTGAAAAAGAAAAAAAATATAACGCTAGAGCTCAAATCGATCGTGCCTCCTCCATTTGCCACCACCGGCCGTCGCGGCCACCACTCCACTGAACCCCAAGCTAGCGCCGCCACACCCCTATCGACGTCAGCCCTCCTACCCCACTCGAAGAAAATCCGCACCCCCTCCCTTAAAACGCTGTGCCACCCATTGCTTTCCCTCGCCTGAGCACAGCCGCGCCTCCACCTCGCCGATGAACGCCGCCCCGGCCAGCACCAGGCCTCGCAACCTCCTCCGCCCTCTGGCCATCCACCGACCGTGCCCCCCCGTAAAGAAAAAAGGTAAACAACATTTAATTTACTTTATTTTCAGCATTTTATTTCAGTTAGTTATTTATTTTTATTTATTTAAATAAATTAGTTCCAAAGGAGAAAAAAAATCTGTTTTTATAGGAAGAAAGATGTGATTTTTAAATGATTAAAAATATGATTTTTATATTTTTAAAGTATTAAAAATATGATTTTTATATTTTTAAAGTATTAAAAATATAATCTTTATTATGTAGAAGATGTAAAAATGTGGTTTTTGTTTATGTAGAGAATTAAAAATATAATTTTTACATGATAGGAATATTATAAATATCATCTTTATATGTGTAGCAAAATAAAAATGTGATTTTTATAATGATGAAATTGAAAAGGCGAAATCTTTAAATTTGAAAAGAGGGAATCTTTATATTTGAAAAGGCGAAATCTTTATATGAAGAATAGTGTGATTAACATAGAATTTTTATCTATGTAACATCGTTGTAAAAATAGAATTTTTATCTATATAGTAGCGATGTAAAAATTCGATTTTTATATATTGAATAGCATAGTAAAAATTAGATTTTTTATATATTGAATAGCATAGTAAAAATTAGATTTTTCTATATTGAATAACAAGGTAAAAATTAGATTTTTCTATATTGAATAACAAGGTAAAAATTAGATTTTTCTATATTGAATAACGAAGTAAAAATTGGATTTCTATATATTGAATAGCATAATAAAAATTCGATTTTTATATATTGAATAGCATAATAAAAATTCGATTTTTATATATTGAATAGCATAATAAAAATTCGATTTTTATATATTGAATAGCATAATAAAAATTCGATTTTTATATATTGAATAGCATAATAAAAATTCGATTTTTATATATTGAATAGCATAATAAAAATTCGATTTTTATATATTGAATAGCATAATAAAAATTCGATTTTTATATATTGAATAGCATAATAAAGATTCGATTTTTATATATTGAATAGCATAGTAAAAATTCGATTTTTATATATTGAATAGCGAAGTAAAAATTCGAATTTTCTATATTGAATAGCGAAGTAAAAATTTGATTTTTATATATGTAGTGAAAGCGGACAACGAAAGTGACAAGAGCCAAGAACGACGAAGATTTCTATAAATGAAGTGTCGTGAAGTTGGGATAGCTATCAGTGAGAATTTCTCACTCTTTAATTTTATTTTTCTAGTTATATAAATATATACTAGGATTCAGACGGTGTTTAGTAGCACCCGACACCCGTCATCCACAGACCATTGATGGCTTGTTTGTTTAATTGTTTGGTTGTGTAGCTGGGTAGATTATTTTGTTTGAATTGAATTGTTTGGTGAAATGAAATTGATTTGATTGATGTGTTAATGGCGTGGGCCTTCACTAGACCAGGGATAAGGCTAGGCCTTGTCCCGTTTCTAGTATCGTGCCGTTATGCCGCCGAAATTTTCTAAAAATAAGTAGAAAAATAAAGATAACATTTTATTTAATAAATGAGCCGAATAGAATATTCATAGGTTGAATAAAATAGTTTGATCGTCAAAAATATAATTTTTAACGTGAATGTGAACAAATAAATATTTATTTACAAACCGGACGGTTTGTTTATGTACACCTATTTGAAGGACATTGATTAGGACAATAAATTTTACACATCGCCCAACTGCACACATAAAAATCTGTGTTTGATTGCTTGAAACCCCACACGGGTATCGGGATGATATTTGACGTACACTAATCCCGATTGTTTAGTTGTATGTCGATCGATTAATTGACAGGCTGTTATAAGCGTTGAATATTTATATTTGATGCTTATACAGTGTAGAATGCACTTTGGATGATGGTTGATTATTCATCGTTGTTGATATATACATGTGTTGTAGAAAATCCATATAATTAACATTATATGGTAATTGATTGGGCCTCATTCCAATTTTAAAATAGAAATATTTGAAAAAGAAATATTTGAAATAGAATATTTGAAAATAGGAATATATGAAGCCGTATTGATTAGATTGACGCCATTTTGACGTGAACGAAATTTATATCGATTTTATTCATTTTATAATGAATATCGAAAGTGATTTCAAAATCTGATTTTTCGAAAAGAAATGAATTCGAATTAAAATTGAATAGAAATGAACTCGAATTGAAATTGAATCGAATTGAAATTTAATATAAATGAATTCGAATTAAAATTGAATAGAAATGAATTGAAATTGAATAGAATTGAAATTTAATATAAATGAATTCGAATTGAAATTGAATTGAATTGAAAACGAACTGAAAGTGAATTCAAAATCGATTTGAATTGAAATCAATTTAAAACGATTTATAAAATTCGTTTCGAAAGGAAATCGACGAAGTATATATTATATATATAATATAATGGCCTGAATAGAACGCGCCGCGCCGCGGCAGTTCGCGAATTTCGACCATTGACTTCGAACGGATATTACGGGAGATCCGACCGTCGGATTCTCCTAAAACCGGAACCATTGGGTTCGTATCGAAAAGAGATTTCTAACGATTATTAGAAATTAGAAATCAAACGGTTGGATTTGGAATTATGTCCGAATCAAATTTGAAAAAGGTCGTTGTAAGTGCAGGTCGATGGCCGTTGATGGAAATCGACTGTACGGGCCTTGATAAAATTATTAAAAATAGTAATAATTTGTGTAAAATCATAAGAAATGATTTAGAAAGAATTAGGATGAAAAACTCCATATTTGAAAAGATAAAAATATATTTTTATCGAAATGAACTAGTTTTGAACTAGAATTATAATTCTATTTATTTTTAAAATAAATAAACTGGATTAGAAATGGTTTTGAAAATAACCAGAATTTCCAATAATTGCATTGGAATGGATTTAAATAGAAATTGTCTTCGGAATATTTCGATGTTGGATTTCGTGATTTTACTGATGTTGTTTTGGAAATTTGAAAGATATACATATGTATATCGTTATTTCCAATACGATATCCGTTGGTCGTAGAATTTGATATTGAATATAAGCCGATATATTTTCTATTCAAAGCATTGTATTTAAGATCAAATGTGATTTGGGTTTATCGTGAATGGTGTCTTGACTAACACTGTTCTTGAACCCAGTTGAGAAAAGATTAAATCTTTTTATTTATGTAATAACCCGGAAAATCTGGGCCAGTTTAAAATTTTTATTTTGGCAATTTTAGCGAATTTTGAACATTTAGAATAGATTATTTTAAATAATATCGACAAGAAATTTATTTTGAAAATAATTCGAACGTATATATTTATACACGTCGTCGTTAGAATATAAATAATTATATATAATTATAAAAGGAATTGAAAATGGCGCGGTAGTTCGATAATTCGATTTCAAACTTCAATTAAATGTACCGGGTGCAAAACAATCCGGATTTTAGTGAAACCAAAAACATTAGGATCTATTTGATGATACCTTTCCAACGAATCCGAAAAATCAAGATTTCATAGCGGGAATCAAAAGATATGCCCAGTTGAAAATTCTGAATAGTCGCTATGGAATTCAGGCCCTTAAAAATAGACATTTTGCAAACGACCTCGGATTTCGACGAAACCACTTTTGTTGGGTCCGTGATGTTAAGTTATTGCTAGATTCCAAATTTCATAATTTTTCGAATCAATATGTGAGCGTGGCAAAGGAAAACGCGTTTGACCAGTTTCAGTTGATTTTAATCGACTGGAAATTGGCCATTTTTCCAACGGTCTCAGAATTCAATGAAATTAGTTTTGTTAGGACCGTATCGTCATCACAAAGCTAGAAAATATTTTTCTGGAATTTTTAGAGTTCGTATGTGACCCCGGTAATTTGAAATGTACGTTTAAAATTCAATATAGTGATTTAAAGGTAAATTCAACGGAAACTGATTCAAGCGATCAAATTGGCTAACGATACATATCCCATTGTGTTCGGAATGGGGGTAAGACGCTATGGACGACAGGCGGTAGGCCTCGTTTAGAGGTCGTATGTAAAAGTCAACTTTTTGAAATTAAAATAAATTAAATAATATAAAAATAAAAAATATTCCTTCCCTCTCCTTAATCTCGTTCTGGCCCTCCCCCCCTTTTCGTTTTCATTTCGATTCGAAAGAAAAAAAAAAGAAAAGAAGGAAGAAGTGGCGGAGAGGAGCATCGCGCCCCCCTCCAGGTCGGCGCCGCTACCACCAAGCCCCCCCCCCCCCCCCGTTCTCCTCGATCAACGTGGCGCCCTCCCCCTCTGCCAAAACCCACGAACCCGCAAACCCTAATCCAGCCCTAAACCCCCGCCTGCCACCTCCTACCGCCGCTCCGACCTCCTGCGCCCACCGCGCCTTCCCCCACCATCCTCCAGCGCCGCAGCAGAGACCCCCCCTTTTTTGACTGTAAGTTTTGTTTTTATTTATTTATTTATTTATTTTCATTTATCTGTTAATTTTCATTTGATGTTAGAAATCAGAATTTTCATTTGATGTTAGAAATCAGAATTTTCATTTGATGTTAGAAATCAGAATTTTCATTTGATGTTAAAATCAGAATTTTTATTTGATGTTAAAAACAGAATTTTTATTTAATGGTTAAAAACTGAATTTTTATAATGGTGCAAGATTTGAGTTTTCGAAAGTAAAAGATGTGATTTTTCTAAAAGTAAAGATTTGAATTTTTAGAAGAAAAAGATCGTATTTTTATATTGGAGAAAGCGTGATAAAAATTCAATTTGTATATATGTGAAGAAGGCGAGATTTTTCATACATAAAAGGGCGAGATTTTTCATATATGAAAAGGCGAAGTCTATATTTTTGGAAAAAGGCGAAATCTTTATATAGAGAATAGTGTGATAAAAATAGAATTTTTATCTATATAGTAGCGATGTAAAAATAGAATTTTTATCTATTTAGTAGCATAGTAAAAATTCGATTTTTGAATGTATGAAGCGATTATAAAAATATGATTTTTAAATTGAAAGTGAATAAATAAAAATGTGATTTTTATTTTAAAGACATCAAAATATAAAAATGTGTGATTTTTATATATGTAGTGACTACGGGCAACGAAGATGATAAAAAGGCGAGAATGAAGAAGATTTCTCTAAATGAAGTGCCATGGAGTTAGGATAGCTATCTGTGAGAATTTCTCACCTTTCAATTTCTTTTTCTAGTTATATATATATATATACTAGGATGCAGACGGTGCTTAGCAGCACCCGACACCCGTCATCCACAGACCATGGATGACTTGTTTGTTAAATTGATTGGTTGAGTAGTTGGTTAGTTTAATTGGTTTGAATTGAATTATTTGGTGAATTGAATGGATTTGATTGATGTGTGAATGGTGTGGGCCTTCACTAGACCGGGGATAAGGCTAGGCCTCGTCCCGTTTCTAGTATCGTGCCGTTATGCCGCCGAAATTTCCCAAAATATGTTAGAAAAATAAAAATATCATTTTTATTGTGTAAATGAAATGAATAGAAATTCATGTGTTAAAATAAAATATATTATCGTTAAAAATATAATTTTTAACGTGAAGTGAATAAAATAAAATATTCATTTACAAACCGGACGGTTTGTTTATGTACACCTATTTGAAGGACATTGATTGGGACGATAAATTTTACACATCGCCCAACTGCACAAATAAAATCTGTGTTTGATTGTTTGAAACCCCACACGGGTGTTGGGATGAAATTTGAAGTTCACTCATCCTGATTGCTTAAATATGTCGATTGATTGATTGACAGGCTGTTATAAGCGTAAGATATCTATATTTGATGCTTATACAGTGTAGTGCACTTTGGTTGATGGTTGATTATTTTTCAATGCTATCATATACATGTGTTGTATGGAATCCATATAATTAACGTTATATGGTGATTGATTGGGCCTCATTCCAATCGGGAAAATAATGAATATTATAAAAGAAAATTCATGTGTTGAATATAAAAATAGTCATGTGTTGACGATGTTCATGTGTTGAGTGAAATATTTTATACAATGAAATTTACATCTTTATCATATTCAAAATTAGAACTACTTTACGGTTGAAGTCTAATTGAAAATCAAACGATAGATACCATAGTTTTATAAAATATTTTACATAACAAAAATAGTGATGTGTTGACAGTACTCATGTGTTGAGATTAGTCAGGTGTTGAAAGAAATATAGATTCATGTGTTGAATGGAATAAATATTCATTTGTTGAATAGAATAACGAATTTATTGAAATATATAAAGCCGTGTTGATTAGAGTTGCGCCATTTTGACGTGAACGATATTTATATCGATTATATTCGTTTTTAAAATGAATATAGAAAAGAAGTGATTTCAAAATATAACGTTTTGAAAATATTATCATTTATATAGTAATGATATGAAATATTCGATTTTGATTTGAAATGGAATATAGAGTTGAAATGGTTTTGAAAACGAATTTAAAACGATTTATAAAATACGTTTTAAAAAGGAAATCGACGATATATATATATATATATATATATATATATATATATATATATATATATAATGGCCTGGATAGAACGCGCCGCGCCGCGGCAGTTCATGAATTTTGACCATTTATTTCAAACGGACATTACGGGAGATCCGACCGTCGGATTCTCCTAAAACCGGAACCGTTGGGTTCGTATCGAAAAGAGCTTTCCAATGAATATTAGAAATTTGAAATCTAACGGTTGGATTTGGAATTATGTCCAAATCAAATTTGAAAAAGGTCGCTGTAAGTGCAGTTCGATAGCCGTTGATGGAAATCGACTGTACGGGCCTTAATAAAATTATTAAAAATATTGATAATTTGTGTAAAATCATAATATGTGAATTGGAAAGAACTGGGGTGAAAAACTCCACATTTGAAAAGATAAAAATAGATTTTTATCGAAATGAACTAGTTTGAACTAGAATTAAAATCAATTTATTTTTGAAATTAATAAATTGAATTTGAAAGTGATTTTAAAAATAATCAATATTCCCAATACGTGGATTGGACTGGAGTTGAATCGAAATTATCTTCGGGATATTTCGATGTTGGATTTCGTGACTATACAGATATTGTTATGGGAATTTGAAAGATATATTTTATATCGTTATTTCCAATACGATATATGTTGGTTTCAGAATTTGATATTGAATATAAGCCGATATATTTTCTATTCAGAGCCTTGTATTTAATATCAAATGTGATTTGGGTTTATCGTGAATCGTGTTTTAGATGACGTTGGTTCTTTAACCCAGTTAAAGGCAAGATATCGATTTTTGAAAAGATTAAAACTAAGTGGAGTTTTAATGAATCTTTAATTAGATTAAAAATGTGAATTGATAATTTAAATTATCAAATCTGAAAGGTGATCGAGAATGGAGTACCACCAGTTTTGCTCCAAAGCGATAGTTAAATCTTTAATTAGATTTGAACGTGAAACGGTAATTAATTTTACCGATAACACCGTGGTGTTAGATGTGGAGTATTACCAGTTTTCTCCATGGGATATATAGGTTGGGATTGGGAAATAAAATAAATAATTACTTCGGTGTGGTTCGCTAATCCCGACTAGTTAGAAATGATATCCAAAGGAAGATTATAGAATAAATTTAGAAGAATTTATCTTGGATAAAATTAATGGGAATATTTCCCTAAGAATGTGTTTTTTTGAATAAAAGAATATTCTGAATTGGAATGAGGCGTTTGTTGTGTTTGTGTAACATTTTTTTTATCATATACGTGGGTTATTCAGAAAGGCCGGGTTTATACCCATTCTGAATAACCGATTCGACGAGATGTCGAAGATGAAGACGGTGGTTGAAGACCGGAAGTCTTCACATCATTTGGGTGATTTCTGATGATCTTGATTGGGCTGTACACCCAAGATGAGGGAAACAGTTGGTGATCGTCCAGACGTACTTGGAGATCGATGGATATGCGAGGAAAGTGCCTCCGGTTTCGTTCAGACCCAGAACGAACTTGTAAATGGATTGTGTGTCTGACATTGGATTTTATTCTGTGTTGATTGATCTCTATTAAATATACATCTGTTTGGCGGCGGAGAATTTATTCTCTTGCTTAACGCCCTTCTCTGAGATGTACGAGCTCAGAGGTTGTATATCGATGGACATCATTCGCATGGAGTGAATTGCCAGTGTGGCACGCGTAAGTGGCAATTGATCAAGGCTTCTGTTGAAAAGCAAAGTCTTGTGGTTGATGATCAAAGCACGACCTGTGTGGCGTAGCTTTGTGTATAACGTGAATTCGCGAGCCTCACACCTCGGTATGAGTCAAAAACGGGATACGGACCCAAGGAGTGCACGACGTTTCTTTCTAGCTAGGGTGGTGTCAGTGACCTACCAGCCCTGACATTTATATACTTTTCACCTGTGTGGTTGTTGGATACGAGGCGCCTCGGATATAGGTCTGTAAGGACCGGGAAACATTTATATACTTTTCACCCGTTCCGTGTTATACGGCGTGGTCCCTTGATTTACCTAACTTTAAAACCAATATTAATAACTGTTTTAGTTCTCACACCAGTCACATGACTGACCTGGAGTTTATTGTTTTAACCTAAACTCTGGGTGCCCCTATTTTCCACACGGGCAGCTAGTAGTTTCGGTTTTGCAGATTTATATTCACAGGATCCTGATTTACAGCTGGAACGATATCCGGAAAGCTCTGTATCCGTGTATTACTTCTAGTTGTGCTTTTGTATTATTTTCCGCTGCGATGTATCTAAATGTAATTTATTGTAATCTCTGATATTTATCGAATGTAATTTATTCATTTATACTCTGTATATTCTTGTATCTGATGGCATTGTTGTAATATACAATGAAATGTTCTTTTGTATGCGTTCTGTTGTGGCTTGTTCTCGAACTATCCGACACTTTCCTTTACGGGGAAGTTACGGGTTTTCACAATTTAGATTTAATGAAGTGTACCAATTAAATAATATTTAATTGGAATTGAATTGATATTGATTTTTGGGTTTATCGTGGACAGTGTTTTAAATAACACTCGTTCTTTAACCCGATAATTAATGGAATGTGATTTTGGGTTTATCGTGAACTGTGTTTTAAATGACACTGATTCTTTATCCCAGTTAAAGATTAAAACTAAGTGGAGTTTTAATGAATCTTTAAATAGATTGAAATGATCGAGAATGGAGTATCACTAGTTTTGCTCCAGGCGTTAGTTAAATCTTTAACTAGATTTGAACGTGAAATGGTAATTAAATTTACCGATAACACCGTGGTGTTAGATATGAAGTATTACCAGTTTTACTTCATGGGATGAATAGGTTGGGGTTGAGAAATTAAAACAAATGATTACTTCGGTAAGGTTCGTTAATCCCGACTAGTTTGAATTGAAATTCAAAAGTAGATTAAAGAATAAATTTTAATGATTTATCTTTGATAAAATTAATGGGAACCTTTCCCTATGAATGTGAAATTTAGAAACTAACTGTCGGTTAGCCAAGCAGAATGGTTTTCTGGATATTGATCTGATGTTGGTTTCGGCCTTCGGGGTTAATATTTGGGAAATTATTCTCTTGATTAATTTACGGTTAGTGACTGATGAATTGGAATGAGGCGTATGTTGTGTTTGTGTAACAATTATATAAAATATACGCGAGTTATTAGGAAAGATCGGGTTTATCCCATTCTGAATAACTGATACGACGATAAGTCGAAGATGAAGACGGTGGTCGAAGACCGACTGATGAATTGGAATGAGGCGTATGTTGTGTTTGTGTAACAATTATTTAAAATATACGCGAGTTATTCGGAAAGATCGGGTTTATCCCATTCTGAATAACTGATACGACGATAAGTCGAAAATGAAGACGGTGGTCGAAGACCGGAAGTCTTCACATCGTTTGGGTGATTACTGATGATCTTGATTGGGCTGTACACCCAAGATGAGGGAATCAATCGGTGGTCGTCCAGATGTGCTTGGAGATCGATGGATATGCGAGGAAAGTGCCTCCGGTTTCGTTCAGACCCAGAACAGACTTGTAAATGGACTGTGTGTTTGACATTGGATTTCATTCAGTGTGGCTGATATCGGTTGCATAGGGTGGTTTGCCTGTGTGGCATGCTAAGATGCAATTGATCGAGGCTTCTGTTGAAAAGCAAAGTCTTGTGGTGATGATCAAAGCGCAGCCTGTGTGGCACAGCTTTGTGTAACGTGAATTCGCGAGCCTCACACCTCGGTTGTGAACCAAAAACGGGAGAGGACATCAGGGAGGGCATGCGTTTCTTTCTAGCTAGGGTGGTGTCGGTGACCTACCAGCCCTGACATTTATATATTTTTCACCTGTGTGGTTGTTGCTGTTGCGAGGCGCCTCGGTTAGATCGGATGATCCGGGTCTGATGGAGTCATTCGTTGGCTCATTTACGCCCCAAAGGGCGGGGAAACATAGTGTTCAGGCTTAATAATCCATATCGGTGGACCGGCCCTGACGATCCAGGGGGCAGTTGCGGCTGTTCCTGAGGCTCGGGCTAGACAGTCTCGAATCGTTAGAGGACGATCCCTGGCCTCGGTTCATAGATGGAAATCCAACTTCCAAATACGTGACATTTGCGGTTTTATTTGTAGAGCCTAGTATGGCGACATAGTGGGATGGGGCGCTCATGCCGTCTATGATTGATACTTATTTGAAGTTGTTTTATACACTATGCACTTATAATAGTATCAAATGATTTGTTTTAAAAGTATCAAGCATTCTTTGCTATTATAAGGTAAAAACCCTATCCTCCGGCTTGCGTTGCATTGTGTGATGGGACCTGGGTCTTATAATAGCTTCATTTTTCTTTATTTAGCATTGCACTGTTGTTTTATGCACCGGTATTCTTGGGAGGAAACCTGTTCCGTGTTATACGGCGTGGTACCTTGATTTACCTAACTTTAAAAATAAAGATTAATAACTGTTTTAGTTCTCACACCAGTCACATGACTGACCTGGAGTTTATTGTTTTAACCTAAACTCTGGGTGCCCTTATTTTCGACACGGGCAGCTAGTAGTTTTGGGTTCTGTAGATTTATATTCGCAGGATCCTGGTTTACAGCTGGAACGATATCCGAAAAGCTTTGTATCCGTATATCTCTTCTAGTTGTGTATTGTATTATTTTCCGCTGCTATGTAATGTATTGTAATCTCTGATATTTTTCTGTGTAATATTTATTCATTTATACTCTGTATATTCTTGTAATCTGATGCATTGTGGTAATATACAATGAAATGTTCTTCCGTCTGCGTTCTATTTTGTCGTGTTCTCAAAACAATCAGGCGTTTCGAACGGTCTGGGTCGGTTTAGCGACTGATTCAGACCGAGCGAAATTCCTTTTCGTCACACGTTTCCCGGTCCTATAGGACCTAACATCCGAGGCGCCTCATTCCATCATCCACATAAGTAAAATATCAGCCAGTTTAAGCACTGACACTACTTCTAAGTAGAAAGAAACGTGCTGCTCTCCCTGCTTTCCCTTCTCCCATTTTAGACTCCACCGGGTTATGAGGCTCCTGAAGCTACGTAATACACAAAGCTATGCTTATTCAATCTGTGCTTTAATCATCACCACAAGGTTCTGCTTTTCAACAAGAAACCTTGATCACTGCATCTTAGTATGCCACACTGTCACTCCATATCACACTACCAATCCTTTGCCGAAATATATGAAAAGGTGTTAAGGAAGAGAATAAATTCTGTGCCACCAAACATTCATACATTCGACAGAAAATAAATAAATACAACATAAAGGAGTACAATGTCGGGAACACATTCCATTTATAAGCTTATGCTCTGGGTCTGAGCGAAAACCCAATCTGTACAATCAACATGTTCGTTTGGACAATGACCCTTGAATTGGGAGCAAGTCAAATCAGGGCCAAGATCGTTGTCCTCTCGATGGAAGATTTACGGTCTTCATACGCCGTCCTCATACTTCGATTATTAACGTCGTTTGATTATTTGGAATGAGAGAAACTCGGACATTCCAAATAATTCTCGTATATATATACATATTGAAAATCCTTCCTATTCGTTAATATTGTATTATAACGATTAATTCCTATTTTAATTATTTAAAATAATTAAATTTTTATTTAATGACGCTTTGGGTCAGTGGCGACCTTAGCGCTGCTTTCAACAAATTTTGATTTTTCACATTTCTCAAAATCTAACCGTTGGATCTTAACGTAGTTTATATAGTTGGAAAGATCTTCCCAAGACAGTCCTCACGGTTTCAGTTTTGGGAAATTCCGACAGTCAGATCTTTTGGTATAATCGTTTAAATGTACGATTTCAAAACGCGAACTACCGCGCTCGATTCGTTTAATTTTAATTATATATATATATGAATCTTTTAACTTTTATTTTACATAAGAATGTAAATTCTATTACAACGTCTACTTTCACCATCATTTTTCCATTCTTCCATTCCTCTGTTTACATGGAAATGTAAATTATAATTCAACATTTCCTCCTACCTTATATTCTTCTATTAAAAAGGTAAATTCTATTCCAATGTAAAATTTTATTTTCCTTCCTAATCCTTAAATTACACTGTAAAATCTCCTCTTTAATTACATTAAAAATATAATTAGCATTATAATGTAAAATTCCTACCTTTCAATTGCATTGTAAAATTTCCCGTTTTAATTACATTATAAATGTAATTAACATTACAGTGAAAAATTCTAACTTTTTACATTAAAATGTAATTTCGATTCTAATGTCCAATTATTTTCCTTAATTACATTGAAATGTAATTTCCAATATAATGTATGCCTTTCTTTTTAAATTACATTCAAAATGTAAATATCCTAACAGTGTAACTTCTATCTTTTAATTTGCCCTTTTATTTTCACTATAAAATCCTACCCTTTTTATTTTATTACAAATGTAATTTTATTTTACATGTCAAATTTTGTCTTTAGTTTCCAAGGTAAAATCTATCTTTAATTACATTAAAAATGAAATTTTATTTTCCATACAAATTCTCATTCTTAGTTTACAAATAAAAGTGTACATGTAAATTCTTCTCTTTAATTTCATAAAAAAAATGAAATTTACATTTGCAATGTAAATCTTCTTTCTTAATCAACATATAAAATGTGTTTTTAATTTCAATGTAAATACTCACCTTAATTACATAATAAAAATGTAACTTATATTTGCAGTGTAAATCCTATTCTAAATTTACATATAAAAATGTAAATTTAATTACAATGTGAATTCCTACTCTTTATTTACATGCAAAAATGTAAATTTAACTACAATGCAAATTCTACTTATATTTATATGTAAAAGATGTAAATTTCATTACAATGCAAATTTCTACTTTTAATTTTCTTGGCAAAAAATCTCATCTTTTACTTTACAATGTAAAAATATCTCCTTTTACTTTACAATGTAAAAATATCTCTTTTTACTTTACAATGTAAAAATATCATCTTTATATATTTTACAACTTAAAAATATCATCTTTATACTTTACAACGTAAAAATATCATCTTTATACTTTACAACGTAAAAATATCATCTTTATATTAACATGTAAACTCCTTTCTTAATTTACGTATAAAAATGTAAATTTGAATCTCTTCACATCGTCAAATTCTCACCTTTAATTTTCAATAAAATATTGAATCTATTCACATCGTCAAATTCTCACTTTTAATTTTTAATAAAATATTGAATCTATTCACATCGTCAAATTCTTACTTTTAATTTTCAATAAAATATTGAATCTATTCACATCGTCAAATTTTTACTTTTAATTTTCAATAAAATATTGAATCTATTCACATCGTCAAATTTTTCTTCTATAGTTACATACAAGGTGTCATTTTATATACGATATAAATTTCATGCCTTTCTATTGTATATACAATTGCAGATCAAAATAAATCAATGACTAAAGTAACCATATAACTCTCAAACAAATCAATCATCCATCGCAACATCACAGTTCAGAACCAATAACATACGCAGCATGATTTATAAGCTAACGAAATAACTAGATTAAAATTAATTAATTAAGAATACTCACCTTGCTTTAAGCAGAATTAAAAATCCAAATAAATCCAGAAATTGTCCCAATCAGTTCTAAGTCGAAGTATTTGCTGTCACGATTCACGCGGATATGAAATTTTTCAGTTTGGAGTTCGTATGAATTAATTATCAATTTTTGAATAACAATTACCTTTTAACAACTCCAGTTGCCACAGACAAAAGCGTGGAAATCTGAAATGAATTTCATATCTTTATTTTCAGTTTTTGTTCAAAACTTTGATTTGGATTTTCGGGAGATGTAGTTGATGGTTTTCAGAACGGTTTGTTGGAGATCGAAGAGCTAGGAGAGGGGAATCGGCGCCGGGAAGGGGGTGGGGTGCAGATGGCCGTGGTGGGCCCGGTTTGGTGCGGCGGTGGCTGACTTTGCGGGGTAAGGGCGTCGGCTACAGTGTACAGGAGACCTTGATTTTGGTGTAGAATCAAAGAGCTCGAGAATCTCTTCGAAACGGGTATTACTGCAAAGGATTTCGTAGAGAAACGAGAGAGAAATCGGAGTTTGAAATTTTGAAGAGTTATGGGTTTCGACTGCTGTAAAGGAACGGGGAGGAAGAAGCTACTGTAGCCCGTATTTATACTGTATTCTAGGGTATTTTCTTTTTATTTTTAATTTAATTAATTCTAGAAATTAGGGTTTTTCCATCCGATCTCCAAACGAAGCCCAACGACTATCGAACAATAGGTTTTGACGTCTTCTGAATGCAACGGCGCTAGTGCCGAAGTCTAATTCTGAAGTTTACAGCATGTTCCTTTTATTTTAAAATAAATCTTCAATATTAAATTCGAATATACTTTGTAATTTTCTCGGGGCCACATACTAACTCAGAAAAATCCAGAAAAATTATTTCTGGCTTTCTTATGACGATACGGTCCTAACAAAATTAATTTCGTCGAATTCTGAGATTGTTTCAAAAATGGCTATTTTTCAGTCTATTAAATTTGACTGAATTGAACAAAACACATTTTCCTCGGCCACACTCACATATCAACTCGGAAAATTCTAAAAATTGAAACCTAGTAATAATTTGACATTCCAGTTCCAACAAAAGTGGATCCGTCGAAAATGGACACTGTTTGAAAAATGACCATTTTAATTATTTAATATTTATTTAAAATTGGAAAATTTAAATCTGGACTAAATTTCCAACAAAATTTCTAAAAATAAATTTTTCATACTAGTTCAGATTTTCTGGGTTGTTACAATCTCCCCCACTTAAGAACATTTCGTCCTCGAAAAGGAAAAGGAAAAATAGAAGAGTAGGCACCAACACAGAGAATGTAAAATGTTTTAAGCATACCTCAAAACAAAACCTAATCGGAGATATCCACTCTGCAATTGGGATAGGCTTGTTTGATACTCTCCTCAGTTTCCCTAGTGTAGTCTCTAGGATCACCGCTCCATTGTACTTTGACTAGGTTGATTCTTTTATTCCTCAGCGCTCTAGTCTCTTTGCCAATAATTTTCAGAGGCTCCCTTTTCAGTACAAGGCTTGGGGTAATTTCCAAATATTGCTGTGCAGCTTCCTCCACAACCAGATCTGGATTATAGATGTGCTTTCGAAGTTGAGATATATGGAATACGTTGTGCACTCATGGCAACCAGTCGGGCATCTGAATTCTGTAAGCTAGAGTACCAACCTTCTCAGGAATAGGAAAGGGGCCGATGAATTTAGGTGCTAATTTTCCTGTCTTTCCAAAATGGATTACACCTCGCATTGGAGCAACTTTCAAATAGACATAGTCATCTACTTCAAAAGCCAACTCTCTTCTTCTTAAATCTGCATAGCTCTTTTGTCTACTTCGGGCGGACAATAATCGCTTTTTAATAAAATCAACTTTGTCCGAAGCTTCTCGAACCATGTCTAGACCTAAAACAAGACGATTTCCTTTTTCAACCCAGCGTGCTGGCGATCTACATGGCCTACCATATAAGGCTTCAAATGGGGACATTTTCAAACTTGCTTAATAGCTATTGTTATATGAGAATTCAACTAAATGCAAGTGATCCTCCCAAGAGCCTCCAAAATCAAGTATCCAAGCTCGCAATAAATCTTCAAGAATGCGATTCACCCTCTTAGTTTGGCCATCTGTATGAGGGTGATATGCGGTACCAAGATTTAAATTTGTTCCCAACTCATTTTGGAATGCTTCCCAAAATTTGCTAGCAAAGATAGGATCACAGTCGCTAACAATGCTACTAGGAACTCTGTTTAAAACAAAAGATTATTCTTTTATTATTTATTTAGAAAATGAGAATTTTCATTCAGATAATGATAAAAAGGAAAGGTTTGGCTTCATTACCCATGTAGCCTGACGATTTCTTTGAAATAGATTTGCGCCAGACTTTGAGCAGTTCGAGTGGACTTGACAGGTATGAAATGAGCGGAGTTTGTGAAGCGATCCACGATCACCCATATGCTGTCATTCTCTCTCCTAGTATGGGTAAAACCATCTATAAAATCCATGGAGATTTGGTCCCACTTCCAACTTGGAACCTCCAATGGTTGCAACAATCCTGCAAGCTTTTGTTGATCGCTCTGAACCTGTTGGCATGTAGGACATCTACTCACATAGATGGATATATCCATCTTCATAGATCTCCACCAAAACGTGCGCTTTGGATCTTGATACATCTTGCTCACGCCTGGATGGATGCTAAGCTTTGATTTGTGACCTTCATCTAAAACTTCCCTTATGAGCTCTCGAATATTTGGAACACAGATCCTCCCTTGTAATCTAAGGACTCCCTTGCGATCTATTTGGAAGCTCGTGTTTTCACCTCCTTGAATTCTTTTAATAATTCTTTGAATAAATTCATCATCCTTTTGAAGAGAAGAAATTTTATCAATTAAAGAGGGGGTAATGATAAGGCTTGCGACAATGGCATTCTTTCTACTGAGTGCATCTGCCACAACATTGGCTTTCCCCGGCGTATATAAGATGTCAAGATCGTATGCCGCCAGAAATTCTAACCACCGTTGCTGCCTTAAATTCAAATCCTTTTGATCAAAGAGATATTTCAAAGATTAATGGTCTGTGAATAATTCAAATTTTTTTCCCAAAAGATAATGTCTCCAAATTTTTAAAGCAAAGACTACGGCCAACAACTCCAAGTCATGGACACGATAATTTTTCTCATGCGGCTTTAATTGACGACTTGCATAAGCAACAACTTTGCCTCTTTGCATCAGTACCGCGCCAAGACCACCACTTTGAGAAGCATCGGTGTAGACTTTTAAATCTTGGTTGCCATCGATGATGGTTAGTACGGGAGCAGTTGTCAAACTCACTTTTAGCTTTTGGAAGGCCTCCTCACAATCCGATGTCCAATTGAACTTGGTATGCTTCTTGGTTAGCTTTGTTAATGGGTCAAACAGCTTGGCGAAGTATTTGACAAATTTCCTATTATATACAGCCAATCCTAGGAAGCTTCTTACTTCGGTGGGTGTACTGGGCTGCTTCCAATCTCGAATGGCGACAATTTTACTTGGGTCAATAGCAATTCATTATTTTGACACATCATGGCCCAGGAATTTTACCTCCTCTTGCCAAAATGTGCATTTGGAAAATTTTGCTTTTAAAACATTTCTTCGCAGAATCTCCAACACTTCCCTCAGATGCCCTTCATGCTCCTCCTTAGTTTTAGAATAGACTAGAATATCATCAATGAAGACTAGGACGATTTTATTTAGGACATCTCGGAAGACCCTATTCATCAAGTCAACAAAGTAGGCCGGAGCATTGCATAGACCGAACGGCATTACTAACCATTCGTACAATATGTCAGGACCTCTAAAGGCGGTCAAAGGTATGCATTCTTCATCTATGCGTAGTTGATGGAAACCGATGGCCAGGTCCATCTTAGAAAACACCTTGGCCCCATTTAATTGGTCCATTAAATCATCTATGCGAGGCAAGGGGTATTTGTTCTTCAATGTTTGTTTGTTAAGGTCGCGGTAATCCACACAGAGCCGTAAAGTACCGTCAGACTTGGAGACAAACACCACAGCTGCACCCCAATTGGAAAAACTAGGCCGGATTAGTCCCTTCCATAAGAGCTGCTTAGTTTGGGTTTGTAATTCTTCCTTTTCTTTAGGGGTCATCCTTCTGATAGCGTGAACTATAGGTCATGCATTTGGAACAAGATCAATCCTGAAATCGATTTCCCTTCGCGGGGGTAAGCTGTCTACTTCTTCAAATACATCCGTGTAATTTTTGACCATGGGAATATTTTCTAAAGAAATAGGAGTGATCTCAAGAGAAGACCAAAAGGCCTTTCTATCAGGTTTTGAACCTTGGCTAGTTATAGCAATAGTATTTCCGAATCCTGTTTTCACCTTTACCACTCTTTCTGAGCATAGCACTTCTGCGTCATATTGTGTTAGCCAATCCAGACCAAGGATGGTATCAAACTCGGAAAAATTCATAATGATCAAGTTAAATGAAATTGGAAATAGGAGTAGGATACAGGCACTTTACAAAATAAATCTAGAGTGGTAGAACGTCCTACAGGATTATGAACATTAATTGGCTCTTTAAGATTTCTTGGTTTTAATTTCAATTTCTTAACCGTGTTGCTAGAAATAAAGCTCCTCGATTCACCCGTATCAAACAAAGCTGTAACAGGAATGTTTTTAACAGAAATGGTACCATCTAAAACATTGCTTACCTGCTCCTTCAGAAGAAGTAGGTGCGGAAGAAGATGGTGCACTTGCCCCTTCATACACATGTGCAACTTGGGCACTCCTCAACAGTGGACAATCAGATTTGAGGTGACCCTTTTTATGGCAATTATAGCATTCTCTAGTGTCCCCACTTCTGGCCTTTTTTGGATTTCTGCATTCCTTGCTATAGTGTCCATATTTCTGGCAGTTGTAGCATTGCACCTTAGACTTATCATGAGTCTTAGCAGCTCCAAAACCGCTTCCTTCATTCTTCTTTTCGGCTTGCTTCCTTTTATTATTGTTGGCCAAGCTTCTTTCTCTATCTTGTTGAGAAACTCTTTTGTCGTTCTCCTTGTAGCGACATGCAAACTCAATCAGCTTATTGAAAGGAAGGTCAATGTGAGCAGTAACCCTGTCAGTGTACTTCCTAGCAAGTCCATTAATGAACCTCTTGTTCTTTTGAAAATCATCATGAATCAATTCTGGGGCGTAGCGAGAGAGGTCTTCAAATCTTCTCACATACTCAGAGATTGTTTTGTCGCCTTGCTTCAAGTTGGTGAACTCGTCATGCAGCCTTTCCACTTCTTGCCTGGGAATGTACTTTTCATTGAATAGCTCTTTAAACCTGTTCCAAGTCACATTTTCTTCATCGCCTCCTATATTGACCAATTCCCACCAATTCTGTGCTTCGCCTTAGAGCAGCCATGAAGCCGTAAATCTCTTTCTTTGACCATCTAGCCCTATCCCTCCAAATATCTTTTCACAATTCTTAAGCCATACCTGAGCCTGTGTCACGTTCTCCGTACCAGTGAATGGAACTCCACCTAAATTCTTGAATTTCTTCGCTACCTTATCCAAGTCAATGGGCTGCGGTGGTGGCTGTTGAACTGTGGCCTCCTCAGTTTCAGCAATATTTTGCCTCCTTGCTCTATCTCTAGCGGCTCTAGCGGCAGCGGTACACATTTTTTTAGTTCTGTACGATCCAGGAAAGAGTCAGAACAACTGCAATGGTGATTTTAGGAAATGATAAAGATAAAAGGATGGATAAAAGGATGGCGATAAAATGACTGACTATTATGTATTCTCATGAAATGTTCGCCATAGAATATTGTGATTCTATGTAAACGAATTGCTATAAGTATGTTATACTCCAAAGCTAAGGTTAACAAAAGCTCTGATACCAACTGCGATGACCCCGAACTTCCATGGGATGAAAGTAAGGAATAATCATTTGGAATACAACATAAATATAACAATACAGATCACAAATACAACATAGCAATGGAAAACCATAGAATAACAACATCATAGCAACGAAATATGAATGTCATCAAACACAGAATCCCACAGTCACAGAGTACTAACTTATTACATCAAGTTTTCAGTAAAAAAGGAAATAAGTTTCAACTTCCAAATTAGAACAACTGGAAATAAAATAAGTTTGGATGTCTCAGAGTCTGAAGATAAAATGTAAACATAAGATAAATGATAGATAGTCTTCATGGTCCAACATAAGCACCTCCAAATAAGCAACACCAAGAAATCTCCAAAGACAGCAACTCCAAAGAAAGCCAAACCTGTTACTTGGCTGCCCGTGTGGAAAAGAGGGCACCCGAGTTTGCAAAGGTGAAAACAAACTACAGGTCAGTCATGGGACTGGTGTGAGAATTCTTAACTAATTTAACTACTAGTAACAAGGCAAATCCAAAGACCACGCCGCTAACGCGGAACGGGTTTACCCCAATGTATTGCCGTGCATAATTTAAAGTGACATAACAAACAATAAGTAATTCGTAAAACAACGCTATGCTTTTGAGAAAAATGGAATCACCATAAGACCCAAGTCCCATCACAAAATGCAACGCA
Organism: Allium sativum; assembly: GCA_030737875.1. Lineage (NCBI taxonomy): Eukaryota > Viridiplantae > Streptophyta > Magnoliopsida > Asparagales > Amaryllidaceae > Allium > Allium sativum. The sequence continues at coordinate 336,296,000 of CM060909.1, read as the reverse complement.
AACCAGAGGATAGGGTTTTACCTTGTAACACCCCGTATATTTTATAACAGTGAAATTCATAAATTAAAGTATAATTAATTCTAATGAAAGAATTAAGTGAAACAGCTTAAGCCATTGCGTTCGTCTTGGAATTCTGGTTGAGATAGAGTCCGAGTTTGCGTGAAACGGACTCCGTATGAAGGAGTTATGATCTCCGGAAGTTTCAGAATAAATTTGAAATTCAAAAACAGCTCAGGTCACATTTAAAATTTGAAATTCGAGTTCAAACTGGGCTGGGCGGGAAAACTCCCGCCCAGTGACCAGGTCGACACTAGTGTCGACTGGGCAGTCGACCTGGCCCCCCCAGGTCGACTACGCAGTCGACTTGGGTGTCGACCTATAGGTCGACTTGCCTGGCCGGCCTGACCAGGTGGGTCTGACCCTGGTTCAACTCTGGTGTGCTGTACGGTCTGATTTCCCTCCCTGTTTGCATCTGACGGCACAAATCTACTTGAAAGCTCTGTAAATACACACTAAGACTCAACTAATTCACATAAGAAAATAAGAGAGAAGTCGTCATGCTGTCTGGAAGGAGTTGATCGTAGCCGCCAAGAATCAAACTAAGAAGCAAACTAAAGTCTAATCAAATCAATCAACAAATTGCTACCCAAAGGAGAGCATCTCCAAATTCAGAAAACAGAAATCAGAAAACAAGATCTCGTCATGTTGTAATTATAGTGGTCTTTCATAATTTGAATAAAATTATGATGTGATACGATGTAATTGGGAATAGAATTGTATCATTGTAATGATGTAGATCTTGTGTATAGTAATGTTTCTATCGTGATTATTTTTGGCGAATTGATTTATGGCATAAATGGATCGATGCAAGTTTATTATACGTTTGTATATGAAATTGATGGTAATTGCAAGTTTTTTGGCAAATCTATGATTAGATCCCTCTCATGTTTATGTTAATATCCCCATTATGTTTATGTTGATATCATGGACTATATACTTATGTAAACATGTTATAGATCTGGGATCTTTTATGCCTACATGACTCAAAACCTATGTATACATCTTAGATTCATCACAAGTATAATTGGATTAATATTAAGTATATTTGGTTTACACAAATTATGCTAGTATCATGTTAAAATGGACTGCTTGTTTTAAAGTTAGTTTACACCTTTGGGTTACGATAAAAAGTGGACATTTTATGAACATGTAACATGCTAGTTTGGTGTTTGACATTATGCCTAGTTATATATGTTTAAACTCACATCTAGGCAAATCCAAAGTTATGCTATTTCACATGTCACCTACTTAGTCATATGCCTATTTGAATGCAAGTTCATATGATCAAATGTGTATGTTAGTTGAATTGCCTTTTATGTGACATAGAAATATTACATGTTCTTGATTTCCCCTTTTCTCACGCTTATCAAGTTGGGCTGAGTTGTGTCGAGCCCAACATTAGTACGTACAAATGGGGGTAATAGCGTTGGGTGTAAAACATGATATAAATAAATATGTTGGCATGCTTGGCGCATACCAACAACTGTGATATTATAGCGGTATAAACTGTTATACCCAAAAATGAAGGACATGATATTTACATATTAAATTGAATGGTGAAATGTAAATTTAGAAAATACGACATGTTTAACCAGAGGTTGGATTGAGTTGTGACGTAAACCTGCCCGGACCCGCCCGGCTGTCCAGTAGTCACAACAATACCTATCCAATGTGGGTGGTTAAACATTGAGCCCAATAAAGACCCGAGGTTAGACTGAACTACGGTGTAAACCTGCCCGGAACCAACCGGCACATCCAGTAACCGTAGTGATATCTGTCTAATGTGAGTGGTCGGTGCTCTAAAAGGCTAAGGACAGGTTATAGGGTTAAGTCAATTGAAAACACTTAACCAAAGATTCAACACGTTAACAAATATTGATGGGTGGGGTTAGGTATATACATACACTTAACCACTTAACATGTTTGACTAGAAAACCCTGGTAACGTAGGGACCCGTTTCAGCAGTAACCTAATTTAGGTATCAACGGTACCTTGAAACTGGCAGGGTGGGGCACGATTACTGGGCTGATTGTAAGCGGTCAAATAACGGCAATGTTAGGAGCACAGTGTAGGTCTAACAGTATGCGGTCGTGCACGCACTACGGAGAAGACAAGTAGGGCACTGAGGGCACCAGTAGTATATCCTATGCCTTCTAGTAATTGTGTCGGGGCCGCCACCATGGGTCTTGATACACCCCATGGTGGGACCAGCATAGGTATCTACACTTCATGGGGTAGCCGTAAGACACACGTACGAGTAGGAGCCGATCTTTTGAAAACAAAAAGGATCACTTCACCCTCAGCATGGGGTGCCGGTTAGAGTAATACTAGTAAATGCAGAGATATGGTGTGGGTTCGATAGTATATTCGACTCTAAACTACACTCCCTTAGTTATGATACTATCATGTTTTCAGTTTATGTCTATCATATCATTTTCTTATTCACAAACTAAAAAGTCACTAGATTTACTCAGGCTTTATGTCTGACTCCGTTTTTCTTTCGTCTTCTTTTCTTTCGTCCCCCTCCCCCCCCTCCCGGTCCACAGGGAGGAAACAACTCAGCCTAGCCAGACTCTTTTGCAAGCTTGAAGACATTAGATGTACGGTTTGGATCTCTTTGGCTTGGATCATGGCTTTGGATATCATTATGGGGTTTTTGTTGCTTTACTTTATGTTTTATGCTTCTTTGTTAATCAAGACAGTTATGGAAATGTAATGTTTTTGGAAGTATTGTAAGACAATTATGGTGTGGTTTGTGTAACACGTATTTTGGTGAAATAAAAGTTTCTGTTGTTTCCGCTGTTTAAAAATATGTGTATTTATATCTGTCTTGTATATCTGTGACTTATACTTATAAACCTCCACCAAAATTAGGGCATTCCCTTTGTGAGTTACCCTAACGGAGGTGGGGCGTTTCACTTGGTATCAGAGCATAGGTTTACTAGATAAGATAAAAGTTTTTGAAATTGTTTTCATAAGAAAATTTAAAGAAGCATTTTTTTAGAAAGTGATATATTTTAAAAGGCATAATCCCCCGAAGCCATGTGCACTATCTCTCTCTATCCTTCGTTTTGAATCTTTTCTTTCTGTTTCAGCATGTCCGGAGACCTTAACCTTCCTGACGGAGTAACGATACCCGGCTGGTTTAGGAGGTACTTAGAAGCAAGGGCCAATGACGCGGGCCGAGCAAACATTCCTCCTCCAGTCGCAGCAGTTCCTCCTCCTCCTCCTGCCCCTCCTCTTGGAAATGCTTTTGCCAAAACATGTAGAGACTTCAAATCTATCGGTGGAAAGGACTTCCATGGAACTGAGCCTTTTGTAGGAGCAAGAAATTGGCTAAAGGAGACTGAGGATCTGTTTGACATCTTCGGAGTTGATGATAGGCAAAAGATACAGCTAGCAGCGTGGTTGCTTAAAGATGAAGCTTCCTATTGGTGGGAGATCACTAATGCTCAGAGGGCAGTGGAAACTTGGGATGATTTTAGGACAAGGTTCGAACTGAAATTCCTCTCCCAAGCTGAAAGGAGCCTGCAACTAGAGAAGTTCTTGAATCTTAAACAGGGAAGCATGACGGTCAGGGAGTACGTCAATCAATTTAATCAGCTGGCCAGATTTGGGTTGGACTTAGTAAATACCCAATACAAGAAGGCGCTTCACTTCGTCAAATGTCTGAATGAGCCTATACACAGCCTTACCATGACCCATGTGTCCACGGGAGCGACTTATGAAAGCTTGGTGGACATGGCGTTGCTACATGAGGAAGACCACGATAAGAAGGAGACTAAGGCTGAGGAAAAGAAAGAAGGTTTACAAGCCAAGAAGACAGACTTTAAGAAAGGAGGAAAAAACAAGAAGTCTTGTGAGAGGAGAAAGTGCCATTTCTGTGGCATAGTTGGACATATAGAGAAAGACTGCCGGAAGAAGAAGGCAAAGATGGGTGGTTGCTTTCATTGCGGAGAGACTGGGCACCAAGCTAAGGGCTGCCCAAAGAAGAAAGGACAGGGACAGAAAGCTGGATCTACTTCAGGGGGACAAGTTCATGCTCTGACAGCCCCTTCACAGGAGCAAGGTAGTAATATTTCTATAGAAAGTGTAGTCTATCTTTATGATCATCCAGTTCGTACACTTTTTGACTCTGGTGCATCACACTCCTTTATTTCATCTGCTTTAGTAGAATATCTGCATCCAGACACTAGTATGGTTGAGGATCCCTTAGCAGTTTCAAATCCAATTGTGGGCTCCGCTTACTTGTCAATGGTTTGTTTGGGTTTGAAAATCTCTATTCTCAGTATTGAGTTTAGTTGTAATGCCTTTATTCTAGGCTTCTCGGGATATGGTTTGATCTTAGGCATGGACTGGTTATCCAGTAATGGTGCCATTCTTGATTGTGAGAAAAGAGTAGTTAGACTCTTGACTCGACTTGGTAACACTCTAGAAATTTCATGTAATCCTTTGAATGCTGTTATGCTTAGTTATCTAGAGTCGCTTGATGCTTCTGACGAGAATTTGCAATTGGTTAGAGTAGTCCGGGAATATCCGGATGTCTTCGAGGAGGTAAAAGGCTTACCTCCGAAGCGGGAAATAGACTTCCGAATATATCTTGTGGATAATGCAAAACCCGTAGCTTTACCTGTCAGACATATGGCTCCAAAAGAAAGAAAGGAGCTCAGTAAGCAGGTTAAAGAGCTTCTAGAAAAGGGGTTCATTAGACGGAGCATTTCAGAATGGGGTGCTCCAGTGGTGTTCGCAACCAAAGCAGATGGTTCACTTCGCCTCTGTGTTGACTATAGGGAGTTAAACAAGTTGACCAAGAAAAATAGGCACCCTCTTCCCCGAATCGACGATTTGTTTGATCAGCTTGTAGGCTCGTCGGTTTTCTCCCAACTTGATCTTGCAACTGGGTTCCATCAGCTAAGAGTAGCTAAGGACAGTATTGATAAAACGGCATTCAGAACCCTAGACGGTTTCTTTGAGTGGCTTGTCATGCCTTTCGGCCTGACAAATGCACCCGCTTATTTCATGGACCTAATGAGCAGAGTGTTCAGAGAATTCCTCAACAAGTTAGTGGTTGTCTTTGTGGACGATATCTTGATCTTTTCAAAGAGTGAGGAAGAGCATGCTCAACATTTGAAGGAAATCATGGATACTCTCTGAGCACATCAGCTAAAGGCAAAATTTTCAAAATGCCACTTTTGGAGAAAATAAGTAAGGTTTCTTGGGCATGTAGTATCTAAAGAAGGGCTGGCCGTAGACCCCGCGAAGGTAGTTGCGGTGCAAGACTGGAAAGCACCAAAGAATGCAACTGAGGTCCGAAGTTTTCTAGGACTAGCAGGCTTCTACCGAAAATTCATAAGGGATTTTGCGAAAATCTCAGCTCCACTCACAAGGCTGACAAAGAAGAATCTAATGTTCGATTGGGACTTGGATTGCGAGTTGGCTTTCCAACGCTTAAAAAGGGCTCTTACAACAGCCCCAGTCTTGACTTTGCCAGACGAAAGCAAGATGTTCATAGTTTATACAGATGCATGTGGGACAGGACTAGGCGTTGTCTTGATGCAAGAAGGGAGGGTAGTAGCTTATGGTGGAAGGCAATTGAAAGCTCATGAAAAGAACTACCCGACCCACGATCTTGAGTTAGCCTCCATCGTCTTTGCACTTAAGTCTTGGCGACATTATCTCCTAGGTGAGAAGTTCGAACTTTACACTGACCATAAATCATTGAAATATCTTTTCTCGCAGAAAGATCTTAACCTGAGGCAACAGAGATGGATGGAGTTTCTTGCCTCGTATGACTTCGAGATTTCCTATACTCCGGGCAAGGGCAATGTGGTGGCAGACGCCTTGAGTAGAAAGAAACTGACCCTTAGCCCACTCTTTGTAGAAAGGCAAAGCCTGGAGTATATAGCCAGTTTTAACTTTAGGTCCTCCTCTGATTTCGTACCAGGTTTGTTAGCATCTCTTAAGGTGCGCCTACTCTTTTGGACACAATAGGGACGGCACAACGTGAGGACCCTCAGCTAGTCGAAGTGGTTGATAAACTAATTAAGGGTGAGACTTCTAGTCACCTCAGTAGATACTCTATTGATGATAAAGGCTGGCCGAGACGCGACGGAAGACTATGCGTTCCACAAGCAAAGGAGTTGATAAAGAAGGTTCTCGAGGAAGCACATCGTTCCAAGATTACAACACATCCAGGCGGAGACAAAATATACAAGGACATGAAAAGGGTTTTCTTTTGGAACGGCATGAAGAAGGACGTGGCAGATTTCGTTTCTAAGTGTATGGTATGCCAACAAGTTAAAGCGGAACAGAAAAAGCCTGGAGGACTGCTTCATCCCCTAGAGGTCCTACAGTGGAAGTGGGATAGCATTTCAATGGACTTCGTTGATGGGCTGCCTAGGTCGAGAAGGGGCAATACTAGCATTTGGTAATAGTGGATAGGCTTACAAAGAGTGCCCACTTTTTACCTGTCAAAAGTAGAAGGACCGCCTCATCCCTAGCGTCTCTTTACATCAAGGAGATAGTTCGACTCCATGGGATACCCTCCGGCATTGTTAGTGACCGAGACCCTATCTTCACAAGCGAGTTTTGGCGAAGTTTGCAAGAAGCTGTAGGCACACAGTTATGTTTGAGCACGGCCTATCACCCCCAGACCGATGGACAGACGGAAAGGGTGAATAGAGTTTTAGAGGATCTTTTGAGACTTTGCGTTCTAGACTTTGGAGGGACATGGGAGGATCACCTTCCCTTAGTGGAGTTTGCTTACAACAATAGCTTCCAAGCTACCATAGGCATGGCACCCTTCGAAGCATTGTATGGAAGACCGTGCAAGTCACCAACTTGTTGGTGGGAGTCTACGGATAAGGTTATTCTTGGTCCAGACATGGTTAGAGAAACTTCAGAAAAAGTGGACTTGATTCGAAGAAGGATGAAGACGGCCCAAGATAGATAGAAATCCTACGCCGACAAGAGAAGGACCGACCTTGAGTTTGAGGTTGGGGACAGAGTTTTTCTTAAGGTATCTCCTCTAAGGAATGTTGTTCGTTTTGGATCCACTGGAAAGCTAGCACCGAGATTTGTAGGACCATTCCCTATCATCGAGAAGGTTGGGAAGATGGCCTATAGGTTAGAGCTACCCGAAAAACTGGCCGGAGTTCACAATGTCTTTCATGTTTCTCACCTCCGGAAGTGTTTACACGAGTCTGCTGAAATAGTAGAGCCTAGCATTCTAGAAGAAGCCGAAGTGGAATGTGAAGCAACTGTGAGAAGAGTCCCAACACGCATCTTAGGAACTGAAGTGAAAAAGCTACGCAACCGCGAAGTCAAGCTCGTCAAAGTTCAGTGGAGCGACGCCGAGGAAGACGCGACTTGGGAAACTGAGGCTAGAATACGCGCTGCCTACCCTTTTCTTTTTGAGGGTGCATCTTTGATCCCTCTTATTCCTTAAGTTATGCTTTACCTATCTTTTAGGTATATCTCCTCGGTCCTTTTCCTAACTCTTTAGGTAGAAAGCAAATGTATGCAAACATGTATTTGAAACATGTTATGGATAATGGCTGCAAGTGGTTGCTAATGATTGCTAGTGGTTGCTCGTGGATACATATACACACACATTCTAGGTTTTAGATTGGCTCAGTCACTTCATACTGCATATGCATATACGTATTCTTGTTCATATGTGGTTGAAATTTTATATGTTATCATATGGTTGTCGCATTTGTATGAATTGTTGTGCACTCATGTAGAATTATGAGTAGGGAAAATTTGCATACATGATGGATTCATGACACCTACATGATTCGCATTTAGGAGGTCAACTGAATCAGTGGACCGCCTGATTTCTGCATTAGATAAGGACATATACACACACAATGCATATGATCATAAAGCATTAGAAGTCTTTAAGGACAATGGAAACCTGTGTTTGTGGGTTGAGTAAATGGACGATTGGAAGGTAGGATATACATTCTTCCTAACTTGAAGATTTCGGGGACGAAATCCTTTTAAGTGGAGGAGAATGTAACACCCCGTATATTCTATAACAGTGAAATTCATAAATTAAAGTATAATTAAGTCTAATGAAAGAATTAAGGGAAACAGCTGCCATTGCGTTCATCTCGGAATTCTGGTTGAGATAGAGTCCGAGTTTGCGTGAAACGGACTACGTATGAAGGAGTTATGATCTCCGGAAGTTTCAGAATAAATTTGAAATTCAAAAAACAGCTCAGATCACGTTTAAAATTTGAAATTCGAGTTCAAACTGGGCTGGGCGGGAAAACTCCCGCCCAGTGACCAGGTCGACACTAGTGTCGACTGGGCAGTCGACCTGGCCCCCCCAGGTCGACTACGCAGTCGACTTGGGTGTCGACCTACAGGTCGACTTGCCTGGTCGGCCTGACCAGGTGGGTCTGACCTTGGTTCGACTCTGGTGTGCTGTACGGTCTGATTTCCCTCCCTGTTTGCATCTGACGGCTCAAATCTACTTGAAAACTCTATAAATACACACTAAGACTCAACTAATTCACATAAGAAAATAAGAGAGAAGTCGTCAAGCTGTCTGGAAGGAGTTGATCGTAGCCGCCAAGAATCAAACTAAGAAGCAAACTAAAGTCTAATCAAATCAATCAACAAATTGTTACCCAAAGGAGAGCATCTCCAAATTCAGAAAACAGAAATCAGAAAACAAGATCTCGTCACGTTGTAAGTATAGTGGTATTTCATAATTTGAATAAAATTATGATGTGATACGATGTAATTGGGAATAAATTTGTATCATTGTAATGATGTAGATCTTGTGTATTGTAATTTTTCTATCGTGATTATTTTTGGTGAATTGATTTGTGGCATAAATGGATCGATGCAAGTTTATTATACGTTTGTATATGAAAGTGATGGTAATTGCAAGTTTTGTGGCAAAGTCTATGATTAGATCCCTCTCATGTTTATGTTAATATCCCCTTTATGTTTATGTTGATACCATGGACTATATACTTATGTAAACATGTTATAGATCTGGGATATTTTATGCCTACATGACTCAAAACCTATGTATACATCTTAGATTAATCACAAGTATAATTGGATTAATATTAAGTGTATTTGGGTTGCACAAATTATGCTAGTATCATGTTAAAATGGACTGCTTGTTTTAAAGTTAGTTTACACCTTTGGGTTACGATAAAAAGTGGACATTTTATGAACATGTAACATGCTAGTTTGGTGTTTGACATTTTGCCTAGTTATATATGTTTAAACTCACATCTAGGGAAATCCAAAGTTATGCTATTTCACATGTCACCTACTTATATTTGAATGCAAGTTCATGTGATCAAATGTGTATGTTAGTTGAATCGCCTTTTATGTGACATAGAAATATTACATGTTCTTGATTTCCCCTTTTCTCACGCTTATCAAGTTGGGCTGAGTTGTGTCGAGCCCAACATTAGTACGTACAAACGGGGGTAATAGCGTTGGGTGTAAAACATGATATAAATAAATATGTTGGCATGCTTGGCGCATACCAACAACTGTGATATTATAGCGATATAAATTGTTATACCCAAAAATGAATGACATGATATTTACATATTAAATTGAATGGTGAAATGTAAATTTAGAAAATACGACATGTTTAACCCGAGGTTGGATTGAGTTGTGACGTAAACCTGCCCGGACCCGCCCGGCTGTCCAGTAGTCACAACAATACCTATCCAATGTGGGTGGTTAAACATTGAGCCAAATAAAGACCCGAGGTTAGACTGAACTACGGTGTAAACCAGCCCGGAACCAACCGGCACATCCAGTAACCGTAGTGATATCTGTCTAATGTGAGTGGTCGGTGCTCTAAAAGGCTAAGGACAGGTTATAGGGTTAAGTCAACTGAAAACACTTAACCAAAAATTCAACATGTTAACAAATATTGATGGGTGGGGTTAGGTATATACATACACTTAACCACTTAACATGTTTGACTAGAATACCGTGGTAACGTAGGGACCCGTTTCAGTAGTAACCCAATTTAGGTATCAACGGTACCCTGAAACTAGGCAGGGTGGGGCACGATTACTGGGCTGATTGTAAGAGGTCAAATAACGACAATGTTAGGTGCACTGTGTAGGTCTAACGGTGTGCGGTCGTGCACGCACTCCGGAGCAGACAAGCAGGGCACTGGGGGCACCAGTAGTATATCCTATGCCTTCTAGTAATTGTGTCATGGCCGCCACCATGGGTCTTGATACACCCCATGGTGGGACCAGCATAGGTATCTACACTTCTTGGGGTAGCCGTAAGACACACGTACGAGTAGGAGCCGATCTTTAGAAAACAAAAAGGATCACTTCACCCTCAGCATGGGGTGCCGGTTAGAGTAATACTAGTAAATGCAGAGATATGGTGTGGGTTCGATAGTATATTCGACTCTAGACTACACTCCCTTAGTTATGATACTATCCTATTTTCAGTTTATGTCTATCATATCCTTTTCTTATTCACATACTGAAAAGTCACTAGATTTACTCAGGCTTTATGTCTGACTCTGTTTTTCTTTCTTCTTCTTTTCTTTCGTTTCCCCTCCCCCCTAGGTCCACAGGGAGGAAACAACTCAGCCTAGCTAGACTCTTTTGCAAGCTTGAAGATAGTAGATGTACGGTTTGGATCTCTTTGGCTTGGATCATGGCTTTGGATATCACTATGGGGATTTTGTTGCTTTACTTTATGTTTTATGCTTCTTTGTTAATCAAGACAGTTATGGAAATGTAATGTTTTTGGAAGTATTGTAAGATAATTATGGTGTGGTTTGTGTAACACGTATTTTGGTGAAATAAAAGTTGTTGTTGTTTCCGCTGTTTAAAAATATGTGTATTTATATCTGTCTTGTATATCTGTGACTTTTACTTATAAACCTCCACCAAAATTAGGGCATTCCCTTTGTGAGTGACCCTAACGGAGGTGGGGTGTTTCATACCTTATGGTGATTAAACATGCTAAATACGATAAATACGAATATAATATTATTATTAGTGTATATAAAAACATTTCAAAATAAATGTATCAATCCTAGGAATCATAGCTACCATATACTATGCCTCCGTACTAGTAATATAATCAAATTCAGAGGGTCGTATTTGGAATTTGGTTTCCAACATGAGTCAAGGCTAGGGAGGAGCTCCTTACCGATTCGAAACTAGTTAATGTCTCAGGATCCCCCACAGAGAACCCTTTGAAAGCTGCAGGGCCGGTCCACACTTGCGGTTTGTGGATTAGTTATTCCTGAACACACGTTTCCCGGTCCTGTAGGACCTAACATCCGAGGCGCCTCATTCCATCATCCACATAAGTAAAATATCAGCCAGTTTAAGCACTGACATACTTCTAACTAGAAAGAAACGTGTTGTTCTCCCTGCATTCCCTTCTCTCGTTTTATACTCCACCGGGTTGTGAGGCTCCTGAAGCTACGTAATACACAAAGCTATGCTTATTCAAGCTGTGCTTTGATCATCACCACAAGGTTCTGCTTTTCAACAAGAAACCTTGATCATTGCATCTTATTATGCCACACTGTCACTCCATATCACACTACCAATCCTTTGCCGAAATATATGAAAGGGTGTTAAGCAAGAGAATAAATTCTGCACCACCAAACATTCATACATTTGACAGAAAATCAATAAATACAATATAAAGGAGTACATTGTCGGACACAAATTCCATTTATAAGCTTATGCTCTAGGTCTATGCGAAAACCAAATCCGTACAATCAACATGTTCGTTTGGACAATGACCATGACCCTCGAATTGGAAGCAAGTCAAATTAGGGCCTCGATCGTTGTCCTCTCGATGGAAGATTTACGGTCTTCATACACCGTCTTCATACTTCGATTCTTAACGTCATTTGATTATTCCGAATGAGAGAAACTTGGACTTTCCAAATAATTCTCGTATATATATACATATTGAAAATCCTTCCTATTCGTTAATATTATATTATAACGATTAATTCCTATTTTAATTATTTAAAATAATTAAATTTTTATTTAGTGACGCTTTGGGTCAATGGCAACCCTGGCGCTGCTTTCAACAAATTTTGATTTTCACATTTCTCAAAATCTAACCGTTGGATCTTAACGTAGTTTATATCGTTGGAAAGATCATCCCATGACAGTCCTAACGGTTTCAGTTTTGGGAAATTCCGACGGTCGGATCGTTTGGTATATTCGTTTAAATATACGATTTCAAAACGCGAACTACCGCGCTCGATTCGTTTAATTTTAATTATATATATATATATATATGAATCTTTTAACTTTTATTTTACATAAGAATGGAAATTCTATTACTACGTCTACTTTCACCATTATTTTTCCATTCTTCCATTCCTCTGTTTACATGGAAATGTAAATTATAATTCAACATTTCCTCCTACCTTATATTCGTCTATTAAAAAGGTAAATTCTATTCCAATGTAAAATTTTATTTTCCTTCCTAATCCTTAAATTACACTGTAAAATCTCCTCTTTAATTACATTAAAAATATAACTAGCATTATAATGTAAAATTCCTACCTTTCAATTGCATTGTAAAATTTTCCTTTTTAATTACATTGTAAATGTAATTAACATTACAGTAAAAAATTCTAACTTTTTACACTAAAATGTAATTTCGATTCTAATGTCCAATTCTTTTCCTTAGTCACATTGAAATGTAATTTCCAATATAATGTAAGCCTTTCTTTTTAAATTACATTAAAAATGTAAATTTCCTAACAGTGTAACTTCTATCTTTTAATTTGCCCTTCTATTTTCACTATAAAGTCCTACCCTTTTTATTTTATTACAAATGTAATTTTATTTTACATGTCAAATTTTTTCTTTAATTTCCAAGGTAAAATCCTACCTTTAATTACATTAAAAATGAAATTTTATTTTCCATACAAATTCTCATTCTTAGTTTACAAATAAAAGTGTATATGTAAATTCTTCTCTTTAATTTCATAAAAAAATGAAATTTACATTTGCAATGTAAATCTTCTTTTTTAATCTACATATAAAATGTGTTTTTAATTTCAATGTAAATCCTCACCTTAATTACATAATAAAAATGTAACTTATATTTGAAGTGTAAATCCTATTCTAAATTTACATATAAAAATGTAAATTTAATTACAATGTAAATTCCTACTCTTTATTTACATGCAAAATTGTAAATTTAACTACAATGCAAATTCTACTTATATTTATATGTAAAAAATGTAAATTTCATTACAATGCAAATTTCTACTTTTAATTTTCATGGCAAAAAATCTCATCTTTTACTTTACAATGTAAAAATATCTCTTTTTACTTTACAATGTAAAAATATCACCTTTTTATTTTACAACTTAAAAATATATTCTTTATACTTTACAACGCAAAAATATCATCTTTATACTTTACAACGTAAAAATATCATCTTTATATTAACATGTAAACTCCTTTCTTAATTTTCATATAAAAATGAAAATTTGAATCTCTTCACATCGTCAAATTCTCACCTTTAATTTTCAATAAAATATTGAATCTATTCACATCGTCAAATTCTCACTTTTAATTTTTAATAAAATATTGAATCTATTCACATCGTCAAATTCTCACTTTTAATTTTCAATAAAATATTGAATCTATTCACATCGTCAAATTTTTACTTTTAATTTTCAATAAAATATTGAATCTATTCACATCGTCAAATTTTTCTTCTATAGTTACATACAAGGTGTCATTTTATATACGATATAAATTTCATGCCTTTCTATTGTATATACAATTGCAGATCCAAATAAATCAATGACTAAAGTAACCATATAACTCTCAGACAAATCAGTCATCCATCGCAACATCACAGATCAGAACCAATAACAAACGCAGCATGATTTATAAGCAAACGAAATAACTAGATTAAAATTAATTAATTAAATCAGAATACTCACCTTGCTTTAAGTAGAATTAAAAATCCAAATAAATCCAGAAATTGTCCCAATCAGTTCTAAGTCGAAGTATTTGCTGTCACGATTCACGCGGGTCTGAAAATTTTCAGTTTAGAGTTCATATGAATTAATTATCAATTTTTGAATAACAATCACCTTTTAACAACTGTAGTTGCCACAGACAAAAGCGTGGCAAAATCTGAAATGAATTTCATACCTTTATTTTCAGTTTTTGTTCAAAACTTTGATTTGGATTTTCGGGAGATGTAGTTGATGGTTTTCAGAACGGTTTGTTGGAGATCGAAGAGCTAGGAGAGGGGAATCGGCGCCGGGAATGGGGTGCAGTTAGTCATGGTGGGCCCGGTTTGGTGCGGCGGCGGCTGACTTTGCGGGGTCGGGGCGTCGGCTACAGGGTACGGGAGGCCTTGATTTTGGTGTAGAATCAAAGAGCTCGAGAATCTCTTCGAAACGGGTGTTACTGCAAAGGATTTCGTAGTGAAACGAGAGAGAAATCGGAGTTTGAAATTTGGAAGAGTTATGGGATTCGGTGGCTGTAAAGGAACGGGGAGGAAGAAGCTACTGTAGCCCGTATTTATACTGTATTCTAGGGTATTTTCTTTTTATTTTTAATTTAATTAATTCTAGAAATTAGGGTTTTTCCATCCGATCTCCAAACGAAGCCCAACGACTGTCGAACAATAGGGTTTGACGTCTTCTGAACGCAATGGCGCTAGTGCCGAAGTCTAATTCTGAAGTTTACATCATGTTCCTTTTATTTTAAAATAAATCTTTAATATTAAATTCGTACGTACGTTGTAATTTTACCGGGGCCACATACTAATTCAGAAAAATCCAAAAAAATTATTTCTGGCTTTCTAATGACGATACGGTCCTAACAAAATTAATTTCGCTGAATTCTGAGACTGTTTGAAAAGTGGATATTTTTCAGTCGATTAAATTTTATTGAATTGAACAAAACACATTTTCCTCGGCCACGCTCACATATCAACTCGGAAAATTCTAAAAATTGAAATCTAGCAATAATTTGACATTCCGGTTCCAACAAAAGTGGTTTCGTCGAAAATGGACACTGTTTGAAAAATAACCATTTTTAATTATTTAAAATTTGAAATTTTAAATCTGGACTACATTTCTAACAAAATTTCTAAAAATAAAATTTTTAAACTGGTTCAGATTTTCTGGGTTGTTACATATCGTATTGGGAATAACGATATATATATCTTCCAAATTCCTCCACAATATCTGTATAATCGCAGAATCCAATATCGAAATATTTCGAAGATAATTTTGATTCCAATCCATATATTGGAAATTTTGGTTATTTTTAAAACCTTTTCAAATCCAAATTATTTATTTAAAAATAATTTGATTATAATTCTCGTTAATAACTAGTTCATTTCGATAAAAAAATATTTTTATCTTTTCAAGTATGGGATTTTTCATCCCAATTCTTTCCAAATCATTTATTTTGATTTTACACAAATTATTGATATTTTTATTAATTTTATTAAGGCCCGTACAGTCGATTTCCATAAACGGCCATCGAACTGCACTTACAGCGACCTTTTCCAAATTTTATTTGGACATAATTCCAAATCCAGCCATTAGATTTCAAATCTCTAATATTTTGGAAAAATCTTTTCGATACGAACCCAACGGTTCCAGTTTTAGGAGAATCCGATGGTCGGATCTCCCGTAACGTCAATTCGAAGTCAATGGTCGAAATTCGCGAACTGCCGCAGTGCAACGCATTCTATTCAGGTCATTAAATATATATATATATATATATTATATTTCGTTGATTTCAATTCAAAACATATTTTATAAATCGTTTTAAATTCGTTTTCAAAACCAATTTCAACTTCATATTCAATTTTAAATCAAAATTGAATATTCCATATCATTAATATATAAATGATAATATTTTCAAAACGTTGGATTTTGAAATCATTTCCTTTTCGATATTCATTATAGAAATGAATATAATCGATATAGCTATCGTTCACGTCAAAATGGCGTTATTCTAATCAATATGGCTTTATATATTTAAATATATCCGTGTCCATTCCAAATCGGACATCAAAATCAGATTTTTGATCTTTTACTGAATATTATTTTAAAATATTCCTTATTTTAAATATTCATTATTTAAAAAATATTCCTTCTTTCTGAACTGGAATCAGACACGGTTAATTACCATATAATGTTATTTATATGGATTTTATACAACACATGTATATAACAGCAATGATAAACAATCAACCATCATCCGGAGTGCATTCTACACTGCATAAGCATTAAATATAAATATTTAACGCATACAACAGTCTGTCAACCTATCGATTGACATACAACTAAACAGTTGGGATTAGCGTACGTCAAATATCATCCCAACACCCGTATGGGATTTCAATGCACAAACAAAGATTTCATTTGTGCAGTTGGGTGATGTGTAAAATTTATTGTCCCAATCCGTATCAGTCAAATAAGTGTACGTAAACAAATCGTCTGATTTGTAAATGAATATTTATTTTCATTTCAGGAGAATTCTATCCCGTTCTTTTATACGTTAAAAAATATATTTTTTACATTAAAATATTTATTTCAACACTTTACTATTTTTAACTGTTCATTCATTCAATAAAAATGTTATTTTTAACTAACACCTTTTATTACAGAAAACTTCGGCATTATAACGACGCGATATCGAAATCGAGTAATGTCTGGCATTACCCCTCTCCTGATATTGGCTCGCGCCATACACACATAACAACTTAATCAATTCAATTCAATTCTCATCCCAAACCAATTAAAACAAATAAATCAACCAAACCAAACATTCAAACAAGTTGTCCATGGTCTGTAGACGATGAGGAGCAGTTCATATATGCAGTTATAAAATAAATAACTATACAAAGAAAATTATAGTGAGGAGTTCTCACCTTGCGGATCCACTCCTCCAATCCGTATCGGACGGTTTTGATTTGGATTTGTTACTGCGCGTTGTCCTTCACCGTGTTTCCAACGAGATCTGTTTCGCGTGGTTTACATTAGAAAATCATATTTTTATAATGCGATCCATATAATAAAAATCATATTTTTATATTGCTATTCATATGATAAAAATCATATTTTTCTCTCTAACTTCATAATAAAAATCGTATTTTTATACCGCTATCCTATATAAAATTTATATTTTTATCACTACCCTATATGTATAAAATTCATATTTTTATATTGTTAATCCATATATAAAATTCGAATTTTTATATCGCCATTCATATAATAAAGATTATATTTTTATCATGCTTCTTATATAATAAAGACTATATATTTATCATGCTTCTTATATAATAAAGATTATATGAAACGCCTCGCCTCTATACCCATTATCGTCTAGTTCATTTCAGAGAAATGTCATAGACCATAACGGAGAATGAGGTTTGTGAAGAGCGACCGATTGTATGATTACTCCATGTAAGGAATGAACATCGAATTCTAATACCGATTAAAATTTCGACATGACCATTCGGCACATAGGGCAACTACACAACGGCTATATGCAATCAGGAAAGCAGTATAAAGTAGACAACAACAACAATAGATATGGTATATATCACAAAGACAGACACAGAATAATCATATCACAAAGGCGGAATAGATATGAATAAGCCAATAATGCGTACAACAAGATAGTGGTCCACAAAGATCCACTAATACATGTACCAAGATCTACATAAAAGAATATGTACACTACGATAGATAATGTCATAGGTACAAAAGTACATAAGACTGCAGAGACAGAGTAGCAAGGTGAAAGCGGAAGATCAATCCTGCGAGGAGTCCCAAAGGAGTAGCTAAAGTGACTCGGTCTGACCTGAGTATTATTTAAGGAATAAACAATAAACGGATCAGTCTAGTTGTACTCATCAAATAAACTGAGATAAAAAGAGATAGAACACAGGATGACATGATTCTAGTAATAATATCTAGTCATAAACAAATATGAAACATGGCATGTCAACAAAATCAGGAAATGACAATGGAATGTCAGCACACAAATATCTCTAAATAATCTCCTAGCTAATGTAGAATGCAACATTCAAACAATAGCACACAACAGGAAATGACAGAGGAATGCCAACTATAAATCAAATTGACGTGCATCGCATCAAAGTAAACGTAAATCAAATCGACGCGCATCGCATCAAAGTAAATATTGCATCAAAGTAAACATAAATCAAATTGACGCGCATCGCATCAAAGTAAACATAAATCAAATTGACGCGCATCACATCAAAGTAAACATAAATCAAATTGACGTGCATTGCATCAAAGTAAACATAAATCAAATTGACGCTCATCGCATCAAAGTAATCAAGATTCAGAAATCATTTATCAAATTGGCGCGTAATGCGTCAAAGTAGTCAAATTGACGCGCAATGCATCAAAGTAGTGAGATACGATCTCTAGATGGCGAACCCATTGTTTGAGCCGAAGCTCCCCACGAAGCCGGGTCGTGACCCCGGAAGAGAGAAAACACATAAATCGTGAAATCTCTAGAAAACATCGTAAATCATAGAACATCATAGAAAGTTGGACCGAAGTTCCATAGATGAAGGTCCCAAATCATAAATTCCCACTAGGGCGATTGCGAACCAAACAACTATGTCGGGAGGCGAATACCAACGATCCGGGTGAGTATGAATTACACTGAGATAGTTAATATAAGAAAATAGCTAAATGTCCTATGACCACTCGCTATTCTCGAATATTTACGAACCTGTTGTTAGTTCATTCTCAAAACATCAAGGATAATCATAAAATGGATCACATCGATCCGGGTGAATAGAAATTACTCCAAGCTAGTTAATATAAGGAAATAGCGACATGTCCCATAACCACATGCTATTCTCGAATATTTACGAACCCGTAATTGGTTCCTATTCAAAACAGAGAAAATCATAGAAGGAGCATTGCCACAGTTTTCAATTGGTCGAGTCCAAGAGAGAAAAAGGTTTATAAAATATATACTAGTAGATTTGAAAAAGGTTCATAAAAAGATTTCGTAAATTAGCTTCGTATGATGAAGTAAGATTGGAAACCATTTTAGTATAAGAATTTGATATCTACTAAATAACATAAAACATCTTTATATAATTTCAAAGTGGCAATAAACAATAGTACGATTGCCGAGGCAAATCGATCAGGGGGTTTCACGTCACAATGACGTGAATTCAAATCATAAGTCATTAAATATAAATTCGATAAATCGAATATACATATAGCTCGTTAGTGAATCCAATGATGTTAAGAAACGATTAGAAATCACCCTGGGGCGACCAGAGACAAAATCACAAAATCATATGATGTAGATCAAAGAGCGATCACCAAGGTGATCGCTAATGCGTAATTCACATTACAACAACATACAGTAAATCAAAGGGATAACGGTTGTAATTTCGATCAATGAATGAATCGAAATCCCCAATTAGCACCCGAAGGTTTTAAACTATATCGGAATAGACTCGAAGGATATCGAGTCGATAATTCACGTTTTAGAGTCGTGAATCATAATCGAACTAATATCGAGGTTCAAAGCCGAGTCAATGAGTAAATAGATTCAAATTACTCTAAAATTAGTTTCATTTCTAAGCTCTCGTCGATACGGTTCTAACGCATCTTGTTTCACTGAATTCCGAGTTCATATGAAAAAGTTATGATCGTTTTAAAGTGGATAATTATTTCACCCCTTTGTTTTTCACTGTTCGTTTAATTACATTGGATGTTTTCTCCACCAAAAATTCCCATTATCTCCAAATCGCTCCAAATTAGTTTCATTGGAAAGCTCTCGTCGAGAGGGTTCCAACGCACCTGATTTCTCTCAATTCCGAGTTCGTACAAAAAAGTTATGGCCGTTTAAAGATTTAAAAATATTTTTTCTTTTCTGTTCACTGTTCGGCCATTAATGGCCGAACAGGAGCAATACCCATGGCCGTTAATGGTCGAACAGACTGTTAAACCCCAAAATTTTACATTTTTTCCTACCAAACATCTCCAAAATGACACCGGCCAATACCCAAAGGCCTATAATGTTAAATAAATGCAAATGAGGCGTCTATAACTCACCAAAGCAACTAATAACACCAAATTCACAAGCATAAACATTCACATAAGAGATTTGCAATGATTATTGATTTTTAAACTCCAAAACAATTAAATTATCTAACCAAAGCAAACCAAATGCGACATAAGTGAATTGTGAAGTCTTAGAACTTGCCGGGTGCGACAGTGGTACTT
Organism: Allium sativum; assembly: GCA_030737875.1. Taxonomy (NCBI): domain Eukaryota; kingdom Viridiplantae; phylum Streptophyta; class Magnoliopsida; order Asparagales; family Amaryllidaceae; genus Allium; species Allium sativum. Next base: position 336,275,662 of record CM060909.1, on the reverse strand, counting down.
CACAACACCATATTCACATGAATAAGCATATACACATAAGATTGCAATGATTCGGTTTATAAATTCAAGTATGAACAAAATTCCAAACCAAAGAACACTAAAGTGATTCAAGCGACTTGTGAAGACTTAGAAATTTGCCTGGGCAATGGAGCTTCACAACATCACCAAATCAAATCATAACATATGCATTAGATCGTATGAACAATCCTTATCATAATTTTCAACTCAATGAAACATAAAAACATGAAATCGGCTAAGTTACACTAACATAACCAATTCACTAGCACATGCAAACTCATATGAACACTAAATTACACTTGTACAAGCCAATGGCTTGTGGCATAGATGTGAGTTCAAATAGAACTCACCTTTGGCTCTTGAATGACAAGAACAAGTTCCAACAAGGAAGAACAAGCCTCTACACTTGCTAAGAATCCAATATCTCATCAATTATCCTCTCTAAACAACAAATACACACACAAGACAACTTATATGTGTTAGGGTTGCGCAAAAACCCGAAATTGAGAAGGTAGAGAGATAAAGGAGGACTAGAGAGAGCTTACACAAGTTGTCTCTCCAAATTAGCACTTGATTTGAGCTTGGAAATCAAGAACCTAGCTTAGGAGTTTGGATTTCCTCTTCCTCTACCCATTTTTACCTAAATCTAAATGTTTAGGAATGTTTTAAGTGAATGAGGAGGAGAGGGGGCTGAAGGAGATTAAGTAAGTGGGCTAGGTTAGCTAAACCAAGATCCAACCAAAGTCCCAAAATTTACAAGCTCGAAATATATTGATGCTTATAGTCAAAAAGGTCGTAAACGATGATCCGGACACATTGGAAGTGGTCCTGAATCCTAATTTTGTCATTTGTGAAAAAACGACATTTCGAGTGACACATAAGATACGATGATATATTTAAATAAAATATTTAAATCTAAAATCGTCGAATGAACAGGTTGTTACATTATATTTTTATGATGCTATCATATAAATAAAAACCAACTCTTTATCCGTTTTTATATTTTTCAAGATCATGTCTTTATATAAATAAAAACCATGTTTTTATATATTTTTTAAAAATCATTCCTTTTTTATAAATAAATAAAAAAAACCTCATCTTTTTTAAATTAAAAAATCAAATCTTTTTATAAACAAAACCATAACTCTTTTTTATCATTAAAAATCCTTCCTTTTTATATTTTAAACATAAACAAAAATGATAATAAAACTTACAGGGGGCTTGGCATCGGGGTGGAGCAAAGGAGGGGGGTTGGAGCCTCTGACCAGCGGCCGACTGAGGGGGGTGCTCGCGCAGGAGGGTGGTGGCCTGTAATAACCCGGAATTCTGAGCAAATTTAAAATTTTTATTTTGGCAATTTTAGTGAATTTTGAATATTTAAAATGATTTATTTTAAATAATATCGACGAGAAATTTATTTTGAATAGATTTGAATGTATATATTTATTTGAATTGTCGTTAGAATATAAATATTTTATTTTAATTATAAAAGGAACTGAAAATGGCATGGTAGTTTGAATTTTCGATTTCAAAGTTCAAATGAATGTACAGGATTCAAAATAAACCGGATTTTAGTGAAACCAAAAATATTAGAATCTAACTGAGAATATCTTTCCAACGAATCCAAAAAATTGAAATTTCATAGCTGGGATAAAAAGTTATGTCCAATTGAAAATTCAGAATAGTCGCTATGGAATTCTGGCCCTTAAAAATAGCAATTTTGCAAACGAACTTTGTTTTCGACGAAACCACTTTTGTTGGATCCGTGATATCAATTTATTGCTAGGTTTCAAAATTCGTAATTTTTTGAATCAATATGTGAGCGTGGCAAAGTAAAACGTGTTTTTTCAATTTCAATCAATTTCGATCGACCAAAAAATGGCCGTTTTTCAAACGGTCTCAGAATTCAACGAAATTAGTTTTTTTAGGACCGTATCGTCAATACGAAGCTAGAACTATTTTTCAGGAATTTTTAGTTTCAGTATGTGGCCCCAGTAAATTGAAATGTGCGTTCGAATTCAATATATAGATTTTGATGAAAACTGATCGTAACTGCCGAACTGGCTCACGATACATATCCCATTGTGTTCGAAATGGGGGTAATTAGCTAAAGACGACAGTCGGTAGGCCTGATTTTGAGTTCGTATTAAAAAGTTACCATTTTGAGGAAATTAGAATAAAATAAATATATATGCCAAACACCCCTTCTTTCAGAATTCTCAAACAAAAAAGAAAAAAGAAGAAGAAAAACACGACGTAGACCCGTTGATGAAATTCGAGAGCGCCACCGCCGGAGGCGTCGCCATCCATCGCGCCTCCGACCACCGCACAACCCCCCTGGCGCCTCCGCCTTTCGTTCTCCTCCCTCCCTCTCTTTTCTTCTCCGATCCAGTTGAACCCTAGCGCCCAGTCCCCATCGTCTTACCACTGACCACCGCACAACGCCCCCTCCCCCCATGGCCTCCGTCGCACCCCCGGCTACCCCCTCCAACGCCTTGGTTTCCCTCTCCTCTTCTAAAGCGACGAACCCCCAAAACCCCCTCCTGAAATCGACGCAGCCACCATGAACCCCAAGACCTACCTCCTCGACACCAACGCCATTTCTAGTAGCCCCTCCCTTCTCCTAACTTCGACTGTAATTGATTATTTAAGTTTATTTTAAAATAATTAGTTTAAACTGATTAAAAATAGAATTTTTACTTCGGTAAAAACATGACTTTTACTTCTACAAATATAGGATTTGCCTTAGTTAAATATAGGATAAAGATTTTTTTTGATATATGATAAAGATTTGTTTTTATATATGAAAAAGGTTGAATTTTTATAGATAAAAAGGTTGGATTTTTATAGAAGAAAGAATAGATTTTTATAGAAGAAATGTATGATATTTCTATATATTAAAAATATGGTTTTTGGTATGTAAAAATATAATTTTTATCATATGAATGACAATAAAAAGATATGATTTTTAATAACGTGAAGATATGGTTTTTAATTATATCAAAATACGATTTTTTTATATAAGGGGCATATTAAAAATATTATTTTTATATAATTGAGATTATCAAAATACGATTTTTATATATGAAGTAGCCATATAAAAATAGAATTTTTATCTATATAGTAGCGGTATAAAAATGTGATTTTTAACATAAAACCGCGTGTAACAGATCTCGTTGGAAGCACGGCGAAGATGTTCTACATATGAAGAGTCGCGATGTATTGGTTTAGCTAAACGGTGAGAACTCCCCACTTTTAATTTATTTTCTAGTTGAAATATATACTAGGATGCAGACGGTGCTTAGCAGCACCCGACACCCGTCGTCCACAGACCATGGATGACTTGTTTTTTTGATTGCTGTGTTGTGAAATTTGACTGTTGATTGTGATGTGTGAAAATATATATTCATGTGTTGAAATAAAATATATATTCATGCGTTGAAATAAAATATATATTCATGCGTTGAAACAAAATATATATTCATGCGTTGAAATAAAATATATATTCATGTGTTGAAATAAAATATATATTCATGTGTTGAAATAAAATATATATTCATGTGTTGAAGTAAAATAAATATTCATTTACAAATCAAATGATTTGTTTATGTACACCAATTTGACTGATATTGATTGGGACGATAAATTTTACACATCGCCCAATTGCACAAATAAAAATCTGTGTTTGTTGATTTGAAACCCCACACGGGTATTGGGATGATATTTGACGTACACTAATCCCGATTGTTTAGTTGTATGTCAATCGATGGGTTGACAGACTGTGTAAGCGTTAATTCTTTATATTTAATGCTTATACAGTTGTGTGGTGCACTCTGGATGATGGTTGATTATTTATCGTTGCTATTATATACATGTGTTTTATGGAATCCATATAATTAACATTATATAGTAATTGATTAGGCCTCATTCCAATTTGGAAAATAAGGAATATTATAGAGAGAAAATTCATGTGTTGAATAGAAAGAAAATTCATGTGTTGAATAGAAAGAAAATTCATGTTTTGAATAGAATAAAAATTCATGTGTTGAATAGAATAAATATTCATGTGTTGAATAAAAATATATATTCATGTGTTGAAGAAAATATTCATTTGTTCAATAGAATAACGAAGTTATTGAAATATATGAAGTCGTGTTGGTTAGATATGCGCCATTTTGACGCGAACGATATTTATACCGATTATATTCGTTTTTAAAATGAATATAGAAAAGGAAGTGATTTCAAAATATAACGTTTTGAAAATAGTATCATTTATATATCGATGATATGGAATATTCAATTTTGATTCGAAATTGAATATGAAGTTGAAATTAACTCGAAAACAAATTTAAAACGATTTATAAAATACGTTTTAAAATGAAATCTACGAAATATATATAATATATATATATTATATATAGAATGGCCTGAATAGAACGCACCGCGCCGCGGCAGTTCGCGAATTTCGACCATTGACTTCGAATGGATATTACGGGAGATGCGACCGTCAGATTCCCCTAAAATTAGAACCATTGGGTTCGTATCGAAAAGTGCTTTCTATCGAATATTATAAATAAGAAATCTAACGGTTGGATTTGGAATTATATCCAAATAAAATTTGGAAAAGGTCGTTGTAAGTGCAGTTCGATGGCCGTTGATGGAAATCGACTGTACGGGCCTTGATAAAATTAGTAAAAATAGTAATAATTTGTGTAAAATCATAATAAATGATTTGTGAAGAATTGGGATGAAAAACTCCATATTTGAAAAGATAAAAATAGATTTTTATCGAAATTAACTAGTTTTGAACTAGAATTATAATCCATTTATTTTTAAATAAATAAATGGGATTTGAAATGGTTTTAAAAATAAACAGAATTTCCAATATATATATTGGAAATTGATTGGAATCGAAATTGTCTTTGGAATATTTCGATGTTGGATTTCGTGATTATACAGATATTGTTATGGAAATTTGAAAGATATATTTATATTGTTATTTCCAATACTATATTTGTTGGTCGTAGAATTTGATATTGAATATAAGACGATATATTTTCTATTCAGAGCCTTGTATTTAATATCAAATGGGATTTGGGGTTTGTCGTGAATGGTGTCTTTATTAACACTGTTCTTAAACCCAGTTGAGGAAAAGAATAAATCTTTTTATTAGATTTAATGAAGTATACCAATTAAATGATATTTAATTGGAATTGAATTTGAATTGATTTTGGGTTTATCGTGAACCGTGTTTTAAATGACATTGGTTCTTTAACCCAGTTAAAGACAGGATGTGATTTCCCAAGATAAACAATCATTGATATGATTATTGGGAAGATTAAAACCAAGTGGAGTTTTAATGAATCTTTAATTAGATTGAAATAATCGAGAATGGAGTATCACCAGTTTTGCTCCAGGCGATAGTTAAATCTTTAATTAGATTTGAACGTGAAATGGTAATTGAATTTACCGATAACACTGTGGTGTTAGATATGAAGTATTACCAGTTTTACTTCATGGGATGAATAGGTTGGGATTGGGAAAAAAAATAAATGATTACTTCGGTGTGGTTCGCTAATCCCGACTAGTTTGAATTGATATTCAAAAGAAGATTAAAGAATAAATTTAAAGAATTTATCTTTGATAAAATTAATGGGAACCTTTCCCAAAGTATAAGAATATTTGAATAAAAGAATATTCGGAATTGGAATGAGGCGTATTTGTGTTTGTGTAACACTTATTTATTATATACGCGAGTTATTCAGAAAGACCGGGTTTATCCCATTCTGAATAACTGATTCGACGTGGTGTCGAGGATGAAGACGGTGGTTGAAGATCGGAGGTCTTCACATCGTTTGGGTGATTATTGATGATCTTGATTGGGTTGTACAACCAAGAGGAGGGAATCAGTTGGTGATCGTCCAGATGTACTTGGAGATCGATGGACATGCGAGGTACAAGGTGCCTCCGGTTTCATTCAGACCCAGAACGAACTTGTAAATGGACTGTGTGTCTGACATTGGATTTTATTCTGTGTGATTGATTTCTATTAAATATATATCTGTTTGGCAGCGGAAAATTTATTCTCTTGCTTAACGCCCTTCTCTAAGACGTATGAGCTCAGGGGTTATATACTGATGGATATCAATCGCATGGAGTGAATTGCCTGTGTGGCATGCCTAAGTGGCAAATGATCAAGGCTTCTGTTGAAAAGCAATGTCTTGTGGTTGATGATCAAAGCACCATCTGTGTGGAAAAGCTTTGTGTAACGTTGATTCGCGAGCCTCACACCCCGGTTGTGAACCAGAAATGGGAGAGGACATCAGGGAGGGCATGCGTTTCCTTCTAGTTAGAAGTGGCATCAGTGGTTTTACACGCCCTAACGAGTTTGACTTATGTTTTGTTGGATTGCGAGGCGCCTCGGATATATCGATGATTATGTGGAGCCGATGGAGTCATTGGACTCATTTATGCCCCAAAGAGCGGGGAAACGCAGTGTTCAGGCATTTTAATCCACATCGGTGGACCGGCCCTGACGATCCAAAGGCTTGACTGAGTACTTGCCTGAGACATGGGCTAGATTGTCTCGAATTCGGTGAGGACTGTTGAAAACATCCCATAATTTTCAGTATATTTAAATTTCAATTTAAAATAAATAAATTGGGATATATTAGGGAAAATCAAATTTGTGTTAAATTTTAATGATGATGATTGTTTAAATTGAGTATAAATAGATTTTTTTCCAATTTAGTTTTTGAAAAGCAGTAATTTGAAATTGAATAATTAAATAATTAAATTAATGTGAGTGAGTTAATTTAAAAAAAAGGGAATTCAAATTTAATTGATTTAATGGTGGAATCTTAAGTCGTTAAATTATAACTGAAGTTCAATCAAGATTCAAATAATCAAATTATGATTTAAAAATGTGTGGAATTTATTTGTAGAAATTTATTTAAGTTATAATTTGATTTAAATTTGAATTTAATGAATATTGATTTGAATTTAAAACGGTTAATCGAATAATTGAATATTTTATTTAATTAACGGTGAAATTTAACTGTTTTGGCGACTGTCTCGGAATTCGACGAAACTGGCGCCATTGGATTCAGAACGATGAATTATGGTAGGCTGTAAATCTGCGTTACGATCCGACTTACCGTTAGATCGTACGAGAGAAAATGCGAAAAGAATCAAGATAATTGGATAATTGGGTGTTTCTCATAGTTGGACCCTATATACATATATAAATAATTCCATCATAATCTCACCAGCTCACTTTTCTCATTCAGTACGTATAATTCCTCCTCATCTCTCCCTAATGGCTGAAATCAAATTTTACAAACCCTAGAGAAATAAAATACAACTCCAAAAGTAAAATCTCTCCAAAACCCATCATATTATATATCAAATCGAAGCTCTCGATGATACGAAGCCTCTGGTATAGTTTGTTTCGACATGCAGTGGTCGGAGTTGCTTGAAACCCACGGTCAAAGTTCTGTTTGGCGAAGCCCTAATCTCTAAATTGGGCGTTTTCGATCTAAGCTTCAATCGCGAATTCTGGAACTTGGGTATTGAAGAGGGTGTCCATGCGAGTGTAATGGTGGTATGCATGTGATTTATTGTTAAGAGAATTGCCAGAATTTTGGCGTGGAAGTCTGAAAACCGCGGTTTAGGGTTGCTGACCGGCGGAGCTAGGGCCCACTGGAGGTGGTGGCGCCACCTTGGTTGGACGCGGCTCGAGATGGTCTTCAGGTTGGTGGGGATCGTCGGGCCTAGTTTGGCCGGAGTGGGGCGTGAGAGTTGGTCAAAGATCGGAGCTGATGGGTTGTTTTCCAGGTTGTGTTTACTATAACAAATAGAAGAGGAGTGGGAGAAGGAGATGTATGGGGCTGACGTGGCGCTCAATTATTTGGTGAAGTGTATTTAATTAATTCCTATATATTTTTAAATTCAAACGGTAAAACAAGCATAACTTCTTCATACGACCTCAGATTGACGCGCGGTTTGTTGCGTTAGGATCGTGGAGAAATTGCGGACGTTTTGGCGTTGGTTTGACTGTGTTTAGAGACTGTGAAATTTTGGGCTTCTTTTGCACGTCCGATCCACTAAGGACCCGAAGGTGAGTGATTTTTCCACTCACGATGAACTAAATAATTCCCATATTTATCGAATTAAATTACGAAATAGTTGGTTGCATGATTGTGATTGGCTGTTGAATTTGGTTGCTTAAATTTTTGATATACCAACGTGATAACATGCAAATTAGATCGATAATTGGTTATTTAATTAAATTTAAATTCTAGATTGGAAATCTGAATCCTTGCTGATCCTGAAACATTTTAATGTGGACCAGTTGAATAGAATGGTGTGATGGATGCTTGGTTGGATTTTATTACTGAATTTGATATTGACACTGTTAATGCTTCATATTCAGTATATTGTATTGCATGTGGTTGTGACGATAAATCCTATTTACCCTTGATGTTACGGGCATCTAATAAACCCGGGGTTTATCGATAAAATAAATTAAGAACAAAGAGTGAAATGATAAATCTCTGTGACCCTGATTTGGATTGAAATGATAGATCCATCCCTAAATATTGAGAAATTAAATTTAAATTCACTTGGCCATAGGATAGAAAATCATATTTGGACATCGGTTGGTTAAATGATTTAAATTATTTGAAGTCTATTTGGTGGAAAATTTCATTTAAAGGAATGTATCGATTTTCGATAAATTTTTATTTTTCTTTAAGATATGAATTCTCGATGTTATTTCGAAGGGTTAAGAATTTCCCAAACTAACTGGAAGTTGTAATTTGGATTTAATATGATTTGGGATTAATCCCAATAATTGGTGGACTCAAATTTAGTAAATTCTTTTTGAATTTAAACTTTGGAATAAAAGTAATCGAGGATATTTGGAGTTGTTCTAAACTAAATACGAATATGGTTTTAAAATCCTCGAAATAGAAATGGGTTGAATGGGTTGAAATAAGATATTGAAATGGTGTAACTCCATTCGAGACTGGAATTTGATTCAAGTGTTGAAATTTGGAAGGCGAAACAATTTATGGTTTAAAATTCTATTTTTATTTTATTTTGTTCTATTTTATATTATTTTATTATATTTTTATTTTATTTATAAACTACATATATACTTTGTTATAAGTGAGTTTTTATATATATATTTTATGTAAAAATTTATTTAGTAAGCCTGTTATATATATATATATATATATATAGTGATTTAAATTACCTTAGTACTCTCTAATGATTCTATATAAGTAAAATTTATATATGGTTTTATGTATAAGTAATTATTTTCAAAATTTTATTTTATGAATTGTAATTCTTCTTCCGGATGGAAAGTGTTTGGATTTAAACCTTTGAGTCAAATGGAGTTGAGATAAGTTATATTCTATTTGAATATGAATTGATTTAAACCGATTTTGATACGGAAAGGTAGATTTTATGCTACTTGAATATATATTGGATTTCCAAAGATTGAAATGAATAGATGTGGAAAATAATATATTTTATTTGAATATGAAGGGATTTCAAATGTAAATCGTTTTGAAATAACTGAATTTTTTTTAGATGAAGTATATGCTATGTGAATATAGATCGATTTGAAATATTACACGAGTATAATATAATGACACGGAAATATATTCTAGTTTAGGATATAATCGGTTTGGGTATGATTATGATATGTCGATATGAAAATTTTATTCGTTTGAATATAAATTGGGTTCGAAACAGAAGATGATATTTTGATATGAAAGCGAACATTTATCAAATATAAAAGAACCGACCGATGTGAAAGATGTAAGCGTTGGTTGTTAAAGAGACCGGAGTTGACATAAGGCATACTCTCTGCCAGTGTCGATACCACTTTGACAACTGTGAACATTATGACGTATCCAGATTGAGTATGATGACTTGGAGGTGATTATTGAATCGAAGAAGATGACCAATGACGAAATAACCCTGACTTTCAGGTCAGAATTGAAATGACTAAAACAGGAGCTATACCGTGACTAATTGAGGTAGCACCTTTGATCAGACACACTTCTTCGATACTATTTCTATGACTATGATGATGATGATTTGGGCCCATTTATGATTTTTGGAGTGTGTTCCGAGGTGGGCGGTAGTGGCTGCTATGCGTTACCACCGGTCCGGGAGTGCAATTGGTAGAATCCTACCCTGGGCATTGCCTCGAGTGCCTTGTCATATTATCCTTATCGAGCCCCATACGATTTTTATTTGTATCGTACCTATGGAGTGCTCTATGATGCCATCGTTTACGGTGAGTTTACGGTACTGTATAGACTACGGTATTATTAACGGTGTAAGGGTAAAAATGTAATCCCGCTTACGCTATTTTCAGTACTTATACTTTACTAGATAGACACTATCACAATAGCGTATTATACTATGTATGTATTAGTTTAACGGATCCTCGAGAGATGGAAAAATCCCGTAACATCTCTTGAGTTACTGCACCCATGATACTGATGTTATTTCATATTTTAATTTAACTAATATGAGAATGATTTAGTGCTGATCCGAGTGTTTGTTGTGTTTTCTTTTATGCAATATGCTCGGGTCAGCAGATGCGTGCAGTTAGCGAAGATTCCTTTACCTGGGAGGGTGGGGACGAAGATTTGGTATACATCTATTATATATAAATATTTTCCGCTGCTTTGTTTGAAATCGATATATGTGTAACTCTGATAACCATTGATGTTAGAGCCTATTGTATATACTTCAACTGTTTAAACTGCTATTTAATTATTATATGTTGTCCTTCCGCTGTGAGGTTCTGTGATTTGTTTTCTCTTCTTTCTTTCTTTTCCCAATAAATACCCGCTTTTGCGATTTGTTTGGGTCGACATGTGTGGTTTGTTGTCGATTTTAACGGTCAAAAGTTGGGTCGTTACAACTGTCTTTTGCCTCGGTTCACAGATGGAAATCCAGCTTCCAATACGTGACTTTGCGGTTTTGATTGTAGAACCTATATATGGTGACATAGTGGTATGGGGCACTTATGCCGTCTATGATTGATACTTATGATTTGAAATTGTTTTGACACTATACACTTATAGTAATAATAAAACATGAAATTTCACGGAACAAACATTCTTGGCTATTATCAGGTAAAAACCCTATCCACCGGCTTGCGTTGCTTTGTGTGATGGGACCTGGGTCTTATAATAGCTTCATTGTTCTTTATTTAGCATTGCGTTGTTTGTTTTATGCACTTGTATTCTTGGGAGGTAACCCGTTCCGTGTTATAAGGCATGGTCCCTTGATTTACCTAACTTTAAAACAAAGATTAATAACTGTTTTAGTTCTCACACCAGTCACATGACTGACCTGGAGTTTATTGTTTTAACCTAAACTCTGGGTGCCCTTATTTTGACACGGGCAGCTAGTATTTTTGGTTTTGCAGATTTATATTCACAGGAACCTGGTTTACAGCTGGAATGATATCCGGAAAGCTCTGTATCCGTATGCCTCTTTCAGTTGTGTATTGTATTATTTTTTCGCTGCTATGTAATGTATTGTAATCTCTGATATTTATGATGTATAATATTTACTTATACTCTGTATATTCTTGTATTCTGATGGAATTGTTGTAATTAACAATGAAATGTTCTTCTGTTTGCGTTCTGATTTATCTTGTCCTCAAAGCAATCCATGCTTTCCTTACCGGGGAAGTTACGGGTCTTCACAGTTGGTATCAGAGCTTTGGTTTACAGAGCTCGGAGAACAAGACACGCTAGAACCAAACGAAAGAATTCATCAGAAATTGGATTAGTATTATCCAATGAGAATGACTCGTTAGAGATAGGATCAGTAGTATCCTAGAACGAGTGTGAAGAGTATATTTTTAAATTGAAAACAATTTTTGTTTTTAAAATTTAAATCGTAATACACGTATTTGAATATTTATTTTAAATTGATTTGGACAATCGAGTATATAAAGATTTTGTATATACGTCTGATCCACGTGTATTCGAAGTTTTAATATACTGGATAGATGTAGAATCACACTCTAGTCGCCCGGAGATGATTTTAATGATGGAGCTCCATCATTAGGATTTATGTTCGTGTTTCGAAAGTGAGATATCCATATGATTCCAATTGACTGGTGTGAGAACCAAAGCTAGATAGGGCTTATTGTTGTAATTTGGCATCAAAAATGTGATTTTTGACTATATATCAAAATTATGAATTTGAAACATTAATCAACTAATTGATTGCTGATTGTGTTGTTTGATTATTGTTGTAATTAATTAGAATTTGAACCATTTAGCCAAATTATATCAAATGTTGGACTGAATTGAAAATTGTTTGAAATTGCATGCATATACATGTACTTACATTGAAAGGTCATAGCAAGAAGGCTAGAGCAGAAGAATAAAATTGTTTGCTCGACAAATAGGTACATGTTTATTGTATTTTTGATGATTTTATGAGCCGGTTGGCTGTTTCTTTTTCTTTTTGGATTGGTGAGGGCCATGGGAGGCTATTTGAAATATCCCGAAGCTCCCGGTGCAGGGGAGGTTATGGCGAAATTTTTCGAAAATTTAGGGTGTTAGCCAAATTTTTGAAAAATTTGAAAAGTTCTTAGAAACTGAAAAGTTGAAGAACTTAAGCCGTAATGAAAATACTGGAAGTTGAGTTGATTTGTGAAACAACTTTTGGCTTCGTTTCTTTTCGGGGACGAAAAGTTTTAAGTGGGGGAGATTGTAATAACCCGGAATTATAAGCCAGTTTAAAATTTTTATTTTGGCAATTTTAGTGAATTTTGAATATTTAAAATGACTTATTTTAAATAATATCGACGAGAAATTTATTTTGAATAGATTAGAACATATATATTTATTTGAATCGTCGTCAGAATATAAATATCTTATTTTAATTATAAAAGGAATTGAAAATGGCGTGGTAGTTTGAAATTTCGATTTCAAAGTTCAAATGAATGTACAAGATTCAAAATAAACCGGATTTTAGTGAAACTAAAAATATTAGAATCTAATTGATAATATCTTTCCAACGAATCCGAAAAATTGAAATTTCATAGCGGGGATAAAATGTTATGTCCAATTGAAAATTCAAAATAGTCACTATAGAATTCTGGCCCTTAAAAATTGCAATTTTGCAAACGACCTCGGTTTTCGATGAAACTACTTTTGTTGGATCCGTGATGTCAAGTTATTGCTAGGTTTCAAAATTCGTAATTTTCTGAATCAATATGTGAGCTTGGCGAAGTAAAACGTTTTTTGTCAGTTTCAGTCAATTTCGATCGACTAGAAAATGGCCATTTTTCAAACAGTCTCAGAATTCGACGAAATTAGTTTTGTTAGGACCGTATCGTCAATACGAAGCTAGAAACTATTCTTTAGGAATTTTTAGAGTCAGTATGTGGCCCCAGTAAATTGAAATGTGCGTTCAAATTCAATATATAGATTTCTATTTTGATTTTGATGAAAACTGATCGTAACAGCCGAACTGGCTCACGATACATATCACATTGTGTTCGGAATGGGGGTAATTAGCTAGGGATGATAGTCGGTGGGCCTGATTTTGAGTTCGTATTAAAAAGTTACCTTTTTGAGGAAATTAGAATAATAAATATATATGCCAAACCCCCCTTCTTTCAGAATTCTCAAACGAAAAAGAAAAAAAAGAAGAAGAAAAACACGACGGAGACCCGTCGATGAAATTCGAGAGCGCCAGCGCCAGAGGCGCCGCCATCCATCGCGCCTCCGACCATCGCACAAACCACCCCCTCCGGCGCCTCCGCCATCCGTTCTCCTCCCTCTCTTTTCTTCTCCGATCCAGTCTAACCCTAGCGCCCAGCCCCCATCGTCTTGCCACCGACCACCGCACAACCCCCCCATGGCCTCCTCGCACCTCCGGTAGCCCCCTCCAATGCCCTGGTCTCCCTCTCCTCTCCTAAATCGACGAAACCCCCAAAACCCCCTCCCGAAACCGACGCAGCCACCGTGAACCCTAAGACCGACCTCCTCTACACCAACGCTGTTTCAAGCAGCCCCTCCCCTCTCCTAACTTCAATTGTAAGTGATTATTTAAGTTTATTTTAAAATAATTAGTTTAAACTGATTAAAAATAGAATTTTTACTTCAGTAAAAACATAACTTTTACTTCGACAAATATAGGATTTTCCTTAGTTAAATATAGAATAAAGATTTGTTTTTGATATATGAGAAAGATTTGTTTTTATATATGAAAAAGGTTGAATTTTTATAGATAAAAAGGTTGGATTTTTATAGAAGAAAGAATAGTTTTTTAGAAGAAAGGTATGATATTTCTATATATTAAAAATACGGTTTTTGTTATGTAAAAATATAATTTTTATAATATGAATGACAATAAAAAGATAGGATTTTTAATAACGTGGGGATATGGTTTTTAATTATATAAAAATACGATTTTTTTTTTAATATAAGGGGCATATTAAAAATATTATTTTTATATAATAGAGATTATCAAAATACGATTTTTATATATGAAGTAGCCATATAAAAATAGAATTTTTATCTATACAGTAGCGGTATAAAAATGTGATTTTTAACGTAAAACCACGTGTAACAGATCTCGTTGGAAGCACGGCGAAGATGTTCTACATATGAAGAGTCGCGATGTATTGGTTTAGTTAGACGGTGAGAACTCCTCACTTTCAATTTATTTTCTAGTTGAAATATATACTAGGATGCAACGGTGCTTAGCAGCACCCGACACCCGTCGTCCACAGACCATGGATTACTTGTTTGTTTGATTGCTGTGTTGTGAAATTTAACTGTTGATTGTGAGTGTGAAAATATATATTCATGTGTTGAAATAAAATATATATTCATGCGTTGAAATAAAATATATATTCATGTGTTTAAATAAAATATATATTCATGCGTTGAAATAAAATATATATTCATGTGTTGAAATAAAATATATATTCATGTGTTGAAGTAAAATAAATATTCATTTACAAATCGAACGTTTGTTTATGTACACCGATTTTACTGATATTGATTGGGGAGATAAATTTTACACATCGCCCAACTTCACAAATAAAAATCTGTGTTTGTTGATTTGAAACCCCACACGGGTATTGGGATGATATTTGACGTACACTAATCCCGATTGTTTAGCTGTATGTCAATCGATGGGTTGACAGACTGTGTAAGTGTTAATTATTTATATTTAATGCTTATACAGTTGTGTGGTGCACTCTGGATGATGGTTGATAATTTATCGTTTCTATTATATACATGTTTTGTATGGAATCCATATAATTAACATTATATGGTAATTGGTTGGGCCTCATTCCAATTTGGAAAATAAGGAATATTATAGAGAGAAAATTCATGTGTTGAATAGAAAGAAAATTCATGTGTTGAATAGAAAGAAAATTCATGTTTTGAATAGAATAAAAATTCATGTGTTGAATAGAATAAATATTCATGTGTTGAATAAAAATATATATTCATGTGTTGAAGAAAATATTCATTTGTTGAATAAAATAACGAAGTTATTGAAATATATAAAGTCGTGTTGGTTAGATATACACCATTTTGATTCGAACGATATTTTTATCGATTATATTCGTTTTTAAAATGAATATAGAAAAGGAAGTGATTTCAAAATATAACGTTTTGAAAATGATATCATTTGTATATCGATATTATTATCATTTATATATCGATGATATGGAATATTCAATTTTGATTCGAAATTGAATATGAAGTTGAAATCGTTTCGAAAACGAATTAAAAACGATTTATAAAATACGTTTTAAAAGGAAATCGACGAAATATATATAATATATATATAGAATGGCTTGAACAGAATGCGCCGCGCCGCGGCATTTCGCGAATTTCGCCATCGACTTCGAATGTATATTACGGGAGATCCGACCATCGGATTCTCCTAAAACCGGAACCGTTGGGTTCGTATCGAAAAAATCTTTCTAACGAATATTAGAAATTAGAAATATAACGGTTGGATTTGGAATTATGTCCAAATCAAATTTGGAAAAGGTTGTTGTAAGTACAGTTCGATGGCCGTTGATGGAAATCGACTGTACGGCCTTGATAAAATTATTAAAAATAGTAATAATTTGTGTAAAATCATAAGTAATGATTTATGAAGAATTGGGATGAAAAACTCCAAATTTTAAAAGATAAAAATAGATTTTTATCAAAATGAACTAGTTTTGAACTAGAATTATAATCCATTTATTTTTAAATAAATAAATGGGAATTGAAATGGTTTTAAAAATAACCAAAATTTCCAATATATATATTGGAAACTGATTTGAATCGAAATTGTCTTAGGATTATTTCGATGTTGGATTTCGTGATTATACAGATATTGTTATGGAAATTTGAAAGATATATTTATATCGTTATTTCCAATACGATATTTGTTGGTCGTAGAATTTGATATTGCATATAAGCCGATATATTTTCTATTCAGAGCCTTGTATTTAATAATAAATGGGATTTGGGGTTTGTCGTGAATGGTGTCTTCATTAACACTATTCTTAAACCCAGTTGAGGAAAAGATTAAATCTTTTTATTAGATTTAATGAAGTATACCAATTAAATGATATTTAATTGGAATTGAATTTGAGTTGATTTTGGGTTTATCGTGAACCGTGTTTTAAATGACATTGGTTCTTTAACCTAGTTAAAGACAGTATGTGATTTCCCAAGATAAACAATCATTGATATGATTATTGGGAAGATTAAAACTAAGTGGAGTTTTAATGAATCTTTAATTAGATTGAAATAATCGAGAATGGAGTATCACCAGTTTTGCTCTAGGCGATAGTTAAATCTTTAATTAGATATGAATGCGAAATGGTAATTGAATTTACCGATAACACTGTGGTGTTAGATATGAAGTATTACCAGTTTAACTTTATGGGATGAATAGATTGGGATTGGGAAATAAAATAAATGATTACTTCGTTGTGGTTCGCTGATCCCGACTAGTTCGAATTGATATTCAAAAGAAGATTAAAGAATTAATTTAAAGATTTTATCTTTGATAAAATTAATGGGAACCTTTCCCAAAGTATAAGAATATTTGAATAAAAGAATATTCAGAATTGGAATGAGGCGTATGTTGTGTTTGTGTAGCACTTGTTTATTATATACGCGAGTTATTCAGAAAGACCGGGTTTGTCCCATTCTGAATAACTGATTCGACGTGGTGTCGAGGATGAAGACGGTGGTCGAAGACCGGGGGTCTTCACATCGTTTGGATGATTACTGATGATCTTTATTGGGCTGTACACCCAAGAGGAGGGAATCAGTTGGTGATCGTCCAGACGTACTTGGAGATCGATGGATATGCGAGGTACAAGGTGCCTCCGGTTTCGTTCAGACCCAAAACGAACTTGTAAATGGACTATATGTCTGACATTGGATTTTATTCTGTGCGATTGATTTCTATTAAATATATATCAGTTTGGCGGCGGAGAATTTATTCTCTTGCTTAACGCCCTTCTCTGAGACGTACGAGCTTAGGGGTTATATGTTGATGGATTTCAATCGCATGGAGTGAATTGCCTGTGTGGCATGCCTAAGTGGCAAATGATCAAGGCTTATGTTGAAAAGCCAAGTCTTGTGGTTGATGATCAAAGCACCGCCTGTGTCGCATAGCTTTGTGTAACGTTGATTCGTGAGCCTCACACCCCGTTTGTGAACCAGAAAAGGGAGAGGACATCAGGGAGGGCATGCGTTTCCTTCTAGCAAGAAGTGGCGTCAGTGGTTTTACTTTCCCTGACGAGTTTGACTTATGTGGTTGTTGGATTGCGAGGATCGGATATATCGGTGACTGTGTGGAGCCGATGTGTAAGGACCCAAGGGTTTCCGGCCCCGAAAATCGACATAAATACCTTTACCGTAACTCATGCCGATCCTCCAAGCACGAAAACACTGGATAGTTATTAGAAAGAAATTAGAGGGTGAGATAAGAAAGAAAGAAATATTAGAATAGAAGAAGAAGGAGAAGAACACAACACAGAATCTCACATCGCAGCGGAACAAAATATAATACAGAAATAAATCTTTATTGAGAGCTTTAAAATACTTACAATATCAAAGTACATCACACAATGGGACAGTGATAATGATCTGTTCCCATATACAATACACAGCGGAATAGTAGCTATATAATATCATATGTCTGAACATCTCCAGCTCGTTTCTGGACTTCTCAGCATTCGATAACCTGAACCTGTACACCCCGGGCTAACCCGAGCATTTACAAAACACCGGGTCAGACTGGTGAACCAGACTGAGAAAAACTCGCATAGTATTAAGGGTATCACACAACTTGATTTTTAAAGTCAAAATCTTTTCGAAAGAAAAGGATAATCGTAAGACCGAATCAACACATAAATACGGACGGTTTTTACCTTACAATAACCCAAAACACTTTTGAAATCAATATATTTTCTGATATTATAATAGTGTCTAAATTCAAGTAAATATCAATCTAGTGGAACGCTTTCATCTCACGCTCCACATATACAATATACAATCAAAACCGCGGGCGCTTATTGGAGAATGGATTCCGACCTTGACAAGGTATGGGACCACCTGCCGATAGTGTATCTCTAGAGGCGAATACACTGGGTTCAACAAGAACATCTTGCAACTCGGCCCACACATGACCGACCACTCATTTCGCTTGAATGTATCGAATGTATATCACCAACGGTTGGACTCAAACCACCGTTTCCCGAAAAGGGACAGCATCGAATATAGATTAAAGAAACAAAAGGATTTTCTGTAGATAGGTGATTATACACCCTAATGGGAGCGACCCACATAGCCATGCTGCCTGCCCGATTTTTTGCCATTTCCCGGTTGATGAGGCTTGAATCTACGCTTTATCAGCACATCACATTACTTCGAATGCCACATCGTCATAACCATCAACAATCACTAATTGACGTCCACAACAATACATTACGTGTTGGTTAAAAGAAGTTTCCTTCTTCGCCTCCACTCTTGGTACGGTTGAAGGAATCAATGTACGTGACCTTTCTGGAAATACTTTGTTAGACATTCATCCATACAAGTCACCCAGGAACAGGATGAACCGAAGGCACCCTCCTACTACATTCTAGGAATCACCCTGAGAATCAGTAGCGAGAAGTCCTTGCGAATCCGTGGATTCCAACCACGAAAGAATCACAGTATATCTCTGCTTGCAATCAGAGATCTTAAGTAACTCTTCCGCTTATGAAGATCCACGGTCTTCAATGGCTCCATCTTGAACCAACATCTCTAACATATTCGTATTTGCTGGACGGAATGGTTTTCGAATATATATTCGATCCCGGTCTTTCCGTACCAACAATCATATGGGCCAAATTTGATAGTCGGTTATTTAACTATCAAATAAACAAACATTCATCCATAAAAAGAAAATGGATTCACTAATTCAATACACAGTATCATTTAGCCTCTTTAACGAACCGTCCGTTAATTATATTCTCCAAATTCGTTTTTTTATTCAACATATAAACTTTCAAAACGGCTTATAATATCATTTCCGGAAATCATATCTTATGTTTTCCTTAACTACTTTCGTTTATAAACAAATATCATTCTGCGATAATCATGTAGTCGTCCAAGTTGGGGTATTTCATTTACATCTCAGACCTTGACCAACAACATTCATATCTTCAGAACAACCAGAAGTTTATTAACCACATATTTCCCTTTTTGAAATTCTATATAAAATCTCAACCACGTTTACTTAACCAATATTAAGTAAAATCTTATTAATCTCTTTCGATTTATGTTAATAATCATTTACAATACCATATACACGCTTCGATTCTATTAGAATAGAACCCTTATAAAAATTCCTTAATAACTCGATATTGTTACATTACAAATTATTTTCAAACACTTAATTTCATTTGTTTAGAAACAAAGCTCCCATAAATCTTATATTAATATTTTAAACCATTTTTATGTTGATATTTTTTTCAAATCCTTATATTTATATTTTTTAAACAATTCAACTTATTTTTATCACGCTCCCTTTAAATCATACTCGACCCCTTTGTCTAGAAAACATATGATAATCTTTTGTAAATCTCATGTCCAAAAATGGTTCGTCTCATTTGTAACAAATGTTACCAATCACATTCATAAATCCTTACTTCGATTCCATTTTAAAACTTTCAATTTCTATTTATAACCTTTTGTAAATTAAGTACGACGACTCACCATTCGTTTCATTTTCACAACTTTAACTTTGTTTACCAATCTTATTTGTAAGTCATTATCGACAACTAATATTCGTCGTCGTTATCCAAAACTTTAACTTCATTTGAAATCCTGCCTTCAGTTAACATTCCGAACTTCGGAATATCTCATTCCGAACCTCGGAATAGACTCATTTTGATTTATCATTCCGAACTTCGGAATGCCACATTCCGAATCTCGGAATAAAACTCACTTTGATTAATCCTTCCAAAGTTCGGAATACCACATTCCGAACCTTGAAATGAACTCACTTCCATTTATTTAACTAAATTTCATTTATAAATTTATATTCATAATGTCAACTTCGATTTCATTTATAATATGAAATCCCCTCTCCAAATCACACTCATTTTCAAATCTGTCGATTTGTAAATCTTACTCACGAAATGTCATGTAATTACATTTCGTATATATTTAAACAACATTTGTCAAAAATGATCCTTTATTTCAAAAATATCAATCTTAAAACTCTTTTATAAATTCTCGTATAACCATGATTCGATCATTCCATTTTGATATTTTGACATCTATTTAAACTTCTTTTACGACCGTTAAGGTCTTTATAAAACCATTTCAGCATTTAAATAACTAACAAGAAAAATTACATTGTCTAAACATTTATTTAATAATATCTACATCTCTATTAGTTATATTTATGCATATATACAAATTGTATATTTTACTACGATTATTATCTTTACAAAATCGTATTCCAAAACCATATAAAAATATGATTCTATCATTGGAACCACTCGAATTCCATTCGATATCGATTTCGAAAAATCATTTCTTTTTAACGACGGTACTAAAGAGGAAAATGACTACTATAGTACCAAACCGTGAAATATAAACCAATTTCACATCCAGCAACAAACAGTATAATCATATTGATAAACGTTATCAATATCAGTGAGGACAGTTATTTCTTGCAAAACAATGGGTTAACACAGTTCCATTCAATCAATTCATGCTGGCCAATAAATATTGGTTTTTCATCTAAACAGATGACATGAACAGTTTAATAATAACTGTCAATAATAACTGTAACAGTTAATAATTGGCTAACAACAACAATTCAATCATACAATCATTTATTTATAACATTTATATTGTTATAAACGTAACCACTGAGGCGAATTACCTCAATTGGATTCAATCGTTATAAATAACGATTTGTTTCAGTTAAATTAAACGAACGTTTAATTTAACCGTTCGGTCCATACATGAATATAAAATCAACAACGAACAAATAAACAAACAACCAACCATAGCACATAATTATAAAACCCGACTTATATAAAATATAAGAGGGGAAAACTGAGTGAGTTTAACTCACTTTGGGTTCACATCAGTTGCCCAAACGGTTTGTTTGGGTTGCTTTCACTTCGTCCAGATTAGTTCCAACCCGTTACGCTCGTTGATATCGTTCCAATGCTCCTGGTTTGTTTCATTCTGTTAATACAGGAGTACGTTACACTAATTACAAATTACTGTTCAAATTGAAATAATCAGAATCCTATTGTAAATTAATTTTTTTCTTAATTAACAAAACTGATTATCAAATGAGCAAAGTAGCGTTCATATTAAACTAGTTCACTTGTTTTGTTTGTTTCTGAATGAGCGCGATACACAAGTTGAAATTATTGGTTACAGTTGAATTAAATTTAATTAATACCTTAGTTAAATGTAAATCAATTTGCTACTTAAATGGTTAAGCTAAATCATGTCATAAATTAATTGTTTAGGCCTAAACAACTCGGTCCGTATATACACCCATCAAACTGTTAAATAAATGTTTTTAATTTAATCGGCATAAATATGTATACCTTTCTTTCATTCTTTACTGTTGTTATTCACGCTAGATTCTTCATCCAGCATCATTCCAAAATGCTTTCTACATGCTCCGTTCACATTCCTTCACGCATTGCTGCTCCCCCCTTTCTTTTTATTTTCTATATTTTTTTTTCTCTTATATAAGATAGAGGCCCGAGGCCCAACTAATAACCTCAACCCAAACCGTCTCTCTTCTCCTCCAATCTCCTTCTTCATGCGAACAGGACACCGCTGTTAGGCTCCCCACTGTCGTTGACTTCCCCCCTTTTCACGTTGTTAATTTTTTTTTACTGGAATGAGATGAGATAATGGATGAAGTAGAGATGTTTATATGGTGGAAGCAGCGTGGGTAGCAAGCTGTTGAGGGTAGGTCTGCTGAATGGTAGGTTAGCTGTTCGCTGATGGGATCGCTTGAAAAAGAAAATTATGCATTACTTGGGGTGCACGGTCTTAGTAGGAGTGGGATGCAAGGGACTGGTAGTTTGGGATGCAAGCTATTAAAGGGACGCAAGTTTCCAACTGTTTGGGCGCAAAAGGGAAACGATCTGATCCAAGAAAAGGAACGCAAGTAAGGAAAAGGGAAGGCAAAAGAAAATAGGATGGTTTTATATAATATTTTAATGTACAAAGCTTTTGTTGTGGAGAATTCATGTTAAAAATCACCGCATACGATTTCTGTTTTCTGATAAAAAGGCTAATCTTAGTGTAAAAAGGTATTCCGGACCCAATGGGACAAGTTTCGTCGAAATCCGAGGTCGTATGAAAAATTTTCCTTTATAAAACCGGAAATACACACGCGTTTAATTTTTTCACGATCACCAGATAAATCGAATCAACTTGAAACTTTCAAATTCTTAAATAATTTGTTGATGCGAACCCAACGCCACCAGTTTCGTCGCATTCTGAGACTGTTTCCCCGGTAGACTGTTTTTACCGCGCACCGCAACACCCTTTTTAACGCCAAATTTTCCGGTCTCTAAAAATAACAAACTATATACCTATTCTGACTCTAATCGACGATACGAACTCAATGGGACTGGTTTCGTGGCCTAATTCGATGGCCTGTTCAAGTTATACTCACATATCTCTCGATTAATTTAATTACACGCTATAGAATTTGATTGGGCGTTTACGGCTGCCGTGGTCACATACGACATCAGTTTGCCACACTGTTTGATTTTCTGAAAATAATTTGACGATACGGTTCTATTGAAACTAATTTCATCAAAAACAGAGTTCGTTTGCAAAATGGCCATTTTAAAGGGCGATAACGATTTCCATGGCGTTTTTTTCCAAATTTTGATTTAGCCATAACTCGCAATCTATAACACGGAATCTGGATTTTTCTCCTTCATACGAAAGCTATCGTCAACATGCTTCCAGCGTTTCTTGTTTCACAGAAATCCGACTTAAATCGAATCATGTATTCTCAGTTGAAGTTCAAAACTCGAATTTACGAACTGCACGCCATTTTCATGATCGGTTTATAATTATATAAATATATAACACTCGAACTTCGTTTAAATAACGAATTTAATATTAAATTCCATCGATATTCTAAATAAAATATTTAAAACTAATTTAAATATTCAGATTCAAATGGTCGGAAAACACGGGTGGTCACATTCTTCCCCCCTTAGAATAATTTCGTCCTCGAAATTGCTAAGGTAGAAAGAACGTTATAAAGCCATTAACTTTCAAATCCGATTTACCTTAAATCAAAACCCAATTCAATACCATTTCAGACTCCTGTCTCACAGTTCAAAAATCTAATTCTACTCGATATATTATATATCGATTAAATTTCTAGTTAATTGTTTCCAATTCAATTCATATTTGTTTTCCCAAATTTTTTTTTTCTTCAAGCAATCTCCCTGGGAGTTTTAAATAGTCCAGCTCTATCAAATATCAAATATTCCTTTTCAGGATTCAAAACAGCTTGTTTTTTTTCAAAGCAATTCAAACCAAAATCTCTGCTAGTATTCCGTCACTTAGAACTCGAAAATGAACACTGATGATGTGGCCAGCATCCTCAGAGTTATTTCCCAGCAATCGAAGTGAGTTCAATACTATATCACTTTATCAAAACCGTTTTTAAACAATTTCATTTTGAAATCCTTTCAAAATACCCAACTAAATGTTTGTAAAACAAAATTTGAAATTTCCTAGGATCTTAAATTTCTCTTATAGTTTACCCAATTTCATTTGCAATCACCTATCCCATTTTTTTGGGAATTTTTAATTTCAACTCTAATTTTAATTTCAGATTTTATAAATCTGCTTTGATATTATATTAATTCTAATTGGTTATTTATATAACCATTTCAATTATAATCAACCAACACATCCAATATACTATAATACTTCAATTTTTTTTTCTTTATATCAAAATATAATTTGGGTAAAATTATTTCATTTACCCTCTTCAAAACATGTTGCGTCGGTTTATCGTACTTGAGTGTTTAGAAACCCCTATCGATACAGCGGATCAAACTGATCGACCAGAACTCATAAACAACTCAACCAATAAATCTCCCCAATATAAAACAATTTTTATAAAATCTACAAATACGTTCACTCGTATATATACACTCAACTCAATCTAGAGTATTACTAACCTCATCTTTATTAAGTCACGCCACAGAGCCAAGGTAATAGCCAAGGTAATCACTTAACCTGGCTCTGATACCACTGTAATGACCCAAGGGTTTCCGGCCCCGAAAATCGACATAAATACCTTTACCGTAACTCATGCCGATCCTCCAAGCACCGAAAACACTGGATAGTTATTAGAAAGAAATTAGAGGGTGAGATAAGAAAGAAAGAAATATTAGAATAGAAGAAGAAGGAGAAGAACACAACACAGAATCTCACATCGCAGCAAAACAAAATATAATACAGAAATAAATCTTTATTGAGAGCTTTAAAATACTTACAATATCATAGTACATCACACAATGGGACAATTATAATGATCTGTTCCCATATACAATACACAGCGGAATAGTAGCTATATAATATCATACGTCTGAACATCTCCAGCTCGTTTCTGGACTTCTCAGCATTCGATAACCTGAACCTGTACACCCCGGGCTAACCCGAGCATTTACAAAACACCGGGTCAGTCTGGTGAACCAAAGTGAGAAAAACTCGCACAGTATTAAGGGTATCACACAACTTGATTTTTAAAGTCAAAATCTTTTCGAAAGAAAAGGATAATCGTAAGACCGAATCCACACATAAATACGGACGGTTTTTACCTTACGATAACCCAAAACACTTTTGAAATCAACATATTTTCTGATATTATAATAGTATCTAAATACAAGTAAATATCAATCTAGTGGAACGCTTGCATCTCACGCTCCACATATATAATATACAATCAAAACCGCGGGCGCTTATTGGAGAATGGATTCCGACCTTGACAAGGTATGGGACCACCTGCCGATAGTGTATCTCTAGAGGCGAATACAATGGGTTCAACAAGAACATCTTGCAACCCGGCCAACACATGACCGACCACTCATTTCGCTTGAATGTATCGAATGTGTATCATCAAAGGTTGGACTCAAACCACCGTTTCCCGAAAAGGGACAACATCGAACATAGATTAAAGAAACAAAAGGATTTTCTCTAGATAGGTGATTATACACCCTAATGGGAGCGACCCACATAGCCATGCTGCCTGCCCGATTTTTTGCCATTTCCCGGTTGATGAGGCTTGAGTCTACGCTTTATCAGCACATCACATTACTTCCAATGCCACATCGTCAGAACCATCAACAATCACTAATTGACGTCCATAACAATACATTACGTGTTGGTTAAAAGAAGTTTCCTTCTTCGCCTCCACTCTTGGTACGGTTGAAGGAATCAATGTACGTGACCTTTCTGGAAATACTTTGTTAGACATTCATCCATACAAGTCACCCAGGAACAGGATGAACCGAAGGCACCCTCCAACTGCATTCTAGGAATCACCCTGAGAATCAGTAGCGAGAAGTCCTTGCGAATCCATGGATTCCAACCACGACAGAATCACAGTATATCTCTGCTTGCAATCAGAGATCTTAAGTAACTCTTCCGCTTATGAAGATCCACGGTCTTCAATGGCTCCATCTTGAACCAACATCTCTAACATATTCGTATTTGCTGGACGGAATGGTTTTCGAATATATATTCGATCCCGGTCTTTCCGTACCAACAATCGTATGGGCCAAATTTGATAGTCGGTTATTTAACTATCAAATAAACAAACATTCGTCCATAAAAAGAAAATGGATTCACTGATTCAATACACAGTATCATTTAGCCTCTTTAACGAACCGTCCGTTAATTATATTCTCCAAATTCGTTTTTTTATTCAACATATAAACTTTCAAAACAGCTTATAATATCATTTCCGGAAATCATATCTTATGTTTTCCTTAACTACTTTCGTTTATAAACAAATATCATTCTGGGATAATCATGTAGTCGTCCAAGTTGGGGTATTTCATTTACCTCTCAGACCTTGACCAACAACATTCATATCTTCAGAACAACCAGAAGTTTATTAACCACATATTTCCCTTTTTGAAATTCTATATAAAATCTCAACCACGTTTACTTAACCAATATTAAGTAAAATCTTATTAATCTCTTTCGATTTATGTTAATAATCATTAACAATACCATATACACGCTTCGATTCTATTAGAATAGAATCCTTATAAAAATTCCTTAATAACTCGATATTGTTACATTACAAATTATTTTCAAACACTTAATTTCATTTGTTTAAAAACAAAGCTCCCATAAATCTTATATTAATATTTTATACCATTTTTATGTTGATATTTTTTTCAAATCCTTATATTTATATTTGTTAAACAATTCAACTTATTTTTATCACGCTCCCTTTAAATCATACTCGACCCCTTTGTCTAGAAAACATATGATAATCTTTTGTAAATCTCATGTCCAAAAATGGTTCGTCTCATTTGTAACAAATGTTACCAATCACATTCATAAATCCTTACTTCGATTCCATTTTAAAACTTTCAATTTCCATTTATAACCTTTTGTAAATTAAGTACGACGACTCACCATTCGTTTCATTTTCACAACTTTAACTTTGTTTACCAATCTTATTTGTAATTCATTATCGACAACTAATATTCGTCGTCGTTATCCAAAACTTTAACTTCATTTGAAATCCTGCCTTCAGTTAACATTCTGAAATTCGGAATATCTCATTCCGAACCTCGGAATAGACTCATTTTGATTTATCATTCCGAACTTCGGAATGCCACATTCCGAATCTCGGAATAAAACTCGCTTTGATTAATCCTTCCAAAGTTCGGAATACCACATTTCGAACCTTGAAATGAACTCACTTCCATTTATTTAACTAAATTTCATTTATAAATTTATATTCATAATGTCAACTTCGATTTCATTTAAAATATGAAATCCCCTCTCCAAATCACACTCATTTTCAAATCCGTCGATTTGTAAATCTTACTCACGAAATGTCATGTAATTACATTTCGTATATATTTAAACAACATTTGTCAAAAATGATCCTTTATTTCAAAAATATCAATCTTAAAACTCTTTTATAAATTCTCGTATAACCATGATTCGATCATTCTATTTTGATATTTTGACATCTATTTAAACTTCTTTACGACCGTTAAGGTCTTTATAAAACCATTTTAGCATTTAAATAACTAACACGATAAATTACATTATCTAAACATTTATTTAATAATATCTACTTCTCTATTAGTTATATTTATGCATATATACAAATTGTATATTTTTCTTCGATTATTATCTTTACAAAATCGTATTCCAAAACCATATAAAAATATGATTCTATCATTGAAACCACTCGAATTCCATTCGATATCGATTTCGAAAAATCATTTCTTTTCATCGACGGTACTAAAGAGGCAAATGACTACTATAGTACCAAACCGTGAAATATAAACCAATTTCACGTTCAGCAACAAACAGTGTAATCATATTGATAAACGTTATCAATATCAGTGAGGACAGTTATTTCTTGCAAAACAATGGGTTAACACAGTTCCATTCAATCAATTCATGCTGGCCAATAAATATTGGTTTTTCATCTAAACAGATGACATGAACAGTTTAATAATAACTGTCAATAATAACTGTAACAGTTAATAATTGGCTAACAACAGCAATTCAAGCATACAATAATTTATTTATAACATTTATATTGTTATAAACGTAACCACTGAGGCGAATTACCTCAATTGGATTCAATCGCTATAAATAACGATTTGTTTCAGTTAAATTAAACGAACGTTTAATTTAACCGTTCGGTCCATACATGAATATAAAATCAACAGCGAACAAATAAACAAACAACCAACCATAGCACATAATTATAAAACCTGACTTATATAAAATATAAGAGGGGAAAACTGAGTGAGTTTAACTCACTTTGGGTTCACATCAGTTGCCCAAACAGTTTGTTTTGGTTGCTTTCACTTCGTCCAGATTAGTTCACCGTTACGCTCGTTGATATCGTTCCAATGCTCCTGGTTTGTTTCATTCTGTTAATACAGGAGTACATTACACTAATTACAAATTACGGTTCAAATTGAAATAATCAGAATCCTATTGTAAATTAATTTTTTTTCTTAATTAACAAAACTGATTATCAAATGAGAAAAGTAGCGTTCATATTAAACTAGTTCACTTGTTTTGTTTGTTTCTGAATGAGCGCGATACACAAGTTGAAATTATTGGTTACAGTTGAATTTAATTTAATTAATACCTTAGTTAAATGTAAATCAATTTGCTAATTAAATGGTTAAACTAAATCATGTCTTAAATTAATTGTTTAGGCCTAAACAACTCGGTCCGTATATACACCCATCAAACTGTTAAATAAATGTTTTTAATTTAATCGGCATAAAAATGTATACCTTTCTTTCATTCTTTACTGTTGTTATTCATGCTAGGTTCTTCATCCAGCATCATTCCAAAATGCTTTCTACATGCTCCGTTCACATTCCTTCACGCATTGCTGCTCCCCCCTTTCTTTTTATTTTCTATATTTTTTTCCTCTTATATAAGATAGAGGCCCGAGGCCCAACTAATAACCTCAGCCCAAACCGTCCCTCTTCTCCTCCAATCTCCTTCTTCATGCGAACAGGACACCGCTGGTAGGCTCCCCATTGTCGTTGACTTCCCCCCTTTTCACGTTGTTAATTTTTTTTACTGGAATGAGATGAGAGAATGGATGAAGCAGAGACGTTTATATGGTGGAAGCAGCGTGGGTAGCAAGCTGTTGAGGGTAGGTCTGCTGAATGGTAGGTTAGTTGTTCGCTGATGGGATCGCTTGAAAAGGAAAATTATGCATTACTTGGGGTGCACGGTCTTAGTAGGAGTGGGATGCAAGGGACTGGTAGTTTGGGATGCAAGCTATTAAAGGGATGCAAGTTTCCAACTGTTTGGGCCCAAAAGGGAAACGGTCTGATGCAAGAAAAGGAACGCAAGTAAGGAAAAGGGAAGGCAAAAGAAAATGGGATGGTTTTATATAATATTTTAATGTACAAAGCTTTGGTCGTGGAGAATTCATGTTAAAAATCATCGCATACGATTTCTGTTTTCTGATAAATAGGCTAATCTTAGTGTAAAAAGGTATTCCGGACCCAATGGGACAAGTTTCGTCGAAATCCGAGGTCGTATGAAAATTTTTCCTTTATAAAACCGGAAATACACACGCGTTTAATTTTTTCATGATCACCAGATAAATCGAATCAACTTGAAACTTTCAAATTCTTAAATAATTTGTTGATGCGAACCCAACGCCACCAGTTTCGTCGCATTCTGAGACTGTTTCCCCGGTAGATTGTTTTTACCGCGCACCGCAACACCATTTTTAATGCCAAATTTTCCGGTCTGTAAAAATAACAAACTATATAACTATTCTGACTCTAATCGACGATACGAACTCAATGGGACTAGTTTCGTGGCCTAATTCGATTGTTTTTTCAAGTTATACTCACATATCTCTCGATTAATTTAATTACACACTATAGAATTTGATTGGGCGTTTACGGCTGCCGTGGTCACATACGACATCAGTTTGCCACGCTGTTTGATTTTTCTGACAATAATTTGACGTTACGGTTCCATTGAAACTAATTTCATCAAAAACAGAGTTCGTTTGCAAAACGGCCATTTTAAAGGGCGATAATGATTTCCATAGCGTTTTTTCCAAATTTTGATTTAGCCATAACTCGCAATCTATAACACGGAATCTGGATTTTTCTCCTTCATATGAAAGCTATCGTCAACATGCTTCCATGCTTCCATCGTTTCTTGTTTCACAGAAATCCGACTTAAATCGAATCCTGTATTCTCAGTTGAAGTTCTAAACTCGAATTTACGAACTGCACGCCATTTTCATGCTCGGTTTATAATTATATAAATATATAACACTCGAACTTCGTTTAAATAACGAATTAAATATTAAATTCCATCGATATTCTAAATAAAATATTTAAAACTAATTTAAATATTCAGATTCAAATGGTCGGAAAACACGGGTCGTCACACGATGGAGTCATTGGACTCATTTACGCCCCAAATGGCGGGAAAACGCAGTGTTCAGGTATTTTAATCCACATCGGTGGACCGGCCCTGACGATCCAAAGGCTTGACTGAGTACTTGCCTGATACATGGGCTAGATGGTCTCGAATTCGGTAAGGGCTATCTTTTGCCTCGGTTCACAGATGGAAATCCAGCTTCCAATGCGTGACTTTGCGGTTTTGATTGTAGAACCTATATATGGCGACATAGTGGTATGGGGAACTTATACCGTCTATGATTGATACTTATGATTTGAAATTGTTTTGATGCTATACATTTATAGTAATAATAAAACATGAAATTTCACATACCAAGCATTCTTGGCTATTATAAGGTAAAAACCCTATCCTTCGGCTTGCGTTGCATTGTATGATGGGACCTAGGTCTTATAATAGCTTCATTGTTCTTTATTTAGCATTGCGCTGTTTGTTTTATGCACTGGTATTCTTGGGAGGAAACTCGTTCCGTGTTATACGACATGGTCCCTTGATTTACCTAACTTTAAAATAAAGATTAATAACTGTTTTAGTTCTCACACCAGTCACATGACTTACCTGGAGTTTATTGTTTTAACCTAAACTCTGGGTGCCCTTATTTTGACACGGGCAGCTAGTAGTTTTGGTTTTGCAGATTTATATTCATAGGAACTTGTTTTACAGCTGGAATGATATCCGGAAAGCTTTGTATCCGTATATCTCTTTCAGTTTTTTATTGTATTATTTTTCCGCTGCTATGTAATGTATTGTAATCTCTGATATTTATGATGTATAATATTTATTCATAATCTGTATATTCTTGTATTCTGATGGAATTGTTGTAATTGACAATGAAATGTTCTTCTGTTCGCGTTCCGATTTGTCTTGTCCTCAGTGCAATCCGTGCTTTCCTTACCGGGGAAGTTACGGGTCTTCACATGGCAGCGGGCCTGTGGTGCCGTCGTCTAGGGTTTGGTGATGGGTCTTTGTAACGACCCAAGGATTTTCGACTCCGAAAATCGACATAAAATCACCATGTCGACTACTCAAGCATCGAAAACACTGGATTGTTATTAGAAAGAAGTTATAGGATAAGAAAAGAAAGAAAGAAATATTAGAATAGAAGAAAAAGAACACATCAAAATCTCACAGCGGAATGAATAAAATATGATATATCAAATCTCTTTATACAAAAGAAACTATATATATACAAATACCGATCATCAAAGTACAACATATATCTGTCACAGCGGAAATACCCTTTATATAACTAACGGTGAAGCCTCCTGCTTCTAGCTCCTGAACTCCAGTGAAGCCTAACCTATAAATATACTCGGTCTGACCCGAGCACATTTGAAGAAAAGCAAAATTCATCAGGTCAGTCTGGAATACTTTCAGTGATAAATTCACAGCACAAACAATTTGTTTAACTTTGAAAATCCTTTTTGAAAATCAAAGGATAATAGTAAGACCAGTCCACACATAAACACGGACGGTTTTTACCTTACTATAACCCAAAACAGTTTTGAAATCACAATCTTTTCTGATATTATAGTAATGTCTATCAACCACAAATAAATATCAATCTAGCAGAATGCTTGCATCTCACGCTCTTCATATATAGTATACAAACAAAACCGTGGGCTCGTGTTGGAGAATGGATTCCAACTATGGCAAGGTATGGGACCACCTTCCGACAATGTATCTCCGGAGATGAATACATTGGGGTTCAACAAGAACGTCTTGCAACCCGGCTCACACATGACCGGCCCCTCATTTCTCTTGAGAGTACCAAGTATATCATTACCACGGTTGGGGGCCAGCCAACCGAACCGATAGCAAACATATAAAACAAAAAGGGACAACCGAAGGCATTTGATTTCTCCAGATCAGGTAATGATATATCCTTTTAATGGGTGCGACCCACATAGCCATACTGCCTAATCGATTTTATGCCATTTCCCGGTTGATGAGGCTAGAGGTTATGCTTATATTTAGAACAGTATACCTCTATTCACTTTGAATGCCACATTGTCAGATCCTCCGGAAATCACTTAATTGATTTCCACCAAAATACTCGAGTTGTTAGGCTAAAGAAGTTTCCCTTCTGTGCCATCAACTTGGTACGTTTGAAGAAGTCAACGTACGTGATCCCTTTGGAAATACTCTGTTAGACATTCGTCCATACAAGTCATCCAGGAACAGGATGAACCGAAGGCACCCTCCTACCACATCCTAGGAATCACCCTATAGATCAGTAGCGAGTAGTCCTTGCGAATCCATAGATTTTAACCACGACAAAGTCACAGTATACCTCTGGCTGCTAAACTAGATATTATAAGCAACCCTTCCGTTTTATAAATATCTACGGTCTTCAATTTAGTCCGTCTCTATCTCTTTCGAGTTAGTCGCGTTCGCACAGTTGATTCAAAGTGGTTTTGGGTCTAGTTCCCATCCCGGTCTCTTCGAAACAACATGCCAAAAAGGTCCAAGACTAATTCATTTGATAGTCGGTGTTTTAACTATCAAATCATAATGATGTTGTTCAGTACATTGGCAGCTCAGGTCTTTTATAATGACATACTTCATTAAAACTATTCCATCGATCCTTATGATTGATTTCACCTTTTTTTCTTCAAATCCCATTGTTCTCGTTATATTGAAAAACAATAGTGTATCTTTATTTACTGGACTCTATTCATTCCTTTATTTCAAAACATCTCTATATATTCGCTAAATCCTTTCCATTTCTTTTATTTGGAAAATCCCTATATATTCTTGTTTCAAAGGTATTAAATAGATTCATTCTTTGACTTGGGTCTGACTATGTTAAAATATACATCGTTTACTTTAAAGTTTACTGTTTTCTTATATGTATTCAAAATCTTTCAATTAACATTGCCATATTTTCTTTGGAATAACAAATTCCAAACTTCAGTCTTTATTTCCTTTGTCACTAGAAATATCGTTATATTTCTATTTAACCAATGACATGGTTTAATTATCAAAATCCTCCTTTATATCAAATAAAACATTTCACTTAAACCAACTCTCAGGTGAACTCTATCTTTAAAATCATTATCTTGGTTAAAACACCTTGTTTACAACTTCGTTTATATAATTTGAATTTAACTTCGAATCCTTCCAAAAACTTATACTTTATTTTAAATAAAAGAAATTCCAGTTATCAACGCTCGCTTTAATTGTTATTCAATAAAAGTAGTTATCTTTCCGATTAATGGAACCTAGCATAGTTAATTTATTTAAAAGGTTATTTAAATAAACGATAAATTTTATAAATCAAAATTAACTTGATAATCACTTTCCAATCTATTACGACTAATACTATCTCTCAATAATAACAAAGCCGTTCAAGTTGGGGTATTTTAATTACCTCTTAGACCTTGACCAACGACGCTCTCATCTTAAGATAATAGTAGTTTGCCACTTAAACATTCGTTATTCCATTTCCATTCCCACTTATTATGGTTTTAAAAACCATTTCCTTTGATTTGAAAGCCAACTTTACACGTAGATTCTTTTTACTTCATCGAGTAAACTTCCCAACTATATTTACCATTCAAAACATGGTTCTAATATCACACTTCCTTTTGGAAATTTTATTCCAATCTTAACGCGCTTACTTAATTTAGCTAAACTATTATTATCTCCACTATTAACTATGCAATCTTTTAAAACATTGTATACACGTCTCTATATTCTACTTTAAATAGAAAACTGCGTAAACTCTGAAAAGTTTATTTTAACCCTTTTGGTTATGCCTCGATAAAAACTTTACTCCATATTGAATATCACAAATTTAGTTCGAATCTTAATAATTTAACTCACCCACTAAATCGCTTCATAATTAAATTCCGATTAAAAATTATTTCTTTAATTATAATTAATTACAATAATAATTAACTTAATATTGACTATGTTAAAATAGTTAATTTTTATATTATCAAAGAAATTGAATAATTATCACTTTAAAAGCTTATTTAATAATAAATAACCTTATTTAACATTAAATAATTCGATAATTACTATAGAATATAGTTAATCAAAGATTAACTAACTGTTAACACTATTCTTTAATTTTAACGAATATCCAATCAAACTTGTCGATTTGCTTAACTTAGATCAAATTGATCCAATTGTCAATTTCCAATTAGAACAGTTGATTTTCGCCAACCGTACATATTAGTTACTATTAACTGATTTTCCATTTTCATTTCCTTCTTAAATAAATTAAAGAACTTAAGTAATTTTAAAACATGACTTAATTGTTTATAAAACAATTATTCCATTATCCATAACTTGTTTGTTAGTTTCATAATTTCCGTTCAAAACATGACATAAAATATGTTATAGAAAATATTTAATGATCCCTTTTATAAATTTTGATTTAGATATAAATATATTTATAAAATTCCCATTTTTATTTGACTTATATAAAATAAATTTAAAACTTCACATTAGTTATAAAATAAATTTATAACTAAATATAATGTTAATTTGCCTGACGGCTGAACAATATATTAAACAGTATATTTTAGGCCCTCGCTGCCAACTATTAAATAAACTCTATCGGTTGATTTAAAAACACAACAATGATCACATCCATCCAACCATCCGTATTCAAATAGTTTTGAATATCATTTGGGGTTCAAATCAGTTCATGGATAACAATACGAAATAAACAATGTACAAAATATTTTGAGGAATCCGATCGGATCCCTCCAACATGTTCTTCCCTGCATCACGGTTATTAAAACATTTCCTGATAATATATAATTTTAAATAAATAAATAAGTGACGACAATATAGTTAACAGCAACCATTAAATCAACCAATAGCTACCAACGCAGCCAATCAACCAGTTTCTATTTTTATATGGATTTATCACATCATAGCAGTCCAGTAAAGTGTGAGAATTAACTCACCAGATATTTCCATTGACGGTTGTAGCATTGGTTGTTCCATTTAATTTTAAACACGTGTTTAAAATTAACTGAAAGTTCAACTGCGTCCAATCGACTCCCGGTTAGCGCTATCGTCTAGATCTCGTCTATGCGATCCCAACGGATCTTGTTTCACGTAAATCGGATATTGTATGGAAAAGTTATGCTCAATTTAAGTTTATATAATTTAACCAATTTTTAAATAAAACTTAATTACTAATTACTGATTTAAATTTCGTTAATTACCGTAATAATGGAGTCCACGTCAGCATCATTTTTGGTTCACACGCTTTCCCTTACACAGCGTCTTCATCCCCGGTCCTCCTTCTTCTTCAACCATGCTCCAATAAAACTCCACCTGCGTTTTCCGTCACCACGACACCGGCGCCCCCACATGAGACCCTCGTGACCACCCTCGAGCAACCACCTCACCTAGACAACCCTCCGCCCCAGATCCTGGGCCCCCTGATCGGCCGGGTTCGCTGGAATTTCCCCTCAAACAGTTTCCGTTTAACCTTTGATTTCCACTGCCACACCTCGAGATGGACCACCGTACCACCACCCTTCTCTCCGCCTTGCTTCCACGCTTCACCCTCTTCAGCCTGTCGACGCCCTGGAGGCCTTCTCTCCATCAAATCGGTCAAAACCGAAACCAGCCAACACAAATGAACCCAAAACAAGACCCATGTTCATATCCCAATTTCTCTCACCTCCGACCAACAGAAGTCTCGAGACCACCACCGTCTGAAAGCCCTTTCTTCCCTCTTCACTTTCCCCCTGGTCTGGATCCTTGAAATCGACCACACCTCACCCAATTAGCCATAGAACGGAAGTCAGATCTCACGGTTTAAGGCTGATTCCGGCCACCATATGTGTCCGATCACCCCCAACTTTCTACAGCAGATAAATATTGACCCGATCTACATATTTGCTTCAGATTGCCTATGCTAATTCTCAACAAAAATGGAGATATAAATTATTTAAAGAACAAGAGCTTTTCTGCAAAATATGCTGATGAAAAATGAAGATGGATTTGTTTTCTGGCTTTGGGCTGAAGGGAAGTTCATATATATAGAGAGGGAAAATATTATTTTATTGTGATGTTGACTAGCGATATTTTTCTTATTGTCTATCACAAATCTAAACGTTGTTTATTGATTACCGTGCTCGCATTCAAACTCCGTTCGACCCGGAACTGGACGGTACAATATAATTTGACGTTACGGTCCAAATGAAACTTGTTTCGTCGAATTCCGATTCCGTTTGCTCAAACGACGCTCGTTACGTCCAAACAGTCGTTTTATTTGCATTTTATTTTTGCCACGCTCACAGAATAACTCCAATTGACGCACCACTTGAAATCTAGCAATAATTAGCCATTGCGGTCTCAACAAAATTTGTTTCGTCGAAAACGGAGGTCGTATGAATAAAGTCCCTTTTAAAAGGTCCAATTTTAATTAAAATAAATTATTTAAAAATATTTCAATATAATAAAAACAAATTATTACAATTGGCCATACTTGACCAGAATTTCATATAGATTCAAAGTAAAATTTTCCGGGTTGAAATCCAAGCCAATTCGATATTAAAAACATTTAAAAACCCCTTATTTATATAATTAAATCGATATAATTTATAAAGGAATTCCATAACGACTATTTCAAAATTTGATTTGGATATAAAACAAAATCTATGCTATGAAAACTCGATTTTTCTCTGCCATTAGAAAAATATCGTAAAATAGATTCCGATGTTTATTGTTTCGAGAAAATCTGACTTATATTGAATCTTGTACGACCATTTAAAGTTCAAAATCCAATATTGCGAACTGCCGCGCCTCTGCAGCTCTATTTATAATTAAATTATAAACTAAACGTTATAATGCCATTAAATAACGAAATCGTTATTAAAATTTCAAAACAAACAATATTATACCACTTTAAACTGTCTATTCACACTATATTGTAAATTCAACATTTTTTCCAAATAATTTGAAGTAAAATATTACTTTGTTATTTACTTAAATAACACATTCAAAAATAAAATGGTTAAATTAGATTATTTAAATCAAATCAATATTTAAAAAAATAAAATAATTTAAATAATCAACCAAAAAATATGGGTCATTACATTCCTTCCCCCTTAAAATAATTTCGTCCCCGAAATTGCTAAGGTAGAAGATACGTTGCAACCTATTATTTTTTCAAAATATTTAATTAAAACTCAGTTTTATTTTCAAAATTAATCCAATCAGTTTTAAAACCAATTTATTTTTAATAACAAAATTTTCCAAAAAATTTCAAAAATATTCTAACACCTTAAATTTTGCAGAGTCTCCCCTGTACGGAGGACCATCTGCAATATTGCAGGTTCAAGAGATATGTATACATCGACCAACACGGTCGGAAAAATTCAAAATCCAAACTAAAAACCCAAATAAAAACCAGATTTTATAATTTGCATAGGCGTACCTTTTTGCGAGCGCTTTTACGCGAGTAACGATAAATTTACTCGTGCCTGCTTGATTTTTATGCAGCTCTTATTCAAACTGGATTCAATTTACTCAAGAATTCCCTTGGATAGGTTTTCAAAATTGAAAAAGCTTTTCTGCACTTGTCCTCGACTCCAATGAAACTCATTAGTTTTCAAAATAATGCCGGTAAGATTCAAACACCCACATCATCTATTCCAACCAATTTTCCATAAAATTCAATCAATTTTAACAGTTCATTTATTTTTACATATGTTTCACTTGAATTTATTGTGCTTGAATTCATTTTTCATATGCTCGACCTATTCATACCAGATGGGTTTCAATCAAATTGATTCAACTTCAAGTTTATATTTATGCAACCATCCATCCAAACAATCCAACATTCCATTTAAAATAATATTGGCGAGTATTTCTACTCCCAACACAAATCAAATACCCACTGGCTTAAGTTAAATTTTAATTCGACATTCCAATCCAAATCATGATTTACATAATTCATTTTGGCTCAACTTAAGTTAAAGTTTTCATATTTTCACATTTCAAATATGAAATGTCTTCTGGTTGATTCAATCCAACCTCATAATCAATCCATCCCAGTCAACACTGGTAAATCAAATTACCCATATTATATTAATTCAAGAAAATTATTACCTTTACTACTTTATAAAATATATTGGGTAAAATAATTTCAAAATAATTTAAAATAATTTATATCAAATTACAAATACGCTCTCTCACGTATATACTCAGCTCAATCTAGGGCATCTCTGACCCCATCTCTATTGAGTTACACCACAGAGCCAAGGTTATCACTAAACCAATAGCTCTAATACCATTGTAATGACCCAAGAATTTTTAACCCTGAAAATCGATATAAAATCACCATGTCGACTATTCAAGCATCGAAAACACTGGATTGTTATTAGAAAGAAGTTAGAGGATGAGAAAAGAAAGAAAGAAATATTAGAATAGAAGAAAATGAAGAACACATCAAAATCTCACAGCGGAATGAATAAAATATGATATATAAAATCTCTTTATACAAAAGAAACTATATATATACATACCGATCATCAGAGTACAACATATATCTGTCACAGCGGAAATACACTTTATATAACTAACGGTGAAGCCTCCTGCTTCTAGCTCCTGAACTCCAGCGAAACCTAACTTGTAAATATACTTGGTCTGACCCGAGCACATTTGAAGCAAAGCAAAATTCATCGGGTCAGTCAGGAATACTTTCAGTGATAAATTCACAGCACAAACAATTTGTTTAACTTTGAAAATCCATTCTGAAAATCAAAGGATAATAGTAAGACTAGTCCAACATAAACACGGACGATTTTTACCTAACTATAACCCAAAACAGTTTTGAAATTACTATCTTTCCTGATATTATAGTAATGTCTCTCAACCACAAATAAATATCAATCTAGCCGAACGCTTGCATCTCACGCACTAGATATATAATATACAAACAAAACCTCGGGCTCGTATGGAGAATGGATTCCAACTATGGCAAGGTATGGGACCACCTTTTGACAATGTATCTCCGGAGATGAATACATTGGGGTTTAACAAGAACGTCTTGCAACCTGGCTCACACATGACCGGCCCCTCATTTCTCTTAAAAGTACCGAATATATAATTACCACGGTTGAGGGCCAGCGAACCGAACCGATAGCAAACATATAAAATAAAAAGGGACAACAGAAGGCATTTGATTTCTCCAAATCAGGTAATGATATACCCTTTTAATGGGTGCGACCCACATAGCCATGCTGCCTACCCGATTTTAATCCATTTCCCGGTTGATGCGGCTAGAGGTTACGCTTATATTTAGAAAAGTTTATCTCTATTCACTTTGAATGCCACATTGTCAGATCCTCTAGAAATCACTTAATTGATTTCCATAAAAATACTCTGGTTGTTAGGCTAAAGAAGTTACCCTTATGTGCCATCAACTTGGTACGTTTGAAGAAGTCAACGTACGTGATCCCTCTAGAAATACTCTGTCAGAAATTCGTCCATACAAGTCATCCAGGAACAGGATGAACCGGAGGCACCCTCCTACCATATCTTAGGAATCAGCCTATAGATCAGTAGCGAGTAGTCCTTGTGAATCCGTAGATTTTAACCACGTCAGAGTCACAGTATATCTCTGGCCGCTAAATCAGAGATTATAAGCATCCCTTCCATTTTATAAATATCTACAGTCTTCAATTTACTCTGTCTCTTCCAAGTTAGTCACATTCGCACAGTTGATTCGAAGTGGTTTTGGGTCTGGTCCCCATCCCGGTCTCTTCGAAACAACAAGCCAAAAAGGTCCAATACTAATTCATTTTATAGTCGGTCTTTTAACTATCAAATCATAACGATGTTGTTCAGTACGTTTGCAGCTCAGGTCTTTTATAATGACATATTTCATTTAAAACTATTCCATCGATCCTTATGATCGATTTCACCTTCTTTCTTCAAATCCGAATGTTCTCGTCATGTTGAAAAACAATAGTGTATCTTTATTTACCAGATTCTATTCATTCCTTTATTTCAAAACATCGCTATATATTCGCTAAATCCTTTCCATTTCTTTTATTTGGAAAATCCCTATATATTCTTATTTCAAAGGTATTAAATAGATTCATTCTTCGACTTGGGTCTGATGATGTTAAAATATACATCATTTACTTTGAAGTTCAATGTTTTCTTATTTGTATTCAAAATCTTTCAATAAACATTGCCATATTTTCTTTGGAATAACGAATTCCAAACTTCACTCTTTATTTCCTTTGTCACTAGAAATATCGTTATATTTCTATTTAACTAACGACATGGTTTAATTATCAAAATCCTCCTATATATCAAATAAAACATTTCACTTAAACCAACTCTCAGGTGAACTCTGTCTTTAAATAATCATTATCTTTGTTAAAACCCCTTGTTTACAACTTCGTTTATATAATTTGAATTTAACTTCGAATCCTTCCAAAAATTTCTACTTTATTTTAAATAAAAGTAATTCCAGTTATCAACACTCGCTTTAATTGTTATTCAATAAAAGTAGTTATCTTTCCGATTAATGGAAACTAGCATAGTTAATTTATTTAAAAGGTTATTTAAATAAACGATAAATTTTATAAATCATAATTAACTCGATAATCACTTTCATATCTATTACAACTAATACTATCTCTCAATAATAATGAAGCCGTTCAAGTTGGGGTATTTTAATTACCTCCGAGACCTTGACCAATGATGCTCTCATCTTAAGATAATAGTAGTTTGCCACTTAAACGTTCGTTATTCCATTTCCATTCCCACTTATTATGGTTTTAAAAACCATTTCCTTTGATTTGAAAACCCACTTTACATGTACATTCTTTTTACTTCATCGAGTAAACTTCCCAACTATATTTACCATTAAAAAAATGGTTCTAATATCACACTTCCTTTTGGAAATCTTATTCCAATCTTAACACGCTTACTTAATTTAGCTAAACTATTATTAACTCCACTATTAACTATACAATCTTTTAAAACATTATATACACGTCTCTAAATTCTACTTTAAATAGAAAACTGTTGTAACACCCCACATCCGTTAGTGTCACTTACAAAGGGAATGCACTAAGTTCTGTGCAGCATTTAGGGTAAAAGATGCAGATAAATTACAAGACAGACAGAAATTAAATAGCGGAAAATAAAACTTTGCTTTATTGATAAAATAGTTTGTACAATGGTTTCTTTACAATATCAGAGTATCATCTGTCTTACAAAATAAAGAAGCATAAAAACAACATTTATATTTCCCGATTTTTGCAAGAGCCAGCCATAGCATCTGAAAAGAGAATCCAAGCAAACTTCGACAAATCTTCAAGCTGGGAAAGAGTGGCAGTCCAACTTAACCTGAGCTAAACTATTCCCTCCTTTACTACCTAGTGGGGGGGGGGACGGAAGAAAAGAAGACGAAAGAAAAACAGAGTAAGACATAAAGCCTGAGTAAGTTCAGTAACTTCTAGCATGTGAACATGGAAAAACAAAACGACATGAATTAACTTAATACAAGATAACACCATGATGATAGGGTCAACAAGATTAGACAAGGTAGTCACAAGATATGCTAAGATAAGATAAACTGGATACGCTCTAATACTTTCGCCGCTTCGCTATTTCCTTGTTATACTGGTTTCTATATCTCTGCACCGCCTATCTAGTGTCCCAACTAGTAACGATAACGTGATCCCAATCCCTGTATTTTCCATTGCCTTCCGGCATACATTCATTATTTATTACCTAGATCAAATCTTGGGTTTTCTACTAAGTGCTTTCTAGATTTAACTAGAGTTTACGCTATCTGCTGAACGCTTCTCGGATTCAGGATTTATGCCACCTAGTCCAACTAGGGATTATGCTACTTGTCGAACGATGCCCCCTCCCCCAAGTCTAGGACACACTACCAAGAGTGGTATATGTTCCTATACTTCCCCACGCATATATCGCGAATCGTTATCGCTTGTCTAGATGCACATGTCCTGTAATGTGCGGTCCAAGTCCTGTGACAGGGCAAATCAAGGAATACAGAACTCGGTCGGGAGCTTTCAGATATCTGTGGATGCAAATGCTAAGGTCTGTTTTTATTCCAGTGGCTATGGTCCCACTTGACCCCTCACTCAACTAATGAAAGCCACACCTTGTAAAATGAGAACTATACGCTGGCTCCCGGTGCCCCTCTATTCTATGGCCATCCTCACCCATAA
The DNA here is from genome assembly GCA_030737875.1 of Allium sativum. Classification (NCBI taxonomy): domain Eukaryota; kingdom Viridiplantae; phylum Streptophyta; class Magnoliopsida; order Asparagales; family Amaryllidaceae; genus Allium; species Allium sativum. The sequence goes on along the minus strand of CM060909.1, from coordinate 336,232,656 downwards.
CTAGATAGCAAGTATATGGTCTTTTGGAGTTCTCCGCCTTTCCGCTTCACGTATCTCGATTGACTCAAGATGGATGGTAGACGACGAGTGGCTATCACAGGGCTACCGTTTTCTTATCGAATCACGCCAGTCCATCCTAGTCTTTAGGTTTCCATATATTGCAACCAAGGCATACCCCTGGTTCTTCTACGCAGACCTTAACCTCTGTGAGCCCAGGAGGATCATCTGCAGCCTCACAGAGGGATACCAAGAGTACCCTCACGTCCCCTCGAAGCCTCGGGCTTCGTAACCCAATTCGTTGGAGCCTCCTTTTTACTCAGACGGACATTCGCTCCTTCCCGTGTTATACTAAGAATTACTACTTAGTTTTACTAACTAAGATTTACCACTTAGTTTCCAGAATCGTTGTTTTCTTAACTAATGTTTACTACTTAGTTCCCTTTTCCGTCAATTTGGATTGGTTAAGTGTCATTAGTCAATTCAAGCCAACTTAACCCTCTTCATTTATCCTGTCAAACTGGTTAAGTGTTATCAGTAATTCATGTTGACTTAACCCCACCACAAACCAAGTTATATTGGTTAAGTATTTCTTATTACTTAACCCTACCCATTCACCCTGTATTGGTTCAGTGTTCCTTTTTAACTTAACCTTGCCCGTCTGTTTTAACTAACATGTTATTAATGGTTAAGTATTATCCCTTCATGTTTTAGACTTAACCCTATTCCTTTATCACAATCCGATGGTTAAGTGTTCAAGCTTACTTAACCCTACGGTTTAGCCCAGCTAACACATCAGATTGGCTAAGTGTATTTACTTAACCCCAACCTCTAGTCTAGTTAACATGTTAATTTGGCTAAGTGTATTAACTTTACTTAACCCCACCTTCTAGTCTAGTTAACATGTTAATTTGGCTAAGTGTTTCCTTAGTTACTTAACCCCTACAAATCTTGTCTTGTTACCATGTGAAGTTGGTTAAATGTCCCTATGGACTTAGCCCTCCCATCCTAGCTTAACTGTGTTAAATTGGTTAAGTGTTCCTATGGACTTAACCCTCCCATTCTAGCTTAACTGTATGGCCCTAACCCCACCCACCAGTCTGGTTATCATGTTGAATTGGTTAAGTGTCTTAGTGAACTTAACCCTACCATTCTTGTTCAAGCTTTAATCAAATAGATTAAAGCCACGACCACTCACATTAGACAGATATTGTTGCGATTACTGGATGTCCCGGTTGGTTCCGGGAAGATTTACATTGCAACTCAGTCTAACCTCGGGTTAGGCCTATTCGTGTTTTGTAGTTCAACGGGTTTTGACTAATTTTCAAATCAGGTTTTGAAAGTAACCATCCCGTCTGTCGGATCAGTTAGGGATAGCCAGGGAGAGCAGGAAACTTGTATTTTCCAAACCCAAGCCTAGACACTATCCTCTCTGTCACCCTAGAACTTTCTGGTGTACCATTAAAAGAGATGTCGTTAATAAACCTTTAATTTGTCTAAATTTGCATTTCCTCATTTAGGCCAAATTCTATAAGTAAATTATTCCTAATTTACTTATTTCCTAATTACCCTTTTAATGTAAACTGTCAACATTTATTCTTATGGCCCATTTTCCCCCCATATCATATTTATGCCTTTTGGTATGTAAACTATACCAATTAAGTGCCACTAACCATGATTTCGCTAAACCTGACGGTTATTCCCAATTATGGCAAATTTTCAAATTTATACCAATATACTTATTATGCCAAATTAGCTAATCCAATCTGATTTAACATTCTAATTACAGTTCATGTCAAACTAGACTTATTATTCTAGTTCATAACTCATGTAAATGCTAGATTTACAAGTCAATACTAGATTCAACTTACACATCCTATAATTTATGTTAAATTTATCCAATTTGTATTTCTATGAACATGCCATAATTCATGTTCCCAATTTATGCCAAATTCCAAGTTTATAACTATGCTTTTTAGTACATTTCACATTATGCCCAAATCGTATTCCCACCGTTCGTATAATTGCGATTCAATCTAGATTATGGATAAATCTAGACTCGTAGAAAATAGGGAATGAACCAAAGATGCTATGAAAAAGGATGGACATAAAACTGGCATAAAAGGTTCGAATAACGACGTAGGTTCAAGAACATGGGTAGACCTAACTTAATAGGTAAATTCCCAAGGTCTAAAACCAAGGATAGACAGAATAGAGACGCAGGTTCAAGAATATAGGTAGACCTAACTTAATAGGTAAATTCCCATGGTCTAAAACCAAAGAAAACCAAGGGCAGGCAGAATAAATAATCGGGTTTAGACCCAATCTCATAATCACAGAACTTAAGCAACACTTTCCTAGTCATGAATCATAGGTGTTTAATCACAGATGTCCTTGTTATGTCATAGGCAATAGTTCATGTTTTCTAATCGAAGGCATAGGTTTAGTCAAGGAAATAATCCTCATAGTCACAGTCACAGTCATAGGCAATGTTCATAGTCATAGGAAATGTCCATAGTCATAGGAAATGTTCATAGTCATAGGCAATGTTCATAGTCATCAAATCATAACAGTTCTTAATTAGGTCCAAAGATATAGGCACAGGTTCGAATAAAAAGATTTGGCATATTCTTTTATTCCTTTAATTTCATGTCACAAATAGAAAGAAACGTTCAAATCTAAAAATAACTGACTTACATAGATTTAGATTAGAATAGAAAGATGGCGATGCTATGATTCGTGCGACGTTGCTCGAAACCGTTTGAGCTAGCCTTTGATTCTTCACTTGAAATCCTAGCCTGACTTGAACCTCTTCTTGAAAGTCTTTGAGCAGCATCTCCTCGTCTTGATTTATTTTATATATTACTTATTTATATATTTTCTCAGAGGCAGCATAAGGATAGAAAAGAATTGTGAATAGAGAAGGAGACTAGGGCTGTTTATATAGTGTTAGGCGGACGAACCTAGGCAGAAAACGTGACCAGATACATCAAAACGAACCAGGTGCAGAAAGCTGGAAAAAGCAGGGGGGTCGACCCCCAGGTCGACTACCCAGTCGACCTGGGTGCCTTGGGCGGGAAAATTCCCGCCCAGCCCAATCTGGGTCCGATTTGAATTTTGAACTTGACCTGTTTTGAAATTTGAACTTCGCTGAATCTTCCGGAGGCCATATCTTCCTCATATGGACTCCGATTTACGCAAACTCGGACTCGTTTTCATGCAGAATTCCGAGACGAACACAATGGCGAAGCCCGTTTCCCTTTATTTTGATTTTAACTTTTAATTCTGCCCTGATTTGTGAATCCTAGTGTTACAAAATTACGGGGTGTTACATTCTCCCCCACTTAAAAGGATTTCGTCCCCGAAATCTTCAAGTTAGGAAGAATGTGTCCTACCAACCAATCACCCATCTACTCAACCATTCACTCACAGGCATCCATTTTCCTTAAAAGATTTCTAATGCTTTCATGTTCATATGCATAGTGTGTGTATATGTCTTTATCTACTTTAAAATCAGGCAATCTACTGATTCAGTCGACCTCCTTAATGCGAGTCATGTCAGTGCCATGCGTCCAACCATGTATGCAAGCATCCCTAGTTATGTAAATACTATATGCGTGCACGACCATTCATCCATATGCAACACCCATATGACAACATATCAAGTTCAATTTACAAACAAATACATATCTGTAAATGCAATATGAAAGCGTCTAAACTGATCTAATGCCTAACACGTATGCATATGTATTCACAAGAAACCATTGGCAACCACTTGCAACCATCAACCATAACATGTTTCAAATAGATGTTTACATCCATTGGCTTCTACCTAAGGATCGAAGATACGACCTAGGTGATATACTTTGGAAGAGAGAAACAATTATGCGTAAAAGCTCCTAAAACAAAGAAATCAAGAATGCACCCTCAAGGAAAAGGGTATGATGCTAGTATCTAGACTTCTTGAGCTTTACTCCACTGTATCTTAACTAATTTAACTTCACGGTTGTGAAGTTCCGGATCTCCATTTCCAAAATAAACAGATTTCAATCACGGTACGAGGTATACGTACTAAGATGATTAGAGGTTTCCCTCTTATCCGCCATGCCATAACTATAAGAGTCGAAAGGTCACTACATGCTCTTTGGAGTGCCTGCCACGACTATTCGTCTCTCACGCAAACCATCCAAACCGAACTCGACATTCCTCAAGTACAAGCCCCAAAGGCCTAAACCAATATCAGACAAACACCCAAGGAATATCTCCCCCGAATTTAGACGATCTACGTGAGATGATATAAGCAAACTCGATAGCTATTCTCAAATCCCTACTAACCAAAAATAAACTGGTCGGACCACCAATTGGATTTGAGACTCTAATGGGATCTTTCTACTATACAAGTACTATGGTGCAGAGACCCAACTACAGAAGTGGATATGAACAAATGAGAAGCGCTAGAACCTATGGAAATAGTACGAACAGAAAACTAGACTCTTCCAACCGTACTACCTTTCTCCTAGGTACGCTTGGTGGTGAAAGCATGCACTTGTCCTTTTGAAAATCTCGTCCTCGTTCTTGCCCTTGTCCTTAATTATATGCCCTATCATACTCTAGAAAAGATACTTCCTCTTGTTTTAGATTTTGTAATTTCTTCCTCCTTCGTGTGCTAAGTCTACATCCATGAATTCCTCATCCTAGGGTTATGCTCCTTAGCCAAACTCCTCATCCTCTTTCGGGTGTAGTCATGTTGACAAATCTCTTGAAAACTGCCTCCATCGTCCGGAAAACCCTATAAGATTCGAAAGAAAACTGCCCGTAGATGAAACAACTACGGCTATGGATGGAAGCTGGGCACTACTTTGCCCTTCGATGAGGTTACCTCCCAGAAAGCCAGGAGCCCCAGAGACTCAAGAAAGAAGGAGACAAGAATTTAAACAGAGGAAGAGAAGACAGTGCGTATGGCTTTGGGGAATATGTTTTTAAAACAAATCTTTTCTCTTGAAAATGCTTCTTTAAAAACCGTTTTGAAAATAATTTTTCAAATCCTTTATCTGATCTGGTAACCTTCAGCTCAGATACCACATGTAACACCCCACATCCGTTAGTGTCACTCACAAAGGGAATGCACTAAGTTCTTTGGAGCATTTAGGGTAAAAGATGCAGATAAATTACAAGATAGACAGAAATTGAACAGCGGAAAATAAAACTTTTCTTTATTGATAAAATAGTTTGTACAATGGTTTCTTTACAATATCAGAGTATCATCTGTCTTACAAAATAAAGAAGCATAAAACAACATTTATATTCCCCGATTTTAGCAAGAGCCAGCCATAGCATCCGAAAAGAGAATCCAAGCAAACTTCGACAAATCTTCGAGCTGGGAAAGAGTGGCAGTCCAACTTAACCTGAGCTAAACTATTCCCTCCTTTACTACCTGGGGGGGGAACGGAAGAAAAGAAGACGAAAGAAAAACAGAGTCAGACATAAAGCCTGAGTAAGTTCAGTAACTTCTAGCATGTGAACATGGAAAAACAAAACGACATGAATTAACTTAATACAAGATAACACCATGATGATAGGGTCAACAAGATTAGACAAGGTAGTCACAAGATATGCTAAGATAAGATAAACTGGATACGCTCTAATACTTTCGCCGCTTCGCTATTTCCTTGTTATACTGGTTTCTATATCTCTGCACCGCCTATCTAGTGTCCCAACTAGTAACGATAACGTGATCCCAATCCCTGTATTTTCCATTGCCTTCCGGCATACATTCATTATTTATTACCTAGATCAAATCTTGGGTTTTCTACTAAGTGCTTTCTAGATTTAACTAGAGTTTACGCTATCTGCTAAACGCTTCTCGGATTCAGGATTTATGCCACCTAGTCCAACTAGGGATTATGCTACCTGTCGAACGATGCCCCCCCCCTAAATTTAGGACACACTACCTAGAGTGGTATATGTTCCTATACTTCCCCACGCATGTATCGCGAATCGTTATCGCTTGTCTAGATGCACATGTCCTGTAATGTGCGGTCCGAGTCCTGTGACAGGGCAAATCAAGGAATACAGAACTCGGTCGGGAGCTTTCAGATATCTGCCGATGCAAATGCTAAGGTCTGTTTTTATTCCAGTGGCTATGGTCCTACTTGACCCCTCCCTCAACTAATGAAAGGCACACCTTGTAAAATGAGAACTATACGCTGGCCCCCGGTGTCCCTCTATCCTATGGCCATCCTCACCCATAACTAGATAGCAAGTATATGGTCTTTTGGAGTTCTCTGCCTTTCCGCTTCACGTATCTCGATTGACTCAAGATGGATGGTAGACGACGAGTTGCTACCACAGGGCTACCGTTTTCTCGCCGAATCAGGCCGGTCCATCCTAGTCTTTAGGTTGCCATATATTGCAACCAAGGCATACCCCTGGTTCTTCTACGCAGACCTTAACCTCTGTGAGCCCAGGAGGATCATCTGCAGCCTCACAGAGGGATACCAAGAGTACCCTCACGTCCCCTCGAAGCCTCGGGCTTCGTAACCCAATTCGTTGGAGCCTCCTTTTTAATCAGACGGACATTCGCTCCTTCCCGTGTTATACTAAGAATTACTACTTAATTTTACTAACTAAGATTTACCACTTAGTTTCCAGAATCGTTGTTTTCTTAACAAAGGTTTACTACTTAGTTCCCTTTTCCGTCAATTTGGATTGGTTAAGTGTCATTAGTCAATTCAAGCCAATTTAACCCTCTTCATTTATCCTGTCAAACTGGTTAAGTGTTATCAGTAATTCATGTTGACCTAACCCCACCACAAACCAAGTTATATTGGTTAAGTATTTCTTATTACTTAACCCTACCCATTCACACTGTATTGGTTCTGTGTTCCTTTTTAACTTAACCTTGCCCGTCTGTTTTAACTAACATGTTATTAATGGTTAAGTATTATCCCTTCTTGTTTTAGACTTAACCCTATTCCTTTATCACAATCCGATGGTTAAGTGTTCAAGCTTACTTAACCCTACGGTTTAGCCCAGCTAACACATCAGATTGGCTAAGTGTATTTACTTAACCCCAACCTCTAGTCTAGTTAACATGTTAATTTGGCTAAGTGTATTAACTTTACTTAACCCCACCTTCTAGTCTAGTTAACATGTTAATTTGGCTAAGTGTTTCCTTAGTTAATTAACCCCTACAAATCTTGTCTTGTTACCATGTGAAGTTGGTTAAGTGTCCCTATGGACTTAGCCCTCCCATCCTAGCTTAACTGTGTTAAATTGGTTAAGTGTTCCTATGGACTTAACCCTCCCATTCTAGCTTAACTGTATGGCCCTAACCCCACCCACCAGTCTGGTTATCATGTTGAATTGGTTAAGTGTCTTAGTGAACTTAACCCTACCATTCTTGTTCAAGCTTTAATTAAATAGATTAAAGCCACAACCACTCACATTAGACAAATATTGTTGCGATTACTGGATGTGCCGGTTGGTTCCGGGCAGATTTACATCGCAACTCAGTATAACCTCGGGTTAGGCCTATTCGTGTTTTCTAGTTCAACGGGTTTTGACTAATTTTCAAATCAGGTTTTGAAAGTAACCATCCCGTCCATCGGATCAGTTAGGGATAGCCAGCGAGAGCAGGAAACTTGTATTTTCCAAACCCAAGCCTAGACGCTATCCTCTCTGTCACCCTAGAACTTTCTGGTGTACCATTAAAAGAGATGTCGTTAATAAACCTTTAATTTGTCTAAATTTGCATTTCCTCATTAAGGCCAAATTCTATAAGTAAATTATTCCTAATTTACTTATTTCCTAATTACCCTTTTAATGTAAACTGTCAACATTTATTCTTATGGCCCATTTTCCCCCTATATCATATTTATGCCTTTTGGTATGTAAACTATACCAATTAAGTGCCACTAACCATGATTTCGCTAAACCAGACGGTTATTCCCAATTATGGCAAATTTTCAAATTTATACCAATATACTTATTACGCCAAATTAGCTAATCCAATCCTAATTTAACATTCTAATTACAGTTCACGTCAAACTAGACTTATTATTCTAGTTCATAACTCATGTAAATGCTAGATTTACAAGTCAATACTAGATTCAACTTACACATCCTATAATTTATGTTAAATTTAACCAATTTGTATTTCTATGAACATGCCATAATTCATGTAACCAATTTATGCTAAATTCCAAGTTTATAACTATGTTTTTTAGTACATTTCACATTATGCCCAAATCGTATTCCCACCGTTCGTATAATTGCGATTCAATCTAGATTATGGATAAATCTAGACTTGTAGAAAATAGGGAATGAACCAAAGATGCTATGAAAAAGGATAGACATAATAACTGGCATAAAAGGTTCGAATAACGACGTAGGTTCAAGAACATGGGTAGACCTAACTTAATAGGTAAATTCCCAAGGTCTAAAACCAAGGATAGACAGAATAGAGACGCAGGTTCAAGAATATAGGTAGACCTAACTTAATAGGTAAATTCCCATGGTCTAAAATCAAAGAAAACCAAGGGCAGGCAGAATAAATAATCGGGTTTAGACCCAATCTCATAATCACAGAACTTAAACAACACTTTCCTAGTCATGAATCATAGGTGTTTAATCACAGATGTCCTTGTTATGTCATAGGCAATAGTTTATGTTTTCTAATCGAAGGCATAGGTTTAGTCAAGGAAATAATCCTCATAGTCACAGTCACAGTCATATGCAATGTTCGTAGTCATAGGAAATGTCCATAGTCATAGGCAATGTTCATAGTCATAGGCAATGTTCATAGTCATCAAATCATAACAGTTCTTAATTAGGTCCAAAGATATAGGCACAGGTTCGAATAGAAAGATTAGGCATATTCTTTTATTCCTTTAATTTCATGTCACGAACAGAAAGAAACGTTCAAATCTAAAAATAACTGACTTACATAGATTTAGATTAGAATAGAAAGATGGCGATGCTATGATTCGTGCGACGTTGCTCGAAACCGTTGGAGCTAGCCTTTGATTCTTCACTTGAAATCCCAGCCTGACTTGAACCTCTTCTTGAAAGTCTTTGAGCAGCATCTCCTCATCTTGATTTATTTTATATATTACTTATTTATATATTTTCTCAGAAGCAACATAAGGATAGAAAATAATTGTGAATAGAGAAGGAGACTAGGGCTGTTTATATAGTGTTAGGCGGACGAACCTAGGCAGAAAACGTGACCAGATACATCAAAACGAACCAGGTGCAGAAAGCTGGAAAAAGCAGGGGGAGTCGACCCCCAGGTCGACTACCCAGTCGACCTGGGTGCCCCAGGTCGACTACCCAGTCGACCTGGGTGCCTTGGGCGGGAAAATTCCCGCCCAGCCCAATCTGGGTCCGATTTGAATTTTGAACTTGACCTGTTTTGAAATTTGAACTTCGATGAATCTTCCGGAGGCCATATCTTCCTCATACGGACTCCGATTTACGCAAACTCGGACTCGTTTTCATGTAGAATTCCGAGACGAACGCAATGGCGTAGCCCGTTTCCCTTGATTTTGATTATAACTTTTAATTCTTCCCTGATTTGTGAATCCTAGTGTTACAGAATTACGGGGTGTTACAACTGTATAAACTCTGATAAGTTTATTTTAACCCTTTTGGTTATGCCTCGATAAAAATTTTACTCCATTTTGAATATCGAAAATTTAGTTCAAATCTTAATAATTTAACTCACCCACTAAATCGCTTCATAATTAAATTCCGATTAAAAATCATTTCTTTAAGTATAATTAATTACAATAATAATTAACTTAATATTGATTATGTTAAAATAGTCAATTTTGATATTAACAAAGAAATTGAATAATTATCACTTTAAAAGCTTATTTAATAATAAATAACCTTATTTGACATTAAATAAAACTTGTTGATTTGCTTAACTTAGATTAAATTGATCCAATTGTCAATTTCCAATTAGAACAGTTGATTTTCGCCAACCATACATATCAGTTAATATTAACTGATTTTCCATTTTCATTTCGTTCTTAAATAAGTTAAATAACTTAAGTAATTTTAAAACATGACTTAATTGTTTATAAAACAATTATTCCATTATCCCTAACTTGTTTGTTAGTTTCATAATTACCATTCAAAACATGACATAAAATATGTTATAGAAAACATTTAATGATCCCTTTTATAAATTTTGATTTAGATATAAATATATTTATAAAATTCCCATTTTTATTTGACTTATATAAAATAAATTTAAAACTTCACACTAGTTATAAAATAAATTTATAACTAAATATAATGTTAATTTGCGTGATGACAGAACAATATATTAAACAGTATATTTTAGGCCCTTGCTTCCAACTATTAAATCAGAACTAACGATTGATTTAAAAACACAACAATGATCACATCCATCCATCCATCCATTTTCAAACAGTTTTGAATATCATTTAGGGTTCAAATCAGTTCATGGATAACAATACGAAATAAACAATGTACAAAATATTTTGAGGAATCCGGTCAGATCCCTCCTACCTGTTCTTCCCTGCATCACAATTATTAAAACATTTCCTGATAATATATAATTTTAAATAAACAAATAAGTGATGACAATATAGTTAACAGCAACCATTAAATCAACCAATAGCAACCAATGCAGCCAATCAACCAGTTTCTATTTTTATATGGATTTATCACATCATAGCAGTCCAGAAAAGTGTGAGAATTAACTCACCAGATATTTCCGTTGACGGTTCTAGCGTTGGTTATTCCATTTAATTTTAAACACGTGTTTAAAATTAACTGAAAATTCAACTGCGTCCAATCGACTCCCGGTCAGCGCCATCGTCTAGATCTCGTCTCTGCGATCCCAACGGATCCTGTTTCACGTAAATTGGATATCATATGGAAATGTTATGCTCAATTTAAGTTTATATAATTCAACCGATTTTTAAATAAAACTTAATTACTAATTAATTATTTAAATTTCATTAATTACCATAATAATGGAGTCCACGTCAGCATCATTTTTAGTTCACGCGCTTCCCCTTACACAGCATCTTCATCCCCGATCCTCCTTCTTCTTCAACCATGCTCCAATAAAACTCCACCAGCGTTTGCCATCACCACGACGCCGGCGTCCCGCCTGAGACCCCCGTGACCACCCTCGAGCAACCACCTCACCGAGACAACCCTCCGCCCCAGATCTTGGGCCCCAGATCGGCCAAGCTCGCCGGAATTTCCCCTCAAACAGTTTCCGTTCAACCTTCGATTGCCACCGTCTCACCTCGAGTTGGACCACCGCACCACCGTCGTTCTCTCCGCCTTGCTTCCACGCTTCACCCCTTTAGCCCGTCGATGCCCTGGAGGCTTCCTCCTCCATCAAATCAGTCAAAACTGAAACCAGCCAACACAAATGAACCCAAAACAAGACCCATGTTCATCTCCCAATTTCTCTCACCTTCGACCATCAGAAGTCTCAAGACCACCACCTTCTGAAAGCCCTTTCTTCCCTCTTCACTTTCCCCGCGGTCTGGATCCTTGAAATCGACCACACCTCACCCAATTTGCTAAAGAACGGAAGTTAGAACTCACGGTTTAAGGCCGATTCCGGCCACTACAGGTGTAACGACCCGGATTTTAGCGTCTGAATAATTACTTTATTTAATTATTTCAAATAATGGTTTATTTATTTAATTGACTTGAATTCAATATTTTTGAATATTTAAATAATAATAACAATAATAGAATCACTTTTGGAGGAATTCAAACAAAATCTTTGATGATCAAACAAAATCTAGGTTTAAATCTTGCTGAGTAAATTCACAACCTCTGATATAATCTCGACAACGTTTCAAAATCTCTACAAAATATGTGTACTTTGGCTGACTAAAATTTTATGAAATTTTATATTACGAGTACTGAAAAAAACTTCACGCCAGAACACTACTGTAAAAAAATCTTCTCGTGTAAGCTATAAACAGCGTGCTCCCCAAACAATTCATTTCCGTGTGTACCAAGGCAGTTCGTTTTCGTGCGTGGCAAGTTTTTGCTGCACCGTGCATACCAAGCATTCAAACCCGTGGGTAGCAAGCTACTAATATAACTATAATAAAGACAAGCCGACCTCAATTTATTCTTCTTTCCTTCAGCAACTAATACGAAAACTCCTCTCAGATAATAAAAAAATATATAAACCAAATCATGCTCTTCAAAAAAATTCTTCACAAATCAAAATCAATTCTTCACAAAAACAGATAACGTCAGATGGGTTGAGACAATATGCTCGAGCTCGTCCCTTTGTTATGCCCAATTTGGAGTTCGATCATCATCCTTGATGTTCGACAATTCACAGTCGCAAGCTGAGATTAGGGCTCTATGGCGTTTGAGGAGGGTCAGATCAGTGAAGTCGTGGGTTCCTTGGTGTGCTACAAGTTACGATAGGACCTTGCTGGACGAGTTGAACAGTGAGTTTGGCTTGGCAAGCGGTGGTGAAATGGTGGTACTGGTTCGGGTTTTGTCTAAGTAGAGAAGGGAAACGTTTTAGACTAAAGAGGTTAAACATGCGTTAATGCCATGTTGTTAATACTGGAAGTGGCAGGAGGCCGTCGATCTGGTCTTGAGGGGGTCGGATATGAAGTGGTTGCACTGGAGAGTTTAAGTGAGTTTGGTTGGGGTGTGTATGAATTTTACGGTGGAGTAGTGCGGGTTTTGAAGATGTCATGGTCTTTGGGTTTTAAACAACAGGAAGTTGCAATTTTTGCGTCAGGAAGAGTTTAGAAGGAGTATATAGTAGTGGAAGTGAAGCCGTGAGTGAATGGCAGGGTGTAGGTGATTGTGGTGAATTTCTATACAAAAATATGTCGATGCTCTTCACTGTTATGTGAGGAACAGTGGTCGAACGCGATAGGATAGGGGGCGTCGAGAGTAGGAGGCTGATGTTGAAGTATTTCGGTGAGGGAGAGTGTGAAATGTTCTTGGCTTCAGTTGAAAGTCTACATGGTGATGACAGTCTTGAATCCGGTTGAGTGGCAAAGAGGGAGTTGTTGCTGGTTTTTGGTTTCCAGTGGGAAATACTGAGCGTTTCGGATGTCGTGTTGGAATTGGTGAGGTCATCAAAGGGGAAGAAGTTGGCCCTTCGGTGAACTATGTAGTAGTGGGGTGGCGGTTGTTAAATCAATGCATGGTTTGGTATTAAAACAAAGAGCAGTGGAACAAGAAGCTATCCGTTCAAACTGATGAAGCCTGCAAGGAATAATACAATGGTAATCATAATTTAAGGAGAAATTAAAAAGTACTGATCACTCAATTAAGACCAAATGACCAATATTTAATTAACTATCTACTTAAGTTGTTTAAGCGTTATTACTAGAATAACTTCGTCATATGTTAACAGAATCTGACGAACCAAAAGCCGTTGGAACCGAACGACGAAATCTAAGATGCGGAACTACTTTCGCTGAGAAAGGAACTACTAATATTTTGTGATAAAATCAAACGTCTTTTTGATTGTAAACAAAATAAAAGCAGAACCGTCAACTGCAAACCAAGGTGAGTAAACTCACTAACTCTGACTCGTTTATATTTTTATATAAACGAGTTTTAAATTTAATTATAGTAATTTTTTACTATGTGATGATTGTTTGGTTGAAATGGTTGATAGTTGATCGATTATTAGTTCTGTTTACCAGGATATTTCATATTTTTGTGAAATTAATGTTGATTAACATCTGTGGATGCAAGGAAATAGGTTGGAGGGATCCAACTGGATTCCTCAACATGTATATTACTGTTTTATATTATGTGATGTGTTATATAATCCATGATTGGATATGTTGTGTTTGATTTACCCTGGACCTAGAAACTTGGTATTTTAGATGCCGTAAAATATTTTCGAATGTGGAAAAGGAAATTGGAATTTAAAAATAGAATTTATTTCCAAAATAGAAATAAAATTTCGAATAAACTTAAAATAGAAACTTGTTTAAATAAAACAAGAAGATGTTTATAAAACGATGTTTATAGATTAGTAAAATTATTATCTTGAGATAAAGTAAAATATAAATTCAAGTTTGAATTCATATTAGAAAAGTGGAAATCGGGTTTGAAAACGATATTTGTAATGGAAAATGGAATGTAGCGATTATAAAGTAAATTATAAGCATGATTATAAATGGAAGAAATCAAAGTAAGTCTTCCTATAAATAAATTCTAAATAGACGTTACAAATGGAAATTTGATTTGAAATGTTGTTTACAAGTATAATATTCAAATAGATTTGATTGTATATAAAAGAAATATATTCAAGATTTAAGTGAATAATTGTTTGAAGGAATTTGGAAAATGAAATATCTCTAAAGGAAATTCAAATTTGAAATATGAATCTAGATTGGAAATTGAATGAAAAAAAGAAATGGATAGCCGTTTTGAGAAACGACGAGTTTTATTCCAACATTTGGAATATAGAATAAATTGGGATAATGTTTTGCAAATCTAAAGAGCGATTTTAACGTTGTTATAATAAATGTTTTGTAAATATAAACAGCGATTTTAACGCTGCCATTATAATAAATGTTTGGTAAATCTAAACAGCGATCTTAACGCTATTGTTATAATAGATGTTCTATAATTCTAGACAGCGATTGTAACGCTGTTATTAAAAGTAATGTTTTATAAATCAAATATTTGGAAACAGCAATTATAACGCTACCGTTATAATCAATATTACTATGTAAAAGAAGTGTGTTCTTAGATTGAATCCGAAAGTCACGTAAGCGATATTTTTTTGAAGTTGTGAGCTTTGGCTATTTCAAAGTTGAGAATGTTGTTCAATTAAGGTCTGAGAGGTAATTATACCCCAACTTGATTGACTCCATGATTCATGGAGAAATGGTTAAGGTTCGATAGTGAAGATTGGATAGCAATATGGTTAGTTAATAGTGATTAATGATTTGAGTTATAATAGCGATGTTTTATAACATCGCGTTAATTTAAAGGATTTTGAAATGTTTCCCCAAATAAAACAAGAAATATTTTCTACGTATAGAAAATGGAATGAATTGGTCAACCAAGAATTAAGAAATTGAATATGGAAATATTTTCCGATATTAATAAGGTATATTTTCTGAATATAGAAAATAAGGATTCGTGAATATATAGAAATGTTCCTAACTGGAATAAGAAATATTTTCCTGAATAAAGGAATTTTGATATAGGAAATGTTTTTCCAAGAGTCGAGAAAGACAGTTGAATTTTGAAAGAATCTAGAAGGGGGGAAAATGGAATTTGGAATCGATAATATAATAAGGAATTAATATAAAAACGGGTTAGTGTTGTTTGATGCTTGATCAATAGAATTTCCATTTGGAAATAGGATCGTTGGTTGTATTGTTTACACCAAAATTTGGCAAAACAACCAAAGTATTGCTTAACGCGTTACCTAATCGGAGGCGAGATGCTTAGGAAGCATGTCACCTTTTCAAAGGCAAGACGTAAGAATACCTTTTTATTATGTGAGGCCATATCTAATACATGAAAACATCAAAATATAGAAAGAAGACAAGAGTTTATAGTGGTTCGACCTTTGAGGAGGTCTACGTCCACTCTTAAGAGAGAATTTTATTATCCACAAGTTGTTTACAAGGTATGATCACTCATACATTCAACCAAACTTTCTCTCACACACATCCTTCCATTTGAATTGCTGAAAATGGTAGAGAAATATCTTGTACAGCGAGGAAATCTCCTTATTACCAAGCTTTTGCCATGGATCTTCGACCTTAAGCTCTACCATATATATCGTTTGTGGAAGCCATGATTCCATGCTCCATTGATCTTTGTTGGATTATGAAGAATAGATATTGGAATGCTTGAAGAAGTCCAAAAGGCAATTTGGCAGCACCTCCACGTGTTTCCAGAAAAGTCCCCTCAAAATGATGGAGGTAGGGTGCTATTTATAGGCGGAGGAGTGGCTGAAATCTTGTATTTAGGGTTCTGGTCGGTATTTTTGGGTATTTACAAGAATGCCACTGCCAGTTGTCACCAGCTGTCAAGCTGTTTTATACTGTTTTGACTGACCAGGGGCCCTCGTTGAAGGGAAAGACGACCAGGAGGCTTGCAAGCGACCAGGAAACTGAGGCTACGAAGCGGACTGACCAGGTGATGATGGAACAGGATGGCGCATCATTCTGGACATGCGGGCTGATTAGGCTGGTACGGAGGAAAGAACGACCAGTTGTCTTCTGCATTTGGAGCGACCAGGTTGGATGAGAAACGACCGATCAGCATCTGGAGCCTGATCGACCAGATGTATGTCAACATAGCAGAGTTGGCCTCTAAAATATGGGGTCGACTTAGGGAGAAGAATGACCAGGAGTCTGTAAGGAAAAGGACGAGCAGGGCTTTCAAGAGAAAAAAAACGACCAAGGACTTCGTCCATTATAACCGACCCTTCTTGAAGAAACGATCTGAAGGATTCCGACCGATTAGGAGCTCTATGAGAACCGACCCCTTCTTAATCGTTACTGAACCGACCCGTATAAGTTCGTCAATAACCCATCAGTTACACATATCGATCTTAGGAGAACATTTTACCCCTCGGAGTTTCATAATATTTTGTATGAAAAAATTATGGACTTCGAAATATTACCCGATACGTTGATGGATTGTATTAATCGAATTTTAACTATGGATCGGTTTCAAACTTTATTCGCAGGGGTCGGTTTTTATGTGGACTGGATTTCCGTTGGGTCGGTTATTTCAGGATGGGCTGGGTCGGCCTGTAGGTGTAACACCTATATTTAAGCACTTCCGTCTCTTGCTCTTCCCCATTCGTATCCAACCTTCTCCGAGCAGCTTTAAGGGCGACGGCGCTCCATTAAAGATAGTTTGTCAACTCTGCCTTGCTTCTTCGATTCAAGCTTTTAATTCAATCCAATCCTTCAAATCGATCTAATCTCCGGTCGTGCCTCTCTATGAATCGATCTTCAACGCTGGTCCGACATCGATCTCCCCGAATTCGAGTTTTCAGTCTGCTCTGGAAGTCCGATCTAAGCTCTGCCAGTTAGTTGATCTAATTGCAGGTATGAATCTTCATCTTGATGTTAATTTAGCTGTAATTGTCATCGTTGCTTTTGATTTGAATGGATCTCGCTTTGGGTTGAGTTATGCTCGAATCGGATTTGATGTATAATTGTGATTTGTGGTAGAATCCTTGAGTCTGAAACCCTTGGTGTACTGAAATGTTTGATAGTAATGTAGCATTCAACTTGAGTTTGTGGATCATGATTTCGAGATGAGGATCCTTGTGGTTTTTCTTTGTTGCGATGATGATCACAATATGTTTGTGTATATGTTTGAATGGCTGACGCATGCATAATTTTCTGCTTAATTTATCATTTCACGATGTTAGTATCGAATAATCACGCTTACTTTTAAATGTATGATCAGTCTGGTCGATTTTTCGAATAACTGGGTTGGGTCGATCTGATACTGCTTTACATAATCCTTCCAGCCAATTTGGTTTAACCGACTAGTTTAAATAGATTAATCAGTGTATAGACCGACCAGCTCGGCTTTATTTTGCTTGACCAACCTGTAGTGCACCCAAGAACAAGCTCGCTCGAGATTGAATCAGCTTTACCTGATAGGACCGACCCAGACGGATTTGAATCTTGACCGACCAGGTTGTGATTGCTTGCAAATTAATCGTAGAATGACCAGCCCAAGGGTGTTTTTACTGACCAAATAGGGGTTATCTTTGGGCGACCGGAGCTTTTACTCATTTTAGTACGACCAGATTTTTACTAATTTTAGAGCGACCAAGTGTCTTATCAGTTTTGGGCGACCGGGGCTTGACTGGTTTAGAGTGACCAGGTGCTTTTCCAGTTTTGAGCGACCAGGGCTTGACTGGTTTAGAGCGACCAGGTGCTTTACCAGTTTTGAGCGACCAGGGCTTGACTGGTTTAGAACGACCAGGTGCTTTCCCAGTTTTGAGCGACCAAGGCTTGACTGGTCTAGAGCGAGCAGGTGCTTTACCAGTTTTGAGTGACCAGGGCTTGACTGGTTTAGAACGACCAGGTGCTTTTCCAGTTTTGAGCGACCAGGGCTTGACTGATGACGTTAAAATCTCAAGCTTTTCGACTTGTGTAGATATCGCGATTCCTTCCCCTGCTGCTGGAAATTCTACTGAAGACAAACAACAGGATTCGGATGGAGAAATAAACATTGATGATTATGAAATCAGTACGAACCCTCCCGCCTTAGGTAAAGATGACATGTGCCAAGTTATGCTTGACTTAGATTGTCTCTTTCCCCCTCTGGGACATTTTAAGCTCGTGGACCATTATAATTATGCAATGAATTCACTTTCACCATTGCACCCTGTCGGTGGATACACAGCCATGCTGATGAACGCCATTGAAACTGACTTGCCTTTATTTAATACAGGCCCACTTGTTGATGCTTCCATGGGCATAATGCTTTCTCAACCAGGCTCTCAGGAAGAAAGGATTGACGTGATTGCCAACCTTGATCGAGACCTCCACAACCTCCAAGAAGACGACCATGATTCTGAAGAAACAATCGATGATGTGATCGACAATCAAGGGGAAAAGGTCAGTTCTTCCACTGGTCGGAAAAACCGAAAGCGTTCTATCAAAAAGAAGACCACCAGTTTGTCAACCCCTGAGAGTTCTGCTTCCAAACCTGCATTGAGATCTGGCGGTTCGATGAAGTTGTGGCTTAGACTCGCTTGTTTTGCGTATACCAGACTTTATCCAGACCGGATGTATTTGCGAGTGCCGGCCCTCGCTTACTACTTTGCAATGTTATGAATTCTGAATAATTTGTACTTGACAATGTTGTGACTTGATCCTGTGCTTGAACGTGATGTGACAATGTTCTGTGTTTTTGCACTTGCACATCTTTCTTTACACATTCTATTGTCTATGGATTTTTCAATTATATATGGTTGTAATGATCCTTTGGCACGCGAAGAATCAAACAGTTACTTTCGGCTTTCTGATATGATATGCCCCCGTACCAATGGATTGTTTCAACCCTGATATAATGGCAATGAACTTAAGCATTAGATGCTTTAAGTTGTAATTAGAATTTAAAAGCGTTTGTCATTGCACTGTGACATTTGGAACTTTTTATTCTTCATACAAACTTTACGTGTATTATTTGGAATTCCCCATTTTTTGCATCTAGGCGGGCTAGATATTGAGAAATAAGTGGACACCTCTTGAAGAGGTTTTTTACCCAATTTGTGACGTTATTTGGTCAGATATTTACTGACCTTTACAGTCGACCGGGTGCCCCCGGAGAGGTCTTGGGTTAAGGACTCAGTTTGGTAATAACGTGGTCAGATTTGTACTGACTTTAAGTTATTTGACTGAGCACCCCCGGAGAGGTTTTGGGTTAAAGACTCAGTTTGGTAATAACGTGGTCAGATTTGTACTGACTTTAAGTTATTTGACTAAGCAACCCCGGAGAGGTTTTGGGTTAAAGACTCAGTTTGGTAATAACGTGGTCATATTTGTACTGACTTTAAGTTATTTGACTGAGCACCCCCGGAGAGGTTTTGGGTTAAAGACTCGGTTTGGTTATAACGTGGTCAGATTTGTACTGACTTTAAGTTATTTGACTGAGCACCCCCGAAGAGGTTTTGGGTTCAAGACTGTGTCTGCCTAGTTCCACGAAGTGGGTATTAATTTTGTTGGACCTTTGAGTTGATCGAGATGCCTCGGTTATAAATCCGTAACCCTAGGTCGATCCTCTCGAATGATACTCCTTTGGTGGAATTTTAGCGAGTCTTCTTTGATTTTACTCCATTGGTTTCTCCCGCTGATTGGCCTTGGTGTTTTGTTCTTTTTTTTATCTTATGGAGACATTCCTCACTTACCGTATTTCGACGGGATTGCTTTATGGATCCATGTGCTTAATTTGTCCTTTTGGACTATGATACGAACTAACACCAGGCTTTCATCGAGGAATGAACCAGCGAATTTTTCTTTTAATTATGTCCTGTAATCAGAAATCATAACTAAACATCTTTGAGTATATAATCAAAGGTATGTGATGTATAATTTAGACAGGAGTCAAAAGAGTTGCTTTACTCATATTCATGTAATTTCATACAAAGTATCCGTTATATTCATAGAAAAACACAAAGGAATATGAGCCAAAAGAGTTATTTGAAATAACACCGGAGGTGATCACTGTTCCAGGCCCTTGGGACTTCTATTCCGTCTATAGTCCTGAGCTTAAAGGTGCCGTCGAGGAGCTTTTGATCGATGACAAATGGACCTTCCCAATTGGGGCCAAAAACTCCTGTTGATTGAAGTGTTCTATGTCTGACCTTTTGATTGAAGTGTCGGGCAATTCTCATTTGATGGGTGACTATCCTAAGCTCTGATTCAGTCCTTTTTTCTTCGAGTAAATCGAGGGCTTCAAGCTGCAACTTTTCATTCTCTTTCTGGTTAAAGTGAATTCTGCGGTGAGTAGGAACCTCTAACTCCACAGGTATCATTGCTTCCG
This sequence comes from Allium sativum, assembly GCA_030737875.1. Taxonomy (NCBI): domain Eukaryota; kingdom Viridiplantae; phylum Streptophyta; class Magnoliopsida; order Asparagales; family Amaryllidaceae; genus Allium; species Allium sativum. Next base: position 336,212,112 of record CM060909.1, on the reverse strand, counting down.
ATCCAAATGCCAGAGAGAATGGAGTATGCCCCGTCGCAGTTTTATGAGTCGTACGGTAAGCCCATAGTGCAAGCGGCAGTTCTTCAATCGAATTACCCTTAGCTTTCTCGAGACGCTTCTTAATGGTGGATTTCAGGATTTTGTTGATTGCTTCAACTTGCCCATTGGCCTGCGGGTGGGCAACTGCTGCGAAGCTTTTTTGAATGTGATATTTGTCGCAAAATTCTTTGAATTCATCGCTGTCAAATTGCGTGCCATTGTCGGTGATGATCTTCTGCGGAATTCCAAATCTGCATATGATGTTTTTCAAAACAAAATTGATCACTTTTCTTGATGTGATGGTTGCCAGTGGCTCAGCTTCCGCCCATTTAGTGAAATAGTCCACAGCAACTATGGCGTACTTGAAACCGGATTTTGCAGTAGGTAATACTCCAATCAAATCTATGCCCCAGACAGCGAATGGCCAAGGACTCAACATTTGTGTCAACTCAGTCGATGGAGCTCTCGGAATCTTCGCAAATTTCTGGCATTGGTCACATTTCTTAGCAAAGATCATAGAGTCGAGATTTACCTCTGGCCAGAAGTAGCCATATCGAAGAACTTTTTTGGCAAGAGTTTGTCCACCAACATGTCTGCCACAATCTCCTCCATGTAATTCTGCCAGGATTGCTTTGGATTCCTCCTTTGTTACACATCGTAGCAAAGGTGTTGAATATCCTCTCCTGTATAAGTGACCATCCTGAACGAGATACAAACGGGACTTTCGGAGCCACTTCTTGCGATCCTTCGGGTTTTCAGGAAGTGTCCCATGGAGTATATAATTCTTGATGGGGGTCATCCACGAGTATGGCTCGTCAGCTGTCTCCATAACCCAATATATATCAAATTCTTCAACACTGGAACTAGATAAAACTTCAACTGGAACTAGGCCGAAGATTTGAGGATCTCCGGTACTAGCCAGCTTTGATAAAGAATCGGCTTTCCAATTTTCTCCTCTAGGGATATGAGAGATAGAATAGTACTCTAGATTGTCAAGAAACTCTTTGACTTTGTGTAGATACATTGGAAGATTTCCGCTCTTGGTCTCAAATTCACCTTTGATTTGAGAAACCATCAACTGTGAATCGCTGAAGATCAACAAACTCCTCAGGCTAAACTCTTCCACAACTCTCAATCCTCCGAGCAAAGCTTCATACTCGGCCTCGTTGTTTGTGACTGGGAATTCGAATCGTAGAGCACAGCATATCTGTCGTCCTTCTGGAGTTTCAAACACGATTCCTGCCCCAGCACAGTATTCATTCCTAGCACCATCAACGAAAAGCTTCCATCTGGCGACCTACTCATTGGTTTCTTCCATTTCCTCTCCTCTATCAGTGAACTCGGCAATAAAATCAGCTAGGGCTTGCCCATTTATTGCTTTCCTAGGGTGATAAGTGACATCGTACTGACTGCGCTCAATATTCCATTTTAGTAATCTCCCTGAGGTTTCTGGACGGAACAACACTTGTTTCAAAGGTTGATCTGTAAGGACCTTGATAGAGTGAGATTGGAAATAAGGCCTAAGCTTCTGTGATGCAATAAGCAAAGCATATGCAGGCTTTTCGATCTTCGGATAATTCATCTCTGCCCCGGTAAACCTTTTGCTGACGTAGTATACCGGCCACTGAATTTTATTTTCTTCCCTGACGAGGGCTGCGCTTAGAGCATGGATGATACTGCAAGATATAGGAACAGGCTTTCTCCATATTTTGGTTTTGACAGCATCGGAGGTGATTCCATGTGCTTGATAAGATCCTCAAATGCTTGCTGGCAATCAGGAGTCCACTGGAAATTCTTCCTTTCCTTTTTAAATGCATCAAAGAGGGGAATGCACCTGTCCGTTGCCTTTGAAATGAAGCGGCTTAAAGCTGCCCCCTTGCCATTCAAACTTTGGAGTTACTTTTTAGTCCGTGGAGCTCGCAATTCTCGCAAGGCAACCACTTGTGCTGGGTTTGCTTCAATGCCCCGGGCGTTGACCATGAAGCCAAGAAACTTTCCTGAAGCTACACCAAATGAACATTTGAGTGGATTTAGCTTCATGCAGTATCGCCTTTGGATTTGAAACATTTCATCAAGGTCTTCCATATGACTTTTTGCTTCCTTGGATTTTACCAACATGTCATCAACATAGACCTCCATGGTTTTTCCAATTTTCCCTTTGAACATCGAATTCACCAAACGTTGATACCTGGCACCTGCATTTTTCAAACCAAACGGCATTACCTTATAACAATACAAACCGCGATCAGTTATGAAACTAGTACTATCCTGGTCTGGTTCATGCATCATGATCTGATTGTAGCCCGAATATGCGTCCATGAAAGACAACAGTTCATGCCGCGCCGTTGCATCGACAAGCTGATCAATTCGAGGTAGGGGAAAACTGTCTTTTAGGCACGCTTTGTTTAGATCAGAATAATCAACACACACCCGCCATTTGCCATTTGCCGTTTGACTTTTTTACAAGAACTGGGTTGGACACCCATTTAGGATATGTGGACTCGCGAATGAAGCTGTTCTTTAATAGCCTATCCACTTCATCCTCCAAAGCCTTAGACCTCTCAGGGCCTTGCATCCGTCTTTTCTGTTTCATAGGATGTATGCTAGGATCAATGTTCAGCTTATGCACAATTACTTCCGGAGATATTCCACATATATCTGAATGGTTCCAAGCAAAGACATCCAAATTCGTCTTTAGAAAAACAATCACTTCTTTTCGCAGCAAAGGATCCAACTGAGAGCCTATCTTTACCACCTTATCTGGATCGTTATCATGGACCTGTATAGAAATGGTAGCTTCAGCCGGTGCTGCCCTTTCCTCCCCTGCACTGGTTTTTCGCGGATCCATATCTTCTTGCATGTCATTGTATTCTCCAGCACAGGGGGAGGTCATTAATTGCTATAAGGAGGCTTCATGGATGCAGAGAGGAGTCTCCACATCCTTTTTGATGTCATACTTGCGAGCTTCAATCAACTCTGCCATATAGCAGTCTCTCGACTCTTGAGGATCTCCTTTGATTACTCCCACTCCCTTTGCAGTTGGGAACTTCATCGTCAAACACCATGGAGCAAGAGCTATCTTGAAAGCAGCTAGTGCTGGTCTTCCCAAAAATGCATTATACTCTGACAACGAGTCTATTATCACAAAAGACTGCATCATGGAAACTTGCTTCTTCCCCTCACCAAGCTCTACGAGGAGATCGATTACACCAATAGGCTGAGTTGGTACACCAGTGAAACCGTGTATTTTATTTTTACTTGCTCGCACATTATCCATGGATAACCCCATTTTAGAAAAAGTATTGTAAAACAAGACATTTACAGATGCCCCATTATCAATCAGTACCTTCTTCACTATTGCTGGACCCAAGCCAATATTGATCACCATTGGGTCAATGGTTGGAGTCAATATTCCACTGGAATCCCGATCTCGGAATACCACATCTTCCCATGATGTTTTTGGTATTTTCCAACGAAGTGAGTTACTGCAACCTTCAAATCCATTTTCTTTTGAAGCACTGCCTAGTTCATTTGTATACCTGACAATATCCTCCCAGGTATCTCCTGCAGGATGAGGTCCACCACTGATTGTGTTGATAACAGGTCGAGAACCATTTGCAGGTGTTCTTCCGTCTTGACTTAGATGAATCTGCTGCCCTTGAGTAGGCTCAGTATCCGACGAACGTTTCACGGACTCCTGAAGACGGTTCTTTCTTATCAACTCTTCAATTAGATTCCTCAAGTGCCGACACTCATTTGTGTCACGACCTGGTCGATTATGAAATCGGCAAAACCTCCCTGAATTTGCAGCTTCTTCGGACACCTTTATTGGTTTCGGGCTCGGATAATCCTCCGTAGCTTTAGTTGCCATGTATATGTGCTCAAGCGTATCATTCAATGGAGTAAGGTCCGTAGGCTTGAAGAAGCGTCGCTTTTTAAAATCCTTATCGTTCTTGGCATCATTACCGTTTCCTCTTTTTTGCCCCCCACGTGAATTTATCTGATCGGTTTTTGTAGAAGCTTCTTTTTTCTCCAGAACCACATTAGTTTTGGTCTTGCCAACAGAGTAAATGGGATCATCTTCAAGACTCATGTATTCCTCGGCTTTGTCATAGAATTTCTCTAATGTGTTGGGCTTCTTTCTCTTTAACCACCTTCCAAATTCAGAATGTTTATCTATGCCCCCCTTCAAGGCCATTAGAATTATCCTTGGCTCGTGGGTCCCTACTTCAGCAGCGGCAGCATTAAAACGACTTAGAAAAGATCTAATCGTTTCACCCGGGGCTTGTTCCAACTCGTTGAGGGACATAATATCTCTAACCTTCGTTGTCTGGAGGCGGAATTGGTCTTGAAAACATCTTGCTAGTGTGGAAAAATTATCAATAGATCTGGGAGGCAATTTAGTGAACCATAATGATGCTACTCCTTCCAAGTACACTGGAAAGTACAAACACTTAAGCTCGTCGGTTGCTTGGGCCCCATCCATGTGTTGGTCGTATCGAAAAAAAAAACACATTGGGGTCGCCTGTCCCATTGTAGGCTTGGATTGTAGGTGGCTTGAATTTCCGTGGGAAGGTTGCCTTTTTGATTCTCTCAATGAGAGGGGTTTTTGATGGCGCGAACTCCCATTCAGCCTCATTATCATTTCGAGATTTGCTTTCTTTCATAAGCTGTTGGACCATTTTCAGGAGGCGTTCCCTCTCGTGGAGGCTATCTGCGGGGCGGACGCTTTTGTCTTGACCGACAGCTTGCCTAAGCAAGCCATCACGGTTGTGACTCCGGGGTCCTGATCTTTCATCATTAGAAAGTGCCCCTTTGGCAGAATTGGCCGCTTGACGAGAAGTAATCCCCGCGTTATGGTTCCAATCAACGTGCATTGAATTCTCATGCTTTCCTATATTAGGATCAGAGATCTGTTGGATAGATTTTTCTCGGTTCGGACTAGAGGAAGAAGATCCGGTACCCTCTGCATGAGCAGTCCTTGTGGCTACCTTTGTTGTAGCGGTTTGAAGAGCAAAGAGTGAATCTAGCCTTGCCATTATGGCTTTATTAGCTATTTCCTGTTGTTCTGTCAGATCCGCGACGGCTTGATCAAGCTCGCCTCTTGTGACATTCACGCCTCCATTCGATGTTTTGCCTACTTCAAACTGGTTAACGGCAAGGGTTTCCTCTCGAATTCCCTCGCTAAATGCTCTAGCCCTTACTTCCTTATTTGCTTTTGGCGCCATTATTTCAGAAAGCAGCTTGAACTTTGAGGATAGTTCGTCAGGAGGCCCAACTCGTATATTCGAGTGGCCTATTTTGAGACTAGGCTTAAAAGCTCCAAGATCTTCACAATATACTTGATGTCAGAAAGTAGATCGGCCCCACGGTGGGCGCCTTATTGTTTACACCAAAATTTGGCAAAACAACCAAAGTATTGCTTAACACGTTACCTAATCGGAGGCGATATGCTTAGGAAGCATGTCACATTTTCAAAGGCAAGACGTAAGAATACCTTTTCTATTATGTGAGGCCATATCTAATACATGAAAACATCAAAATATAGAAAGAAGACAAGAGTTTATAGTGGTTCAACCTTTGAGGAGGTCTACGTCCACTCTTAAGAGAGAATTTTATTATCAACAAGTTGTTTACAAGGTAAGATCACTCATACATTCAACCAAACTTTCTCTCACACACATCCTTCCATTTGAATTGCTGAAAATGGTAGAGAAATATCTTAGACAGCGAGGAAATCTCCTTATTACCAAGCTTTTGCCATGGTTCTTCGACCTTAAGCTCTACCATATATCATTTGTGGAAGCCATGATTCCATGCTCCATTGATCTTTGTTTGATTATGAAGAATAGAGATTGGAATGCTTGAAGAAGTCCAAAAAGCAATTTGGCAGCACCTCCACGTGTTTCCAGAAAAGTCCCCTCAAAATAATGGAGGTAGGTTGCTATTTATGGGCGGAGGAGTGGCTGAAATCTTGTATTCAGGGTTCTGGTCGGTAATTTTGGGTATTTACAAGAATGCTACTGCCAGTTGTCACCAGTTGTCAAGCTGTTTTATACTGTTTTGACCGACCAGGAGCCCTCGTTGAAGGGAAAGACGACCAGGAGGCTTGCAAGCGACTAGGAAACTGAGGCTACGAAGCGGACCGACCAGGTGATGAGGGAACAGGATGGCGCATCATTCCGGACATGCGGGCTAATTAGGCCGGTACGGAGGAAAGAACGACCAGTTGTCTTCTGCATTTGGAGCGACCAAGTTGGATGAGAACCGACCGATCAGCATCTGGAGCCTGACCGACCAGATGTTTGTGAACATAACAGAGTTGGCCTCCGAAATATGGGGTCGACTTAGGGAGAAGAACGACCAGGAGTCTGTGAGGAAAAGGACGACTAGGGCTTTTAAGAGAAAAAGAACGACCAAGGACTTCGTCCATTATAACCGACCCTTCTTGAAGAAACGATCTGAAGGATTGCGACCGATTAGGAGCTCTATGGGAACCGACCCCTTCTTAGTCGTTACTGAACCGACCCGTATAAGTTCGTCAATAACCCATCAGTTACACATATCGATCTTAGTGGATAACATGTATGGATGTCCCTATGATAGCTAAATCACCGACTATCAAAGTTTTATTTTATGTTATACCTCTGTTGTCAATACGGAGAGACCAAGATCAGATTTAATATCTGAAAACCACTCCGTATTGGCATAAGTGTTACAAATCAACTTATGTTGAAGAGATTATGAAGACGGAGTAAAGTGCAAGGGCTGTTCTATTAATCCTAGGTAGAAATTGCTTAAGATGGATTAATAAAATGGTGCCTTCGGTTTGTCCAGACCCAGGACAACTTGTAAGGACGAGTTTCTGACAGAGTGTTTCCAAAGGGATTACGTACGTTGATTCCTTCAAACGTACGAAGTTGGTGGCAAAGAAGGGAAACTTCTTTAGCCTACCAATCTGAGTATTTTTGTGGGAATCAATTAGTGATTTCCGATGGATCTGACGATGTGACATTCAAAGTGAATGGTGGCCAGATGTTCTGCAAGATAATTCAAACCTCAAGCCCCACAACCAGGAATTTGACAAAAATCGGGCAGGCAGCATGGCTATGTAGGTCGCTCCCATTAGGATGTATAATCACCTATCTAGAGAAATTCCATTTACTTCTTTAATCTATCGATGCTGTCACTTTCAGGAAACGGTTGCTGGTCCCAACCGTTGGTGATATACATTTGATACACTCAAGCGAAATGAGTGGTAAGTCATGTGTGGGCCGGGTTGCAAGACGTTCTTGTTGAACCCAGTGTATTCGCCTCTAGAGATACACTATCGGAAGGTGGTACCATACCTTGTCATGTTGGAAATCCAATCTCCAATAAGCGCCCTGTGGTTTTTGATTTTATATTATATATGGAGCGTGAGATGCAAGCGTTCCGCTAGATTCTATTTACTTGTTGTAGACACTATTATAATATCACTGTATTTGGTATCAAAAATATTTTGGGTTATCGTAAGGTAAAAACCATCCGTGTTTATGTGTGGATCGGTCTTACGATTATCATTTCTTTTGAAAAGGATTTTAAAGTTAAACAAATGGTTGAAGTTTACTCACACCAGTCCCATGACTGACCCAGAGTTTATTTTGTTTTGTTTTTCCCTAAACTCTTGGGTGCCCATATTTATACGGGCAGTAAAGTAGTCGGGATTTTACAGATTCACTTCGGAGAAGCTTGAAGCAGGAGGCTTCACCAGTTAGCTATAAACTATCATATTTTCCACTGTTTACTATGTTGTATCTGGAAATAGGTGTTTATAACTGTTCCAGGGATAACCGTTGTGCTCTGATAATGATATGTATATACAGTTACTGATTTGTATTTCAAAGATTATGTTATTTAATATATTTTATTCGTTCCGCTGTGAGTTGTGATCTTTGTTTTTCTTCTATTCTATTTCTTTCTTTCTATATCTCATCCACTAACTTCTTCCTAATAATGATTTGTATTTCTGTGCAATTTGGGTTGGATGTGTGATGTTATTAGTCGACTCTAAGAGTATGGAAATTCGGGCTATTACAACAGGTGTCCGATCACCCCCAACTTTTTACAGTAGATAGATATCGACCCGATCTACATATTTGCTTCAGATTGCCTATGCTAATTCTCGACAAAAATGGAGATATAAATTATTTAAAGAACATGGGCTTTTCTGCAAAATATGTTGATGAAAAATGAAGATGGATTTGTTTTCTGGTTTTGGGCTGAAGGGAAGTTCATATATATATAGAGGGAAAATGTTATTTTATTGTGATGTTGACTAGAGATATTTTTCTTCGTGTCTATCGCAAATCTAAACGCTTTTTATTGATTACCATGCTCACATACAAACTCCGTTCGAGCCGGAATTGGACGGTACCCTATAATTTGACGTTACGGTCCGAAGGAAACATGTTTCGTCGAATTCCGAGTCCGTTTGCTCAAACGGCGCTCATTTACGTCCAAACGGTCGTTTTATTTGCATTTTATTTTTTCCACGCTCACAGAATAACTTTGATTGGCACGCCACTTGAAATCTAGCAATAATTAGCCATTGCAGTCTCAACAAAATTTGTTTCATCGAAAACAGAGGTCGTTTGAATAAAGTCCCTTTTAAACAGTCTAATTTTAATTAAAATAAATTAATTTAAAAGTACTTCAATATAATAAAAACAAATTATTATAATTTGCCATACCAGACCATAATTTCATATAGATTCAAAGTAAAATATTTCGGGCTGAAATCCAAGCCAATTCGATATTAAAAATATTTAAAAACCCCTTATTTATATAAATAAATCGATATAATTTATAAAGGAATTCCATAGCGACTATTTCAAAATTTGATTTGGACATAAAACAAAATCTATGATATCAAAACTCGATTTTTTTCTTTTATTAGAAAAATATCGTCAAATAGATTCCGACGTTTCTTGTTTTGAGAAAATCCGACTTATATTGAATCTTGTACGATCATTTAAAGTTCAAAATCCAATATTGCGAACTGTCGCGCCGCTGCAGATCTATTTATAATTAAATTATAAACTAAACGTTATAATGCCGTTAAATAACGAAATCGTTATTTAAATTTCAAAACAAACAATATTATACCACTTTAAACTGTCAGTTCACACTATATTGTAAATTCAACATTTTTTCCGAATAATTTGAAATAAAATATTACTATGTTATTTATTTTAATAACACATTCAAAAATAAAATGGTTAAATTAGATTATTTAAATCAAATCAATATTTTAAAAAATAAAATAATTTAAATAATCAACCAGAAAAACAAGGGTCGTTACATTTCTAGGGGTAGGGTTTGGGAATTTTCGGTTTACAGGGGGAAGAGGAGGAGGAGCTCGCGACTGGTGGAGGAAGGGGGAAATGGAATTGCCAGCGACGACGGTGGCCCGCCTACGGTGGCACAGCGAGAGGAAAAGAAGGGGGTCTGATGGGGTTCATCGATTTTGAAGAGCGGACCCTTTTTTCTTTTAAACTATATTGACTGAAATGAAGGGGGGGTTAACTATAATATAAATTAATTAATTAATTAATTAATTTCATAAAGCATCTTTTAATTTCGAACTTCAAATCAATCCCATCGACTGTCATCCCTAGGTAATTACCCCTATTCCAAACACAATGGGATATGCCCCGCAAGCCAATTTGACCGTTTCGTTCAGTTTTCATCAAAATTAAAATATTAATTAATATAACGTTCAAACTTGACTTTAACGTACATTTTAATTTACCATGGCCACATACAAACTCCAAAAATTCCAGAAAAAATATTTCTAGCTTCGTATTGACGATACGGTCCTAACAAAACTAATTTCTTCCAATTTGAAGACTGTTTGAAAAATAGCCATTTTCTGGTCGATCCAAATTGACTAAAACTGACAAAACACGTTTTCTTTTGCCACGCTCACATATTGATTCATAAAATTATGAAAATTGGAATCTAGCAATAATTTGACATTCCGGATCCAACAAATGTGGTTTCGTCAAAAACAGAGGTCGTTTGCAAAATTGCTATTTTTAAGGGCTATATTTCTATAGCAACTATTCTAAATTTTCTACTGGACATAACATTTTATTCCCGCTATGAAATTTTAATTTTTCAGATTCGTTGGAAAGATATTTTCAAATAGACTCGAATATTTTTGGTTTCGCTAAAATCCGGTTTATTTTGAATCCTGTACACTCATTTGAAATTTGAAATCGAATTTTCAAACTACCGCGCCATTTCCAATTCCTTTTATAATTCAAATAAATATTTATATTCTAACTTCGATTATATGTTCTAATTCTATTCAAAATATATTTCTAGTCGTTATTATTTAAAATAGATCATTTTAAATATTCAGAATTCACTAAAATTGTCAAAATAAAAACTTTAAATTGGTTCTGATTTTCCTGGTTGTTACAGTTATATCATTGATCGATTATTAATTTTGTTCACTATGATATTTCATATTGACGTGAAATTAATATTATTGATGTTATTTATATTGATTAAATCTGTGGATGTAGGGAAACAGGTTGGAGGAATCCAAATTGGATTCCTCAACATTTATATTACTGTTTGTTATTCACTGTGACATATATACTGTGATCGATTATGCTGTGTTGAATTACCCTGGCCCTAGAATTTGGTATTTTAAATATTGTAAAATATTTTTGAATATACAAGGGGAATTTGAGATTTAAAAAGGAAATTTATTTTTCCAAAAATAGAATTTAATTTCGAACGGATATGGAATAGGAATTGTTTTAATAAATAAAACAAGAAGTGGATTATAAACGACATTTATTAATTTAGTAAAAATATTATCTTGTGATACATTGAAATATAAATTCAAAATTTGAATTTATATATAAAAGTGGAAATGAATCTGAAAGATACATGTAAATGGGTTAGAACTTAGCAATTATAAATGAAATTATAAACGAGATTATAAATGGATAGAATAAAAATAAGATTATGTAAATGATTCTACCATTAGAAGTTAATAAAGGGAATTTGGATTTTTAAATATAATTTAAATAATTTAATATTATTTAAAATTAGAATAATTAAATGAGACAGGATTTATAAAAATCAAATAAAGTTGATTCCAGAAATTATGGAATGTATAATCTGTAGTTACGTTTAAAAAGGAATTTCGAATTATTTGCTAAATAGAAAGGTATTAGTAGTCGTTTTATAAACAGAATTTGTAAAAACGATGTGGGTTCAACTAGTAATTAGATTGAACTTGAAATGATATTTCCAAATAAAAAACAATTTGATTTGATAAACAAGTCTAGATTCTTATTAAGGAATAATATTCATATTTGGAAGTAAATAACGATATGAAAGCAATTGTTTTGCGAATGGATATGATTATAAGGAAAACGGAGTTAGCCAGAAATGGTACATCGTTCCAAAGTTCAAAATATTAATAAAATATAGAATATTCAAAAGAGATTTATTTATTGAAATCTGATTCTATCGAATTCAGGAAGTTACTTTTTACTTTCCATGTTAAATCAACTTAATTATTTAATTATCATTTATTTAATTATTTATTCAAATCAATGAATTAAAGTTATATTTTAAATATAAATATTTTGGAAGAAGGGATTTAACGCTACGGTTAAAATAAATGTTTTCCGTAAAGTAAGTGGATTCTTAAATTGAATCCAAGAGTTTCGTAAGTAATGTTCTAGATGGAATTTAAAGTTGTGAGCCTTGATTATTTCAAAGTTAAGAATGTTGTTCAGTTAAGGTCTAAGAGGTAATTATACCCTAACTTGACTGACTGCATGATTGACGGAGGAATGGTTAAGGCTCGGTAGCAAGGATTAGTTAGTGATACCGTTAGTTAATGAATGATTAATGAGTCGAGCGATAATAACTATGTTTTATATAACATCGGCTCAATTTAAAAGGATTTTGGAAATTTTTTCCAAATATAATTAGAGTTGTTTTCTAAAAATAGAAAATGAAATAAGTTGGTTAATGGGAGGTTAAGAGATGGAAATTGGAAATTGGAAATTGGAAATGTTTTCCAATGTTAATAACGTATATTTTCTAAATATAGGAAATAAGAGATGTAAAGAGTTGGAAATGTTTTCCAACATTAACGACGTATATTTTCTGGAATAGGGAAAATAGGGAGTTAGTGAAATTCGGAAATGATAATTTAATAAGAAATAAATTTAGGCCAGGATTTGTTTGATGGTTGATTGATAGAATTTCCATTTGGAAATAGGATCATTGATTGTATGGATGTTTCCTTTGATAGTTAAATCACCGGTTATCAAAGTTTAGTTTATTTTATACCTCCGTTGTCAATATGGAGAGACCGAGATCAGATTTAATATCTGAAAACCACTTCATATTGGCATAAGCATTACGAATCGACTTATGCTGAAGATAACTGAAGACAGAGTAAAGTGCAAGGGTTGTTCTATTAATGCTATGTAGAAATTGCCCAAGATGGGTTGATGGGATGGTGCTTTCGGGTTGTCTAGTCCCAGGACAACGTGTTTGGATGAATGTCCGACTGAGTATTTCTAGATTGTCACGTACATTGATTTCTTTAAATATACCAAGTATGGTGGCGGGAAATTTATTCTCTTAAGCTTAACACCCAGAGTATATTTATGGACGTCAGTTAGTGATTTGACGGATCTGACGATGTGGCATTCAAAGTGAATAGTGGCAAGATGTTCTAAAAAGATAATCGTGACCTCAAGCCTCATCAACCGGGAAATGACAAAAATCGGGCAGGTAGCATGACCAAGTGGGTCATTCCCATCAGGGGTATTATCGCCTGATCTAGAGAAATTTCAATTGCTTCTTATTCTATTTGTTGTTGTTTGCTTTCGGTAACGGTTGCTGATCACAAGCACTGGTGATAATATGCTCGGTACACTCAAGTTAAATGAGTGACCATCCATGTGTGGCTGGGTTGCAAGATGTTCTTATTGAACCTCAGTGTATCCCCTCTAGTGTACACTGATCGGAAGGAGGTTCCATACATTGTCATAGTTGGAAATCCATTCCCCAATAAGCGCCCTGTGGTTTGTGACTTTATATTATATATGGAGCGTGAGATGCAAGCGTTCCACTAAATTGCTATTTATTTGATTTAAACACTATTATAATATCACCAGATTTGATATCATAAATATTTGGGTTATAGTATGATAGAAACCATTCGTGTTTATGTACGGATCGGTCTTATGATTATCTTTTCTTTCAAAAGATTTTTTTGAAAGTTGAACAAATGTTTGGAGTTTACTCACACCAGTCCCATGACTTACCTAGATTTTATTTTGTTTTGTTTTACCTAAACTCTTGGGTGCCCAAATTTGTATGGGCAATCAAGTAGTTAGGATATTACAGATTCACTTGGAGGAGCTTGAAGCAGGAGGCTTCACCAATTAGCTATAAACTATTATATTTTCCACTGTATACAATGTTGTATCTGGAAACAGTGTTTATAACTGTTCCAGAAATAACTGTTGTGCTCTGGTGATGGTAGGTATATATGTAGTTACAGATTTGTATTTCAAAGTTATGTTATTTAATATATTTTATTTGTTCTACTATGAGATTTGTGTTCTTCGGTTTCTTCTATTCTAATATTTCTTTCTTTTCTATTTCTCATCCTCTAACTTCTTTCTATTAATGATTCGTATTTGTATATAATTTGGGTTGGAGGTGTGGTGTAGTTAGTCAACTCAAAGGGTACGGAAATTCAGGGCATTAGAGTCTCATTCCAGGAAGGTATTTTCGTTTTCCCCTTCTAAACGAGAAAGGCAGCGAACCCTCCTCCTCCTAGAAAATCAAAAAAAATCAATACTAAACAAAAATAAACATCGTTTGATCTGATGTATTGTTGTGAGTTTGCTCTTCAAGTGTGTTTCTTTATTTCCAGATCAATGCTAATTATTTCTACACCTTATTTGAACCATCACAACCTAGGGCTCCTATTTCTAGGCCGAGGCTAGTGGTGTGCGTCGAAGTTGAAGGCCACGTGAGAATCTAGAGGGCAAGGCGCCTCTGTCGATGGATTTTGGTGTATTTCGGTGTCAGAGAGCGTCTTTGGGTTCACTGTGTTTGTAGCATAGGGTATGGAGATCGCGACGAGGTGGCATGTTCGAGATGGAGTTGAGGTAGCCGTTCGGGTAAGAGCTTGAAGCAAGAGGTTTCATTAGTTAGCTATAGACTAACATATTTTCCGTTGTGTACTATGTTTGTATCTGGAAACATGTGTTTATAACTGTTCCAGAAATGGATGTTGTGCTCTGGTGATGTGATGTATATATAGTTACTGATTTGTATTTCAAAATTATATTATATAATATATTTTATTTGTTCTGATGTTAGATTTGTGTTCCTCATCTTCTTCTATTCTAACTTTTCTTTCTATTCCTCACCCTCTAACTTCTTTTTATTAATGATCCTTTAATTTATGATGCTTGGTTAGTTGACATGGTGTTTTGTGTCAATGATTAGATCGGGAATTGGTCGGTTCGTTATAGTGGTATTAGAGCTGAAGGTTGAGTAGTAACCTTGGATCTGTGGCGTGACTCAATATAGATGGGGTTAGAAATACCCAAGATTGAGTTTGAGTGTGTGTGTGTGTGTGTATATATATATATATTTATATATATATATATGAGCACGTATTTGTAGATTGTACAAAAAAATTGTTTTATATTGTGTTGACTGGTTTGTTGAGTGGTATATGAATTCTGGTCGGTACAGAATGTACAACTGTATCGATAGGTGTTTCTAAACTCTCGAATAAAGCAATTTGATACAGTATTGCTTAAAATTGGCTAAATGAAATTATTTACCCAAAAACTATTTTGATATAAATCGAATAATTTCTAAAGTATTATAGTATATGGATGTATTGATTTTATTATAACCAAATGAGATTATAACATTGAAGTGGTTATATACAACCAAAGGTAATTTGTATAAGAATGAAATATATAAATGAGATAAATTAAAACTAGTTTCAGACCATAATTGAGGATTTAAATCCCGGATGTCCTGAAATATTTTCTAAAGTATTTTTAAAAGTAATATAACATTACTTTGAAGTATTTTTGAATAAAAATTGTTCTAAATGAATTTTGAAAGTGATTAAGCACTAAAATCACTTCAGTGGTGAGAAAATAATTCTAATAATGGATTGCGACATTATCGGTATTCATTTTCAAGTTTCTGAGTGATGGGTTGCTACCATATTAAAATTTCCAAAAGGAATTTGTTTGAGAAAAACAAACTGTTTTAAAAATTCAGATGTTCTGAATTTGCAGATGGTTATAAATATATGTGTATAATTATATAATTCCAAACTGATTTGGAGATAAAAGCCGGGAATTTGAATTCTCAATTTTTATTTAACTTGTGTAAGTTAAATGAATTGGAATGAAATAAGTAAATTGGATAGATTAGAAATTTAACTTATGTTAAATAGAATTGCATTAAATTGGAAATTAAATTGAGTAGTTTAAAAATTAAAAATGAAATGAGCTTGACATATAAGGGAATGAACCGATTTAAAATTAGTTTGGATGAATGTGGATGTTCGTATATGGATAAAATATGAAACGGATGTAAGAATGTTGATTGAAAATTACATGGTGATATTGGATAAAGGAATGAATAATTATTTAAACATCAATTACCGAAACTCACATGTTAAATTAAGTAAGCACAGGTACATGGAGCTTTCTGGCTTGATTTTGGCTGCGTAAAAAACATATACATTACACTAGCTCGCTTAATAACGCTTATACAAGTTACGCCTACGTAAAAATACAAATTTGGGTTTTAATTTTGTTTTCGACCATGTCGGTCGATGTATATACATTTGTTGCTCCTGCGATATCGCAGAAGTTCCCCCGTACAGGGGAGACTCTGTCGACATTTTTCAAAAATCTAAGGTGTTAGAAAATTTTCAAGATTTTTTGTTAACAAGGACGAATTGGTAATTTAATTGGAACCAATTGGATCAGTTAGAATTAAAAGATTATAAATGAAACAAAAGATTTGAAGTTAATGAGGTTGAAGCATTTTTCCTACCTCAGTAATTTCGGAGACGAAATTGTTTTAAGGGGGAGGAATGTAACGACCCGGATTTTTAGCTGTTAATTTTAAACATTTAAAATTATTTTTAACATTTAAATTTATTTTAAATGGTGTATAGGAACTATAAAAGGATTTATATAATGAATTTGTTTAATTTATAATTTAATTATAAATGAGCCCGTAATGTCGCAATAGTTCGTAATTTAATGTTTTGAACTTTAGTTGGATATACATGATCCAATATTAGTTGAATTTCTTTGAAACAAGAAACATTTGGATCTATTTGATTATATTTTTTAATAAAACTGAAAAATCGAGATTTTGTCTTATAGATTTTGGGTTATGTCCAAATCAAATTTTCAAATACATTTATAAATTATAATGATTTATTATATAAATAAATCAATTTTAAATAATCTGAACGTTGTTTTAATTTGGAATATCGAGTTTAAAATTTAAGTTGAAGCTATATATATTCCGTTTGAATATATATATATATGACAATAATATTTTATTATCGATAGATCTATTTAATTGAAATCGATATAAATTGTTGATTATAAACTTATATTTTCTCCATACGTTTGAATTAAATCTCGAAACCTGTTTCATTATGTTTAAAATAACGGTTAAAACTAGAAAACATCAATCATAATGTTTTTAGTGGAGTTTGGAATAGTCGAATATTTTATATAAAATGAGTGCTGCTTTCGGAACATCATGTTATAAAAAAATATTTGCCAATTTTTTGGTCATTCATTACTAAGTCAAAAAAATCTCAACAGCACATGCATGGCTGAGCGAATCTTGGTCTATCTGTATATTTTTCCTCAAGTAAAATTATAACGACCCGAACTCGCACTTTCGGGAAAGGCGGGATTTAGTTGAGAACACGACAAATCAGAACACAAACATAAGAACATTCCATTGCTATTACGACAATTTACATCAAAGTACAAGAATATACAGAGTATGAACAAATAATATACATTTGATAAATATCAGAGATTTACAAATTACAATGCAGCAGAAAATAATACAAAATACAACTGAAAGGAAAACACGGATACAGAGAGTATAGTTCCAGCTGTAAATCCAGGATCCTGTGAATAAAATATCTGCAAAACCAAACAACTAGCTGCCCTGTGGAAAATAAGGGAACCCGGACTTTAGGTTAAAACAATAAACTCCAGGTCGGTCATGTGACTGGTGTGAGAACTAAAACAGTTATTAAACCTTTACTTTAAAAATAAAGTAAATAAGGGACCACGCCATATAACACAAAACGGGTTTCCTCCCAAGAATACTAGTGCATAAAACAAACAGTGCAACGCTTTTTGGAAAAATGAAGCTATTATAAGACTCAAGTGCCATCACAAAATGCAACGCAAGCCGGAGGATAGAGTTTTACCTTATAATAGCCAAACATGTTTGTTACATTTAAAAACAAATCATTTTGATATTATTATAAGTGCATAGTGTATAAAATCACTTCAAATATAAATGTATCAATCATAGACGGCATTAGCATCACATGCCACTATGTCGCCAATAGTATAAAACTAAAACCGTAAAATGTCGTATTGGAAGTTGGAATTACAGCTGTGAACCAAGGGAAGGGATAGTCCTTACCTCTTCGAGACAATCTATCCCATGTCTCAGGGTCAGAACGCATCGACCCTTGGATCGTCAGGGTCGGTCCACACGGAGTGGATTAAAATGCCTGAACAATCTTTTTCACCGCCCTATGAGGCGTAAAACTGGTCAGTATATCGACCAAACTATCCATCGGCCCCGTAGTGACCGATATAACTGAGGCCTCGCTTACCATCATCCACATAAGTAAAAATGTCTGGGCTCCATACCTTGACACCACTCCTAACTAGAAGGAAACGCGTGTCCTTCCTGAAGTCCTCTCCCGTTTTTAGTTCACACTGGGGTGTGAGGCCCACGAATTAATGCTATACACAAAGCTATGCCCTTTAAGGTCGTGCTTTGATCATCAACCACAAGACTCTTCTTTTCAACAAGAGCCTTGATCATTTGCATCTCATTATGCCACACAGGCAATTCACGCCATGCGACTAATGTCTATCGATATATAACCTCTGAGCTTGTATGTCTCAGAGAAGGGTGCTAAGCAAGAGAATAAATTCTCCGCCACCAAAAAGATATATATTTAATAGAGATCAATCAACACAGAATAAAATCCAATGTCAGACACACTATAACAGCCTGCAAATCCGTACTATCTGAGTTGACTAATAACACCACACGTCCAACCTAAATTGCACAGAAATACGAATCATTATTAGAAAGAAGTTAGAGGATGAGAAATAAAAAGAAAGAAATGTTAGAATAGAAGAAAACATAGAAGATAAATCTCACAGCGGAACGAATAAAATATATTATATAACATAACATTTTGAAATACAAATCAGTAACTTTATATATATATATATATATATATATATATATATATACCATCATCAGAGCACAACAGTTATTCTTGGAACAGTTATAAACACCTATTTCCAGATACCACATAGTACACAGCGGAAATATGATAGTCTATAGCTAACAAATGAAGCCTCCTGCTTCAAGCTCCTCCAAGTGAATCTGTAAAATCCCGACTACTTGACTCCCGTACAAATATGGGCACCCAAGATTTTAGGGAAAGCAAAACAAAATAAACTCTGGGTCAGTCATGGGACTGGTGTGAGTAAACTCCAACCATTTGTTTAACTTTCAAAATCCTTTCAAAAGAAATGATAATCGTAAGACCGATCCACACATAAACACAGATGGTTTTTACCTTATGATAACAAAAAATATTTTTGATATCAAATCCAGTGATATTATAATAATGTCTACATCAAATAAATAGAATCTAGCGGAACGCTTGCATCTCACGCTCCATATATAATATAAAACCAAAAACCGCAGGGCACTTATTGGAGATTGGAATCCGACTATGACAAGGTATGGAACCACCTGACGATGGTGTATCTCTAGAGGGTAATACACTGGGTTCAACTAGAACATCTTTCAAACCGGCCCACACATGACCAACCACTCATTTCTCTTGAGTGTATCGAATGTATATCACCAACGGTTGGGATCATCAACCATTTCCCGAAAAGGGACAACATTGATAAATTTAAGAAGTAAAAGGAATTTCTTTAGTAGGTGATTATACATCCTAATGGGAGCGACCCACATAGCCATGCTGCCTGCCCCATTTTTGTCATTTCCCAGTTGTTGAGGAATGAGGCTACGATTACTTTTCATTCATTGATAGCACAATCACTTTGAATGCCACATTGTCAAATCCGTTAATCACTAAATGATTTGCACAAATATATTTTGGATATTATGCTAAGAGAATAAATCCTCCGCCACAATATATATTTGTATAGAACAATTTTATGCGATCATTGGAAATACTCTGTCAGACATTCGTCCATACACTTCGTTCTGGGATTGAACGAAACCGAAGGCATAATTTCCATTAATAGAAAAGTCCTTGCACTTTACTCTGTCTTCAATTACCTTCATATATTCTGATTCGCAACACTACTGCCAATACGGAGTGGTTCTCGGATAATAATCCAACCAGTCTCTCCATATTTACAATGATATTGGGAAATACTTCGATAGTCGGTTATTTAACTATCGAAGAAAAACGAACGAACATTCATTCATAACATCAATCAATCACTGGGCTTGTTAATTAATATTTCATTAATTAAAACACTTCACCATTTCCTTATCCATATTCGTTAACACGATATTTTCGATAATCATCTTGGCCTCTTACGCTATTTGGAAGACATTTCCAAATATCAACTTCTTTTATTTTCTATAAAACATTCCAATTACTTATCTCTTCCATGACCATTCATTTCTACACTCAGAAAATATTATATTTCCAAAATTCCACTTATTTGGGTTAAAACGAATGTTGTGTAAAACATCGTTACAACAACCCAAAATACTGCATTCAACTAACTCTTATTCAAACATTTCTCTTCGAGACCGTATCCTGCTATTTATTGGTTAAAAATGAAATCAAACAAGTTGGGGGTATAACTACCTCTCAGACCTTGACTGAAAACATCCTTAACTTCAAAACGGAAAAGACCACTTACCTCGAATAATCAACATCATACAAACCAATTATTCATTTTTAAACCCGTATATGTTTTGTTTTCTAATTTTACCAGATTTAATTATAGATTTTCTTTTTGTTTATAATATTCTATTTTCAAGTTCGTTTCCTTGTCGAATTCTATATATATCGATACATTGATTTCTAACTATCAAATTTTCTTAAAAATATCCTAACTCCTTAAATTTTCGGAAAAATTCGCCATAACCTCCTTTGTACCGGTCGATAGTTCAAACCTCAACTCGTCTCTCTAAGCCCTTTCCATTCAAAAAGAAAATCAAAAAGCCAAGTGGCTCGCTGACTCGGTGCATAAAACCTCATATGGAATTTAAACATGTACCTTTTTGTCGGTAACTAAATTTATGTCTCTTCATATACTTCGCTCCAAACCTGCTTAACATGTATCCAAATATTCCTATTTGGTTTCAAATCAGTCCATTCGTCTTAACCCAATTCGCTAATTAATTTTCTAATTAGCTATTTTTGCCTATTTCACTTCTTTGTTTGAACAAACATGTTCAAATAAAATATTTAACTTGCTTATAACCAAATTGAATTTCAATTCAAGTTTCCTTTTCGATTTCGAATATAAATTTCTAAATCGAATTCACTTATTCAAAGCCCAATATCAATTCAAAATCTCATTAACTAATTACTATTCAAATTAGTTAATTCAATTCAATAATCAAAAATCTGATTTCTGTTTCAAAAATCGATCCATTACTCCACTTGAGTTCACATATATTTTACAACTCAAATATGAAATTTTCTAAATAGAAATTCGGATTTTTCCGCTTAAAATCCTTTTATAAAATTAAATAAACCGTTATGGTTTTTAAATGGTTAGGGCGCTGTTTTTCTGAAAATTTGATTTTGACATAACTTAAAATATATACGACGAAATCCAGATTTTTCTCTTCCATTAGAAAACTATTATCTAATTGGTCCTGACGGTTCTTGTTTCAAAGAATTCCGACTTAAATTAAGTTCTATATACTCAACTGAAGTTCGAAATGCCAATTTACTAACTGTCGCGCTGCGGCGAGTTCGTTTTAATTATATTCAATATATAAACGTTTTAAACTTCGTTTATATATAAATTCCATCTTCATTCTAATATATTTTAATATATATTCAGCCTATTTACCAAACCCACTTAATATTCTCGATTATCCCTATCTGTCGATTACTTCATAACTTAGTTATAAATTTATTTATAACTTAAATTTCTATATCTAATTCTAATTTATTTAGAAATAAATTATTTTATGAAATTCGATATAATCGTTTCAATTAAAAACTTGTTGGATTTTCTCAATTCAACTTATATTCCGAATTTCGAAATATAATCAATCGTTCTATTTCAAACACTTACCAATTCACTTTTAAATTCATATTTGAATTTAAATATTTAAATTATCCAAGTGATAATTATCTCACTTAATTTATAAATGTCATTTATAAAGTTAACTTCCTTGTTTTATATATTTAAACAAGTTTCCATTTCGAATTCTATTTTCAAATTCATACTTGAATTTATACCCTCAAATTATATAATGATAATTTATTTCACCAGATTTATAAATATTATTTATAAATCCAACTTCCTTGTTTTATAAAATAAAACAAGTTTCATTTCAAATTCTGTTTGAAAACCCAAAATCTTATTTTGGAATAGATTCTATTTACTAACTTATATATATATATATAACAAAATTTATTTCCATATTTAAAAATTAAACTTCTATTAAATAAAATCCTAATATTTTCTTCTAGAAATATTTTATTTAAATAAATTCAATCTAATCGAATCTAAATCATAAATCCATACGGATTTATTTTAATTCACTTAAATTTTGAATATCAGATTAGATTTATCGTTTCCTTTTGAAACTAATTTCAATTCCATTTTTAAATTCACCTTTGAATTTAAAATTTTCAAATTATCCAAATGATACTTCATTTATAAACATCGTTTATAAATTCATTTCAGTTTCCAGATTTTCCAATGAAGATCATTCCATTTTATTTATAAACACCGTTTATAAATTTACTTCAATTCCCTTATTTTAATTTATAAACATCGTTTATAACTTTCAATACTTGTTTTATTTATTCAAAACAAGTTAATATTTCTAATCCATTCGAATTTCAAATTCTATTTTATTAAAATAGAATTTCCTATTTAAATCTCAAATATCGTTTTCACGATATTTTTATATATCAACGTTTTAGCCCAGTGATATTTAAATATCCAAAAACACTCAATTATCAAATCACGAGTTTGATAACACATCATATATGATAATATATATATGAAAACAAACAGTAATAAATTTTGAGGAATCCAGTTGGATTCCTCCAACCTGTTTTTCCTGCGTCCACAGACGTTAGCCAACACAAATAATACCCATCCTGCTTCGAGGCAGGATATCGCGGTATGAAGGTCATCCACTACATATATTGTGGGGCGCATAGGGAAATCATCCGCTAATGATACCGCGGGCATCCGCTAATGATACCGCGGGAATCCAACTACCAACATATATATAATAGCCACAAACACCAATCCTAAACTAATATATATTTATAATAGCCACAGTAATATTTTAATGCAACCAAACAACCAATAAATATTTTCAACAAAAAAAATAAACCTTTATATAAAATTCGAGTGAGATTTACTCAGTGTGGTTTCATTCGATGATTTGTTCCAATTCAATTCTCTGCTCGTTAATTTCAAAGCTACGATTCCAACTTCACTTGTCTTGCTAAATTTGACCTTGTAACAATTAAAATTTTCCTTTATATTTATTAATAAGATCACATATATATATATAACTACTGAGTGATTTAAATTTGTTACCTTACTTGTCGATAACCCACAACCTGATTCCTTTCTTCTCCTCACTGTCAAAACCATGCATTTTTCTTTCTTTTCCAGGTTCTAATGCATTGCCACAAATCCATCACTGTGATGACATCCCCTTTCTAACCCTTTTCTTCTCGCTCCTCATCATTTTCCCAAACTCAACAACAACCAAGAAAACAACACAGCAACAATCAACACCAAATACACCTTTATAAACATTCATGGCTAATTAAAAATGAGTATTTTCTTAATGACTTAGTTATTTCTTAATTACTTTATAATTAAAAACTTACAGCCGAAATGTTCTCTTTTCACGAGACTTCTGCTCTTCCTTCCTGTTTCCGTTACAGTGGACATCCCCTCTAAAACTTGACCCACTACTATCTGTTCAATCTTCCCACAAACCCTCCTGACACAAGGAAATCAAACTGGACATCTCCCAGTTCAACTATTAATTCGAACTCCCATTTGAAACTGCAGGACCTCGTTCCTTCTCCCGTAAATCTCACCGTCGAAGTCCAGTTCCGTCGTTTGCTCATCACAGGAAATCGCGACCCTATTGCGTGCTGTAGAAATCAATCGTCATTTTTTTGGCATCGAACAACCCTCTAACTCCGACAATAGGTGCGCCATGCTAACACAACTTTAACGGCAACATCGCTTTTCCTTCCGTCGCCACGGTTTCCAGCAGAAACCCTCCCCAAGCGCTC
Source organism: Allium sativum (assembly GCA_030737875.1). Lineage (NCBI taxonomy): Eukaryota > Viridiplantae > Streptophyta > Magnoliopsida > Asparagales > Amaryllidaceae > Allium > Allium sativum. The sequence goes on along the minus strand of CM060909.1, from coordinate 336,188,177 downwards.
TAGCCCAAAGTGAAGCTCTATGACAAATCGAGCGCCAATCGGTTTTAGAATTTTATCTCGGTTTTGGTTTCTTTAGGGAATGCCGTTTCAACATGAAGCTTCGATTTTTAATTTTATTTTTGAAAGAGGAAATTCACATTTATGGGTGAGCTTCGGTGTTCGAACGGGTGGATGGAGATTGAATTTAGGGAAAAAGGTCGGATTGTTTGTAGAAGGAAAGGCATTTGGGTTTTACTTATAAGAGAATATAACTTCCTAAGGAAGGTTCATCAAAGTGTGTTTAACAAGACAATTTTTTTTATTATACATTTTACTGTGAGGTGAACTGATGTGATTTTACTAAACACAAAGTATCTTGTGATTTTGAACTTCGGTTTGAACACAACAACCGGCAATCCCAGAGTTATACCATCATTCTGAACCCAATGGGACAGGTTTCAGAGCCTTATTCGATCATATAGAGAAGATATTAATTTAAATCTACATATATTAAATTCAAAGCAATTAATTCCTTGATAATAATTTATTATTATTATCGTCTATATTCCAACAGAATATAAATTGATCATTTGAATTATTTGGTTCAGTTTTTAACTTCGAATTTAAATTATATTTTGAATTACAATAACTCTATATATATCCAAAATTAAATTATATTCAATTATTAAATCGATAACTCAATATAAAAATTCATTTATATTATCAACTTCAATATTTAAACCATATTAAATATTTAAAATAAATTATTCGAAAATCTGGGTCGTTACACACACATCAATTTACAAGTTTGTTCTAGGTCCGAACGAACCGGAGGCACCTTATTCCTCGTCCCATATGTCCAATACAGGAGAGTGGTCCTCGCATATCCGCTCGATCTCCAAGTACGTCTGGACGACCACCACTTATTACCTCGTCTTGGGTGTACAGCCCAATCAAGACATCAGTAATCATCCAAACGATGTGAAGACCTCCAGTCTTCAACCACCGTCTTCATCGTTAACTTATCGTCGATTCAGTTATTCAGAATGGGATAAACCCGGTCTTTCTGAATAACTCGCGTATGTAATAAACAAGTGCTATAAAACACAACATACGCCTCATTCCAATCCAGAATATTTTTTTATTCAAATATTCTCATTTTTAGGGAAATGTTGCCATTAATTTTATTAAAGATAAATTCTTTTAAATTTATTCTTTAATCTTCCTTTGGATATCATTTCAAAAGATTTCATTATCTTTTCCATTTAAAACCAAATTAAGGTTTATTCAATTAGTTGGTATCATCGAACCATACCGAAGTAATCATTTGTTTTATTTCCCAATCCCAACCTATTCATCCCATAAAGCAAAACTAGTAATACTTCATAACTAACACCACGGTGTTATCGGTAAAATTAATTACCATTTCACATTCAAATCTAATTAAATATTTAACTATCGGTTAGAGCAAAACCAGTGATACTCCATTCTCGATCATTTCATGAATTCGATAAATTTAATTATCTCATTCACATTCCAATCTAATTAAAGATTCATTAAAACCCTACTTAGTTTTCGTGACGGCCCGCCCCGCACCAGCCGACATTTCCCCATGAAAGTGCGCTGGGCCAATGTCCAACCAGCACGGGACGGTCGCCAAGAAAGAAAAAGGGGGTTTGAACTAATAAGGAACCTGTAGAATGTCTCACAACGCATGAGATAAAATATAATAACAACATACTTGACATAAAATAGGCGAGACAGTGCATAAGGTGAAAACTAAAACTACATATCATAGCAGCGGAAATCCAAATACAGCTTATGTTCCACATCACCATTATTACAACTTTCAAACTATCTCTAAAGCAAAGCAAAGGAAAAAGGTACACTACTAATGCCCAAAGTAGTGGCCCGCAGCGAAACAGGGAGAATATCTATATATATCATACGTGGAAGCCTCATGCTCGTCTCAGGTACAACTACTCGTGCATCACCAGCTAACCTGTCTCTAATCAACTTTGGGTCAGACAAAAGTCTGGTATGAATGATAAGCGGCAAAACAGAACAATAACAGGTATACTAAACCATACCTGGACCTGCAACCAAAGAGTTAGCACTACAAACTGTACAATACTCTAAGGTGCCACTAACATATGGTGTAAAGAATACGGGGGTGGGGGTGTGCATGTCATAGTGATGGCAAACAAATCAAGCGTGGCAAGCATCGTCTCGTCTCTCACTCAGTGCGTAAAGCATACGATGTCCACCACTCTCAACCACTAGACCCATCGAAGTAGTGACGGAGTTCGACTTGTACGACTACTGCTACCACCAAGTTTACCCTACGGAGTCATGACTAAATCTTTACAAATGACCCCGCTTCATTGGTCTATAGCCCATTAGTCATACCTAGACCACTGTGGTACTGAATCCGTTTATGTACCCCCTACACTTAGTGATCCAAAATTATAGACATCGACAACCCCTTAGCTCACGTCCCGCAGCAAAGCCCAATCATGAAGTTAACTCATTGGTTCCCAACTGGATCTTGAGTACCAACTTCGTACTTAGACTACCTTTGCATCTCGGGTTTTTGATCTCTTCCTCCCAGGATCGGTTCGGCTTCCCCTTTCTCTTCGATTCAGATTACACTCCCAGTTTCGTTTGTGGCCTTCATCTCGTGGCGGTTCGGATCGGTCTTGGTCCTCCCCTCGAAACGTGGTCTCTGTTCGTGGTGCAAGCATCTCGAGTCTGCCTCCCTATTCCAGGTCGGGTCGGTGACGCGTAAGTGGTTCGGGTCGGAGATCTTCTGGTGGATCGGGTTGGAGGCACGGTTCGGTTCGGGAGTTGCACCTCGGGTCAGTCCTTGCTCCCATCCAATCTGATTTGGTTCGGGTATTTTCCTGCACTTTTCCTGCCACTTCCAGCGACTATTTGTACGCCACTCGATGGCGTTTTCGACCATTCTAACTATTCTAAACAATCACAATTCATACCAAACATTCATAGCAACATAAAAGATCAACCACAAACACCAAAGTGACAACTTGATAGGTTAAAATGGATCAAACATGGCCAAAACACCACATTTTCCCTTAAGCATGTTTAAGCAAAAGTAATGATGCGATTAGAAAAACTTAACCAAATTAGCCAAATTTTCTAGCAAAGGCCTAAAACAATATTTCAAAATTTTTAAATATTTTTCCAGAATTTAATCATGCTTAAATTCACTAATTAACACTAATTACCCTGAATTAACCATAATTAGTGAGGAACTATGCAAATCACTCACCTTTGCTACAAATAAAACCTTTAAAACTGAAACTCTATTGTTTGGGCACGAATACCAATGCAAAACAGCAGCTCTACCTCGATTCTTGGGCTAATCCTCTTTGATTCGATGTAGATTTGACTTAATTAGCGATTAGAAGGTGATTTGTCAGGTGGAGGCCATTGCTAGGTTGAGAGGAATGTCTTAGGCGGCTGGAAAATGAAGTAAAATTCGTTTTCTAAACCCTAGCAGCCCTCTTATACTCTTAATCCCGAAATTCCCCTTTGGGCCTAGCTGTTAATCACCCGGTTAAGCCCAATTAAGCTTTTTTTCACCACCTGAAACTTGTTTCAGCCATATCTCCCAAACGGTGAGTCCGTTTTGCTACTGTGACCACTCTACGGAAAGTAAACCATCATTCGAATCTAATGGAAGTGGTTTCAGGTCAAAACTCCTTCCCAATCAAAAGTTATGGCCGAAACAAGATCAGCTATAGGCAAAACGGTCATTTAAAAATTGGCAAAAATCATGAACATGGGAAATGACCCCAATAGTTGTCTCCCAAAGTCATATGACCATACGACTTCGTATGTAAAAGAAATAAATATTCTACGATCCTTCGATGCATAGAATGAGGGTCATTACATTCTCCCCCCCTTAGGAAATTTAGTCCACGAAATTCCTTAACCCAAAACATACAAAGGATCCCACATGCCTACCAGCCACATACAACAATCAAACATGCAAAACAAACTAAACAAGCCTATCCTAGCACGCGGAAAGACTAAATCGAAACTGAAATCTTACTGGGCGAAGAGTTCTGGATACGTCTTCCTAATGTTCTCCTCTGTCTCCCAAGTACAGTCATTCTCATTCTCGCCCCACTGAACTTTGACTAATTTCACCGCCTTCCTTCGAAGCTGCTTCGTATCGCTTCCAACAATACGCATAGGCTTGTAGTTCCCAACCGCCTCGGGTTCAACCTCGATATCATCCAACTGATCAGGTGAAATAGTCACATCGGGGTCTTGCACGAACTTCCTTAACTGGGAAACATGAAATACGTTGTGAACTCCTGCCATCTTCTCTGGTAATTCAACTTTATATGCCAAATTCCGAATTTGCTCGAGAAATGGGAATGGTCCAACAAATCTTGGTGCTAACTTGTGTAACACACCACGTCCATTAATGTCACTCACAAAGGGAATGCATTAACTTCCATGGAGGTTATAAGTGAATATAGAACAGAAAAATTACAACAAGACAGATAATAAGTAGTACTTGAAAACTAAAGCTTCATTTTATTGCAGCGGAAACATGTTTATTACATCAAAAAACCATTAATCAGAGTCAAGTAGATTATCCATCTTCTTAAAAACAAAATACATAATCCCATTACACAAATAGCCATTATAGAAGATAACAAGCTGGACTTTATTTCAATGGTCCAAGCTTTCCAAAGAGAGATGAGCAATCTAATCAAACTCCACTAGAACTGGGCCCAACCTTAGGACCTGGAGGGGGAGAAGGATAGAAATGGAGGGGGTCAGACATAAAGTCTGGCGAGTATGATAATTTTAACAATACTATTATCAAAATAACTAGACTAAGGCATAAGCTGGAAGACAAGTAAATGTCTATGAACTCTTAGGAAGATAAAGATAGCGTTTAAGATAACGTTAAAGATAACGGTAAAGGCACACCTAATTACTAACGAATAATTACTATACTGCACCGCCCATTACTACACTGCACCGCGCCAGTCACCCTAAAGGTTGATCCCACATGCTTCACACAGAAACTATATAAATAGCCTTGCGTACCCCTAGCTGACTACATAGGTGTCGTCTACCCCTATCTCCACTAGGTGTACCCCACTACCCTATTAAAAATTTTATAAGTAACTTCGTGTACTCCTAGCTGACTACATAGGTGCCGTCTGCCCCTATCTCCACTTGGTGTACCCCACTACCCACTTTCGATCGGCTCCCTACTCGTAGATACCCGTGCTGGCCCCACAGTGGGGTGTATCACTCCCCTAAAGTGGCAACCCAATACAACTGAGAATGCACGGCTTATACCTACACGATGCAACAACGTCTTACCTACCAGCCCGGGTCCACACACGCATACGAAACCCGTTGGACTTGCGTTGCCATCGCTCCCTTTTTGGCCTCTTACAGTCAAACCCAGCATGCGTGTCACGTCCTCGACTTGGGTCGAGCCCACAAAGATACGTTTGGGATACTGGTCGAAATGGGCCCCCACAAGCTACCCACCTAAGCTTGTCACTAGTATATCCCACTTAACCCTCTTAGTCATGTTCATTTACATGTGTGTTTGGTTAAGTCTTACTAATCGTATTTCACATGCCACTAAGGGCATCCCCTAGATTCCTCATGCCACCCAAGGCACCTACTTAACCCCCATGTCCCACCTTACATGTTTATCTGGTTAAGTATTTCTTAATTCATTCAGGCCATAACCTCATAAAGACCTCTCACATTAGACTGGCATTTATGGCAGCTGGATTTGCCGGGCGGGTCCGGGCAGTCTTACACCATAAAAGAGTCTAACCTCGTTTCTTTACAACCGTCATTCTTTAGTTTAAGCCTAGGACCTCTCACATTGGGCTGACATTTGTGACCACTGGATTTGTCGGGCGGGTCCGGGCAGGTTTACGTCACAAACGAGTCCAACCTCGTGTCCTAAGCATTGATTAACACTTAAAATCTTTTACCCCAGTTTTAATAATTCCCTATTCAAATAATTAATTAAGTCAACTTTTAATGATGTCCATAATTGACTAAATTATGGCCATCAACTTATGGCATGCAAAATCATATCAATTGCACCCCAACTTTTTAATATTAAATCCTTAATATTACCCCTGCCCCACGTTTATACGTTCGCTTATTCAATGCATAATATAGGCTAGACTTGTATAGTCTATCACCTAGCACAAAGATAAATTATCACAACATATAGACAATTAAAATAAATCTAATCATAATAGGGGTGAAACTTGCATAAACTACACATGTTAAGGATCAAAAGGTGTCAACTTGTTAAATGTCTCAATTTACATGATATGATCATAGCCCAAATCTATACATAAACTTTCATATGGGGTTTTTAGGCAACATAATGATGGTGTGAACTAGCATAGGATATCACATATGTCATAGCATAATTCTAGATGTCATAATAGATGTCTTGGCATATGTTCATAACTTTTCTAATCAATCTAACTTGCATATGTGACTTGTCATATAGATCAACATAACCCAAACATGATGATTTAATTAATATGAAATAACTAGCATAGATGGTAACATCATGGCCTTTTTAACATGTATGATTCATCCCAACTTAGCATAGAAACTTTCAACATACATAACATCATCATAGCATGATTTACAACATATAAGATATCATCATCACATAACATTGGATTTACAATATACATGATAGAAAAAGGGGTTTACAACAACATATATGATAAATCACATCATCTACTCATAATCCATTCATAACTCAACCTAATTAAAATGATAATAATCTTGTTAAGATCATCATACTCACAATTTAGAGAAGAAAAGAGAGAGTTTTTCTTTGCTTTAGGGTTGAGAGAATTAGAATTGAATTTGCTTTTCTTCTTTCTTAGTTGTTGGCGGCTCCATTGATTTCCATGGCGATGGTATGATGGTAACTATTCTATTTTAATTAGGTTTAGGGTTAGCATTAGGATGTATTTATAGGTGTAGGAAGTTATTTAGGACCATTAGATTAACCCTGAACCATGAGAACCAATCAAATGCAAAATCTGCATTTGAGCGAATCGGCCCACGGGTTGACAGCCAAACACCCTGGATTAACCCCTAGTCGACCCAGCCATGCTCGGGTCGACCTCAAAAATGGGCCGGCTCGGTTATTTCCCCTCCCAATTCGCTGTTTTGAACTTTTTCACATATTTATTTATTTAATTTTTAATTTATTTATATATATATATCAATATATATATATATATATATATTTCTCTGCGCAACCCATTTCACTTAATTCTTTTCTAAAAATTAAGTATACTTTAATTTGTGAATTTTAATGTTATAAAATTACAGGGTGTTACATTCTCCCCTCCTTAAAGGATTTCGTCCCCGAAATCTCCAAGTCAAGAAGAATGTATATCCTACCATCTAATCGTCCATTTACTCAACCATCAAACACCAGCATCCATTGTCCTTAAAAGACTTCTAATGCTTTAATGTTTATATGCACAGTGTGTGTATATGTCCATATCTAATGCAAAATTAGGCGGTCTACTGATTCAGTCGACCTACTTAGTGCAATTCATGATAGTGCCATGCATCCAATATGTATGCAAAAGATTCCTAATTATACATATTAATTCTATATGCATGCACAACCATCCACCCGAATGCAACAACTATATGATGATACAACCATTATACATCCATTTTACTAAATACATCCATATATATGCAATATGCAATATGAAGTGACTGAGCCGATCTAGTGCCTAATAGTGTGTCTATATGCATCCACGAGCAACCACTAGCAAACACTTGCATCCACTTTGCATCCATCATACATAACATGTCTCAAACGCATGTTTCAACCATAGGATGATCCTAACTAAAGGTCAAGGATACTAGCGAGAGGATACTCTAAAGGTAAGATAAGTACAAGATAAGTGATAAAGGAGAAATTAAAGGACATACCCTCGAAAAGGAAAGGGTATCGTGAACGCATCTTCTCTTATGTCTCCCAAGTAGCGTTGCTCTCATCATCTCCCCATTGTACTTTGACTAGTCTGACCTCTCGATTTCTCAACTTCTTGATCTCCGACCCAAGGATGCATGTAGGAGCTCGTCGAATTGTCGCATCACGCTCTATCTCCACCTCTCTAAGCATGCTCGGCTCTACCACTTCCGTGGTCTCGTGCAAGCACTTCCTCAAATGTGACACATGGAATACGTCATGTACACCACTAAGTCTCTCGGGCAACTCCACTCTATACGCCATTTGCCCAATCTTCTCCTTAATAGGAAACGGCCCTACAAACCTTGGTGTTAATTTCCCAACGGACCCAAAGCGAAAAATATCCTGTAATGGAGACACTTTGACAAAGACCATGTCCCCAAATTCAAATTCAAGATCCGTCCTTCTCTTATCCGCATATGATTTCTGCCTATCTTGCACTGCTTTTATCCTCCTTCGAATCAAGTCGATCTTCTCCGAAGTCTCTCTAATCATATCAGGCCCAAGTAAGATCTTATCCATAGACTCCCACCAACATGTAGGCAAACGACACGGCCGTCCATAAAGAGCTTCGAATGGTGCCATACCAATGCTAGACTGAAAGCTGTTATTATATGCGAACTCCACTAACGGAAGATACTCTTCCCATGTACCCCCAAAGTCTAGGATACATACCCTCAAAAGATCCTCTAGAATGCGATTCACCCTCTCGGTCTGGCCGTCCGTCTGAGGATGATATGCGGTGCTTAAACATAACTAAGTCCCTACAGCCTCTTTTAAGCTTCTCCAAAATTCGCTAGTGAAAATAGGATCGCGGTCGCTCACTATGCTAGAAGGAACACCGTGCAAACGAACTATTTCTCAGACGTATACAGAAGCTAACCATGGAGCAGTCCTCTTACTCTTTACGCGAATGAAATGGGCGCTCTTAGTAAGTCTATCTACTGTAACCCAAATTCCCGTATTAACCTTCCTCGATCGCAGTAATCCATCCACAAAATCCATCGAGACACTCTCCCACTTCCATAGTGGAACCTCCAATGGGTGAAGCAACCCACCGGGTTTCTTTTGCTCCGCTTTTACTTGTTGGCATACCAAGCATCTAGCGACATACTCGGCCACGTCTTTCTTCATGCCGGCCCAAAAGTAAACTCTCTTCATGTCTTTGTACATCTTGTCCCCGCCGGGATGAATGGTCATCTTCGAATGATGTGCTTCGTCAAGAATAGTCTTCCTTAGGTCATCGTCTTTTGGTATACAAAGTCTACCATCCCTACGTAACCAACCCTTATCGTCTAGGGTATACCTACGGAGATGGCTTGATGACTCCCCTCCTTTGAGTTTTTCTACTAACTCAACCAACTGCGGGTCGTCTCGCTGTGCCTCGCCAATCCGTCCCAAAAGCGTAGGTCTGACCTCCAAGGATGCTAGCAAACCGGGTACGGAGTCAACGGAAGGTCTAAAGTCAAACATCAAAATGAATTCTAAACTTCGCCGCTCAACAAACAAAGGACTTAAGGATAATCTTTTTCTACTTAAGGCGTCTGCCACCACGTTACCCTTGCCAGGGGTATAGGCTATTTCGAAGTCGTAGGACGCTAAGAACTCCATCCACCTTTGCTGCCTTAAGTTCATGTCCTTTTGAGAGAATAGGTATTTTAAAGACTTGTGGTCAGTTAATAATTCGAATTTCTCGCTAAGAAGATAATGACGCCAAGACTTAAGCGCGAAAACAATAACGGCCAATTCTAGGTCATGTGTAGGATAATTTTTCTCATGTGCTCTCAACTGCCTTCCACCATAGGCTATTACCCTACCCTCTTGCATTAAGACTACGCCTAGTCCTGTCCCACAAGCATCAGTATAAACGGTAAACGGATTACTCCCGTCTGGCAATACTAAGACTGGGGCTGAAGTCAAAGCTCTCTTCAAACGTTGGAACGCATCATCACAATCTACGTCCCATGTGAAAACTAGGTTCTTCTTCGTCAAGCGTGTCAGTGGAGCTGATATCTTTGCGAAGTCTTTGATAAACTTCCTATAGTAGCCAGCCAACCCCAAGAAACTTCTCACTTCGGTAGCATTTTTAGGGACCTTCCAATCTTGGATGGCCACCACCCTCGCGGGATCCATGGCTATCCCTTCTTTGGAAACCACGTGCCCCAAGAACCGTACTTCCTTCCTCCAGAAGTGACACTTAGAAAATTTAGCCTTAAGGCTATGCGCACGTAGGGTCTCAAACACTTCCCTAAGATGTAGAGCATGCTCTTCTTCATCCTTAGAAAAGATCAAGATGTCATATACAAAGACTACCACGAATTTGTTAAGGTACTCCCTAAACACCCTACTCATCAAATCAACAAAATATGCTGGGGCGTTGTCAAACCGAAGGGCATCACTAGCCATTCATAGAAACCGTCCGGAGTCCTAAAGGCAGTCTTGTCTATGCTATCCTCAGTCACTCTCAACTGATGGAACCCAGTGGCTAAGTCCAACTGCGAAAACACTGAGGCGCCAACTAACTGATCGAAGAGATCGTCAATCCTCTGCAGTGGGTGTCTGTTCTTCTTAGTAAGTTTATTAAGTTCTCTATAGTCCACACACAGTCTAAGGGACCCATCCGCCTTCGTGGCAAATACTACTGGAGCACCCCACTCCGATATACTTCGTCTTATGAACCCCTTCTCAAGCAACTCCTTCACTTGCTTATCGAGTTCCCTCCTTTCACGTGGAGCCATGTGGCGTACTGGCAAAGATACTGGTTTTCGCATTATCCACAAGATATATTCAAAAATCTATCTCCTGCTTCGGAGGCAAGCCCTTCACCTCCTCAAACACATCCGAATATTCTCGGACCACTCTAACAGATCATAGATTTTCCTCAGACGCGTCAAGCGATTCTAGATAACTTAGCATAACCGAATTTATGGGATTACAAAAGATTTCGAGAGTGTTGCCAAGGCAAGTCACAAGCCTAACTACTCTCCTTTCACAATCAAGAACGGCCCCATTTCTGGATAACCAATCCATTCCTAAAATTATCCCATAGCCCGTGAAGCCCAACACATAAGCATCACATCTAAATTCAACGCTAAGTATGGAAATTTTCAAATCCAAACACATCATGGACAAATAAGCTGAGCCCCCTATTGGATTCGAAACAACTAAGGGATCCTCTAATAAACTGGTGTTTAAGTGCAGTGGTTCAACTAATGATGTAGAGATAAACGAATGTGATGCGCCCGAATTGAATAAGGTACGGACAGGATGATCAAGCAGAAAAACTAAGCTTTCAACAGAAATGGTTCTACCTCGTTCTTGCAGCGATGGGACCGCGAGAGCCTGAACTTGTCCCCTAGCCTGCCCTGGTGCCATAAGAGCCTGCATATGTCCTCCCGAGGTAGCTCCTGCTCTCTGCCCCTTCTTTGGGCAGTCCTTCACTAAATGTCCCGCACCGACACAATGAAAACAGCCTGTCTTCTTTTTCTTTCGGCAATCCTTGCTGAGATGGCCTGGGGTTCCATAGTTAAAGCACTTCTTCTTTCCCTTGCCATTATTGTCTTTTCCACCCTTCTGGTTTTGCTGTTGTGGTTTCTTCTGATCCCCCTTCTTCTCGGGTGCCTTATCAGCTTTAGCCCTTTTCTCCACATGCATAAGCGCCATTTCTACTAACTTCTCAAAGGTGGCCCCCATAGGGATGTGGGTCATAGCCAACCCTTGCAATAGTTCATTCAAGCCATTCACGAACCTCAGCGCCTTCTTCTCCGGCGTGTTCACTTAGTCCAAGCCAAACCTTGCTAACTGATTAAATTTATTGACATATTCTTTCACTGATGAGCTTTCTTGCTTCAATGTCAAGAACCTTTCCATATATAGATTTTCTTCCGCCCTTGAGAGAAACTTCGCCTTGAACCTACGTCTGAAATCCGCCCAATAGTCAACAGGACGCTCTCCATTAGTGACCTCCCACCAAAACGAGGCCTCTCCCTTCATCAACCAAGCTGCTAAATGAACTCTCCTCCCTTCTTCTACTTCAAAGATTTCTAGCAATTCTTCCACCTCCTTAAGCCAATCTCTAGCTTCCACAAACGTTTCTGACCCTTGAAATTGTTTTCCACCCATAGCCTTGAATTCCTTGCACGTCTTTGTAAAAGTATCTACGCGAGGAGGAGGAGGAGGAGGAACGGGTGCAACTGGTGGTGGAGGAACATTGACTGGACCTGCAGCGGCCCTAGCCTCCAATAGCCTCCTATACCATCCTGGTATCGTTACACCGTCGGGTAGATTAAGATCTTCAGCCATGCTGAAATGAAAAAGGAAAGATTCAAAATGGAGAATTAGAAAGATATAGATATGTGGCTATTGGGGATTATGTTTTTCTTAAAAACTTTTCTCTTTAAATTTCTCATTAAAACATGTTTTTGAAAACACTTCTTCCAAAAATAACTATTTTTCTAAAGTATTTTTATCTGTTCTAGTAACCTTAAGCTCTGATACCACATGTAACACCCCACGTCCATAAATGTCACTCACAAAGGGAATGCATTTACTTCCATGGAGGTTATAAGTGAATATAGAACAGAAAAATTACAACAAGACAGATAATAAGTAGTACTTGAAAACTAAAGCTTCATTTTATTGCAGCGGAAACATGTTTATTACATCACAAAACCGTTAATCAGAGTCAAGTACATTATCCATCTTCTTAAAAACAAAATACATAATCCCATTACACAAATAGCCATTATAGAAGATAACAAGCTGGACTTTACTTCAACGGTCCAAGCTTTCCAAAGAGAGATGAGCAATCCAATCAAACTTCACTAGAACTGGGCCCAACCTGAGGACCTAGAGGGGGAAAAGGATAGAAATGGAGGGGGTCAGACATAAAGTCTGGCGAGTATGATAATTCCAACAATACTATTATTAAAATAACTAGACTAAGGCATAAGATGGAAGACAAGTAAATGTCTATGAACTCTTAGATAGATAAAGATAACATTTAAGATAACGTTAAAGATAACGGTAAAGGCACACCTAATTACTAACGAATAATTACTACACTGCACCGCCCATTACTACACTGCACCGCGCCAGTCACCTAAAGGTTCATCCCGCATGCTTCATACAGAAACTATATAAATAGCCTTGCGTACCCCTAGCTGACTACATAGGTGTCGTCTACCCCTATCTCCACTAGGTGTACCCCACTACCCTCTTAGAAATTTTATAAGTAACTTCGTGTACTCCTAGCTGAATACATAGGTGTCGTCTGCCCCTATCTCCACTAGGTGTACCCCACTACCCACTTTCGATCGGCTCCCTACTCGTAGATACTCGTGCTGGCCCCACAGTGGGGTGTATCACTCCCCTAAAGTGGCAACCCGATACAACTGAGAATGCACGGCTTATACCTACACGATGCAACAACTTCTTATCTACCAGCCCGGGTCCACACACGCATACCAAACCCTTTGGACTTGCGTTGCCACCGCTCCCCGTTTTGGCCTCTTACAGTCAAACCCAGCATGCGTGTCCCGTCCTCGACTTGGGTCGAGCCCACAAAGATACGTTTGAGATACTGGTCGAAATGGGCCCCCACAAGCTACCCACCTAAGCTTGTCACTAGTATATCCCACTTAACCCTCTTAGTCATGTTCATTTACATGTGTGTTTGGTTAAGTCTTACTAATCGTATTTCACATGCCACTAAGGGCATCCCCTAGATTCCTCGTGCCACCCAAGGCACCTACTTAACCCCCATGTCCCACCTTACATGTTCATCTAGTTAAGTATTTCTTAATTCATTCAGGCCATAACCTCATAAAGACCTCTCACATTAGACTGGCATTTATGGAAGCTGGATTTGCCGGGCGGATCCGGGCAGTCTTACACCATAAAAGATTCTAACCTCGTGTCTTTACAACCGTTATGCTTTAGTTGAGGCCAAGGACCTCTCACATTGGGCTGACATTTGTGACCACTGGATTTGTCGAGCGGGTTCGGGCAGGTTTACGTCACAAACGAGTCCAACCTCGTGTCCTAAGCATTGATTAACACTTAAAATCTTTTACCCCAGTTTTAATAATTCCCTATTCAAATTATTAATTAAGTCAACTTTTAATGATGTCCATAATTGACTAAATTATGGCCATCCACTTATGGCATGCAAAATCATATCAATTGCACCCCAAATTTTTAATATTAAATCCTTAATATTACCCCTACCCCACTTTTATACGTTCGCTTATTCAACGCATAATATAGGCTAGACTAGTCTAACACCTAGCACAAAGATAAATTATCACAACATATAGACAATTAAAATAAATCTAATCTTAATAGGGGTGAAACTTGCATAAACTACACATGTTAAGGATCAAAAGGTGTCAACTTGTTAAATGTCTCAATTTACATGATATGATCATAGCCCAAATCTATACATAAACTTCCATATGGGGTTTTTAGGCAACATAATGATGGTGTGGACTAGCATAGGATATCACATATGTCATAGCATAATTCTAGATGTCATAATAGATGTCTTGGCATATGTTCATAACTTTTCTAATCAATCTAACTTGCATATGTGACTTGTCATATAGATCAACATAACCCAAACATGATGATTTAATTAATATGAACTAACTAGCATAGATGGTAACATCATGGCCTTTTTAACATGTATGATTCATCACAACTTAGCATAGAAACTTTCAACATACATAACATCATCATAGCATGATTTACAACATATAAGATATCATCATCACATAACATTGGATTTACAATATACATGATAGAAAAAGGGGTTTACAACAACATATATGATAAATCACATCATCTACTCATAATCCATTCATAACTCAACCTAAATAAAATGATAATAATCTTGTTAAGATCATCATACTCACAATTTAGAGAAGAAAAGAGAGAGTTTTGCTTTGCTTTAGGGTTGAGAGAATTAGAATTGAATTTGCTTTTCTTCTTTCTTAGTTGGCGGCGGCTCCATTGATTTCCATGGCGATGGTATGACGGTTACTATTCTATTTTAATTAGGTTTAGGGTTAGCATTAGGATGTATTTATAGGTGTAGGAAGTTATTTAGGACCATTAGATTAACCCTGAACCATGAGAACCAATCAAATGAAAAATCTGCATTTGAGCGAATCGGCCCACGGGTTGACAGCCAAACACCCTGGATTAACCCCTAGTCGACCCAGCGATGCTTGGGTCGACCTCAAAAATGGGCCGGTTCGGTTATTTCCCCTCCCAATTCGCTGTTTTGAACTTTTTCACATATTTATTTAATTAATTTTTAATTTATATATATATATATATCAATATATATATATTTCTCTGCGCAACCCATTTCGCTTAATTCTTTTCTAAAAATTAAGTATACTTTAATTTGTGAATTTTAATGTTATAAAATTACGGGGTGTTACAACTTGCCTCTCCTGCCAAATCGTATCACGCTCTTCAACGGAGAAATCTTGACAAACACCAAGTCGCCAATGGAGAACTTTAACTCTCTTCTCCTTTTATCAGCATAACTCTTCTGCTTATCTTGGGCAGCCTTCATTCGTTGTTGGATAACTTTAATCTTAGCTGAAGTTTCCCTTATCACATCTAGTCCAAGCACAAACTTCTCACCAGTTTCTAACCAAAATGATGGTGAGTTGCACGGCCTTCCGTACAAAGCTTCAAATGGAGCCATACCAATACTGGATTGATAACTGTTATTATAGGCAAACTCTACAAGATGCAGATGGTCATCCCATGATCCACCAAAATCCAATACACAAGCTCGCAAAAGATCTTCTAAAACTCGATTCACCCTCTCTGTCTGTCCATCGGTTTGAGGATGATACGCGGTACTGAGACGTAATTCTGATCCTATCGCCTCTTGTAAGCTCTTCCAAAATCCACTAGTAAACAACGGATCTCGGTCACTCACAATGCCCTTGGGTACTCCATGGAATCTTACTACCCACTTCATATATAGTTCTGCTAACTTAGCTGTCGTTCTATTCGACCTGACAGGTATAAACCATGCGCTCTTGGTCAATCAATCCACAATTACCCAAATGCTAGCATGGCACGATCTAGTCCTCGGTAAACCATCGATGAAATCCATTGAAACTTGTTCCCATTTCCATTCTTGGATTTCTAACAGTTGTAATAAACCACTAGGCTTCTTTTGCTCAGCTTTAACTAACTGGCAATTCAAGCACTTGGATATAAACTTCCCAACGTCTCTTTTCATCCCTTCCCAGTAGTAAGTCTGCTTCATGTCTCGATGCATTTTGTTACCACCAGGATGTATTGTCAGTTTTGATTGATGACATTCTCTAAGCACTTCATCTCTCAATCCATTGACATTGGGTACAACCAGTCTTCCATTCTTTCTAAGCCATCCATCTCGATCAAGCCCATACTCGTTCATCTCCTCATCGATGCCCATCTCTAACTTGGAGATGATTTTTAACAAGTTAGGATCATCCCTCTGACTGGAACCAATCCGCTCAATCAAAGTGGGTCTGACCGTCAAATTTTCTAACATTTCTGGATCCAATTCGCACCTTGGTCTGAAATCATAGCCAGTGATGTACTCCAGTTGCTTCCACTCTAGAAACATAGCCCCTAAACTGGCATGTCTTCTACTCAATGCATCAGCTACCGCATTGCCCTTTCCTGGTGTGTATGCGATACTGAAATCATAGGAAGCCAAGAATTCTAACCATCTTTGCTGTCGGAGATTTAGATCCTTCTGGGAGAAGAGATACTTTAACGATTTATGATCGGTAAACAGCTCAAATCTTTCTCCTAAGAGATAATGTCTCCACATCTTCAACGCGAACATGATCGCTGCTAATTCCAAATCATAGGTAGGGTATTTTCTCTTGTGCGGTTTCAATTGCCGACTTGCATAAGCTACAACCCTACCTCCTTGCATCAATACAACACCTAGCCCTGTACCACGTGCATCCGTATATACTGTCATCTCTTCATTCCCCTTAGGAATGACTAACATCGGTGCACATGTCAACTTTTCCTTTAAGCTCTTGAATGCTTTCTCGCACTTTTCGTCCCAGACGAAAGCTTGATTCTTCTTGGTCAACTGAGTCAACGGTGCTGCTATCTTGGAGAAGTCCTGGATAAACTTACGATAATATCCGGCTAACCCCAAGAAATTTCTTATGTCTGTTGCATTCTTGGGCGTAGACAAATCTTGTACCGTAGCCACCTTCGCGGGGTCCACGACAATACCATTCTTTGAAACAACATGCCCCAAGAATCTCACTTCCCTCCTCCAGAAGTGACATTTAGAAAACTTTGCTTTCAACTGGTGTTTTCTCAACACCTCCATCACTATCCTCAAATGTTTCTTGTGTTCTTCCTCTGTCCTCTATTAAACAAGTATATCGTCCACGAACACAAGAACAAACTTATTCAACTGATCTCTGAATACCCTATTCATAAGATCCACAAAATATGCTAGCGCATTGGTCAACCCAAATGGCATGACCAACCACTCATAAAATCCAGACGGCGTCCGAAATTCCGTTTTAGCTATACTCTCAGCTTCCACTCTAAGCTGATGAAAACCTGTCGCGAGATCCAACTGGGAAAATACTCTCGTGCCACTTAACTGATCAAACAAATCATCTATCCGCGGTAGAGGATACTTATTCTTCCTTGTCACCTTATTCAATTCGCGGTAATCCACACACAATCAAAGGGAACCATCTGCCTTGGTAGCAAACACAACTAGTGCTCCCAACTCAGAAACACTTCTTCTGATAAATCCCTTCTTCGAAAGATCACTCACCTGCACCACGAGCTCTCGCTGCTCCCTTGGTGCCATACGACGAAGGGGCATTACTATACGTCTGGCATCTTTCACTAAATCAATACGAAACTCAATCTCTCAGTTTAGTGGAAGTCCGGTCACTTCCTTGAAGACGTCCGGATACTGGCCAGCCACGGGCACATCTGACAAGTCATCATGTGGGATGTTAAGTGAATTAAGAAAACCAGCCATTACCCCATCATTAGGTAGACCACCAAACACTACCCTCCGCCCATCATCCGCTTAAACTGTCACCAAAAAGCCCTCACAGTTTACCACCACCCCGTATCTTTGGAGCCAACCGACTCCCAAAATAATGCCAAACCCAGTAAAGCCGAAAACAAAACAATCACAAACAAACATGCATCCATGACTCGATAAGACCACATTACGACAAATCATGCTAAGGCTAGTTGAACCACCAATCGGGTTC
Source organism: Allium sativum (assembly GCA_030737875.1). Classification (NCBI taxonomy): domain Eukaryota; kingdom Viridiplantae; phylum Streptophyta; class Magnoliopsida; order Asparagales; family Amaryllidaceae; genus Allium; species Allium sativum. The sequence goes on along the minus strand of CM060909.1, from coordinate 336,169,856 downwards.
GTCACTACTAAAGGTCTATCGACTATCTCGGGTTCCAACCCCAACCTATCTACGAGGTCACTATATATGAAAGAATTGGAAGCTCCGGTATCAAACAAAACTCTAACAGGAACATCATAAACAGAAAGCATACCTTGAATAACGACATTCTTTCCTTTCTCCGCCGCAGTTGGGGCATTCGACGAAGAAGGAATAGCATTAAGGGCATATGCTTTCACCAACTGCTTTTCCTTAGAGGGTTGCGGACACTTGTCCTTGTGATGTCCCACTTGGCCACAGTTGAAGCACTTCCTGTCCGCTGGCTTTGCTCGAGAATTACTAGCATAGTGGTCCTTCTTGCCATAGCTAAAACACTCAACATCTTTCTTCTTCTTCTAGCCATCTTTAGCTTGGTTATGCTTCCTCTTGTTCTAAGAACCATTCTTGCCTCCACCTCTTGCTTGCGGATTTGGCTCCTCTACAGATGTAACCTCAGTCTTCGACTTAGGGTAAAGACTCTCTGATCTTAAAGCTTTCCCCACAATCGATTCAAACGTCCCATCGATGTGGTTAATAAGCCTTTCCCCCAAGTATCCATCCAAACCAGTTATGAACTTCTCGTTCTTCTTCTCGGCAGTATCAATAAGAGATAACCCATATTTCGATAAAGTATCGAACTCAGCAATATACTCCGAGACAGCTCTGCCATTTTGCTTAAGCTCGAAGAACTTCCTAAACAGTTCTAACTTCTGAGCAGCTGGGATAAACTTATCGCTAAAGCGAGTCTTAAACTGATCCCATGTAATCTGATCCTCTGGGTTAGCTGCCTTTATAGCATTCCACCAATTCATTGCCCGTCCTTGCAGCTGACGGGATGCAAGCCTTCTCTTTATCGTATTCTCGATGCCCAAGTCTTCAAAGATACGCTCGCAGCTATCCAACCAATCCTGAACATCCGTAGCCGACTCTGTTCCGTGGAACGGCTTCCCACCAAGACTAGTATAGTCCTTGTTCAGCTTGGCGAAATCAGCCCTAGGCGCCTGCACTGCTGCACCACAACCGTTAGCAGCATTAGAAGCTGCCCTCTGAACATCTCTAAGCATCTCCCTCATGAGGTCAGTAAACATCATCCTCATATCAGTAGCATTCCCATTATTGGCTCCTCTACCGGCTCCCCTTGCGTATCGGCTCATCATTCAATCTGTAAAGAGAAACGATCCTCTTTGTGGTGTCAGTGCAGTGCGACTTCATCCTTAGCTATACTAATAATATATATATATTACTTTTGAAAACCAAAATAATCACAAACACGCGCTCTCATATACGTTATTATCTCTCCCTAGTGTCTTTACCTTGGTTAACTATGCAACCTAGAGCTCTGATACCAAGTGTGACGGCCCGTCCCGCACCCGCCGACATTTCCCCATGAAAGTGCGCTGGGCCAATGTCCAACCAGCATGGGACGGTCGCCAAGAAAGAAAAAGAGGGTTTGAACCAACAAGGAATCTGTAGAATGTCTCACAGCGCATGGGATAAAATATAATAACATCATACTTGACATAAAAAAGGCGAGACAGTGCATAAGCTGAAAACTAAAACTACATATCATAGCAGCGGAAATCCAAATACAGCTTATGTTCCACATCACCATTATTAAAAGTTTTCAAACTGTCTCTAAAGTGAAGCAAAGGAAAAAGGTACACTACTAATGCCCAAAGTAGTGACTCGCAGCGACACAGGGAGAATATCTATATATATCATACATGGAAGCCTCATGCTCATCTCAGGTACAACTACTAGCGCGTCACTAGCTAACCTGTCTCTAGTCTGCTCATTTAGGAGCACCCAGAGTAATAAGAAGAGACATAAAACTCTGGGTCAGACAAAAGTCTGGTATGAGCGATAAGCGACAAAGCAGAACAATAACAGGTATATTAAACCATACCTGAACCTAGACCTGCAACCAAAGAGTTAGCACTACAAAATGTACAATACTCTAAGGTGCCAATAACATATGGTGTAAAGAATACGGGGGTGGGGGCGTGCATGTCATAGTGATGGAATACAAATCAAGTGTGGCAACCATCCTCTCGTCTCTCACTCAGTGCGTAAAGCATACGATGTCCACCACTCTCAACCACTAGACCCATCGAAGTGGTGATGGAGTTCAACTTGTACGACTACTGCTACGACCAAGCTTACCCTACGGAGTCATGACTAAATCTTTACAAATGACCCCGCTTCATTGGTCTATAGCCCATTAGTCATACCTAGACCACTGTGGTACTGAATCCGTTCACATAACCCCTACACATAGTGATCCAAAATTATAGACATCGACAACCCCTTAACACACGTCCCGCGGCAAAGCCCAATCATGAAGTTAACTCATTAGTTCCCAACTGGATCCTGAGTACCAACTTCCTACTTGGATTATCTTTACATCTCGGGTTTTTGGTCTCTTCCTCCCCGGAGCGGTTTGGCTTCCCCTTTCTCTTCGCTTCAGTGTAACACCCCATATTTTCTGTTAATGGTATAGTAACGAATTAAACAATAATTAATTTAAAATGTGAGAATTAAGGGAAACGGGTTACGCCATTGTGTTCGTCTTGAAATTCTGGTTGAGATAGAGTCCGAGTTTGTGTAAATTGGACTTCGTATGAGGAAGTTATGGCTGTCAGAAGTTTCCAGAAAATTCAAATAAATTCAAACAGCTCGAAAACAAATTCAAATTCAAATCAGAAGTCAGATGCGGGCTGGGCGGAAAAATTCCTGTCCAGGACCCAGGTCGACCAGGGGGTCGACCCTAGTGTCGACCTCCCCTCTACAGGTCGACCTGGGTGTCGACCTACCCCCCCCCCCCCCCGACCAGATCTGAATTTTGATGACTGATGACTTGCTGCTGAATCACTAGGGTTTCTGGATAGTTGTGATCTGGTCTGAATGGTTGTGATTAACCCTAGGATCATCCGACGGTTCAAATTGAATTGAAATTCTATATAAACAACCCAATGCTCAAACCTAAAAATCACACAAAAATAATCCTAGAAGTATCATGCTATCAATTGAGAACTTGGAGTAGCCATCACCAATTCAAAGACAAGATAAGAACATGAATCAAAAATCAAATTAAAAGTTATCAAATTCAACGATCTACGTCAAAGGCGAGCTTACCAATTTCAGAATTCAGATTTCAGAACGCATGAATTCATTTTTAGTTTGTAATTTGGTTATTACACAGATTTAAACATTTCAAATGAATCATGACATGTTGTAATTTGAATATAGAGTGATGCTTATGTATAAGATTTGATTCTCGTTTATCTTAAAGTATCGTTGAAATTAATCATGTCTATATGCTTGCGGTGACGAACATATTATATATTAATCATTTCTATATGCTTGTGGTGATGAACATATTATATATTAATCATATCTATATGCTTGTGGTGATGAACATATTGTATGTTATTGGAATCTATTATGATTGGGTAAAGGATTTATTTTGCCAATTAAATGGTGAAATATGTCATGTTATAAATTGGTGGTTATTCGCAAGTTTATGATCTAAAACACATGCTTATATGTTAGATCAACACTCATGTATATTCATGTTAGGTTGAATCTTTTTATGTTGTAAAAACAATTATAGTAGTTTTTTTTATGTTTTGACATACATAAGTCAATATGCTAAGTTGCGATTTAAAAATGATTATAGTAGCTTTCTTATGTTTTGACATACATAAGTTAATATGCTAAGTTGTGGGTTGAAACTATGATTATATGTTAAACCTCCATGCTAGACCTTTGTCAAATTTACATGACAATTAGACCCAACATGGTCACAAGTTCACCTTTACCCATTTAATTAAATTTAATGATACCTCTATGCCAAGTTACACATGACAAGTTGAAATGTATGTTATTTTATGTTTATTTCATGTCCCTTGTTTATTACCCCTTTTCTTGTTTATGGGTTGGGCTAATTTACTAGCCGAACATTTTATGTGATTCATGCGTACATTCCACAGGGGTAGCGATGGGAAAATATGAAAATTCATGGCATAGATTTGTTCATTAAATGGTACAAGAAATTAGACATATATAGGAAAATGTGAATTTAGAAAAGATGAATATGCCTAACCCGGGGTTAGACTGAGTTGTTGTAACACCCCGGATTTTTGAATAATCGAATTAACTAAATTAAAGAATAATTAATCTCAAATGTGAGAATTAAGGGAATACGGTTGCGCCATTGTGTTCGTCTCAGAATTCTGGTTGAAATAGAGTCCGAATTTGCGGGAAACGGTTACCAGATGAAGGAGTTATGGACGAACGAAGTTTGGTGGCAAAATAGAAAAAAAATGCACTGGCGCACTTGGGAAGTGCGTCAGTACATATTTGCACTGGCGCACCTGCCAAGTGCGCCCAGGCCGAGGCAGTGAGCCTGCACAGCTTTCTGGTTCAGGCTGACCCATATTGCTGAGTCCGTTCTGACTCCTTGTTGAGTCATTAGGGTTGACTTGTCATCCTATCTTGACTGAGTGGTTTCGATTAACCCTAAGATCATCCGACGGCTTAAATTAATTCAAAACTCTATAAAAAAGACCCATAGATTCAAACCCTAAATCAGAATTAAAACAAAAACTATGGCCGTCATGTTGTTGTCTTGAACCCTAGAGCAGCCGCCGCCAATTTAAAGAGGAAGAACCGCAAATCAAATCAGAACTACTCAACCCTAACAGCGAATCTTCTTCAAAGGTGAGCTAATTCAACTCCAGAAATCAGAATTCAGAACTCAAGATCGCTTTTGAGTTGTGAGTTCGATCACCTTACCAAAATAATTGCTAAATCAATTATGATGTGATATATGTTGGATTATAAGTTGTGGTTGTGAATCTAATTCATATGTTTAATCATGTATGTTAACTTGATTCATATTATATGATGTTATGCAAGTTTTATATATGATATTATGCCAGTTTCACATATGATGTTATGCAAGTTTTATATATGATGTTATGCCGGTTTCACATATGATGGTATGCAAGTTTTATATATGATGTTATGCTAGTTTCACATATGATGTTATGCAAGTTTTATATATGATGTTATGCAAGTTTTGTATATGATGTTATGTAAGTTTGGATCTAAAATATATGCTAGTAGTTCATGATGTTAACTTGTGTTAATGAATCCCTTTTTATAATCCAACCACCTAGGCTTATAACATTAGTTTTTATGCGAATATGGATGTGGAACATATGCTAGTTCGTATAGGTATTATGTTCATATGCAAGTTTAAGTGATAATTGGATTCATATATATATACACACAAGTTCACACCTTTAAAGTTTAGATCCATATTCAAGTTGACATTTTTATGTTGAATCTATGACATGCCTAGTTATGCAAGTTTACACCTTTATGTGGATCCATAGTTTACTCAAGTTAACACCTTTATTGGATCCATAGTTATGCAAGATGACACCTTTATGTTTAGGTTGACAACATACACAGTTTATGTAAGTTTGTGATAATTACCTAGGCTAGTTGGGTGTAAAACTATGTTCATACATGCAAGCTCACACCTTTTAGGTCTATGATTTTTGGATCCTTGATAATACAAAGACTATGCAAGTATGTTTAATTCTTAATTGCAAGTTAGATGCAAATTTGATCTATTATTGTGTGTATGTGACTTTGTGACGTTTATTCCCTTTTTTTAGTATTAGACTATTTGTTAGTCTAATATGTATATGTCATGTTAAGCGAACGAATGGCGGGGGTACGATGGGGATAATACTGGATATACACATATTGTGAATTTGTCATGTAATGGCCTAGAAAGGCATGTAATTAATTTTAAAGGAATAAAATATAATTCTGATGAAAATTGGTATGATTTTACATTGGATGGACATAATTGAGTCAATTATGGACATCATTAAATTTGGAATTGATTGATAATTTGAATAGGGAAAGTAATTCAAATTGGGGAATGATAAATTAGGAGTAATTAATTGTCTAAGATACGAGGTTAGGCTCTTTTGTGGTGTAAGACTGCCTGGACCCGCCCGGCAAATCCAGCTGCCACAAATGCCAGTCTAATGTGAGAGGTATTAGGCATAAATTAAATACGTAACAATTGTAAAGACACGAGGTTAGGCTCTTTTGTGGTGTAAGACTGCCTGGACCCGCCCGGCAAATCCAGCTACCACAAATGCCAATCTAATGTGAGAGGTCTTTATGAGGTTACGGTCTTAATGAATTAAGAAAACTTAACTAGATAAACATGTAGTGGGACATGAGGGGGTTAAGTGGGTGCCTTGGGTGGCATGTGGAATCTAGTGGGTGCCTTGAGTGGCATGAGGAAATACGATTAGTAACACTTAACCAAGGAAAAACATGTAAGTGGGACATAGGGGTTAAGTGGGTGCCTTAGGTGGCATGTGGAATTACTAATAAAAACCCTTAACCAAAATTGAAACATGTAATTGAAACACGAATAAGAAGTGGGTTAAGTGGGAAATACTAGAGGAGACCAAGCTTAGGTGGATAGCTTGTGTCAAGTCATGGGGGCCCATTTCAACCAGTAACCCATACGTATCTTTGTGGGCTCGACCCAAGTCGAGGATGGGACACACATACTGGGCTTGACTGTAAGAGGCCAAACTGGGTTAGCGGTGGCAACGCAAGTCCAACGGGTTCATAGGCGTGTGTGGACCCGGGCTGGTAGGTAAGACGTTGTTGCATCGTGTAGGTATAAGTCGTGCATCATTGGTGGTATCGGGTTGCCACTTTGGGTTGTGATACACCCTACTGTGGGGCCAGCACGGGTATCTACGAGTTAGGGAGCCGATCGAATGGGGTAGGGTAGTGGGTGCACCTAGTGGAGATAGGGGCAGACGGCACCTATGTATTCAGCTAGGGGTACACGAAGCTACCTCTATTACTAATAATTATTAAGGGGTTACACCTAGTGGAGATAGGAGCAGGCGGCACCTATGACGTCAGCTAGGAGTACATAGAATTACCATTATTACTTATTGAAGGGGGTACATCTAGTGGGGATAGGTACACGTTGGGTACCTATGATAACAACTAGAGATATACAGTCAAACATGGAGGATAGTGGGTACATCTAGTAATACACGAAACTATCATCGTTCTATTTAAACAAGAGGGATCAAAATTCTAGAGTGACTAGTAGGGGTGCAGTTAGTGTAAGTACAGTACAGTATGGTACAGTAGGGTAGAGTATAGTAATCATCCTATATCGATTAGAAAGCGCCATTTACGTTATCTCTGTTTCTCTTGATTGCCTTTCCATACCCATGTGGTTCACACAGTCATTACCTTATTCTCCAGCTTATATCTTATCATATTGCTTTAATAATTATGTTGTTAGAGTTATCACACTCGCTAGACTTTATGTCTGACCCCCTTTGTTTCCACCTCTTTTCTTCCTCCCCCCCTCCCCCGCCCCAGGATCTAAGGGTGGGACTAGTACTAGTGGAGCATGATTGGGATCTCTTTGGGAGCACTTGGATTTGGATTGCCGTAGTAAAGTTCAGCCTATCATTTTCTTTATGGCTATTTGTCGTAGTGGGATTATGTACTTTGTTTTATCAAGATGAATATTATGTACTTGACGTTGGTTTATGATTTTTGATGATGTAACCAAACATATTTACCTTCTGCTGCAATAAATAAAGTTTTAATTTTTCAAGTACTGCTTTATATCTGTCTTGTTGTGATTTTCTGTTCTATATTCACTTAAAATGCTCCATGGAAGTTAATGCATTCCCTTTGCGAGTGACATTAATGGACGTGGGGTGTTACATGTGGTATCAGAGCTGAAGGTTACCAGAACAAATAAGATATTTTGAAAAAATATTTTTCAAAAGTATTTTTATAAAGAATACTTTCAAAAATATGTTTGTAGAAGAGTATTTTTGAAAGAAAGGTTGGTTTTAAGAACATAATCCCCAAGAGCCATATATCCTTCCTTCGATTCTCCGTTTTGAATCTCTTCCTCTTTCTCTTTTTGAGTTTTCCCCCCTCCGCGTATAGATGCTTTTTCTAAGATAAATAAGGACTTCCGTACGAAGAACGGAGAACCACTTCAAGGGACTTAGACCTTTGTCGGGCTAGAAGTTAGCCCATGGAAGTGGAGGGATTGTTGGTACCTTTAAGATAGACGATGGGAGGAAGGTTCAAATAGCTGTTTGGTTAACAAAGGACGAAACCTCATCTTGGTGGGAGGTCGCGAATGGAGATGGGAAGAAGAAGGCTAGTTGTTTTGGAGAAATAGGACACCTTAGGATTGTCCAAAGAGGCAAGGAAAAAGTACAGGATCTTCTGGAAGGTAGTTGTATTCCCTCACGGCTGGTATACCTGATGGGGGTAGGACCATCTAGGTTGAAATTTGGTTTTCTTTATCATCCTGTTTGAACTTTGTTTCATTCTAGCGCTTCATACTCGTTAGTATCTGTTTCGTTAGTTCAAACATTGCACCTAAATACTAGTCTAGTTAGGGATCCCATCCTAGTCTCAAATCCTGTTGGTGGTTCTGCTCATCCTTCAATGGTTTGTCGGGATTTGAGAGTGTCTATCTTGGGCGTTTGATTTGAATGCAATGCCTTCGTCCTTGGTTTCACGGGCTATAGTTTGATTCTAGGGGTGGATTAGCTAGCCAGGCGGGGTGCCATCCTAGATTGTGAAAGGAGGGTAGTTAGACTATTGATTCGTTATGGAAAGACCCTCATATTTCTTGTGACCCTAGGGGTTCAGTGATGCTTAGCTGCCTAGAATCTTCTGACGCATCCAACGATGATTGGGTGTCTGTTTGTGTGGTCCGTGAGTATGGAAACGTCGTTGATAAAGTGCGGGGTTTACCCAGAGGCGCGAGATAAGTTTTCGTATGTGCTTAAGCAAATCCAGTTATGTAATCAGCGGTGGTTTTGGAGCAAGACTGGCAAGGACAGCCAGAGTCGGTCAAGTGCTCAATTGGTTGGTCGTCTTACTAGTATCATCTCACGTAGGTCGTCTGAATTCGAAGGAGGTATCCCTTGGGTGTTTGTCTGATATTGGTTTAGGCCTTTGGGGCTTGCACTTGGGTGATGTCGAGTTCGACTAGGAGGGTCTATGTGAGAGATGGATAGTTGTGACGATTTTGCATGGGATAATATCCTGGTTTTCTCTAGAAGCAGAGAAGAGCATGCCCTACATCTTAGGGAAAGCTTAGGGACCCTACAAGTGCACCAGCTTAAAGCTAAGTTCTCCAAAATACCATTTTTGGAGGAAAGAAGTGAGGATTTTAGGGCATGTGTGAGACGACCCGAAATCTCGTTCAGACGGAAACAAGGGTTATCTTAGGAATATAACACAGAAACAGATAATAGCAGAACAAAATTAAATAAATACACCAGAATATGAACAATAAAATATACTGGATAAAAGTAATCATCAGAGTTACACAGTAAACAGGATCTTACTTAGTACAAATACAGTTCAGCTATACATAAATGTTTACAGCGGAAAACAAACAAAATATGTACAATAGGAGCTGAACAGCATAAAAAGAGATAAATGATAGAATCCATCTTCAGCTCCAGCTATCCAGAAAGAACCAGCTAAACCTGAATACAAGGCTGCCCGTGTAGAAAAAGGGGCACCCGAGTTTGAGAGTGAAACAAACTACGAGTCAGTCATGGGACTGGTATGAGAAATCCATTCAACACATATATAGTTTGGCTAATCACAGGACCACGCCACTTTTGTGGAACGGGTTCACTCCATTAGATTGCCAGTGCTTTAAAACAAATCTTTCTTTTAAAACAACGCAATGCATTTTATAAAAATGAAGCCATTATAAGACTCAGTTCCCATCACACAATGCAACGCAAACCGGAGGATAGAGTTTTACCTTATAATGGCCAAAATATGATTGATACGAATAAAACAAAAGCATTTGATATTATGACTAGTGTTTATATGTTTCAAAACAATTTCAATCATAACTATCAATCATAGACGGCATGGGTACCATATATCATGTCGCCATATATATATACAATCAAAACCGCACGATGTCGTATTTGGAAATTGGATTTCCGTCATGAACCAAGGCAAAAGATAGTCCTTACCGAATTCGTGACTCTCTATCCCGAGCCACAGGATCAGAATGCATCAACCCTTTAGATCGTCAGGGCCGGTCCACCGATGTGGATTATTATGCCTGAACAATACGTTTCCCCGCCCTTTGAGGCGTAAACGAGCCAACGAATGACTCCATCGGACCCGGATCGTCCGATCAAACCGAGGCGCCTCGCAACAGCAACAACCACATAGGTGAAAAGTATATAAATGTCAGGGCTGGTAGGTCACTGACACCACCCTAGCTAGAAAGAAACGCATGTCCTCCCTGAGGTCCTTCCTCCCGTTTCTGGTTCATACCGGGGGGTGAGGCTCGCGAATTCACGTTATACACAAAGCTACGCTACACAGGCGGTGCTTTGATCATCACCACAAGGCTTTGCTTTTCAACAGAAGCCCTGATCACTGCATCTTAGCATGCCACACAGAAATTCATGCCATGCGACTGATGTCCATCGATATACAACCTCTGAGCTCGTGCGTCTCAGAGAAGGGCGTTAAGCAAAAGAATAAATTCTTCGCCGCCAAACAGATGTATATTTAATAGAGATCAATCAACACAGAATAAAATCCAATGTCAGACACACAGTCCATCTACAAGTCCGTCCTGGGTCTAAACGAAACCGGAGGCACTAAATACCTCGCAAACCCTTCGATCACCACGTACGTCTGGACGATCACCACTCATTATCCATATTTCGGGATGCCTCCCAATCAGGACCTCGGTTACCATCCAAACGAGGTGAAGATCTCCGGTCTTCGACCATCGTCTTCATCTTTGACTTTCAATCGTCGGTCAATTATTTGAAATGAGAATTAACTCGGCCTTCTCAAATAATTCACGTATATTTAGAATTTCAAATCAATTTATTTCAATGGTTAAATTATTCGACAACACCAATATTGTTCTTTAATGTAATTTTCACACCAAACAAATTCAACCATCAAATACAACATAAATCGAGCAAATTCAGTTTATTTCCACTCCATATTGTTTATGGTACTTTATAATGATTTATCGCTATTTTTACTTATTTTAAAATAGCCCATTTATTCAAAACGACGCTTCGGGCCATAACGCGGCCGTGGCGCTGTTTTTCTTCAGATTTGATTTACACATATCTAAAAATCCAACCGTTGGATCTTCACAAAATTTACATCGTTAGAAAAGGTCTTTTCAAAACGAATCCAACGGTTCCAGTTTCGTGAAATTCCGACGGTCGGATCTCCCGGTACAATCGTTTGAAGTTTCGATTGCAAAATACGAACTGCAGCGTCGTTATTCGATTAAATATAATTATATTTATATATATATATAAATATAATCGCTTCTGGTGCTGTTTTTCTTCAGATTTGAATTAAACATTCCAGACAATCCAACCGTTGGATTTTTACAAGGTTGGTGCCGTTGGAAAGATATTTCCAAGGCGAACCCGACGGTTGCGGTTTCGGGAAAATCCAATGGTCGGATTTCCCGCATTAGTTGTTTGAAATCAAGGTTTCAAAATACGAACTGCACGGCCTCGTTTCGTTTTAATTTTATTTATATTTACATATTTATATAAATATAGTTCATTCAATGATTTCAATATCGTTTTCACTTCAAATATTTCACTAACGCCTTAAAATTTTGGAAAATTTCGCCATAACCTCCCCTGCACCGGGAGCATCGGGAAATCGCAAATAGCTTTCCCGGTCCTTCTAATCTCAAAACGAAAAAGAAAAAGCCAAGCGGCTAGCCAACAGGCTCATAAAATCATCACCCAAACAAAACAGTAAATGTGTACCTATTTGTCGGGCACAAAATTTTATTCCTCTTCTCTAGCCCCTTTGCTACAACCTGTTCAATGAATATGCATGTACATATATACAGTTCTTATCATTTATCATTTTCTATTCAACTTCATATTTGATTTCTATTTGGTTTAAAAAACACCATTCATTCTAATGTTACATACATAGGTGCAAATCATTTCATTAGCTAATTAATGAATATTTCAACTCATATATGTTTATTTTGAACAAGTGGCTATTTTTAACACTTCACATTTCAACGATTTATGCATACAATAAAAATGTGATTTTTATTGTAAAACAATTCATTTCAAAACACTATTATTCTATATATTTCATATTGGTGATAAAAGGTGATTTTTATTATCAAACAATTTATTTCAAAATATGAATACCATTCAACACATGAATTTCAATTCAACGAATGAATATTGATTCAACACATGAAGGTTTTCTATAGTTTCTATATATAGATAAAAATGTGATTTTTTATATTTAAAACGCGAATACCATTCAACACATTAATTTCTAATCAACGAATGAATATCAATTCAACACATGAAGGTTTTCTATAGTTTCTATATATAGATAAAAATGCGATTTTTTTATATTTAAAACGCGAATACCATTCAACACATGAATTTCTAATCAACGAATGAATATCAATTCAACACATGAAGGTTTTCTATAGTTTCTATATATAGATAAAAATGCGATTTTTTATATTTAAAACGCGAATACCATTCAACACATGAATTTCTAATCAACGAATGAATATCAATTCAACACATGAAGGTTTTCTATAGTTTGTATATATATATAAAAATGTGATTTTTTATATTTAGAACGCGAATACCATTCAACACATGAATTTCAATTCAACGAATGAATATTGATTCAACACATGAAGGTTTTCTATTCAATGAATAAATATAGTTTAAGCAGATGAAAATAATTCAAACACTCGAATATTATTCAAAATTTCGGCAGCATAACGGCAGGGTAGTTAAAACCGGGACCGTCCCTAGTACGGCTCCTCGCTCTACCTTAAAACCTCGCGGTTTTTGACAATGGGGATCATGCATCTAGTTCGCACGCAGGCGGCATGTATATATATTTATTTCATTTCCACAAACTAATCCTATGTGGTTTCAACCAAATATTTCTCAATCACAAATGGGTATTTTTCAACCACAATCAATCAATATCAACCACAAACAATCCCAAACAATCATTCGCTATCAATCAATTTTCACAACATTTCAACCAATAAATATCGTCCATGGTTTGTGGACGAGGGGCGTATATATATATATATTTATATATAGCAATTCAATTTTATTTCCACACATATATATAGCTAGAAAAAGAAATTGAAGAGTGAGAAATTCTCACCAATAGTTATCCAATACTATGACTCTTCCTTTAGAGAAATCTTCGCCAATCTCGCCTTTCGTCGCTTTCGTTGCCCGTATTCTCTACATATGTAAAAATCGAATTTTTACTATGTTATTCAATATATAAAAATTGCATTTCAAAAATATAGATTCCGCCTTTTCAAAAATAAAGATTATATTTTTAATATTCCTATGATGTAAAAATTATATCTTTATTACTTTAAAAATACAAAAATCATATCTTACTTCTTCTACTTAATAAAAATTCCGTCTTTTCTATTTTAAAAATATGATCTTTTCTATCCAAGTTCAAATCTTTTTCTATTTAAAGTTCAAATCTTTTTCTATTTAAAGTTCAAATCTTTTTCTATTTAAAGTTCAAATCTTTTCCTATTTAAAGTTCAAATCTTTTTCTATTTATATCTTAAACTTAAAATCAGTTTTAAACCTTTTAAAAATCAGAATCTACAGAATTAAAATAAAAATAAAATAACAATTACTTACTGTAATCTGCGAAGAAGGGGGGGTCGTCAGGCTCGGCGGCAGGAGGAGGAGCAGGCGGTGGCTTCAGTGGCCTCGAACGGGGGGCTCGCGAATTGGGCGTCGCGATGGCTTCAGGGGGGGTGGATGCGTCGCGAGGGGGGTTCGGGTGCGTCGAGGTGGAGAGGAGCGGGATCGGCAGCGTGGTGGGGGTCCTCCGGCGATGGCGCGGAGGTGGTTGGAGGTGGTTGGAGGCGGCTCCGTCGAGGGTTGCTGCATTCGTTTTTTTTTTCTTTTTTTGTTTGAAATTGAAATGAACGGGGGCGGGGGGGGGGGGGGGGCAGAGGAGATAAAGGGGAGAGGAGAGAGAATGATCTTCTTTTTTTTATATATATAAAGTTGACTTTTCATACGACCCCTAAACGAGGCCCACCGCCTGTCGCCCATAGCGTATTACCCCCATTCCGAACACAATGGGATATATATCGTAGGTTGATTCGGCTGTTACAATCAGTTTCCGTTAGATTTACATTTAAATCACTATATTGAATTTTAAACGTACATTTCAAATTATCGGGGTCACATACTAACTAGAAAAATTCTCGAAAAATATTTTCTAGCTTCGTATTGACAATACGGTCCTAACAAAACTAGTTTCATCAAATTCTGAGACCGTTTGAAAAATGGCCAATTTCCATTCGATTAAAATCAACTGAAACCGGTCAAACGCGTTTTCCTTTGCCACACTCACATATTGATTCGAAAAATTATGAAATTTGAAACCTAGCAATAATTTGACATCATGGATCCAACAAAAGTGGTTTCGTCGAAATCCGAGGTCGTTTGCAAAATGTCCATTTTTAAGGGCCTAAATTCCATAGCGACTATTCAGAATTTTCAACTGGACATAGCTTTTGATTCCCGCTATCAAATTTCGATTTTTCAGATTCGTTGGCAAGATATTATCAATTAGATCCTATTATTTTTGGTTTCACTAAAATCCGGATTGTTTTGCACCCGGTACAGTCCGACAAAGTTTGAATTCGATTTTTGAAACTACAGCGCCCTTTCAGGCCTTATTTATAATTATAATTAATTATATTCGTTTTCAATTGTCGATTCAAACTCAGTTTTCATCGCCATTATTTAAAATATTTATTTTAAATATTTAAAATCCATTATTTTGGCCAATTTAAAAATTTTAAATTGGTTCAGATTTTCTGGGTCGTTACAATCTCCCCCACTTAAAACTTTTCGTCCCCGAAAAGGAACAAAGTCGAAAGTGGTTTGATAAATCTACAATCACACAACACAACAACCAATCCAATTGTTTTTAACCTTCAAAAATATACTAATCAAATCCTATACCCCTTAAAAATCATTCAGACTATATAATTAAAAGTGCACATCTATGAAAAGAAAATAACAATAGAGTAGAGAATTGAATGGTAGTGCAAAGTAGGGTAAATGTACCTTGCACCAGAGTCAATTAGAGATATCTACTCGGCATCTAGGATAAGCCTTCTGAATGCTCTCCTCAGTTTCCCAAGTACAATCTCGCGGATCTCCACTCCATTGCACTTTGACTAAGCGAACCTTCTTGTTCCTCAGCTCTTTGGTTTCTTTGCCTATTATCTTTAGCGGCTCTCTTCTCACAGCTAATTCTGGGGTAATTTCAATGTCATGTTGAGCTGCTTCTTCCACGATCAAGTCTGGATCATGAACGTGCTTTCGAAGTTGAGATATGTGAAATACATTATGAATTTCAGGCAACCAATTAGGCAGTTTGACCCTATAAGCAAGAGTTCCAATCCGTTCCAGAATAGGAAATGGACCAATGAATTTGGGTGCCAACTTTCCAGTTTTTCCGAACCGGATAACTCCTCTCATCGGCGATACTTTCAAATATACGTAGTCGCCAACTTCAAAGGATATATCTCTTCTTCTTCTATCGGCATAGCTCTTTTGTCGGCTTTGAGCGGCGAGTAATCGCTTCTTAATAAAATCGACTTTGTCGGCCGCTTCTCGAATCATATCGGGACCCAACACAAGTCTATTTCCAGGCATGACCCAACAAGCAGGAGATCGGCACGGTCTACCATACAATGCTTCGAATGGCGACATTGTCAGACTCGCCTGGTAGCTGTTATTATAAGAGAATTCAGCCAAATGCAGATGGTCCTCCCATGATCCACCGAAATCTAGAACACAAGCCCGCAATAGATCTTCTAAAATGCGATTCACCCTCTCAGTCTGACCGTCTGTCTGAGGATGATAAGCGGTGCTTAGGTTTAACTTCGTTCCCAGCTCGACTTGAAATGCTTCCCAGAATTTGCTAGTGAATATTGTATCTCTATCACTTACTATACTGAGCGGCACTCCATGTAGTCTAACTATTTCCCTGAAGTAAATCTGCGCCAGACTCTGAGCAGTTCTGTTTGATCTGACAGGTATGAAATGGGCGGTCTTCGTGAAGCGATCTACGATCACCCAAATACTGTCATTTCACTTTCTGGTTCTGGGCAAACCATCAATGAAATCCATAGAAATATGTTCCCACTTCCAACCAGGAACTTCCAGTGGTTGCAATAGTCCAGCCAATTTCTGCTGGTCGCTTTTGACTAGCTGGCAAGTAGGGCATCGGCTAACATATAAGGAAATGTCCCTTTTCATCGACTTCCACCAGAAAGTGCGTTTGATGTCATTATACATTTTGCTTACTCCTGGATGGATACTGAGTTTTGACTTGTGGCATTCATCCGGTACTTCCTTTCGAAGCTCAGGAATGTTAGGGACACAGATTCGACCTTTGAGCCTTAGAATCTCATCTTTATCAACTTGAAAACTCGAGGGTTCGCCTTGTTGAATTATCCCTCTGATCTTCTGAATGAAGTGATCATCCTCCTGAAGAGCAGATATTTTATCTAGCAATGAAGTCGTGATAATAAAACTGGCGATCATTTCATTCTTTCGGCTTAATGCATCGGCCACGACATTGGCTTTCCCTGGAGTGTATAGAATTTCAAAGTCATAAGCTGCAAGAAACTCCAGCCAACGTTGCTGCCTTAAATTCAGGTCTTTCTGAGTGAACAGGTACTTTAGCCACTGGTGATTTGTAAACAGTTCAAACCTCTCACCCAGAAGATAGTGTCTCCAGATTTTCAAGGCGAATACTATAGCCAATAACTCAAGATCATGAGTTACATAGTTTTTCTCGTGCGGCTTCAGTTGACGGCTAGCATAAGCAATCACTTGGCCTCTTTGCATTAACACTGCGCCAAGGCCTTCTCTAGAAGCATCTGTCTAGACTTTCAAATCTTGGTTGCCATCGATGATGGTTAGCACTGGAGCAGTTGTTAGTCTTAACTTTAGCTCTTCGAAAGCTTCCTCACTTTCTGGAGTCCATTTGAACTTAGAATGCTTCTTTGTAAGCTTCGTTAAATGACCAGATATCTTCGAAAAGTTTTTAACGAACTTTCGGTAATAGCTAGCCAATCCGAGAAAACTGCGGACTTCAGTGGGGGTGCTGGGCTGTTTCCAATTCTAAATAGCTGTGATTTTGCTTGGGTCCACAGCGATTCCTTCTTTCGATACAACATGGCCCAGAAATTTCACTTCATCTTGCCAGAAGATACATTTGGAAAATTTGGCTTTTAATACATTCCGCCTCAGAATTTCTAGAACCTGTTCAAGATGCTTTTCATGTTCGACCTTTGATTTAGAGAAGATTAGAATATCGTCAATGAAAACCAGGACAAATTTATTGAAAACCCCTCTGAACACTCTGTTCATCAGATCGACGAAGTAAGCTGGAGCGTTACATAAGCCGAACGGCATCACTAACCACTCGTAGAATAAGTCGGGGCCTCTGAACGCTGTCATTGGAACACACTCTTCGGCAATTCGAAGTTGATGGAAGCCCGTAGCTAGGTCCATTCGTGAAAATACTTGTGCGCCATTTAATCGATCCAACAAATCATCTATTCGCGGCAATGGATATTTGTTCTTTATTGTCTGTTTGTTCAGATCACGATAATCCACACATAGACGTAGAGTACCGTCAGATTTTGGGACAAACACCACTGTTGCACCCCAATCAGAGAAACTAGGCCTGATCAGACCTTTCCATACTAGCTGTCGTGTTTGATTGTCTAATTCCTCCTTCTCTTTCAAGGACATTCTTCGAATAGCGTGAACTACCGGCCTTGCATTGGGAATCAAAGCAATCTTGAAATCTATTTCTCTTTGCGGAGGTAAGCGAACAACTTCTTTGAACACATCCGCATAGTTCTTGACGACAGGAATATCTTTGATGAGGTCGGGAATATTCTCTGCGATTTCAGGGACATTTTCTTGTTGGGCTGGAGAAACATTCAAAGCTGCCCAGAAGTCTTTTCTATTTGCATTCTGACCTTCACAGGGAATGGTTATATAATCACCTGATTTAATCTTCGCCTTTACGACTCTGTCGGCGCATTTAACTTCAGCTTCATATTTGGTCAACCAGTCTAACCCCAAGATAAGATCAAACTCTTTAAAATTCATAACGGCTGCAATGGTAGGGAACCGATAACGAGAGAAAGAAACCGGCACTCCACAAACCCAACTTAGATCAATGGAACCCCCAACCGGATTCTGGACAGTCATTGGTTCTTTGAGCTTCTTCAAATTCAAATCCAGTTTCTTAGCTGCATCTTTCGAAATGAAGCTTCGTGACGCGCCTGTGTCAAACAGTACTTTGACTGGAATGTTTTTGACAGTAAGCGTGCCTTCTAAAACATCGGCCCTTTCTTGACTAGCTGAGGGCCCAGAAGTTTCTGCTATTTCATTCACCTGAACTGTTTTGGTCTTTTTTAAGAGCCAGCAATCCTTTGCGAGATGACCAGTCTGCCTGCATTTACTGCAACCTCTTTTCTCTTGGAAATTCTTCTCTGATTTAGATCCACTCTTGATTCGTTTCTTTAGAGATCTACAACTTATCGAGAGATGTCCTTGCTTATTGCAGTTAGAGCATACAGTTGCCGTTACTGGTTTCTTCTCAGCTTTGGCCCTTTTCCTCTTGGCATTGGGCTTCTTACTGACCTCAGACGTTGTACTGGCCTCAGGACGATCAGTTTCAGACTCAATTTTATTACTAGAGCTGACTTCCTCCTCGTCGCGCAACATGCCTTTCTTATGGAGATCTTCATACTGATAAGCCATATAAATCATTTCTGAAAAAGGGAGCTTCACATGCCCCAATACTTTATTCTGGTATTTCCTTTGAAGCCCGTGAATAAATCTCATATTTTTCCTCTTCGGATTTTGAATTAGATGAGGGGCAAAGTGAGAAAGTTCATTGAATTTCTTATGATATTCGGGAATGGTCATATCTCCTTGTATCAGATAAGAAAATTCATCACATAGTCGTTCGGTCGCTTCAGGAGGAGTAAATCTTTCTAAGAAAATCACTTTGAATCTATCCCAGGTGATATCACCTTCTGGATTATCCTCTATAACCGAATCCCACCAGAACAAAGCTTCATCTTTGAGAGCCCAGGAGGACAGTAATCTTTTCTGGTTATCCCTCAGCTTTAATGCTTCGAAGATTTTCTCAGCCGAACGAATCCAAGCTTGTGTCTTCATAATAGATTCTTCACCAGAGAACGGTATTCCACCCATATTTCGATATTTGATTAATAGGGCCTCAATATCCGGTTCTGCATTCCTTCTGCTTCTGACACTCATTTTCTAGTACTTCTGCAAATGGCAGATCAAGTGTCAGGTCACAGAAAAGGTAGTTTAAAATATAGAAACACATACTTCAAATGTGAATGTGTCTATCAAGGTGCAATTTCATCCTGCTTTACTCATACTAGGATATTACTAATCCTATCTGTATTGAGTTGCCCGTCCTAGAACACTACTGGTTCTTTTTCTGACGAGTTCGTTCAAATGTTATATTCCAGAACTAAGCTTAACCAAAGCTATGATACCACGTTGAGACGACCCAAAATCCCGTTCAGACGGAAACAAGGGTTATCTTAGGAATATAACACAGAAACAGATAATAGCAGAACAAAATTAAATAAATACACCAGAATATGAACAATAAAATATACTGGATAAAAGTTATCATCAGAGTTACACAGTAAACAGGATCTTACTTAGTACAAATACAGTTCAGCTATACATAAATGTCTACAGCGGAAAACAAACAAAATATGTACAATAGGAGCTGAACAGCATAAAAAGAGATAAATGATAGAATCCATCTTCAGCTCCAGCTATCCAGAAAGAACCAGCTAAACCTGAATACAAGGCTGCCAGTGTAGAAAAAGGGGCACCCGAGTTTGAGAGTGAAACAAACTACGAGTCAGTCATGGGACTGGTATGAGAAATCCATTCAACACATATATAGTTTGGCTAATCACAGGACCACGCCACTTTCATGGAACGGGTTCACTCCATTAGATTGCCAGTGCTTTAAAACAAATCTTTCTGTTAAAACAACGCAATGCATTTTATAAAAATGAAGCCATTATAAGACTCAGTTCCCATCACACAATGCAACGCAAACCGGAGGATAGAGTTTTACCTTATAATGGCCAAAATATGATTGATACGAATAAAACAAAAGCATTTGATATTATGACTAGTGTTTATATGTTTCAAAACAATTTCAATCATAACTATCAATCATAGACGGCATGGGTACCATATATCATGTCGCCATATATATATATATATATATATATATATATATATATACAATCAAAACCGCACGATGTCGTATTTGGAAATTGGATTTCCGTCATGAACCAAGGCAAAAGATAGTCCTTACCGAATTCGTGACTCTCTAGCCCGAGCCACAGGATCAGAACGCATCAACCCTTTAGATCGTCAGGGCCGGTCCACCGATGTGGATTATTATGCCTGAACAATACGTTTCCCCGCCCTTTGGGGCGTAAACGAGCCAACAAATGACTCCATCGGACCCGGATCGTCCGATCAAACCGAGGCGCCTCACAACAGCAACAACCACATAGGTGAAAAGTATATATATGTCAGGGCTGGTAGGTCACTGACACCACCCTAGCTAGAAAGAAACGCATGTCCTCCCTGAGGTCCTTCCTCCCGTTTCTGGTTCATACCGGGGGGTGAGGCTCGCGAATTCACGTTATACACAAAGCTACGCTACACAGGCGGTGCTTTGATCATCACCACAAGGCTTTGCTTTTCAACAGAAGCCCTGATCACTGCATCTTAGCATGCCACACAGGCAATTCATGCCATGCGACTGATGTCCATCGATATACAACCTCTGAGCTCGTGCGTCTCAGAGAAGGGCGTTAAGCAAAAGAATAAATTATTCGCCGCCAAACAGATGTATATTTAATAGAGATCAATCAACACAGAATAAAATCCAATGTCAGACACACAGTCCATCTACAAGTCCGTCCTGGGTCTGAACGAAACCGGAGGCACTAAATACCTCGCAAACCCTTCGATCACCACGTACGTCTGGACGATCACCACTCATTATCCATATTTCGGGATGCCTCCCAATCAGGACCTCGGTTACCATCAAAACGAGGTGAAGATCTCCGGTCTTCGACCATCGTCTTCATCTTCGACTTTCAATCGTCGGTCAATTATTTGAAATGAGAATTAACTCGGCCTTCTCAAATAATTCACGTATATTTAGAATTTCAAATCAATTTATTTCAATGGTTAAATTATTCGACAACACCAATATTGTTCTTTAATGTAATTTTCACACCAAACAAATTCAACCATCAAATACAACATAAATCGAGCAAATTCAGTTTATTTCCACTCCATATTGTTTATGGTACTTTATAATGATTTATCGCTATTTTTATTTATTTTAAAATAGCCCATTTATTCAAAACGACGTTTCGGGCCATAACGCGGCCGTGGCGCTGTTTTTCTTCAGATTTGATTTACACATATCTAAAAATCCAACCGTTGGATCTTCACAAAATTTACATCGTTAGAAAGGTCTTTTCAAAACGAATCCAACGGTTCCAATTTCGGGAAATTCCGACGGTCGGATCTCCCGGTACAATCGTTTGAAGTTTCGATTGCAAAATACGAACTGCAGCGTCGTTATTCGATTAAATATAATTATATCTATATATATATATAAAAATATAATCGCTTCTGGCGCTGTTTTTCTTCAGATTTGAATTAAACATTCCAGACAATCCAACCGTTGGATTTTTACAAGGTTGGTGCCGTTGGAAAGATATTTCCAAGGCGAACCCGACGGTTGCGGTTTCGGGAAAATCCAATGGTCGGATTTCCCGCATTAGTTGTTTGAAATCAAGGTTTCAAAATACGAACTGCACGGCCTCGTTTCGTTTTAATTTTATTTATATTTACATATTTATATAAATATAGTTCATTCAATGATTTCAATATCGTTTTCACTTCAAATATTTCACTAACGCCTTAAAATTTTGGAAAATTTCGCCATAACCTCCCCTGCACCGGGAGCATCGGGAAATCGCAAATAGCTTTCCTGGTCCTTCTAATCTCAAAATGAAAAAGAAAAAGCCAAGCGGCTAGCCAACAGGCTCATAAAATCATCACCCAAACAAAACAGTAAATGTGTACCTATTTGTCGGGCACAAAATTTTATTCCTCTTCTCTAGCCCCTTTGCTACAACCTGTTCAATGAATATGCATGTACATATATACAGTTCTTATCATTTATCATTTTCTATTCAACTTCATATTTGATTTCTATTTGGTTTAAAAAACACCATTCATTCTAATGTTACATACATAGGTGCAAATCATTTCATTAGCTAATTAATGAATATTTCAACTCATATATGTTTATTTTGAACAAGTGGCTATTTTTAACACTTCACATTTCAACGATTTATGCATACAATAAAAATGTGATTTTTATTGTAAAACAATTCATTTCAAAACACTATTATTCTATATATTTCATATTGGTGATAAAAGGTGATTTTTATTATCAAACAATTTATTTCAAAATATGAATACCATTCAACACATGAATTTCAATTCAACGAATGAATATTGATTCAACACATGAAGGTTTTCTATAGTTTCTATATATAGATAAAAATGCGATTTTTTATATTTAAAACGCGAATACCATTCAACACATGAATTTCTAATCAACGAATGAATATCAATTCAACACATGAAGGTTTTCTATAGTTTGTATATATATATAAAAATGTGATTTTTTATATTTAGAACGCGAATACCATTCAACACATGAATTTCAATTCAATGAATGAATATTGATTCAACACATGAAGGTTTTCTATTCAATGAATAAATATAGTTTAAGCAGATGAAAATAATTCAAACACTCGAATATTATTCAAAATTTCGGCAGCATAACGGCAGGGTAGTTAAAACCGGGACCGTCCCTAGTACGGCTCCTCGCTCTACCTTAAAACCTCGCGATTTTTGACAATGGGGATCATGCATCTCGTTCGCACGCAGGCGGCATGTATATATATTTATTTCATTTCCACAAACTAATCCTATGTGGTTTCAACCAAATATTTCTCAATCACAAATGGGTATTTTTCAACCACAATCAATCAATATCAACCACAAACAATCCCAAACAATCATTCGCTATCAATCAATTTTCACAACATTTCAACCAATAAATATCGTCCATGGTTTGTGGACGAGGGGCGTATATATATATATATATATATATATATATAGCAATTCACTTTTATTTCCACACATATATATAGCTAGAAAAAGAAATTGAAGAGTGAGAAATTCTCACCAATAGCTATCCAATACTATGACTCTTCCTTTAGAGAAATCTTCGCC
The DNA here is from genome assembly GCA_030737875.1 of Allium sativum. Classification (NCBI taxonomy): domain Eukaryota; kingdom Viridiplantae; phylum Streptophyta; class Magnoliopsida; order Asparagales; family Amaryllidaceae; genus Allium; species Allium sativum. Next base: position 336,146,199 of record CM060909.1, on the reverse strand, counting down.
AATCTCGCCTTTCGTCGCTTTCGTTGCCCGTATTCTCTACATATGTAAAAATCGAATTTTTACTATGTTATTCAATATATAAAAATTGCATTTCAAAAATATAGATTCCGCCTTTTCAAAAATAAAGATTATATTTTTAATATTCCTATGATGTAAAAATTATATCTTTATTACTTTAAAAATACAAAAATCATATCTTACTTCTTCTACTTAATAAAAATTCCGTCTTTTCTATTTTAAAAATATGATCTTTTCTATCCAAGTTCAAATCTTTTTCTATTTAAAGTTCAAATCTTTTTCTATTTAAAGTTCAAATCTTTTCCTATTTAAAGTTCAAATCTTTTTCTATTTATATCTTAAACTTAAAATCAGTTTTAAACCTTTTAAAAATCAGAATCTACAGAATTAAAATAAAAATAAAATAACAATTACTTACTGTAATCTGCGAAGAACGGGGGGTCGTCAGGCTCGGAGGCAGGAGGAGGAGCAGGCGGTGGCTTCAGTGGCCTCGAACGGGGGGCTCGCGAATTGGGCGTCGCGATGGCTTCAGGGGGGGCGGATGCGTCGCGAGGGGGGGTTCGGGTGCGTCGAGGTGGAGAGGAGCGGGATCGGCAGCGTGGTGGGGGTCCTCCGGCGATGGCGCGGAGGTGGTTGGAGGCGGCTCCGTCGAGGGTTGCTGCGTTCATATTTTTTTTCTTTTTTTGTTTGAAATCGAAATGAACGGGGGGGGGGGGGGGGGGGGGCAGAGGAGATAAAGGGGAGAGGAGAGAGAATGATCTTCTTCTTTTTTATATATATATAAAGTTGACTTTTCATACGACCTCAAAATGAGGCCCACCGCCTGTCGCCCATGGCGTATTACCCCCATTCCGAACACAATGGGATATATATCGTAGGTTGATTCGGCTGTTACAATCAGTTTCCGTTAGATTTACATTTAAATCACTGTATTGAATTTTAAACGTACATTTCAAATTATCGGGGTCACATACTAACTAGAAAAATTCTAGAAAAATATTTTCTAGCTTCGTATTGACAATACGGTCCTAACAAAACTAGTTTCATCAAATTCTGAGACCGTTTGAAAAATGGCCAATTTCCAGTCGATTAAAATCAACTAAAACCGGTCAAACGCGTTTTCCTTTGCCACGCTCACATATTGATTCGAAAAATTATGAAATTTGAAACCTAGCAATAATTTGACATCACGGATCCAACAAAAGTGGTTTTGTCGAAATCCGAGGTCGTTTGCAAAATGTCCATTTTTAAGGGCCTGAATTCCATAGCGACTATTCAGAATTTTCAACTGGACATAGCTTTTGATTCCCGCTATCAAATTTCGATTTTTCAGATTCGTTGGAAAGATATTATCAATTAGATCCTATTATTTTTGGTTTCACTAAAATCCGGATTGTTTTGCACCCGGTACAGTCCGACAAAGTTTGAATTCGATTTTTGAAACTACAGCGCCCTTTCAGGCCTTATTTATAATTATAATTAATTATATTCGTTTTCAATTGTCGATTCAAACTCAGTTTTCATCGCCATTATTTAAAATATTTATTTTAAATATTTAAAATCCATTATTTTGGCCAATTTAAAAATTTTAAATTGGTTCAGATTTTCTGGGTCGTTACAATGTGGTCTCTAGGGAACGGTGATATGTTATGGTGGATGGAGTTCTTAGTGTCCTACGACTTCGAGACAGCATATACCCCTGGCAAGGGTAACGTGGTAGCAGATGCCTTAAGTAGAAAAAGGTTGTCCTTGAGTCCGTTGTTTGTTGAACGGCGAAGCTTAGAGTTCATCTCTACGTTTGACTTTACACCTTCCATTGACTTCGTACCCGGTTTGCTAGCATCCTTAGAGGTCAGACCTATGCTTTTGGACGGATTGGCGAGGCATAGCGAGACGACCCACAGTTGGTTGAGTTAGTAGAAAAGCTCAAAAGAGGGGAGTCATCGAGCCATCTCCGTGGGTATACCCTAGATGATAAAGGTTGGTTACGTAGGGACGGTAGACTTTGTGTACCAAAAGACGATGACCTAAGGAAGACCATTCATGATGATGCACATCGTTCGAAGATTACCATCCATCCTGGCGGGGACAAGATGTACATGAACATTAAACGAGTTTACTTTTGGGCCGGTATGAAGAAGGACGTGGCCGACTATGTAGCTAGATGCTTGGTGTGCCAACAAGTAAAAGCAGAGCAAAAGAAGCCCGGTGGATTGCTACACCCATTGGAGGTCCCACAATGGAAGTGGGAAAGCGTCTCGATGGATTTTGTTGACAGATTACCAAGCTCAAGGAAGGGTAATACGGGGATTTGGGTCGTGGTAGACAGACTTACTAAGAGCGCCCATTTCATTCCCGTGAAGAGTAAGAGGACTGCTCGATGGTTAGCCTCCGTATACATTCGAGAGATAGTTCGTTTGCACGGTGTTCCATCTAGCATAGTGAGCGACCGCGATCTTATTTTTACTAGAAAATTTTGGAAGAGCTTGCAAGAGGCGGTAGGGACTCAGTTATGTTTGAGCACCACATATCATCCTCAGACGGACGGCCAGACTAACAGGGTGAATCGTATTCTAGAGGACTTATTGAGGTTGTGTGTCTTAGATTTCGAAGGTACATGGGAGGAACATCTTCCGTTGGTGGAGTTCGCATATAATAACAGCTTTCAGTCTAGCATTGGCATGGCACCGTTCGAGGCTCTTTATGGATGGCCGTGTCGTTCGCCTACATGTTGGTGGGAGTCTACAGATAAGATCTTGCTTGGACCCATTATGATTAAAGAGACTTCGGAAAAGGTCGATTTGATTCGAAGGAGGATGAAAACGGCACAAGATAGGCAGAAATCTTATGCGGACAAGAGGAGGTCAGATCTTGAGTTTGATGTTGGGGACATGGTCTTTGTCAAGGTGTCTCCATTACGGAACGTCGTTCGCTTTGGGTCCGTTGGGAAGTTAGCACCAAGGTTCATAGGGCCGTTTCCTATTAAGAAAAGGATTGGGCAGATGGCGTATAGAGTGGAGTTTCCCGAGAGACTTAGTGGTATACACGACGTATTTCATCTATCACATTTGAGGAAGTGCTTGCACGAGACCGTGGAAGTGGTAGAGCCGAGCTTGCTTAGAGAGGTGGAGATCGAGCATGATGCGACGATTCGACGAGCTCCTACGCGCATTCTTGGGTCGGAGATTAAGAAGTTGAGGAATCGAGAGGTCAAACTAGTCAAAGTGCAATGGGAAGATGATGAGAGAAACGCTACTTGGGAGACGGAAGCGAAGATGCGTTCATTATACCCTTTTTTTCGAGGGTATGTCTTTTAAATTTCTCCTTTATCGCTTACCTTGTACTTATCTTATCTTTAGTATGTCCTCTCGCTAGTATCTTTGACCTTTAGATAGGATAGTCATATGGTTGAAACATGTGTTTGAGACATGTTATGTATGATGGATGCACGTGGATGCAAGTGTTTGCTAGTGGTTGCTCGTGGATGCATATAAACACACTTTAGGCACTAGATCGGCTCAGTCACTTCATATTGCATATTGCATATAAATGTGTGTACATATTTAAGTAATGGATGTATAATGATTGTACCATCATATAGATGTTGCATTTTGGTGAATGGTTGTGCACACATGTAGAAATAATATGTATCGATAGGGTTCTTTCACATACATAATGGACGCATGGCACTATCATGGTTTGCATTAAGGAGGTCAACTGAATCAGTAGACCGCCTGATTTTGCATGATAAGGAACATATACACACACTTCTTGCATATGTTCATACAGCATTAGAAATTTTATAAGGACAATGGATGCCCATGTTTGATGGTTGAGTAGATGGTTGTTTGGATGGTAGGATATGCATTCTCCTTAACTTGGAGATTTCGGGGGCGAAATCCTTTAAGGAGGGGAGAATGTAACACCCCGGATTTTTGAATAATCGAATTAACTAAATTAATGAATAATTAATCTCAGACGTGAGAATTAAGGGAATGGGGTTGCGCCATTGTGTTCGTCTCGGAATTCTGGTTGAAATAGAGTCTGAGTTTGCGGGAAACGGGTACCGGATAAAGGAGTTATGGACGAACGAAGTTTGGTGGAAAAATAGAAAAAAATGCACTGGCGCACTTGGGAAGTGCGCAAGTACATATTTGTACTGGCGCACCTGCCAAGTGCGCCCAGGCCGAGGCAGTGAGCCTGCACAACTTTCTGGTTTAGGTTGACCCATATTGCTGAGTCCTTTCGGACTCCTTGCTGAGTCATTAGGGCTGACTTGTCACCCTATCTTGACTGAGTGGTTTCGATTAACCCTAAGATCATCTGACGACTTAAATTAATTCAAAACTCTATAAAAAGACCCATAGACTCAAACCCTAAATCAAAATTAAAACTGAAACTGTGGCTGTCATGCTGTTGTCTTGAACCCTAGAGCAGCCGCCACCAAATTAAAGAGGAAGAATAGCAAATCAAATCAGAACTAATCAACCCTGTAACACCCCGCCTCCGCCAGGGTGACTCTTGCAAGCACTCTGACTTTGGAGGGGCGTTTGAATCAGGTAAACATGCATAATGATATATCAAGGCAGAACAAGAACATATGTATATATGTAAACAGAGTAAATAACATAGATAAAACAGCGGAAGATTTCAAAACAAGTCTGGTACAACATAGCTTTCCAAATAAACAAGTCTAGATAAAACAACATCAACTGAAAAACTGAAATAAATAAGTGCTATCCCCAATTAAGTGGTAACCATAGCTAGCTTCATGTCGAAACCGTACATGAGCTGAAATCCCACAAGCAAGCAATCCGAAATCCAAGCTAAGCTCCAGTATTCCCTCCCTGAGAACCTGGGGGGGAACGGAAGAAAAGAGGCGAAAGAAAACAGGTCAGTCAAAAAGACTGAGTAAGCCCTACTACAATCAATGTAAACTGATAAAGTTAACTGGCATGAGCAGCAGGGATGAACATAAGGATAACAATATACTAGCATGATGATTAACTAACAAGGTAGATAAAGGTGTCATCGCATAATCAGGATTAAGGTTTTGCACCACAGGTGTACTAGCAAACTAACATGACTTGAATAAACAAGTATTGATCCCTTGGCCCAAGCTTTGGCCCAATAACATGAAATGACCCTAATACAAGGTCCAACCAAACGGTCTAGTCGATCGGCTCCCTAAGCCTAACTCGTCACGTGTTGGTGTCAATACGGCCCAATCATAATTGTAGTCGAACTGTGCCGGGTCCACCCTTCGGGTGTATCAATCCCTAGGGTGTCAACCCCTGGACACCATGAACATGAGTGCACAATCCCGATCTACTGGTACCCGTGCATGTTTTCTCCGGCTTGCCCGGAACTACACCGGCGTACCCTCTGCCGTCGCTTTTGGTCACTTACCTCCAGTCCAGTAATCGTGCCCCCACCCTAGCCTAGTCCCTAGGGTCATGATGATACTAACTTGGGATTACTGCTGGATTGGGCCCCCATTGCTAGGATTTTTCTAGTGGGTTAAGTACGGTTTAACCCTCTTGCTAATCCTGGATTAACTTGGTTAAGTGTAACGATGAGTTCACGACTTAACCCCGATTAATCTACCAAGCCCAAATTGGTTAAGTATTAAGTGGACCATGACTTAACCCTAATCACGAGGCATTAATTAATTTAATGCGCCTTAATCTCTCACATTAGACCTTGTTGTGGTTACTAGTTAAGCCGGGTGGGTCCGGGTAGCTTTACACCACAACTTGGTCTAACCTCGGGTTCAAGGTACAACATGACCAACTTCTCACATTGGGTCCTATTGTTTGTAGCAACTAGTTAAGCCGGTCGGTTCCGGGTAGGTTTACGCTACAAACTCAACCCAACCTCGAGTTGGCCACACTTATCTTTTCTAAGTGTCATGTCCATCATGTTTCCAAAACATGTTACAAGTTTTCAAGCAATTGGGTAGACCTAACTTAATAGGTAAATTCCCAATGGGTAGACCTAACTTAATAGGTAAATTCCCAAGCTTATGTTTTATGTCTTTTAAGTTTACCCAACCCCAAACGCAATCCCATCGCTTACATATCGCAATAGCGCATAAAGGATAGAAAGAGGGAACTTGGCATAATCATGAAATAAAGGTATTGAAGCCACAAGCTTAACATGGTGGCATATGAAATGTTCATATGTTCATACACTTGCATATTACATTTTTAGGCCTCAAAAGCATGCATAAAACCAACTTAGCATTTTGGTGATACATGGTGATAAATGACATGTAGAAATGGTCATAAGTTCGCATTTAGCCTCACATGCAAGTTATCATAAGAGATATGATAACTTACATGTTGCCAAAATGCAACCTTTGGCATAAAGCTTGAAGCTTTATGTTCATAAACCCAAAATAAGCTTGCATAACATGATAGCATGAACAAAATGTTCAACCCAAACTTGCATAACATAACTTGGCATACTTGCATATAAACTTGCATATCACAACATGATAAACTTGCATATCACAACATGATAAACTTGCATATAAACTTGCATATCACAACATGATAAACTTGCATATAAACTTGCATATCATACATTTAACTTTAGAGTTTAAGTATGAAAGTAGAATAGGGCTTACAATGCTTAAGAAGTCACAAAAATATGACAAAGCCCTTATGAAATCAATTAAACCCAAAATGCAAGCAAAACCCTTGAGCCAAAATGATCAAGACTCTTTCTTTATGATGCAAATATATAAACTTGACTTGAATGCAAGCTAATGATGCTCATACAAGTTTGAAAACACTTGTATGCATGGAAAATCACTTAGGAATTTATTTAGGAATTTTATGAAGAGAGTGGAGGCCATGAGAGGATTGATTTTGCCATAGTTTAGTTGTATGAATGAATAATGATGATTTAGGGTAGGTTAGGGTCTTATTTATAGATTAGGCAAGTGTTTTAGGCCATAGGATTAAACCTAGATTCAATCCAAGCCATCAAAGCATGTCTTGGGGAAGAAGTCAAGTGTAGGAACCATCTAGGGCCTTTAGATTAAAGATGAACCATGAGAACCATCCAAATGCAAAATCTGCATTTGAGCGAATCGGCCCACGGGTTGACAGCCAAACACCCTGGATTAACCCCTAGTCGACCCAGCAAGCTCGGGTCGACCTCAAAAATCGGCCGGTTCGGTTATTCCCCTCTCCCAATTCGCTGTTTTGAACATTTTTGCATATTTATTTATTTAATTTTCAATTATATATATATATATATCAATATATATATATATTTCTCTGCGCAACCCATTTCACTTAATTAAGTATACTTTAATTTGGGAATTTTTCGTGAAACTTCGCGAGGCCATATCTTGGTCATACGGACTCCGATTTTCGAAAACTCGGACTCTATTTCGCGTATTTTTCCGAGAAGAACGCAATGGCATAGCCCGTTTCCCTTGATTCAGATTTTATAGTTTAATTCTGCCTCCATTTATGTTATAACATGTTATTCAAAAATACGGGTTGTTACATTCTTCCCTCCTTAAAGGATTTCGTCCCCGAAATCTCCAAGTTAGGAAGAACGTATCCTACCATCCATCATCCATCTACTCAAAACATCATCCACGAGCAATCATTGTCCTTAAAAGGTTCTAAATGCTGTATGATCATATGCAAAGGTGTGTGTATATGTACTTATCTAATGCGAAAATCAGGAGGTTACTGATTCAGTAAACCCCCTTAATGCAAAATATGTTAGTGAAATGAGTCCATATGTATGCAAATTCCTAACATAATTTATAATCTCTTCATGAGTGCACATAACATTCATCCATATGCAACATCCACGTGATAGCATAACAAGTTTTCATCCATGAATAAGCATAAACACTCATGCATATGCGGTATGAAAGTGTGTGAGCCGATCTTAGTGCCTAACGTGTATTATGCATCCACGAGTATCCACTTGCAAACACTTGCAACCACTTGCAACCATCAAGCATAACATGTTTCAAACACATGTTTCATCCAAAGGGTTTCTACCTAAGGTTCTCATGACAAGATTAACACGATAAACTAGATAAACATGGATAGCAAGGAGAAAGATATGCTAACAAAGAAAAGAGATTGAGAGTGTACCCTCAAAAAGGAATGGATAAAGCCCACGCATCTTCTCCTCGGTTTCCCAAGTTGCGTCTTCTTCGGCTTCACCCCATTGAACCTTCACCAATTTGACCTCTCGATTCCTTAGCTTCTTGGTCTTCGTCCCCAAGATACGAATCGGAGCTCTCCTCAAGGTAGCCTCTTTCTCCACTTTTACATCTTTTAGAACACTTGGCTCAACAACCTATGCTGATTCATGTAAACACTTCCGGAGATGCGAGACATGAAAAACATCGTGTACTCCAGCAAGCTTCTCGGGCAACTTCACTCTATAAGCCATCTGCCCGATCCTCTCTATAATAGGGAATGGTCCAACAAACCTCGGTGCCAACTTCCCAACAGCTCCAAATCGGACCACATTCCGCAAAGGAGAAACCTTCACGAAAACCATATCCCCAACATCAAACTCCAAATCTGTTCTTCGCTTATCAGCATAGGATTTCTGTCGGTCTTGGGCCGCTTTCATCCGTCTCCGAATCAACTCGATCTTCTTGGATGTATCTCTGATCATATCAGGCCCAAGTATAAGCTCATCTGTAGTCTCCCACCAACATGTAGGCGACTTGCACGGCCTCCCATATAAAGCTTCAAATGGTGCCATCCCTATGCTTGCCTGATAACTGTTATTATATGCAAACTCAACAAGAGGAAGATGGTCTTCCCAAGTACCACCAAAATCCAGAATACAAAGCCTCAACAGATCCTCGAGTACCCTATTCACCCTTTCGGTTTGACCGTCCGTCTGTGGGTGATAAGCCGTACTTAGATTCAACCTTGTGCCCATAGCTTCTTGCAAGCTATTCCAGAATTGACTTGTAAAGATTGGGTCATGGTCACTGACTATACTAGAAGGGACTCCATGTAGTCTCACAATCTCACAAAGATATACAGACGCTAGCCAAGATGCGGTCCTCTTGCTCTTCACCGGAATGAAATGAGCACTCTTCGTAAGTCTATCCACAATAACCCAAATGCTCGTATTCCCTTTCCTTGACCTTGGTAGCCCATCGATAAAATCCATGGAAATACTCTCCCACTTCCATAGTGGAACGTCTAGAGGATGCAATAGCCCACCGGGCTTCTTTGACTCGGCCTTAACTTGCTGGCAAATGATACATCTAGAGACAAACTCTGCCACATCCTTCTTCATCCCAGGCCAAAAGAAAATGCGCTTCATATCTTTATACATCTTATCTCCGCCTGGATGTATAGTCAACTTAGAGCGATGCGCTTCCTCAAGAACCTTTCTTACCAAATCTTCTACCATGGGAACACATAACCTTCCGTCTCTCCTCAGCCAACCCTTGTCATCAATAGAATATCGAGCGAGATGACTAGACGTTTCTCCTCGAATCAGTTTATCCATAATCTCAACTATCTGAGGGTCTTCTCTTTGCGAAGCCCCAACTTGATCAAGAAGGGTAGGTCTGAGTTCCAGAGATGCTAAAGAACCGGTCATCGACTCAACCGCCAAAGAGAAATCAAATGTTGCCACATACTCTAAATTCTTCATCTCAACGAATAGAGGACTTAGGGTCAACCTTCTTCTACTCAATGCATCAGCCACCACATTCCCCTTGCCAGGGGTATAGGCTATCTCAAAATCATAGGACGCCAAGAATTCCATCCATCTTTGTTGCCTCAGATTCAGATCCTTCTGAGAAAAGAGATACTTCAATGACTTGTGATCGGTATAAAGCTCAAATCTTTCGCCCAGAAGATAATGGCGCCAAGCCTTGAGTGCATATACTATTGCTGCCAACTCTAAGTCATGAGTGGGATAATTCTTCTCATGCACTTTGAGTTGTCTACCGCCAAAGCATATCACTCTTCCTTCTTGCATAAGAACAACTCCTAACCCTGTGCCACATGCATCGGTGTATACTGTAAATAACTTCCCTCCATCGGGCAAAGCTAGAACAGGTGCTGATGTAAGAGCTCTCTTGAGCTTCTGAAAAGCAAGCTCGCATTCTATGCTCCAAGCAAAAACTAAATTCTTCTTCGTCAATTTAGTGAGAGGAGCGGAAATCTTCGTGAAGTCCTTGATGAACTTCCGGTAAAAACCCGCAAGACCTAGAAAACTTCTCACTTCGGTTGCATTCCTTGGAGTCTTCCAATCCTGAACTGCCACTACCTTAGCGGGATCCACCGCTAAGCCTTGCTTAGATACTATATGCCCAAGGAATCTAACTTCCCTTCTCCAAAAGTGACACTTGGAGAACTTGGCCTTCAACTGATGCGCTCTAAGCGTATCCATCACCTCCATGAGATGCCTTGCGTGCTCTTCCTCATCCTTAGAGAAGATCAGAATATCATCTACGAAGACCACGACAAACTTGTCCAAGAACTCCCTGAACACCCTACTCATCAAGTCCACGAAATATGCGGGTGCATTAGTCAAGCCGAACGGCATGACAAGCCATTCGAAGAATCCATCTGGAGTTCTGAACGCAGTCTTGTCTATACTATCTTCAGCTACCCTGAGCTGATGGAACCCCGTAGCAAGATTAAGCTGAGAGAAAACAGAAGCACCGACAAGCTGGTCAAAGAGATCATCAATCCTCGGTAACGGGTGTCTGTTCTTCTTAGTCAGCTTATTCAACTCTCGATAGTCAACGCAAAGTCGGAGAGAACCATCCGCCTTGGTAGCAAATACCACAGGCGCTCCCCATTCAGATATACTTCGTCTAATGAAGTTCTTCTCAAGCAACTCTTTCACTTGCTTACTTATCTCCCGCCTTTCACGCGAAGCCATGTGCCGAACGGGCAAAGAAACAGGCTTTGCATTATTCACCAGATAAATGCGGAAATCAATCTCTCGCTTAGGGGGCAACCCCTTAACTTCATCGAAAACATCCGGATACTCTCGAACCACTCTCACAGACTGAAGAGTTTCCATTGACGAGTCGAGTGATTCCAGATAGCACAACATGACGGGACCTCTCGGATCACAAGAAATCTCTAGGGTGTTTCTGAGGCGAGTCACGAGCCTCACAACCCTATGCTCACAATCAAGAATGGCTCCATATCTGGACAGCCAATCCATGCCCAATATCAATCCGTATCCCCTAAAACCAAGAACATAAGCACTGCACAAGAACTCTACACTCAGTATAGAGATCCTCAAATCCCCATATATCATAGACAAATGGGCGGAACCCCCAATAGGATTTGAGACACAGACGGGATCATCTACCAAGCTAGTACTAAGGTGCAAACTATCAACAAGATCAGATGAGATAAAGCTATGCGATGCACCAGAATCAAACAAGGTACGAACTGGAAAATCAGAAATATATACAAGGCTCTCAACAGAAATACTACCTCGATCGGGAACTGGAGCGACATTGAGAGCATGAACTTGCCCTCCTGAAGGTCCAGCACGCTGAGTCTGACCCTGGCCTTGCCCTTGCTTCCTCGGGCAATGCTTACTGAAATGTCCAGTCTCACCGCAGAAAAAGCATTCACCATTCTTCCTTTTCCTCTTCTTACAATCCTTAATAAGATGCCCAACTGAACCGCAATAATGGCACTTCCCCTTGTTGTTCTTGCCCTTGTTGTTGTTCCCCTTGTTGCCTTGACTCTTGTTCTTGTTCTGATTGCCTTGACTGCTCTGACCACTTGGATTACCCTGATTTCCTTTTCCCTGGGAATCAGTCTTCTTGGCTTGAGTATCATTCATCTTGGTTTCTTTCTTGACATCTCCCTGAAGTAACGCCATATCAACCAAACTCTCAAACGTGGCCCCATGGGGAATATGTGACATAGCCAATCCCTACAACGGCTCATTCAATCCTCTAGCAAAACGAAGAGCCTTCTTCTGAGGAGTATTCACCATATCCAAGCCAAAACGAGCTAACTGATTGAACTTGTTCACATATTCTTTGACAGACATATCTCCTTGTTTCAAAGTTATGAACCTCTCCATTTGCAGATTCTCCTCAGCAGAAGATAGAAACTTAAGCATGAACCTTGCCCTGAAATCGGCCCAAGTCTCAACAGGCCTAGTACCATTGGTGACTTCCCACCAATAAGCGGCTTCATCCTTCATAAGCCAAACCGCCAACAAGAGCTTCCTCTGATCGTCTAACCCAAAGATAGCAAACAAATCCTCGGTCTCTTTCAACCAATTTCTGGCCTCTACAAAAGTCTTAGTGCCTTGAAAGTTCTTGCCACCCATTGCTTTGAAATCTTTGCAAGTCTTTGCGAAGTCAACTTGAGGATGCTGAGGGGAGGAGGAAGAGGAACCTCAGCGACAGGAGGAGGAGGAACATTAGCGACAGGAGGAGGAATATTAACTACCGGAGGAGGAGGAGGAACATCTGCGGGGCCGGCTTCGGTCGCCCTAGCCTCCAAAAGTCTCCTATACCAAACAGGTACGTGCACTCCCTCCGGAATAGCAAAGTTATCGGCCATGCTGAAAACGAAGAAAAAGACAGATTCAGAATGGCGGAAAAACGAAGGAATTTTGCTAATGGCTTTTTGGGGAATAGTCTTTAAAATAAACTAGACTTTTCTTTGGAAAATACTTTATACTTGGTTTTGAAAATAGTTTTCCAAAAGTTTTCTAAAAACCTTTTTGTTCCTTCTCGTAAACCATATGCTCTGATACCAAATGTAACACCCCGCCTCCGCCAGGGTGACTCTTGCAAGCACTCTGACTTTAGAGGGGCGTTTGAATCAGGTAAACATGCATAATGATATATCAAGGCAGAACAAGAACATATGTATATATGTAAACAGAGTAAATAACATAGATAAAACAGCGGAAGATTTCAAAACATTTCAAAACAAGTCTGGTACAACATAGCTTTCCAAATAAACAAGTCTAGATAAAACAACATCAACTGAAAAACTGAAATAAATAAGTGCTATCCCCAATTAAGTGGTAACCATAGCTAGATTCATGTCGAAACCATACATGAGCTGAAATCCCACAAGCAAGCAATCCGAAATCCAAGCTAAGCTCTAGTATTCCCTCCCTGAGAACCTGGGGGGGGGAACGGAAGAAAAGAGGCGAAAGAAAACAGGTCAGTCAAAAAGACTGAGTAAGCCCTAGTACAATCAATGTAAACTGATAAAGTTAACTGGCATGAGCAGCAGGGATGAACATAAGGATAACAATATACTAGCATGATGATTAACTAACAAGGTAGATAAAGGTGTCATCGCATAATCAGGATTAAGGTTTTGCACCACAGGTGTACTAGCAAACTAACATGACTTGAATAAACAAGTATTGATCCCTTGGCCCAAGCTTTGGCCCAATAACATGAAATGACCCTAATACAAGGTCCAACCAAACGGTCTAGTCGATCGGCTCCCTAAGCCTAACTCGTCACGTGTTGGTGTCAATACGGCCCAATCATAATTGTAGTCGAACTGTGCCGGGTCCACCCTTCGGGTGTATCAAGCCCTAGGGTGTCAACCCCTGGACACCATGAACATCAGTGCACAGTCCCGATCTACTGGTACCCGTGCATATTTTCTCCGGCTACGGACTATGTGCACGACCAGAGTCCGCCCGGAACTACACCGGCGTACCCTCTGCCGTCGCTTTTGGTCACTTACCTCCAGTCCAGTAATCGTGCCCCCACCCTAGCCTAGTCCCTAGGGTCATGATGATACTAACTTGGGATTACTGCTGGAGTGGGCCCTCATTGCTAGGATTTTTCTAGTGGGTTAAGTACGGTTTAACCCTCTTGCTAATCCTGGATTAACTTGGTTAAGTGTAACGATGAGTTCACGACTTAACCCCGATTAATCTACCAAGCCCAAATTGGTTAAGTATTAAGTGGACCATGACTTAACCCTAATCACGAGGCATTAATTAATTTAATGCGCCTTAACCTCTCACATTAGACCTTGTTGTGGTTACTAGTTAAGCCGGGCGGGTCCGGGTAGCTTTACACCACAACTTGTCTAACCTCGGGTTCAAGGTACAACATGACCAACTTCTCATATTGGGTCCTATTGTTTGTAGCAACTAGTTAAGCCGGTCGGTTCCGGGTAGGTTTACGCTACAAACTCAACCCAACCTCGAGTTGGCCACACTTATCTTTTCTAAGTGTCATGTCCATCATGTTTCCAAAACATGTTACAAGTTTTCAAGCAATTGGGTAGACCTAACTTAATAGGTAAATTCCCAATGGGTAGACCTAACTTAATAGGTAAATTCCCAAGCTTATGTTTTATGTCTTTTAAGTTTACCCAACCCCAAACGCAATCCCATCGCTTACATATCGCAATAGCGCATAAAGGATAGAAAGAGGGAACTTGGCATAATCATGACATAAAGGTATTGAAGCCACAAGCTTAACATGGTGGCATATGAAATGTTCATATGTTCATACACTTGCATATTACATTTTTAGGCCTCAAAAGCATGCATAAAACCAACTTAGCATTTTGGTGATACATGGTGATAAATGACATGTAGAAATGGCCATAAGTTCGCATTTAGCCTCACATGCAAGTTATCATAAGAGATATGATAACTTACATGTTGCCAAAATGCAACCTTTGGCATAAAGCTTGAAGCTTTATGTTCATAAACCCAAAATAAGCTTGCATAACATGATAGCATGAACAAAATGTTCAACCCAAACTTGCATTACATAACTTGGCATACTTGCATATAAACTTGCATATCACAACATGATAAACTTGCATATCACAACATGATAAACTTGCATATAAACTTGCATATCACAACATGATAAACTTGCATATAAACTTGCATATCATACATTTAACTTTAGAGTTTAAGTATGAAAGTAGAATAGGGCTTACAATGCTTAAGAAGTCACAAAAATATGACAAAGCCCTTATGAAATCAATTAAACCCAAAATGCAAGCAAAACCCTTGAGCCAAAATGATCAAGACTCTTTCTTTATGATGCAAATATATAAACTTGACTTGAATGCAAGCTAATGATGCTCATACAAGTTTGAAAACACTTGTATGCATGGAAAATCACTTAGGAATTTATTTAGGAATTTTATGAAGAGAGTGGAAGCCATGAGAGGATTGATTTTGTCATAGTTTAGTTGTATGAATGAATAATGATGATTTAGGGTAGGTTAGGGTCTTATTTATAGATTAGGCAAGTGTTTTAGGCCATAGGATTAAACCTAGATTCAATCCAAGCCATCAAAGCATGTCTTGGGGAAGAAGTCAAGTGTAGGAACCATCTAGGGCCTTTAGATTAAAGATGAACCATGAGAACCATCCAAATGCAAAATCTGCATTTGAGCGAATCGGCCCACGGGTTGACAGCCAAACACCCTGGATTAACCCCTAGTCGACCCAACGGGCTCGGGTCGACCTCAAAAATCGGCCGGTTCGGTTATTCCCCTCTCCCAATTCGCTGTTTTGAACATTTTTGCATATTTATTTATTTAATTTTCAATTATATATATATATATATATATATATCAATATATATATATTTCTCTGCACAACCCATTTCACTTAATTAAGTATACTTTAATTTGGGAATTTTTCGTGAAACTTCGCGAGGCCATATCTTGGTCATACGGACTCCGATTTTCGAAAACTCGGACTCTATTTCGCGTATTTTTCCGAGACGAACGCAATGGCATAGCCCGTTTCCCTTGATTCAGATTTTACAGTTTAATTCTGCCTCCATTTATGTTATAACATGTTATTCAAAAATACGGGTTGTTACAAACCCTAACAACGAATTTTCTTCAAAGGAGAGCTAATTCAACTCCAGAATTCAGAACTCAAGACCTCTTTTGAGTTGTGTGTTCGATCACCTTACCAAAATAATTGCTAAATCAATTATGATGTGATATATGTTGGATTATAAGTTGTGGTTGTGAATCTAATTCATATGTTTAATCATGTATGTTAACTTGATTCATATTATATGATGTTATGCAAGTTTTATATATTATATTGTGCCAGTTTCACATATGATGTTATGCAAGTTTTATATATGATGTTATGCCGGTTTCACATATGATGTTATGCAAGTTTTAAATATGATGTTATGCCAGTTTCACATATGATGTTATGCAAGTTTTATATATGATGTTATGCAAATTTTGTATATGATGTTATGTAAGTTTGGATCTAAAATATATGCTAGTAGTTCATGATGTTAATTTGTGTTAATGAATCCCTTTTTATAATCTATCCACCTAGGTTTATAACATTAGTTTTTATGCGAATATGGATGTGGAACATATGCTAGTTCGTATAGGTATTATGTTCATATGCAAGTTTAAGGGATAATTGGATTCATATATATATATATATATATATATATATATACAAGTTCACACCTTTAAAGTTTAGATCCATATTCAAGTTGACATTTTTATGTTGAATCTATGACATGCCTAGTTATGCAAGTTTACACCTTTATGTGGATCCATAGTTTACTCAAGTTAACACCTTTATTGGATCCATAGTTATGCAAGATGACACCTTTATGTTTAGGTTGACGACATACACAGTTTATGTAAGTTTGTGATAATTACCTAGGCTAGTTGGGTGTAAAACTATGTTCATACATGCTAGCTCGCACCTTTTAGATCTATGATTTTGGATCCTTGATAATACAAAGACTATGCAACTATGTTGTAATTCTTAATTGCAAGTTAGATGCAAATTAGATCTATTATTGTGTGTATGTGACTTTGTGACGTTTATTCCCTTTTTTAAGTATTAGACTATTTGTTAGTCTAATATGTATATGTCATGTTAAGCGAACAAATGGCGGGGGTACGATGGGGATAATACTGGATATACACATATTGTGAATTTGTCATGTAATGGCCTAAAAAGGCATGTAATTAATTTTTAAGGAATAAAATATAATTGTGATGAAAATTGGTATGATTTTACATACCATAAATGGATGGACATAATTGAGTCAATTATGGACATCGTTAAATTTGGAATTGATTGATAATTTGAATAGGGAAAGTAAATCAAATTGGGGAATGATTAATTAGGAGTAATTAATCATCTAAGACACGAGGTTAGGCTCTTTTGTGGTGTAAGACTGCCCGGACCCGCCCGGCAAATCCAGCTACCACAAATGCCAGTCTAATGTGAGAGGTCTTAGGCATAAATTAAATACGTAACAATTGTAAAGACACGACGTTAGGCTCGTTTGTGGTGTAAGACTGCCCGGACCCGCCCGGCAAATCCAGCTGCCACAAATGCCAGTCTAATGTGAGAGGTCTTTATGAGGCTACGGTCTTAATGAGTTAAGAAACACTTAAACAGATAAACATGTAGTGGGACATGAGGGGGTCAAGTGGGTGCCTTGGGTGGCATGTGGAATCAATTGGGTGCCTTGGGTGGCATGAGGAAATACGATTAGTAACACTTAACCAAGGAAAAACATGTAAGTGGGAAATAGGGGTGAAGTGGGTGCCTTGGGTGGCATGTGGAATTACTAATAGAAACCCTTAACCAAAATTGAAACATGTAATTGAAACATGAATAAGAAGTGGGTTAAGTGGGAAATACTAGAGGGGACCAAGCTTAGGTGGATAGCTTGTGTCAAGTCATGGGGGCCCATTTCAACCAGTAACCCATACGTATCTTTGTGGGCTCGACCCAAGTCGAGGACGGGACACACATACTGGGCTTGACTATAAGAGGCCAAACCGGGTTAGCGGTGGCAACGCAAGTCCAACGGGTTCATATGCGTGTGTGGACCCGGGCTGGTAGGTAAGACATTGTTGCATCGTGTAGGTATAAGCCGTGCATCATTGGTGGTATTGGGTTGCCACTTTGGGGAGTGATACACCCCACTCTGGGGCCAGCAC
Organism: Allium sativum; assembly: GCA_030737875.1. Classification (NCBI taxonomy): domain Eukaryota; kingdom Viridiplantae; phylum Streptophyta; class Magnoliopsida; order Asparagales; family Amaryllidaceae; genus Allium; species Allium sativum. Next base: position 336,128,212 of record CM060909.1, on the reverse strand, counting down.
GGGTATCTACGAGTTAGGGAGCCGATCGAATGGGGCAGGGTAGTGGGTGCACCTAGTGGAGATAGGGGCAGACGGCACCTATGTAGTCAGCTAGGGGTACACGAAGCTACCACTATTACTAATAATTATTAAGAGGGTACACCTAGTGGAGATAGGAGAAGGCGGCACCTATGACGTCAGCTAGGAGTACATAGAATTACCATTATTACTTATTGAATGGGGTACATCTAGTGGGGATAGGTACACGCTGGGTACCTATGATAGCAACTAGAGATATACGGTCAAACATGGAGGATAGTGGGTACATCTAGTAGTACACGAAGCTATCATCGTTCTATTTAGACAAGAGGGATCAAAATTCTAGAGTGACTAGTAGGGGTGCGGTTAGTGTTAGTACAGTACAGTATGGTACAGTACGGTGGAGTATAGTAATCATCCTATATCGATTAGAAAGCTCCATTTACGTTATCTCTGTTTCTCTTGATTGCCTTGCCATACCCATGTGGTTCATGCAGTCATTACCTTATTCTCCAGCTTATATCTTATCATATTGCTTTAATAATTATGTTGTTAGAGTTATCGCACTCGCCAGACTTTATGTCTGACCCCCTTTGTTTCCACCTCTTTTCTTCCTCCCCCCCCCCCCGGTTCTAAGGGTGGGACTAGTACTAGTGGAGCATGATTGGGATCTCTTTGGGAGCACTTGGATTTGGATTGCCGAAGTAGAGTTCAGCCTATCATTTTCTTTATGGCTATTTGTAGTAGTGGGTTTATGTACTTTGTTTTATCAAGATGGATATTATGTACTTGACGTTGGTTCATGATTTTTGATGATGTAACCAAACATATTTACCTTCTGTTGCAATAAATAAAGTTTTAAATTTTCAAGTACTACTTTATATCTGTCTTGTTGTGATTTTATGTTCTATATTCACTTAAAATGCTCCATGGAAGTTAATGCATTCCCTTTGCGAGTGACATTAATGGACGTGGGGTGTTACAGTTGTGGTGTAAATCTACCCGGAACCGACCGACATATCCAGTGACCATAACAAGACCTGTCTAATGTGGGTGGTTAGTGCATCAAGCCCAAAAAGAACCTGAGGTTAGACTGAGTTGTGGTGTAAATTTGCCCGGAACCGACCGGCACATCCAGTGACCATAACAAGACCTGTCTAATGTGAGTGGTTGGTGCTTTAATAAATTAAAACTAAGTCAGGATTGGTAGAGTTAAGTCAATTAGGGAAGCACTTAACCGATTCAACATGTTAACTAAACGAATGGGTGGGGTTAGGTAAACTTGGACACTTAAACAAATAAACATGTTGATTAAAAAAAACTAGTAAAGGGGACCCATTTCGGTAGTAACCCACATAGATGTATCATGGTACCCTGAAACTAGGCAGGGTGGGGCACGACTACTGGTCTGAGTATATGTAACTACCCGAAAATCTGGGCCAGTTTAAAATTTTTATTTTGGCAATTTTAGCGAATTTTGATTATTTAAAATAAATTTTTTAAATAATATCGACGAGAAATTTATTTTGAATATATTTAGAAGGTATATATTATATACGTCGTCGTTACAATATAAATAATTATATATAATTATAAAAAGAATTGAAAATGGCGCGGTAGTTCGATAATTCGATTTCAAACTTCAATTGAATATACTGGGTGCAAAACAATCCGGATTTTAGTGAAACCATAAACATTAGGATCTAATTGAGAATATCTTTCCAACGAATCCGGAAAATCAAAATTTCATAGCGGGGATCAAAAGATATGTCCAGTTGAAAATTCTGAATAGTCGCTATGGAATTCAGGCCCTTAAAAATGGGAATTTTGCAAATGACCTCGGATTTCGACGAAACCACTTTTGTTGGATCCGTGATGTCAAATTATTGCTAGGTTTCAAATTTCATAATTTTTCGAATCGATATGTGAGCGTGGCAAAGGAAAACGTGTTTGACCAGTTTCGGTTGATTTTAATCGACTGGAAAATGGCCATTTTTCAAACGGTCTCAGAATTCGACGAAACTAGTTTTGTTAGGACCGTATCGTCAATACGAAGCTAGAAAATATTTTTCTGTAATTTTTCGAGTTAGTATGCGACCCCAGTAAATAGAAATGCGCGTTCAAATTCAATATATAGAGTTATATGTTGATTTTAACGAAAACTGATCGAAACAGTCGAATTAGCTTGTGGTACATTTCCCATTGTGTTCGGAATGGGGGTAATACGATATGGATGACAGGCGGTGGGCCTCGTTTAGAGGTCGTATGTAAAAGTCAACTTTTCATAATTAAATAAAAAAAATATAACCCCTCCTATACCTTGCCCCCCCCCCCCTCCCGATTCAGCATTCAAAGGAAAAAAAAAAGAAAAAAAAGAAATCGCGATTTCCAGCCGCCCCACCGCCTCCATGCACCATCGCCAGCCTCCGCCTTCACCCCTCTCGCCTCCGACGCCCCACCTCTCCCTCCTTCCTTCTGCGACGCACAAAACCCCATTGAGAGAAGCCACCGCGGACCCCTCCACGCCACAAGCCGCGCCGCCGCTCCCCCTTCTTCTTCTTCCCCTCGCGTCGCAGAAACCCCCCTCCTTCCTAATCGACGCGATACCCCCCCTTTCCCTACTGCCGACTGCGCCCCCCTTCAGCCTCCCCTCGCGTCGCCGAACCCCCCCCCCCCCAGTCGGTCAACACAGCGCAGAAATCCCCCCTCCTCCTTCGAATGGATGTAAGTTTTTATATTTGTTTTATTTATTTATTTAAGCATTAAAAATCTATTTTTTTTTCATTGTAAAATTCTGATTTTCTTTATATGGAAGCTGGGATTCTTCCTTTATTTAAATGTGATAAAAATCGGATTTTTATCAAATGAGAGACATGATTTTTCATGTCAGAAAAGAATATGATTTCAAATTGTAAAGATTAGATGTTTAAAATAGGAAAGATTAGATTTTTAAAATAGGAAAGATTAGATTTTCCAAATAGGAAAGATTAGATTTTTAAAATAGAAAAGATTAGATTTTTGAAATTGAAAAGGCGAAATCTTTATAGTTGAAAAGGCGCGATTTTTATATATTGAATAGCGAAGTAAAAATTCGATTTTTATATATTGAATAGCGAAGTAAAAATTCGATTTTTATATATTGAATAGCGAAGTAAAAATTCGATTTTTATATTTTAAATAGCGAAGTAAAAATTCGATTTTCATATATTGAACAACGAAGTAAAAATTCGATTTTTATATATTGAATAGCAAAGAAAAAATTCAATTTTTATATATTGAATAGCAAAGAAAAAATTCGATTTTTATATATTGAATAGCGAAGTAAAAATTCGATTTTTACATATGTAGTGGCTACGGGCAACGAAAGTGACGAAAGGCGAGAACGGCGAAGATTTCTGTAAATGAAGTGTCGTGAAGTTGGGATAGCTATCGGTGAGAACTCCTCACTCAAAATTTCTTTTTCTAGTTATACATATATATACTAGGATGTAGACGGTGTTTAGTAGCACCCGACACCCGTCATCCACAGACCATGGTGGTTTGTTTGTTAAATTGTTTGGTTGTGTAGTTAGTTAGATTATTTGGTTTGAATTGAATTGTTTGGTGAAACGAAATTGATTGGATTGATGTGTGAATGGCGTGGGCCTTCACTAGACCGGGGATAAGGCTAGGCCTTGTCCCGTTTCTAGTATCGTGCCGTTATGCCGCCGAAATTTTCTAAAAATAAGTTAGAAAAATAAAGATAACATTTTTTTTAATAAATGAACCGAATAGAATATTCATAGGTTGAATAAAATAGTTTAATCGTTAAAAATATAATTTTTAACGTGAATGTGAATAAATAAATATTCATTTACAAACCGGACGGTTTGTTTATGTACACCTATTTGAAGGACATTGATTGGGACGATAAATTTTACACATCGCCCAACTGCACAAATAAAAATCTGTGTTTGATTGCTTGAAACCCCACACGGGTATTGGGATGATATTTGACGTAAACTAATTCCGATTGTTTAGCTGTATGTCGATCCATTGATTGACAGGCTGTTATAAGCGTTGAATATTTATATTTGATGCTTATACAGTGTAGAATGCACTTTGGATGATGGTTGATTATTCATCGTTGTTGATATATACATGTGTTCTAGAAAATCCATATAATTAACATTATATGGTAATTGATTGGGCCTCATTCCAGTTTTGAAAAAGAAAGTTTTGAAAAACAAGTTTTGAAATAGAAATATTTGAAAAAGAAATATTTGAAATAGAATATTTGAAAATAGAAATATATGAAGCCGTGTTGATTAGATTGACGCCATTTTGACGTGAACGATATTTATATCGATTTTATTCATTTTATAATGAATATCGAAAGTGATTTCAAAATATGATATTTTGAAAAGAATTGAAATTGAATAGAAATGAATTCGAATTGAAATTGAATAGAAATGAATTCGAATTGAAATTGAATAGAAATGAATTCGAATTGAAATTGAACATAAATGAATTCGAATTGAATTGAAAACGAACTGAAATTGAATTAAAAATCGATTTGAATTGAAATCAATTTGAAATGAATTTAGAACGAATTAGTAAGGGAAAATTCAATTTTTGATTTGGATTTGAAAAAGAAGTTGAAATCGTTTTGAAAACGAATTTAAAACGATTTATTAAATACGTTTTAAAGGAAATCGACGAAGTATATAATATATATATTATATATATATAATATAATGGCCTGAATAGAACGCGCCGCACTGCGGCAGTTCGTGAATTTCGACCATTGACTTCGAACGGATATTACGGGAGATCCGACCGTCGAATTCTCCTAAAACCGGAACCGTTGGGTTTGTATCGAAAAGATCTTGTTAACGAATATTAGAAATTTGAAATCTAACGGTTGGATTTGGAATTATGTCCAAATCAAATTTGAAAAAGGTCGCTGTAAGTGCAGTTCGATGGCCGTTGATGGAAATCGACTGTACGGGCCTAGATAAAATTATTAAAAATATTAATAATTTGTGTAAAATCATAAGAAATGATTTGGGAAAAATTGGGATGAAAAACTCCATAATTGAAAAGATAAAAATAGATTTTTATCGAAATGAACTAGTTTTGAACTAGAATTATAATTCTATTTATTTTTAAATAAATAAATTGAATTTGAAATGGTTTTGAAAATAATCAGAATTTCCAATGATTGCATTGGAATGGATTTGAATCGAAATTGCCTTCGGAATATTTCGATGTTGGATTTCGTGACTATACAGATGTTGTTATGGAAATTTGAAAGATATAGATATATATATCGTTATTTCCAATACAATATTTGTTGGTCGTAGAATTTGATATTGAATACAAGCCGGGATATTTTCTATTCAGAGCCTTGTATTTAATATCAAACGTGACTTGGGTTTGTCGTGAATGGTGTCTTAACTAACACTGTTCTTAAACCCGGTTGAGAAAAAGATTAAATCCTTTTATTCAGATTTAATGAAGTGTACCAATTAAATAATATTTAATTAGAATTGAATTGGAATTGATTTTTGGGTTTATCGTAGAGAGTGTTTTAAATAACACTCGTTCTTTAACCCGATAATTAAAGGAATGTGATTTAGGGTTTATCGTGAACTGTGTTTTAACTAACACTGATTCTTTAACCCAGTTAAAGATTAAAACTAAGTGGAGTTTTAATGAATCTTTAATTAGATTGAAATGATCAAGAATGGAGTATCACCAGTTTTGCTCCAGGCGATAGTTAAATCATTAATTAGATTTGAGCGTGAAATGGTAATTGAATTTACCGATAACACTGTGGTGTTAGATATGAAGTATTACCAATTTTACTTCATGGGATGAATAGGTTGGGATTGGGAAATTAAAACAAATGATTACTTCGGTAAGGTTCGTTAATCCCGACTAGTTGAATCGAAATTCAAAATTAGATTAAAGAATAAATTCAAGGAATTTATCTTTGATAAAATTAATGGGAACCTTTCCCGAAGAATGTGAAATTCAGAAACTAACTGTAGGTTGGTTAAGCAGAGTGATTTCCTGGGTATTGATCTGATGTTGGTTTCGGCCTTCGGGGTTAATATTTGGGGGATTATTCTCTTGATTAATTTACGGTTAGTGATTGATGAATTGGAATGAGGCGTATGTTGTGTTTGTGTAACACTTATTTAAAATATACGCGAGTTATTCGGAAAGACCGGGTTTATCCCATTCTGGATAACTGATACGACGATAAGTCGAAGACCGGAAGTCTTCACGTCGTTTGGATAATTACTGATGATCTTGATTGGGCTGTACACCCAAGAAGATGGAAACAGTTGGTGATCATCCAGACGTACTTGGAGATCGATGGATATGCGGGGTACTAGGTGCCTTCGGTTTCGTTCAGACCCAGAACGGACTTGTAAATGGACTGTGTGTCTGACATTGGATTTCATTCTGTGTGACTGATATCAGGTGCATAGAGTGGTTTGTCAGTGTGTCATGCTAAGATGCAAATGTTCAAGGCTTCTATTGAAAAGCAAAGTCTTGTGGTGATGATCAAAGCACAGCCTGTGGGGCACAGCTTTGTGTAACGTGAATTCGCGAGCCTCGCACCCCGGTTGTGAACCAAAAACGGGAGAAGGACCTCAGGGAGGGCATGCGTTTCTTTCTAGCTAGGGTGGTGTCAGTGACCTACCAGCCCTGACATTTATATACTTTTCACCTGTGTGGTTGTTGCTATTGCGAGGCGCCTCGGTTAGATCGGACGATCCGGGTCCGATGGAGCCATTTGTTGGCTCATTTACGCCCCAAAGGGCGGGGAAACGCATGTTCAGGCATTTTAATCCACATCGGTGGATCAGCCCTGACGATCCAAAGGCTTGACTGAGTACTTGCATGAGGGGCGGGCTAAAGCGTCTCGAATCGGTTGAGGACTATCTTTTTCCTCGGTTCATAGATGGAAACCCAATTTCCAAATACGTGACTTTGCGATTTTGATTGTATAACCTATATATGGAGACATGATATATGGTACCCATGCCGCCTATGGTAGATACTTATGATTTGAAGTTGTTTTATACACTATGCACTTATAATAGTATCAAATGATTTGTTTTAAATGTATCAAGCATTCTTTGGCTGTTATAAGGGAAAACCCTATCCCCCGGCTTGCGTTGCATTGTGTGATAGGACCTGGGTCTTATAACAGCTTCATTTTTCTTTATTTAGCATTGCGCTGTTTGTTGTTATGCACTGGTATTCTTGGGAGGAAACCCGTTCCGTGTTATACGGCGTGGTCCCTTGATTTACCTAACTTTAAAATAAAGATTAATAACTGTTTTAGTTCTCACACCAGTCCCATGACTGACCTGGAGTTTATTGTTTTGACCTAAACTCTGGGTGCCCTTATTTTGACACGGGAAGCTAGTAGTTTTGGTTTTGCAGATTTATAGTCATAGGATCCTGGTTTACTGCTGGAACGATATCCGGAAAGCTTTGTATCCGTATATCTCTTCTAGTTGTGTATTGTATTATTTTCCGCTGCTATGTATTTAAATGTAATTTAAATCTCTGATATTTCTGTGTAATATTCATTTAAACTTTGTATATTCTTGTAATCTGATGCATTGTTGTAATATACATGAAACGTTCTTTTATATGCGTTCTGTTGTGGCTTGTTCTCGAACTATCCGCGCTTTCCTCACCGGGGAAGTTACGGGTTTTCACAGTTGGTATCAGAGCTTTGGTTTACAAAGCTCAGAGAACAAGACACATTAGAACCATACGAAAGAATTCATCAGATATTGGATTAGTAATATCCAATGGGAATGACTCGTTAGAGATGGGATCAATAGTATCCTAAAACGAGTGTGAAGAGTATATTTTTAAAATGAAAACGTATTTTGTTTTGAAAATTTAAAATCAATTATTTGCATTTGATATTTATTTCATATTGATTTGGATAGTCCAGTATATAAAGATTTTGCGTATACGCCTTGCAAACGTGTATTTGAAATTTTAATATATTGGATAGATATAGATTCACACTCTAGTCGCCCGAAGATGATTCTGATGATTGTAGCTACATCATCATAATTAGAGTTCGAGTGTTGAAGGTGTGATATTTATATATCTCCTATTGACTGGTGTGAGAACCAAAATTAGATAGGGCCTATTGATGTGATTTGGCATCAAAAATCTGATTTTTGACTATATATCAAAGTTATGCATTTGAAAAGCTAATCCACTAATTGATTGATGTTTGTGTTGTTTGTTTATTTGTTTGATAAATTTTAACCATATAGCCAATTTGAACCAAAAAGTGAATTGTATTGAAAATTTATCGCATTTTCTTGCATATACTTGTACTTACATTGAACAGGTCATAGCAAAGAGGCTAGAGCAGAAGAATAAAATTTGTTTGCCCGACAAATAGGTACATGTTTACTACATAATTTACTGTTTTGTTTGGGTGGTGATGATTTTATGAGCCGATTGGCCAGCCGCTTGGCTTTTTCTTTTTCTTTTTGAGATCAGAAGGCCTATATGGCAATTTCGGGATTTTCCCGTGGCTCCCGGTGCAGGGGAGGTTATGGCGAAATTTTTCGAAAATTTAGGGTGTTAGCCAAATTTTTGAAAATTTGAAAATTCTCAGAAACTGAAAAGTTGGAGAATGAAAGCCAGATCGAACGTAGAGTTGATTGTTCAAACCACTTTCGACTTTGTTTCTTTTCGGGGACGAAAAGTTTTAAGTGGGGGAGATTGTAACAACCCGAAAATCTGGGCCAGTTTAAAATTTTTATTTTGGCAATTTTAGCGAATTTTGATTATTTAAAATGAATTATTTTAAATAATATCGACGAGAAATTTATTTTGAATATATTTAGAAGGTATATATTATATACGTCGTCGTTAGAATATAAATAATTATATATAATTATAAAAAGAATTGAAAATGGCGCGGTAGTTCGATAATTCGATTTCAAACTTCAATTGAATATACCGGGTGCAAAATAATCCGGATTTTAGTGAAACCAAAAACATTAGGATCTAATTGAGAATATCTTTCCAACGAATCCGAAAAATCAAAATTTCATAGCGGGGATCAAAAGATATGTCCAGTTGAAAATTCTGAATAGTCGTTATGGAATTCAGGCCCTTAAAAATGGGAATTTTGCAAACGACCTTGGATTTCGAAGAAACCACTTTTGTTGGATCCGCGATGTCAAATTATTGCTAGGTTTCAAATTTCATAATTTTTCGAATCGATATGTGAGCGTGGCAAAGGAAAACGTGTTTGACCAGTTTCGGTTGATTTTAATCGACTAGAAAATGGCCATTTTTCAAACGGTCTCAGAATTCGACGAAACTAGTTTTGTTAGGACCGTATCGTCAATACGAAGCTAGAAAATATTTTTCTGTAATTTTTCGAGTTAGTATGCGACCCCAGTAAATAGAAATGCACATTCAAATTCAATATATAGAGTTATATGTTGATTTTAACGAAAACTGATCGAAATAGTCGAATCAGCTTGTGGTACATTTCCCATTGTGTTCGGAATGGGGGTAATACGCTATGGACGACAGGCGGTGGGCCTCGTTTAGAGGTCGTATGTAAAAGTCAACTTTTCATAATTAAATAATTAATTAAATAAAAAAAATATAACCCCCTCCTATACCTTGCCCCCCCCCCCCCCCCGATTCAGCATTCAAATGGAAAAAAAGAAAAAAAAAGAAATCGCGATATCCAGCTGCCCCACCGCCTCCGTCCACCATCGCCCCTCTCGCCTCCGACGCACCACCTCTCCCTCCTTCTTCCTTCTGCGACGCACAAAACCCCATCGCGAGAAGCCACCGCGGACCCCTCCACGCCACAACCCGCCACCCCACAAGCCGCGCCGCCGCTCCCCCCTTCTACTTCTTCCACTCGCGTCGCAGAAACCCCCCTTCCTTCCTAATCGACGCGATACCCCCTTTCCCTACTGCCGACCGCGCCCCCCTTCAGCCTCCCCTCGCGTCGCCGAACCCCCCCCCCCAGTCGGTCAACACAGCGCAGAAATCCCCCCTCCTCCTTCGAATGGGTGTAAGTTTTTATATTGGTTTTATTTATTTATTTAAGCATTAAAAATCTGTTTTTTTTCATTGTAAAATTCTGATTTTATTTATATGGAAGCTAGGATTCTTCCTTTATTTAAATGTGATAAAAATCGGATTTTTATCAAATGAGAGTCGTGATTTTTCATGTCAGAAAAGAATATGATTTCAAATTGGAAAGATTAGATTTTTAAAATAGGAAAGATTAGATTTTTAAAATAGGAAAGATTAGATTTTTCAAATAGGAAAGATTAGATTTTTAAAATAGAAAAGATTAGATTTTTGAAATTGAAAAGGCGAAATCTTTATAGTTGAAAAGGCGCGATTTTTATATATTGAATAGCGAAGTAAAAATTTGATTTTTATATATTGAATAGCGAAGTATAAATTCGATTTTTATATATTGAATAGCAAAGTAAAAATTCAATTTTTATATATTGAATAGCGAAGTAAAAATTCGATTTTTATATATTGAACAGCGAAGTAAAAATTCGATTTTTATATATTGAATAGCAAAGAAAAAATTCGATTTTTATATATTGAATAGCGAAGTAAAAAATTCGATTTTTACATATGTAGTGGCTACGGGCAACGAAAGTGACGAAAGGCGAGAACGGAGAAGATTTCAATAAATGAAGTGTCGTGAAGTTGGGATAGCTATCGGTGAGAACTCCTCACTCAAAATTTCTTTTTCTAGTTATATATATATATATACTAGGATGTAGACGGTGTTTAGTAGCACCCGACACCCATCATCCACAGACCATGGATGGCTTGTTTGTTAAATTGTTTGGTTGTGTAGTTAGTTAGATTATTTGGTTTGAATTGAATTGTTTGGTGAAACGAAATTGATTTGATTGATGTGTGAATGGCGTGGGCCTTCACTAGACCGGGGATAAGGCTAGGCCTTGTCCCGTTTCTAGTATCGTGCCATTATGCCGCCGAAATTTTCTAAAAATAAGTTAGAAAAATAAAGATAACATTTTATTTAATAAATGAACCGAATAGAATATTCATAGGTTGAATAAAATAGTTTGATCGTTAAAAATATAATTTTTAACGTGAATGTGAATAAATAAATATTAATTTACAAACCGGACGGTTTGTTTATGTACACCTATTTGAAGGACATGGATTGGGACGATAAATTTTACACATCGCCCAACTGCACAAATAAAAATCTGTGTCTGATTGCTTGAAACCCCACACGGGTATTGGGATGATATTTGACGTACACTAATCCCGATTGTTTAGTTGTATGTCGATCGATTGATTGACAGGCTGTTATAAGCATTGAATATTTATATTTGATGCTTATACAGTGTAGAATGCACTTTGGATGATGGTTGATTATTCATCGTTGTTGATATATACATGTGTTCTAGAAAATCCATATAATTAACGTTATATGGTAATTGATTGGGCCTCATTCCAGTTTTGTAAAAGAAAGTTTTGCAAAACAAGTTTTGAAATAGAAATATTTGAAAAAGAAATATTTGAATTAGAATATTTGAAAATAGAAATATATGAAGCCGTGTTGATTAGATTGACGCCATTTTGACGTGAACGATATTTATATCGATTTTATTCATTTTATAATGAATATCGAAAGTGATTTCAAAATCTGATATTTTGAAAAGAATTGAAATTGAATAGAAATGAATTCGAATTGAAATTGAATAGAAATGAATTCGAATTGAAATTGAATAGAAATGAATTCGAATTGAAATTGAATAGAAATGAATTCGAATTGTAATTGAATATAAATGAATTCGAATTGAAATTAAATTGAATTGAAGACGAACTGAAATTGAATTAAAAATCGATTTGAATTGAAGTCAATTTCAAATGAATTTAAAACGAATTAGTACGGGAAATTCAATTTTTGATTTGGATTTGAAAAAGAAGTTGAAATCGTTTTGAAAACGAATTTAAAACGATTTATTAAATACGTTTTAAAGGAAATCGAAGAAGTATATATTATATATATTATATATATAATATAATGGCCTAAATAGGACGCGCCGCGGCAGTTCGCGAATTTCGACCATTGACTTCGAACGGATATTACGGGAGATCCGACCGTCGGATTCTCCTAAAACCGGAACCGTTGGGTTCGTATCGAAAAGATCTTTTTAACGAATATTAGAAATTTGAAATCTAACGGTTGGATTTGGAATTATGTCCAAATCAAATTTGATAAAGGTCGTTGTAAGTGCAGTTCGATGGCCGTTGATGGAAATCGACTGTACGGGCCTAAATAAAATTATTAAAAATATTAATAATTTGTGTAAAATCATAAGAAATGATTTGGGAAAAATTGGGATGTAAAACTCCATATTTGAAAAGATAAAAATAGATTTTTATCGAAATGAACTAGTTTTGAACTAGAGTTATAATTCTATTTATTTTTAAATAAATAAATTGAATTTGAAATGGTTTTGAAAATAACCAGAACTTCCAATGATTGCATTGGAATGGATTTGAATCGAAGTTGCCTTCGGAATATTTCGATGTTGGATTTCGTGACTATACAGATGTTGTTATGGAAATTTGAAAGATATAGATATATATATCGTTATTTCCAATACAATATTTGTTGGTCGTAGAATTTGATATTGAATATAAGCTGGGATATTTCCTATTCAGAGCCTTGTATTTAATATCAAACGTGACTTGGGTTTGTCATGAATGGTGTCTTAACTAACACTGTTCTTAAACCCAGTTGAGAAAAAGATTAAATCTTTTTATTCAGATTTAATGAAGTGTACCAATTAAATAATATTTAATTAGAATTGAATTGGAATTGATTTTTGGGTTTATCGTGGACAGTGTTTTAAATAACACTCGTTCTTTAACCCTATAATTAATGGAATGTAATTTTGGGTTTATCGTGAACTGTGCTTTAATTGACACTGATTCTTTAACCCAGTTAAAGATTAAAACTAAGTGGAGTTTTAATGAATCTTTAATTAGATTGAAATGATCGAGAATGTAGTATCACCAATTTTGCTCCAGGCAATAGTTAAATCTTTAATTAGATTTGAGCGTGAAATGGCAATTGAATTTCCCGATAACACTGTGGTGTTAGATATGAAGTATTGCCAATTTTACTTCGTGGAATGAATAGGTTGGGATTGGGAAATTAAAACAAATGATTACTTCGGTAAGGTTCGTTAGTCCCGACTAGTTGAATCGAAATTCAAAATTAGATTAAAGAATAAATTCAAGGAATTTATCTTTGATAAAATTAATGGGAACCTTTCCATAAGAATGTGAAATTCAGAAACTAACTGTAGGTTGGTTAAGCAGAGTGATTTCCTGGGTATTGATCTGGTGTTGGTTTCGGCCTTCGGGGTTAATATTTGGGGGATTATTCTCTTGATTAATTTACGATTAGTGACTGATGAATTGGAATGAGGTGTATGCTGTGTTTGTGTAACACTTATTTAAAATATACGCGAGTTATTCGGAAAGACCGGGTTTATCCCATTCTGGATAACTGATACGACGATAAATTGAAGATGAAGACGGCGGTCGAAGACCGGAAGTCTTCAAGTCGTTTGGATAATTACTGATGATCTTGATTGGGCTGTACACCCAAGAAGATGGAAACAGTTGGTGATCATCCAGACGTACTTGGAGATCGATGGATATGCGGGGTACTAGGTGCCTCCGGTTTCGTTCAGACCCAGAACGGACTTGTAAATGGACTGTGTGTCTGACATTGGATTTCTTTCTGTGTGACTGATATCAGGTGCATAGAGTGGTTTGTCAATGTGTCATGCTAAGATGCATATGATCAAGGCTTCTGTTGAAAAGCAAAGTCTTGTTGTGATGATCAAAGCACAGCCTATGGGGCACAGCTTTGTGTAACGTGAATTCGCGAGCCTCGCACCCCGGTTGTCAACCAAAAACGGGAGAAGGACCTCAGGGAGGGCATGCGTTTCTTTCTAGCTAGGGTGGTGTCAGTGACCTACCAGCCCTAACATTTATATACTTTTCACCTGTGTGGTTGTTGCTGTTGCGAGGCGCCTCGGTTAGATCGGACGATCCGGGTCCGATGGAGCCATTCGTTGGCTCATTTACGCCCCAAAGGGCGGGGAAACGCATGTTCAGGCATTTTAATCCACATCGGTGGACCGGCCCTGACGATCCAAAGGCTTGACTGAGTACTTGCCTAAGGGGTGGGCTAGAGCGTCTCGAATCGATTGAGGACTACCTTTTGCCTCGGTTCATAGATGGAAACCCAATTTCCAAATACGTGACTTTGCGATTTTGATTGTATAACCTATATACGGTGACATGATATATGGTACCCATGCCGCCTATGATTGATACTTATGATTTGAAGTTGTTTTATACACTATGCACTTATAATAGTATCAAATGATTTGTTTTAAACGTATCAAGCATTCTTTGGCTGTTATCAGGGAAAACCCTATCCCCCGGCTTGCGTTTCATTGTGTGATAGGACCTGGGTCTTATAACAGCTTCATTTTTCTTTATTTAGTATTGCGCTGTTTGTTGTTATGCACTGGTATTCTTGGGAGGAAACCCGTTCCGTGTTATACGACGTGGTCCCTTGATTTACCTAACTTTAAAATAAAGATTAATAACTGTTTTGGTTCTCACACCAGTCCCATGACTGACCTGGAGTTTATTGTTTTGACCTAAACTCTGGGTGCCCTTATTTTGACACGGGCAGCTAGTAGTTTTGGTTTTGCAGATTTATATTCACAGGATCCTGGTTTACTGCTGGAACGATATCCGGAAAGCTTTGTATCCGTATATCTCTTCTAGTTGTGTATTGTATTATTTTCCGCTGCTATGTATTTAAATGTAATTTAAATCTCTGATATTTCTGTGTAATATTCATTTATACTTTGTATATTCTTGTAATCTGATGCATTGTTGTAATATACATGAAACGTTCTTTTATATGCGTTCTGTTGTGGCTTTTTCTCGAACTATCCGCGCTTTCCTCACCGGGGAAGTTACGGGTTTTCACAGTATAAGCGGTCAAAACGTCGGCGGTTGGTGGGCCAGTGTAGGTTTCGATGGAGTGTGGGCGTGCACATACTCTGGAGTGGAAAAATCAGGCACTGGGCATCATTAGTATACACTGTGCATCCTGAATCGTGTCGGGTTGCCACCAGAGGGACCGATACACCCCTATGGTTGGACCAGCACAGGTATCTACAGTCAAGTGGGGCCGAATGACAAAGGATATGAATGCATGCGAGTAGGAGCCGATCATTATGGGGATCGTTTGTTATGAACACATAGCGCTGGTTGAACCGATGGTTAAGTGGGTGCAGAGACTATAGTAATGGGTGCGATCACATGTTCCTCTTATCCTATATTAGGTTATTGTCCTATGTTCTGTTATTACTGTCATGATCCCTTTTCTTGTTTAAATACTAGTAATCACCGAACTTACCAAACTTATTGTCTGACCCATTTTCTTTCGCCCTCTTTTCTTCCGTTCCCCCCCCCCCCCAAGGTCCATAGGGAGGAAATACTGCAGCTTAGTCAGACTCTTTGCAAGCTTCAAGAAAGTAGATGTATGATTTGGACTCTCTCTCACCTTGGCTATGGCTCTTGGACATTATCCTTGGGGATTTATGCAGTTTTATTTTTGGTTTATGCTTCTTCATTAAATAATCAAGACAGAAATCAAGTTGTAATGTTTTGGAAGTTATTTTGAGACAATTTGAGGTAACGCTTTTGTATTGAACCATGTATGCAATAAATATTTAAATTTCGCTGCTTATATTTATCTGTCTTGTAAAGTTTTCTGTGTCTTGTACCTATAACCCTCCACCAAAGTTAAGGTATTCCCTTTGTGAGTGACCTTAAGGAGGTGTGGTGTTTCACTTGGTATCAGAGCAAAGGTTTACCAGATCAGATAAGAGTTTTTGAAAACTATTTTTCAAAAAGAAATATAAAGAAGCATTTTACAAGGAATAGTGTTGTTTTAAATTTAAAAAGGCATAATCCCCAAAGCCATATGCACTATCTTTCTATCTTCGTTTTGAATCTTTTTTTTTTGTTTTAGCACGTCTGGGAATCTTAACCTTCCATAGGTTGTACCGATACCTGGCTGGTTCAGGAGGTACTTAGAGGCTAGGGCCAACGACGTAGGCCCAGAAGATATTCCTCCTCCAGCTGCAGCAGTTCCTCCTCCCCCTCCTCCTCCTCGTGCAAATGCTTTCTCAAAGATTTGTAGAGACTTAAGGGCCATGGGTGGAAAGGATTTAAAGGGAACTGAATCGTTCGTAGAAGCAAGGAACTAGCTCAAAGAAACTGAGGATCCCTTGGTTGTTTCAAATCCAATTGGGGGCTTAGCTTATTTGTCAATGGTTTGTTTAGATTTGAAAATATCTATACTAAGCTTTGGGTTTAGATGTAATGCCTTTGTTTTGGGCTTCACGGGCTATGGGTTGATTCTAGGCATGGACTGGCTATCCAGTAATGGTGTCGTCCTCGATTGCGAAAAGAGAGTGGTTAGACTCATGACTCGCCTCGGTAACACTCTCGAAATTTCTTGTAATCCCATGAACTCCGTTATGCTTAGTTATCTAGAATCTCTTGGTGCGTCTGTTGAGAACTTGCAGTCTGTAAGGGTAGTCCATGAATACTCGGATGGGTTTGAAGAGGTAAAGGGCTTACCTCCGAAGCGGGAGATAGATTTCCGTATATACCTCGTGGACAAAGCAAAACCCGTTGCTTTACTCATTAGACACATGCCTCCGAGGGAGAGGAAAGAACTCAGCAAGCAAGTTAAAAATTGCTTGAGAAGTGGTTTATAAGGCGGAGTATTTCTGAATGGGGTACTCCAGTAGTGTTCGCAACTAAAGAGAATGGTTCGCTTCGCCTGTGCGTTGATTATAGGGAGATAAACAAGCTGACCAAAAGGAATAGGCACCCACTCCCGAGAATAGATGATTTGTTCGATCAGCTTGTAGGTGCATCATTTCTCTCCCAATTAGATTTGGCTACCGGGTTTCATCAGCTAAAGGTGGCTGAAGACAGCATTGATAAGACCGCATTCAGAACCCCAGATGGTTTCTTCGAGTGGCTTGTCATGCCCTTCGGCCTGACAAATGCACCCGCTTACTTCGTTGATTTAATGCGCAGGGTGTTCCGAGAGTTCCTCAATAAGTTTGTGGTGGTCTTCGTGGACGATATTTTGATCTTCCCAAAGAATGAGGAAGAGCATGCTCGACATCTAAAAGAAGTCATGGATACTCTCCGTGCACATCAGTTGAAGGCGAAATTCTCTAAATGTCATTTCTGGAGAGAAGAAGTTAGGTTCCTTGGACACGTGGTGTCAAAAGAGGGGATAGCTGTGGACCCCGCGAAAGTGGTTGCTGTGCAAGATTGGAAGGTTCCTCGAAACGCAACCGAAGTCCGAGGCCTTCTCGGGCTAGTAGGCTTTTATCGAAAATTTATCAAAGATTTTGCAAAAATCTCAACTCCACTGACAATATTGACAAAGAAGAACCTGGCTTTCAATTGGGATTTGGATTACGATATTGCTTTCCAACGTTTGAAAAGGGCTCTAACAACAGCCCCGGTTCTGACATTGCCTGATGGAAGCAAGATGATTACAGTATACACAGATGCATGCGGAACGGGACTAGACATTGTTCTAATGCAAGAAGGGAAGCTAGTGGCTTATGGTGGAAGACAGTTGAAAGTACACGAGAAAAACTACCCAACCCACGACCTAGAATTAGCAGCCATCGTTTTTGCACTTAAGTCTTGGCGCCATTATCTCCTAGGTGAGAAATTTGAACTGTATACTGACTGTAAATCGTTGAAATACCTTTTCTCGCAAAAAGATCTCAATTTGAAGCAGCAAAGATGGATGGAGTTTCTTGCCTCGTTCGATTTTGAGATTTCCTAACTTCTGGCAAGGGCAATGCAGTAGCAGACGCTTTAAGTAGAAAGAAGCTAGCCTTAAGCCCTCTCTTTGTGGAAAGGCAAAGCTTGGAGTTCATTGCAAGCTTTAACTTCAGACCCTCCTCTGACTTTGTACCTGGCTTGCTAGGAACATTAGAAGTGCGACCAACTCTATTAGACTCAATCGGAGCCGCACAAAGAGAAGACCCTCATCTAGCCAATGTGATGGACAAGTTAATTAGGGGTGAGACTTCCAGTCACCTCAATAGATACTCCATTGATGCCAAGGGTTGGTTGAGACGAGATGGAAGACTATGTGTCCCACAAGTAAGGGATTTGGTAAAGGCGGTTCTAGAAGAGGCACACCATTCCAAGCTGACCATACACCCAGGAGGAGACAAAATGCATAAGGATATCAAAAGAGTTTTCTTTTGGAATGGCATGAAGAAAGACTTGGCTGAATTTGTTTCTAAGTGTTTAATATGCCAACAAGTCAAGGTGGAGCAGAAGAAGCCTGGTGGTCTGCTCCATCCTCTAGAGGTCCCACAGTGGAAATGGAATAGCATCTCGATGGACTTTATAGATGAGTTGCCTAGGTCAAGAAGGGGCAATACCAGCATTTGGGTAATAGTGGACAGGCTCACATAAAGCGCCCACTTTATACCTGTCAAGAATAGAAGGACTGCCTCATCTCTAGCATCCATATATCTTAAGGAGATAGTTCGACTCCATGGGATACCCTCCAGCATAGTGAGTGATTGAGACCCTATCTTCACGAGTGAGTTTTGGAAGAGTTTACAAGAGGTTGTAGGCACACAGTTATGCTTAAGCACGGCCTATCACCCTCAAACCGATGGCCAAACGGAAAGAGTCAATAGAGTATTAGAAGACCTCTTGAGATTATGCATTATTGACTTCGTAGGTACATGGGAAGATCATCTACCTTTGGTGAAATTCGCTTACAACAATAGCTACCAAGCCACCATAGGCGTGGCGCCTTTCGAAGCTTTATATGGAAGACCGTGCAGGTCACCAACTTGCTGGTGGGAGTCCACAGACAAGCTCATACTTGGACCAGACATGACTAGGGAAACTTCAGAGAGAGTAGACTTGATACAAAGAAGAATGAAGACTGCCCGAGATAGACAGAAGTCCTACGCAGACAAAAGAAGAACTGACCTTGAGTTCGAAGTTGGAGACAAGGTATTCCTTAAAGAGTCTCCTTTGAGGAACGTTGTTCGCTTTGGATCTGCAGGAAAGTCAGCACCAAGAATTGTAGGGTCGTTCCCTATCAACGAGAAGGTTGGGAAGATGGCTTATAGGGTACAGTTCCCCAAAAGATTGGTCCGGATTCATAACGTCTTTCATGTCTCTCACCTGCGGAAATGCTTACACGAGTCCGTGGAAGTGGTAGAACCAAGTATGCTAGAGGAAGTTAAAGTTGAACGAGAAGCAACTGTGAGGAGAGTTCCAACCCGTATCTTGGGAACATAAGTCAAAAAACTACGCAACCGTGAAGTTAAGCTCGTCAAAGTTCAATGGAGCAACACTGAGGAAGACGCGACTTGGGAAACTGAGGACAGAATACGCACAACCTACCCTTTTATTTTTTAGGGTACGTCTTTAATCTCTTTTTCCTTAAGTTTATGCTTGTATCTATCTTTTTAGGTATATCTCCTCGATCCTATCCTTTATCCTTAGGTAGGAACCCATTTGGATGTAAACATGTAATTGAAACATGTTATGATTGATGGTTGCAAGTGGTTGCAAGTGGTTGCTAATGGTTGCTAGTGGATGCATATACATACACATTAGGTATTAGATCGGCTCAGTCACTTCCATATTGCATATGCATATATGTATTGGTTTATGGATTAAAACTTGATGTGTTATCATACGGACGTTGCATTTGTATGAATGATTGTGCACTCATGTAAGAAATTTTGAGTAGGAAAAATTGCATTCATAATGGACTCACGACACTTACATAATTTGCATTAAGGAGGTCAACTGAATCAGTAGACCGCTTGATTTTGCATTAGATAAGGACATGTACACACACAATGAATATGATAATGAAGCATTAGAAATCTTTTAAGGACAATGGATGCCTATGTTTGATGGTAGAGTAGATGGGTGATTGGATGGTAGGATATAAGTTCTTCTCGACTTGAAGATTTCGGGGTCGAAATCCTAAAAGGAGGGGAGAATGTAACACCCCGTATTTTCTGTTAACGGTATAGTAACGAATTAAACAATACTTAATTTAAAATGTGAGAATTAAGGGAAACGGGTTACGCCATTGTGTTCATCTCGGAATTCTGGTTGAGATAGAGTCCGAGTTTGCGTAAATTGGACTTCGTATGAGGAAGTTATGGCTGTCAGAAGTTTCCAGAAAATTCAAATAAATTCAAACAGCTCGAAAACAAACTCAAATTCAAATCAGAAGTCAGAAGCGGGTTGGGCGGGAAAATTCCCGCCTAGGACCCAGGTCGACCTGGGGGTCGACCCTAGTGTCGACCTCCCCCCTACAGGTCGACCTGGGGGTCGACCTACCCCCCCCACCAGATCTGAATTTTGATGACTGATGACTTACTGCTGAGTCACTAGGGTTTCTGGATAGTTCTGATCTGGTCTGAATGGTTGCGATTAACCCTAGGATCATCTGACGATTCAAATTGAATTGAAATTCTATATAAACAACCCAATGCTCAAACCCAGGAATCACACAAAAATAATCCTATAACTATCATGCTGTCAATTGAGAACTTGGAGTAGCCGTCACCAATTCAAAGACAAGATAAGAACTTGAATCAAAAATCAAATTAAAAGTTATCAAATTCAACGATCTACATCAAAGGCGAGATTACCAATTTCAGAATTCAGATTTCAGAACGCAAGAATTCCTTTTTAGTTTGTAAATTGGTTATTACGCAGATTTAAACGTTTCAAATGAATCATGACATGTTGTAATTTGAATATAGAGTGATGCTTATGTATAAGATTTGATTCTCGTTTACCTTAAAGTATCGTTGAAATTAATCATGTCTATATGCTTGTGGTGACGAACATATTATATATTAATCATGTCTATATGCTTGTGGTGATGAACATATTATATATTAATCATATCTATATGCTTGTGGTGATGAACATATTGTATGTTACTAGAATCTATTATGATTGGGTAATGGATTTATTTTGCCAATTAAATGGTGAAATATGTCATGTTATAAATTGGTGGTTATTTGCAAGTTTATGATCTAAAGCACATGCTTATATGTTAGATCAACACTCATGTATATTCATGTTAGGTTGAATCTATTTATGTTGTAAAAATGATTATAGTAGTTTTTTTTTATGTTTCAACATACATAAATCAATATGCTAAGTTGCGATTTAAAAATGATTATAGTAGCTTTCTTATGTTTTGACATACATAAGTTAATATGCTAAGTTGTGGGTTGAAACTGTGATTATATGTTAAACCTCCATGCTATACCTTTGTCAAGTTTACAAGACAATTACACCCGACTTAGTCACAAGTTCACCTTTACCCATTTAATTAGAGTTAATGATACCTCTATGCCAAGTTACACATGACAAGTTGAAATGTATGCTATTTTATGTTTATTTCATGTCCCTTGTTTATTACCGCTTTTCTTATTTATGGGTTGGGCTAATTTACTAGCCCAACATTTTATGTGATTCATGCGTACGTTCCACGGGGGTAGCGAAGAGAAAATATGAAAATTCATGGCACAGATTTGTTCATTAAATGGTATAAGAAATTAGACATATATAGGAAAATGTGAATTTAGAAAAGACGAATATGCCTAACCCGAGGTTAGACTGAGTTGTGGTGTAAATCTGCCCGGAACCGACCGGCATATCCAGTGACCAGAACAAGACCTGTCTAATGTGGGTGGTTAGTGCATCAAGTCCAAAAAGAACCCGAGGTTAGACTGAGTTGTGGTGTAAATTTGCCCGGAACCGACCGGCACATCCAGTGACCATAACAAGACCTGTCTAATGTGAGTGGTTGGTGCTTTAATAAAATAAAGCTAAGTCAGGATTGGTAGAGTTAAGTCAATTAGGGAAGCACTTAACCGATTCAACATGTTAACTAAACGAATGGGTGGGGTTAGGTAAACTTGGACACTTAAACAAATAAACATGTTGATTAAAAAAACCTAGTAAAGGGGACCCATTTCAGCAGTAACCCACATAGATGTATCATGGTACCCTGAAACTAGGCAGGGTGGGGCACGACTACTGGGCTGAGTATAAGCGGTCAAAACGTCGGTGGTTGGTGGGCCAGTTTAGGTTCTGACGGAGTGTGGGCGTGCACGTACTCCGGAGTGGAAAAATCAGGCACTGGGCATCATTAGTATACACTGTTCATCCTGAATCGTGTCGGGTTGCCACCAGAAGGACTGATACACCCCCATGGTGGGACCAGCACAGGTATCTACAGTCAAGTGGGGCCGAATGACACAGGATATGAATGCATGCGAGTAGGAGCCGATCATTAAGGGAATCGTTTGTTATGAACACGTAGAGCTGGTTGAACCAATGGTTAAGTAGGTGCAGAGACTATAGTAATGGGTGCGATCACATGTTCCTCTTATCTTATATTAGGGTATTGTCCTATGTTCTGTTATTACTGTCATCATCCCTTTTCTTGTTTAAATACTTGTAATCACCGAACTTACCAGACTTATTGTCTGACCTGTTTTCTTTCGCCCTCTTTTATTTCGTCCCCCCCCCCCCAAGGTCCATAGGGAGGGAATACTGCAGCTTAGTCGGACTCTTTGCAAGCTTCAAGAAAGTAGATGTATGATTTGGACTCTCTCTCACCTTGGCTATGGCTCTTGGACATTATCTTTGGGGATTTATGCAGTTTTATTTTTGGTTTATGCTTCTTTATTAAATAATCAAGACAGAAATCATGTTGTATTGTTTTGGAAGTTATTTTGAGACAATTTGATGTAACGCTTTTGTATTGAACCGCGTATGCAATAAATGTTTAAATTTCGCTGCTTATATTTATCTGTCTTGTAAAGTTTTCTGTGTCTTGTACCTATAACCCTCCACCAAAGTTAAGGCATTAACTTTGTGAGTGACCTTAACGGAGGTGTGGTGTTTCATTCAGATTGTACTCCCAGTTCGGTTCGTGGCCTTCATCTCGTGGCGGTTCAGATCGGTTTTGGTCCTCTCCTCGGATCGTGATCTCTGTTCGTGGTGCAAGCAGCTCGAGTCTTCCTCCCTACTCCATGTCAGGTTGGTGACGCATAAGTGGTTCGGGTCGGAGGTCTTCTGGCGGATCGGGTCGGAGGCACGGTTCGGTTCGGGAGTTGCACCTCGGGTCGGTCCTTGCTCCCATCCGATCTGGTTCGGGTATTTTCCTGCACTTTTCCTGCAACTTCCAGCTACTGTTTGTATGCCACTCGATGGCATTTTCGACCATTCTAACTATTCTAAACAATCACAAATCATATCAAACAGTCATAGCAACATATAACATCAACCACAAACACCAAAGTGACAACTTGATAGGTTAAAATGGATCAAACATAGCTAAAACCCCACATTTTCCCTTAGGCATGTTTAAGCAAAACTAATGATGCGATTAGCAAAACTTAACCAAATTAGCCAAATTTTCTAATAGAGGCCTAAACCAATATTTCGAAATTTTTAAATATTTTTCCAGAATTTAATTATGTTTAAATTCACTAAATAACACTAATTACCCTTAATTAACCATAATTAGTGAGGAACTATGCAAATCACTCGCCTTTGCTACAAATAAAACCTTTAAAACCGAAACTCTACTGTTTGGGCGCGAATAACAATGCAACACAGTAGCTCTACCTCGATTCTTGTGCTAATCCTCTTTGATTTGATGTAGATTTGACTTAGTTAGCTATTAGAAGGTGATTTGGGGTGTTTTAGCAAGTGAAGGCCATTGCTAGGTTGAGAGGAATGTCTTAGGCGGCTGGAAAATGAAGTAAAATTCGTTTTTTATAAACCCTAGCAGCCCTCTTATACTCTTAATCCCGAAATTCCCCTTTGGGCCTAGCTGTTAATCACCCGGTTAAGCCCAATTAAGCTGTTTTTCACCACCTGAAACTTTTTTCAGCCATATCTCCCAAACGTGAGTCCGTTTGGCTAATGTGACCACCCTACGGAAAGGTAAACCATCATTCGGATTTAATGGAAGTGGTTTCAGGTCAAAACTCCTTCCCAATCAAAAGTTATGGCCGAAACAAGATCAGCTAGGGGCAAAACGGTCATTTAAAAATCGGCAAAAATCATGAACATGGGAAATGACACCAACAGTCGTCTCACAAAGTCACATGACCATACGACTTCGTATGTAAAAGAAATAAATATTCTACGATCCTTCGATGCATAGAATGCAGGTCGTTACAGTTTTAATCCCTAAAAATCATTATATAATGATTATCCAAATTCAGGAAATAAATCCTGTCCTTAACTGGGTTAAATAACCAATGTCATTTAAAACACAGTTCACGATAAACCCAAAATCACATTCCATTAATTATGGAATCTTCACGGAATACAAATCAATATATAATCGATATCAATTTCCGTATCCAACTAATGATATAAATGGAATAACGGCAAAGCCTTTTAAATTCCACATATATTAACAGTCTTCCTCCACAGAAGTTCACTTCAATTATTACCAAATCGAATTCCGTTCCATTCCAATTTATTTTATTAAATTGGAAAACTTTTCTTTGGAAAATTTCCTTAAATCTTAATTAAAAGATTTATAAATTCCAAATCACATTTCACTGTAAATCGGGTTAAAGAACGAATGTCGTTAAAAACACAGTTCGCAATAAACCCAATTCACATCCCATTTTATTCCAATTAAATGTTAATTAACTGGAAACTCTAATAATCTTAATTAAAAGATTTATTCATTTCACAACGGGTTTAAGAACAGTGTTATTTAAGACACCTTTTGTGAAAACCCGTAACTTCCCCGTAAAGGAAAGCGTCGGATAGTTCGAGAACAAGCCACAACAGAACGCATACTAAAGAACATTTCATTGTATATTACAACAATGCATCAGAATACAAGAATATACAGAGTATAAATGAGTATTACACAGAAATATCAGAGATTTAAATTACATTTAAATACATAGCAGCGGAAAATAATACAATACACAACTAGAAGGAGATATACGGATACAAAGCTTTCCGGATATCATTCCAGCTGTAAACCAGGATCCTGTGAATATAAATCTGCAAAACCAAAACTACTAGCTGCCCGTGTCAAAATAGGGGCACCCAGAGTTTAGGTCAAAAACAATAAACTCCAGGTCAGTCATGTGACTGGTGTGAGAACTAAAACAGTTAATCTTTATTTTTAAGTTACGTAAATCAAGGGACCACGCCGTACAACACGGAACGGGTTTCCTCCCAAGAATACCAGTGCGTAAAACAACAGCGCAATGCTAAATAAAGAAAAATGAAGCTATTATAAGACCCAGGTCCTATCACACAATGCAACGCAAGCCGGAGGATAGGGTTTTCCCTTATAATAGCCAAACATGCTTGGTACGTTTAAAACAAATCATTTGATACTATAATAAGTGTATAGTGTCAAAACAATTTCAATCATAAATATTAATCATAGGCGGCATGGGTACCATCTATCATGTCGCCATACTAGTTCTACAATTAAAACCGCAATACACGTATTGGAAATTGGATTTCCGTCATGAGTCGAGGCAAGGGGCAAGCTCCTCTCCGCGTTCGAGACACTCTAGCAAATGCCTCCGGGTTACGCACTCTGGGCAACCCCGGATGCGGCTGGGCCGGTCCTCACTTACGTTAGAGGATTAATTATGCCTGAACACACGTTTCCCGGTCCTTACAGACCTATAATCGAGGCGCCTCATTCCAACAACCACAAAGGTGAAAAGTATATAAATGTCAGGGCTGGTAAGTCACTGACACCACCATAGCTAGAAAGAAACGTCGTGCTCTCCCAGCGGTCCGTATCCCGTTTTTAACTCATACCGAGGTGTGAGGCTCGCGAATTCACGTTATACACAAAGCTGCCACGTAGGCGTGCTTTGATCATCAACCACAAGACTTTGCTTTTCGACAGAAGTCTTGATCTATGCAATTCAGCATGCCACACTGGCAGTTCATGCCATGCGATTGATGTCTATCGATATATAACCTCTAAGCTCGTACGTCTCAGAGAAGGGCGTTAAGCAAGAGAATAAATTCTCCGCCGCCAAACAGATATATATTTAACAGAAATCAATCAACACAGAATAAAATCCAATGTCAGACACACTATCCATTTACAAATTCATTCTGGGTCTGAACTGTAACGACCCGAAAATCCGGTAGAATTTGAGCTGACCAAAAACACAAGTCCAACCCCAAATATCACGGAAATTCGAACCATTAATAGAAAGAAGTTAGAGGGTGAGGATAGATAAGATAGAAACTTAGAATAGAAGAAGAAGAAGAACACAACATCAGAGTAACACGAATCTCACAGCGGAACGAATAACATATAATATATATATAACATAACTTGAAATATACATCTGTACTTGAATATACATCAATATCAAAGTACATCACTTACAACACAGCAGAAATAACTATAGCTATATGATCCTGAAGCCTCCTGCTCCAAGCTCTTCCAGTATATCTGTAAATCCTCGACTACTTGACTGCCCGTACAAATTTAGGCACCCAAGAGTTTAGGGAAAACAACAAAGTAAACTCCGGGTCAGTCATGGGACTGGTATGAGTAAAACAGTTTAAAAACAGTTGGAACAAGTAAACGATATCTCATAAGACCACGCCGCATAACGGAACGGGTTTTTCCCTTATGAGAATCCAAAATCTCTTTATATCAAAAACCTTTTGATATTATAATAATGTCTATCAACCACAGTATATATATAATCATCTAGCAGAAACGCTTTCATCTCACGTTCTACATATATAGTATACAATCAAAACCGCAAGCGCGTATTGGGTAATGGATTTCCAACTATGACAAGGTATGGAACCACCTTTCGCTAATGTACCTCTAGAGAGGAATACACTGGGTTCAACAAGAACATCTTGCAACCCGGCCACACATGACCGACCACTCATTTCGCTTGAGTGTATCGAATGTATATCACCAACAGTTGGGATCAGCAACCGTTTCCCGAATGGGACAGCATCAACAATAGATTTTTAGAAGTAAATGAAACTCTAGATCAGGTGATTATACACCCTACTTCGGTGCGACCGACTTAGCCATGCTGCCTGCCCGATTTCTGTCATTTACCGGTTGATGAGGCTAGAAGCTACGCTTTATCATCACACCAGATTCACTTCGAATGCCACATCGTCAAATCCATCAAATCACCGATTTACGTCCTCAACAGTACATTACGTGTTAGCTGAAAGAAGTTTCCTTCTCCGCTTCCACTCTTGGTACGATTGGAGAAATCAATATATGTGATCGTCTAGAAATACTCTGTCAGACATTCATCCATACAAGTCACCCAGGAACAGGATGAACTGAAGGCACTATTTCTATTAATAGAAAAGGTCCTTGCACTCTACTCCGTCTTCGATTATCTTTATATAATCCGATTCGCACGCTACTGCCGATATGGAGTGGTTCTTCGGATAATAATCCAACCGGTCTCTCCATATTGACAACGATGGTCAAAACTTCGATAGTCTGTGATTTAACTATCGAATAAAAACAAGTGTTTCGATAGTCGATGATTTAACTATCGAATAAAACAAGTGTTCATCCAAACATCCAACAAATCACTGAACCTTTAATTAATATTCCATTAATTAAATCTCTTCTCTATTTCTTATCAATATTTGTTAACCAAATATTTTCAATTACCATATTGGCCTTATATGTTATTTGAAAAAAAACATTTCCATATATCGCCTTCCTTTATTTTTCTAGCTTTAGAAATATTCATTATTCTATTTCCAAGCTTTGCACATATTTAGGTTAAAACAGATGTTGTGTAAAACATCGTTACGACAACCCAAATACAGCATTTAACTAATTCTTATTCCACATTGATCTTCGAGCTTGAATCTTGCTACTTATCGGTATATCATGAAATCAACCAAGTTGGGGTATAATTACCTCTCAGACCTTGACTGAATAACATTTAACGTCAAAACAGACAAGACTACTTACTCGAATAATCAATACCATACAACTGATTATTCACCTTTTAACACATATACATTTTCTCTTTCTATTCCTTCGAGATTTTATTCTTATACTTCCTTTTTGATTATACTATTCTATTTCTAAGTTCGTTTCCTTATCGACTTCTATATATATCGATACGTTGATTTCTAACTATCAAATTATCTTAAAAATATTCTATCTCCTTAAATTCCCGGAAAAATTCGCCATAACCTCCTTTATACCGGGAGCATCGGGAAATTTCAAATAGCTTTCCCGGTCCTTCTCATCTCAAAAGAAAAAGAAAAAGCCAAGCGGCTAGCCGATACGGCGCATAAAATCTCATATGGAAATAAAATACGTACCTTTTGTCGGGCATTCTATTTATTTCACTTCTATACTTTATTCCATACCTGTCTCCTGTATATTTATACATGTCCAATCTATTTTAACTATACCAATCGTTTTAACTCAATTTGTTAATTAAATCTGTTACTTAACTTTTCAGTCTATTTCACCTTTCATATTTGAACATGACATGTTCAAATATATTTTAACTTACATATTAACAAATTCTAATTATACTCATACTCTCGTTTCCTTATCGGCTTCTTATTCAAATTCCAATTCAATTCTATTTGAATTCTCTTTATTTAAACTTCATTTGAATTCTGTTTTCAAATTCTATAGTTTAAAGTCCATTTGAATTCTATATTCAAATTCTATTGTTTAAAGTCCATTTGAATTCTATATTCAAATTCTATTTGAATTCTCTGCATTATTTATAAACAACGTTTATAACTTCAATTCAAATCCCACCTTTCCATTTATAAACAACGTTTATAAATTCAATTCAAATCCCATCTTCCCATTTATAAACAACGTTTATAAATTCAATTCAAATCCCACCTTTCCAATTATAAACAACGTTTATAAATTCAATTCAAATCCCACCTTTCCATTTATAAACAACGTTTATAAATTCGATTACTTGTTTTATATACCTTCAAAACAAGTTAATATTTTCTATAGTTTTATTTAAAAATTCAAATTCTATTTATAAAAATAGAATTTCCTTTTTTAAATATCAAATACCCTTTCCGATATTTTTATGAATCAATATTCAAACCCCAGGGATATTTTAAACAATCAATCAACCAATTTTCAATCATTTGATTTTTAACACATCATATATAAATATATATGAAATCAAACAAACAACAAACAGATAATATATTTTTGAGGAATCCAGTTGGATTCCTCCAACCTGTTTTTCCTGCATCCACAGATGTTAGTCAACATAGTAATACCCATCCTGCTTCGTGGCAGGATATCGCGGTATAGAAGGTCATCCACTAATCATAGCGTGGGGCGTATAGGGTAATCATCCGCTATGGTACCGCGGGCATCCGCTAATGAAACTGCGGGAATCCAACCAATCATCAACCCAATATATATATAATAGTTCCTAAATAACTAATATATATTTTAAAACAATCAGACAACATTCAAACAAGCACAGACAATTATTTTTACTATATAAAAATAAATTTCTAAATAAATGGTGAGTGAGGTTTACTCACCGATATTTCAATTGTCGAATATCCCTTCTTTAATCCATATCGTTGAATCTATGAATCGACTTGAATCGTCCCAATTGAATTTATCACCTATGATCATTTTGTTTGTATTTATCAATCAAACATTTATTTAAATTAACTTACTAACACGAATAAATAAATTAATCTAGGTATTTTATAAATTTGGTACAAATATATACCTTACGGTTTTGAACACCATCACCCTGTCCCATTCAAACACCCTTACCCCATTGTGTTCGCTCATTTACCCCTCTCGAATGATGCCCGAAATTACCCAGAACCATTGGAGACCATCGCTGTTCCCATTTCCCCAATATCAGCGTGTTGTTCTTTGGGATCGAACTCCAAAATACCCACTGTTGAACTTCCGTTCCTCCACCCGTTCAGCTATCGAACTCGGTATCCCATCGCACATGCCTACATCGCGATATCTAGTGCCTCGATACAGTAAACCCCGTCTTCAGAGTGAACCCCATCTTGCATCGCACCCTTCAAATCTATCACAATCCTCCTCAGACCATCGATCATCTTCCTGAAACCGCAACAGCGTACCTACTGCTACCAGTCGCGACCTTGAAACAAAACTCGAATTCCAGTTCGTACCCCTCCTGTTGTTCGCAACTCAGTCTTTCCTCAACAGAGAAGAAATCGAACTCCAATTCACAAATTAAAACCCAAATCACGATCCGCGATAACTCCTAGCCTCGAATTTAAGCATGTCGGACTTCCAGAAATAAATCGCGAGCTCCAGTTTGATGTCGGCTTCAGATTCTGGCTTTAGGGAAATCGCGATTTTTGATTTTAAAGAGGAAGACGGGTTTTTTTGATTTAAGGGGATTTTGATTTTTGCTTGCAAGTGAATTAGTTCGGCCATTTTATAAAGAAGAGGAAAGGAGAAGGAAGGTCCACGGTTTGTTTTGTTCTGTGGAAATACAGGAGGGCACGGGTTTTGTTCTGGTCCACCAACACCGATATTTTGTTTTAAATTTAAATTTAATTTAAACTGACATCCTTTAATTTAAATTACCTATGATGCCGAACCCCTTTCTGAACCCAACAACTGTCAATCTTAGGGTAATACCCCTGTTCCGGACACACTGGGATATGTCACGAAGTCCAATTCGATCACCTGTAGTTGATATTTATTTAAACTGATATAAATTAATTTCAGACAATTTATTTCCTCGATAAATAAATAAATATTATTGTCGTTATAAATTCAAATAAAAGTTCCTATAAATTATTTGAACTGTATTTAATTCAAATCAAAATTTGAATTCAACTAAATCCATTTTTCGTATTCTGATTATTTTATATATATCGATTTTAAATTGAAATTGATTATTAAACTAATAACATAATATAAAATTCCATTTATATTACCCCTCCTCAATATTTAAATCCATATTAAATACTTAAAATTAACCCATAAGGATCCGGGTCATTACATTCTTCCCCACTTAAAATAATTTCGTCCTCGAAATTGCTAAGGTAGAAAAAGTGCTACAAACCCATTTATCTTTTCAAAACTTATTTATGTTGATACTCAACATTTCAAACTTCCTTACGTAACCTTCTTTCGAATAAATTCCTATTCGATAACTCCTCCCTTCGAATAACTATATTTGATAATCTCTCTCTCGAATAACTAGATTCGAAATCCTTTCTTCGAGTAAACTATATTCGATTTAACTCTATTTAATTTACTCTTATCAATTAGCTCTTTTCACTTAACTCCTTCCGAATAAGCTATATTCGATAATTCTTTTCGAATAAACTATATTCGATAACTTTCTTTAGTTCTATTCGAATAAACTAATATTCGATTTTACTCCATTCGCTTGACTCTAGATCGCAGCGATCACAATGGTTACACCTGATTCCCCCAGGAAACATCTGACCGCCCTAGGCTATCTGCAGCCCTGCAAACTACGCTAGCAGTCGTACGAAATTATCCTGAGTAACTATGTTTGACTAACTCTATCTCAATACTATATCCGATCAACTTTAATTGAATAACTATCATTCAATTAAATTCTAATTCGATTTAACTATGTTTAATTAACTCTATCTGGTTAACTCTTTCTCTAATCGATTATTTCTAACTCTATTCGACTTCTCCTGTTCGAATAACTCCTATTCGATAGCGTTTATTCATTTATAAAGATTTACTTTTAGTAACGGTTCTTCACTTTATAAATGTTCTCTTTAATAACGTTACCTCACCTATACAGGTGTTGTGTACCCCTTCTATTTAAAACTATCGGTGTTAAAAACCAATATCTCTTCTTTATATAAGTTCAGACTTATATATTCCATCTATCGAATGATAAATATTTAATTTAATTTATAAACTTTTATTTATAAATTAACCTTTCCATTTATCTGTTAAAAACAGATTTCCATTTTCTATTCATCTTTTGAATATTCCTTTGATTAAATTCTATTTATTTAACAAATAAATATCTCATCTATAGCATTCTATTTATTTTCTATAAATAAATATTTCCATTTAATCTATTTGTAAATGTTTTACAAATATTCCCTTCTAAATTCTATTTGCACATAACTTCCTTTGTATTTGCTTTTACAAATATATTTCCTTTTTTTTACTCTTTTGGTTTTTCCTTTATTCATTCCCAATTCATATTTCATTCACATTGATTTTACTTAATTTATCCATTTCGATCCATTTAACTTACGTAAGTTAAATTTTATTTCAATCATTCAAATTCCCATTAACTAGTTGCTAATTAATCGTTTTGCCTAGTTCACCTTTTTTTATTTGAATATAGCTTGTTCAAATATACGTTAACTTAATTATAACTAATCTAATTATATTTTCAACTCGAGTTATATTTCGATTTCGAATATAAATTCTCAATCTCTTTCACTTATCCAAAAACCCAATTTCGATTCAAATTTCCTTTAACTAATTATTCACCAATTTAGTTAATTCTATTTAACCATTTAAAATATGATTTTTGTCTTAAAAATCATTTCACTTACTTCACTGGAGTTCATATTTATTTTGTATCTCTAGTCTGGATTTTTCTAGTGCCAATTCGGATTTTATCCCCTAAAAATCCTTTTATTCATTTAATTAAACCGTTATGGTTTTCTAATGGTTCTGGCGCTGCTTTTCAAAAAATTTGATTTTGACATAACTCAAAATCTATACGACGAAATCCAGATTTTTCTCTTTCATTAGAAAACTATCGTTCAACCGGTCCCGACGATTCTTGTTTCAAAGGAATCCGACTTCAATTGAGTTCTGTATACTAAATTGAAGTTCGAATCGCCAATTTACGAACTGTCGCGTTACGACAAGCTCGTTTTAATTATATTTATAAATATAAACGTTCTAACTTTGTTTATAAAAATTTCAACTCCATTCCGATATATTTTTAATACCTATCAAATCCATTTCATAATATTCCCGATCTATTCCACTTCTAATATTCAAATCCTATATATTTAAAATATACATATTTCATTTGAATTCCTTTTGGGTTATATATTCAAATCCATTTCAATTTCCTTTTGAATTATATAGTCAAATCTATTTCAATCCCCTTTTGAATTATATAGTCAAATCTATTTCAATCCCCTTTTGAATTATATAGTCAAAACCATTTTAATCTCTTTGAATTATATATTCAAAATCCTTTATTCAAATTACTAAATTTGAATTCCATTTCAATCCTGTTATTCAAATTCCTTTATTCAAATTACTTTATTCAAATTACTTTATTCAAATTCCTTATTTGAATTTCATTTCACTTCTCTTATTCAAATTCCATATTTGAATCTCCTTTCAATTCTCTTATTTGAATTTCATTTTCAAATCTCTTTTCAATTCACTTTGAAATTCTATATTTCGAATCTCCTTTCATTGCACTTTGAAATTCTATATTTCAAGTTCATTTCAATTCTTCTTTGAAATTCTATATTCCAATCATTTCAATTCTTCTTTGAAATTCTATATTCAATTTCTATACTTGAAATTTCATTTGAATTCTATTATTCAAATTCTATACTTGAATTTCCATTTCAATTGTATATTCAGTTTCTATTTGAATTATTCAAATACTATTTAAATTTCTATTTGAATTTCTAATATTCAAATTCCATATTTTAAAATCCCATTTGAATTTTCTATTCAAATTCCATAGCTTAAATCCTATTTGCATTTTATATATTCAAATCCCTTTCGAATTTCTATATTTGAAATTCATACTTGAATTTAAATAATTAAACTCCATTTGAATTTCTATATTCAAATGCTATATTTTAACTCCATTGAATTCTATTTGAATCCTTATATTTAATTCCCTTTTAAATTCAAATTCCATTTTAAATCCCCTTTGAATTCAAATCCCATTTTAATTTCTATATTCAAATTCTATATTTGAATTCTCTTGAATTCAAATACCTTATTTAAATATCTTTGCATTTTCTATTTGAACTCCTCATTGAAATTTCATATATTCAAATTTCATTTGAATTTTCTTTCGAAACCACATAAATTTATATATTTATAATCTTTTCAAATTCAAAATATTTGAATTTTCCAACTAAACTTGTTTTCTTTCAAACAAATTTCCATCAAAACTTTTCTAAGGTAACAATTCATCACTTAGAAACTCGAAAATGAACACTGATGATGTTGCGACCATCATCAGAATTATTTCCCAGCTACTGAATGAGTTCAGTACTATATTTCTTTCAAACTCCATTTAGAAAAATATTTTCCAAACTCCCAGGATTTTAAATTCTGAATTCTGGTTGGAATTCAAATTTCAATTTATCACCTTTGTATATTTGATTTCATATACAAATTCTATTGGTTATATATCTATTTCTGTTTTATAATCTAATTTGATTATAATCCTAACAATCAACTCAACTATTTAAAAACAATATCGCGTTCAATCTTCTGTTCAAGTGTTTATAAATTCCTATCGACTTCGTGGCGTCCCACGATTCGACCAAAATTTATAATCCACTCAACAGACTAGTCAACACAATATAAAACAGTTTTTTTTTTTATCAAATAACAAATACGCTCTCTCGTATATATATACGCTCAACTCATTCTAGGATACTACTGATCCTATCTCTAATGAGCACATTCCAACAAGCCTAGGTATTCGCTAAACCTAAGCTCTGATACCAACTGTAACGACCCGAAAATCCGGTAGAATTTGAGCTGACCAAAAACACAAGTCCAACCCCAAATATCACGGAAATTCGAACCATTAATAGAAAGAAGTTAGAGGGTGAGGATAGATAAGATAGAAACTTAGAATAGAAGAAGAAGAAGAACACAACATCAGAGTAACACGAATCTCACAGCGGAACGAATAACATATAATATATATAACATAACTTGAAATATACATCTGTACTTGAATATACATCAATATCAAAGTACATCACTTACAACACAGCAGAAATAACTATAGCTATATGATCCTGAAGCCTCCTGCTCCAAGCTCTTCCAGTATATCTGTAAATCCTCGACTACTTGACTGCCCGTACAAATTTAGGCACCCAAGAGTTTAGGGAAAACAACAAAGTAAACTCCGGGTCAGTCATGGGACTGGTATGAGTAAAACAGTTTAAAAACAGTTGGAACAAGTAAACGATATCTCATAAGACCACGCCGCATAACGGAACGGGTTTTTCCCTTATGAGAATCCAAAATCTCTTTATATCAAAAACCTTTTGATATTATAATAATGTCTATCAACCACAGTATATATATAATCATCTAGCAGAAACGCTTTCATCTCACGTTCTACATATATAGTATACAATCAAAACCGCAAGCGCGTATTGGGTAATGGATTTCCAACTATGACAAGGTATGGAACCACCTTTCGCTAATGTACCTCTAGAGAGGAATACACTGGGTTCAACAAGAACATCTTGCAACCCGGCCACACATGACCGACCACTCATTTCGCTTGAGTGTATCGAATGTATATCACCAACAGTTGGGATCAGCAACCGTTTCCCGAATGGGACAGCATCAACAATAGATTTTTAGAAGTAAATGAAACTCTAGATCAGGTGATTATACACCCTACTTCGGTGCGACCGACTTAGCCATGCTGCCTGCCCGATTTCTGTCATTTACCGGTTGATGAGGCTAGAAGCTACGCTTTATCATCACACCAGATTCACTTCGAATGCCACATCGTCAAATCCATCAAATCACCGATTTACGTCCTCAACAGTACATTACGTGTTAGCTGAAAGAAGTTTCCTTCTCCGCTTCCACTCTTGGTACGATTGGAGAAATCAATATATGTGATCGTCTGGAAATACTCTGTCAGACATTCATCCATACAAGTCACCCAGGAACAGGATGAACTGAAGGCACTATTTCTATTAATAGAAAAGGTCCTTGCACTCTACTCCGTCTTCGATTATCTTTATATAATCCGATTCGCACGCTACTGCCGATATGGAGTGGTTCTTCGGATAATAATCCAACCGGTCTCTCCATATTGACAACGATGGTCAAAACTTCGATAGTCTGTGATTTAACTATCGAATAAAAACAAGTGTTTCGATAGTCGATGATTTAACTATCGAATAAAACAAGTGTTCATCCAAACATCCAACAAATCACTGAACCTTTAATTAATATTCCATTAATTAAATCTCTTCTCTATTTCTTATCAATATTTGTTAACCAAATATTTTCAATTACCATATTGGCCTTATATGTTATTTGAAAAAAAACATTTCCATATATCGCCTTCCTTTATTTTTCTAGCTTTAGAAATATTCATTATTCTATTTCCAAGCTTTGCACATATTTGGGTTAAAACAGATGTTGTGTAAAACATCGTTACGACAACCCAAATACAGCATTTAACTAATTCTTATTCCACATTGATCTTCGAGCTTGAATCTTGCTACTTATCGGTATATCATGAAATCAACCAAGTTGGGGTATAATTACCTCTCAGACCTTGACTGAATAACATTTAACGTCAAAACAGACAAGACTACTTACTCGAATAATCAATACCATACAACTGATTATTCACCTTTTAACACATATACATTTTCTCTTTCTATTCCTTCGAGATTTTATTCTTATACTTCCTTTTTGATTATACTATTCTATTTCTAAGTTCGTTTCCTTATCGACTTCTATATATATCGATACGTTGATTTCTAACTATCAAATTATCTTAAAAATATTCTATCTCCTTAAATTCCCGGAAAAATTCGCCATAACCTCCTTTATACCGGGAGCATCGGGAAATTTCAAATAGCTTTCCCGGTCCTTCTCATCTCAAAAGAAAAAGAAAAAGCCAAGCGGCTAGCCGATACGGCGCATAAAATCTCATATGGAAATAAAATACGTACCTTTTGTCGGGCATTCTATTTATTTCACTTCTATACTTTATTCCATACCTGTCTCCTGTATATTTATACATGTCCAATCTATTTTAACTATACCAATCGTTTTAACTCAATTTGTTAATTAAATCTGTTACTTAACTTTTCAGTCTATTTCACCTTTCATATTTGAACATGACATGTTCAAATATATTTTAACTTACATATTAACAAATTCTAATTATACTCATACTCTCGTTTCCTTATCGGCTTCTTATTCAAATTCCAATTCAATTCTATTTGAATTCTCTTTATTTAAACTTCATTTGAATTCTGTTTTCAAATTCTATAGTTTAAAGTCCATTTGAATTCTATATTCAAATTCTATTGTTTAAAGTCCATTTGAATTCTATATTCAAATTCTATTTGAATTCTCTGCATTATTTATAAACAACGTTTATAACTTCAATTCAAATCCCACCTTTCCATTTATAAACAACGTTTATAAATTCAATTCAAATCCCATCTTCCCATTTATAAACAACGTTTATAAATTCAATTCAAATCCCACCTTTCCAATTATAAACAACGTTTATAAATTCAATTCAAATCCCACCTTTCCATTTATAAACAACGTTTATAAATTCGATTACTTGTTTTATATACCTTCAAAACAAGTTAATATTTTCTATAGTTTTATTTAAAAATTCAAATTCTATTTATAAAAATAGAATTTCCTTTTTTAAATATCAAATACCCTTTCCGATATTTTTATGAATCAATATTCAAACCCCAGGGATATTTTAAACAATCAATCAACCAATTTTCAATCATTTGATTTTTAACACATCATATATAAATATATATGAAATCAAACAAACAACAAACAGATAATATATTTTTGAGGAATCCAGTTGGATTCCTCCAACCTGTTTTTCCTGCATCCACAGATGTTAGTCAACATAGTAATACCCATCCTGCTTCGTGGCAGGATATCGCGGTATAGAAGGTCATCCACTAATCATAGCGTGGGGCGTATAGGGTAATCATCCGCTATGGTACCGCGGGCATCCGCTAATGAAACTGCGGGAATCCAACCAATCATCAACCCAATATATATATAATAGTTCCTAAATAACTAATATATATTTTAAAACAATCAGACAACATTCAAACAAGCACAGACAATTATTTTTACTATATAAAAATAAATTTCTAAATAAATGGTGAGTGAGGTTTACTCACCGATATTTCAATTGTCGAATATCCCTTCTTTAATCCATATCGTTGAATCTATGAATCGACTTGAATCGTCCCAATTGAATTTATCACCTATGATCATTTTGTTTGTATTTATCAATCAAACATTTATTTAAATTAACTTACTAACACGAATAAATAAATTAATCTAGGTATTTTATAAATTTGGTACAAATATATACCTTACGGTTTTGAACACCATCACCCTGTCCCATTCAAACACCCTTACCCCATTGTGTTCGCTCATTTACCCCTCTCGAATGATGCCCGAAATTACCCAGAACCATTGGAGACCATCGCTGTTCCCATTTCCCCAATATCAGCGTGTTGTTCTTTGGGATCGAACTCCAAAATACCCACTGTTGAACTTCCGTTCCTCCACCCGTTCAGCTATCGAACTCGGTATCCCATCGCACATGCCTACATCGCGATATCTAGTGCCTCGATACAGTAAACCCCGTCTTCAGAGTGAACCCCATCTTGCATCGCACCCTTCAAATCTATCACAATCCTCCTCAGACCATCGATCATCTTCCTGAAACCGCAACAGTGTACCTACTGCTACCAGTCGCGACCTTGAAACAAAACTCGAATTCCAGTTCGTACCCCTCCTGTTGTTCGCAACTCAGTCTTTCCTCAACAGAGAAGAAATCGAACTCCAATTCACAAATTAAAACCCAAATCACGATCCGCGATAACTCCTAGCCTCGAATTTAAGCATGTCGGACTTCCAGAAATAAATCGCGAGCTCCAGTTTGATGTCGGCTTCAGATTCTGGCTTTAGGGAAATCGCGATTTTTGATTTTAAAGAGGAAGACGGGTTTTTTTGATTTAAGGGGATTTTGATTTTTGCTTGCAAGTGAATTAGTTCGGCCATTTTATAAAGAAGAGGAAAGGAGAAGGAAGGTCCACGGTTTGTTTTGTTCTGTGGAAATACAGGAGGGCACGGGTTTTGTTCTGGTCCACCAACACCGATATTTTGTTTTAAATTTAAATTTAATTTAAACTGACATCCTTTAATTTAAATTACCTATGATGCCGAACCCCTTTCTGAACCCAACAACTGTCAATCTTAGGGTAATACCCCTGTTCCGGACACACTGGGATATGTCACGAAGTCCAATTCGATCACCTGTAGTTGATATTTATTTAAACTGATATAAATTAATTTCAGACAATTTATTTCCTCGATAAATAAATAAATATTATTGTCGTTATAAATTCAAATAAAAGTTCCTATAAATTATTTGAACTGTATTTAATTCAAATCAAAATTTGAATTCAACTAAATCCATTTTTCGTATTCTGATTATTTTATATATATCGATTTTAAATTGAAATTGATTATTAAACTAATAACATAATATAAAATTCCATTTATATTACCCCTCCTCAATATTTAAATCCATATTAAATACTTAAAATTAACCCATAAGGATCCGGGTCATTACATGAACGAAACCGGAGGCACTTTCCTCGCATATCCATCCATCTCCAAGTACGTCTGGACGACCACCAACTATTTCCATCCTCTTGGGTGTACAACCCAATCAGGATCGTCAGTAATAATCCAAACGATGTGAAGACTTCCGGTCTTCAACCACCGTCTTCATCTTCGACATCTCGTCGAATCGGTTATTCAGAATGGGTGTAAACCCGGACTTTCCGAACAATCCGCGTATATTAAAAACAAATGTTACACAAACACAACATACGCCTTATTCCAATTCATTAGTCACTAACCGCAAATTAGCAAGAGAACAATTTCCCAAACATTAACCCCGAAGGCCGAAACCAACATCAGATCAATACCCAGGAAACCATTCTTCTTAACCAACCTACAACTAGTTTCTAAATTCCACATTCTTAGGGAAAGGTTCCCATTAATTTTATCCAAGATAAATTCTTTAAAATTTATCCTGTAATCTTCCTTTGGATGTCGTTTCAAACCAAATTATGGTTTTTCCAAACTAGTCGAGATTAGTGAACCACACCGAAGTAATTATTTATTTTATTTCCCAATCCCAACCTATTCATCCCATGAAGCAAAACTGGTAATACTCCATATCTAATACTATGGTGTTATCGGTAAAATAAATTACCATTTCACGTTCAAATCTAATTAAAGATTTAACTATCGCTTTGGAGCAAAACTGGTGATACTCCATTCTCGCTCGTTTTCTAAATTTGATAATTTAGATTGTAAATTCACATTTCAATCTAATTGCAGATTCGTTAAAACTCCTTTTATTGGGTTAAAGAACTAGGTGTTATTTAAAACACAGTTCACGATAAACCCACAAATCAATTCTAGTTCAATTCAAATCAAATATATTTGGAATTCCGATTATTTAAAACCCCTTTTTAAATCTAATTTATTTATTTAAAAATAAATCGGGTTTTAAATTTAGTTCAAACTAGTTCATTTTGATAAAAATCTATTTTTATCTTTTCAAATACGGAGTTTTTCATCCTAATTTTTCCCAAATCATTTCTTATGATTTTACACAAATTATTGATATTTTTAATAATTTTATCAAGGCCCGTACAGTCGATTTCCAACAACGGCCATCGAACTGCACTTACAACGACCTTTTCCAAATTTGATTTGGACGTATCTCCAAATCCAACCGTTAGATTTCAAATTTCTAATGTTCGTTAGAAAGCTCTTTTCGATACGAACCCAACGGTTCCGGTTTTAGGAGAATCCGACGGTCGGATCTCCCGTAATGTTCGTTTGAAATAAATGGTCGAAATTCACGAACTGCCGCGGCGCGGCGTGTTCTATTCAGGCCATTATATTATATATATAATATATATAATATATATTTCGTCGATTTCTATTTAAAACGAATTATATAAATAGTTTTAAAATTCGTTTCAAAAGCAATTTCAACTTCCATTTCAATTCAAATCAAAATTGAATTCTTCTTTATAAATTCGTTTTAAAATTCATTTCTATTCAATTCAAATTTCAATTCAATTTGAATTCATTTCAATTCGCTTTCAATTCAATTTGAATTCGTTTTCAATTCAATTCATTTCGAAATCGTTTTCAATTCAATTCATTTCGAAATCGTTTTCAATTCAATTCATTTCAAAATCGTTTTCAATTCAATTCATTTCGAAATCGTTTTCAATTCAATTCATTTCAAAATGAATAAAATCGATATAAATATCGTTCACGTCCAAAATGGCGTCAATCTAATCAACACGGCTTCATAAATTTCTATTTTCAAATATTCTATTTCAAATATTTCTTTTTCGAAATAGTTGTTATTATCAAAATATTTCGTTCAACACATGACCAATCTCAATGGATGAGTACTGTCAACACATGAACCTTTATTTTATATTGATAAAGATGTAAATTTTATTACTAAAATATTTCGTTCAACACATGACCAATCTCAATGGATGAGTACTGTCAACACATGAACCTTTATTTTATATTATTCTTTATTTTCTAAATTAAAATGAGGCCCAATCAATCACCATATAATGTTAATTATATGGATTTTCATACATTACACACATATAACAGCATTGCAAAATAATCAACCATCAACCAAAGTGCACTACACTGTATAAGCATCAAATATAGATATCTAACGCTTATAACAGCCTGTCAATCAATCGATCGACATATTTAATCAATCAGGATGAGTGAACTTCAAATTTCATCCCAACACCCGTGTGGGGTTTCAAACAATCAAACACAGATTTTATTTGTGCAGTTGGGCGATGTGCAAAATTTATCGTCCCAATCAATGTCAGTCAAATCAGTGTACATAAACAAACCGTCCGGTTTGTAAATGAATATTTATTTATTCACATTCACGTTAAAAATTATATTTTTAACGATTAAACTATTTTATTCAACCTATGAATATTCTATTCGGTTCATTTATTCAATAAAATGATATTTTTATTTTCTAACATATTTTAGAAAATTTCGGCGGCATAACGGCACGATACTAGAAACGGGACAAGGCCTAGCCTTATCCCCGGTCTAGTGAAGGCACACGCCATTCACACATCAATCAAATCAATTTCAATTCACCCAACAGTCAAATATCAATCAAATAATCTAACCAACTACTCAACCAAACAATTTAACAAACAAGCCATCCATGGTCTGTGGATGACGGGTGTCGGGTGCTACTAAACACCGTCTGCATCCTAGTATATATATAACTAGAAAAATAAATTGAAGAGTGAGAAATTCTCACCGAAAGCTATCCAATACCACGACTCTTCATTTATAGAAATCTTTGTTGTTCTCGCCTTTTTATCACCTTCGTTGCTGTAGCCACTACATATGTAAAGATCGAATTTTTACTTCGCTATTCAATATATAAAAATCATATTTTTATTTCGAAGTTCAACATCTAAAAATCCTATTTTTATTTCGAAGTTCAACATATAAAAATCCTATCTTTATTTCGAAGTTCAACATATAAAAATCCTATTTTTATTTCGAAGTTCAACATATAAAAATCCTATTTTTATTTCGAAGTTCAACATATAAAAATCCTATTTTTATTTCGAAGTTCAACATATAAAAATCCTATTTTTATTTCGAAGTTCAACATATAAAAATCCTATTTTTATTTCGAAGTTCAACATATAAAAATCCTATTTTTATTT
Source organism: Allium sativum (assembly GCA_030737875.1). Lineage (NCBI taxonomy): Eukaryota > Viridiplantae > Streptophyta > Magnoliopsida > Asparagales > Amaryllidaceae > Allium > Allium sativum. The sequence goes on along the minus strand of CM060909.1, from coordinate 336,085,081 downwards.
CGAAGTTCAACATATAAAAATCCTATTTTTATTTCGAAGTTCAACATATAAAAATCCTATTTTTATTTCTATATTCAACATATAAAAATCCTATTTTTATTACTTCAATTTCATTATAAAACAGTGTTTAACTATTAAATTCATTACATAAAAAGTGAAAAGAAAAATATATTTTTATATTCGTAAAAGTCATATCTTTCTATTTTAAAAATATGAGATCTTTTCTTATTTATAAATCATATACTTCTTGATTAAAAAAAACGTATATAATTTTTTTTCCTCACGGTTATATATAAATAAAACTGAAATTTAAATAAAAATAAAAGAACTCACCTTTTCTTTAAAGAAAACTGGATTTCGGTTGGAGGTGGTGGCCAGTGTCGGGGAGGTGCAGCGGCTCGATGGGAGGTGGCGCAGGAGGCGGGGTCGGCGATCCAAGGGGGTGGCGGCGTTGCTGTGGTGTCAGGAGCGGCGGTCTCCCTCGATTCGGAGGATTGAAGCGTCGATTTGAGGAAGAAGAAAGGAGAAGGAGGGTGGAGGAGGAGAATGGGGTCGGAGGGGGTTGCGACGCCAGCCAGGGGGAAGGCGGAGGAGCGGTCGTCGGTGGGTTTATTTTATTTTGTTATTTTATTTTGTTTTTTTTTCCTGAGTGAATCGTGTTTGGATTGGGGAAAAGGGATTGGGGGATATAAAGGTTGAAAATATATTTATATATAATCTATTATTATTTTATTTTAAAAAGGTGAATTTTTATCCGAACCCCAAACGAGATCCAACGACTGTCGTCCCTAGCGTAATACCCCCATTCCGAACACAATGGGATATGTTTCGCAAGCCAATTCGATCGTTACGATCAGTTTCCATTTAATTTAAAATATAAATTAGTATATATTCAATTTGAACGCACATTTCAATTTACCGGGGCCACATACGAACACGAAAAATTCCAGAAAAATATTTTCTAGCTTCGTATTGACGATACGGTCCTAACAAATCTAGTTTCGTCGAATTCTGAGACCGTTTGAAAAATGGCCATTTTTCCAGTCGATTAAAATCAACTGAAACTGGTCAAACGCGTTTTCCTTTACCACGCTCACATATTGATTCGAAAAATTATGAAATTTGAAACCTAGCAATAACTTGACACCACGGACCCAACAAAACTGGTTTCGTCGAAATCCGAGGTCGTTTGCAAAATTCCCATTTTTAAGGGCCTGAATTCCATAGCGACTATTCAGAATTTTCAACTGGACATATCTTCTGATTCCCGCTATGAAATCTTGATTTGTCGGATTCGTTGGAAAGATACTATCAAATAGATCCTATGATTTCTGGTTTCACTAAAATCCGGATTGTTTTGCACCCGGTACATTCAATTGAAGATTGAAATCGAATTATCGAACTACCGCGCCATTTTCAATTCTATTTATAATTATATAATAAATATTCTAACGACTACGTATATAATATATACGTTCTAATTCCATTCAAAATAAATTTCACGTCGTTTTTATTTAAAATAATTCATTTTAAATAATCAAAATTCGCTAAAATTGCCAAAATAAAAATTTTAAACTGGCCCAGATTTTCGGGTTATTACAATCTCCCCCACTTAAAACTTTTCGTCCCCGAAAAGGAACAAAGTCGAAAGTGGTTTGATTAATCAGCTCTACTTTCGATCTGGCTTTCATTCTCTAACCTTTCAGTTTCTGAGAATTTTTTAAAATTTGAAAATTTTGGCTAACACCCTAAATTTTCGAAAAATTTCACCATAACCTCCCCTGCACCGGGAGCATCGGGGAATTTCAAATAGCTTCCCCGGTCCTTCTGATCTCAAAAAGAAAAAGAAAAAGAAAAAGCCAAGCGGCTAGCCAATAGGCTCATAAAATCATCATCACCCAAACAAAACAGTAAATTATGTAGTAAACATGTACCTATTGTCGGGCAAACAAATTTTATTCTCTGCTCTAGCCTCCTTGCTATGACCTGTTCAATGTAAGTATATGTATATGCAAGCAAATGCGACCAATTTTCGATACAAGTCAATATTTGATCCTATTAGGCATAATGGTTCAAAATTTGCAAACAAATAAACAAACAACACAAACATCAATCAATTAGTGAATTAGAGTTTCAAATTCATAATTTTGATACATATACAAAAATCATGTTTTTGATGCCAAATCACAACAATGTATTCTAGCTATATTAGTTTTGGTTCTCACACCAGTCTAATGGAAATATATAGAAAATCACACCTTCGAAACTCGAACATAAATGTTGATGATGCGATCGCTATCATCAATATCATCTTCGGGCGACTAGAGTGTGATGCTATATCTATCCAATATATTAAAACTTCGAATACACGCGGATTAGACGTATACGCAAAATCTATATATACTGGACTGTCCAACTCAATATAAATAGATAATCAGATACGAATAATTGATTTAAATTTTCAAAACAAAAATTGTTTTCATTTTCAAAAATATACTCCTCACACTCGTTCTAGGATACTACTGATCCCATCTCTAACGAGTCATTCTCGTTGGATATTACTAATCCAATATCTGATGAATTCTTTCGTATGGTTCTAATGTGCCTTGTTCTCTGCTTTGTAAACCAAAGCTCTGATACCAACTGTGAAAACCCGTAACTTCCCCGTAAAGGAAAGCGTCGGATAGTTCGAGAACAAGCCACAACAGAACGCATACTAAAGAACATTTCATTGTATATTACAACAATGCATCAGAATACAAGAATATACAGAGTATAAATGAGTATTACACAGAAATATCAGAGATTTAAATTACATTTAAATACATAGCAGCGGAAAATAATACAATACACAAATAGAAGGAGATATACGGATACAAAGCTTTCCGGATATCGTTCCAGCTGTAAACCAGGATCCTGTGAATATAAATCTGCAAAACCAAAACTACTAGCTGCCCGTGTCAAAATAGGGGCACCCAGAGTTTAGGTCAAAAACAATAAACTCCAGGTCAGTCATGTGACTGGTGTGAGAACTAAAACAGTTAATCTTTATTTTTAAAGTTAGGTAAATCAAGGGACCACGCCGTATAACACGGAACGGGTTTCCTCCCAAGAATACCAGTGCGTAAAACAACAGCGCAATGCTAAATAAAGAAAAATGAAGCTATTATAAGACCCAGGTCCTATCACACAATGCAACGCAAGCTGGAGGATAGGGTTTTCCCTTATAATAGCCAAACATGCTTGGTACGTTTAAAACAAATCATTTGATACTATAATAAGTGTATAGTGTCAAAACAATTTCAATCATAAATATTAATCATAGGCGGCATGGGTACCATCTATCATGTCGCCATACTAGTTCTACAATTAAAACCGCAATACACGTATTGGAAATTGGATTTCCATCATGAGTCGAGGCAAGGGGCAAGCTCCTCTCCGCGTTCGAGACACTCTAGCAAATGCCTCCGGGTTACGCACTCTGGGCAACCCCGGATGCGGCTGGGCCGGTCCTCACTTACGTTAGAGGATTAATTATGCCTGAACACACGTTTCCCGGTCCTTACAGACCTATAATCGAGGCGCCTCATTCCAACAACCACAAAGGTGAAAAGTATATAAATGTCAGGGCTGGTAAGTCACTGACACCACCATAGCTAGAAAGAAACGTCGTGCTCTCCCAGCGGTCCGTATCCCGTTTTTAACTCATACCGAGGTGTGAGGCTCGCGAATTCACGTTATACACAAAGCTGCCACGTAGGCGTGCTTTGATCATCAACCACAAGACTTTGCTTTTCAACAGAAGTCTTGATCTATGCAATTCAGCATGCCACACTGGCAGTTCATGCCATGCGATTGATGTCTATCGATATATAACCTCTAAGCTCGTACGTCTCAGAGAAGGGCGTTAAGCAAGAGAATAAATTCTCCGCCGCCAAACAGATATATATTTAACAGAAATCAATCAACACAGAATAAAATCCAATGTCAGACACACTATCCATTTACAAATTCATTCTGGGTCTGAACGAAACCGGAGGCACTTTCCTCGCATATCCATCCATCTCCAAGTACGTCTGGACGACCACCAACTATTTCCATCCTCTTGGGTGTACAGCCCAATCAGGATCGTCAGTAATAATCCAAACGATGTGAAGACTTCCGGTCTTCAACCACCGTCTTCATCTTCGACATCTCGTCGAATCGGTTATTCAGAATGGGTGTAAACCCGGACTTTCCGAACAATCCGCGTATATTAAAAACAAATGTTACACAAACACAACATACGCCTCATTCCAATTCATTAGTCACTAACCGCAAATTAGCAAGAGAACAATTTCCCAAACATTAACCCCGAAGGCTGAAACCAACATCAGATCAATACCCAGGAAACCATTCTTCTTAACCAACCTACAGCTAGTTTCTAAATTCCACATTCTTAGGGAAAGGTTCCCATTAATTTTATCCAAGATAAATTCTTTAAAATTTATCCTGTAATCTTCCTTTGGATGTCGTTTCAAACCAAATTATGGTTTTTCCAAACTATTCGAGATTAGTGAACCACACCGAAGTAATTATTTATTTTATTTCCCAATCCCAACCTATTCATCCCATGAAGCAAAACTGGTAATACTCCATATCTAATACTATGGTGTTATCGGTAAAATAAATTACCATTTCACGTTCAAATCTAATTAAAGATTTAACTATCGCTTTGGAGCAAAACTGGTGATACTCCATTCTCGCTCGTTTTCTAAATTTGATAATTTAGATTGTAAATTCACATTTCAATCTAATTGCAGATTCGTTAAAACTCCTTTTATTGGGTTAAAGAACTAGGTGTTATTTAAAACACAGTTCACGATAAACCCACAAATCAATTCTAGTTCAATTCAAATCAAATATATTTGGAATTCCGATTATTTAAAACCCTTTTTTAAATCTAATTTATTTATTTAAAAATAAATCGGGTTTTAAATTTAGTTCAAACTAGTTCATTTTGATAAAAATCTATTTTTATCTTTTCAAATACGGAGTTTTTCATCCCAATTTTTCCCAAATCATTTCTTATGATTTTACACAAATTATTGAAATTTTTAATAATTTTATCAAGGCCCGTACAGTCGATTTCCAACAACGGCCATCGAACTGCACTTACAGCGACCTTTTCCAAATTTGATTTGGACGTATCTCCAAATCCAACCGTTAGATTTCAAATTTCTAATGTTCGTTAGAAAGCTCTTTTCGATACGAACCCAACGGTTCCGGTTTTAGGAGAATCCGACGGTCGGATCTCCCGTAATGTTCGTTTGAAATAAATGGTCGAAATTCACGAACTGCCGCGGCGCGGCGCGTTCTATTCAGGCCATTATATTATATATATAATATATATAATATATATTTCGTCGATTTCTATTTAAAACGAATTATATAAATAGTTTTAAAATTCGTTTCAAAAGCAATTTCAACTTCCATTTCAATTCAAATCAAAATTGAATTCTTCTTTATAAATTCGTTTTAAAATTCATTTCTATTCAATTCAAATTTCAATTCAATTTGAATTCATTTCAATTCGCTTTCAATTCAATTTGAATTCGTTTTCAATTCAATTCATTTCGAAATCGTTTTCAATTCAATTCATTTCGAAATTGTTTTCAATTCAATTCATTTCGAAATCGTTTTCAATTCAATTCATTTCGAAATCGTTTTCAATTCAATTCATTTCGAAATCGTTTTCAATTCAATTCATTTCGAAATCGTTTTCAATTCAATTCATTTTGAAATCGTTTTCAATTCAATTCATTTCGAAATCGTTTTCAATTCAATTCATTTCGAAATGAATAAAATCGATATAAATATCGTTCACGTCCAAAATGGCGTCAATCTAATCAACACGGCTTCATAAATTTCTATTTTCAAATATTCTATTTCAAATATTTCTTTTTCGAAATAGTTGTTATTATCAAAATATTTCGTTCAACACATGACCAATCTCAATGGATGAGTATTGTCAACACATGAACCTTTATTTTATATTGATAAAGATGTAAATTTTATTACTAAAATATTTCGTTCAACACATGACCAATCTCAATGGATGAGTACTGTCAACACATGAACCTTTATTTTATATTATTCTTTATTTTCTAAATTGGAATGAGGCCCAATCAATCACCATATAATGTTAGTTATATGGATTTTCATACATTACACACATATAACAGCATTGCAAAATAATCAACCATCAACCAAAGTGCACTACACTGTATAAGCATCAAATATAGATATCTAACGCTTATAACAGCCTGTCAATCAATCGATCGACATATTTAATCAATCAGGATGAGTGAACTTCAAATTTCATCCCAACACCCGTGTGGGGTTCAAACAATCAAACACAGATTTTATTTGTGCAGTTGGGCGATGTGCAAAATTTATCGTCCCAATCAATGTCAGTCAAATCAGTGTACATAAACATACCGTCCGGTTTGTAAATGAATATTTATTTATTCACATTCACGTTAAAAATTATATTTTTAACGATTAAACTATTTTATTCAACCTATGAATATTCTATTCGGTTCATTTATTCAATAAAATGATATTTTTATTTTCTAACATATTTTAGAAAATTTCGGCGGCAAAACGGCACGATACTAGAAACGGGACAAGGCCTAGCCTTATCCCCGGTCTAGTGAAGGCCCACGCCATTCACACATCAATCAAATCAATTTCAATTCACCCAACAGTCAAATATCAATCAAATAATCTAACCAACTACTCAACCAAACAATTTAACAAACAAGCCATCCATGGTCTGTGGATGACGGGTGTCGGGTGCTACTAAACACCGTCTGCATCCTAGTATATATATATAACTAGAAAAATAAATTGAAGAGTGAGAAATTCTCACCGAAAGCTATCCAATACCACGACTCTTCATTTATAGAAATCTTTGTTGTTCTCGCCTTTTTACCACCTTCGTTGCTGTAGCCACTACATATGTAAAGATCGAATTTTTACTTCGCTATTCAATATATAAAAATCATATTTTTATTTCGAAGTTCAACATCTAAAAATCCTATTTTTATTTCGAAGTTCAACATATAAAAATCCTATCTTTATTTCGAAGTTCAACATATAAAAATCCTATTTTTATTTCGAAGTTCAACATATAAAAATCCTATTTTTATTTCGAAGTTCAACATATAAAAATCCTATTTTTATTTCGAAGTTCAACATATAAAAATCCTATTTTTATTTCGAAGTTCAACATATAAAAATCCTATTTTTATTTCGAAGTTCAACATATAAAAATCCTATTTTTATTTCTATATTCAACATATAAAAATCCTATTTTTATTACTTCAATTTCATTATAAAACAGTGTTTAACTATTAAATTCATTACATAAAAAGTGAAAAGAAAAATATATTTTTATATTCGTAAAAGTCATATCTTTCTATTTTAAAAATATGAGATCTTTTCTTATTTATAAATCATATACTTCTTGATTAAAAAAAAACGTATATAATTTTTTTTCCTCACGGTTATATATAAATAAAACTGAAATTTAAATAAAAATAAAAGAACTCACCTTTTCTTTAAAGAAAACTGGATTTCGGTTGGAGGTGGTGGCCAGTGTCGGGGAGGTGCAGCGGCTCGATGGGAGGTGGCGCAGGAGGCGGGGTCGGCGATCCAAGGGGGTGGCGGCGTTGCTGTGGTGTCAGGAGCGGCGGTCTCCCTCGATTCGGAGGATTGAAGCGCCGATTTGAGGAAGAAGAAAGGAGAAGGAGGGTGGAGGAGGAGAATGGGGTCGGGGGGGGGGGGTTGCGACGCCAGCCAGGGGGAAGGCGGAGGAGCGGTCGTCGGTGGGTTTATTTTATTTTGTTATTTTTTTTTTGTTTTTTTTTGTTTTTCCTGAGTGAATCGGGTTTGGATTGGGGAAAAGGGATTGGGGGATATAAAGGTTGAAAATATATTTATATATAATCTATTATTATTTTATTTTAAAAAGGTGAATTTTTATCCGAACCCCAAACGAGATCCAACGACTGTCGTCCCAAGCGTAATACCCCCATTCCGAACACAATGGGATATGTTTCGCAAGCCAATTCGATCGTTACGATCAGTTTCCATTTAATTTAAAATATAAATTAGTATATATTCAATTTGAACGCACATTTTAATTTACCGGGGCCACATACAAACACGAAAAATTCCAGAAAAATATTTTCTAGCTTCGTATTGACGATACGGTCCTAACAAAACTAGTTTCGTCGAATTCTGAGACCGTTTGAAAAAAGGCCATTTTTCCAGTCGATTAAAATCAACTGAAACTGGTCAAACGCGTTTTCCTTTACCACGCTCACATATTGATTCGAAAAATTATGAAATTTGAAACCTAGCAATAACTTGACACCACGGACCCAACAAAACTGGTTTCGTCGAAATCCGAGGTCGTTTGCAAAATTCCCATTTTTAAGGGCCTGAATTCCATAGCGACTATTCAGAATTTTCAACTGGACATATCTTCTGATTCCCGCTATGAAATCTTGATTTGTCGGATTCGTTGGAAAGATACTATCAAATAGATCCTATGATTTCTGGTTTCACTAAAATCCGGATTGTTTTGCACCCGGTACATTCAATTGAAGATTGAAATCGAATTATCAAACTACCGCGCCATTTTCAATTCTATTTATAATTATATAATAAATATTCTAACGACTACGTATATAATATATACGTTCTAATTCCATTCAAAATAAATTTCATGTTGTTTTTATTTAAAATAATTCATTTTAAATAATCAAAATTCGCTAAAATTGCCAAAATAAAAATTTTATACTGGCCCAGATTTTCGGGTTATTACACCTTTCATGTCAAACCCAAAATCCAATTCAATATTAAATACAAGGCTCGGAATAGAAATTATATCGGCTTATATTCAATATTAAATTCTTAAATCAACAAATATCGTATTGGGAATAACGATACATATATCTTCCAAATTCCTCCATAATATCCATATAATCACGGAATCCAATATCGAAATATTCCGAAGATAATTTCGATTCAAATCCATTCCAATTCATATATTGGAAATTCTGGTTATTTTTAAAACCATTTCAAATCCAATTTATTTATTTAAAGATATTGGATTATAAATCTAGTTCATAACTAGTTCATTTTGATAAAAATATATTTTTATCTTTACAATCATGGAGATTTTCATTCCAATTCTTCCCAAATCATTTACTATGATTTTACACATATTATTAATATTTTTAATAATTTTATCAAGGCCCGTACAGTCGATTTCCATAAACGGTCATCGAACTGCACTTACAGAGACCTTTTCCAATTTTGATTTGGACATAATTCCAAATTCAGTCATTAGATTTCAAATCTCTTATATCCATTGGAAAGCTCTTTTCGATACGAACCCAACGATTTCGGTTTTTAGGAGAATCCGACGGTCGGATCTCCCGTAATGTCAATTCGAACTCAATGGTCGATATTCGCGAACTGCCACGGCGCGACGCGTTCTGTTCATGCCATTAAATATATATAATATATATTATATATATTTCTTCGATTTCCATTTTAAACGTATTTTGTAAATCGTTTATAAATTCATTTTAAAACGATTTCAACTTCATATTCAATTTTAAATCAAAATTGAATATTAATATCATTAATATATAAATGATAATATTTTCAAAACATTAGATTTTGAAATCACTTCCTTTTTTATATTCATTATAAAAATGAATAAAATCGATATAAATATCATTCATGTCAAAATAGCGTTAATCTAATTAACACGGCTTCATATATTTCAATATTTTCGTGTCCATCCCAAATCAGACATCAAAATCATATTTTGATCTGTTATTGAATATTATTTTAAAATATTAGTTATTTTAAATCATTCATTACTTGTCATTTTAAGCTATTCGTTAATCTAAAATATTCGTTCTTTTCGAATTGGAATCAGACACAGTGAATTACCATATAATTTTATTTATATGGATTTCATACACACGTGTATACAACAATAATCAAACACAGTTAACGATCATCCAGAGTGCATTACAAAACTGCATAAGCGTTAAATATAAATAATTAACGCTTACAACAGCCTGTCAACCCATCGATTGACATACAACTAAATATTGGGATTAGTGTATGTCCAATATCATCCCAATAACCATGTGGGGTTTCCAACCAACAAAGATTGAATATTATTTGTGCAGTTGGGCGATGTGTAAAATTATCATCCCAGTCAATATCAGTCAAATACGTGTACATAAACAAATCGTCCCATTTGTAAATGAATACTTATTTTATTCATATACATGTTGAAAATTATATTTTTAACTATAAAATATTTATTTCAACTCATGATTATTTTTTATACAATAAAAAATGATATTTGTATTGTTCTAACATTTTTAGAAAATTTCGACAGCATAACAGCGCGATACTAGAACCGGGATAAGGTCTAGCCTTATCACTCGCCTAATAATGGCTCGCGCCATACACATACAAATTCTAATCAATTCAATTCCCAAACCAAATTCAAGCAAATAAACCAATCCACCAAACAAACATGGTTTCAAACAAAGGTGTTGGTGCTACTAAGCACCATCTACATCCCAGTATACATATTTAACTAGAAAATAAATTTGAGTGAGAAGCTCTCACCTTTGGGATCCACTCCGCCAGTTTTATTTTCTGAATTTCTGAACCATTTGGATTTGCCCGAAATTCCAACTCAATCCTCTTTCACGCTGTTCATATTAAAAATCACATTTTTATTATGCTGTTTATATATTTAAAAATCGCATTTTATATCGCTATTTATATAATAAAAATCATATTTTTATACAACTAAAAATCGAATTTTTATCTAACTAAAAATCATTCCTTTTCTAACTAGAAATCATTTATATAAAAATTGCATCTTTAAAACAATGATTATTCAAATTCAAATCGCATCTTTAAAATGATTTCATTTGTATAAAAATCGTATTTTTATGATCTCCCTTTCAATATAAAAATCATATTTTTATAATTTCTCTTTCAATATAAAATTCATATTTTTATAATTTCTCTTTCAATATAAAAATCATATTTTTATAATTTCTATTTCAATATAAAAATCATATTTTTATAACGCTTTTCTTATTAAAAAATCTAATCCTTTTATTTCTAAAAATCTAATCTTTTTTCTAAAAAAAATCAAATCCTTTTTTCTAATAAAAATCAAATCTTTTTTCTAATAAAAATCTAATCTTTTTTTTAATAAAAATCAAACCTTTTTTTACAACAAAATTCAAATTTTTTTTTCTAATAATAAAAATCAAAAAGGAAAACTTACATCGATAGATTTTGGTCGCCGGAGAATCAGAGGAGGAGGCTGGTGGTTCACTGGTGGTGGCGGCAGGCGGGGTGAGGGGCCACGGCGGTAGGTAGGGCGTCGGTTTGGGGCTATTGCGGTGGATTTGAGGTTGTGGAGCAATGGGAGATCGAAAAAAGAAATACGAGGAGGGGCACGGCAGGTCAGAGGGGTGCGCCTGAGGCAGAGCGGCAGCGTAAGGGGGAAGCGCAGGCGGCGGAAAGGGGGAGATTGGGTGCACGACGGGTTTTTGTGAATTGGGGGTGCGGTTTTAATTTTGACCTAGTGTGATAGTTGACTAGGGTAATAAAGAATATATATTATATTTAAATTATTATTTATTTCCAATTATACTCGTTTATCAATACGAACTCCAAAGAGAACCCGACGACTATCGCCCCTAGCAAAATACCTCCATTCCGGATACAATGGGATATGTTTCTTAAGCCAATTCTATCATTACGATCAGTTTTTGTCAAAATTAAAATATAAATCAGTATATATTAAGTTTGAACATACATTTTAATTTACCGGAGCCGCATACTGACTCCAAAAATTCCCGAAAAATAAATCTAGCTATGTTATGACAATACGGTCCTAACAAAACTAATTTCGTCGAATTTGGAAACTGTTTGGAAAACGGTCAATTTCCAGTCGATTAAATTCAAACTAAATTTAAACAATACGTTTAAATTCATCACGCTCACATATTGATTCCAAAAATTATGAAAATTGGAATCTAGCATTAATTTGATATTCCAGATTCAAGAAAAGTGGTTTCATTGAAAACGAAGGTCGTTTGCAAAATCTCTATTTTTAAGGGCTATATATTATATAAATTCCATAGCGACTGTTCTGAATTTTCAACTGGACATAACTTCTTATTCCCGCTATGAAATCTGGATTTTTCACATTCGTTGGAAAGATATTTTCAAATAGATTCAAATATTTCTAGCTTCACCAAAATCGGGTTTATTTTGAATCCTGTACATTCATTTCAAATTTGAAATCGAATTTTCAAACTACCGCGCCATTTCCAATTCCTTTTACAATTAAAATAAATATTTATATTCTAACTTTGATCTAAATAAATTTATACATTCTAATTCAATTCAAACCAAATTTCTAGTCGTTATTATTTAAAATAAATCCTTTTAAATATTCAAAATTCATTAAAATTTCCAAAATATAAATTTTAAATTGGTTCATGATTTTCTGGGTTGTTACAAAAATCACTTATAAGAATTTAGATCTAGTCAAACATTGCGGCTGAAAAGCATGACTGAACAGACTTCAAAATATTTCATGACAGTAGCATGTTCTTTTCATTTCATTCGTCCAGCAAATTAAATTTTTAAAGCCTATTCCTATATTTAAAACCTCGCCCGCTTCGTTCCTTTCCTACACAAAAATACATTGCCCTTTCGTACAACTTTCATTTTCAAAACCAACTAACATCCAGCATTAAAAGTGAAATCAAATCATATAATATCTGGATAAAGTCTCAGATAAGATTGCACGTTACTATCAAAAATTGCAGCTACTTAACATACTTTAAAATAACAAAATAAAAATAAAATTTTATATATACCGTGTATGTCTCGCTCCAGGAAGGTATCTTCGTTTTCTCCCTTCCAAACGAGAAAGGCAGCGAACCCTCCTCCTAGAAAATCAAACAAAATCAATACTAAATGAAATTAAACATCGTTTGATCGGATGGATTGCTGCGAGTTTTCTCTTCACGTGGGTATCTTTATTTCCAAATCAATGTTATTTATTTCTGCACCTTATTCGAACCAGTACAACCTAGGGCTCTTGTTTCAAGGCCGAGGCTAGTGGTGTGCATTGAAGTTGAAGGCGGCATGAGAATCTGGAGGGCAAGGCGCCTTTGTTGACGGAGTTTGGTGTATTTTAGTGCCGGAGAGCGTCGATGGGTTCACCGTGTTTGTAGCATAGGGTCGGGAGATCGCGACGAGGTGGCATGTTCGAGATGGAGTTGAGGTAGCCGTTCGGGTAGGATCTTGAAGCAAGAAGTTTCATCAGTTAGCTATAGACTATCATATTTTCCGTTGTGTACTCTGTTTGTATCTGGAAATAGATGTTTATAATTGTTCCAGAAATGGCTTTTGTGCTCCGACGATGGTATGTATATACAGTTACTGATTTGTATTTCAAATTTATATTATATAATATATTTTATTCATTCCACAGTTAGATTTGTGTTATTCATCTACTTCTATTCTAACTTTTCTTCTTCTTTTTTTCTATTCCCCGCCCTCTAACTTCTTTCTATTAATGATCTGCTAATTTCTGATGCTTGGTTAGTTGACATGGTGTTTTGTGTCTATGATCAGGATTGGGAATTGGCTGCTTTGTTACATGATTTCCAAGCATGCTCCTCTAGGTGCGACACTTTTCCGATCGAAGTTCCATCAAGCTCCGGCAGCTGACCCTCCTCACTACTACGAAACCATACCCGAGCTCCCTTGCCCCTATTTCCGACAACACTCCATGGCGAAACATCCCTACTCGACCGCCTTAGATTTTTGATTATCAGAGTATACTTTCGAGATAAATAAAAAGGATACCATTTCAAAGCTAACTGTTATACGAGTTCAAAGAATATGAGTTTATAAATTTTCATTGAGTTTTAGATTTCTTATGAATTGTTGAAGGATCGATTTATATTTGTTTCAACGTGATGTTCGAATGAGTACAGGGAAATGAAGGCAGTAGGTGCAATTTGTAGGGGTAAGATACTTGGCTATCAAGGAACATGTGAGTGTTAGACATATTTTTTCCTTTAAACGCTTCTGTACAGATTTTGGTTTACAGAAAACGTGTGTGAGGTTATTTAAATAGTATTCAGGGGATTAGGTACGAATGGATTTGGGTTTTTGTACGATTTTTATTTTATGATTTCTAACGCATCAAAATTTTTGAACGTGATTTGCTGAGGGGATAAGATTTTGATAAGATAAGAAATTGAGTACCGATATTTTGATTTTGAAATTGACTACCAATTTTTTTAGCGTGCAATGTTTGACGTTTATAAGTCATATGATCGCATACGAACCCCGATCGTGACGAATTTTGAAATCATACAATAATTTGATATTCTGAACACGATGGAACTAGTTTCATCGAATTTCGAGATCGTTCTTTAAATCTCTGTTTTAATTCCAAATGATTAATTTATATGTGTTTATATTGCACACGATCACAAAATAATCCCAATTGGCGTGAAACTGGAAATCTTACATTAATTAACTATTACGAATTCTATAAAATTAGTTTCGTTGAAATCCGAGGTTGCTTGAAAATTTACTATTCTTAGGTTCCATATTAAATTGATAAAATATACATCAATTTCGAAACAAACAAATTTAGTGATAATATATCATTATTATATATTCCGACAGAATCCTATATAACTTCAAAATAATTAATTTAGGATTTTAAACTCAGTAATTCAAATTCAATGTTAAAACGATATTTAAATTTATTAAAAGTCATTTTATTTAATTCAATAGATCGTTATGGTTTATAAACGTTTTCATAGCAACTTTCTGAAAAGTTGATTTTGACATAACTCAAAATCTATAAGATGAAATCTTGATTTTTCTCTTCATTAAAAAAATATAGTCCAATAGATCTGGAAGATTCTTGTTTAAAAGAATTTCAATTTATATTGGATTTTGTACACTCAACTAAAGTTCAAAACATAAAACTATGAACTACTGCGATGTTGCGGGCTTGTTTTTAATTAAAATATAAATTATATGTTTAAACTTCGTTTAATAAACAGATTCCTTATTATAGTTTAAATCTAAACTTAACTAAATCTTTTTATACTATCCAATTCATATTGTATTGCAAATCCAACTTTATTTTAATTATTTCAAAATTAATATATTATTTTATTATTCAAATTAAATTAATATTCAAAATTATTAAATTCGAGTTATTTGAATTCCAAATCAACATTTAAAACAAATTTTAAAATATTCAAATTAAATAGTAAAAATCTAGGTCATTATAAAGAACATATTGAATATTTTAGCAGGAATCAAACGATACAAATACACTATTATTGAAAAATATAATTTAATCCACTCGCCTGGCTGCGCACAATTTTTGAATCTGATTTGGATCTGCACTGCTTTCTATTTTGATTCGTATATGTAGATTTGTCTAGACGGAGGATCTAAGTATTTATAACTTAAATCCATAATATTTATCTCCAAATCTTGAATTAGAAATCCTAAAACTAATGTATTTATTTTCTAAAGAACTTTGAGGAGAAAAGAAATGGCAGAGCTCTGGCGCCCTCTCAGAAAATATGAGTTGGAGGCTAGGTCCTGCTAGTCTATTTATTGGTACTCCGAAGGACCTCGTCTGTTGAATTGAAATAAATAAAATAAGAGCCATTTAAAGCGTTAAATCCACGTCATCTTGCCCAACAGTGGTCACGAAAAATAATTTTGTTCCTATTAAAATTTGGTTTAACGTTCTTTTTCTTACCTAATATTCTTCTCTATATTAATTCTTCCATTTATGACGCATGTTGTAGATTACAGATTCAAACTTAGGTGCATATATTCATGCATAACTTCCTAAACTTTTGTTCGTAATAGCTGCGTAGTAAATGTTATTATAAACATTATTGCCTTGCTAAATTTCTTTCTTATCTATTTATTTATTTTCAATCTTTTTAACATGCGTTCACACACGTAAATAAATGCTCGCATTCATTTCATTATTTTCTTTCGCTCTTAATTTGTGCTTTAAATTCTAATTTTGAATTTATGCGTATATATTTACATACAACCCCATTTATTTTCATAATTCAAACGGCGTTATGCCGTCATATATTTACATTATAACGTAATCCATTTATTTTATTATATTTTACTTACATATGGTTTATTCATGTCCAAGTTATTCACCTTTAATTTTACTTATGCCGAATTACATTCAGCTCATCTATTTTTATTTATTTCCATTCAATATTAATTTTTAGTTCATGTCAAGATTTTTTAGTTTACTCCATTTATAAATTCCATTCTAGGTTCATTTCATTTAATTCTCTCGAGTTAATTTGGAATTCGAAATTCGTTTAACTAGTTTGTTTCATTAGTGATAATTTGTTAAGATTCAATGGATTTACATTGAAACCGTTCATTTATAAAATTTCAAACAAGGAAAATTAGTCATCTCTTCCACTCATTTATTTAGTATACTTTTAATTTCGATCAATTGTTTAAATATACTGACTTGTGATTACAATTAGAATCACATAAGGTGATATTCTCAAATATATATATTATATATGATTTCTTAACTGCAACGACCCAGATTTTATTAAGAAACATTTAGTGAGTACTAAATATTTAAAATGATTTATTTTAAGAATTAATAACTTGAAATTTATTTAATTTAAGGTTTAAAAGTATAATTTATAATATAATTAAAAACGAGCTTGTAGCAACGCAGTAGTTCGTAATATTATGTTTTGAACTTCAAATGAATGTATAGGATTCAGTATAAATCAGAATTTGTTGAAACAAGAAACGTTTGAATCTATTGAACTAGAGTTTTCTAATGAAAGTGAAAAATCGATATTTTATCTCGTAAATTGTAAATTATGTCCAAATAAATTTTTTAGAAAGTTGCTATGGAATTGTTTATAAACCATAACGATTTATTAAATAAAATAAAGGGATTTTATTATAAAATTGAATACCGCTTTAGCTAAAAATGAGATATCGAGTTTAAAATCCAATGTAGTTTATTCTGAAGCTATAAGAATTTTTATTTGGATATATATAAATAATACTTATAATTTGGTTTTCAAAGAAATTGATTATATTGGAATTAAATTATATTTTATCACATTAATTGAATATGGAAAAATAACCATTTTGCAAACGATCTCGGATTTCGACGAAACCAATTTTATCGGATCCATAATGAGATACTACTGTAAGATTTCAAATTTTGGGCCAATCGGAGTTAGTATGAGGTCATGCGAGCTATAAACATTCAGCGTAAATACCTATATCAATAATTTGAGCTCGAACTGGCGCTATTTGAGCAAATGAACTCGGATTTTGATGAAACAAGTTTTATTAGGATCGTAATGACAAACCATAAGCTAATGACAAACCATAAGCTGATGAAAATCATAAGCAAATGAACTCGAATAGTTTGGCATGACCAACCACTCATAAAATCCAGACGGCGTCCGAAAGACCGTTTTAGCTATACTCCCAGCTTCCACTCTAAGCTGATGAATACCTGTCGCGAGATCCAACTGGGAAAATACTCTCGCGCCACTCAACTGAAATAACAAATCATCTATCCGCGGTAGAGGATACTTATTTTTCCTCGTCACCTTATTCAACTCCAGGTAGTCTACACACAATCGAAGGGAACCATCGGCCTTGGTAGCAAACACAACAGGTGCTCCCCATTCAGAAACACTTCTTCTGATAAATCCCTTCTTCAAAAAATCGCTCACTTGCACCCCGAGCTCTCGCTGCTCCATTGGTGTCATACAACGAAGTGGCATCACTATAGGTCTGACATCTTTCACTAAATCAATACGGAACTCAATCTCTCCGTGTGGTGGAAGTTCGGTCACTTCCTCGAAGACGTCCGGATACTGGCCAGCCACGGGCACATCTGACAACTCATCATGTGGGATGTCGAGGGAATTTAGAAAACTAGCCATTACCCCATCACTAGGTAGACCGCCAAACACTACCCTCCGCCCATCATCCGCCGTAACTGTCACCAAAAAGCCCTCACAGTCTACCACCACCCCGTACCTTTGGTGCCAATCGACTCCCAAAATAATGCAAAACCCAATAAAGCCCAAAACAAAGCAATCACAAACAAACATGCATCCATAACTCGACAAGAACACATTACGACAAATCATGCTAAGGCTAGTTAAACCAATCGGGTTCGTCACTGTTAAAGGTCTATCGACTATCTCGGGTTCCAATCCCAACCTATCTACCAGGTCACTAGATGTGAAGTAACGGGAAGCTCCGGTATCAAACAATACTCGAACAGGAACATCATTAACAGAAATCATACCTTGAATGACGACATTCTTTCCTTTCTCCACCGCAGTTGGGGCATTCGACGAAGAAGGAACATCATTGATAGCATATGCTTTCACAATCTGCTTTTCTTTAGGGGGTTGTAGACACTTATCCTTGTGATGTCCCACTTGGCTACAGTTGTAGCACTTCCTATCCGCTGGCTTGGGCCGACATTCTTTGGCATAGTGGCCCTTCTTACCATAGCTGAAGCACTCAACATCTTTCTTATTCTTTTTCTTCTGGCCATCCTTGGTCTGATTATGCATTCTCTTATTCTGAGAACCATTCTTGCCTCCACCGCTTGCTTGCGGCTTTGGCTCCTCTGCAGATGCAACCTCAGTCTTCAACTTAGGGTATACACTCTCTGATCTCAAAGTTTTCCCCACAATCGATTCAAACGTCTCATCGATGTGGTTTATAAGCCTTTCCCCCAAGTACTGATCTAAGATTGTTATGAACTTTTCATTTTTCTTCTCGGCAGCATCTATAAGGGACAATCCATATTTCGATAGAGTATCGAACTCTGCAATGTACTCCGAGATTGCCCTACCATTCTGCTTAAGCTCCAGAAATTTCCTAAACAAATCTGATATCTGAGCAGATGGGATAAACTTATCACTAAATCGGGCCTTAAACTGATCACATGTAACTTGATCCTATGGAGTAGCTGCCTTAATAGCATTCTACCATTCATCGCCCGTCCGTGCAGTTGGCGGGATGATAACTTTCTCATCATCGCATCCTCGATACCCAAGTCTTCGAAGATACGCTCACAGCTATCCAACCAATCTTAAACATCCGTGGCCGATTCCGTTCCGTGGAACGGTTTCCACCAAGACTAGTGTAATCCTTGCATAGCTTGGCGAAATCGGCCCTAGGCGGCTGCACCGCTGCACTACCACTATTAGCAGCATTAGGAACTACCCTCTGAACGTCCCTAAGCATCTCTATCATGAAGTCAGTGAACATGGTCCTCATGTCAGGAGCATTCCCATTATTGGCTCCTCTACCAGCACCCCTCGTATATCGGCTCATAGTTAAATCTGTAAAGAGAAATGATTAACCATCCTCTTTGTGGTGTCAGTGCAGTGCGACTTCACACTTAGCTATACTAATAGTATATATATAGCTTTTGAAAACCAAAATAATCACAAATACACGCTCTCATATACGTATTATCTCTCTCTGGTGTCTTTCCCTAGGTTAACTATGCAATCTAGAGCTCTGATACCAAATGTAACGGTCCGCCCCGCACCAGTCGACATTTCTAATGAAAGTGCGCTGTGCCAATGCCGGACCAGCAAAGGATGGTTGCCAAAGAAAGAAAAAGAAAGGAATTTGAAATAACAAGGAACCTGTAGAATGTCTCACAGTGCATGGAATAAAATATAATAATAACATACTTTGACATAAACAGGCGAGACAGTGCATAAGCTGAAAACTAAACATCATAGCAGCAGAAAATCCAAATACAACTTATGTTCCACATCATCATTATTACAACTTTTGAAAACTATCTCTAAAGCAAAATAAAGGAAAGGTACACTACTAATGCCCAAAGTAGTGACCAGCAACGACATAGGGAGAATATCTACATATGTCATACGTGGGAGCCTCCTGCTCGTGTCCGGTACATCTACTCGTGCATACCGCCTAACCTGTCTCTAGTCTGCCCGTTTAAGAGCACCTAAAGTAATAAGAAGAGACATAAAACTCTGGGTCAGACAAACGTCTGGTATGAGCGATAAGCAGCAAAACAAAATAATAATAGGTATACTAAACCATACCTGGACCTGCAACCAAAGAGTTAGCACAACATACCGCTTAATACTCTAAGATGCCACTAAACATAAGGTATAAAGATACGGGGGAGGGGTGTGCATGTCATAGTGATAGCAAACAATCAAGCATAGCAACCATCCTCACATCTCTCTCTCAGTGCGTAAAGCATACGATATCCACCACTTTGATCACTAGACCCATCGAGGTAGTGACAGAGTCCGACTTGTATAACTATTGCTACCACCAAGCTTGCCCCCATGGAGTCACGACTAAATCTATACAAATGACCCCGCCTCATTGGTACATAGCCAATAGTCCTACCTAGGCCACTGCGGCCCTGAATCCGTCCACATACCCCACACTCCATAGTGATCCAAAGTTATAGACATCGGTAACCCCTTAGCACACGTCCCGCAGCAAAGCCCAACTCATGAAGATAACTCGTTGGTTCCCAACTGGACCCTGAGTTCTACTTCCTATTTGGAATTTCTTTGCAACTCGAGTTTTGGTCGAATTGGAGTTGGTCTTCAGAAGAGTCATTGCGTAATCGCAGCTCCAATCCGGTTCGGTTCGGCTTGCTTCAGTCAGTTTGATTCGAGTACCTTTATCCTAGGCTTCCCGTTCGGTTCGGTGTTCCACTTCAGGTTGGTTTGGTTCGGTAGCCCCCATCGTTCCAATTCAGTCGGTTCGGTTCAGTGCTCATGGATCCATATCTGGTTCGGTGCTTCACTCCAACTCCAACCCTAACTCCAAGCTTGGTCCTCCGATCCGATCCCGCTCCCTAGCTCTAGTCCGATCCGATCTCCACACCCTTGCTTCCGGTGTGATCCCCTACTCAGCTCTGATCTGATTTCCAACCCAACTCCAACTCTTTACAAATGGACCTCCTTCTTGCCAGCCTCCTTTTGTGCAAAGTCCCGATCCGGTTCGGGTCCTCTTGCCCAGTTCTCTAATCCGATCCGAGCCCCCTCACCCGATCCGATCCGAAACCCAGCACTACTTCCTGCAACTTTTCCAGTAACTGTTTTACGCCATACGACGACATTTTTGACCATCCTAACTCTTCTAATCAATCAAAAATTATACCATATAGTCATAGCAATTTGTAGAATTGATCCCGAACACCAAAACAAAGATTCTATAGGTTAAAACGGATCAAACATAGCCAAAACCCCATATTTTCTCTTAAGCATGTTTAAGAAAAACTAATGATAGGATTAGTAAAACTTAACCAAATTAACCAAATTTTCTAACATAGGTCTAAAACAACATCTCAAAATTTATAATTATTTTTCCAGAATTTAATCATGTTTTAATTCGCTAATTAACACTAATTACACTTAATTAACCGTAATTAGTGAGGAACTATGCAAATCACTCACCTTAGCCAAAAATTAAAACTTTCAAAATTGAAACTCCGCTGATTTGGGCGAACACTGATGTCTAACAGCAGCTCCAACCTTACTTTGGTGTTATTTCCCTCTGATTTGACGTAGATTAGGCTAATACTTGATTAGAAAGTGATTAGAGATGATTTTAGATGTTGGAGGCCATTGTTAGGGTTCCTAGAATGAAAGTGGCGGCTGAAAAGTGTCTAAAGAAATGTTTTCTAACCCTAATCAGCCCCTATATACCCCTAATCCCGAAATCCCCTAATGGGCCTAGCTGTTAACTACCCAATTAAGCCCGGTTAAGCTGTTTTTCACCTCCTAAACCTTGTTTCAGTCAAATCTCCCAAACAGTAAGTTCGTTTTTCACATACGACCACTCTATGGAAAGGTAAACCATCATACGGATCTAATAGAAGTGATTTCAGGTCAAAACTCCTTTCCAATCAAAAGTTATGGCCAAAAAAGATCAGCTAGGGGCAAAACGGACATTTAAAAATCGGCAAAAATCATGAACATGGGAAATGACCCCAATAGTCGTCTCCCTTAGTTTCATGACATACGACTTCGTATGAGAAAGAAATAAATAAATATTCTACGATCCTTTGATGCGTAGAATGCGGGTCGTTACAGGAGCAGTAAAACGTGACGATGGAAGAGAAGATGAAGTTAAGTTAATAATATTTAATTAATTTATTCAATGTTCGAACTGTTGTATCTCGCTTGTATGAGAATTGAACGAAACAAGAAATTTGGAATCATGGAGTTGGGAACTTTACAACAAAACTAATTTGGACAATATCAGAGCTAGTTGGAATTTTGGGTTAAATTAAACCCACGTTTAAATTAACTCCAAAGCTTTTGTTATTATAACGATCAAAAATCAACGTGAGAACTCCCTGAACTGATTTAAAAGTTGTTATTATCTTATTTGATTATATATTGACTGTTTGTGGTTTCTATGATTGCTTCGTGGATGATGGATGTTTATTACAGTTATTTATTGACTGTTTATGTACATTTAAGCGTTAATGATCGATTATCTTATGACTGTTATTTGATGGATGATGAACTATTGTGGTTGTTATTATTATTGCTCATACAAATTGACACCACGAATTTGAAATAATTTTGGAATTGACTGAGTAGAGTTCCATTGGAGTATTAAATGAATATTATATTCATTTAAGTGAAATTTGACATGAAATGAAAATTGGATTTTTATATCCGAAATGGTTTGGAAATGAAGTTAAGATGACTTCAGACAACAATTAAAAAGGTTAAAATGAATTTGAAAGAGATTAGAATTAGAAATTGCTTGTTTTAATTTACAATAGAATTTGAATAGTCAATTCAAAAGTGAATTTGAGTAAGATATATAAACGAAGTCTTTAAGTCGAAATGATTGTACCAATGATCTTATTTGTTTTTATAATGGATTTCAAGATAGTTTGGATTCAATATATTACATTTTGAAAAATATTATTATTTTAATATTATAATAATATAGAATATTCAATTTTGATTTAAAATTGAATTTGAAGTTAGAATCGTTTTTAACGAGTTTATAGATGTTTTATGAAGCACATTTGGACTAAATCGACTAGTATTATTTTGGTTTGTATAGGACGTGTCGTACAGCGGCAGTTCGGGAATTTTGACCATAAACTTCAAATGGCTATTACTAATGCAATTTGAATCGGATTTGCATGAAACAAAAGATGTTTGCTTTCTGTTAATGATAGCTTTCAAATGAAAGAAGAAATTTTGAATTTCAGCTTATAGATTTCAAGTTATGTTTATATCTATTTTAGAAAAGGTCGCTAAAAATGCAGTTCGATGACCGTAATTGGAAATCATTCTAAACGGCCATATAAAAATTATTAACATTATGAAAAAATTATGATAAATCATAATAAGTGATTTTAAAGTAATTTGAAGATTAAATATGAAGTTTCGAGCTATATTTCAATTTTTGGTGTTTTCAGCCTAACTTACTGAATACAGCGCCGTTTTGGGAATTTAAGGTTAAATGAACTAAAGATTTCAAAATATTACTTTACTGGATTTGAAGGCTGAATTTTGAGAAATATTTTAATTAAGATTAATTGGAATATGGATTTGGATTGAAATGATCTTCAGATATTTGGTATTGATTACCATTGTGTAGACGTTTACTATTTGAGGAATTTGGAAGATATTTATATTGTTATTGCATTTATAGTATTCGTTGATTACGAGAATTGGTGTTGAATATAAGTGGATATAAATTCTGCTTAAATCTTCTATTTGATATCAATTGAGTTCAGGGTTTTCACGAATGGTGGCTTCAACAACATCATTCTTTAACCCAATTAAAGATAAAGAGTATGGAATAATTTTTTTAATTAAGATTGATGAAGTTTCCAAAGTTGAGTTTCTCCAATTATTAAATTGAATTGGAATTGAATGGAAATCGATTTAACGATAATCAAGATGGGTCTCCATGGATTAAGACTTTTACTATTTAAGGAATTTAAAAGGCTTTGTCGTTATTATGCTTATACTATTAGTCTGATATGGGGATTTATATCGATTGTGAACTGATATGATTTCCATGAAGATTCCATTCCTAATGGAAGTATAATTTTGGGTTTATCATGAACGATGTTTTGAGCTGACATTAGTTCTTTAACCCAATTGAAGGAAAAGATTATTTTCCAATACAAGTTGAATTGAAATCTTTAATAGTTCAAATATAAAGATTTAATGAAAGAGTTTTCCCTAACAAACGATAATGGGAATGACTTTAAGAATCGCTTAAAAGAAGATAAGAGTGTTTTTCGCGTGAGTGATAAAACTAAGAAATCGTAAGTAAAATTTTGGGGTTGGGATAAATATGTTTTCCGTAAAGAATTGAAAATCTTTAATCCGGTTTGAAATGAATGAAGGTAACTAGACTTACCAAAATACAAGGGTATTAGATACCGAGTACCACCAGTTTTGCTCCATAGGATGAATATGATGGAAATGAGATAATGATTTGAGATATTACCTTTTTGCGAGATTCAATAATCTTGACAAAGCGTAGAAATATTGATTTGAGTTAAGTTTGTGAAATAAGATTTTACAATCATTTGATTTCCAAGGAAATTTTAAATAAGAGTTTAAAATTTAAAAATCTTTGATAAGATTTAAGGGAGTAATTCCCAAAGTAAAGATTGATTTGAGTAAAAGAATATTCTAAATGGAATGAAATTCATGATATTTTATATATCAATTATGGTTTGTAAAGATGCAATAGCTATTCAGAAAGATCGGATTTCGACCCATTCTGAATAACTATACGGCGAGTATTGAAGATACTGAAGACAGTTGTTGAAGATCGGGGATCTTCACATATTTTGGAATATTGTTGATATCTCGATTGGGAGGTACACCCATAACGAGGTTATAAGTGGCAATAGCCTGACGTACTTGTTGATTGTCCGGATTTGCAAAGGCCTCTCTCCTTTATTGGACGAGGAATAAGGTGCCTTCGGTTTCGTTCAGACCCATAATGAACTTGTAAATGTATGTGTGTCTGACATCGTATTTGACAACGTAGCCAATTGGTTTCTGTTGATGTTATATCAGTTGGTGGTGGAGGATTTATTATCTTAGCTTAACACCCTCCTCTGAGACTTATGTACTCGGAGGGTTATATATTAATAGACACCGATTATATGTTTTGAATTGACAACGTGACATGATGAATGTTGAGTCGATTAAAGCTTTTTGATTAAAAGCAAAGCTTTATGGATGATGAACAAAGCATGGCTGATTGAAACGACCCGAACTTCCCCGGCCTCCGAAGAGAAGAGAAAGAACGAATTGTTTTGAGAACACGACAAATCAGAACGCATACTAAAGAACATTTCATTGTATATTACAACAATGCATCAGATTACAAGAATATACAGAGTATAGATGAATATTACACAGAAATATCAGAGATTTAAATTACATTTAAATACATAGCAGCGGAAAATAATACAATACACAACTGAAGGAGATATACGGATACAAAGCTTTCCGGATATCGTTCCAGCTGTAAACCAGGATCCTGTGAATATAAATCTGCAAAACCAAAACTACTAGCTGCCCGTGTCAAAATAAGGGCACCCAGAGTTTAGGTTAAAACAATAAACCCCAGGTCAGTCATGTGACTGGTGTGAGAACTAAAACAGTTAATCTTTATTTTTAAAGTTAGGTAAATCAAGGGACCACGCCGTATAACACGGAACGGGTTTCCTCCCAAGAATACCAGTGCATGAAACAACAGCGCAATGCTAAATAAAGAAAAATGAAGCTGTTATAAGACCCAGGTCCTATCACACAATGCAACGCAAGCCAGGGGATAGGGTTTTCCCTTATAACAGCCAAAGAATGCTTGATACGTTTAAAACAAATCATTTGATACTATTATAAGTGCATAGTGTATAAAACAACTTCAAATCATAAGTATCAATCATAGGCGGCATGGGTACCATATATCATGTCGCCGTACTAGGCTCTACAAATAAAACCGCAAATGTCACGTATTTGGAAATTGGATTTCCGTCTATGAACCGAGGCAAAAGATAGTCCTCAACCGATTCGAGACAATCTAGCCTATGTCTCAGGATCAGAACGCATCAACCCTTTAGATCGTCAGGGCCGGTCCACCGATGTGGATTATTATGCCTGAACAATACGTCTCTCCGCCCTATGGGGCGTAAACGAGCCAACAAATGACTCCATCGGACCCGGATCGTCCGATCAAACCGAGGCGCCTCGCAACAGCAACAACCACATATGTCAAACTCGTCAGGGCGTGTAAAACCACTGACGCCACTTCTAGCTAGAAAGAGACGCAAGTCCTCCCTGATGTCCTCTCCCGTTTTTGGTTCATACCGGGTGTGAAACTCGCGAAGTAAACGTTACACAAAGCTATGCCACACAGGCCGTGCTTTGATCATCACCACAAGACTTTGCTTTTCAACAGAAGCCTCGATCAATTGCCACTTAGGCATGCCACACAGGCAATTCACTCCATGCGTTTGATATCCATCAATATATAACCCCTGAGCTCGTACGTCTCAGAGAAGGGCGTTAAGCAAGAGAATAAATTCTCCGCCGCCAAACAGATATATATTTAATAGAGATCAATCACACGGACTAAAATCCAATGTCAGACACACAGTCCATTTACAAGTCCGTTCTGGGTCTGAACGAAACCGGAGGCACCTAGTACCCCGCATATCCATCGATCTCCAAGTACGTCTGGACGATCACTAACTGTTTCCATCTTCTGGGGTGTACAGCCCAATCAAGATCATCAGTAATCACCCAAACGACGTGAAGACTTCTGGTCTTCGACCACCGTCTTCATCTTCGACACCACGTCGAATCAGTTATTCAGAATGGGATAAACCCGGTCTTTCTGAATAACTCGCGTATATATGATAAAAGTGTTACACAAACACAACACACGCCTCATTCCAATTCAGAATATTCTTTTATTCAAACATTCCTATACTTTGGGAAAAGTTCCCATTAATTTTATCCAAGATAAATTCTTTAAATTTATTCTTTAATCTCCTTTGAATATCAATTCAAACTAGTCGGGATTAGCGAACCACACCGAAGTAATCATTTATTTTATTTCCCAATCCCAACCTATTCATCCCATGAAGTAAAACTAGTAATACTTCATATCTAACACCACAGTGTTATCGGTAAATTCAATTACCATTTCACGTTCAAATCTAATTAAAGATTTAACCATCGCCTGGAGCAAAACTGGTGATTCTCCATTTTCGATCATTTCAATCTAATTAAAGATTCATTAAAACTCCACTTAGTTTTAATCTTTAACTGGATTAAAGAATCAGTGTCATTTAAAACACGGTTCACGATAAACCCAAAATCACATTCCATTAATTGTCGGGTTAAAGAACAAGTGTTATTTAAAACACTGTTCACGATAAACCCAAAAATCAATACCAATTCAATTCCAATTAAATATCGTTTAATTGGTACACTTCATTAAATCTAAATAAAAAGATTTAATCATTTCTCAACTGGGTTCAAGAACAGTGTTAGTGAAGACACCATTCACGACAAACCCAAATCACATTCGATATTCAATACAAGGTTCTGAATAGAAAATATATCGGCTTATATTCAATATCGAATTCTACGACTAACAAATGCCGTATTTGAAATAACGATATAAATATATATATCTTTCAAATTTCCATAACAACACCTGTATAATCACGAATTCCAACATCGAAATATTCCGAAGACAATTTCGATTCAAATCCCCTCCAATGCAATCATTGGATATTCTGGTTATTTTCAAAACCCTTTTTAAATTCAATTCATTTATTTAAAAATAAATAGAATTATAATTCTAGTTCAAAACTAGTTCATTTCGATAAAAACCTATTTTTATCCTTTCAAATATGGAATTTTTCATCCCAAATCTTCACAAATCATTTCTTATGATTTTACACAAATTATTACTATTTTTAATAATTTTATCAAGGCCCGTACAGTCGATTTCCATCAATGGCCATCGAACTGCACTTACAGCGACCTTTTTCAAATTTGATTTGGACGTAACTCCAAATCCAACCGTTAGATTTCAAATTACTAATATTCGTTAGAAAGCTCTTTCCGATACGAACCCAACGGTTCCGGGTTTAGGAGAATCCGACGGTCGGATCTCCCGTAATGTCCGTTTGCAATAAATGGTCGAAATTCACGAACTGCCGCGGCGCGGCGCGTTCTATTCAGGCCATTATATTATATATATAATATATATAATATATATTTCGTCGATTTTCTATTCAAAACGAATTATATAAATAGTTTTAAAATCGTTTCAAAACTTATTTCAACTTCCATTTCAATTCAAAGCAAAATTGAATTCTTCTTTATAAATTCGTTTCAAAATTCATTTCTATTCAATTCAAATTTCAATTCAATTTGAATTCATTTCAATTCGCTTTCAATTCAATTTGAATTCGTTTTTAATTCAATTCATTTCGAAATCGTTTTCAATTCAATTCATTTCGAAATCGTTTTCAATTCAATTCATTTCGAAATCGTTTTCAATTCAATTCATTTCGAAATCGTTTTCAATTCAATTCATTTCGAAATCGTTTTCAATTCAATTCATTTCGAAATCGTTTTCAATTCAATTCATTTCGAAATCCTTTTCAATTCAATTCATTTCGAAATCGTTTTCAATTAAATTCATTTCGAAATCGTTTTCAATTCAATTCATTTCGAAATCGTTTTCAATTCAATTCATTTCGAAATCGTTTTCAATTCAATTCATTTCGAAATCGTTTTCAATTCAATTCATTTCGAAATCGTTTAAATATCGTTCACGTCAAAATGGCGTCAATCTAATCAACACGGCTTCATAAATTTCTATTTTCAAATATTCTATTTCAAATATTTCTTTTTCAAATATTTCTATTTCAAAACTGGAATGAGACCCAATCAGTTACCATATAATGTTAATTATATGGATTTTCTACAACACATGTATTTATCAACAACGATGAATAATCAACCATCATCCAAAGTGCATTCTACACTGTATAAGCATCAAATATAAATATTCAACGCTTATAACAGCCTGTCAATCAATCGATCGACATACAACTAAACAATCGGGATTAGTGTACGTCAAATATCATCCCAATACCCGTGTGGGGTTTCAAGCAATCAAACACATATTTTATTTGTGCAGTTGGGCGATGTGTAAAATTTATCGATCCAATCAATGTCCTTCAAATAGGTGTACATAAACAAATCGTCTGGTTTGTAAATGAATATTTATTTATTCACATTCACGTTAAAAATTATATTTTTAACGACAAAACATTTTATTCCAACATATGAATTTCTATTCAGTTCATTCTTTAAATAAAATGATATTTTTATTTTCTAACTTTTTTTTTTTAGAAAATTTCGGCGGCATAACGGCACGATACTAAAAACGGGACAAGGCCTAGCCTTATCCCCGGTCTAGTGAAGGCCCACGCCATTCACACATCAATCAAATTCACCAAACAACCAAATTCAAATCAAATAATCTGACTAATCTATGCAACCAAACAAACAAGTCCATGGTCTGTGGACGGTTGTGTCGGGTGCTACTAAGCACCGTCTGCATCCTAGTATATATATATAACTAGAAAAAGAAATTGAAAGGTGAGAAATTCTCACATATTGCTATCCTAGCTCCACGGCACTTCATTGATAGAAATCTTCATTGCTATCGCATCTTCGTTGCCCGTAGCCACTACCTATGTAAAAATCGAATTTTTACTTCGCTATTCAATATATAAAAATCGAATTTTTACTTCGAAGTTCAATATATAAAAATCGAATTTTTACTTCGAAGTTCAATATATAAAAATCGAATCTTTACTTCGAAGTTCAATATATAAAAATCGAATTTTTCTACAAATAAAAATCCTATCTTTTCTGTAAATCAACTATATAAAAATACGATCTTCTCACATTTCAAAATACGACCTTCTCACCTTTTAAAGTTCTAATCTTTTTCCATTTAAAATTCAAATCTTTTTCTATTTAAAATCTTAAAATAAAATCAGTTTTTAAACCTTTTTTAAAAATCAGTTTTTAAACTCTATAAAAATCAGTTTTTAAACACTATAAAAATCAGTTTCTTAAACACTATAAAAATCAGTTTTTAAACACTATAAAAATCAGTTTTTAAACACTATAAAAATCAGTTTCTTAAACTCACCGTAGGAATCGAGCTCGGGGGGGGGGGGGGGAAGGGGAAGAGAATGGCAATTGGAGGGGTGCTTGCCGCGGGTCCGTTCTGTTGGAGCAAGGGGGTGGCGTCGGGCTTCAGGGTCTCGATTTTGGGGAGGGGGGGTTTCTAGGTGGAGCGGCTTCGTGAGTTCAATTTGGGGAAGTGGAGATCGACGGAGAGGAGGGGGATCTGGCAGGGTGGCGCGGCAGCGGGGCCCACTCGCGATGGCTCGGCGCTGATCGAATTGGGGCGATGAGATTCCGTCGATCCCCCCTTTTTTTTTCTTTTTTTTTTCTGAATTGATTTAAACGGGGGGGGGGGGGCCTGAGCGGATATAAGGAGAGGGAGATATTATTATTATTTTTATTTATTTATTTATTTATTTATTTACTAAAAGTTGACCTTTTCATACGACCTCGAAACGAGGCCCACCGCCTGTCGTCCATAGCGTTTTACCCCCATTCCGAACCCAATGGGATATATATCGCAAGCTGATTTGATCGTTACAATAAGTTTCCGTTGAATTTACATCCAAATCATTATACTGAATTTACAACGTATATTTCACATTACCGGGGTCACATACTAACTAGAAAAATTCCAGAAAAATCTTTTCTAGCTTCGTATTGACGATACGGTCCTAACAAAACTAGTTTCGTCGAATTCTGAGACCGTTAGAAAAATGGCCAATTTCCAGTCGATTAAAATCAGCTGAAACTGGTCAAACGCGTTTTCCTTTGCCACACTCACATATTGATTCGAAAAATTATGAAATTTGAAACCTAGCAATAACTTGACATCACGGACCCAACAAAAGTGGTTTCGTCGAAATCCGAGGTCGTTTGCAAAATGGCTATTTTTAAGGGCCTGAATTCCATAGCGACTATTCAGAATTTTCAACTGGACATATCTTTTGATTCCCGCTATGACATATTGATCTTTCGGATTCGATAGAAAGATATTATCAATTAGATCCTAATGTTTTTGGTTTCACTAAAATCCGGATTGTTTTGCACCCGGTACATTCAATTGAAGTTTGAAATCGAATTATCGAACTACCGCGCCATTTTCAATTCTATTTATAATTATATATAAATATTTATATTCTAAAGACGACGCGTATAATATATACGTTGAATTCTATTCAAAATAAATTTTCTCGTCGATTTTATTTAAAATAATCCATTTTAAATATTCAAAATTCGCTAAAATTGCCAAAATAAAAATTTTAAACTGGCCCAGATTTTCCGGGTTATTACAATCTCCCTCACTTAAAACTTTTCGTCCCCGAAAAGGAACAAAGTCGAAAGTGGTTTGATAATTTAACTCTACGTTCGATTTGGCTTCCATTCTCCAACTTTTCAGTTTCTGAGAATTCTCCAAAATTTCAAAAATTTGGCTAACACCCTAAATTTTTGAAAAATTTCGCCATAACCTCCCCTGCACCGGGAGCATCGGGGAATTTCAAATAGCTTCCCCGGTCCTTCAGATCTCAAAAAGAAAAAAGAAAAAGCCAAGCGGCTAGCCAATAGGCTCATAAAATCATCATCACCCAAACAAAACAGTAAATTATGTAGTAAACATGTACCTATTTGTCGGGCAAACAATTTTTATTCTCTGGCTCTAGCCTCCTTGCTATGACCTGTTCAATGATATACATGTATATGCAAGAAAATGCGACCAATTTTCAATATAGTTCAATATTTGATTCAGTTAGGCATAATGATTCAAAATTATCAAACAATTAAACAAACAACACAAACATCAATCAATTAGTGAATTAGAGTCTCAAATTCATAATTTTGATACATATACAAAAATCATGTTTTTGATGCCAAATCACAACAATAAGCCCTGTCTAGTTTCGGTTCTCACACCAGTCTATTGGAAATTTATAGAAATCTCACTTTCGAAACTCGAAGATAAATACTGGCGACGGTGCCCCATTACCAGAATTATCCCCGGGCACTAGAGTACGATTCTATAACTATCCAGTATATTAAAACTTCGAATACACGTTTGCAAGACGCATATGCAAAATCTTTATATATCGGATTGCCCAATTCAATTTAAAATAAATAATCAAATACGAATAGTTGATTTATATTTTCAAAACAAAATTGGTTTTCATTTTTAAAAATATACTCTTCACACTCGTTCTAGGATACTACTGATCCTATCTCTAGCGAGTCATTCCCATTGGATATTACTAACCCAATATCTGATGAATTCTTTCGTATGGTTCTAACGTGTCTTGTTCTCTGAGCTTTGTAAACCAAAGCTCTGATACCACGATGAAACGACCCGAACTTCCCCGGCCTCCGAAGAGAAGAGAAAGAACGAATTGTTTTGAGAACACGACAAATCAGAACGCATATAAAAGAACATTTCATTGTATATTACAACAATGCATCAGATTACAAGAATATACAGAGTATAGATGAATATTACACAGAAATATCAGAGATTTAAATTACATTTAAATACATAGCAGCGGAAAATAATACAATACACAACTGAAGGAGATATACGGATACAAAGCTTTTCGGATATCGTTCCAGCTGTAAACCAGGATCCTGTGAATATAAATCTGCAAAACCAAAACTACTAGCTGCCCGTGTCAAAATAAGGGCACCCAGAGTTTAGGTTAAAACAATAAACCCCAGGTCAGTCATGTGACTGGTGTGAGAACTAAAACAGTTAATCTTTATTTTTAAAGTTAGGTAAATCAAGGGACCACGCCGTATAACACGGAACGGGTTTCCTCCCAAGAATACCAGTGCATGAAACAACAGCGCAATGCTAAATAAAGAAAAATGAAGCTGTTATAAGACCCAGGTCCTATCACACAATGCAACGCAAGCCGAGGGATAGGGTTTTCCCTTATAACAGCCAAAGAATGCTTGATACGTTTAAAACAAATCATTTGATACTATTATAAGTGCATAGTGTATAAAACAACTTCAAATCATAAGTATCAATCATAGGCGGCATGGGTACCATATATCATGTCGCCGTACTAGGCTCTACAAATAAAACCGCAAATGTCACGTATTTGGAAATTGGATTTCCGTCTATGAACCGAGGCAAAAGATAGTCCTCAACCGATTCGAGACAATCTAGCCCATGTCTCAGGATCAGAACGCATCAACCCTTTAGATCGTCAGGGCTGGTCCACCGATGTGGATTATTATGCCTGAACAATACGTCTCTCCGCCCTATGGGGCGTAAACGAGCCAACAAATGACTCCATCGGACCCGGATCGTCCGATCAAACCGAGGCGCCTCGCAACAGCAACAACCACATAAGTCAAACTCGTTAGGGCGTGTAAAACCACTGACGCCACTTCTAGCTAGAAAGAGACGCAAGTCCTCCCTGATGTCCTCTCCCGTTTTTGGTTCATACCGGGTGTGAAACTCGCGAAGTAAACGTTACACAAAGCTATGCCACACAGGCCGTGCTTTGATCATCACCACAAGACTTTGCTTTTCAACAGAAGCCTCGATCAATTGCCACTTAGGCATGCCACACAGGCAATTCACTCCATGCGTTTGATATCCATCAATATATAACCCCTGAGCTCGTACGTCTCAGAGAAGGGCGTTAAGCAAGAGAATAAATTCTCTGCCGCCAAACAGATATATATTTAATAGAGATCAATCACACGGACTAAAATCCAATGTCAGACACACAGTCCATTTACAAGTCCGTTCTGGGTCTGAACGAAACCGGAGGCACCTAGTACCCCGCATATCCATCGATCTCCAAGTACGTCTGGACGATCACTAACTGTTTCCATCTTCTGGGGTGTACAGCCCAATCAAGATCATCAGTAATCACCCAAACGACGTGAAGACTTCTGGTCTTCGACCACCGTCTTCATCTTCGACACCACGTCGAATCAGTTATTCAGAATGGGATAAACCCGGTCTTTCTGAATAACTCGCGTATATATGATAAAAGTGTTACACAAACACAACACACGCCTCATTCCAATTCAGAATATTCTTTTATTCAAACATTCCTATACTTTGGGAAAAGTTCCCATTAATTTTATCCAAGATAAATTCTTTAAATTTATTCTTTAATCTCCTTTGAATATCAATTCAAACTAGTCGGGATTAGCAAACCACACCGAAGTAATCATTTATTTTATTTCCCAATCCCAACCTATTCATCCCATGAAGTAAAACTAGTAATACTTCATATCTAACACCACAGTGTTATCGGTAAATTCAATTACCATTTCACGTTCAAATCTAATTAAAGATTTAACCATCGCCTGGAGCAAAACTGGTGATTCTCCATTTTCGATCATTTCAATCTAATTAAAGATTCATTAAAACTCCACTTAGTTTTAATCTTTAACTGGGTTAAAGAATCAGTGTCATTTAAAACACGGTTCACGATAAACCCAAAATCACATTCCATTAATTGTCGGGTTAAAGAACAAGTGTTATTTAAAACACTGTTCACGATAAACCCAAAAATCAATACCAATTCAATTCCAATTAAATATCGTTTAATTGGTACACTTCATTAAATCTAAATAAAAAGATTTAATCATTTCTCAACTGGGCTCAAGAACAGTGTTAGTGAAGACACCATTCACGACAAACCCAAATCACATTCGATATTCAATACAAGGTTCTGAATAGAAAATATATCGGCTTATATTCAATATCGAATTCTACGACTAACAAATGCCGTATTTGAAATAACGATATAAATATATATATCTTTCAAATTTCCATAACAACACCTGTATAATCACGAATTCCAACATCGAAATATTCCGAAGACAATTTCGATTCAAATCCCCTCCAATGCAATCATTGGATATTCTGGTTATTTTCAAAACCCTTTTTAAATTCAATTCATTTATTTAAAAATAAATAGAATTATAATTCTAGTTCAAAACTAGTTCATTTCGATAAAAACCTATTTTTATCCTTTCAAATATGGAATTTTTCATCCCAAATCTTCACAAATCATTTCTTATGATTTTACACAAATTATTACTATTTTTAATAATTTTATCAAGGCCCGTACAGTCGATTTCCATCAATGGCCATCGAACTGCACTTACAGCGACCTTTTTCAAATTTGATTTGGACGTAACTCCAAATCCAACCGTTAGATTTCAAATTTCTAATATTCGTTAGAAAGCTCTTTCCGATACGAACCCAACGGTTCCGGGTTTAGGAGAATCCGACGATCGGATCTCCCGTAATGTCCGTTTGCAATAAATGGTCGAAATTCACGAACTGCCGCGGCGCGGCGCGTTCTATTCAGGCCATTATATTATATATATAATATATATAATATATATTTCGTCGATTTTCTATTCAAAACGAATTATATAAATAGTTTTAAAATCGTTTCAAAACTTATTTCAACTTCCATTTCAATTCAAAGCAAAATTGAATTCTTCTTTATAATTCGTTTCAAAATTCATTTCTATTCAATTCAAATTTCAATTCAATTTGAATTCATTTCAATTCGCTTTCAATTCAATTTGAATTCGTTTTTAATTCAATTCATTTCGAAATCGTTTTCAATTCAATTCATTTCGAAATCGTTTTCAATTCAATTCATTTCGAAATCGTTTTCAATTCAATTCATTTCGAAATCGTTTTCAATTCAATTCATTTCGAAATCGTTTTCAATTCAATTCATTTCGAAATCGTTTTCAATTCAATTCATTCCGAAATCGTTTTCAATTCAATTCATTTCGAAATCGTTTTCAATTCAATTCATTTCGAAATCGTTTTCAATTCAATTCATTTCGAAATCGTTTTCAATTCAATTCATTTCGAAATCGTTTTCAATTCAATTCATTTCGAAATCGTTTTCAATTCAATTCATTTCGAAATCGTTTTCAATTCAATTCATTTCGAAATCGTTTTCAATTCAATTCATTTCGAAATCGTTTTCAATTCAATTCATTTCGAAATCGTTTTCAATTCAATTCATTTCGAAATCGTTTTCAATTCAATTCATTTCGAAATCGTTTTCAATTCAATTCATTTCGAAATCGTTTTCAATTCAATTCATTTCGAAATCGTTTTCAATTCAATTCATTTCGAAATCGTTTAAATATCGTTCACGTCAAAATGGCGTCAATCTAATCAACACGGCTTCATAAATTTCTATTTTCAAATATTCTATTTCAAATATTTCTTTTTTAAATATTTCTATTTCAAAACTGGAATGAGACCCAATCAGTTACCATATAATGTTAATTATATGGATTTTCTACAACACGTGTATTTATCAACAACGATGAATAATCAACCATCATCCAAAGTGCATTCTACACTGTATAAGCATCAAATATAAATATTCAACGCTTATAACAGCCTGTCAATCAATCGATCGACATACAACTAAACAATCGGGATTAGTGTACGTCAAATATCATCCCAATACCCGTGTGGGGTTTCAAGCAATCAAACACATATTTTATTTGTGCAGTTGGGCGATGTGTAAAATTTATCGACCCAATCAATGTCCTTCAAATAGGTGTACATAAACAAACCGTCTGGTTTGTAAATGAATATTTATTTATTCACATTCACGTTAAAAATTATATTTTTAACGACAAAACATTTTATTCCAACATATGAATTTCTATTCAGTTCATTCTTTAAATAAAATGATATTTTTATTTTCTAACTTTTTTTTTAGAAAATTTCGGCGGCATAACGGCACGATACTAAAAACGGGACAAGGCCTAGCCTTATCCCCGGTCTAGTGAAGGCCCACGCCATTCACACATCAATCAAATTCACCAAACAACCAAATTCAAATCAAATAATCTGACTAATCTATGCAACCAAACAAACAAGTCCATGGTCTGTGGACGGTTGTGTCGGGTGCTACTAAGCACCGTCTGCATCCTAGTATATATATATAACTAGAAAAAGAAATTGAAAGGTGAGAAATTCTCACATATTGCTATCCTAGCTCCACGGCACTTCATTGATAGAAATCTTCATTGCTATCGCATCTTCGTTGCCCGTAGCCACTACCTATGTAAAAATCGAATTTTTACTTCGCTATTCAATATATAAAAATCGAATTTTTACTTCGAAGTTCAATATATAAAAATCGAATTTTTACTTCGAAGTTCAATATATAAAAATCGAATCTTTACTTCGAAGTTCAATATATAAAAATCGAATTTTTCTACAAATAAAAATCCTATCTTTTCTGTAAATCAACTATATAAAAACACGATCTTCTCACATTTCAAAATACGACCTTCTCACCTTTTAAAGTTCTAATCTTTTTCCATTTAAAATTCAAATCTTTTTCTATTTAAAATCTTAAAATAAAATCAGTTTTTAAACCTTTTTTAAAAATCAGTTTTTAAACTCTATAAAAATCAGTTTTTAAACACTATAAAAATCAGTTTCTTAAACACTATAAAAATCAGTTTTTAAACACTATAAAAATCAGTTTTTAAACACTATAAAAATCAGTTTCTTAAACTCACCGTAGGAATCTAGCTCGGGGGGGGGGGGGGGGAAGGGGAAGAGAATGGCAATTGGAGGGGTGCTTGCCGCGGGTCCGTTCTGGTGGAGCAAGGGGGTGGCGTCGGGCTTCAGGGTCTCGATTTTGGGGAGGGGGGGTTTCTAGGTGGAGCGGCTTCGTGAGTTCAATTTGGGGAAGTGGAGATCGACGGAGAGGAGGGGGATCTGGCAGGGAGGCGCGACAGCGGGGCCCACTCGCGGTGGCTCGGCGCTGATCGAATTGGGGCGATGAGATTCCATCGATCCCCCCCTTTTTTTTTTTTTCTGAATTGATTTAAACGTGGGGGGGGGGGGGGGGGGCTGAGCGGATATAAGGAGAGGGAGATATTATTATTATTATTATTATGATTATTATTTTTATTTATTTACTAAAAGTTGACTTTTTCATACGACCTCGAAACGAGGCCCACCGCCTGTCGTCCATAGCGTTTTACCCCCATTCCGAACCCAATGGGATATATATCGCAAGCTGATTTGATCGTTACAATCAGTTTCCGTTGAATTTACATCCAAATCATTATACTGAATTTACAACGTATATTTCACATTACCGGGGTCACATACTAACTAGAAAAATTCCAGAAAAATCTTTTCTAGCTTCGTATTGACGATACGGTCCTAACAAAACTAGTTTCGTCGAATTCTGAGACCGTTAGAAAAATGGCCAATTTCCAGTCGATTAAAATCAGCTGAAACTGGTCAAACGCGTTTTCCTTTGCCACGCTCACATATTGATTCGAAAAATTATGAAATTTGAAACCTAGCAATAACTTGACATCACGGACCCAACAAAAGTGGTTTCGTCGAAATCCGAGGTCGTTTGCAAAATGGCTATTTTTAAGGGCCTGAATTCCATAGCGACTATTCAGAATTTTCAACTGGACATATCTTTTGATTCCCGCTATGACATTTTGATCTTTCGGATTCGATAGAAAGATATTATCAATTAGATCCTAATGTTTTTGGTTTCACTAAAATCCGGATTGTTTTGCACCCGGTACATTCAATTGAAGTTTGAAATCGAATTATCGAACTACCGCGCCATTTTCAATTCTATTTATAATTATATATAAATATTTATATTCTAACGACGACACGTATAATATATACGTTGAATTCTATTCAAAATAAATTTTCTCGTCGATTTTATTTAAAATAATCCATTTTAAATGCTCAAAATTCGCTAAAATTGCCAAAATAAAAATTTTAAACTGGCCCAGATTTTCCGGGTTATTACACTGATATAGCATAGCTTTGTGTTGAAACGTGACTTTAGTGCCTCACAACCCGTGAATGGCCAAAAAAACAGGATGTTGGACAGTAGAGATATGGACATACGTTTCCTTCTAGCTAAAAAGTGAAGCTACGGTGTGGAGACCTGGCAATTTTACTTATGTGGATGATAGATCGAGGCGCTTCGGATAATGGTCGGTCACGACCGGGGGACATTATGTTCAAGTAAGATTCCAACCAGCATGTTAGTGATGGTCGGCTCTGGTTATAATGACCCGTACTTTTACGGATAATAAATAATTTATTTAATTATTTAAATAAAGGTTTGGTAATTTAAAATGACCAGAATTAAATAATAAGGAATATTTAATTAATATAATAATTAAATAATATATTTAATTCTGTAATAATCAGAATTAGCTGAAATGGCAATATGGCGTGAATTGGGCAAATTCAAAATATTTTAATTCAGTTTAGAGTTGAATTATAATAACGAATATATTATAAAACAAAGTTTGAACGTATAACTATATTATAATTAAAATCGAGCTCGAAATGGCGCTACAGTTCGTAATTTGGCGATTCGAACTTTAAACGAATATACAGAAGCCGTTTTAAATCGGATTTCTATGAAACAAGAAATGTTCGGAGCTAGTGAAGTATATTTTTCTGATGGAAGAGAAAAATCGGGTTTTCGTCGTGAAGATTTTGATTTATGTCCAAATCAAATTTTAGAAAAGTCGCTGTGGAATTCCTTTATAATTTATATCGATTAATTTATATTATAAAAAGGAATTTAATATAAATCGAATATCGATATAACTGGGAACTATGAAATATCGAGCTATAAATCCAGATAGGAATATTTTAGAGCTGTTTGATATTATAATGTGAATATATACAATAATATTTATTTATAAATAATTAATTTAATTATTTTTAAATATAATTAATATTTAAAAGGGTTTATTTAGAGCTTTAAATAAAGCCAGTTTTGCAAACGAACTCGGAATTCGACGAAACTAATTTTGTTGGATCCGCAATATCAAATTATTGCTACATTTCAATTTCCGTGATTTTTGAAGTTAGTATGTGGCCGTACGGGATTTTATTGTGAAAAACAGTCGATAAATTGGCCTTGAAAAATACGTTGTGTGAGTAAACAGAGTCGGAATTCGACGAAACCAGTTTCATTGGGTCCGTAATGTCGAACTGTAGCTGCATGTCCAATTTCGTGATTTTTGGAGGTCATGTGTGATTTCAGGAATTTTAAAGAACAAATAAAAACATGAGTTGATTATAAATAAATATAAAATTCGAATATAAAATCATTTAAATCTCTCTATAAGTACCCTCCTAAGTTTTTGTTCTGGTCAAAATTTAGGCCGCCGGCATTTTTCTTTCTCTCAACAAATATATGAACTTCTAAAAATCCAAATCAATTCAAAGAAAATATATAAATCAAAATGGAGGTATATTGGTGCTTGCATCGATGTAAGCATCAGTCTCGTATGGGTTTTGTTTGGATCGACGTCAGTTCCTGGTTGTTGCGAAAATACAGTAGGAACTAGGGTTGGGGATTTCTCCCGGGATGAGGAGCTTTGGCTCGATTCGAGCTTGCGATGGAGTTTCTGGTAGTGAATCGCATCGAATAGAGGAGCTGTGTGGAATTCCGGGACAAACAGTGTCGATCAATGTAGTGGGGAAACTCTACGTCGCGGTATTTCTGGTGAGTGCGAGTTGACAGAAAATGGGCGTGAGATGTTGAGTTTTGAGAGAGGATTGAAATGGTACTTATTGGAAGTTGATTTGGTGTGAAACGATTTGTGTTTGAGCACGGGAAAAACCACGGTGCGTGAGTTTCTAAAGGGATGGAGCAGCGTGGAAACTGATCGGGGAAGAAGGGTATCGAGCGGGTATGGGTTTGGGGCAATTGGGCCGGTAGTGGAAGGGTAAGGCCCACTAGACATTTGGATATTAAGTTTGTTTTTAAATTAAATATATCTTAACTTTGAAAGTGAATAATTTCCTCATATTTTATCGGAATTCAACAAAACAAGATTCATTGGGATCGTATGGACGACGGCTACGCACAGGAACTGGCTAGGAGTGGATTGGAGCTCGTTACAATTTATAGCAAAATAAAATGTCTGTCTAAATCAAGCGAGGGTTATCGTTATTAACGATGATCATCCAATGTGAGTAAAACTTACCAATTCCGAGCAGTTATATTTCTATAACGTATTCTTAGAACAGATAATTATCTGTTGATTGCTATGTGTTAAATGTTTGGTTGAATTGCTTATGTATTGGTTGAAATTATAGATAACGATATATATATAAATGGTTAATCAAATATTGATTCTGTTTAGCAGAATATTTCATAGTGAAATGAAATCGAAGTTAATTATACTGTTTAACATCCGTGAGGCAGCGAAACAGGTTGGAGGGACCCAACTAGGTTCCTCAATATATAAAATACTGTTTTGTTTCATATATTGTGTTATATGATGTGATATGAAATCTGTTGATGATTTTATATATTTGAATGATACCAATCATTGTTATATGGTACGTTAAATACCATAAGGAATATTGGAATAGAAAAGGGAAATTTCAAACTGTGTATTGAAATAGAATATTTATAAAATCAAGGGATTTTATAAAAAGGAATTTAATAAAGAAAATATTTATAAAATCAAACAATTTTATAAAAAGGATTATTTACTTAGAAAGTAAATAAAGGTATAAAAAGGATTATTTACTTAGAAAGTAAATAGAATAATTATAAAAGGAAAATTTCAATGTTATATTGAAAAAGAAGTATTTATAAAATCAAAGGATTTTATAAAAAGAAATATTTATTTGTTAAACAAATAAAATTGAAAAAGGGAATATTTATTAGGGAAATAAACAGAAAGAATAAAGAAATATTTATTTAGGGAATAAATAAAGAAAAAAAGGAAATATTTGTAAACCATTTAGAAATAGAATTGAAAAAGAATTATTTATTTAAAAAATAAATAAGATATTATAAGGGATATTTATTTGTAAAATAAATAGGATACTGATAAGGAAAATATTTGTGAAACGAATTGAAAATGAAATATTTGTAAAACATTTACCAATAGAGTTATAAAGAGGAATATTTATTTGGTAAATAAATAGAATTAAATCAAAGGAATATTTAGAAAATGAATAGAGAATGGAAATCTGTTTTAACAGATAAATGGAAAAGATTTATTTAAAGTGGAATTAAACAGAAATCTGTTTTAACAGGTAAATAGGGAAGATTTATTTATAAATAATATTTTATAAATTAAGTAAAATATTAATCATTGGATAAATAGAATATATAAGTCAGGACTTATATAGAGAAGTAAGAATCGATTTCAACATCGATATTTGAAATTGAATATGGACGTAGAGTTAATCAAAGGAGTTAATCAAAATGTGTTAATCAAAATGAGTTAGAGGAGTTAATCGATTAGAGTTAGAGTTAACCAGTTAGAGTTAATCAGTTAGAGTTAATCGATTAGAGTTAAATCGAAAGTAGTTATTCGAAGTGAGTTAATCGATTAGAGTTAAATCAGTTAGAGTTAGTCGAGTGTTAGTTAATTAAATAGAGTTCGTCGAGTATTGGTTAATCGAAGATAAGAATTTATCAAATATAGTTATTCGAAAAGGAGTTATTCGAAATAGTTTATTCGAATAGAATTAAAGGAGTTATTTGAAATATTTTATTCGAATAGAATTAAAGGAGTT
Organism: Allium sativum; assembly: GCA_030737875.1. Taxonomy (NCBI): domain Eukaryota; kingdom Viridiplantae; phylum Streptophyta; class Magnoliopsida; order Asparagales; family Amaryllidaceae; genus Allium; species Allium sativum. The sequence goes on along the minus strand of CM060909.1, from coordinate 336,042,043 downwards.
ATTCGAAATAGTTTATTCGAATAGAATTAAAGTAGTTATTCGAAATAGTTTATTCGAATAGAAAAAAGGGGATTATCGAATATAGTTTATTCGAAAGAGAAGTTATCGAATATTAGTTATTCGAAAGGGTTATCAAATATTTGTTATTCGAAAGGGTTATCGAATGTTATTTATTCGAAAGGAGTTATCGAATGATAGTTTATTCGAATAGTGTTGAAAAGATATATCGAACTTAGTTTATTCAAATAGAGTTAAAAGGAGTTGTCGAATATAGTTTATTCGAATAGAGAAAAGAGCAAATCGAATATAGTTTATTCGAAAGGATTTAATCAAATATAGTTTATATGATAGGAGTAAATTGATAAGAGTTAATCCAATAGAGTTAATCAAATAGATTTAATAGAATTGAGTTAATCAAATAGAGCTAACTGATAAGAGTAAATCGGTTAGAGTTAATCGAATAGAGTTAATTGAATTAGGGTTAATCGAATACGGCTATTTGAAGAGAGATTATCGAATATAGTTTATTCGAAGGAAAGAGTTATCGAATAGAGATTTATTCGAAAGAGAGTTACGTAAGGAAGTTTGTTAAAGATTTAAAAGATAAACTTTGACTATTTCGAAGTTAAACCGTTGTTCAGTTAAGGTCTAAGAGGTAATTATACCCCAACTTGATTGACTTCCTTTGTAACAACCCGGAAATTCTGAGCCAATTTAAAATTTTTATTTTGGCAATTTTAATGAATTTTGGTTATTTAAAATGAATTATTTTAATTAACAATGACGGAAAATTTATTTTCGACGAAGTTAAAATGAATAAATTTATTTTAATTATATAACAAGCCTGAAATGGCGCGGCTGTTCGAAAATTCGATTTCTGATTTCAAATGAATGTACAGAATTCAATATAAGTCAGGATTGAACGAAACAAGAAATATTTGAATCTGTTTAATCATATCTTTCTAACAAAGTTAAGAAAATGAGATTTCACTTTATAGACTGTATGATATGTCCAGTTTAAAATTCAGAAAAGTCGCTGTGGAATTTATATATTTTTTAATATATATAAAGGCCCTTAAAAATAGACATTTTGCAAACGAACTTCGTTTTTGATGAAACTACTTTTCTTGGATCCGGGATGTCAAATTATGGCTAGATTCCAATTGGCATAATTTTCTGAATCAATATGTGAGCGTGGCGAAGTTAAACGTGTTTTGACAGTTTCAGTCAATTTCGATCGACCAGAAAATGGCCATTTTTCAAACGGTCTTCAAATTTGACGAAATTAGTTTTGTTAGGACCGTATCGTCAATACGAAGCTAGAAATAATTTTTCTGTAATTTTTAGAGTCTGTATGTGACCCCGATAAATTGAAATGTGCGTTTAAAATTGAATTTGTAGCTTTAAATTTTAATTTAAATGAAAACTAATCGAAACGATCAAATTTTCTTACGGGACATATCCCATTGTGTTTGGAATGAGGGTATTTAGCTAGGGGCGACAGTCGTTGGGTTTGATTTTGAGTTCCTATCAACACAATGGTTTGTTTCGAAATTAAATAAATTAAAATATAAATATATATAAACCTAACCTAAATTCTAATTGGTCAAAGTTCTTCCCGTGGTCAACTCTTGGGACCGCCGCTCCTTGCGATTAAACGGCGGATAACTTCAAATCTTCTTCCTCACTTATCATCTAATCCACTCAACAAATTCCAATACTTCTGAAGGAAAAACGGGAGAGAAGGTCAAGACCTACAACTCCAACGAATATGATGGGATTTAGTGAATTGAATCGAGTGATTTCCCCACTCTAAGTCGCCGCGCTCAAGACCATTTTATGGTTGCATACGGCGCGCGAGTTCGACGAGGCTCCGGATGTAGGGAGGCGCTGGACGTGGCTACAAGATGGAGGTGTCCGATCAAGTGCAGGTGGTCCTATCGCGGAGCGGTTTGGAACCCTAGGGGCTCGGTTTTGGGTTCAGTGTATTGCCGTGGCCTGGAAGAGGACTTAACAGTGAGAGGTAGTTCGTTTTTTATTTTTTTACAATAGAATGATTTGAAAAGAAAAAAAATATTATATATATAAATGTGATTTATATATATATAATTAGTTTATAAAAGAAAAATTGTTTTTGTAAATAAAAATCTTGTTTTTAAAATATAAACATCTTTGATTTAAAAATATAAATATTGTTGTTTTAAATGTAGAGATGGAAAAATAACCCTATGGTTTTATAAAACAAAAAAAGCAGCGTTAAAAATATAATTTTTATAAAATGTTTTGAAAATACATATCGTAATGTTTTGAAAATATATATCGCATTGTTTTTAGAATAAAAATTGCCTGGGTTGAACAATATAAATAATGTGATTTTTACTTATATCTGAACAATATAAATAATGTGATTTTTATTTATATATGAACTGTATATAAATGTGATTTTTATTTGTATCTGAACAACATAAAAATGTGATTTTTACCCGTTTAGCGTTGAAATAAAAATGTGATGTTTAATATAAAAATCGTTTAAAACAGACTGTGATGGAACCGACTGGAAACAAATATAAATCCAAACCGTTCAGAAGTAGAGAATGGAGAAGTGGATCCCAAAGGTGAGAACTCCTCACTTTTATTTATTTTCTAGTTGAAATATATACTAGGATGCAAACGGTGCTTAGTAGCACCCGACACCCATCGTCCACAGACCATGGATGGCTTGGTTGTTTGATTGATGTGTTGTGAAAATTGATTGTGTGATGTGGAATGGAATAAAATATTTTATAGTGGAAAATATTTTATAGTTAAAAATATAATTTTTTTAACGTGTATATAAAATAAATTTACATAAACAAATCGGACGATTTATTTATGTACACCCATTTGACTGATATTGATTAGGACGATAAATTTTACACATCGCCCAACCGCACAAATAAAATCTGTGTTTGTTGATTTGAAATCCCACACGGGTATTGGGATGATATTTGACGTACATTAATCCCAATTGTTTAGAAGTTTGTCAATCGATGGGTTGACAGACTGTGTAAGCGTTAATTATTTATATTTAATGCTTATGCTGTTGTGTGTGCACTCTGGATGATGGTTGATTATTTATCGTTGCTATTATATACTTGTGTTGTATGGAATCCATATAATTAACAATATATGGTAATATATTGGGCCTCGTTCTAATTTGGAAAATAAAGAATATTATAGAAGAAAACATTCATGTGTTGAATAAAAGCCGTGTTGATTAGATTGACGCCGTTTTGATGTGAACGATATTTATATCGATTTTATTCATTTTTATAATGAATATAGAAAAGGAAGTGATTTCAAAATATAACGTTTTGAAAATATTATCATTTATAGACTAATGATATAGAATATTCAATTTTGACTAGAAATTGAATATGAAGTTGAAATCGTTTTGAAAACGAATTTAAAACGATTTATAAAATATGTTTTAAAAGGAAATCGACGAAATATATAATATATATATATTATATATATAGAATGGCTTGAATAGAACGCGTCGCACCGCGGTAGTTCGCAAATTTCGACCATTGACTTCGAATGGGTATTACGGGAGATCCGACTGTCGGATTCTCCTAAAACCAGAACCGTTGGGTTTGTATCGAAAAGAGCTTTCTAACGAATATTAGATATTAGAAATATAACGGTTTGATTTGGAATTATGTCCAAATCAAATTTGGAAAAGGTCGTTGTAAGTGCAGTTCAATGGCCGTTGATGGAAATCGACTGTACGGGCCTTGATAAAATTATTAAAAATAGTAATAATTTATGTAAAATCATAAGAAATGATTTGTGAAGAATTGGGATGAAAATTTCCAAATTTGAAAAGATAAAAATAGATTTTTATCGAAATGAACTAGTTTTGAACTAGAATTATAATCCCATTTATTTTTAAAATAAATAAAGTGGATTTGAAATGGTTTTGAAAATAACCAGAATTTCCAATATATAAAGTGGAAATGGATTTGAATCGAAATTATCTTTGGAATATTTCGATGTTGGATTTCGTGATTATACAGATAGTGTTATGGAAATTTGAAAGATATATTTATACCGTTATTTTCAATACGATATTTGTTGGTCGTAGAATTTGATATTGAATATAAGCCGATATATTTTCTATTCAGAGCCTTGTATTTAATATCAAATGGGATTTGGATTTGTCGTGAATGGTGTCTTCATTAACACAGTTCTTAAACCCAGTTGAGAAAAAGATTAAATCTTTTTATTTAGATTTAATGAAGTATACCAATTAAATGAAATTTAATTGGAATTGAATTGGAATTGATTTTTGGGTTTATCGTGAACGGTGTTTTAAATAACACTTGTTCTTTAACCCGATAATTAATGGAATGTGATTTTGGGTTTATCGTGAACCGTGTTTTAGATGACATTGGTTCTTTAACCCAGTTAAAGATAGGATATTGATTTTTGGGAAGATTAAAACTAAGTGGAGTTTTAATGAATCTTTAATTAGATTGAAGTGATCGAGAATGGAGTATCACCAGTTTTGCTCCAGGCGATAGTTAAATCTTTAATTAGATTTGAACGTGAATTGGTAATTAAATTTACCGATAACACCGTGGTGTTAGGTCTGAAGTATGACCAGATTTACTTTATGGGATGAATAGATTGGGACTGGGAAATAAAATAAATGATTACTGCTGTGTGGTTCACTAATCCTGACTAATTTGAATTGATATTCAAAAGGAGATTAAAGAATAAATTTAAAGAATTTATCTTTGATAAAATTAATGGGGACCTTTCCCAAAGTATGGGAATATTTGAATAAAAGAATATTCTGAATTGGAATGAGGCGTATGTTGTGTTTGTGTAACACTTGTTTATTATATACGCGAGTTATTCAGAAAGACCGGGTTTATCCCATTCTGAATAACTGATTCGACGTGGTGTCGAGGATGAAGACGGTGGTTGAAGACCGGAGGTCTTATGAAACGACCCGAAATCCCCCTTAGGGGAAATCACGGATTGAGATGAGAACAAGCCACATCAGAATGCAAACAAAAGAACATTTAATTGTTAATTACAAAAATTCCATCAGAATACAAGAATATACAGAGTATAAGCAAATAAAATACATTCGATAAATATCAGAGATTACAATACATTACATATCAATGAAAAATAATACAATACAAAACTAGAAGTAATACACGGATACAGAGCTTTCCGAGTATCGTTCCAGCTGTAAATCAGGATCCTGTGAATATAAATCTGCAAAAACAAAACTACTAGCTGCCCGTGTCAAAATAAGGGCACCCAAAGTTTAGGTTAAAACAATAAACTCCAGGTCAGTCATGTGACTGGTGTGAGAACAAAAACAGTTATTAATCTTTATTTTAAAGTTAGGTAAATCAAGGGACCACGCCGTATAACACGGAACGGGTTTCCTCCCAAGAGTACCAGTGCATAAAACAACAGCGCAATGCTAAATAAAGAAAAATGAAGCTATTATAAGACCCAGGTCCCATCACACAATGCAACACAAGCCGAAGGATAGGGTTTTACCTCATAATATCCAAAGCATGCTTGTTACGCTAAATTTCGTGTTTTATTATTACTATAAGTGTATAGTGTCAAAACAATTTCAATCATAAGTATCAATCATAGACGGCATAAGTGCCCCATCCCACCATGTCGCCATACTAGGATCTACAATCAAAACCGCAAAGTCACGTATTGGAAGTTGGATTTCCATCTGTGAACTAAGGCAAGGGATCATCCTTATCGAATTCGAGACGCTCTAGCCCGTGTCTCAGGAACAGAACGCATCGTCCCTTGGATCGTAAGGCCCGGTCCACCGATGTGGATTAAAATGCCTGAACACTACGTTTCCCAGCCTTATGGGGCGTAAATGAGCCAAATGACTCCATCGGCTCCACACAGTCACCGATATATCCGAGGCGCCTCGCAACAGCAACAACCACATAAGTCAAACTCGTCAGGGCATGTAAAACCACTGACGCCACTTCTAGCTAGAAGGAAACGCATGCCCTCCCTGAGGTCCTCTCCCGTTTTTGATTCACAACCGGGGTGTGAGGCTCGCGAATCAACGTTACACAAAGCTATGCCACACAAGCGGTGCTTTGATCATCAACCACAAGACTTTGCTTTTCAACAGAAGCCTTGATCAATTGCCACTTAGGCATGCCACATAGGCAATTCACTCCATGTGATTGATATCCATCAATATATAACCCCTGAGCTCGTATGTCTCAGAGAAGGGCGTTAAGCAAGAGAATAAATTCTCCGCCGCCAAACAGATATATATTTTATAGAAATCAATCACACAGAAAAAAATCTAATGTCATACACACAGTCCATCTACAAGTTCGTTCTGGGTCTGAACAAAACCGGAGGCACCTAGTACCCCGCATATCCATTGATCTCCAAGTACGTCTGGACGATCACTAACTGATTCCCTCCTCTCGGGTGTACGGCCCAATCAAGATCATCAGTAATCACCCAAACGACGTGAAGACCTCCGGTCTTCGACCACCATCTTCATCCCCGACACCACATCGAATCAGTTTTTCAGAATAGGATAAACCCGGTCTTTCTGAATAACTCGCGTATATAATAAACAAGTGTTACACAAACACGACATACGCCTCATTCCAATTCAAAATATTCTTTTATTTAAATATTCTTTCACTTTGGGAAAGGTTCCCATTAATTTTATCAAAGTTAATTCTTTAAATTTATTCTTTAATCTTCTTTTGAATATCAATTCAAACTAGTCGGGATTAGCGAACCACACTGAAGTAATCATTTATTTTATTTCCCAATCCCAACCTATTCATCCCATGAAGTAAAACTGGTCATACTTTATATCTAACACCACGGTGTTATCGGTAAATTCAACTACCATTTCACGTTTAAATCTAATTAAAGATTTAACTATCGCCTGGAGCAAAACTGGTGATACTCCATTCTCGACCTTTTCAAACTAATTAAAGATTCATTAAAGCCCCACTTAGTTTTAATCTTTACAGAAATCAATATCCTGTCTTTAACTGGGTTAAAGAACCAATGTCATCTAAAACACGGTTCACCAAAACCCAAAATCACATTCATTAATTATCGGGTTAAAGAACAAGTGTTATTTAAAACAATGTTCACGATAAACCGAAAAATAAATTCAATTTCAATTCCAATTAAATACCATTTAATTGGTATAATTCATTAAATCTAAATAAAAAAATTAATCTTTTTCTCAACTGGGTTTAAGAACAGTGTTAATGAAGACACCATTCACGACAAACCCAAATCACATTTGATATTATATACAAGGCTCTGAATAGAAAATATATCGGCTTATATTCAATATCAAATTCTACGACCAACAAATATCGTATTGGAAATAACGATATAAATATATCTTTCAAATTTCCATAACAATATCTGTATAATCAAGAAATCCAACATCGAAATATTCCAAAGATAATTTCGATTCAAATCCATTCAAATTCAATTATTGAAAATTCTGGTTACTTTTAAAACCATTTCAAATCCAATTTATTTATTTTAAAAATAAATAGAATTATAATTCTAGTTCAAAACTAGTTCATTTTGATAGAAATCAATTTTTATCTTTTCAAATTGGGAATTTTTCATCCCAATTCTTCACAAATCATTACTTATGATTTTACACAAATTATTACTATTTTTAATAATTTTATCAAGGTCGTACAGTCGATTTCCATCAATGGCCATCGAACTGCACTTACAACGACCTTTTCCAAATTTGATTTGGACATAATTCCAAATCCAACCATTAAGAATTCAAATCTCTAATATTCATTAGAAAGCTCTTTTCGATATGAACCCAACGGTTCCGGTTTTAGGAAAATCCGACGGTCGGATCTCCCATAATATCCATTCGAATTCAATGGTCGAAATTCGGGAACTGCCGCGGCGCGGTGCGTTCTATTCAGGCCATTATAATATATATATATATATATATATATATATATATATATATATATCGTTGATTTCCTATTAAAACATATTTTACAAATCGTTTTAAATTCGTTTTCAAAATGATTTTAATTTCATATTCAATTTCGAATCAAAATTGAATATTCCACATCATCGATATACAAATGGTAATATTTTCAAAATGATATATTTTGAAATCACTTCCTTTTCTATATTCATTATAAAAACGAATATAATCGATATAAATATTGTTCGCGTTAAAATGGCGCATATCTAACCAACACGGCTTTATATATTTCAATAACTTCGTTATTCTATTCAACAAAAGAATATTTTCTTCAACACATGAATATATATTTTTATTCAACACATGAATATTTATTCTATTCAACACATGAATTTTCTTTCTACTCAACACATGAATTTCCTTTCTATTCAACACATGAATTTATATTTTCTATTCAACACATGAATATTTATTTTTCTATTCAACACATGAATATTTATTTTTTTATTCAACACATGAATTTTCTTTCTACTCAACACATGAATTTCCTTTCTATTCAACACATGAATTTATATTTTCTATTCAACACATGAATATTTATTTTTCTATTCAACACTAGAATATTTATTTTTCTATTCAACACATGAATTTTCTTTCTACTCAACACATGAATTTTCTTTCTATTCAACACATGAATTTATATTTTCTATTCAACACATGAATATTTATTTTTCTATTCAACACATGAATTTTCTTTTATATTCAAAACATGAATTTTCCAAATTTGAATGAGGCCCAATCAATTACCATATAATGTTAATTATATGGTTTCCATACAATGTATATAATAGCAACGATAAATCATCAACCATCATCCAGAGTGCACCACACAACTGCATAAGCATTAAATATAAATAATTAACGCTTACACAGTCTGTCAATCCATCAATTGACATACAACTAAACAGTCGGGATTAGTGTACATCAAATCTCATCCCAATACCCGTGTGGGGTTTCAAATCAACAAACACAGATTTTTATTTGTGTAGTTGGGCGATGTGTAAAATTTATCGTCCCAATCAATATCAGTCAAATCAGTGTATATAAACAAATCGTCCGATTTGTTTATAAATATTTATTTTATATACACTTTAAAAATTATATTTTTAACTATAAAATATTTTTCACTATAAAATATTTTATTTCATTCCACATCACACAATCAAATTTCACAACACAGCAATCAAACAAACAAGTCATCCATGGTCTGTGGACGACGGTTGTTGGTGCTACTAAGCACTAACTACATCCTAGTATATATTTTAACTAGAAAATAAAAGTGAGGAGTTCTCACCGAGAGTTCCACTCCGCCATTCTTTATTTCTGAAATTCAGAACAGTCTGGATTTGCCCGTACTTCCAATATAGTCTTCTCTATGCTGTTCATATATTAAAAAAATCACATTCTTACTTCAACGCTATAAAAATTACCTTTTTATTTCACTATATATATAAAAAAAATCAGATTTTTATTTCGCTACATAAATAAAAATGATATTTTTATATTCTCTATTATATAAAAATTCTATTTTCAATCCGCTACTCATATAAAAACCCCTATTATTATCTCAACATTATATATATTTCAAATTTCAAACATTATATATATATATATTTCATATTTCAAACTATAATATATATTTCATATTTCAAACTATAATATATATTTCATATTTCAAACTATAATATATATTTCATGTTTCAGATTTTAAACTATAACGTAAATATTAATTTTTCAGATTTTAACACAACGTATTTAGATTAAAACTGAATTTAAAATAAAATAAAATAAAAGAAGAGAAGCTCACTGCCTTTTTCCTGTTCTGGACACCGTTCTTCTTCATCGTTCTCATACCAGAGAACTTCGAACCCACCACCCTGGCTTCCTAGGGTTCCAAAACGCATCACCTACGAGGCATCGAACCTCAATCAGCTGATACCACACGAACCAGCGTCCTCTCCTCCTCCCATACCCAGCGCAATGGCCAATGCGGTCACCTCCTCCGCCCTAGGAAGGCGTGCAAACGACAGTGATTGGAGCCAGGAATTCGCTAGAAATCTTCAATGAAAATCGATCTCCACAGTACGGATTTCATGATCAGAGATTCCTCTTTGATTTTTGCTTAAGAGTTGGGAAGTAATTCAACTTGGATTTCATAAAAATGGGAGATGAAATATCGATCGTTTCTGGCCCTTGAATCGCAAAGAGCGGCGGCGGCCCATTTGGAACAAATGAATTTAGGGTCAGGGATTTTTCCACGAATATATTTATATATTTTTATTATTATTTAATTCACTAAAGTAAGGTTTTACATTCGAACGCCAAATCAAACCCAACGACTATCACCCCTAGCTAATTACCCCCATTCCGAACACAATGGGATATGTTTCGTAAGCCATTTCGATCGTTTCGATCAGTTTCCATCAAAATCAAAATATAAATCTATATATTCAATTTTAAACGCACATTTCATTTTACCGGGGCCACATACGGACTTAAAAATTCCCAATAAATATTTTCTAACTTTGTATTGACGATACGGTTCTAACAAAACTAATTTCGTCAAATTCCGAGACAGTTAGAAAAATGGCCATTTTCCAGTCGATTAAAATCAACTAAAACTGGTCAAACGCGTTTTCCTTGGCCACGCTCACATATTGATTCAAAAAATTACGAATTTTGAAACCTAGCAATAACATGACATCACGGATCCAACAAAAGTGGTTTCGTTGAAAACCGAGGTCATTTGCAAAATTTTCATTTTTAAGGGCCAGAATTCCATAGCGACTAGTCTGAAATTTCAACTGGACATTTCTTTTGATTCCCGCTATGAAATTTCAATTTTTCGGATTCGTTGGAAAGATATTCACAAATAGATTCTAATATTTTTGGTTTCACTAAAATCCGGTTTATTTTGAATCCTGTACATTCATTTGAATTTTGAAATCGAATTTTCGAACTACCGCGCCAATTTCAATTCCTTTTATAAATATAAATAAAATTTTATATTCTAACGGCGATTCAAATAAATATATATGTTCTATTTCTATTCAAAATAAATTTCTCGTCGTTATTATTTAAAATAATTCATTTTAAATAATCAAAATTCGCTAAAATTGCCAAAATAAAAAATTTAAATTTGCTCAGATTTTCGGGTTATTACAATCTCCCCCACTTAAAACTTTTCGTCCCCGAAAAGGAACGAAGCCGAAAGTTGTTTAACTAATCAACTCAACTTTCACTATTTCCATTACGGCTTAAGTTCTTCAACTTTTCAGATTCTAAGAACTTTTCAATTTTTTTTCAAAAATTTGGCTAACACCCTAAATTTTCGAAAAATTTCGCCATAACCTCCCCTGCACCGGGGACTTCGGGATGTTTCAAATAGCCTCCCATGGCCCTCATCAATCCAAAAAGAAAAAGATACAGCCAAGCGGCTAGCCAATCGGCTCATAAAATCATCCAAACCCAAGGAAATACAATAAACATGTACCTATTTGTCGGGCAAACAATTTTATTCTTCTGCTCTAGCCTCCTTGCTATGACCTGTTCAATGTAATTACATGTATATGCATGCAAATGTGACCAGTTTTCAATACAATTCACCTTTTGGTTCAATTTGGCTAAAGGTTCAACATTTAATTAATCAACCAATAATCAAACAACACAATCAGCAATCAATTAGTGAATTAACGTTTCAAATTCATAATTTTGATACATAGTCCAAAAATCAGATTTTTGATGTCAAATCACAACAATATGCCCTATCTAGTTTTGGTTCTCACATCAGTCAATTGGAAATATATAGAAATCCCACCTTCGAAACTCGAACACAACACTGATGATGGGTACCCATCATTAGAATCATTCCCGGGCGACTACAGTGCGATTCTATATCTATCCAGTATATTAAAATTTTGAATACACGTGGATCAGACGTATACGCAAAATCTTTATATACTGGACTGTCCAAATCGATACAAATAAATAATCTAATACGAATAATTGATTTAAATTTTAAAAACAAAAATCGTTTTCATTTTTAAAATATACTCTTCACACCCGTTCTAGGATACTGCTAATCCCATCTCTAACGAGTCATTCTCATTGGATATTACTAATCCAATTTCTGATGAATTCTTTCGTTTGGTTCTAACGTGTCTTATTCTCCGAGCTCTATAAACCAAAGCTCTGATACCACGATGAAACGACCCGAAATCCCCCTTACAGGAAATCACGGATTGAGTTGAGAACAAGCCACATCGGGACGCAAACAGAAGAACATTTCATTGTTAATTACAACAATTCCATCAGAATAGAAAAATATACAGAGTATAAACAAATAAAATACATTCGATAAATATCAGAGATTACAATATATTACATAGCAACGGAAAATAATACAATACACAAATAGAAGTAATACACGGATACAGAGCTTTCCGAGTATCGTTCCAGCTGTAAATCAGGATCCTGTGAATGTAAATCTGCAAAACCAAAACTACTAGCTGCCCGTGTCAAAATAAGGGCACCCAGAGTTTAGGTTAAAACAATAAACTCCAGGTCAGTCATGTGACTGGTGTGAGAACTAAAACAGTTATTAATCTTTATTTTAAAGTTAGGTAAATCAAGAGACCACGATGTATAACACGGAACGGGTTTCCTCCCAAGAGTACCAGTGCATAAAACAACAGCGCAATGCTAAATAAAGAAAAATGAAGCTATTATAAGACCCAGGTCCCATCACACAATGCAACACAAGCCGGAGGATAGGGTTTTACCTTATAATAGCCAAAGCATGCTTGATACGCTAAATTTCATGTTTTATTATTACTATAAGTGTATAGTGTCAAAACAATTTCAATCATAAGTATCAATCATAGACGGCATAAATGCCCCATCCCACTATGTCGCCATACTAGGCTCTACATTCAAAACCGCAAAGTCACGTATTGGAAGTTGGATTTCCATCTGTGAACCAAGGCAAGGGATCGTCCTTACCGAATTCGAGACGCTCTAGCCCGTGTCTTAGGAACAGAACGCATCGTCCCTTGGATCGTCAGGGCCGGTCCACCGATGTGGATTAAAATGCCTGAACACTACGTTTCCCCTCCCTATGGGGCGTAAATGAGCCAAATGACTCCATCGGCTCCACACAGTCACCGATATATCCGAGGCACCTCGCAAAAACAACAACCACATAAGTCAAGCTCGTCAGGGTGTGTAAAACCACTGACGCCACTTCTAGCTAAAAGGAAATGCATGCCCTCCCTATGGTCCTCTCCCGTTTTTGGTTCACAACCGGGGTGTGAGGCTCGCGAATCAAAGCTACACAAAGCTATGCCACACAGGCGGTGCTTTGATCATCAACCACAAGACTTTGATTTTCAACAGAAGCCTTGATTAATTGCCACTTAGGCATGCCACACAGGCAATTCACTCCATGCGATTGATATCCATCAATATATTACCCCTGAGCTCGTATGTCTCTGAGAAGGGCGTTAAGCAAGAGAATAAATTCTCCGCTGCCAAACAGATATATATTTTATAGAAATCACTCACACAGAATAAAATCCAATGTCAGACACACAGTCCATCTACAAGTTCGTTCTGGGTCTGAACGAAACCAGAGGCACCTAGTACCCCGCATATCCATTGATCTCCAAGTACGTCTGGACGATCACTAACTGATTCCCTCCTCTCGGGTGTACGGCCCAATCAAGATCATCAGTAATCACCCAAATGACGTGAAGACCTCCGGTCTTCGACCACCGTCTTCATCCTCGACACCACGTCGAATCAGTTATTCAGAATGGGATAAACCCGGTCTTTCTGAATAACTCGCGTATATAATAAACAAGTGTTACACAAACACAACATACGCCTTATTGCAATTCAGAATATTTTTTATTCAAATATTCTTATACTTTGGGAAAGGTTCCCATTAATTTTATCAAAGATAAATTCTTTAAATTTATTCTTTAATCTTCTTTTGAATATCAATTCAAACTAGTCGGGATTAGAGAACCACACCGAAGTAATAATTTATTTTATTTCCCAATCCCAACCTATTCATCCCATGAAGTAAAACTGGTCATACTTCATATCTAACACCATGGTGTTATCGGTAAATTCAATTACCATTTCACGTTTAAATCTAATTAAAGATTCAACTATCGCCTGGAGCAAAACTGGTGATACTCCATTCTCGACCTTTTCAATCTAATTAAAGATTCATTAAAACCCCACTTAGTTTTAATCTTCACAGAAATCAATATCCTGTCTTTAACTGGGTTAAAGAACCAATGTCATCTAAAACACGGTTCACAAAAACCCAAAATCACATTCATTAATTATCGGCTTAAAGAACAAGTGTTATTTAAAACAATGTTCACGATAAACCCAAAAATCAATTCAAATTCAATTCTAATTAAATACCATTTAATTGGTATACTTCACTAAATCTAAATAAAAAGATTTAATCTTTTTCTCAACAGGGTTTAAGAACAGTGTTAATGAAGACACCATTCACGACAAACCCAAATCACATTTGATATTATATACAAGGCTCTGAATAGAAAATATATCGACTTATATTCAATATCAAATTCTACGACCAATAAATATCGTATTGGAAATAACGATATAAATATATCTTTCAAATTTCCATAACAATATCTGTATAATCACGAAATCCAACATCGAAATATTCCAAAGATAATTTCGATTCAAATCCATTCCATTTCAATTATTGGAAATTCTGGTTACTTTTAAAACCATTTCAAATCCAATTTATTTATTTTAAAAATAAATGGGATTATAATTCTAGTTCAAAACTAGTTCATTTCGATAAAAATCTATTTTTATCTTTTCAAATTGGGAATTTTTCATCCCAATTCTTCACAAATCATTTCTTATGATTTTACACAAATTATTACTATTTTTAATAATTTTATTAAGGCCCGTACAGTCGATTTCCATCAACGGCCATCGAACTGCACTTACAGCGACCTTTTCCAAATTTGATTTGGACATAATTCCAAATCCAACAGTTAGATTTCAAATCTCTAATATTCATTAGAAAGCTCTTTTCGATACGAACCCAATGGTTCTGGTTTTAGGAGAATCCGACGGTCGGATCTCCCGTAATATCCATTCGAAGCCAATGGTCGAAATTCGCGAACTGCCGCGACGCGGCGCGTTCTATTCAGGCCATTATATATATAATATATATATATATTATATTTCGTCTATTTCATTTTAAAACGTATTTTATAAATCGTTTTAAATTCGTTTTCAAAACGATTTTAACTTCATATTCAATTTCGAATCAAAATTGAATATTCCACATCATCGATATACAAATGATAATATTTTCAAAATGATATATTTTGAAATCGCTTCCTTTTCTATATTCATTATAAAAACGAATATAATCGATATAAATATTGTTCACATCAAAATGGCGCATATCTAACCAACACGGCTTTATATATTTCAATAACTTCGTTATTTTATTCAACAAAAGAATATTTTCTTTAACACATGAATATATTTTTCTATTCAACACATGAATATTTATTTTTCTATTCAACACATGAATTTTCTTTCTACTCAACACATGCATTTCCTTTCCATTCAACACATGAATTTATATTTTCTATTCAACACATGAATTTTTATTTTTCTATTCAACACATGAATATTTATTTTTCTATTCAACACATGAATTTTCTTTCTACTCAACGCATGAATTTCCTTTCTATTCAACACATGAATTTATATTTTCTATTCTACACATGAATATTTATTTTTCTATTAAACACATGAATATTTATTTTTCTATTCAACACATGAATTTTCTTTCTACTCAACACATGAATTTTCTTTCTATTCAACACATGAATTTATATTTTCTATTCAACACATGAATATTTATTTTTCTATTCAACACATGAATTTTCTTTTATATTCAAAACATGAATTTTCCAAATTTGAATGAGGCCCAATCAATTACCATATAATGTTAATTATATGGTTTCCATACAACACATGTATATAATAGAAACGATAAATCATCAACCATCATCCAGAGTGCACCACACAACTGCATAAGCATTAAATATAAATAATTAACACTTACACAGTCTGTCAATCCATCGATTCACATACAACTAAACAATCGGGATTAGTGTACGTCAAATCTCATCCCAATACCCGTGTGGGGTTTCAAATCAACAAACACAGATTTTTATTTGTGTAGTTGGGCGACGTGTAAAATTTATCATCCCAATCAATATCAGTCAAATCATTGTATATAAACAAATCGTCCGATTTGTTTTTAAATATTTATTTTATATACACTTTAAAAATTATATTTTTAACTATAAAATATTTTATTTCATTCCACATCACACAATCAAATTTCATAACACAGCAATCAAACAAACAAGTCATCCATGGTTTGTGGACGACGGGTGTCGGGTGCAACTAAGCACCGTCTACATCCTAGTATATATTTTAACTAGAAAATAAAAGTGAGGAGTTCTCACCCAGAGTTCCACTCTGCCATTCTTTATTTCTGAAATTCAGAACAGTCTGGATTTGCCCGTACTTCCAATACAGTCTTCTCTATGCTGTTCATATATTAAAAAAATCACATTCTTACTTCAACGCTATAAAAATCACCTTTTTATTTCACTATATATAACAAAAATCAGATTTTTATTTCGCTACATAAATAAAAATGATATTTTTATATTCTCTATTATATAAAAATTCTATTTTCAATCCGCTACTCATATAAAAACTCCTATTTTTATCTCAACATTATATATATTTCAAATTTCAAACATTATATATATTTCATATTTCAAACTATAATATATATTTCATATTTCAAACTATAATATATATTTCATATTTCAGATTTTAAACTATAACATAAATATTAAATTTTCAGATTTTAACACAATGTATTTAAATTAAAACTGAATTTAAAATAAAATAAAATAAAAAAAGAGAGGCTCGCTGCCTTTTTCCTGTTCTTGACACCGTTCTTCTTCATCGTTCTCGTACTAGAGAACTTCGAACCCACCACCGTGGCTTCCTAGGGTTCCAAAACGCATCACCTACGAGGCATCGAACCTCAATCTGCTGAAACCACATGAACCGGCGTCCTCTCCTCCTCCCATACCCAGCGCCATGGCCAATGCGGTCACCTCCTCCGCCCTAGGAAGGCCTGCAAATGACAGTGATTGGAGCCAGGAATTCGCTAGAAATCTTCAATGAAAATCGATCTCCACAGTATGATTTCAAGATCAGAGATTCCTCTTTGATTTTTGCTTAAGAGTTGGGAAGTAATTCAACTTGGATTTCATAAAAATGGGAGATGAAATATCGATCGTTTCTGGCCCTTGAATCGCAAAGAGCGCTGGCGGCCCATTTGGAACAAATGAATTTAGGGTCAAGGATTTTTTCCATGAATATATTTATATATTTTTATTATTATTTAATTCACTAAAATAAGTTTTTACATTCGAACGCCAAATCAAACCCAACGACTGTCGCCTTTAGCTAATTACCCCCATTCCGAACACAATGGGATATGTTTCGTAAGCCAGTTCGATCATTTCGATCAATTTCCGTCAAAATCAAAATATAAATCTGTATATTCAATTTTAAATGCACATTTCATTTTACCGGGGCCACATACGGACTCTAAAAATTCCCAATAAATATTTTCTAACTTCGTATTGACGATGCGGCTCTAACAAAACAAATTTCATCAAATTCCGAGACCGTTAGAAAAATGGCCATTTTCATGTCGATTAAAATCAATTGAAACTGGTCAAATGCGTTTTCCTTGGCCACGCTCACATATTGATTCAAAAAATAACAAATTTTGAAACCTAGCAATAACATGACATCACAGATCCAACAAAAGTGGTTTTGTTGAAAACCGAGGTCGTTTGCAAAATTTCCATTTTTAAGGGCCAGAATTCCATAGCGACTATTCTGAAATTTCAACTAGACATATCTTTTGATTCCCGCTATGAAATTTCAATTTTTCGGATTCGTTGGAAAGATATTCACAAATAGATTCTAATATTTTTGGTTTCACTAAAATTCGGTTTCTTTTGAATCTTGTACATTCATTTGAATTTTGAAATCGAATTTTTGAACTACCGCGCCATTTTCAATTCCTTTTACATATATAAATAAATTTTTATATTCTACGACGATTCAAATAAATATATACGTTATATTTCTATTCAAAATAAATTTCTCGTCGTTATTATTTAAAATAACTCATTTTAAATAATCAAAATTTGCTAAAATTTCCGAAATAAAAAATTTAAATTGGCTCAGATTTCCGGGTTTTTACGTCTTCACATCGTTTGGTTGATTACTGATGATCTTGATTGGGCTGTACACCCAAGAGGAGGGAATCAGTTGGTGATCGTCCAGACGTACTTGGAGATCGATGGATATGCGAGGTACAAGGTGCCTCCGGTTTCGTTCAGACCCAGAACGGACTTGTAAATGGACTGTGTGTCTGACATTGAATTTTATTCTATGTGATTGATTTCTATTAAATATATATCTGTTTGGTAGTGGAGAACTTATTCTCTTTCTTAACGCCATTCTCTGAGACGTACGAGCTCAGAGGTTATATATTGATGGTGTGAGAACCCTTTTCTTCCCCGTTAAGGTAAGAGCGGATACTTTGAGAACAACACACAAAAGAACGCAGACAGAAGAACATTTCATTGTTATTACAACAATTCCATCAGATACAAGAATATACAGAGTATAAATGAAGAAATTACATTCGATAAATATCAGAGAGTACAATAAATTACGTAGCAGCGGAAAATAATACAAAGCACAACTGAAGGTGATATACGGAAACAGAGCTTTCCGGATATCATTTCAGCTGTAAACCAGGATCCTGTGAATATAAATCTGCAAAACCAAAACTACCAGCTGCCCGTGTCGAAAATAGGGGCACCTAGAGTTTAGGTTAAAACAATAAACTCCAGGTCAGTCATGTGACTGGTGTGAGAACTAAAACAGTTATTTAAAACTTTACTTTAAAAGGGAGTAATTCAAGGGACCATGCCGTATAACACGGAACGGGTTTTCTCCCAAGAATACCAGTGCATAGAATAAACAACGCAATGCTTTTCGAAAAATGAAGCTATTATAAGACCCAGGTCCCATCACACAATGCAACGCAAGCCGGAGGATAGGGTTTTACCTTGTAACAGCCAAACATGCTTGTTACGTTTAAAACAAATCATTTGATATTATAATAAGTGCATAGTGTCAAAATAATTTCAATCATAAATATAAATCATAGGCGGCATGAATGTCCCATACCACTATGTCGCCATACAAGTTCTACAAATAAAACCGCAATACACGTATCGGAAATTGGATTTCCGTCATGAGTCGAGGCAAGGGGCAAGCTCCTCTCCGCTTCGAGACACTCTAGCAAATGCCTCGGGACTGCACACTCTGGGTAACCCCTGGATCTTCAGGGCCGGTCCTTACTTACGTTAGAGGATTAGTATGCCTGAACACACGATTCCCGGTGCTTACAGACCTAAAATCGAGGCGCCTCATCCAACAACCACATAGGTGATAAGTATATAAATGTCAGGGCTGGTAAGTCACTGACACCACCAAATCTAGAAAGAAACGTCGTGCTCTCCCCGCAGTCCTTATCTCGTTTTCAACTCATACCGAGGTGTGAGGCTCGCAAATTCCCGTTATACAGAAATCTACGCCACAAAGGCCTGGCTTTGATCATCAACCACAAGACTTTGCTTTTCAATAGAAGCCTTGATCCATGCAACTCAGCGTGTCACACAGGCAATTCATGCCATGCGATTGATATCTATCGATATATAACCTCTAACCTCGTACGTCTCAGAGAAGGGCGTTAAGCAAGAGAATAAATTCTCCGCCGCCAAACAGATATATATTTAACAGAAATAAATCAACACAGAATAAAATCCAACGTCAGACACACAATCCATTTAAAAGTTCGTTCTGGGTCTGAACGAAACCGGAGGCACTTTCCTCGCATATCCATCGATCTCCAGGTACGTCTGGACGACCACCAACTGATTCCCTCATCTTGGGTGTACTGCCCAATCAAGATCATCAGTAATCACCCAAACGATGTGAAGACTTCCGGTCTTCGACCACCGTCTTCATCTTCGACTTATCGTCGAATCGGTTATTCAGAATGGGTATAAACCCGGCCTTTCCGAACAACCCGCGTATATTAAAAACAAATGTTACACAAACACAACATACGCCTCATTCCAATTCATTAGTCACTAACCGTAAATTAGCAAGAGAACAATTTCCCAAATATTAACCCCGAAGGTCGAAACCAACATCAGATTAATACCTAGGAAACCATTCTTCTTAACTAACCTACAGCTAGTTTCCAAATTTCAATTCTTAGGGAAAGGTTCCCATTAATTTTATCCAAGATAAATTCGTTAAAATTTATCCTTTAATCTTCCTTTGGAAGTCCTTTCAAACCAAATTATGGTTTTCCAAACTAGTCGAGATTAGCGAACCACATCGAAGTAATTATTTATTTTATTTTCCAATCCCAACTTATTCATCCCATGAAGCAAAACTGGTAATACTCCATATCTAACACCACGGTGTTATCGGTAAAATTAATTACCATTTCACGTTCAAATCTAATTAAAGATTTAACTATCGCTTTGGAGCAAAACTGGTAATACTCCATTCTCGCTCATTTTCCAAATTTGATAATTTAAATTATCAATTCACATTTCAATCTAATTACAGATCCATTAAAACTCCCTTTACTAGGTTAAAGAACTAGTGTCATTTAAAACACAGTTCATGATAAACCCACAGATCAATTCTATTTAAAACCCATTTCAAATCCAATTTATTTATTTAAAAATAAACGGGTTTTAATTTTAGTTCAAAACTAGTTCATTTCGATAAAAATCTATTTTTATCTTTTCAAATATGGAGTTTTTCATCCCAATTTTTCCCAAATCATTTCTTATGATTTTACACAAATTATTACTATTTTTAATAATTTTATCAAGGCCCGTACAGTCGATTTCCAACAACGGCCATCGAACTGCACTTACAGCGACCTTTTTGAAATTTGATTTGGTCGTATCTCCAAATCCAACCGTTAGATTTCAAATTTCTAATAT
This sequence comes from Allium sativum, assembly GCA_030737875.1. NCBI lineage: Eukaryota > Viridiplantae > Streptophyta > Magnoliopsida > Asparagales > Amaryllidaceae > Allium > Allium sativum. Next base: position 336,020,746 of record CM060909.1, on the reverse strand, counting down.
TCATTAGAAAGCTCTTTTCGATACGAACCCAACGGTTCCGGTTTTAGGAGAATCCGACAGTCGGATCTCCCTTAATGTCCGTTCGAAGTCAATGATCGAAATTTACGAACTGCCGCGGCGCGGCGCGTTCTATTCAGGTCATTATATTATATATATAATATATAAAATATATGTTTCGTCGATTTTTATTTAAAACGAATTTGTTTCAAAAACAATTTCAACATTCATTTCCAATTCAAATCAAAATTGAATTTTTCCTTATAATTTCGTTTTAAAATTCATTTGAATTCAATTCAAATTTGAATTCAATTTGAATTCATTTCAAATTGATTTTACTTCTATTTCAATTCGTTTTCAATTCAATTTGAATTCAAATTCGTTTTCAATTCAATTCGGATTCGTTTTATATTCAATTCATTTCGAATTGGTTTTATATTCAATTCAATTCAAATTGGTTTTATATTCAATTCAAATTCGTTTTCAATTCAATTCGGATTCGTTTTATATTCAATTCATTTCGAACTGGTTTTATATTCAATTCAATTCAAATTGGTTTTCTATTTGATTCAATTCAAATTGGTTTTCTATTCGATTAAATTCAAATTTCAAAACGAATATAATCGATATAAATATCGTTCGCGTCAAAATAGCGCATCTCTAATCAATACAGCTTTATATATTTCAATAATTCCTTTATTCTATTCGACAAATGAATCTATATTTTTGTCAACGCACGACTAATCTCAACGAATGAGTACTGTCCACGCGTGACTATTTTTGTTATTTAATATATTTTTATAAAAATTATGGTATCTATCGTTTGATTTAAAATCAGACTCCAACCGTAAATTAGTAAGAGAACGATTCCCTAGATATTAACCCCGAAGGCCGAAACCAACATCAGATCAATATCCAGGAGACCACTCATCTCATCTATTTTCCAGTTGATTTCTAATTTTATATATGATAAAGATGTAGATTTTATTATTAAAATATTTCGTTCAACACATGAATAATCTCAACGGATGAGTACTGTCAACACATGAACCTTTATTTTATAATATTCTTTATTTTCCCGATTGGAATGAGGCCCAATCAATTACCATATAAAGTTAATTATATGGATTCCATACAACACATGTATATAATAGCAACGATAAATAATCAACCATCATCCAAAGTGCACTACACTGTATAAGCATCAAATATAGATATCTAACGCTTATAACAGCCTGTCGATCCATCGATCGACATACAACCAATTATTGGGATTAGTGTATGTCGTATTTTATCCCAATACCAGTGTGGGGTTTCAAACAATAAAACGCATATTTTATTTGTGCAGTTGGGCGATGTGTAAAATTTATCGTCCCAATCAATATCAGTCAAATCAGTGTATATAAACAAATCGGCCAATTTGTTTATAAATATTTATTTACTCACATTCACGTTAAAAATTATATTTTTAACGATAATTAATTTATTTCAACCACCTACATTTATTATCGATTTCACATCAACAACATAAACAAATTTCACAACACATCAATTAAACAAACAAGCCATCCATGGTCTGTGGATGACGGGTGTCGGGTGCTAATAAACACCGTATGCATCCTAGTATATATATATATAACTAGAAAAAGGAAATTTGAGTGAGAAGTTCTCACTGATAGCTATCCCAACTCCACGACACTTCATTTATAGAAATCTTCGTCGTTCTCGCCTCTTATCTCTTTCGTCGCCCGTAGCCACTACATATATAAAAATCACATTTTTATATTGCCATTCAATATATAAAAATCGAATTTTTACTTTGCTATTCAATATATAAAAATCATATTTTTACTTTGCTATTCAATATATAAAAATCATATTTTTACTTTGCTATTCAATATATAAAAATCATATTTTTAATTCGCTACTTCATATATGTAAAAATAGAATTTTTATCGCTACTATATAGATAAAAATCGCATTTTTATCCACTAAAGATTATATTTTTACATAACTAAAAATCATAACTTTATATGAATAAAAATCATAGCTTTTCAGTTATAAAAATCTAATCTTTTCATAAAGAAAAATCGTATATTTCCATTTAGAAAATCATATCTTTGTATCGTTATTCAAATAATAAAAATCATTTCTTATTGTAAATAAAAACATAACCTTTTCGTTATTAAAAACATAACCTTTCACTAAAAAAAACTTCTAGCTTTATATTAATAAAAACCACAGCTTTCTTAAATAAAAATCATATTTTTAATTATAAAGATCATATTTTTGAAAACAATAATTTCTTCATTATAAAAACTGAAATTCAAATAGACATTATTAACTACACTGTACAAATTAATGAACTAAGTAATTAAATTAATAAATTACCTTTTATCCCATCGTTCGTTGGCGCTCGTTGGACTGGAAGAAGGGGGGTTATGGGGATTTTCAGTCAAGGGAGGGTGGAGGAGAAGAGGGAGGTCGCGCAGGGGGTGGTGGTGGTCAGCTCGGGGGTAGCGGCGGTCTCAGGAGGTGGGCGCCGGCCAGAGGGGGTCGTGGGCGGCGAGTTTCGTGTTCGGGGGGAGGGGGGTATTTGGGTGCGGTTTTAGGGTTGTGAGTCTTCGTGGGGCTTGGGGGCTACGGCGTGCGAGAGGCTGAAGGGGAGGGGGTGGCGCTAAGCCAGGCGGCGGTGGCTGCCTACCTTGGGCGTGCGACGGTCGGTGGAGCGGGGCTCCGCCTCCTTCGTTCGATGATTTTTTTTCCTGTATGAATCGATTTTGAAAAGAAAAAAAGGGGGGCAGAAGTTAAAGGAAGAGGGAGAGAGGAGGATATTTTATTTAATTATTTAATTCAAAAAGTTGACTTTTACATACGACCTCTAAACGAGGCCCACCGCCTGTCGACCATAGCTAATTACCCCCATTCCGAACACAATGGGATATGTATCGTAAGCTGATTCGATCGTTTCGTTCAGTTTTCGTCAAAATCAACATATAACTCTATATATTGAATTTGAACGCGCATTTCAATTTACCGGGGCCACATACTAGCTCGAAAAATTCCCGAAAAATAATTTCTTGCTTCGTATTGACGATACGGTCCTAACAAAACTAGTTTCGTCGAATTCTGAGACCGTTGGAAAAATGGCCATTTTCCAGTCGATTAAATTCAACTGAAACTAGTCAAACACGTTTTCCTTTGCCACGCTCACATATTGAATCGAAAAACTATGAAATTTGAAACCTAGCAATACTTTGACATCACGGACCCAACAAAAGTGGTTTCGTCGAAATTCGAGGTCGTATGCAAAGTTCCCATTTTTAAGGGCCTGAATTCCATAGCGACTATTCAGAATTTTCAACTGGACGTGTCCTTTGATTCCCGCCATGAAATCTCGATTTTTCGGATTCGTTGGAAAGATATTCTCAATTAGATTCTATTATTTTTGGTTTCACTAAAATCCGGATTGTTTTGCACCCGGTACATTCAATTGAAGTTTGAAATCGAATTATCGAACTACCGCGCCATTTTCAATTCCTTTTATAATTATATATAAACATTTATATTCTAACGACGACGTATATAATATATACGTTCGAATTATATTCAAAATAAATTTTCCGTCGACATTATTTAAAATAATTCATTTTAAATATTCAAAATTCGCCAAAATTGCCAAAATAAAATTTTTAAACTGGATCGCATTTCCGGGTTATTACAATCTCCCCCACTTAAAACTTTTCGTCCCCGAAAAGGAACAAAGTCGAAAGTGGTTTGATTAATCAACTCTGCGTTTGATCTGGCTTCCATTCTCCAACTTTTCAGTTTCTGAGAATTTTCAAATTCTTCAAAAATTTGGCTAACACCCTAAATTTTCGAAATTTTTTGCCATAACCTCCCCAGCACCGGGAGCCACGGGAAAATCCCGAAATTGCCATATAGGCCTTCTGATCTCAAAAAGAAAAAGAAAAACCCAAGCGGCTAGCCAATCAGCTCATAAAATCATCATCACCCAAACGAAACAGTAAATTATAGTAAACATATACCTATTTGTTGGGCAAACAAATTTTATTCTCTACTCTAGCCTCCTTGCTATGACCTGTTCAATGTAAGTACATGTATATGCAAGCAAATGCGACCAATTTTCAATACAATTCAATGTTTGGTTCAATTAGGCATAATGGTTCAAAATTGTTAAACAAATAAACAAACAACACAAACATCAATCAATTAGTGAATTTAACGTTTCCAATTCATAAATTTGGTATATAGTCAAAAATCATGTTTTGATGCCAAATCACAACAATAAACCTATCTATATAAGTTTTGGTTCTCACACCAGTCTAATGGAAATATATAGGAAATCACACCTTCGAAACTCGAACACACACTACTGATGCTATATAGTCATCAGTAGAATCATCTTCGGGCGACTAGAGTGTGATTCTATATCTATCTAGTATATTAAAACTTTGAATATACGTTCATGACGCGTATATGCAAAACATTTATATACTAGATTGTCCAAATCAATATAAATAAATATTCAAATACGTATAAAATGATTTAAATTTCAAAACAAAAACTGTTTTCATTTGAAAAATATACTCTTCACACTCGTTCTAGGATACTACCGATCCCATCTCTAACGAGTCATTCTAATTGGATATTACTAATCCAATATCTGATGAATTCTTTCGTATGGTTCTAATGTGTCTTGTTCTCGAGCTCTGTAAACCAAAGCTCTGATACCAAATGAAAAGTAGCCGACGAAATCCGGTAGGCTTTGCAACCATCCCTTCATCCCCCAAGCAGCAGGTAATACACACCGTGGCTCCTACATGGTCCCCCAGTCCCTTGTTTTACGGCGACCCTCTCGAGTCTCGCGCCTATTGGCGAACCAACGCTCTAAACTGCGACATGTAGGGGTAAGAGTCTCCCGTTCGCCACCAAACCGTGAAGCGAGAACCCCCTATCATGCGTACCCGGCCTACTCAGGGCTAGAATGAAACGACCTGAACTTCCCTGTGAGGGAAAGCACGGATAGAATTGAGAACAACACTCAAAAGAACGCAGACGGAAGAACATTTCATTGTTATTACAACAATTCCATCAGATACAAGAATATACAGAGTATAAATGAATAAATTACATTCGATAAATATCAGAGATTAAAATAAATTACATAGCAGCGGAAAATAATACAAAGCACAACTGAAGGTGATATTCGGATACAGAGCTTTCCGGATATCATCCCAGCTGTAAACCAAGATCCTGTGAATATAAATCTGCAAAACCAAAACTACCAGCTGCCCGTGTCGAAAATAGGGGCACCCAGAGTTTAGGTTAAAATAATAAACTCCAGGTCAGTCATGTGACTGGTGTGAGAACTAAAACAGTTATTTAAAACTTTACTTTAAAAGGGAGTAATTCAAGGGACCACGCCGTATAACACGGAACGAGTTTTCTCCGAAGAATACCAGTGCATAGAATAAACAACGCGATGCTTTTCGAAAAATGAAACTATTATAAGACCCAGGTCCCATCACACAATGCAACGCAAGCCGGAGGATAGTGTTCTTCCTTATAACAGCCAAACATGCTTGGTACGTTTAAAACAAATCATTTGATACTATAATAAGTGCATAGTGTCAAAACAATTTCAATCATAAATATAAATCATAGGCGGCATGAATGTCCCATACCACTATGTCGCCATACTAGTTCTACAAATAAAACCGCAATACACGTATCGGAAATTGGATTTCCGTCATGAGTCGAGGCAAGGGGCAAGCTCCTCTCCGCTTCGAGACACTCTAGCAAATGCCTCGGGACTACACACTCTGGGTAACCCCTGGATCTTCAGGGCCGGTCCTCACTTATGTTAGAGGATTAGTATGCCTAAACACACGTTTCCCGGTCCTTACAGACCTAAAGTCGAGGCGCCTCATCCAACAACCATATAGGTGAAAAGTATATAAATGTCAGGGCTGGTAAGTCACTGACACCACCAAAGCTAGAAAGAAACGTCGTGCTCTCCCCGTAGTCCTTATCCCGTTTTCAACTCATACCGAGGTGTGAGGCTCGCGAATTCCCGTTATACAGAAAGCTACGCCACAAAGGCCGTGCTTTGATCATCAACCACAAGACTTTGCTTTTCAACAGAAGCCTTGATCCATGCAACTCAGCGTGCCACATAGGCAATACATGCCATGCGATTGATATATATCGATATATAACCTCTAAGCTCGTACGTCTCAGAGAAGGGCGTTAAGCAAGAGAATAAATTCTCCGTCGCCAAATAGATATATATTTAACAGAAATAAATCAACACAGAATAAAATCCAATGTTAGACACACAATCCATTTACAAGTTCGTTCTGGGTCTGAACGAAACTGGAGGCACTTTCCTCGCATATCCGTCGATCTCCAGGTACGTCTGGACGACCACCAACTGAATCCCTCATCTTGGGTGTACAGCCCAATCAAGATCATCAGTAATCATCCAAACGATGTGAAGACTTCCGGTCTTCGACCACCGTCTTCATCTTCGACTTATCGTCGAATCGGTTATTCAGAATGGGTATAAACCCGGCCTTTCCGAACAACCCGCGTATATTAAAAACAAATGTTACACAAACACAACATACGCCTCATTCCAATTCATTAGTCACTAACCATAAATTAGCAATAGAACAATTTCCCAAATATTAACTCCGAAGGTCGAAACCAACATCAGATCAATACTCAGGAAACCATTATTCTTAACTAACCAACAGCTAGTTTCTAAATTTCAATTCTTAGGGAAAGGTTCCCATTAATTTTATCCAAGATAAATTCGTTAAAATTTATCCTTTAATCTTCCTTTGGATGTCCTTTCAAACCAAATTATGGTTTTCCAAACTAGTCGGGATTAGCGAACCACACCGAAGTAATTATTTATTTTATTTTCCAATCCCAACTTATTCATCCCATGAAGCAAAACTGGTAATACTCCATATCTAACACCACGGTGTTATCGGTAAAATTAATTACCATTTCACGTTCAAATCTAATTAAAGATTTAACAATCGCTTTAAAGAAAAACTGGTAATACTCCATTCTCGCTCATTTTCCAAATTTGATAATTTAAATTATCAATTCACATTTCAATCTAATTGCATATCCATTAAAACTCCTTTTACTAGGTTAAAGAACTAGTGTCATTTAAAACACAGTTCACGATAAACCCACAAATCAATTCTATTTAAAACCCATTTCAAATCCAATTTATTTATTTAAAAATGAATGGGTTTTAATTTTAGTTCAAAACTAGTTCATTTCGATAAAAATCTATTTTTATCTTTTCAAATATGGAGATTTTCGTTCCAATTTTTCCCAAATCATTTCTTATGATTTTACACAAATTATTACTATTTTTAATAATTTTATCAACGCCCGTACAATCGATTTCCAACAACGGCCATCGAACTGCACTTACAGCGACCTTTTTCAAATTTGATTTGGACGTATCTTCAAATCCAACTGTTAGATTTCAAATTTCTAATATTCGTTAGAAAGCTCTTTTCGATACGAACCCAACGGTTTTGGTTTTAGGAGAATTCGACGTTCGGATCTCCCGTTATGTCCCTTCGAAGTCAATGATCGAAATTTACGAACTGCCGCGGTGCGGCGCGTTCTATTCAGGCCATTATATTATATATATAATATATATAATATATATTTCATCGATTTCTATTTAAAACGAATTTGTTTCAAAAACAATTTCAACATTCATTTCCAATTCAAATCAAAATTGAATTTTTCCTTATAATTTCGTTTTAAAATTCATTTGAATTCAATTCAAATTTCAATTCAATTTGAATTCATTTCAAATTGATTTTACTTCTATTTCAATTCGTTTTCAATTCAACTTGAATTCAAATTCGTTTTCAATTCAATTCGGATTCGTTTTATATTCAATTCATTTCGAATTGGTTTTATATTCAATTCAATTCAAATTGGTTTTATATTCAATTCAAATTCGTTTTCAATTCAATTCGGATTCGTTTTATATTCAATTCATTTTGAATTGGTTTTATATTCAATTCAATTCAAATTTGTTTTCTATTCGATTCAATTCAAATTGATTTTCTATTCGATTCAATTCAAATTTAAAAACGAATATAATCGATATAAATATCGTTCGCGTCAAAATAGAGCATCTCTAATCAATACGGCTTCATATATTTCAATAATTCCTTTATTCTATTTGACAAATGAGTCTATATTTTTGTCAATGCATGACTAATCTCAACGAATGAGTACTGTCCACGCATGACTATTTTTGTTATTTAATATATTTTTATAAAAATTATGGTATCTATCGTTTGATATAAAATTAGACTCCAATCGTAAATTAGTAAGAGAACGATTTCCTAGATATTAACCCCGAAGGCCGAAACCAACATCAGATCATTATCCAGGAGACCACTCATCTCATCTATTTTCCAATTGATTTCTAATTTTATATATGATAAAGATGTAGATTTTATTATTAAAATATTTCGTTCAACACATGACTAATCTCAACGGATGAGTACTGTCAACACATGAACCTTTATTTTATAATATTCTTTATTTTCCCGATTGGAATGAGGCCCAATCAATTACCATATAAAGTTAATTATATGGATTCCATACAACACATGTATATAATAGCAACGATAAATAATCAACCATCATCCAAAGTGCACTACACTGTATAAGCATCAAATATAGATATCTAACGCTTATAACAGCCTGTCGATCCATCGATCGACATACAACCAATTATTGGGATTAGTGTATGTCATATTTTATCCCAATACCTATGTGGGATTTCAAACAATCAAACGCATATTTTATTTGTGCAGTTGGCCGATGTGTAAAATTTATCGTCCCAATCAATATCAGTCAAATCATATAAACAAATCGGCTGATTTGTTTATAAATATTTATTTACTCACATTCACGTTAAAAATTATATTTTTAATGATAATTAACTTATTTCAACCACTTACATTTATTGTCGATTTCACATCAACAACACAAACAAATTTCACAACACATCAATTAAACAAACAAGCATTCCAAGGTCTGTGGATGACGGGTGTCGGGTGCTAATAAACACCATCTGCATCCTAGTATATATATATAACTAGAAAAAGGAAATTTGAGTGAGAAGTTCTCACCGATAGTTATCCCAACTCCACGACACTTCATTTATAGAAATCTTCGTCGTTCTCGCCTCTTATCTCTTTCGTCGCCCGTAGCCACTACATACATAAAAATCACATTTTTATATTGCCATTCAATATATAAAAATCGAATTTTTACTTTGCTATTCAATATATAAAAATCATATTTTTACTTTGCTATTCAATATATAAAAATCATATTTTTACTTTGCTATTCAATATATAAAAATCATATTTTTAATTCGCTACTTCATATATGTAAAAATAGAATTTTTATCGCTACTATATAGATAAAAAACGCATTTTTATCTACTAAAGATTATATTTTTACATAACTAAAAATCATAACTTTATATGAATAAAAATCATAGCTTTTCAGTTATAAAAATCTAATCTTTTCATAAAGAAAAATCGTATATTTCCATTTAGAAAATCATATCTTTGTATCGTTATTCAAATAATACAAATCATTTCTTATTGTAAATAAAAACATAACCTTTTCGTTATTAAAAACATAACCTTTCACTAAAAAAAACTTCTAGCTTTATATTAATAAAAACCACAGCTTTCTTAAATAAAATTCATATTTTTAATTATAAAGATCATATTTTTGAAAACAATAATTTCTTCATTATAAAAACTGAAATTCAAATAGACATTACTAACTGCACTGTACAAATTAATGAACTAAGTAATTAAATTAATAAATTAGCTTTTATCCCACCATTCGTTGGCGCTCGTTGGACTGGAAGAAGGGGGGTTATGGGGATTTTCAGTCAAGGGAGGGTGGAGGAGAAGAGGGAGGTCGCGCAGGGGGTGGTGGTGGTTAGCTCGGGGGTAGCGGCGGTCTCAGGAGGTGGGCGCCGACCAGAGGGGGTCGTGGGTGGCGAGTTTCGGGTTCGGGGGGGTGGTATTTGGGTGCGGTTTTAGGGTTGTGGGTCTTCGTGGGGCTTGGGGGCTACGGCGTGCGAGAGGCTGAAGGGGAGGTGGTGACGCTAAGCCAGGCGGCGGTGGCTGCCTGCCTTGGGGCGTGCGACGGTCGGTGGAGCGGGGCTCCGCCTCCTTCGTTCGATGATTTTTTTTCCTGTATGAATCGATTTTGAAAAGAAAAAAGGGGGAGGCCGGAAGTTAAAGGAAGAGGGAGAGAGGAGGATATTTTATTTAATTATTTAATTCAAAAAGTTGACTTTTACATACGACCTCTAAACGAGGCCCACCGCCTGTCGTCCATAGCTAATTACCCCCATTCCGAACACAATGGGATATGTATCGTAAGCTGATTCGATCGTTTCGATCAGTTTTCGTCAAAATCAACATATAACTCTATATATTGAATTTGAACGCGCATTTCAATTTACCGGGGCCACATACTAGCTCGAAAAATTCCCGAAAAATAATTTTTAGCTTCGTATTGACGATACGGTCCTAACAAAACTAGTTTCGTCGAATTCTGAGACCGTTGGAAAAGTGGCCATTTTCCAGTCGATTAAAATCAACTAAAACTGGTCAAACACGTTTTCCTTTGCCACGCTCACATATTGAATCGAAAAATTATGAAATTTGAAACCTAGCAATAATTTGACATCACGGACCGAACAAAAGTGGTTTCGTCGAAATCCGAGGTCGTTTGCAAAATTCCCATTTTTAAGGGCCTGAATTCCATAGCGACTATTCAGAATTTTCAACTGGACGTATCTTTTGATTCCCACTATGAAATCTCGATTTTTCAGATTCATTGGAAAGATATTCTCAATTAGGTTCTATTATTTTTGGTTTCACTAAAATCCGGATTGTTTTGCACCCGGTACATTCAATTGAAGTTTGAAATCGAATTATCGAACTACCGCGCCATTTTCAATTCCTTTTATAATTATATATAAATATTTATATTCTAACGACGACGTATATAATATATACATTCGAATTATATTGAAAATAAATTTTCTGTCGACATTATTTAAATTAATTCATTTTAAATATTCAAAATTCGCCAAAATTGCCAAAATAAAAATTTTAAACTGGCTCGCATTTCCGGGTTATTATAGATGGATATCAAACGCATGGAGTGAATTGCCTGTGTGGCAAGCCTAAGTGGCAATATGATCAAGGCTTCTATTGAAAAGCAGAGTCTTGGAGTTGATGATCAAGGCACGGCCTGTGTGGCATAGCTTTGTGTAGGGTTGATTCGCGAGCCTCACACCCCGGTTGTGATACAGAAACGAGAGAGGACATCAGGAAGGACATGCGTTTCTTTCTAGTTAGAAGTGGCATCAGTGGTTTGACACACCCTGACGAGTTTGACTTATGTGTTTGTTGGGTTGCGAGGCGCCTCAGATATATCGGTGACTGTGTGGAGCTGATGGAGTCATTGGACTCATTTATGCCCCCAAAGGGTGGGGAAACGCAGTGTTCAGGCATTTTAATCCACATCGGTGGACCGGCCCTGACGATCCAAAGGCTTGACTGAGTACTTGCCTGAGGGGAGAACTAGAGGCTCTTGAATTCGGTAGGGACTATCTTTTGCCTCGGTTCACAGATGGAAATCCAACTTCCAATATGTGACTTTGCGGTTTTGATTGTAGAGCCTAGTATTGGCGACATGATATATGGTACCCATGTCGTCTATGATTGATACTTATGATTGAAATTGTTTTATACACTATGCACTTATAATAGTATCAAATGATTTATTTTAACGTATCAAGCACTCTTTCGCTATTATAAGGTAAAACCCTATCCTCCGGCTTGTGTTGCATTATGTGATGGGACCTGGGTCTTATAATAGCTTCATTGTTCTTTATTTAGCATTGCGCTGTTGTTTTATGCACTGGTATTCTTGGGAGGAAACCCGTTCCGTGTTATACGGCGTGGTCCCTTGATTTACCTAACTTTAAAATAAAGATTAATAATTGTTTTAGTTCTCACACCAGTCACATGACTGACCTGGAGTTTATTGTTTTAACCTAAACTCTGGGTGCCCTTATTTTCTACACGGGCAGCTAGTAGTTTTGGTATTGCAGATTTATATTCACAGGATCCTGGTTTATAGCTGGAATGATATTCGGAAAGCTCTGTATCCGTATATCTCCTTCCGTTGTGTTTTGCTATATTTTTCCGCTGCAGTAATGTATTTAAATCTTTGATATTTTTCTGATGTGTAATATTTATTCATACTCTGTTATATTCGTGTATTCTGATGGAATTGTTGTAATAAGCAATGAAATGTTCTTCTGTTTGTGTTCTGAATTGTCGTGTTCTCAAAGCAATCCGTTCTTTCCTTCACGGGGAAGTTACGGGACGTTACATCCTTCTTAATTAAGGAATGGTAAGGTTTGATAGTGAAGGATGGATAAGTGAATTTAGTTAATAAGTGAAATGGATTGTGTTGGCATAGCGGTGTTTATTTAAACATCTGTTTAAATCAAATGAAGGAGTTTGGAAATGTTTTCCAAATAAGAATCAGAAATGTTTTCTGATAATAGAAAATAAGAAATGGGAATAAATATGGAAACGTTTTCCAGTGATTAATAACGTATATTTTCTAAGTTTAGAAAATAAGAATTTACGAATATATGAAAACGGGAAATAAGGAAATGAATAAATTAATTTAAAGGGATAAATGTTGATTGATCGATAAAATTTCCATCTGGAAATAATATCGTTGTTTGGACACGTGTTTTTGTTTGATAGTTAAATCACAAACTATCAAAGTTTTGACCATTTAACGTTGTTAATATGGAGAGACCGGTTGGATTATTACCCGAAGAACCATTTCGTATTGGCATAAGCGTTGTGAATCATATATGCCAAAGATAATTGAAGACGGAATAAAGTGCAAGGGCTGTTGTATAAATCTTAGGTAAAGATTGCCTAAGATGGATGTACTGAATAGTGCCTTCGGTTTGTCCAATCCCAGGATGACCTACATGGAAGAATGTTTGACAGAGTATATTTAATAGATCGCGTAAGTTGATCTCTTCAAACGTATTTATGTTTGGTGGAAGAGGAATTCGTTTCTCTTAGCTGTATACCCGTTGTATTTTTTGGGAAATCAATTTTTGATTTGGCGGTTATGACGATGTGACATTCAAAGTGAATAAATGTGTGATCTGTCAGAGATAAGCGTGGCCTCTAGCCTCACAACTGGGAAATGACAAAAATCGGGCAGGCAGCATGGCTATGTAGGTCGCACCTATTAGGGTGTATAATCACCTGATCTAGAGATACTCATTTCATTCTATAATCTATTGTCGATGTTGTCCCATTCAGGAAACAGTTGCTGATCCCAACCGTTGGTGATATACGTTCGATACACTCAAGCGAAATGAGTGCTCAGTCATGTGTGGCCGAGTTGCAAGTTGTTCTTGTTAAACCCAGCGTATTCCTCCCTAGAGGTACACTAGCGAAAGGTGGTTCCATACATTGTCATAGTTGGAAATCCATTACCCAATACGTGCTTGCGGTTTTGATTGTATACTATATATGTAGAACGTGAGATGAAAGCATTTCTGCTAGATGATTATTATATTGTGGTTGATAGACACTATTATAATATGAAAAGAATTTTGATATAAAGATTTTTTTGGATACTCATAAGGGAAAAACCCGTTCCGTTATATGGCGTGGTCTTAGGAGATATCGTTTTATTGCTCAAACTATTATAAATTGTTTTACTCATACAAGTCCCATGAATGACCCGTAGTTTATCTTGTTTTGTTTTCCCTAAACTCTTGGGTGCCCAATTTTGTACAGGCAGTCAAGTAGTCAAGATTTTATAGATATACTTGGAGAGCTTGGAGCAGGAGGCTTCAGGATTTTATAGCTATAGTTATTTCCACTGTGTTGTAAGTGTTGTACTCTGATAATGTTACTGTATACATATACTGATTTTATTTCAAGGATATGTTATCTATTATATGTTGTTCGTTCTGCTGTGAGATTCGTGTTACTCTGATGTTGTGTGTTCTTCCTCTTTTTCTATTCTAAGCTTCTATCTTATCTATCCTCACCCTCTAATTTCTTTCATTAACTACCGGTATTTTCAAAGTTTGGATAATCGACGTGGGTTTTATGTCGATGACCAAAGATCGAAAATTTTCGGGATGTTACACTGGTGCTCCAAAGGATCACATGTGTGAGTTCCGGGACATCCCGCTAAAGGTGTTTTGAATGGTTAAGGAAGATCCTTTGCCTTGGTAATTGATGAAATCTAACTTCCAATATGAGCTTTGAATTTTCAAATGTAACCTAATAGCCAACATAATGGGATGAGGCATTATGCGAGCTAAGATTTGTACATTTACTTTTGAAAATGATTTTCACACTATGCATAAGTAATAATAAAAGAGACTTTCGCGTATCAAGCATGTTTGGTTATTATAAGGAAATTCTCTCCTCCGGTATATGTTGCAATGTATGATGGGATTTTAGTCTTATAATAGCTTAATTTTCAAAAAGCATTGCGAGTAGTTTATGATTGGTATTCATGTGGAGAAAAACAGTTCCATGGTATACGGTGTGGTCCTGTGATTTACCCAACTTTAAAATAAAGTAATTAACTCTTTTGGTTTTACATCAGTCCTATGATTGGCTCGGAGTTTATTGTTCTTCCACCTAAACTCTTAGTGCTCATATTTTCCACAGGCAGCCTAGTAGTTTTGGCTTGTAGATATTTTATAGAGCAGGTGATGGATTGAAGCTAAAGCTATATCCAGACATTTTATTTCTTTCGGTGAGAGTTTTTGTTTTCCGATGTATACATGTTATATTATGATACAGTTATTTCCGCTGTGCATGTATTTATTGTTGTACTCTTATGTAAAAGTTATTGCAATGATAATGAAAAAGTTTTTTCATTCAGTTCTTATTAGTCGTACACCCTTAGTTAAAGTTTCGAGGATTTTTGCCATTTAGATCGAACGTGTGCAGTTTATAGTCGATTCGAACGGTAGGAATTCTCGGAACATTACATCAACAAAACTAGCTTTTAATTTAAGTTGCAATTTAACTTCTTAATACATATCAACTTTTTACTCTTCAATTCTTCAAATAAGATATCAAATTCTATTATTGCTAAAAATGTACTTTTTAAGTTCTCGGCATAGTAGTTAAGTCTATATTAAAAAATAAACATATATGTTAAGCATATATTTAATTAAATCTCATTATATAAGATTCATGTTAATATAATTCTATATTATTCTTAATGTCTCTTAAGATAAAATTTTATCACTAATATTTATTTTAAAGTTATTTGAGTTAAAGTCATTTCAAAAATGATTAGAACTCAATTCAAATAGTCATAAATTGATTTGCTAATTACTTTCCAAATATTGGTTTTTTTAACTCGTGCTATGGATTATACTTTACCAAAAATCTATTCAACGTTGTAAATTTAACTTATATGCTTACAAATCATCATTCTCTTATGCACTTCAAATCCATAATTATAAATATTCTTTTTTAATAAATAAGCTTTTCCTATATATATTAATAACACTTCGTACTTATTTTCCTTGAAATAAGGTTAACAAATTTGAAGTGTCATACTAATTAGAGAATATTCATCATTTTTATTACTATATATAACCCTATGAATCCAACAACTTCATTCATTTACAAGTACATAAATCTTACTTGTATAGTTTCTCTTATTTATCAACACTAAGTTTCAAACACATTCTTATGAAATATATGAAGGTAAAGGTTGCTTTTATTATACTTATAAAATCCATTCAATTCCGTAAGTTTATTATATAAAAATAATTTATATGGATCTCTATTCTAATTTTCATATTTATATAAGGAAATTATATAGTTCCATAAATACTCCTATGGTTAGCACATTAGTATTTTAAGACATTTACTCAAAATCAATTTATATTTCATGCTCTTTCAACTCAGAATAAAATCTAACAATTTCAACCATTATACTAATGGATTATAACTTATATAATTTTTCTCTGGTTAGTATTATTATTTTCCACAACCATTCTGAGTTCGCTAAAATTATTATTTTCAAATTAGCATTCAATTCTTGTACACATTTATTTTATTATTTTCACTTACATATAGTTTATTTATTTCCAAGTTATTCACCTTTAATTTTATTTATGTCGAATTTCATTCAATTCATCTATTTTAATTTATTTCCATTCAATACTCAATTTTAATTGATGTCAGGATTGTTTTAGTTTACTCCATTTATAAACTCCATTCTAGTTTAATTTCATTCATTTCATTTAGTTCTCTTGAGTTAATTTGGAATTCGAAATTCATTTAACTAGTTTATTTCATTGGTGTTAATTTTTTAAGATTAAATGGATAACATTCAAACCATTCAGTTATTAAATTACAAACAAGGAAAATTAGTCATCTCTTCCACTCATTTATTTATTATACTTTTAATTTCGATCATTTGTTTAAATATACTAACTTGTGATTACAATTAAAATAACATAAAGTGATATTCTCAAATATATATTATATATGATTTCTTAATAAAACTAGATTTTCACTTAAGTTGCAATTCAACCACTTAATCTGTTTCTTAAATCCATATCAAATTTTAACGCTTCAATTTTTCAAGTAAGATCTCAAATTCTGTTATTACCAAAAATGTCCTTTTTAAGTTCTTGGCATAGTAGTTAAGTTTATATTTAAAAATAAACATACAAGTTAAGCATATATTTAATTAAATCTCATTATATAAGATTCATGCTTATATTATTCTATATTATTCTTAATGTCTCATAAGTTAAATTTTATCGTTAGTATTTATGTTAAACGTATTTGAGTTAAAGTTATTTCAAAAAATGCTAGAACTCAATTCAGATAGTCACAAGTTGATTTTTCTAATTACTTTCCAAATATTGGTTCTTTAACTTATGCTATGGGTTATACTTTACCAAAAATCTATTAAATGTCATAAATTTAACTTGTATGCTCACAAATCATCATTCTCTTATGCAATTCAAATCCATAATTATAAATATTCTTTTTTTAACAAATAAGCTTTTCCATTATATATTATAATAACACTTCATACTTATTTTCCTTAAAATATTGTTAACCAATGTGAAGTGTCATGCTAATTAGAGAATATTCATCATTTTTATTATAATATATACCCTATAATCCAACAACTTCATTCAATTACAAGTACATAAATCTTACTTTTCTAGATTTCTCTTATTTATTAACATTAACTTTCAAACTTTTTTTTACAAAGAAAAGGATACTTATATTACGATAAAAAGTTACAGAGAATAGTTCGGCTGGTAACAAATTACAACACAGGTAGAAACAAATACTATGCACAACAACAACTAATACCAGCTCGAACCAAATAGATACAACAAAACACAAAATACAACATAAGAAGGCAACAAGATAACACCACAGGATACACAGAAGACTTTAAACCCCAGGCACGAACAACAGCCACTGATCGAAGAAGAATTTACAAATAGTCGAAGCAGCAGCAATGAAAAGACACTCTAGGATATATTGTAGATCCGTTGATCAAACATCAAACATAACCTAACCAAGAGCATAACCCATAACCCAACCAAGTGCAACGGGCTACAATACCCATTAAAGCCAGAACCTTCAAACAGGATAAACCTCAACAACCATAAAAGTTGATATCAACAATCCAGAGTGAAAAGTAAACATGCCCAGACAAGCCAGAACCTTCAAATAGGATAAACCTCAACAACCATAAAAACTGATATCAACAACCCAGAGTGAAAACTAAACATTCCCAGACAACCCATCACAATAAAATCAACTCCTAGAAAACAACTCAGCAGAAACATGAAATCTGAAAGAAACCAAAAGGAAGAGACTTTTTTTTTTAGAAATACCTCCCTTTAACATCCCTCCAGGAGAATTGCCATTCTCTTTTGCCTTCTTCGATTTCGATCTAGTTTGAATTTGGGAGTTTAACTTCACCCACTCTGGATTGGTTTCCACTGGTGATTCTCCACACATAAATGTGCTTCCCTTCTTAAACATACTACTCTTTAATTTAGTTCTCCTACACACTACACCATATATGCTGATTAGGCTGTATTTTTAGCCATATCTAAAGCTGTCGGGCACGGTAAATAGCCATATCAAAAAGTGGCGAGTTAAATTATTAGATACGGCTTTAACCCGTATCTCAAGGGATTAACATACGGCTATTAGCCGTATCTAAAGCATATGTAGATACGGCTAAAAACCGGATCTTATATATATACACACACAAATATATATATATATGTAAAAGCAGAAACTACAGCATATATTATTTGTAACACAAAGCATATATAACACATGATACACTAGTTCACAATTGTAACAGTAAACGAAACATTTGTATGAAATATTTCATTACATTACAATATATAATGATACATGCTATTTGATTATATTACAATAAATAAGTACACGCTGTTTCATTACACTAAAGAAGATACATAATGTTACATTACAATAAGCTGTGATAAATACCCTGTAACAACCCGGAAAATCTGAACCAAATTAAAAATTTTAATTTGGCTATTTTAGTGGATTTTAAATATTTAAAATAAATTATTTTAAATATTAACGATGAAAAGTATGTTTGAATCGACATTTGAAAATAAATATAATTATTTTTAATTATAAACAAGGTCTGAGGTGGCGCGGTAGATTCAATATTTGAATTCGAATTTTGACTGACTGTACCGGGTGCAAATTAAAACGGATTTTAGAGAAACCAAAAATATTTAAATATGTTTATGAATATCTTTCTAACGAATCTGAAAAATCAAAGTTTCATAGCGGGAATCAAAAGTTATGGCCAAATGAATTTTCAAAAAGGTCGCTATAGAATATATATAGCCCTTGAAAATAGACATTTTGCAAACGATCTCAGAATTCGACGAAACCAACCTTTTTGGATCCGGGATGTAAAATTATTGTTAGGTTTCAAATTCCATAATTTTTGAAGTTAATATGTGAGAGTGGCGAAGGAAAATGTGTTTGGTTGATTTCAATTAAATTGGACCAACCAAAAAATGGCCATTTTTCAAACGGTCTCAGAATTCGACGAAACTAGTTTTGTTGGGACGGTATCGTCAAAACATAGCTAGATTTATTTTTCTGGAATTTTTGGAATCTATATGTGGCTCCGGCAAATTGAAATGTACGTTCAAATCAAATATTGAATGTTTTATATTTTAATTTGAAGAAAAACTGACTGAAACAATCGAATGGGCCTCGAAACATATCCCATTGTGTTCGGAATGGGGGTATTTAGCTAGAGACGACAGTTGTTGGGTTTAGATTGGTGTTAGTATGTAAAGAGGGGTATTTTTGGATTTTTAAAAATATATAAATAAATAAATAAATCTTTTGGCCAATCACAAATCCCCCTTTTCCTCTCTCTTCCCCGATGCCCTTGAAACGACGGCGATAGAAGCTCCAACCTTCCCTCCTCTTTATCTCCTTCGATAGGCATCAAAACAGGGTGCTCCTTTGGAGAATTTTGTCGTGCTCTCCACCACCTTCAAATCCATACCAGCCTCTCCCCTCCTCGTCGAGTATTCTGCCCGGAACGAAGCCTCAAACCCAGCCACTTCGAACCGCCGCCGTGAGTAGCTCCGACCATCGAAGTGGGCCCCTTCCTGGTGCACCTCCCTTAGCCTGGTAACATGGAGAAACCCGATCGTCTTCAAGTGCAATGGATTGGCTAATAAATCCAAACCTAGTTTTGAACAAAACTGAAAGGTATCGGCTTGTTTATTTTGAACTGATTTTAACGTTTTAAAAGCGTTGCAAACTTCTAAAAATCGTATCTTTTTGTTGTGTGGTCGAAATCCAGTGAAACAAGAGACACCGGGACCGTGTGACATTTTAGAAGAGACCGGATATTTTTCTGAGCCTTCTACAATTTTTGGAGGAGTGGAACACAATGTGAGATTTCTGAATTATAAACGATATAGAAACGACGATGTATAATTTATATGGTCGATGTATGAGTTATATAAGCATTGTACACCTCATGTATAAGCATTGTATAAGTTGTATGTTCGATGTATAAGTTATATATGCGTTGTAAAAGTGATATGCGTTGAAATAAATTGAAATGATATTGAAATGAAATCGAAATATAGTTATATACGTATATATATATATATATATACACACACCCCTCGTCCATAGACCATGGACGATATATATTGGTTGTGATATTGTTTGGATTATTGGTTGATGTGAAATTTGGTGAATATCATGAATGGTTGATTTGAAATGATTGATTGTGATTGAAATCCCTATAGGATTAGTATATGGGAAAATTCGTCTGCGTACGAACTAGATATTAGAAACCCCCATTGTCAAAAGCTGCGAGGCTTTAAGGTAGAGCGAGGAGCCGTACTCGGGACGGTGCCGGTTTTGACTACCCTGCCGTTATGCTGCCGAAATTTTCAACATTATTCATGTGTTAGAATTATTTTCATGTGTTGAAACTATATTCATGTGTTGAATAGAAATTCATGTGTTGAATGAAGTCATGTATTGAATAAATTCTTTGAAAGATAAAAATAAAATTTTTATTATATATATAGACTATATAAAATATTAGTGTTTTGAATAAATTGTTTTACAATAAAAATAACATTTTTACCTTATGTGTGAACTATATAAAATATTAGTGTTTTGAATAAATTGTTTTACAATAAAAATAACATTTTACCTTATGTATGAACTATATAAATAATCGTGTTTTGAAATAAATTGTTTTACAAAAAAATCACATTTTTATTATATATATAAATTATAGAAAACATTCATGTGTTGAATAAAGGACTAGAACGATAAAAATCATATTTTTATCATATGTGTGAAGTCGAAAACATTCATGTGTTGAATATATAGATTGAACAATAAAATCTACATTTTTATTGTGAATATGAAGTGCTAAAAATATTCATGTGTTGAATAAATATTTTTGATGATAAAAATATCATTTTTATCATGTAAATGACTCGCTAAAAATACAAAAGTGTTGAAATAAATATTTGTTTGTTATGAATATTATTTTTAACCGGTGTATGAACTAAATAAAATAGTCATGCGTTGAAAGATATTTTTGTTCGCTAAAAATATCATTTTTATGCGAAATATGAAGAGTTAAAAATGGTGATGTGTTGAAATAAATATCTACTGGATAAAAATATCATTTTTATCAAATATATGAAGTGGATATGGTTTTGAAATCGAAGAACGAATTATATTTATATATATAATTAAAATAAATCGAATAACGAAGCTGCAGTTCATGTTTTGGAACCGTGATTTCAAACGATTAGTGCGGGAGATCCGCCATCGGATTTTCCCAAAACCGAAACCGTTGGATTCGCTTTGGAAATATCTTTCCAACGACACCCACTTTGTGAAAATCCAACGGTTGGATTGTCTAGAATGTTTAATTCAAATATGAAGAAAAACAGCGCCAGAATCAATTATATTTATATATATATATAAATATATATATATATATAATTAAATTAAATCGAATAACGACGCTGCAGTTCGAATTTTGAAATTGTAACTTCAAACGATTGTACAGGGAGATCCGACCGTCGGATTTTCCCAAAACCAAAACCATTGGATTCATTTTGAAAAGATTTTCCTAATGATATAAAATTTGTGAAGATCCAACGGTTTGATTTTCAGATATGTGTAAATCAAATCTGAAGAAAAATAGCGCCACGGCCGCGTTATGGCCTAAAGCGTCATTTGAATGAATTGGCTATTTTTAAATGAATAAAAATAGCGATAAATCGTTATAAAATATTATAAACGATATGGAATGGAAATAAACCGAATTTACCTGGTTTATTGGATATTTGATGATTGAATGTGTTTGGCGTGAAAATTACATTTAAGAAAATTATTGTTGTCGAATAATTTAACCATTGAAATGAATTGATTTAAATTCTAAATATACGTGAATTATTTGAAAAGGCCGAGTTAAATCTCATTTCAAATAATTGATCGGCGATAAGAAGTCGATGATGAAGACGGTGGTTGAAGACCGGAGATCTTCACCTCGGTTGGATGAGAACTAATGTCTTGATTGGGAGGCATCCCAAAATATAGATAATACGTGGTGATCGTCCAGACGTACTTGGAGATCAATGGATATGCGAGGTACAAGGTGCCTCTGGTTTCGTTCAGACCCAGAACGAACTTGTAAATGGACTGTGTGTCTGACATTGGATTTTGTTCTGTACTGATTGATCTCTATTAAATATATATCTATTTGGCGGCAGAGAATTTATTCCCTTAACGCCCTTCTCTGAGACGTACGAGCTCAGAGGTTATATATTGATAGAAATCGGTCGCATAGAGTGAATTGCCTGTGTGGCATGCCTAAGTGGCAGATGATGAAGGTTTCTTTTGAAAAGCAGAGTCTTGTGGTTGATGATCAAAGCACGGCCTGTGTGGCATAGCTTTGTGTATAACGTTGATTCGCGAGCCTCACACCCAGTATGAACCAGAAACGGGAGAGGACATCAGGGAGGGCATGTGTTTCCTTCTATCTTGGGTGGTGTCAGTGACCTACCAGCCCTGACATTTATATTATTTTCACCTGTGTGGTTGTTGGATTGCGAGGCGCCTCGGATATATTAGTGACTGTGTGGAGCCGATAGAGTCATAGGACTCATTTACGCCCTAAAGGGCGGGGAAACACAGTGTTCAGGCATTTTAATCCACATCGGTGGACCGGCCCTGACGATCCAAAGGCTTGACTGAGTACTTGCCTGAGGCATGGGCTAGATTATCTCGAATTCGATAAGGACTATCTTTTGCCTTGGTTCATGACAGAAATCAAATTTCCAAATAAGACACCGTGCGGTTTTGATTGTATACCTATATATGGCGACATAGTGGTATGGGGCATTAATGTCGTCTATGATTGATATTTATGATTGAAATGGTTTTGGAAACATATAAACACCAGTAATAATATCAAATGCTTTTGTTTTATTCGTATCAAGCATATTTTGGCCATTATAAGGTAAAACTCTGAGACAACCCCAAACCCCGTACTGACGGCGGCAAGGGTAATCCTTGGAATATAACACAGAAACAGATAATAACATAATAGAAATAAATAACTACACCAGATAATGAACAATAGAATATACTGGATAAACGTAATCATCAGAGTTACACAGTATACAGGATCATACTTAATACAAATACAGTTCAGCTATACATAAATGTCTACAGCGGAAAACAAATAAAATATGTACAATAGGAGCTGAACAGCATAAAAAGAGATAAATAATGAATCCATCTTCAGCTCCAGCTATCCAGAAAAAGCCAGCTAAACCTGAATACAAGGCTGCCCATGTAGAAAAAGGGGCACCCGAGTTTGAAAGTGAAATAAACTACGAGTCAGTCATGGGACTGGTATGAGAAATCTACTCAACACATTTAATATATGGCAAATCACAGGACCACGCCACTTTCGTGGAACGGGTTTACTCTATTGGATTGCTAGTGCTTTGAAAACAAATCTTTCTTTTAAACATCGCAATGCTTTTTATAAAAATGAAGCCATTATAAGACTTAGTTCCCATCACACAATGCAACGCAAACCAGAGGATAGAGTTTTTACCTTATAACGGCCAAAATATGCTTGATACGAATAAATCAAAGGCATTTGATATTATTGCTAGTGTTTATATGTTTTGAAAACAATTTCAAATCATAACTATCAATCATAGACGACATGAATGCCCCATACCACTATGTCGCCATATATAGGTATACAATCAAAATCGCACAGTCACGTATTTGGAAATTGGATTTCCGTCATGAACTAAGGCAAAAGATAGTCCTTATCGAATTTGAGATGCTCTAGTCCGTGTCTCAGGATCAGAACGCATCAACCCTTCAGATCGTCAGTGCCGGTCCACCGAGGTGGATTATTATGCCTGAACAATACGTTTCCCCGCCCTTTGGGGCGTCAACGAGCCAACGAATAACTCCATCGGACCCAGATCGTCAGATCTAACCGAGGCGCCTCGCAACAGTAACAACCACATAAGTCAAACTCGTCAGGGCGTGTAAAATCACTGACGCCACTTCTAACTAGAAAGAAACGCATGCCCTCCCTAAGGTCCTTCTCCCATTTCTGGTTCATACCGGGGTGTGAGGCTCGCGATTTCACGTTGTACACAAAGCTACGCCACACAGGCGGTGCTTTGATCATCACCACAAGACTTTTCTTTTCAACAGAAGCCCTGATCACTGCATCTTAGCATGCCACACAGGCAATTCACACCGTGCAACTGATGGCTATCAATCACATAGAATAAATCCCAATGTCAGACACACTGTCCATTTGCAAGTCCGTTCTGGGTCTGAACGAAACCGGAGGAACTATATACCTCGCAAACCCATCGATCACCACGTACATCTGGACGATCACCACTCATTATCCATATTTCGGGAGGCCTCCCAATCAGGACCACGGTTACCATCCAAATGAGGTGAAGATCTCTGGTCTTCGACCACCGTCTTCATCTTCGATTTCTTATCGTCGATTCAGTTATTCAGAATGGGATAAACCCGGTCTTTCTGAGCAACTTGCGTATATAATAAACAAGTGCAACACTAACATACACACGCATCATTTCAATTCATTAGTCACTAACC
Organism: Allium sativum; assembly: GCA_030737875.1. NCBI lineage: Eukaryota > Viridiplantae > Streptophyta > Magnoliopsida > Asparagales > Amaryllidaceae > Allium > Allium sativum. The sequence goes on along the minus strand of CM060909.1, from coordinate 335,995,823 downwards.
GTCAATCAGTAAGAGAACGATTTCCTAAATATTAACCCCGAAGGCCGAAACCAACATCAGATCAATACCCAAGAAACCATTCGACTTAGCCAACCTTCAGTTAGTTTCTAAATTTCACATCCATATCGTTTATAATATTTTATAATGATTTATCGCTAATTTTATTTATTTTAAAATAGCCAATTTATTCAAAACGACGCTTCGGGCCATAACGCGACTGTGGCGCTGCTTTTCTTCAGATTTGATTTACACATATCTGAAAATCTAACCATTGGATCTTCAAAAAAATTACATCATTAGAAAGATCTTTTTAAAATGAATCCAAAGGTTCCAGTTTCGGGAAAATCCGACGGTCGGATCTCCCGGTACAATCGTTTGAAGTTTCGATTTCAAAATACGAACTGCAGCGTCGTTATTCAATTAAATATAATTATATATATATATAATCGATTCTGGCGCTGTTTTTCTTTAGATTTGAATTAAACATTCCAGACAATCCAACCGTTGGATTTTTACAAAGTTGGTGCCGTTGGAAAGATATTTCCAAAGCGAACCCAACGGTGGTGATTTCGGGAAAATCCAATGGTCGGATCTCCCGCACTAATCGTTTGAAATCACGGTTTCAAAATGCGAACTACAGCTTCGTTATTCGATATATTTCGATTCTATTTATATATATATATATATATATATCGATTCTTCGATTTCAAAACTATATTCTTTTCATACATTTGATAAAAATGATATTTTTATCTAATTGTCTTCTATTTCAACACTTCACTATTTTTAACAATTCATTTGTATAATAAAAATGTGATTTTTATTATAAAACAATTCATTTCAAAACACGATTATTTTCTATAGTTCATATAGGTGATAAAATAGGATTTTTATTATAAAACCATTTATGTTAAAACACGACTATTTTATAAAGTTCATATAGATGATAAAAATATGATTTTTATTATAAAACAATTTATTTCAAAATATGAATACCACTCAACACATGAATTTCAATTCAACAAATGAATTTCGATTCAACACATGAAGGTTTTCTATAGTTTGTATATATATATAAAAAGGTGATTTTTATATTTGAAACACGAATACCATTCAACACATGAATTTCTATCCAACGAATGAATATCGATTCAACACATGAAGGTTTTCTGTAGTTTGTATATATATATATATATATAGGTGATTTTTATATTTAAAAACACGAATACCATTCAACACATGAATTTCTATCCAACGAATGAATATTGATTCAACACATGAAGGTTTTCTATAGTTTGTATATATATATATATATAAAAAGGTGATTTTTATGTTTAGAAACACGAATACCATTCAACACATGAATTTCTATCCAACGAATGAATATCGATTCAACACATGAAGGTTTTCAATAGTTCGCATATATATATATATATAAAGGTGATTTTTTTATTTAAAAACACGAATACCATTCAACACATGAATTCTATTCAACGAATGAATTTCAATTCAACACATGAAGGTTTTCTATTCGATGAATAAATATAGTTTCTACAAATGGAAATAATTCAAACACATGAATATTATTCAAAATTTCGGCAGCATAACGGCAGGGTAGTTAAAACCGGGACCGTCCCTAGTACGGCTCCTCGCTCTACCTTAAAACCTCGCGGTTTTTGACAATGGGGAATCATGCATCTAGTTCGCACGCAGGCGGCATGTATATTTATTTCATTTCCACAAACTAATCCTATGTGATTTCAACCAAATATTTCTCAATCACAAACGGGTATTTTTCAACCACAATCAATCAATATCAACCACAAACAATTCCAATCAACCATTTGCTATCAATCAATTTTCACACCAATCACAACCAATAAATATCGTCCATGGTTTGTGGACGAGGGGCGTATATATATATAGCATATCACTTTTATTTCAACACATATATAATTTTTACAACGCATATACAACTTATACATCGAACGTACAACTTATACAACGCTTATACAAGAGGTGTACAACGCTTATATAACTCATACATCGACTATATAATTTATACATCATCGTTTTCCATATCGTTTATAAATTAGAAATCTCACATTGGGTTCCACTCCACCAAAAATAGTAGAAGGCTCGGAAAAATATGCGGTCTCTTCTAGAATGTAGAAGACGTCCACACGAGTCCACTATCTCTTGTTTCACAGAATTTCGTCAAGAAATGAAAAAGATATGATTTTTACAGTGAAATCAAAAACCGTAGCGCTTAGAACTGCTATTAAATAGTTTACATAATTTAACAGACGTACCTTTCTATTTCGTTCAAAACTAGGTTTTGATCTTGCCCTAAATCCGTTGTGCTATAGGTCAATCATCCTTCACCACGAGGAAGAGCTTGGAATCACGCTCTGGCGCGTGGGGGTGGGGTCCAGTTCGACGCTGGTAGGAGGTGGCGGCGGCGGCTTCAAACCTGCGACTTTGAAGCTGCGATTGTCCTTCAATCCTCAACGAAAATTCAAGCAACTAGTATGGATTTGAAGAGTGGAGAGAGCTCTTCAAAAAGTTCAACTGGAGCTCCTGATTTTATTGCGTGGAGGAGGAGAAAAAGAGGAGAGAAGATATGAGCATTTTCCGCCATATATCGTTTAATCGGGGAGAGAGAAGACGAGGGGGGATTCTGACGTGGACGAATAGTTTTTTATTTATTTATTTATAAAGTTTTGAAAATCCGAAAATACCCCTTGCCTCCTGCGAACCCCAATCCAAACCCAACAACCGTCGTCCCCAGCGTTTTACCCCCATTTCGAACACAATGGGATATGTTTTGAAGGCCCATTCGAATGTTTCAGTCAGTTTTTCTTCAAATTAAAATATATAACATTCAATATTAAATTTGAACGTACATTTCAATTTGTCAGGGCCACAAACTGATTCGAAAAATTCCAAAAAAATAAATCTAGCTATGTTTTGATGTTACAGTCCCAACAAAACTAGTTTCGTCAATTTCTGAGACCGTTTGCAAAAAGGCCCATTTCTGGTCGATCCAATTTAACTGTAATTGACCAAAACACGTTTTCCTTTGCCACGCTCACATACTAACTTCAAAAATTATGAAATTTGAAACCTAGCAATAAATTCACATCCCGGATCCAACAAAAGTGGTTTCGTCGAATTCCGAGATCGTTTGCAAAATGGCCATTTTCACGGGCTATATAAATTCCATAGCGACCTTTCTGAAAATTCATTTGGCCTTAACTTTTGCTTTCCGCTATAAAACTTCGATTTTTCAGATTTATTAGAAAGGTATTCACTAACAGATTTAAATATTTTTAGTTTCACTCAAATCCGTTTTGTTTTGCACCCGGTACAGTCCGACAAAGTTTGAATTCAATTTTTGAAACTGCAGCGCCATTTCAGGCCTTGTTTATAATTAGAATTAATTATATTCGTTTTCAATTGTCAATTCAAACTCACTTTTCATCGCTATTATTTAAAATATTTATTTTAAATATTTAAAATCCATTATTTTAGCCAATTTAAAAAAATTAAATTGGTTCAGATTTTCCGGGTCGTTACAAACTCTATCCTCCGGTTTGCGTTGCATTGTGTGATGGGAACTGAGTCTTATAATGGCTTCATTTTTATAAAAAGCATTGTGGTGTTTTAAAAAGGTTTACTTATTTTAAAGCACTGGCAATCCAATGGAGTAAACCCGTTCCGCGAAAGTGGCGTGGTCCTGTGATTGGCCATATTATAAAATATGTTAAGTAGATTTCTCATACCAGTCCCATGACTGACTCGTAGTTTGTTTCACTTGCAAACTCGGTGCCCCTTTTCCTACACGGGCAGCCTTGTATTCAGGTTCTAGCAGGCTCTTTCTGGATAGCTAGAGCTGTAGATGGATTCTACCATTTATCCCTTTTTATGTTGTTCAACTCCTATTGTGCATTTATGTTTTGTTTTCTGCTATAGACATTTATGTATAGCTGAACAGTATTTTGTACTAAGTATGATCCTGTATACTGTGTAGCTCTGATGATTATGTTTATCCAGTGTATTATTCGTACTTTATCTGGTGTATTTATTTATTTATGTTCTGTTGTTATTTGTTTATGTGTAATATTCCAAAGATTACCCTTGCCACCGTCGTACGGGGTTTTGGGGTCGTCACATACCTGAACCGGCATCGTGAGCTTGTTGAATCAATGCTTCCTTCAAGATGAACATCCACCAAAACATTGCATTCTATCCAAGACATGAAGGAACCCTTCAGGAAGATCAACATACTATTCTATCCAAGGCCTGGTAATAAGTTAGCTTGGATAGCATATAGCATGTACACTACAAAGACATGTAAAAAAGTGCAAACCGCATAGTTTCAGATAGGATATATGTCCACATTATTATTTTCATTAGTAGCTGTATATTGCAAGTCTACAACATTTTTACTTGTTCAGTCGAGACTAAGTCTCGATTAAAGACAGTTGTTATAGCCTAATTAAAGAGCAATATAGAGGATATGTCCACATTATTATAATTCTCATTATTGTCACTTGGCTGCAATGTCGATATAACATTGCATTAGCAAGTTCTATGAGTGGTCGCCCTTAATCAGCCCTATTCCCCCTTAACCAGCCCTATTCAGAGCTTCAAACATGGACTCATACTCTAGTTTTGACATGATCTAAAATCGCTTCTTGTTACGACTTTGAGGCTAAAAGAATTAATGAATTCCGACTTGATATGAAAGAGTTATGGACACTCAATGATGGACTCAGACCATGTTTGCAGTAACAAAACGTGCACTTGCAAAATCTTGTGGCCGAACTGATCTCGCTGCAAAGGTTATAGATATCAAACGAAGTATTTTTGCACATAAATTTTCATGTATCTATACCATAACACATAAATTTTCATAGAAAAAGCGAGATACTACCTGAAGTTTAGATCAACAAACTCACATCCATGCTTATTAGCTTTATCTAAATGACGGAGGTTGCATGCTGCACACACATGTTATACTAATAGTCGGCTACTATTTTTGCACGTAAGTTGACTAACAAAAATGATTTGTTACATGAGCACAAAGCAACTTGGTTCAATGCAGCAAGTCATAAATGGAAAAGCAGTTTTACGCTTTTACTCACACGCAGTGTGACACACATGACACACCAAACAAATTGACTAAATCTCAACCTATAAATGCCATTCTATATTCATTCATGCATCCATCACTGGCTTTTCTACTCAATCACACAAATTTCCCAATATCAATTACCAGATACATGCAGCTTAGTCAACAGAACTAGTATGCTTCAGTTCTCAAATCAAATCATACACATGCACTACAGATCAGTTATAAGGATCAGTGTACATGGTGCAATAATACACACAAATGAGCCGGGCAGCACAATCAAAAGTGTCTGAATTCAAGTTAGACAAATACAACACAAGTAAATGATAGCAAATACACTGCCGCACTATAATACTGGGGATAATACCCAATTTAAACACAATAGCATCATATTAAACCTAATTTAAACCCAATTCGAATTCGAATTCAAATTAAACCTAAATTAAACCCAATTCATATTTAAATTTAACGGTGATCTAGTACTCACCTCCAGAGGCGACGAGAAGGATGGACAGCGGTGGACTAAGGCTTCGTCGGTCAGCTGAAGGCATCGCGAGATGATGATAACTCATGGACTGTGGTGGATCGATTATTGACAAAGGAAGTCGGTCGAGTACCAAAACCCTAATTTGGGTATTCGGTGGTCTCCATTGCAAAATAAAAAGAGGGATTATTCAACCGAAAGTTTTGATAAGGCAAAACTCGATCGCGCCTATGTACAGGTACGGGGGAGGGGGGATTTGATACGAATTTCATACGGTCCAAAGCCGCATCAAATGAACTAATCCGGGACTTCGTTGATGGACAGTCAGATTAAGGGTGTTTGGGGTGGTGCGGATCGCAAAACTTAGTTTGATACGGATTTGAGCACTGTCAAATTTGATACGGCTTATAGCCCAATTTTACGCCCGCATCCTTGTGTGCCAAATTGACTGATATGGTGTAGTGACTTCTGAAATTAGTAGAAGAACTATTTGACTCATATACAAAAAAATCTTTAATACTTTGATTATCATTAACCTGCAATGCACTGTGAATTTCGGTATCTACCATCCCATCAACAGATTCATTCACTACCACTATAACCTTTTTACGACAATCTTGTATACAAATGTTAGAACATCTAGATACATTTACAGGATTAATACATTCATGTACTTTATTATGAAGGACTTCCTTATCAGACTTTGGTTGAAAATCTATCATAGGGACTTCAAATGAACTAACCTTCTTACTGAAATTATCCACCTTATTAACATTTGTCATATTAATCTGAGATGAAAAGACATCCCCAACTGCATAAGACTTATGTTTATCTTGGATATCATTTTCCAAATTAATGTGCCTATTTAACTCCTGATTTTTGGAAAAATTAATATCCATCCTGTTATCTTGTTCTTTGGGTATCCAGATTTTTGAAGCTTTACATCCAAGGAGGGATGTCTAAATATATTACAATTTGAACATGCAATAGGACACCACACAAAAACTACCATTTGCCAAACTATATTTTCATTAGCATACTGAATGGGTATAAATTCAGGAAAAGAAAACTTTGTACCTACCTTCAACCAATACCCTAGCATAAGAAATGCATATAACATCCTCTATGACACTATCCAGTTTAATAGGGTGGCCTAAAGTAGACATATTATGCTGATAGCTTCCACAGACCAATAATCTAAGTGTAAATTGGGTAGGAGAATCCAAATAGATATGGTGTGTAAAAAGTCTCTAGTTAAATTCATACCTAATTCCATTTTCTTTATGAAAATCAATCGTTTCTTGTAGTAATAAGGGACTGCTGATAAAATCTTTTCATAGTCATCCTCTAACTCGCGTTTGAGAATAAAAAGCCATTTTCTCTATAATATAACTGATAATTACCAGTTAACTTCCAACTTCTATCTATATATTCTCGTAGAAACTTAAAGTAAGGCCTACTACCAAAAACATAAAAAGCAATAGAGTTGGTCCATTTTTCTCTAGCTTTCCTAACCAGATCTTCCTCTATAACCGCTACTCTAAGGTTATCCTTAGCTGAAGTTTAATAAAATTTCAATTGGATATATTTTTGATGAGATTTGTTCTCAGAATTCACATTTATCCAAGCTTTAGGTTGAAACAAAGACATATTACTCAGACTTGATTTACTATTAGGATTTAACTCGGGTAATTCAAATCTAGAGCTTAGACTACAAAATGTTGATTTATCTTGGATCGGCTTCTTTAGTTGATCTGCATGTGAAGTAGAAGCCCGTCGATCTAAAGGAAATTTCGAACGAGAACCGGAATCATAATATGGAATGCCTTTTGTATGAGAATTTGTTTTTGTCAGTAAAGAGGTCGCCATTTTTATCAAAAAGAGTTTTCTTCTCATGAAATATCTTAAGGTAAAGGTTTGTTTTATTATGTTTACACAATCCATTCAATTCTATAAGTTTATTGATTACATATAAATAATTTACATAGATCTCTATTCTAATTTTCATATTCATATAAGGAAGTTATATAGTTCCATAAATACTCCTACGGTTAGCAGATTAGTATTTTAAGACATTTACACAAAATCAATTTATATTTCATACTCAATCAAATTAGAATAAAATCTAACAATTTCAACCATTATACTAATAGATTATAACTTATATTATATTTCTATGGGTAGTATTGTTATTTTCCACAACCATATGGAAATTATTATTTTCAAATTATCATTTTACAAGTAGACTTGCACAAAACTCCTGAATATCCTATTGATAAGTTCACAATGTGCATGCTATTTCAATTCCCTTCGAAAGGCTTATTAATTAAGGGTTTCAATTATTCTAAAAGAACTTTTTTACTATAGAAATTTTCAAATACTTTTTTATTTACATAAGTAATACAACTAAATGTTTAATGCCTTAGTTATTTATTCACCCAAAATTTATTATTGTTCACACAAGAGTTATTTTTCAATTCTGTTTCATTATTTATTTAGTTAGGTTCAAGTTAAGTTTATAAAATAGTGAATATTAGGCTCACATCCCTATTTTGAAACTTAATTAGGCTCACATCCGGTCATAAACTTATTATAAGTTAGGTCCCTGTTTTCAAAACTTATAAAATAATAATTAAAAAAAATAAAGAAAATTCGTAAATTAGTAATAAAATAAATAATGCATTATACAAAAATTCAGTTCAAAAAACAACAAAAATCATGTCAGAAAGAAGAAAACAGCAAAAAAAAACAGAAAAAACTGCAGTTAAATGCATAATATTATGCACCTTTTTGAGTTTATTGCATACATATGTGCAATTATTACATTTCTTACAGCGCCTATATTTAACTGCACATTTCAGTTCATTTTTATTTGCATCCAAATGTGCAAATATCTCAGAAAACATGCACACATGTGTGCAACATTTTTATAGGGTAACACGTTAGCTAAAAGTAGGGACCTAATTTATAAAAAAAAAGAAATTTAAAATTAAAACCCGCCCCCTATTTTCTGAGTTCCGCCTTTTTTTTAAAAAAAATGTGCGGTACTTCATAAAAAAAAATTTCTAAAATCTGGAAATAATTTCAGGATTCCACCGGAAAAAAAATAGTTGCATACATTTATGCAATTATTACTGATAATTGCATATATGTATGCAACTTAAGGGTAAGCTGTGTTCGGTTTGGAAATCTGAAAATAAACCTGCACAAATGTGTGCAAGTATTTGTGCGCACATGTAAGCATGTATTTGCATGAATAAAAATCAACGAAGATGAATGTAGTGAAAAATAAGCACGGATGCATGCAGGAAAATGATATATCTGCATACTATTATGCATTTAACTGCAAATTTCGTTTTTTTTATTTTTGACGCCTTGTTTGATGGTTTTTTGTTCTGAATTTTTTTGCGTTTACATGTTTTATTTAAATACGAATTTACGTGATTTTTTTATATTTTTTTGATAAATTTTCAGAAAATAGGGACCTAATTTACAAAAAGTTCATGACCGGGTTTTTTTTGTATTTTGAAACTTAATAGGGACCTCTAAAAAACGCACCCTATAAAATATGCTAGTAGGAATTTACAAAGAATAGGGACTCAAATAGATTAAATAATATTCAGCATTCCATAGGTTATCAATTCTAAATTTTATAAGATGGACTTAGACAAGTTCGAAGCTTAGACTCAAGAAAACCTAACCAAAGAGAAACTCAAAGAACGGAACTCTAAAAACTTGATAAAATTTAAAATATTTGAAAATCCTTTTGAAACCATTTAAAATTAGGATAAATTGACATGATTAATCCAAAATTTCATGTGTCTTCCCATATTAATCTAGAGTTTGGATTATTTTTAGTTAATCCCGAGTTTGGGGGTCCCTTCCCATATTGATCCCAGTAACCTATTAACCTGTTATAGCAAGTTATTGTGTTTTAACTTTCCGAACAACCATTATTCAGTCGCTGCAACCCCCTTCCACGGTCCCCTACCACATTTTACAAACAAAAGCACCAAGCTTCCATCAAACCCTTACATCATGGCACCTTATCATTCAATGCAGACATAGACATCCAAAACACTTTTAATCGAGAAGAAAGCAGAGCTCGCAACAAATTCAGACCTATCAGATTTTGCTCAATGATGAAGCACGCTTGCTGGATGATATAGCCAAGGGAAGACAGTGTATTCAAAGAACGATAGAGGTGCGACCATCTATATCAGCACGCTACAAAAGCTAGAATCCAAATACTCCACCAACTATATCCAAGAAAAATCTACTTCATAGAATAGACTACCATTACCTTCCATAAGACGATGCACCAAAACCAACCTCCCAAAGAAAATGAGAACATCTAAAACTCGCAAAAACTAACAAAAGCAAGAAAATCTAAAAGCCAAAAAACCCACAAAATCAACTCTCAATAGCCAATCCCAAGCTCTGAACCAAGAACCATTAAGCGCACTGAGCCTAGCTTATTCCAAAGCCAATCCAATCTCTAGACATTATCTGAATGCAAAGATATTAACTTGGGGCTTGCTTTTTCAGTCATGAATTGAGTTCAAAGAGCAAAGGGAAGAGTTGAAAATCGTCTTTAGGTCCTGGAAAATAGAGATATGGCGAAGTTGCTAGTCTAAGCCAGAAGGGGACGAAAAGGACATTGGGAAGGAGATGGATGGGGACAAAACGATCTATGTTACTAGCAGTGACACAATAAAGGGGAAGAAACGAAGACGCGTAGCAGAGGAAGTTATCAAATAAAATTCATTAGGCTACGGTGAAAGAAACTAGATCCAAAAATGGAAACAAAGCAAATAAAATGGAGTGGAATGGAGGCAGGTTGAAAATGAAGGCAGAAATACAAGTGGAAGATTAGAGATGAGCAGAATGGGGTAGATCTGAAAAGATGAAGAAATGGGACATATAGCTTTATCCCCACTAAAGGAATACATTGAGAAAAATTGATTTGAGAAATTAAACGGAAAATATACTGGTTAAACGGTTAATGAGATCAGTATGGGAAGGGACCCCCCAAACTTTGGATTAACTAAAAATAATCCAAACTCTGGATTAATATGAGAAGACACATGAAACTTGGGATTAATCGTGTTGATTAACCCTTAAAATTATTTAAACTATTTTTGTTTCTCAAAATACGCTCACACAAGATGATTCTGAGATAATTCAACTCATTCTATGTTATTCCTACCCTATCTCTAATAGTTTTTTAACCCCATAAGCAAAGGTTTATATAAAATCAAAGCTCTGATACAAGCTATAATAACCTGCTCTTTCGATTGTTTCGAGTCAATAATTAAACTTACTTAAAGAATTCGAAACAACGGATTGTTAATTTATATGGGATTAAAAATAAGTCATCACATGATCAAAGACATAGAACATGCAGAGTATCTCACAATGGAATAAATAATACAATAATACAAAATCTTTAATCTATATATGATATTAGTGTACATAAATAAATAAAGACACAACAGCAGACAAAATACAGAATCTTACTAATATATTCATGAACGACTAAAACATAAATACATAGAAAATACAAATATATATGACTAAACTCCAGCGAATCTCAAGCTCCAATAGATAAATTTCCAAAATAAAATACTCTGGTTGACTCGAGCATAATGCAAAAAAAAACATTCGAGTCAGGACTAACATTCTTATATAAGTGAATTAACTCACGTGAAATGTTTAATGAAATGCAAATAACTTAAAAGATGTTTGGAATTCCATCCTTTAAGGATTCATGGAACTATATAAATATAATATAATATGCTATTATAATAGTGTCTCTTTAGTAAAGTAAAGTATTAAAATAATGTAAGCGGGATTGTCATATTACCCTTACACTATTTATACCATTGGCATACAGTTTGCATACAACACACCAATACATCGGTGAACTGGGATGCGCCATGATACGACGATGTTAAATCAAAATCGTAAGGTGCACGACCACATAATATAACAAGGCATGTGAGAACATACACAGGGTAGGATTCTACCAGTTACAATCCCAAATAGGTGGTAACACATAACCACAACTACTGCCCACATTGGACAACACTCCCATGTTCAAATAGTGCCTAAATCAATTCACAGAGTAATAGAGATGGTAGAGAAGAAGTGTGTTCTATAAAAGGAGCAACCTCATTTAGTCACGGTATAACTCATATTTTAGTTATTTTAATTATGACCCAAAGTTCAAGGCTATCAATTGTTGTCTTCTTTCTTCAATCTAGAAATCATTCTCCAAACCATCCTACTTCGTTCTCCATTCTTTACCATATGCAAATTTGTTAAAATGATATCGGTATTGGCAGAGGGTGTGACAATGTTGATTCCTATCTTCTTAACAACTAAACGGTTATTGCACACCATGATTGTTGACTTTAAAATCATATTTCAGTATCATAAATCGATTGACTTCAAGTAATAATTTGAAATCAATTACTCAAAATAACTTATTATTTGTTTCAAGTTCCTAATTTCAAATCTTGTATCATCGATAATTCCTTATCAAATCAGATTCAAGCTTTACTATTTCAAGAAATTATCACTCGAAATATCAGTTTTGAAACACCTCAGACTTATTAGCTCGGACTGGACACATATCTTATTTAATATAGTAAAATACGCCTAAAATAATTAAATTTTAAAAGTGTATATATATTTATATAAAATAGTTGTTAAAATAGTCGTAAACTTTTAGTAGATAAAGTAGTTTAAATTTATTAGTTATAAGTAGTTTGTGAAACCTAAGTAGTAAGGAAAAAAATTACTTTAATAAATATAGTTTTATTCAAATAAAATGATCCAGTTCAACCCAAATCTATATTCTACAATTCCACTTTTCATTCATTCAAATTTCAGCTTCTTATTCAAATCAACTTACCTTTAACTGGAACAAAGTCTACTTTTATTACTTACCAAATAAAGTTATTTTTTAAAAGCTTTACTCGGTTTGGTTTGAACCTACCAGTTTTTATAGTGGTCTGTAACACTCTTTTATTAATAAAAAAAGTACATAGCAGACAGGTGATATACCGATTATATATCAACTAGGAGCATCCATGCAGGGAAGAGAGTGCAAAACTCATAATAAATACATAGACTAATTCATAACTAATTCATGGCATATAATTCATCTTAACTCGTAATGTAGACACATTACAAGTACCTTGTAATAGAAGCATAGCTTTTATCCATTCTCTTGTTGATTCTTCATAATGAGAGTGATCAGTGTCTTTGGTTGCGCTTTCTCACCCGAGTTCATTGGTTCCCGATCAAGGAGGATACCAAGCGGTCTAGTCTTATGCCTCGGAGGCGGTGCAATATTCGCATATGGGGACACAACAGTTTGCGGGGAGACGCTGTCTTTGTCTTAACCAGAAGTGGAATAAGACCTACTTTGGTGTTCTTTGATATTCTTTTTAATCATCCTTATAATATCTTTAGCCCACTCTTTCTTCATATCACCATTCTTCAGACCAGGCAAGATTTTAGTACATTCACCACGCTTTTGTTGTAACGTTATTATCCTAGTTGGACTATTAACACCATCAGAAAGCTCTTTATTAAGCATATCTGTAATTTGAGATACAAGGGTATTCATCTCTTCGTATTCAATCTCGATCTCACTGATGTCAATGCCATTATCCTTCCAAACATTTTGATTGAGATTTTGTTGCATGAAATCATCCAGTGGCTTATGCAAAGTAGTGTCCTTTGTAACCGAAGAGCCACTCAAGTCTACAGCTGTGTTAACGACATCATTCAGGGAAGAAACATCTACATTTTGATCTTTGTCGCTTTTGTTACATATAGCACTGCTACCTCCTATATCTATCGCATTATTCATATCTCTACCATATTGTGCACATCTTCAATCAATTCTTTCATTTTAGCCAAATTATCATCTTTCCCCACTAGCACTACCTGTTTACTTGCCTCTCCAATCCCTACCTTAATGTCTTTTGTTTTGTTCACCATTTCGTTACCCCCGTCGGTTCCCAAGAGATCATGCACCGCAGTTCCTGTTTGAACAGAAACAGACACTGCCAGAGCATAACTGTATACTGGCAATGGTATGTCGAGAAATCCCTCATGTTCACTGAATTCTTCTTCTATTTCCCCTTCTTCTAGCACTTTAGTCATTTTATTACACTCCAATAGTTCTACATTCTGGGTAACAGCAAGGGTTTCACTGTCTACACATACATTATTCAGTGCATCAAACTTATTGCTAGTATTAATAGCTATCTTGCATAAAACAACAGTTTTTTCTTGATTCACGGTAACATGATCGACTTTCCTCCATTTTTATCAAATAAAGAGGGGAGAATCCTAACTTTTTGGCTACTCCTCAATGGCATGGTTCTAACTTGTCTTTTCGGTGCTTCTATGTGCCAAAGAACTTCCCCTAGCACTTGAATATTTTTGTCTCCATTCGTGGTGTTTGGCCTTCCTATACCTCCTAGATTCTTATCTTCTTAGTTGCAACTTTATTACAAACACTTAATAGGAAGTTACGTGTTGTATGCCCAAATTCCACACAAGTTTGGCAAATGTCTGGTTTCCATACATAGTTGACTTTGATAACATGCTCAGTGCCATCTTTGAGAAGCAAAGATAAATTTTCAGGTAACTTGCTGGATAGGCAGATCTCTACCATTACTATTGCATAACCAAGCCACTCGAGACTCTCAGTCGCCTTGTCCATACATAAAAATCTTCCCACAAGGGATGTGAGCTGCGCTATTCCATTTTTAGACCATGCCACCATTGGCAAGTTTGACATTCTGATCCAAGTTGGCACACTATTGATTCCCTTACCAGAGTTGCCCAAATTAATATCCCATTTCTAAACAATGAAAACTTTATTCCTTATAATGATTTTGTCAGCCTCCAAAATTTTCTTTCGGTCTCCAACATCATCAAGGAGGAAGAAGAATATAGATCCGTTTGACTTCACTTTGATTTTGTCACGTGGTTTCCATAATTTATTCAGGTGCGACACTACAGAAGTGCACAATATAAGTGCATCAAGAAAGAAACCAACTATTTAATCATGCAAACTCTTTTGCTTTCTCTTCCGATGCTTTTCCTCCGCTTCCATCTTCATCTCTTCCTCCTTGTCCATCTCCCCCAGAACCTCTAGATCCATCGCCTTTTGCCTATATTTCCACTGTTAATTCTTCTTCTAATCAATTAAATGTGATTAATGTTGATCTAAATTCTTTGAATATGAATCTTGCTGCTGCTAATATCACAAGTAATCCTGATGTTAATATGAATCCTCCACATCTGAGTTCTGCTAAAATCTTCTTGTCGAACACTTCCAATATTAATCATTTTGGTGCTTCTGCTTGCAATGTAAATTCTTCATCTCCAGTTTTTGATAAAGTCAATATCTCGAAATCAGCTAATGTCAATTCTAATATCTTTCCATCAAATACTTATAATATCAATTCATCGAACACATGAAATAACAAGCCTTCCACTATTAAATCCAACTTTTTGTCTTTGTTCAGATCTTTTACTCGGAGTGTTGATGCTTTCAAACCGTTACACTTTGATATTGTAAGAGATGGTGTGCCCCAAAAACCTCCAGATATGGTTAAGAATAAAAGAATATCATATTGGAACAATAATTTGGTGGGTTACTTCTTAGATGGTACACTGTCATATCTTTCTGTTGTGAATTTTCTGAGTAGATACTAGAAGTTGTAAGGTTTCATTTGATCTGGCTAAGGATAGAATTTTACAATCTGATCTGAGTTTTATTAAGGGTTGTATGTTCATAATTACTCATTGGCATCCATCTATTGGTAATTCACAAGAAAAAATTAAAAGAGTTCCGGTATGGATTCATTTTCATAGGATACCTTTACTTCTTTGGACTCTTGTTGGTATAAACTGGTTAGCTTGTCATGTAGGAAAGTTGATATGCTTTAATGAAAGTACTAAGAAAATGTGGAGATTCAGATATGCGAAAGCATTAGTGGAAATATCTCCTGAGTTTGAACTCCCTGAGTTTATTGAAGTGGTAGGCTTAGGTGAGAACTTCCCTTCAGTTATGCTCTCATATAACCGGAGCCACATATTTGTACTCAATGTAAATTTTTTGGACAAGAAACTATAAATTGTGATTATCACACTAAGGATGTATTGAATAAGGTGGAGCAGAATGTTGGGTATCATGAGGCAAGGCAAGACAGTGTGAATGTTAATGTCATGCAGGTTAGGGTTGGAGAGAGGTGGTACCAAAGAAGGAAAAGGTATGGAGGGAAAAAGAAATAAACAAGGATGGGGTGGATGTTTACCGTGAAGTAGTTAGAGATAAGAATAGTGATGAAGTAATAGAAATTGTTGATGATGCGGTTGGTGAAAAGAAAGATGATCAGCAAGTAAATAAAGAAGGGTAGTTTTTTGATCAAAACTAGGTAATGAGTAATAGTGAATGTAATTTTGCAACTGAAATTTTGAAAAATGTAAATATTGTGCACAGCAGTGAGCAAAATGTTAACAAGGACGATAATGGGCAAACATATACCAATGAACAAGCCACTTTGTTAGATGATGATTTATAGAATGATTTCAACATTCACAATCCTTTTTCTTTACTGTCCGACTTTACAAATATAGAGGATACTCATTTTAATTCTGCTTTTTCTTCTACATCTATGTCTTTTGCATCATCCACCTTTTCATCTATCAATACAATGTCTTGTTCCTCCTCCTTCAGCTTTCAATTTCCTTCTTCCATAACATCAAATAATTTGTCATGTTCTGCAACATCTTCCATCTCTTCTCTTACTCTCATTTATCTCCTCCTCATGTAATTCGTTCACCATCATTAGTGGCCTCCTCCTCAAAATCTGATGCTAATATTCCCAAGAGTGGGAGGAAGAAATCAAAGAAGAAAAAGGTGAAATCTGCTGACAGTGAAGACTTGAATGATGGGAAAGATGAAGTGTTGTCATCCGATAATAAGAAGAAATATACATCAAGACATACCAGGAAAAAATCCTTCCACCTCTCTTGATCCCCTTCAATTCAAATGATGAACAATATAGCATTTTCGAATATTAGAGGTGCAAATTTGCCCTCTAAACAAGAAGAAATTAAATCATTCATCGAAGATAATAGTATTCAACTTATGTGCTTATTAAAAATGAAAATGGACATGAGTTCAACTGAAAGATTAGATGCTTTATTTCATCAGGTTGGTGTTATGATCATTTCCTACCAGAAGCTAGTTTTGGCAGGTTTTGACATTGTGGAATCCTTCTTTTTCAAAATTACAAAAATTTCTATGTCTGATAAATTTATTCACTTTTCCTGTACTCATATTCCATCAAATTCTCATTTCTTTTTAACCTCTGTCTATGCTCATAATATAATTTCCTTAAGACATCATCTCGTTGAATACATTCATCAACTTAATCCTGTTAATGATCCATGGATTATAGGTGGTGATTTCAATTTTATGTTTTCTTGCCAATAAAAATGTGGTGGCTGTCCTTTGTTTGTTAATGATATTGCTCTGCTAAATCAAGCAATTAACAAATCTAATCACATTCCTATTAAAAGCTTTGGCCTTAACTTACTCTATGTAAACTTGACCACATTTTTGCAAACTCTCACTTTATTAATCTTTGGACTAAATCTTTTTTATAAAGTCCTTCCTTCTACTTTATCAGATCATTGTCCATTTCCTTTTTGAATGGGTAATTGATAATGTTATTGGCAAGAATAAGACATCTTTTAAAAAAAAATAATTTTTGGTTAAACCGTGTAGATTTTTTAACATCTTGTTGCAGGTGTGGTCTAATCAGTTCTCTAGTAACCTTTTATCTTCACTGTTAACTAAACCGAGGTCTCTTAAGTTTTATTTGAGATTATGGTTATCCTTTAATTTTGGAGAAGGTTCTAAGCTATCAACTTCGGTGAGGGATGAATTGGCTAAAGTTTAGGAGGCAATTCATAAGAACCCCTGTAATGATTTTCTTTAGAAGGATGAATTAGAATTGAAAAGTAAGTTGAAAAGTGTTTTGGACATGGAGTTACAAGCTATAAGGCAATCTTTTTTTCTAAGGAGGGTGGTAGAAGCTGATAGGAATACCAAGTATTTCCATAATTTTCTCAAGGTTAAGAAGCCAAGAGATTCTATATACATTATTAAAGATATGGATGGTGACATATAGTCCAATGCTGATGGAATCAATGAAACTTTTGTCAAATATTTTTCCTCTATTTTGGCCTCTCCAAGTACATACCAAACTGATGTTAAGACTCTTTTTGATGTTAGTCTTCCCACACTTTCTCATGCTCAATCTCAGAATTTAATTACTATAATAACCAGGGATGAAATAAAGTCTGCGGTTTTTGGACTGGATGCATCTAGCTGTGGAGGTCCTGATGGGTATAATGCCTTCTACTTGCAACAATGATGGTCTATAATAAGTGATGATACTATTAAGGCTATTTTATATTTCTTCATGCATAATTATTTTCCTCCAAGTATATCTGCAATCTCTATTGCCTTGATTCCAAAAGTGGATAATCCACTTCTGTTAATGAATTTAGATCAGTATCTTGTCGGAATGTTGTGTATAAAGCGATATCGAAGTTTCTGGCTAATAGAATTCAAATGGTCTTACCCTCAATTATTTCAGCAAACTAATTAGCATTTGTAAGTGGAAGATCTATTAGTGATAACATTCTGATAACACATGAACTATTATGTGGATACAACAGGAAGAACATCTCTCCTAGGTGTATGGTTAAGTTAGACATAAGAAAGGCCATTGATTCATTATCATGGAGCTCTGTTCTAGCAGTTTTGTCCAGAGTGAATTTCCCAAAACCTTTTTTGGCTTGGATCTACACTTGTGTCTCATCATCACATTACTTCGTAGCTAGGAATGACAATCTTCATGGTTATTTTAAGGGTACACATGGAGTTAGGCAAGGAGATCCGATTTTAACTTATCTCTTCATTTTGGTTATGGAGCTTTTAAATTCATTGTCAGTTCAGCTAGTGGAGAATGGAAATTTGGACTTACATCCTAAGTGTACCTATGATCACGCATTTTCTTTTTGTAGATGATCTTATCATTTTTAGAAAGCCTTATCTCCATAATATTCACTGCATCTTATCCACACTGCATAAGTTTTATACGATGATTGGCCTTCAAATTAATGTAAAAAATCTCATATTTTGATTACTGGACTACCAATTGATAAGAAAGAGGAGATTATTAGAAGTTCTGGATTGGTGGAATTGCCTCATGATTCTTCTTATTTAGGTCTTCCTTTGAGTTGTTCTAAAATTACAAAGGATAAGTGTATGCCTCTCTTTGAAAAGATCATTAGTATGTAGAAATGGCATAGTTGTAAATTATCACAAGTGGGTAGAGTTGTAGTGGTGCAATCAGTAGTTGTTGCCATGACTACATATTGGACGAGACACTACATACTGCCAGTTAAGCTCATAAATATGATTACAAGTGCACTTAACAAATTCTTATGACATGGTGAACCTTTCTCTAATAAAATGATTCCAATTGCTTTTCATAAGCTTTATAATGATAAAAGGAATGGTGATTTAGGCATTACTGATATCCCTAAGTGGAACAAGGCTGCAATATTAATCTATTTTGATAAACTGTTTTCTAAAGATAAATGCCTATGGTCACAATGGGTTCATTATAACTTGATTGGGAAGAAGCATTTCTGGACAATGCCTATAAGTCAAAATTCGAGTTGGATGTGTATTTTAAAGCTTAGAGGTACAATTTTTGCAATATATTCAATATAATAGCAGTAAAATGGAAAATGTATCTTTTTGGCATGATCCTTGGGAAAAACCTGGGTTGATATTGGGTGAGGTAGTTAACTATAATTTGAGGGTTAATTCTGGTATTCCTGTTAATGATGTTGTTGATGTTTACCTGAATTATGAGAAACCAATGCTGCCATATTCTAGTTCTATTGTATTAAGGCAACTGTGGAATGAATTTTCGATGAATTTCAAAACTGGTGGTGATAATCCTATTATGTGGAAAGCTAAAGTACATACTTTTAAGCATGTATACAATTTGTTGTGAACAGAGAAGAAAATCTTTGCTCGGGCTTCTAGAATTTGTAACGTCGGTGGTTCAGCTAAAGAAAGACTTCTTCTCTGGAAGGTTATGGCCAATGCACTAAATACAAAAGGTTTTTTTTCCTTTTGGCTTAATTCCTGATAACAAGTGTGTTCTTTGTGACTTTGAGGAAGAATCAAATGTGCATTTTTTTTAATGCTCATTTGTACACCAAGTGTGGAGCAGAATTATGGCAATATGTGGCTTTTACAGACCATCATCTTCTAGTTTTTTTAAAGCTACACGATGGAAGACTAGTCGAACTAAATTGATTCTAAAGATATTGAAGAGATTTATCTACAAGGTTTGTCCTGGAAGGAATAATAGGGTTTTTGGAGTTGGGGTATTGAATGCATATCATCTTTTTTCAGCTATACATAGCAGAATTTTGAAGGATGTCAAAACTGGTGCAATACGAACCCTACAGTGTATATTTGGTGTGTCATATGTAGATGATGCCTTTGTTTTTATGTGTAGGTTTATACATTGTTGTTAGTCTTGTTGATGTTGTAGTAAGTAATATAATTTAGTGTTGTTATTCTTGTTGATGCAGTAGTATGTGATGCAGTGTATAGTTTAGTGTGTTTAGTTTGTCGTAAATTTTGTTGTAGGTTTTTGTAATGTTGTAAACATTGTAATTTCAATTTGAGTATAAATAAAATTTTACTTTCCTTTCAAAAAAATATTTATAAATTATTAAATTAAATCTTTATATCAATTTTTTTTTATAAATTTTAAAACAAATCTTTTACTAAATAGTCTTTTGAAATTGTGTCGGGGCTCCCCATCAATTTTAGTAAAAGCTCCATTATCATGCTGGGAAATTCCAACAGCCTTGGCCCTATTATCGCTACATGTTTGAATTTCAAGCTGGATTCATTCCCAATAACCTACCTTGGCATCCCTCTTCATCCTTCCAAACTCCTCAAATCTGATTGACTCCCCCTCATATCTAAGACTGAATCCAGGCTTCCAAGATGGAAAGCAAACTCCTTATCCTCAGTTGGTCGTCTGATCCTTGTCAAACATGTTCTCTCATCTATGCCAACCTATTGGATGTCCTTCCATAAACTCCCTAACTGGGTAGTCAATAAAATTGATTCAATTCGTAGCTCTTTTCTATGGAATGGAGGAAACTGAAAAAGTTACTCAATTGGCAAACAGTTTGCCTTCCTAAGGATCATGGTGGTCTTGGAGTCCTTGACCTCGCCTCTTTTAACCTTGTGCTGCTTGCAAAATGGCTATGGCGCATTCTATCACCGGGACACTTTATTCGGAAAGATTGAATATTGTTACGCCTCTATAACTCAAACCCATTTCTTATACTTCATTTCCGACCAGCAACTAGACCGTAGTCGTTCTGGAAGGGGGTAATATCCTCCCTTACCAGAGTCAAAACCCATTTTTCATGTGAAGGTGAACAATGGAGAATCCTATTTATTTTGGATGGATATTTGGAAAGAGCAGATCCCTATCTCCAATTTATTCCCTAATCTTGCCTCTCTGAATCAATCCAGCGCCTTAACTATCGCAGAGGCTTTTGAACTCGGCCCAATGAGATTTTATCCTTCATCTCTTTTTGGGCTTATCACACTCAGTGAAGTAACATCTGTTGGGCAGATTCTTAACTCTTTACATTTATCCCGTGGGCCTGATTCTTTCATTTGGGCTTTGGGCTCATTGAATAAATTCTCAATTGCGGTCTGCTACAAATTCTTGATCCACCCAAGATGTTGTTTCTCCTTCTCCTGCATCTGGAAAGGTCATCTTCCTCCTCGTGTCATCCTCTTCAAATGGCTCCTCATTCATAATCGCATCAACACCAAAGATAGACTCTGTCAATTTAATATCAATGTCGATCCCGTCTGTGTGATTTGTAATCATCAAAACGAATCCCTCTCCTGTCTTTTCTTTGAATGTGATTTCTCCTTCATGGTATGGGCTGCAATCGATTTATTTCTACTTGGTTTCATCCCTTATGTTCGCTTCTGCTTTGAATATTGGCAGCATAACCCCCTGATCCCAAGCTTGATTCCTTGGTACCTCTCTTCTCCTAGAGTATTTAGTTAGAACGCAATTCCCATGTCTTCGGCAGACCCAAGAGGCTCTTGATGGGAACATGTTATCATATTCTGCATCTTTTCGAATTATGGATAGGCACGGTCAGGCATGCTCGCTAAGCTCTCTCTTCCTAGGCCGCAGTCCCCTAGAACGTAAGGCAGTAGCTCCCTCTTCCCTTACTGATGATGGGCTTGGGTTACTATCACACTGCTATGCTTTATTTTGGTTGTGTACCTATATGCTATGTTCCCAGTTGTTTTATGTTCATACTATGTGATATGCTTGGACTTGTTGTAAAGACCTATATGTCCTAGACTTTATTCGCCACTTGTTGGGCCTGTCAACCAGATTATATTTCGAGCTATATATATATTTATGCAACCTGCTGTGTAGCACCACGCTACACACCTGTCTTCCTCAAAACTAAATAGTCTTTTATATTGAATTGGAATAATTTAAATTAGCTTATTATAAAATTAAGTTATATTATACTAAAATCAATTTACATTATAACAATTTTGTTTAATGTAAATCTTAAATTTAAATATTACCTTTTCAAATCACTTTCAAAATAATAAATTCACTAAATCAATTTTTTAATTTAAACTTATATATTTAAGTTAAGTTCTTATTAAATTTATTTCAAACATTGATTTAAACTTATAATTTAAAGTGCATTTCAAAATCAATGTATTAAAACCGTTACATACTTATAACTTTTTGAAAATAGTTTTTGATGACCACGGCGTCCATGTATAATTTTCTACAATGTGGTCTCAGCCCGTGTAATTAATTTTCTAGGTATATATCATTTTAACCTGAATCCCTATTCAATTTCAATTTTAATTCCTAATTTTACATAATCTTTCCTGTGTGTATCATTTCAACCTATAGTGATTTTCCTAAACCTGCAGGGAACTTGGAATGTGAGAAAATTTATAAAACATAACATACAAACAAATCACAACCATATTATTTCATAAATTTCAATAGTGTGCATGTCACATATGCACAAATTCATATAGATGAATTGTGAATTTTCTAATGCAATCCAAACATTTCATTTGATATTTCAAAATTTTAATTCATTTAGTAGTATGTTGTCATGAGTGAAAAAACTCACCTTTTGAGGCAATATGCAGGTGACATGAAGCGAAAAGACACTAAAACGGATACAAACACGATTCATCTGGCAGCATTGAACACACCTCAAACTGGTTTATGCACATATACTGTAACAACCCGAATTACGACAGAGCGGATTTTTTTTTCAAAATTCTAGTCTATCGAAACCCGTGTTGGTTTGTCTGGTATCCTGCAGAAAAGACAGAGATAATAAACATATTAAAGCTCAAGAAATATCTCACAGCGGAATGGAATAAAATATAATATAATCAAATATAGTCTTACCCAGATAATAATACTGCCTAATCAGTATCCAAAGCAATCATCTTTGCCACAAATCTAACTTACGAGTATGTTATAAGGAGGGGGTCAGAAAACTAACCTTTTTTCAAACGGTCAAAAATGGCTTCCTTTTGATTTCCGCTCCTCCTCCTCGTGAATCATCTTAATTCTCTCTGCCTCCTTCTCTGCTTCTTAACTCTAGGCTTTCAGCTTCCCTCGCTCTCTATTTGTCCGACGTTGTGCATCGTGTATTGCCCCAAATCGATTAGGGTTCTTTCTATGGCCTCTCAGCAGAGCGATTATGTTATTGCTGGGTCGTTCTTGTCTCCCAGACCCACATTTCATGATATTGCAGAGGCTATTCTTGATGTGGCGGCTCCTCCGCTTGCTGTTCTTCTGTCTGGGAATAGCGGTTTCGAGATACATACAAGTTCATTGAATTCTTTTGTGGAGCTGTCTCGTTTCAGGTTCCTGCTTGTGGCGGGGAACTTTGTGGAACTGTCTCCTAAGTTCACCGGTTCCCTTGTGACGCGACTGTCTCCTCGACGGTCTGGTTTATTGGCTTTAGATCCGGAGGTTAAGGACACTTTTCGCTCTCCTGCTGCTGTTACTGAGGAAGGGGATTTCATCACCCCTTTTCTTCCTAGGCTGAGCTTCAAGGTGTCATTCTCCTCCTGTATTGCTGCGGTTCATGGTTTCGCTGTGGGTAGTGTGGTTTGTGGAGGTATGTTTGGTCCATCTTTTGGACATGTTATTTCGGCTCTGGGTGCTGATTGTGGGGATTTGACCGCTCCGCAACTCAAGGAGTCGTTTGGCTTATCGGCAGTTGAGGTTGCTCCAACAGTGGGAGTTCGACAACCTAGTGTGTTACAACGTCAACGGTTCTCTCGTAGACGCACAAAACTCGCTAAGGTCTCGTCTCCTATGGATTGGCTTGTAGCTCCTGATGTGCCGTCCTCTGATTCGTCGAAGGAAAAGGCATTCAAACAGCCTTTACCTCCGATCTCTACTAGTAATGGGTTTGCTATTCTTGCTATGGCTTTGGCAGATTTGCAGTTGTCCCCACCTGCAAAAAAACTGCTGAGCAAGATTCCTGCCCATTCTTCGTTAGTGGCTGATGATGCGGAGGATTTAATCACCTTTAGCTCACCCTCTAGTGATTTGCTCGAGTCCGACAGCTCTTTGCAGCATTGTGGAGCGCAAGGCTGTTTGGTGAATACATCAGTATGTGTTTCTCCAGATGTTTTGGAGCAGTTATTTCAGGTTGCTTCCGCATGTCAGCTTGCCCTTTTCCAGGTACCCTATCCTTCTTTCGTTTTTCTAGTCGTTTTTCTAGTGGTGTACTGAACGTCTTTGTGGGGTATGGTGTGGTTACTGAATGTGGCTACCCTTTCCTTAATTCGGTTTTTCCCTGTTTCTTGCCTTTGAGTGGTGCGTTTCCCTTACAGCACTATTCCTTTGCTTTTGCTTTTGTGCTAGATGTAAGGGGGGAAAGTGTTACATTGCAAGTATTTTACTGTTCTTCTCTTGGCAGACTATTAGTGCTTTGGGTTATTGCTTGTTACTTTTCTCGCTACATCGGCTGTGTTTTATTTTTCCTTTGCTTTAGTTTCATGTTAACCGGCAACGTTTGGGTTAGGTCATGCTTGACGTGGCCTTCTGCTCGATTTTCATGGTCCGTTGTTCGAATTTTACCTATAGTTCAGGTCTACCAATCTAATGACAGATCTGTTGTGGTAAAGTTCATACAGCATTTGGTGTTGTCTCCTGTGAGCAACCCCACTCTTTTTGTCTCTCAGGAGGCTTTTCTTCAGGATTATTCTGTTATTTCTTCTATTTCTTCTTTTCTTCTTGTTCTTCTCGATCTGTGTCAGCTTCGTCTGTGTCTTCTGGGTCATATCCCTTTCTTAGTAAGGCCGAAATAGCGATCATTAATGATCGTCTATCACGCCTTACTAAGAACTCTCACCCGTCTCGTTGTTCGGCAAGGGGTGCTTGTCCTCCTATTTTGAGTCTTGATGATTCTACCGGGGTTTCTGGTCTTTGTGAGGACTCTGTTCACTGGACTACTCGATCCTTTCGTCGTAGTCGACGAGCGACGCCTCGCACTCTCCGTACCATTCGCACACGCTCTGTAGCGGCGTCCGAGCAGATCGTCAGATCTACTCGTCATACTCTTTATCGTACTTGAGCTAGGCGTTTCGCTTGTCCCCCGCCGGCTGCTCTTAGTTGATAGGTTGTTCCTTTGGGTTTAGATCTCCATGGCGAATTTCCTTTTCTGGAACGTTCGGGGGATAGGGAATGATGCGTCGGTAGCTAGGCTCAAATGCATTGTTCGTAAGCACTGTATCTGTTTGGTAGCGCTTCTTGAACCTCTTGTGGGACCAAACGCGATCGCCTCTACGGTCTTCTCTCTTGGCTTTGGTGGGGCCTTAGCCAATGTTTCCGACAAGATTTGGATCCTCTGGTCCAAAGGTGTTGTCGTTCACCCTATCTTGGATTCGGACCAGCTTTTATCTGTGGCTTGTTCGTTTCCTTTTCTTTCTTCGTCCTTCCTCTTTTCTGTGGTCTATGCTAAGTGCGATCGGGTTGAGAGGCAAGCCCTGTGGGCGGATGTTCTTTCTCTGTCTGATTTAGGATTTTCTGTTTCAGTGCTTGGTGGCGACTTTAATGTTGTCGCCAGCCAAGAAGAAAAGCGTGGTGGAAATGTCGTTAACCGTTTAGTGGTGGCGGATTTCAACGCTTTCGTTGTTCAATCGGGTCTCTCAGAAGTGTCTTTTGTAGGGTCAGCTTTCACTTGGTGTAACAACCAAGATGGACCTAAACGGATTCTGTCTAGGCTAGACATAATCTTCGCTTCTGAGGGTTGGTTTAGTCTTCCTTTCTCGTTTTCTATCGCTCATCTGCATTGCACCGTTTCAGACCATGCCCCTATGCTTCTTAGCTGTTCCCCCCGCTCCTTGTCCGGCCCGTCCTCCTTTAGGTTCCAAAGCATGTGGCGCTCTCACCATTCCTTTCTCGGTGTAGTTGCAGACTTCTGGTCTTCGCCCGTGGGTGGTTTCCCCTGTGTTGCCTTCTCCCACAAGCTAAGAAGGCTTAAGACTTGTCTAAAGGAGTGGAATCTGCTGGTTTTCAAGAATATCTTCGACCGTGTCAGAGCGGCTAAACAAATTCTTATACTAGCAGAAGCGACTTTTGATGAGGAGCCTAATGCTGTCCATAAGGAGGCATGGGCGTTGGCCCAGCTCTCTTTCTCCTCCGAACTTCGCATCGAGCACGACCACCTTCGGCAGAAGGCTAGAATCAAGTGGATTGTGGAAGGAGATACAAACTCCAAGTTCTTTCACTCGACTATTCGTAAGAAGAATAGTCTTCTCTCCATCCGCCAAATTCTTCTCCCAGACCTATCTTTGGTTTCCACTCCTAGTGAAGTCAAAGATACTATTCTCTCCCACTTCCAATCCTTCCTCTCTTTTCCTTCGGTTTCGTCGCCTGACCGATCCCTTCTAGCTTTCATTCCTAGATTGATCCTTCCGTCGGACAACGCTAACCTAGCCGCACCCCTTACCTTGGAAGAAATACGTGCTTGCGTATTTGCTCTAAGTAAGGACGGTGCGAGTGGGCCAGATGGTTTCAATGGAGTTTTTTATAGGAGTGTGTGGCCTATCATTCAGGCGGACTTTTGCCTCGCCGTGCAGTACTTCTTCTTTGGTGAAGACCTCCTCGCTGGTTGGACTTCCACCAATCTTGTTCTCATCCCAAAGAGTGACCAACCTACCGCTTGCTCGGATTTCAGACCTATCAGCTTATGTAACTTCTCTAACAAGGTCATATCTAAGGTCCTAACCACTAGGCTAGCTCCGTTTCTTGAGCGCCTTGTATCTTCTTCGCAGGTTGGGTTCGTAAAAGGATGACTAATCACTGATAACGTCCTTTTAGCCTAGGAGCTGATATCTCAGATTGACAAGAAGGTACGAGGCTCTAATGTGGTCGTTAAGCTAGACATGGCTAAGGCTTACGACCGCATGTCTTGGTTCTTCATCATCAATGTCCTTAGGGCTTTTGGTTTCCCGGAACCCCTTATCGATGTGATTTGGAGGCCCATCTCCAACTGCTGGTTTTCCATCCTCATTAACGGCTCGGCTAAGGGGTATTTCAGCGGTAGAGGTCTCCGGCAGGGAGATCCACTTTCCCCTTCCCTTTTCGTCATAGCGGCCGAAGCTTTTGTTCGTGGTCTTCACTCACTTACGAGAGCTGGACAGATCCACAGGTTTGGTATCCCGAGGGGTTGCCCTATCATCTCCTCCTTATCTTTTGCTGACGACATCATCATTTTCACAAATGGTTCTCGTCGTTCTATCCGTTGTCTTCTTGGTTTTATCAAATGGTACGAGAGTTGTTCGGAGCAACTCGTGAACACTGACAAAAGCTGCTTTGTTCCAGCTAAAGACCTCTCTTCGATAAGATCCTCCTGGATCGAATCTACCTCTGGCTTTAAGGCTACTTCCCTTCCACTGCCTTATCTTGGTATAGTTTTATACCGAGGTAGGAAACTCAACGCCATTTTCGATCCCCTAACTGACAAAGTTAGGGGAAAGATTATTAGGTGGAATGCTTCCCTCATCTCTCAGGCAGGTAGACTTGTTCTTATAAAGTCTGTCCTTGACTCCATGGGTTCTCATATCTTTGCTGCTATGACACCCACTGCTTCCTTCTTCCGCTCCTTCCGATCTTTGGCCTCCTCCTTTTTCTGGGGAAACAAAGACTCTGTTTCTCGCCATCATTGGATATCTTGGAACATAATTTGTCGTCCCAAAGGTGAGGGAGGTCTTGGTCTTCGTAATCCTAAGGACATCTGTTTGGCCTTTGCTTGCAAGCTTTGGGCGAGGTTTGAAGCTGACAACTCCCTTTGGGCTACGTTTCTACACGCCAAGTACCATAGGCTAGCAACCACGAATTACATAGGCATACCGTCAAATGCTAGTGAGACGTGGAAACGTATGCAATCAGTGAAGGCTATAACGGATGCCTATGGGGATGGTACCAGTTGGGACGACACTTCTTTCTCCCTCATGGCTGTGTGGGAAACAGTACGGACTCCTGCTCCTCGTCTTCTTGTCTTCAGCCTTATCTGGAATGTCTGAATCCCACCAAAAGTTTCTCTTTTTATGTGGAAAACATTGCATGATGGTTTACCAATAGATGAGAACATTCAGCGGATCGGCATCCCACTCGTGTCTAGATGCAGGTGTTGCAACACTGGATGCACCGAGTCCTCTGTTCACTTGTTAATATCTGGTGCTTGTGCCAGAGCTATCTGGAATTACTTTGGGAACCTGATGGGTTGCCGAGGTAATGCCATCTCGTTGGAAGGTTTGCTGAGTTTCTGGTGGGCTGGGAACTCTGGTAAATCCTTTCGGTCTATTCTACTACATCTGATTCCTTGTCTTATCTGCTGGCACATCTGGTGCTCGAGGAATAAGGCAGTTTTTGACGAAGTGGCAATGGATCCTCCGTCGATTATCCGGAAAGTTAGGAACGATGTGTTTCTGGCCTTCCGGGGTCGTCCTTTCAGAGGTGTTTTAGGTGCCAGATCTAGAAGATTGGCCGTTATGTTTGATATTCTATCGACTACAGCAAATCTGAGGGCCGGCATCGGTTGATTTAGGTATTCCCCTTCCTTCATTCTTCCTCTTCCTTTTTTTATGCTTTAGGTCTTTTTTTTGGGTGTTTTTATTGGATCCTGTTGTTCTTTTATTTTGATTAGTATTTCTTTTGCCTTGCTTTTTCCTTTCTTCTCATTTGCTGTGGATTATCCCCTTTTCCCCCTTCCCCTATTCTCTCTTCATCCTCCCCCCCCCCCCCCGGATGTTATGTCGTTCGTTAGTTGTGCAGGGCTTTCAGGTATCCGGTTTGGATTGCTAGGAGCTTGGTGGGTACTTCTATCTTAGGATTCCGGAGCAGGAACTGATGGAGTTTTGGAAGACAGGATGACTTTTGAGCCATGGCCTTTTGGCTTTCTCGGAGGCATGTCCACTGGTATTGAGCTCTTCCTCTTTTGGAGAGTCGATTTCATCGCCGTTCCTTCGTATGCGGATGATACATCTGCTTCGTCAGAGGATTTGATTGGAGCTGTTATCCCTTTGTTTATTCCTTTTCCTTTTTTGTTGTATTTCGGTTTTGACTCCAGTTTGTGTGTGCACGGTTTCTGGTTTACAGAAATCGTTTTTGTGAGCCGTTGGAGAATGGCTTGATTCTCCCTTTTGATATATTATTTTCCTTAAAATAAAAAAAAGGAGGGGGTCAAAACACAAGTTCTGGTGACTGGATTTAAACTACACATTTTGGATAACCCTACATATACCGTTCAGTTACATTTTCTTATCTATTCGGTTACTTGGCTTTACATCACTCAAGGCTTACACACACGTCGTGCCCATCTACTTTCTAGTCGATTAACCTAATACAATATATATAACTACCCCCAACATTGAGGTACACCCATTGTTACCCGACTCGCACGGTCTCCGCTGTAACGCCACAGAAATATACACAGTCCCTCATCCTACGCCTGAACGACGTATGGATCTCTGTATAACAACGGTACGTTCCGCATAGAACTGTAACACCCCACGTCCATTAATGTCACTCACAAAGGGAATGCATTAACTTCCATGGAGCTTTTAAGTGAATATAGAACAGAAAAATTACAACAAGACAGATAATAAGTAGTACTTGGAAATCTAAAACTTGATTTTATTGCAGCGGAAATTAAACATTTTTGTTACAACATAAAACCATAAATCAGAGTCAAGTACAATATCCATCTTGATAAAACAAAATACATAATCCCATTACATAAATAGCCATTAAAGAAGATAACAAACTGGACTTTATTTCAGCGGTCCAAGCTTTCCAAAAGAGAGATAAAGCAATCCAATCAAGCTCCGCTAGAGCTGGGTCCACCCTGAGGACCTGGAGGGGGAAAAAGATAGAAATGGAGGGGGTCAGACATAAAGTCTGGCGAGTATGATAATTCTAACAATACTATTATCAAAGTAGTTAGACTAAGGCATAAGCTGGAAAACAAGGAAATGTCTATGAACTATTGGGTATGGAAGAGCAGATAAAGATAACGTTAAAGGCACACCTAATTACTAACAAATAATTACTACACTACACCACACCAGTTACCCTAAAGGTTGATCCCACTCACCGAACTTAGAAATTATATAAATAGCTTATTGTACCCCTAGCTGACTACACAGGTGTCGTCTGCCCCTATCTCCGCTAGGTGTACCCCACTACCCACTTGCTTCACTTAGAAATTATATAAATAGCTTTGCGTACCCCTAGTTGACTACATAGGTGCCGCCTGCCCCTATCTCCACTAGGTGTACCCCACTACCCACTTTCGATCGGCTCCCTACTCATAGATACCCGTGCTGGCCCCACGGTGGGGTGTATCACTCCCCTAAAGTGGCAACCCGATACAACTTGAGGATGCACGGCTTATACCTACACGATGCAACAATGTCTTACCTACCAGCCCGGGTCCACACACGCATATGAAACCCGTTGGACTTGCGTTGCCACCGCTACCCTGTTTTGGCCTCTTATAGTCAAGCCCAGTATGCGTGTCCCATCCTCGACTTAGGTCGAGCCCACAAAGATACGTTTGGGATACTGGTTGAAATGGGCCCCCACAAGTTATACACCTAAGCTTGTCCCCACTAGTATATCCCACTTAACCCTCCTCTTAGTCATGTTCATTTACATGTGTGTTTGGTTAAGTCTTACTAATCGTATTTCAAATGCCACTAAAGGCAACCACTAGACTCCTCATGCCACCCAAGGCACCTGCTAAACCCCCATGTCCCACCTTACATGTTTATCTGGTTAAGTATTTCTTAATTCATTCAGGCCATAACCTCATAAAGACTTCTCACATTAGACTGGCATTTATGGCAGCTGGATTTGCCGGGCGGGTCCGGGCAGTCTTACACCATAAAAGAGTCTAACCTCGTGTCTTTACAACTGTTATGCTTTAATTTGGGCCTAGGACCTCTCACATTAGGCTGACATTTGTGACTACTGGATTTGTCGGGCGGGTCCGGGCAGTTTTACGTCACAAACGAGTCCAACCTCGTGTCCTAAGCATTGATTAACACTTATAATCTTTTACCCCAGTTTTAAATATATCCCTATTCAAATCATTAATTAATTCCAATTTTTATGATGTCCATAATTGACTCAATTATGGCCATCCACTCATGGCATGCAAAATCATATCAATTGCACCCCAACTTCTTCATATTAAATCCTTAATTTTTACCCCTACCCCACGTTATATGTTCGCTTATTCAACGCAAAATATACGTTAGACTCGAATAGTCTAACTCACAGCATAAAAAGAAATTATCACAACAACAATATATACATATGACTAAGATAGATCTAATCATAAAAAGGGTGAAACTTGCATGTGTGATAGATGTCCAACACCTAGAGTTGCATAGGCAAAACTACCACTTGCATAAAACTACACATGTCATGGATCTAAAGGTGTCAACTTGTTTGGTTAAATGTCACAATTTACATGATATGATCATAACTCAAATTCATGTATAAACTTGCATATGGGGTTTTATGCAACATAATGATGGTGTGAACTAGCATCTAACACATAAAACTCACACATGTCATAGCACAATTCTAGATCTAAATAGATGTCATGGCATATGTTTATAATCATTACTAATCAATCTAAACTTGCATACATGATTTGTCATATAAATCAACATAGCCCAGATAATATCAACATTATGATTTGATTAACATGAACTAATTAGCATAGATAATAACATCATGACTTTATAAGATGTATGATTTATCACAATTTAGCATAGAAAATTACAACCCATACAATATCATCATAGCATGATTTACAACATATAGAATATCATCATCACATAACATAGGATTTGCAACATACATGATAGCATAAGGTTTACAACAACATATATGACAATCCACATCATTCACTTATAATCCATTCATAACTTAATCTAATTAGTTTAATAATAATCTTGTTAAGATCATCATACTCACAATTAGAAGAGAAAGAGAGTCTTGATTTGCTTTAGAGTTGAGTAGAATAAGAGTTTTGATTAGCTTTCTTCCTTCTTAGTTGGCGGCGGCTACACTGAGTTCCATGGCTGCGGTATGACGGTGGCTATTCTATTTTTCAAGTGAATTAGAGTGAGAGACTACCTAGGTATCTATAGAGTTTAGGATTTATTTAGACCGTCAGATCAACTCAGAACTAACCTGAATCATTTAATTTGCCAACTCAGCCCTAAAGACACATCAGCAGCCCAATATTGGGCTCAGCCAAACCCTAACCGACCTGACCAGGTCGATACCCAGGTCGAATGCGCAGTCGACCTGGTCCCTGGGGTGTTGACTGCCCAGTCGACTCCCCAGTCGACCTGGGAGGGTGTCGACTGCCCAGTCGATTCCCCAGTCGACCTGGGGTGCTGGGAGGGAAATTTCCCGCCTAGCCTGTTTGACTCCGAATTTTGAATTTTAAATTTTCTGAAATCTGTTTTGAATTTTATGAAACTTCCGATAGCCATATCTCCTTCATACGAAGTCCAAATCACGCAAACTCGGACTCTATTTCAACCAGAATTCCGAGACGAACACAATGGCGCAACCCATTTCCCACAATTCTCACGTCTGAGATTAGTTATTCTTTAATTTATGAATATTAATATTAACAGAATTACGGGGTGTTACATTCTCCCCTCCTTAACGGATTTCGACCCCGAAATCTTCAAGTCAAGAAGAATGTATATCCTAACATCCAATCATCCATCTACTCAACCATCAAACATAGACATCCATTGTCCTTATAGACTTCTAATGCTTTCATGTTTAAATGCACAGTGTGTGCATATGTCCATATCTAATGCTAAATCAGGCGGTCCACTGATTCAGTTGACCTCCTTAATGCAAATCATGATAGTGCCATGCGTCCATTATGTATGCAAAAGTTCCTTAATGCTACATATTATCTCTATATGCGTGCACAATCATCATCTGAATGCAGCATCCATATGATAATACAATCATCATACATCCATTTTACTAAATACATCCATTTATATGCAATATGAAATATGCAATATGAAGTGACTGAGCCGATATAGTGCCTAACAGTGTGTGTATATGCGTCCACGAGCAACCACTAGCAAACACTTGCTTCCACTTTGCATCCATCATACATAACATGTCTCAAACACATGTTTCAACCATAGGATTATCCTAACTAAAGGTCAAAGATACTAGCGAGAGGACATACTAAAGATAAGATAAGTACAAGCTAAGCGATAAAGGAGAAATGAAAAGACATACCCTCAAAAAGAAAAGGGTACAACGAACGCATCTTCGCTTCTGTCTCCCAAGTAGCGTTGCTCTCATCATCTCCCCATTGCACTTTGACAAGTCTGACCTCTCGATTCCTCAGCTTCTTGATCTCCGACCCAAGAATGCGCGTAGGAGCTCGTCGAATCGTCGCATCACGCTCTATCTCCACCTCTCTAAGCAAGTTCGGCTCTACCACTTCCGCGGTCTCGTGTAGGCACTTCCTCAAATGTGATACATGGAATACGTCGTGTACACCACTAAGTCTCTCAGGCAACTCCACTCTCTACGCCATCTGTCCAATCTTCTCCTTAATAGGAAACGGCCCTACGAACCTCGGTGCTAATTTCCCAACGGACCCAAAGCGAACAACGTTCCGTAATGGAGACACTTTGATAAAGACCATGTCCCCAACATCAAACTCAAGATCTATCCTCCTCTTATCCGCATAAGATTTCTGCCTATCTTGCGCTGTCTTCATCCTCCTTCGAATCAAGTCGATCTTTTCCGAAGTCTCTCTAATCATATCGGGCCCAAGTAAGAACTTATCCGTAGATTCCCACCAACATGTAGGTGAACGACAAGGTCGTCCATAAAGAGCTTCGAAAGCTGTTATTATATGCGAACTCCACCAATGGAAGATGTTCTTCCCATGTACCCCCAAAGTCTAGGATACATAGCCTCAAAAGATCCTCTAGAATACGATTCACCCTCTCGGTCTGGCCGTCCGTCTGAGGATAATACGCGGTGCTCAAACATAACTGAGTCCCTACCGCTTCTTGTAAGCTCTTCCAAAATTCGTTAGTGAAGATAGGATCGCAGTCGCTTACTATGCTAGAAGGAACACCATGCAAACAAACTATCTCTCGGACGTATACAGAAGCTAACCATGGAGCAGTCCTCTTACTCCTCACGGGAATAAAATGGGCGCTTTTAGTAAGTCTATCTACTGTAACCCAAATCCCCGTATTACCCTTCCTTGATATTGGTAATCCATCCACAAAGTCCATCGAGACACTTTCCCATTTCCATAGTGGAACCTCCAATGGGTGAAGCAACCCACCGGGTTTTTTTTGCTCTGCTTTTACTTGTTGGCACACCAAGCATCTAGCGACATACTCGGCCGCATCCCTCTTCATACCGGCCCAAAAGAAAACTCACTTCATGTCTTTGTACATCTTATCCCCGCCGGGATGAATGGTCATCTTCGAATGATGTGCTTCGTCAAGAATAGCCTTCCTCAAACCTTCGTCTCGAGGTACACAAAGTCTACTATCCCTACGTAACCAACCCTTAACATCTAGGGTATACCTACGGAGATGGCTTGATGACTCCCCTCTTTTGAGCTTTTCTACTAACTCAACCAAATGTGGGTCGTCTCGCTGTGCCTCACTAATCCGTCCCAAAAGCGTAGGTCTAACCTCTACGGATGCTAGCAAACCGGGTACAAAGTCAACGGAAGGTCTAAAATCAAACATCGAAATGAATTCTAAGCTTCGCCGCTCAACAAACAACGGACTCAAGGACAACCTTTTTCTACTTAAGGCATCTGCCACCACGTTACCTTTGCCAGGGGTATACGCTATTTCAAAGTCGTAGGACGCTAAGAATTCCATCAAGCCCTAAGAATCGCACTTACACTCTCCAGAAGTGACACTTAGAAAATTTAGCTTTAAGATTATGTGCTCGTAGAGTTTCAAACACTTCCCTAAGATGTAGGGCATGCTCTTCTTCGTCCTTAGAAAAGATCAAGATGTCATCTACAAAGACTACCACGAATTTATTAAGGTACTCCCTAAACACCCTACTCATCAAATCAACAAAGTATGCGGGGGCGTTTGTCAAACCGGAGGGCATCACTAGCCATTCATAGAAACCGTCCGGAGTCCTAAAGGCAGTCTTTTCAATGCTATCCTCAGCCACTCTCAACTGATGGAAACCAGTGGCTAAGTCCAACTGCGAAAACACTGAGGCGCCAACTAACTGAACCAAGAGATCGTCAATCCTCGGCAGTGGGTGTCTGTTTTTCTTAGTAAGTTTATTAAGTTCTCTATAGTCCACACAAAGTCTAAGGGACCCATCCGCCTTCGTGGCAAATACTACTGGAGCACCCCACTCCGATATACTTCGTCTTATGAACCCCTTCTAAAGCAACTCCTTCACTTGCTTATTGAGTTCCCTCCTTTCACGAGGAGCCATGTGACGTACTGGCAACGATACGGGTTTTGCATTATCCACAAGATATATTCGAAAATCTATCTCCCGCTTCGGAGGCAAGCCCTTCACCTCCTCAAACACATCCGAGTATTCTCGGACCACTCTAACAGATCGTAGATTCTCCACCGACGCATCAAGCGATT
The DNA here is from genome assembly GCA_030737875.1 of Allium sativum. Taxonomy (NCBI): domain Eukaryota; kingdom Viridiplantae; phylum Streptophyta; class Magnoliopsida; order Asparagales; family Amaryllidaceae; genus Allium; species Allium sativum. The sequence goes on along the minus strand of CM060909.1, from coordinate 335,959,772 downwards.
CTAGAAAACTTAGCATAACGGAATTTATGGGATTACAAAAGATTTCGAGAGCGTTACCAAGGCGAGACATGAGCCTAAAACTACTCTCCTTTCACAATCAAGAACGGCCCCATTTCTGGATAACCAATCCATTCCTAAAATTAGCCCATAGCCCGTGAAGCCCAAAACATAAGCATCACATCTAAACTCAATGCTAAGTATAGAAATTTTCAAATCCAAACACATCATGGACAAATAAGCTGAGCCCCCAATTGGATTCGAAACAACTATGGGATCCTCTACTAAACTGGTGTTTAAGTGCAGTGATTCAACTAACGATGTAGAGATAAACGAATGCGATGCGCCCAAATCGAATAAGTTACGGACAGGATGATCAAACAGAAAAACTAAGCTTTCAACAGAAATGATTCTACCTCGTTCTTGCAGCGGTGGGACCGCGAGAGCCTAAACTTGTCCCCTTGCCTGCCCTGGTGCCATAAGAGCCTGCACTTGTCCTCCCGAGGTAGACCCTGTCCTCTGCCCCTTCTTTGGGCAGTCCTTCACTAGATGTCCCGCTTCACCACAGTGAAAACAGCCGGTCTTCTTTTTCTTTCGGCAATCCTTGCTGAGATGGCCTGGTGTCCCACAGTTAAAGCATTTCTTCTTTCCCTTGCCATTATTGTCCTTACCTCCCTTCTTGTTTTTCTGTTGTGGTTTCTTCTGATCCCCTTTCCTCTCGGGTGCCTTATTAGCATTAGCGCCTTTCTCCTCGTGCATGAGCGCCATTTCTACTAGCTTCTCAAAGGTGGCCCCCATAGGGATGTGGGTCATAGCCAACCCTTGCAACGGCTCATTCAAACCATTAACGAACCTCAGAGCCTTCTTCTCCGACGTGTTCACTAAGTCCAAGCCAAACCTTCCTAACTGATTAAATTTGTTGACATATTCTTTCACTGATGAGCTTCCTTGCTTTAATGTCAAGAACCTTTCCATATATAGATTCTCTTCTGCCCTTGAGAGAAACTTCGCCTCAAACCTACGCCTGAAATACGCCCAAGAGTCAACAGGACGCTCCCCATTAGTGACCTCCCACCAAAACGAGGCCTCTCCCTCCATTAACCAAGCTGCTAATTTGACTTTCCTCCCTTCTTCTACTTCAAATATTTCTAGCAATTCTTCTACCTCCTTAAGCCAATCTCTAGCTTCCACAAATGTTTCTGACCCTTGAAAAGGTTTTCCACCCATAGCCTTAAATTCCTTGCATGTCTTTGCAAAAGTATCAGCGCGAGGAGGAGGAGGAGGAGCGGGTGCAACTGGTGGTGGAGGAACATTGGCTGGACCTGCAGCGGCCCTAGCCTCTAATAACCTCCTATACCATCCTGGTATCGTTACACCATCCGGAAGGTTAAGATCTTCAGCCATGCTGAAACGAAAAAGGAAAGATTCAAAATGGAGAATTCGAAAGATAAAGATATATGGCTATTGGGGATTATGTTTTTCATAAAAACTTTCCTCTTAAAATAACTCATTAAGACATGTTTTTGAAAATACTTCTTCCAAAAATAATTTAGAAGAATAGTTTTTCTAAAAAAAAAAATCTGTTTTGGTAACCTTAAACTCTGATACCACGTGTAACACCCCACGTCCATTAATGTCACTCACAAAGGGAATGCATTAACTTCCATGGAGGTTTAAAGTGAATATAGAACAGAAAAATTACAACAAGACAGATAATAAGTAGTACTTGGAAATCTAAAACTTGATTTTATTGCAGCGGAAATTAAACATGTTTGTTACAACATAAAACCATAAATCAGAGTCAAGTACAATATCCATCTTGATAAAACAAAATACATAATCCCATTACATAAATAGCCATTAAAGAAGATAACAAGCTGGACTTTACTTCAGCGGTCCAAGCTTTACAATAGAGAGATAAAGCAATCCAATCAAGCTCCGCTAGAGCTGGGTCCACCCTGAGGACCTGGAGGGGGAAAAAGATAGAAATGGAGGGGGTCAGACATAAAGTCTGGCGAGTATGATAATTCTAACAATACTATTATCAAAGTAGTTAGACTAAGGCATAAGCTGGAAAACAAGGAAATGTCTATGAACTATTGGGTATGAAAGAGCAGATAAAGATAACGTTAAAGGCACAGCTAATTACTAACGAATAATTACTACACTGCACCACACCAGTTACCCTAAAGGTTGATCCCACTCACCGAACTTAGAAATTATATAAATAGCTTAGTGTAACCCTAGCTGACTACATAGGTGTCGTCTGCCCCTATCTCCGCTAGGTGTACCCCACTACCCACTTGCTTCACTTAGAAATTATATAAATAGCTTTGCGTACCCCTAGTTGACTAAATAGGTGCCGCCTGCCCCTATCTCCACTAGGTGTACCCCACTACCCACTTTTGATCGGCTCCCTACTCGCAGATACCCGTGCTGGCCCCACAGTGGGGTGTATCACTCCCCTAAATTGGCAACCCGATACAACTTGAGGATGCATGGCTTATACCTACACGATGCAACCACATCTTACCTACCAGCCCGGGTCCACACACGCATATGAAACCCGTTGGACTTGCGTTGCCACCGCTACCCTGTTTTGGCCTCTTATAGTCAAGCCCAGTATGCGTGTCCCGTCCTCGACTTAGGTCGAGCCCACAAAGATACGTTTGGGATACTGGTTGAAATGGGCCCCCACAAGCTATCCACCTAAGCTTGTCCCCACTAGTATATCCCGCTTAACCCTCCTCTTAGTCATGTTCATTTACATGTGTGTTTGGTTAAGTCTTACTAATTGTATTTCAAATTCCACTAAAGGCAACCACTAGACTCCTCATACCACCCAAGGCACCTACTTAACCCCCATGTCCCACCTTACATGTTTATCTGGTTAAGTATTTCTTAATTCATTCAGGCCATAACCTCATAAAGACCTCTCACATTAGACTGGCATTTATGGCAGCTGGATTTGCCTGGCGGGTCCGGGCAGTCTTACACCATAAAAGAGCCTAACCTCGTGTCTTTACAACTGTTATGCTTTAATTTGGTCCTAGGACCTCTCACATTGGGCTGACATTTGTGACTACTGGATTTGCCGGGCGGGTCCGGGCAGTTTTACGTCACAAACGAGTCCAACCTCGTGTCCTAAGCATTGATTAACACTTATAATATTTTACCCCAGTTTTAAATATATCCCTATTCAAATCATTAATTAATTCCAATTTTTATGATGTCCATAATTGACTCAATTATGGCCATCCACTCATGGCATGCAAAATCATATCAATTGCACCCCAACTTCTTAATATTAAATCCTTAATTTTTACCCCTACCCGACGTTATACGTTCGCTTATTCAACGCAAAATATACGTTGGAATCGAATAGTCTAACTCATAGCATAAAAAGAAATTATCACAACAACAACATATACATATGACTAAGATAGATCTAATCATAAAAAGGGTGAAACTTGCAAGTGTGATAGATGTCCAACACCTACACTTGCATAGGAAAAACTACAACTTGCATAAAACTACATATGTCATGGATCTAAAGGTGTCAACTTGTTTGGTTAAATGTCAAAATTTACATGATATGATCATAAATCAAATTCATGTATAAACTTGCATATGGGGTTTTATGCAACATAATGATGGTGCGAACTAACATCTAACACATAAAACTCACACATGTCATAGCACAATTCTAGATCTAAATAGATGTCATGGCATATGTTCATAATCTTTACTAATCAATCTAAACTTGCATACATGATTTGTCATATAAATCAACATAGCCCAGATAATATCAACACTATGATTTGATTAACATGAACTAATTAGCATAGATAATAACATCATGACTTTATAACATGTATGATTTATCACAATTTAGCATAGAAAATTACAACCCATACAATATCATCATAGCATGTTTTGTCATATAAATAATTTATAAAGGAATTATTTATATTTTTAAAAGGGATTTCAATATAAATCGAATATCGGGTTGGCCCAGAAGTGAGTATCGAGTTAGAAATCCATATGGGAATATTCTGAACTGTATGGTATTCCACTGTGAATATATACGATAATATTTATTTATAAATATTTAATTTAATTATATTTAAATATATTTATATATTTAAATGGGTTATTTAGGACTTTAAAAATAGCCACTTTTGCAAACGAAGTTGGAATTTGACGAAACAAATTTTGTTGGATCCACAATGTCAAATAGTTATTAAATTTCCAATTTCGTGATTTTTAGAGTCACTGTGTGGTCGTACGGATTTTTAGAGTGAGAAACAGTCAGTATTTTGACGGTTAAAAATACGTTGTGTGAGCATACGAAGTCGGAATTCGACGAAACCAGTTTCGTTGGGACCGTAACGTCAAACTGTAGCTGCATGTCCAGTTTGGCGATTTTTGGGTATCGTGTGTGATCACACGAATTTTTAGAAAGCAAAAATGAATATAGAAAGGAGAATATACCGGGAATATTCCATTTTACAAAATATCTAAAAAATCTAAACTTACTAAAAATACAACCCTTAACATGTTTTAACCTAGAAAATTCATTCCTCAGGTCAACACAAATTCCGTCGTTCTTTTCTTTGAGTTCTTCAGCAAACGTGAGGAATAAAATTCAATATAAAATCAAAACAAAGTCTATAAATTATAGTAAGTATATGTTTGGATTCAAGATGAGTTCCTCTTCAAGGCTATGTGAGTTTTACAGTGTTTGACTTCCATTTTTCTCGCTAGAAATGAACGCAGTGGTACTAGAGTTTGCGAAACCGTGGGTTTGGAGCAATGATACTCGAATTCAAGGTCGTTTCTGAGTTCAGCAGGAGGATTAGAGCCCGCGATATGCTTTTGGGTATGTTCGGTTGAAGTTGGTGTTGCATCCCTTTGGGTGACCTGCAGTGAATAGCTCGATGCGTGCTTTATGAATGGAGCGCGAGTTGTGATGTTTTGATATGAGGTTGGAGAGATTTCAATGAGAAGGAAGTTGGTGTGTTTAGTTTTTGAATCGGTGGAAGAATGGAGGGGTGGTGGACGCTGGAAACCTCAGCGATGAAGGAGTTTGGGAATGAGCAGGTCACGGTTAAGGATTGGGGAAGAAGCTTTGCGGGTGGATGAAGTGAAATGGGCTGAGGAGAAAGTTAAGGCCCATTTTAAAATAAAGGTCCATGTTTTTATTTAATTATAATGTATATTAACTTCATAAGGTCGTAACTTAATCATACGTTATCGAAATTTCACGAAACAAGATCCGTTGGGATCATATGGACGGGAGCAACACAATGAGATTGACCGGGAGTGAATCGGAGCTCGTTACAATTTATGGCGAAATAAATTGTCCGACTGAATCAAATAACGCAAACCGTTATTTAACGGCTAACGCGCAAATGTGAGTAAATCTCACTAACTCTGAACAGTTTATAATTTCATGTTGTATTTTTAGAACTGTTAAATATTTGTTGATAAACTGTGTGTTGACTGTTTGATTGAACTGCTAGTCAGTTAGTTGAATTTCTATATTGATTCTGTTTAATAGAATATATCATATGGAACTGAAAGTGATGTTGATTTTATTGTGTAACATCTGTGGATGCAGGGAAACAGGTTGGAGGAATCTAGCTAGATTCCTCAACATTTATTTTACTGTGATTCATATATTGTGATATATGATGTAATATATAATCTGTTGTTGATTATGTGTGTTTGGACGATATTTATCGTTGTTATATGGTATGTTAAATACCATAAGAAATACTGGAATGTTGTAAAGGAGATTTTCAAATGTTATGTTGAAAAGAAATATTTATAAAATCCAAAGATTTTATAAAAAAAGAAATATTTATTTGTTAAATAAATATTTGTGAAAAGGAATTAAAAGGAAATTGTTTGTAAAACAAATATTAAGGAAATTATTTGTAAAACAAGGATAAGGAAGATATTTGTAAAAACAAATATAAAGGGAAAATATTTGTTAGACAAATAGAAAGGGAATATTTGTAAAACCTTTACAAACGAAATCGAAAAGGAGATATTTGTAAAACCATTTACAAATAGAGTTATAAAAAGGAAATTTATTTATAACCGAATAGGATGTTATAAAAAGGAAAACGTTATAAAAAGGAAAACGTTACTAAAAAGGGAATCATTTGTAAAGTGAAGAACCATTACTAAAAGTAAATCTTTATAAATGAATATTTTATTCGAAAAGGAGTTGATCGAATATTAGTTTATTCGAATAGAGTTAAAGGAAAGGAGTTATCGATTATTAGTTAATCGAAGGAGTAATCGATTATAGTTTAATCGAAAAGAGTTATCGATTTGTTTAATCGAAGTGAGTTATAGAATATTGGTTATTCGAAGGAGTTATCGAATTTAGTTATTCGATGGAGTTAATCGATTTAAGTTAAAATAAAGGAGTTGATCGAATATAGTTTATTCGAATAGAATCAATTGAGTTAATCGAATATTAGTGATTCGAAATAAGAGTTAAATAGAGTTATCAAATATTAGTTATTCGAATAGAGTTAAATGGAGTTAAAGGAATAAATCGAATATAGTTTATTCAAATGGAATTAAAGGAGTTAATCAAATTGGTTTATTCGAATAGAGTTAAAGGAGTTATCGACTAGAGTTAAATCAAATAGAGTTAATCCAATAGCGTTAGTCCAATAGAGTAAATTGAATAGAGTTATCGAATATACCTTATTCGAAGGAAAGAATTATCGAATAGAGATGATTCGAAAGAGAGTTACGTAAGGAAGTTGTTAAAGAATTAAAAGGTGAACTTTGTCTATTTCAAGGTTAGAAACGTTGTTCAGTTAAGGTCTGAGAGGTAGTATTACCCCAACTTGATTGACTTCATTTTTAACTAAGGAATGGTTAAGGTTCGATAGTGAAGGTGGGTTAAAGGAATTTAGTTAATAAGCGTAATGGATTGAGTTGGCATCGCGATGGTTTGTTTAAACATCTGTCTAAGTCCAATGAAGGAGTTTTGGAAATGTTTTCCAAATAAGAACCAGAAATGTTTTTCTGATATAGAAAACAAGAAATGGAAATGTTTTCCAATGGTAATAACATATATTTTCTAAATATAGAAAATAAGAAATGTTGAATATAGGGAAACAGGAGATGAAAAATGAACTAAGGAGATAAATGTTAAATAATGTTTGATCGATATAATTTCCCATTGGAAATGATATCGTTGTTTGCACACGTGTTTTTCTTTGATAGTTAACTCACAGACTATCAATGTTTTGACCATTTTAACGTTGTTAATATGGAGAGACCGGTTGGATTATTATCCAAAGAACCACTCTGTATTGGCATAAGCGTTGCGAATCATATATGCCAAAGATAATTGAAGACGGAGTAAAGTGCAAGGGCTATTGTATAAGTCTTAGATAACAGTGCCTAAGATGGACGTACTGAATAGTGCCTTCGGTTCATCATGTTCCTGGATGACTTGTATGGATGAATGTCTGACAGAGTATTTCCAGAAAGGTCACGTACATTGATTTCTCCAACCGTACCAAGAGTAGAAGCGGAGAAGGAAACTTCTTTTAGCTAACACATAATGTATTGTTGAGGACGTCAATCGGTGATTTGATGGATTTGACGATGTGACATTTGAAGTGAATCTGGTGTGATGATAAAGCATAGCTTCTAGCCTCATCAACCGGTAAATGACAGAAATCGGGCAGGCAGCATGGCTATGTAGGTCGCACCTATTAGGGTGTATAATCACCTGATCTAGAGTTTCATTTACTTCTAAAAATCTATTGTTGATGTTGTCCCATTCGGGAAACGGTTGCTGATCTCAACCGTTAATGATATACATTTGATACACTCAAGCGAAATGAGTGGTCGGTCATGTGTGGCCGGGTTGCAAGATGTTCTTGTTGAACCCAGTGTATTCCTTTCTATAGGTACACTAGCATAAGGTGGTTCCATACCTTGTCATAGTTGGAAATCTATTACCCAATACGTGCTTGCGGTTTTGATTGTATACTATATATGTAGAACGTGAGATGAAAGCGTTTCTGCTAGATGATTATTATATTGTGGTTGATAGACATTATTATAATATCAAAAGGTTTTTGATATAAAGATAATTTGGATTCTCATAAGGGAAAAACCCGTTCTGTTACACGGTGTGGTCTTATGAGATATCATTTACCTGCTTAAACTGTTTTAAACCGTTTTACTCACACCAGTCCCATGACTGACCCGGAGTTTATTTTGTTTTGTTTTCCCTAAACTCTTGGGTGCCTAATTTTGTACGGGCAGTCAAGTAGTCGGGATTTACAGATATACTGGAAGAGCTTGGAGCAGGAGGCTTTAGGATTATATAGCCATAGTTATTTCCGTTGTGTTGTAAGTGTTGTACTTTAATAATGTTGTATATTCAAGTACAGATGTATATTTCAAATTATGTTATATATATTATATGTTATTCGTTCCGCTGTGAGGTTCGTGTTACTCTGATGTTGTGTTCTTCTTCTTCTACTACTCTAAGTTTCTATCTTATCTTTCCTCACCCTCTAATTTCTTTCATTAATGACCGGTATTTTCGATCCTTGGATGTTCGATATGTGTTGTATATCGGATAACCAAGATCGCCAAAAACCCGGGTCATTACAGTTGGTATCAGAGCTTAAGTTAAGTGAATTACCTTGGCTCTGTGGCGTGACTCGGTAGAGATAGGGTTAGTAATACCCTAGATTGAGTTGAGTGTATATATACAAGTGAACGTATTTGTTATTGATATAAAACTTTGTTTTATATTATGAAGATTTATTGGTTAAGTCGTTTATGAGTTCTGGTCGATCAGTTTGATCCACTGTATCGGTAGGAGTTTATAAACACTCGAATACGATGGGTCAGCACGATATGTTTTGAAAAGATGGTAAATTAAAATAAGTTTACCCAAATTATATCTTGATATAGAGAAGATATATATATATATATCAAAATTTATAATATATTGGATATATTGGTTGTTATTATAATCGAGTAAGATTATAAATTAAATGGTTATGTAAATAACCAATCAGAATTCATATAAGTGAAATACGTGAAATCAGATGAGTGGAATCTGAAATTTTAAACCAGAAATTGAGTTAAAACTCTGGAGAATTGGATAAGTGTTTGTAAATGGATTTGGATTAAAAATAAGGAAAATTTAAGATCCTGGGAGATTTTAAATTGTTTTACAAGCAGTGTGAATTATATTTTGAAATGAATTTCAAAGTGGAAATGTTTAGAAATGGTTTTATAGTATTGAACTCACTTCGATCGCTAGAAAATATATTCTGATGATGACAGCTGCATCATCAGTATTCATTTTCGAGTTGTAAGTGACGAATTACTACCAGAGATACTGTTTTGAATTTGTTTTGGGAAAGACAAGTTGTGTTGAATGTTCAAAAAGAAAATTTGATTTTTGAAAAGAGTAAACTGTTTAAAAACTCCCAGGGAAAGACTGTTTGAATTAAAAACAAATTTAACATAAATTTGTGAAAGCAAATTTGAATTAAAGTAAAGCCAATAAAGTGGTAACTGAGATTGAATTAGAATGGTATCAAGACAAATTGGATTGTGAGATTCAAATTTGAAATGTAATGTGATAATCAAGTTTAGAGTTGGGAATCGAGGAGAAACTCGAGTTGAAATGATATTTGGCTCGGATATAAACGAATGATTGTGTTGTGGATAAAAGCAGATTGGAATTTGATTGGGATGACCCTTGTATTCGCTGGATTGATAACATATGGAAGTGATAGAGTTGATATGCCGACAAAAGGTGCAAGTTTATATTTCTGTTGGATATAAGATTTATGAGCCGAATTGGCAAGACGCTTGGCTGTTTGATTTTCTTTTGAGTTGAAGATGGCCCAGAGAGGCAAGTTGGAGTTTGAGCTATTAACCAGCACAAAGGAGGTGCTGGCGAAATTTTTCGAAGAGTTAAGGCATTAAAAAAATTTCAGGATTTTTGAAAATTTTCATTGATAAGGATTAATTAATATTTTAATTTAAAATTAAATTGGTTCAGTTGAAAACTGAAGTTAAGAAGTGAACAAATATGTTCTAACCAGTCGATAGGTTCGTTCTCTACCTTAGCAATTTCGAGGACGAAATTATTTTAAGTGGGGAAGAATGTAATAACCCGCATTTGCAGAGGTATTATAATTAATTTAATTATATAAATAGTGATATAGTGGATTTAATGGTCGTGGAATTAAATAATGGTGAATATTTAATTAAAATAATAATTTAAATAATATATTTAATTCTGAAATAATCTGAATTGGCTGAAATGGCAATATGGTGTGAACTGGATCATCTATGATATTTAATTCAGTTTAGAATTTGAAGTAGAATAACGAATATATTATTTGAACGACAGTTTGAACGTATAATTATATTATAATTAAAAATGAGCTCGAAATGGCGCTGCAATTCGTAAATTGGCGATTCGAACTTCAACTGAATGTATAGGATTCGTTTTAAGCCAGATTTCTGTGAAACAAGAAACGTGTGGAGCTGGTGGAGTATATCTTTCTAGTGGAAGAGAAAAATCGGGATTTCATCGTGTAGATTTTTATTTACGTCTAAATCAAATTTCAGAAAAGTCGCTGTGGAATTCCTTTATAATTTATAAAGGAATTATTTATATTTTTAGAAGGGATTTCAATATAAATTGAATATCTGGTTGGCCCAGAAGTGAGTATCGAGTTAGAAATTCATATGTGAATATTCTAAACTGTATGGTATTCCACTGTGAATATATACGATAATATTTATTTATAAATATTTAATTTAATTATATTTAAATATATTTATATATTTAAATGGGTTATTTAGGACTTTAAAAATAGCCACTTTTGCAAACGAAGTCGGAATTCGACGAAACAAATTTTGTTGGATCCACAATGTCAAATAGTTGTTAGATTTCCAGTTTCGTGATTTTTAGAGTCACTGTGTAGTCGTACGGATTTTTAGAGTGAGAAACAGTCAGTATTTTGACGGTTAAAAATACGTTGTGTGAGCATTTGAAATCGGAATTCGATGAAACCAGTTTCGTTGGGACCGTAATGTCAAACTGTAGCTGCATGTCCAGTTTGGTGATTTTTGTGTATCGTGTGTGATCACACGAATTTTTAGAAAGCAAAAATGAATATAGAAAGGAGAATATACCGGGAATATTCCATTTTACAAAATATCTAAAAAATCTAAACTTACTATAAATACAACCCTTAACATGTTTTAACCTAGAAAATTCATTCCTTAGGTCAACACAAATTCCGCCGTTCTTTTCTTTGAGTTCTTCAGCAAACGTGAGGAATAAAATTCAATATAAAATCAAAACAAAGTCTATAAATTATAGTAAGTATATGTTTGGATTCGGGATGAGTTCCTCTTCAAGGCTATGTGGGTTTTACAGTGTTCAACTTCCATTTTTCTCGCTGGAAATGAACGCAGTGGTACTAGGGTTTGCGAAACCGTGGGTTTGGAGCATTGATACTCGAATTCAAGGTCGTTTCTGAGTTCAGCAGGAGGATTAGAGCCCGCGAGATGCTTTTGGGTATGTTCCGTTGAAGTTGTTGTCGCATCCTTTTGGGTGACCTGTAGTGAATAGCTCGACGCGTGTTTTGTGATTGGAGCGCGAGTTGGGATGTTTTGATATGAGGTTTTAGAGATTTCAATGGGAAGGAAGTGGGTGTGTTTAGTTTTTGAATCGGTGGAAGAATGGAGGGTTGGTGGACGCTGGAAATCTCAGCGATGAAGGAGTTTGGGAACGAGCAGGTCACGGTTAAGGATTGGGGAAGAAGCTTTGCGGGTGGATGAAGTGAAATGGGCTGAGGAGAAAGTTAAGGCCCATTTTAAAATAAAGGTCCATGTTTTTATTTAATTATAATGTATACTAACTTCGTAAGGTCGTAACTTAATCATACGTTATCGAAATTTCATGAAACAAGATCCGTTGGGATCATATGGACAGGAGCAACACAATGAGACTAGCCGGGAGTGAATCAGAGCTCGTTACAATTTATGGAGAAATAAATTGTCCGGCTGAATCAAATAACGCAAACCGTTATTTAACAGCTAACACGCAAATGTAAGTAAATCTCACTAACTCTGAATAGTTTATAATTCCATGTTGTATTTTTAGAACTGTTAAATATTGGTTGATAAACTGTGTGTTGACTATTTGATTGAACTGCTAGTCAGTTAGCTGAATTTCTATATTGATTCTGTTTAACAGAATATATCATATGGAACTGAAAGTGATGTTGATTTTATTGTGAAACATCTATGGATGCAGGGAAATAGGTTGGAGGAATCCAACTGGATTCCTCAACATTTATTTTACTGTGATTCATATATTGTGATATATGATGTAATATATAATATTTTGTTGATTATGTGTGTTTGGACGATATGTGAAAACCCGTAACTTCCCCGGTGAGGAAAGCGCGGATAGTTCGAGAACAAGCCACAACAGAACGCAGACGGAAGAACATTTCATTGTATATCACAACAATGCATCAGATTACAAGAATATACAGAGTATAAATGAATAAATATTACACAGAAAATTATCAGAGATTACAATACATATACATAGCAGCGGAAAATAATACAATACACAACTAGAATGAGATATACGGATACAAAGCTTTCCGTATATTGTTCCAGCTGTAAACCAGGATCCTGTGAATATAAATCTGCAAAACCAAAACTACTAGTTGCCCGTGTCAAAATAAGGGCATCCAGAGTTTAGGACAAAACAATAAACTCCAGGTCAGTCGTGGGACTGGTGTGAGAACTAAAACAGTTAATCTTTATTTTTAAAGTTAGGTAAGTCAAGGGACCATGCCATATAACACGGAACGGGTTTCCTCCCAAGAATACCAGTGCATGAAACAACAGCGCAATGCTAAATAAAGAAAAATGAAGCTATTATAAGACCCAGGTCCTATCACACAATGCAACGTAAGCCGGGGGATAGGGTTTTTACCTTATAATAGCCAAGAATGCTTGATACGTTTAAAAGAAATCATTTGATACTATTATAAGTGTATAGTGTATAAAACAACTTCAAATCATAAGTATCAATCATAGGCGGCATGAATGCCCCATACCACTATGTCTCCAAATATAGGTTATACAATCAAAATCGCAAAGTCACGTATTTGGAAATTGGGTTTCCATCTATGAACCGAGGCCAGGGATCGTCCTCTACCGATTCGAGACTCTCTAGCCCGAGCCTCAGGAACAGCCGCAACTGCCCCATGGAGCGACAAGGCCGGTCCACCGATGTGGATTATTATGCCTGAACACTACGTTTCACCGCCCTTTGGGGTGTAAATGAGCCAACGAATGACTCCATCGGACCCGGATCGTCCGATCAAACCGAGGCGCCTCGCAACAGCAACAGTCACATAGGTGAAAAGTATATAAATGTCAGGGCTGGTAGGTCACTGACACCACCCTAGCTAGAAAGAAACGCATGCCCTCCCTGAGGTCCTCTCCCGTTTTTGGTTCACAACCGGGGTGAGAGGCTCGCGAATTCACGTTACACAAAGCTGTGCCACACAGGCTGTGCTTTGATCATCACCACAAGACTTTGCTTTTCAACAGAAGCCTCGATCAATTGCCACTTAGGCATGCCACACAGGCAATTCACTCCATGCATTTGATATCCATCAATATATAACCCCTAAGCTCGTACGTCTCAGAGAAGGGCGTTAAGCAAGAGAATAAATTCTCCGCCGCCAAACAGATATATATTTAATAGAGATCAATCACACGGACTAAAATCCAATGTCAGACACACAGTCCATTTACAAGTCCGTTATGGGTCTGAACGAAACCGGAGGCACCTAGTACCCCGCATATCCATTGATCTCCAAATACGTCTGGACGATCACCAACTGTTTCCATCTTCTTGAGTGTACAGCCCAATCAAGATCATCAGTAATTACCCAAACGACGTGAAGACCTCCGGTCTTCGACCATCGTCTTCGTCTTCGACTTATCGTCGTATCAGTTATCCAGAATGGGATAAACCCGGTCTTTCCGAATAACTCGCGTATATTTTAAATAAGTGTTACACAAACACAACATACGCCTCATTCCACTTCATCAGTCACTAACCGTAAATTAATCAAGAGAATAATTCCCCAAATATTAACCCTGAAGGCCGAAACCAACATCAGATCAATATCCAGAAAACCATTCTGCTTAGCTAACCGACAGTTAGTTTCTAAATTTCACATTCATAGGGAGAGGTTCCCATTAATTTTATCAAAGATAAATTCTTTATATTTAATCTTTAATATATCCTTTTGAATTTCGATTCAACTAGTCGGGATTAACGAAACTTACCGAAGTAATCATTTGTTTTAATTTCTCAATCCCAACCTATTCATCCCATGAAGTAAAACTGGTAATACTTCATATCTAACACCACAGTGCTATCGGTAAATTCAATTACCATTTCACATTCAAATCTAATTAAAGATTTAACTATCGCTTGGAGTGAAACTGGTGATACTCCATTCCCGATCTTTTCAATCTATTTAAAGATTCATTAAAACTCCACTTAGTTTTAATCTTTAACTGGGTTAAAGAATCAGTGTCATTTAAAACACAGTTCACGATAAACCCAAAATCACATTCCATTAATTATTGGGTTAATGAACGAGTGTTATTTAAAACACTGTCCACGATAAACCCAAAAATCAATATCAATTCAATTCCAATTAAATATTATTTAATTGGTACACTTCATTAAATCTAAATAAAAAGATTTAATCTTTCCTCAACTGGGTTCAAGAACAGTGTTAATGAAGACACCATTCACGACAAACCCCAAATCACATTTGATATTCATTACAAGGCTCTGAATAGAAAATATATCGGCTTATATTCAATATCAAATTCTACGATTAACAAATGTCGTATTGGAAATAACTATATAAATATATATCTTTCAAATTTCCATAACAACATCTGTATAATCACGAATTCCAACATCGAAATATTCCGAAGACAATTTCGATTCAAATCCATTCCAATGCAGTCGTTGGAAATTCTAGTCATTTTCAAAACCATTTCAATTTCAATTTATTTATTTAAAAATAAATAAAATTATAATCCTAGTTCAAAACTAGTTCATTTCGATAAAAATCTATTTTTATCTTTTCAAATATGGAGTTTTTCATCCAATCCTTTCTAAATCATTTCTTATGATTTTACACAAATTATTACTATTTCTAATAATTTTATCATGGCCCGTACAGTCGATTTCCACCAACGGCCATCGAACTGCACTTACAGCGACCTTTTTCAAATTTGATTTGGACATAATTCCAAATCCAACCGTTAGATTTCTAATTTCTAATATTCGTTAGAATGCTCTTTTCGATACGAACCCAACGGTCCGGTTTTAGGAGAATCCGACGGTCGGATCTCCCGTAATATTCGTTCGAAGTCAATGGTCGAAATTCGCGAACTGCCGCGGCGCGGCGCATTCTATTCAGGCCATTATATTATATATATAATATATATAATATATACTTCGTCGATTTCAATTCAAAATGTGCTTTATAAATCGTTTAAAATTCATTTTCAAAACGGTTTCAACTTCATATTCAATTTCAAATCAAAATTGAATATTCCAATTTAAATTCATTTTAAATTCATTTCAAATTGATTTCAATTCAAATTGATTTCTAATTCAATTTCAGTTCGTTTTCAATTCAATTCAATTTCAATTCGAATTCATTTCTATTCCATTTCAATTCGAATTCATTTCTATTCCATTTCAATTCGAATTTATTTATATTCAATTCTTTTCAAAATATCAGATTTTGAAATCAGTTTCGATATTCATTATAAAATGAATAAAATCGATATAAATATCGTTCACGTCAAAATGGCGTCAATCTAATCAATACGGCCTCATATATTCCTATTTTCAAATATTCTATTTCAAATATTTCTTTTTCAAATATTTCTATTTTAAAACTGGAATGAGACCCAATCAATTACCATATAATGTTAATTATATGGATTTTCTACAACACATGTATATACCAACAACGATGAATAATCAACCATCATCCAAAGTGCATTCTACACTGTATAAGCATCAAATATAGATATTCAACGCTTATAACAGTCTGTCAATCAATCGATCGACATACAACTAAACAATCGGGATTAGTGTACGTCAAATATCATCCCAATACCCGTGTGGGGTTTCAAACAATCAAACACAGATTTTATTTGTGCAGTTGGGCAATGTGTAAAATTTATCGTCCCAATCAATGTCCTTCAAATAGGTGTATATAAACAAACCGTCCGGTTTGTAAATGAATATTTATTTATTCACATTCACGTTAAAAATTATATTTTTAACAATCAAATATTTTATTTTAACACATGAATTTTTATTCAGTTCATTTACAAAATAAAAATGATATTTTTATTTTTCTAACTTATTTTAGAAAATTTCGGTGGCATAACGGCACGATACTAGAAACGGGACAGGGCCTAGCCTTATCCCCGGTCTAGTGAAGGCCCACGCCATTCACACATCAATCTAATCAATTTCATTTCACCAAACAATTCAATTCAAACCAAATAACCTAACCAACTACACAACCAAACAATTCAACAAACAAGCCATCCATGGTCTGTGGATGACGGGTGTTGGGTGCTACTAAACACCGTCTGCATCCTAGTATATATATATATATATATATATATAACCAGAAAAATAAAATTAAAGAGTGAGAAATTATCACCAAAAGCTATCCCAATTCCACGACACTTCATTTATAGAAATCTTCGTCGTTCTTGCCTCTTGGTCCCTTTCGTTGCCCGTAGCCACTACATATATAAAAATCAAATTTTTACTTCGCTATTCAATATATAAAAATCTAATTTTTACTTCGCTATTCAATATATAAAAATCTAATTTTTACTTCGCTATTCAATATATAAAAATATAATTTTTACTTCGCTATTCAATATATAAAAATATAATTTTTACTTCGCTATTCAATATATAAAAATCTAATTTTTACTTCGCTATTCAATATATAAAAAACTAATTTTTACTTCACTTTTCAATATATAAAAAACTAATTTTTACTTCGCTTTTCAATATATAAAAATCTAATTTTTACTTTGCTATTCAATATATAAAAATCTAATTTTTACTTCGCTATTCAATATAGAAAAATCTAATTTATACTTTGCTATTCAATATATAAAAATCTAATTTTTACTTTGCTATTCAATATATAAAAATCTAATTTTTACTTCGCTATTCAATATATAAAAATCTAATTTTTACTTTGCAATTCAATATATAAAAATCTAATTTTTACTTCGCTACTCAATATATAAAAATCTAATTTTTACTTTGCTATTCAATATATAAAAATCTAATTTTTACTTCGCTATTCAATATAGAAAAATCTAATTTTTACTTCATTAAAAATCACTTCTTTCCGTTTTCAAAAATCATATCTTTATGGTTTTCAAATGAATAAAAATCGAATCTTTATGAATCATTACCCTATATAAAAACCGTATTTTTATAAATAAAAACATAACTTTTAAATAGATAAAAATCAAATCTTTTATTGGCTAAAAACCTAGTTTTTTCGCCTAGAATCAAAATCAGAAAAAGGGAAGAAAGGAAAGGAAATACTCACGAGAGGGGCTTCGTCGCGTTGGGTTGGTTGGGGGGCATGCGGCCTGGGACAGAAGAGGGGAGGAGGAGCGCGAGGTCAGATGGGGGGCCCGCAAGTTGGTCGGAGGGTGGTGGAGGGTGGCTGGCGGTCCAGCAGGGTGGCGCGCGTGGGGGGTTTCGTGCTTGGGCGGGGAGGGAGAGGTTAGAGGAGGAGAAGGGGAGGTGGAGGAAGAGGGGGCCACGCCCTAGCGGCGGCGCGCCAGGGGGGCGCGGCGGCGCTGTTGGGAGGAGCGCCTCCCCCCCTTCGTTTCTCTTTTTTTTAATTCTCTGATCGATTTCGATTTATGAAGAACGGGGGGGCAGAGAGAAGGTAAGGGTGAGGAGAGAGGAATTTTTTTTTATTATTATTTAATTTCAAAAAGTTGACTTTTACATACGACCTCTAAACGAGGCCCACCGCCTGTCGTCCATAGCATATTACCCCCATTCCGAACACAATGGGATATGTATCGTAAGCTGATTCGACCATTTCGATCAGTTTCCGTCAAAATCAACATATAACTCTATATATTGAATTTGAACGCGCATTTCAATTTACTGGGGTCACATACTAACTTGGAAAATTCCAGAAAAATTGTTTCTAGCTTCGTATTGACGATACGGTCCTAACAAAATTAGTTTCGTCGAATTCTGAGACCGTTGGAAAAATAGCCATTTTCCAGTCGATTAAAATCAACTGAAACTGGTCAAACGCGTTTTCCTTTGCCACGCTCACATATTGACTCGAAAAATTATGAAATTTGAAACCTAGCAATAATTTGACCGCACGGATCCAACAAAAGTGGTTTCGTCGAAATCCGAGGTCGTTTGCAAAATTTCCATTTTTAAGGGCCTGAATTCCATTGCGACTATTCAGAATTTTCAACTGGACATATCTTTTTATCCTCGCTATGAAATTTCAATTTTTTGGATTCATTGAAAAGATAATCACAATTAGATTCCATTATTTTTGGTTTCACTAAAATCCGGTTTATTTTGCACCCGGTACATTCATTTGAAGTTTGAAATCGAATTATCGAACTACCGCGCCATTTTAAATTCCTTTTATAATTTAAAATAAATATTTATATTCTAACGATGGCGTATATAATATATACATTCAAATTCTATTCAAAATAAATTTCTCGTCGATATTATTTAAAATAATTCATTTTAAATAATAAAATTCGCTAAAATTGCCACAAAAAAAAAAAAAACTGGCCCAGATTTTCGGGTTGTTACACGATATTTATCGTTGTTATATGGTATGTTAAAAACCATAAGAAATACTGGAATGTTGTAAAGGAGATTTTCAAATGTTATGTTGAAAAGAAATATTTATAAAATCAAAAGATTTTATAAAAAAAGAAATATTTATTTGTTAAATAAATATTTGTGAAAAGGAATTAAAAAGGAAATTGTTTGTAAAACAAATACTAAGGAAATTATTTGTAGAACAAGGATAAGGAAGATATTTGTAAAAACAAATATAAAGGGAAAATATTTGTTAGACAAATAGAAAGGGAATATTCGTAAAACCTATACAAATGAAATCGAAAAGGAGATATTTGTAAAACCATTTACAAATAGAGTTATAAAAAGGAAATTTGTTTATAACCGAATAGTATGTTATAAAAAGGAAAACGTTATAAAATGGAAAACGTTACTAAAAAGGAAATCATTTGTAAAGTGAAGAAACGTTACTAAAAGTAAATCTTTATAAATGAATAGTTTATTCGAAAAGGAGTTAATCGAATATTAGTTTATTCGAATAGAGTTAAAGGAAGGAGTTATCGATTATTAGTTAATCGAAAAGAGTTATCGATTTATTTAATCGGAGTGAGTTATAGAATATTGGTCATTCGAAGGAGTTATCGAATTTAGTTATTCGATGGAGTTAATCGATTTAAGTTAAAATAAAGGAGTTGATCGAATATAGTTTATTCGAATAGAATCAATCGAGTTAATCGAATATTAGTGATTCGAAATAAGAGTTATCAAATATTAGTTATTCGAATAGAGTTAAATGGAGTTAAAGGAATATATCAAATATAGTTTATTCGATTGGAATTAAAGGAGTTAATCGAAATGGGTTTATTCGAATAGAGTTAAAGGGGTTATCGACTAGAGTTAAATCAAATAGAGTTAATCCAATAGCGTTAGTCTAATAGAGTAAATTGAATAGAGTTATCGAATATACCTTATTCGAAGGAAAGAATTATCGAATAGAGATGATTCGAATGAGAGTTACGTAAGGTTAGAAACGTTGTTCAGTTAAGGTCTGAGAGGTAGTATTACCCCAACTTGATTGACTTCATTTTTAACTAAGGAATGGTTAAGGTTCGATAGTGAAGGTGGGTTAAAGGAATTTAGTTAATAAGCATAATGGATTGAGGTGGCATCGCGATGGTTTGTTTAAACATCTGTCTTAGTCCAATGAAGGAGTTTTGGAAATGTTTCCAAATAAGAACCAGAAATGTTTTTCTGATATAGAAAACAAGAAATGGAAATGTTTTCCAATGGTAATAACATATATTTTCTAAATTTAGAAAATAAGAAATGCTGAATATAGGGAAACAGGAGACGAAAAATGAACTAAGGAGATAAATGTTAAATGATGTTTGATCGATATAATTTCCCATTGGAAATGATATCGTTGTTTGCATACGTGTTTTTCTTTGATAGTTAACTCACAAACTATCAATGTTTTGACCATTTTAACGTTGTTAATATAGAGAGACCAATTGGATTATTATCCAAAGAACCACTCTGTATTGGCATAAGCATTGCGAATCATATATGCCAAAGATAATTGAAGACGGAGTAAAGTGCAAGGGCTATTGTATAAGTCTTATATAACAATGCCTAAGATGGATGTACTGAATAGTGCCTTCGGTTCATCCTGTTCCTAGATGACTTGTATGGATGAATGTTTGACAGAGTATTTCCAGAAAGGTCACGTACATTGATTTCACCAACCATACCAAGAGTGGAAGCGGAGAAGGAAACTTCTTTTAGCTAACACATAATGTATTGTTGAGGACATCAATCGGTGATTTGATGGATTTGACGATGTGACATTCGAAGTGAATCTGGTGTGATGATAAAGCATAGCTTCTAGCCTCATCAACCGGTAAATGACAGAAATCGGGCAGGTAGCATGGCTATGTAGGTCGCACCTATTAGGGTGTATAATCACCTGATCTAGAGTTTCATTTACTTCTAAAAATCTATTTTTGATGTTGTCCCATTCGGGAAATGGTTGCTGATCTCAACCGTTGGTGATATACATTCGATACACTCAAGCGAAATGAGTGGTCGGTCATGTGTGGCCGGGTTGCAAGATGTTCTTGTTGAACCCAGTGTATTCCTTTCTAGAGGTACATTAGCGTAAGGTGGTTCCATACCTTGTCATAGTTGGAAATCCATTACCCAATACGTGCTTGCGGTTTTGATTGTATACTATATATGTAGAACGTGAGATGAAAGCGTTTCTGCTAGATGATTATTATATTGTGGTTGATAGACATTATTATAATATCAAAAGTTTTTTGATATAAAGATAATTTGGATTCTCATAAGGGAAAAACCCGTTCCGTTATACGGCCTGGGCTTATGAGATATCATTTACCTGCTTAAACTGTTTTAAACCGTTTTAATCACACCAGTCCCATGAGTGACCCGGAGTTTATTTTGTTTTGTTTTCCCTAAACTCTTGGGTGCCTAATTTTGTACGGGCAGTCAAGTAGTCGGGATTTACAGATATACTGGAAGAGCTTGGAGAAGGAGGCTTTAGGATTATATAGCTATAGTTATTTCCGCTGTGTTGTAAGTGTTGTACTTTGATAATGATGTATATTCAAGTACAGATGTATATTTCAAGTTATGTTATATATATTATATGTTATTCATTCCGTTGTGAGGTTTGTGTTACTCTGATGTTGTGTTCTTCTTGTTCTTCTACTCTAAGTTTCTATCTTATCTATCCTCACCCTCTAATTTCTTTCATTAATGACCGGTATTTTCGATCCTTGGATGTTCGATATGTGTTGTATATCGGATAACCAAGATCGCCAAAAACCCAGGTCATTACATGATTTGGAAAGAATTGGGATGAAAATTTCCATATTTGAAAAGAAAAAAATAGATTTTTATTAAAATGAACTAGTTTTGAACTAGAATTGTAATCCATTTATTTTTGAAATAAATAAATTGGATTTGAAAGGGTTTTAAAAGTAAACCAGAATTTCCAATAATTGAATTGGAATGGATTTGAATCGAAATTGTCTTTGGAATATTTCGATGTTGGATTTCGTGATTATACAGATATTGTTATGGAAATTTAAAAGATATATTTATATCGTTATTTCCAATGCGATATTTGTCGGTCATAGAATTTGATATTGAATATAAGCCGATATATTTTCTATTCAGAGCCTTGTATTTAATATCAAATGGGATTTGGGTTTGTCGTGAATGGTGTCTTCATTAACACTATTCTTAAACCCAGTTGAGAAAAAGTTTAAATCTTTTTATTTAGATTTAATGAACTATACCAATTAAATGGTATTTAACTGGAATTGAATTTGAATTGATTTTTGGGGTTATCATGAACGGTGTTTTAAATAACACTTGTTCTTTAACCCGATAATTAATGGAATGTGAATTGGGTTTATCGTGAATGGTGTTTTAACGACATTCGTTCTTTAACCCGATTTATAGTGAAATGTGATTTGGAATTTATAAATCTTTTGTTAAGATTTAAAGGAGATTTTCCAAAGTAAAGTTTTCCAACTTAATAAAATAAATTGGAATGGAATTCGATTTGGTAATAATTGAAGTGAATTTATGTGGAGGAAGACAACTAATATATCTGGAATTTAAAAGGCTTTGCCGTTATTCCATTTATATTATTAATCGGATATGGAAGTTTATATCGATTATATAGATCGATTTATTTTCCATGAAGATTTCATTGTAAATGGAATGTGATTTTGGGTTTATCGTGAACCGCGTTTTAAATGACATTGGTTCTTTAACCCAGTTAAAGACAGGATATGACTTCCCAAGTTAAACAATCATTAATATTGATTTTTGGGAAGATTTAAACCAAGTGGAGTTTTAATGAATCTTTAATAAGATTGAAATAATCGAGAATGGAGTATCACCAATTTTGCTCTAGGCGATAGTTAAATCTTTAATTAGATTTGAATGTGAAATGGTAATTGAATTTACCGATAACACCGTGGTGTTAGATATGAAGTATTGCCTGTTTTACTTCATGGGATGAATAGGTTGGGATTGGGAAATTAAAACAAATGATTACTTCGGTAAGGTTCGTTAATCCCGACTAGTTTGGATAAACAATAATTTGGTTAGAATTGATATTCAAAGGAAGATTAAAGAATAAATTTAAGGAATTTATCTTTGATAAAATTAATGGGAACCTTTCCCAAAGTATAAGAATATTTGATTAGAAGAATATCCTGAATTGGAATGAGGCGTATGTTGTGTTTGTGTAACACTTGTTTATTATATATGCGAGCTATTCAGAAAGACCGGGTTTATCCCATTCTGAATAAATGATTCGACGATGTGTCGAGGATGAAGACGGTGGTCGAAGACCGGAGGTCTTCACATCATTTGGATAATTACTGATGATCTTGATTGGGTTGTACACGCAAGAGGAGGGAATCAGTTAGTGATCGTCCAGACATACTTGGAGATCGATGGATATGCGAGGTACAAGGTGCCTCCGGTTTCGTTCAGACCCAGAACGGAATTGTAAAGGGATTGTGTGTCTGACATTGGATATCATTCTGTGTGATTGATGGATATCGGTTGCATGGAGTGGTTTGCCTGTGGGGCATGCTAAGATGCAAATGATCAAGGTTTCTGTTGAAAAGCAGAGTCTTGTGGTTGATGATCAAAGCACGGCCCTTGTGGCGTAGCTTTGTGTAGCGTTAATTCGTGAGCCTCACACCCCGGTGTGAACCTGAAACGGGAGAGGACATCAGGGAGGGCATGCGTTTCCTTATGGCTAGGAGTAGTGTTTTGGGTTTTACACGCCCGGACATTTTACTTATGTGGATGATGGATTGCGACGCGCCTCGGTTAGATCGGACGATCTGGGTCTGATGGAGTCATTTGGCTCATTGACGCCCCATAGGGCGGGGAAACGCAGTGTTCAGGCATTTTAATCCACATAGGTGGACCGGCCCTGACGATCCAAGGGACAATGCGTTCTATTCCTGAGGGGCGGGCTAGAGCGTCTCGAATTCGGTGAGGACGATCCCTTGCCTCGGTTGACAGGTGGAAATCCAACTTCCAAATACGTGAAAATTGCAGTTTTGATTGTAGAGCCTAGTATTGGCGACATGATATATGGTACCCATGCCGTCTAGGATTGATACATTTATATTTGAAGTTGTTTTATACACTATGCACTTATAGTAGTATCAAGTGATTTGTTTTAAACGTACCAAGCATGTTTGGGTATTATAAGGGAAAACCCTATCCTCCAGCTTTCGTTGCATTGTGTGATGGGACTTGGGTCTTATAATAGCTTCATTTTTCCAAAAAAGCATTGCGCTGTTTTGTTATATGCACTAGTATTCTTGGTAGGAAACCCGTTCCGTGTTATATGGCATGGTCCCTTGATATATCTGATTTAAAGTAAAGTTTTAAATAATTGTTTTAGTTCTTACACCAGTCACATGACTAACCTGGAGTTTATTGTTTTAACCTAAACTCTGGGTGCCCTTATTTTGACATGGGAAGCTAGTAGTTTTGGTTTTGCAGATTTATATTCACAGGAACCTGGTTTACAGCTGGAATGATATCCGGAAAGCTCTGTATCCGTATATCTCTTTCAGCTGTGTATTGTATTATTTTTCCGCTGCAGTAATGTTTTAAAATCTCTGATATTTCCTGATGTATTATATTTGTTTATACTCTGTATATTCTTGTATTCTGATAGAATTGTTGTAATAAGCAATGAAATGTTCTTCTGTTTGTGTTCCGATTTGTCGTGTTCTCAAAACAACTAGGGGTTTCGAATGGTCTTGGTCGGTTTAGCGATCGATTCGAATCGATCGAAATTCCCAATTGTTACATGTGGTATCAGAGCTCGGAGAACAAGACACATTAGAACCATACAAAAGAATTCATCAGAGATTGGATTAGTAATATCCAATGAGAATGACTCGTTATAGATGGGATCAGTAGTATCCTAGAACAAGTGTGAAGAGTATATTTTTAAGATGAAAACAATTTTTGTTTTGAAAATTTAAATTAATTATTCGTATTTGAATATTTATTTTAAATTGATTTGGAAAATCAAGTATATAAAGATTTTGTGTATACGTCTGATCCGCGTGTATTTGAAGTTTTAATATACTGGATAGATATAGAACCACACTCTAGTCTCCTGGAGATGATTTTGATAATGGAGCTCCATCATCAGGATTTATGTTCGTGTTTCGAAAGTGGGATTTCCATATGATTCCAATCGACTGGTGTGAGAACCAAACTAGATAGGGCTTAATGTTGTGATTTGGCATAAAAATTCTGATTTTTTGACTATATATCAAAATTATGGGTTTGAAATGATAATCAACTAATTGATTGCTGGTTGTCTTGTTTAGTTATTGGTTGATTAATTAAAATTTGAACCATATAACCAAATTGATCAAATATTGAACTGTATTGGAAATTGTTCGGAATTGCATGCATGCATGTGCATATATATGTGTATCCATTGAACAGGTCATTGCAAGGAGGCTAGAGAAGAGGAATAAAATTGTTTGCCCGACAAATAGGAACATGTTTACTAATTTCTTGGGTTTGGACGATTTTACGAGCTGATTGGCTAGCCGCTTGACTGTTTCTTTTTCTTTTTGGATTGGAGAGGCCTGTATGGCAATTTCGTGATTTTCCCGGTGCTCCCGTGCAGGGAAGGTTATGGCGAAATTTTTCAAAAATTTAGGATGTTAGCCAAAAAATTTAGAATTTGAAAAGTTCTTAGAAACTGAAAAGTTGAAAAACTTAAGCCATAATGAAAATAATGAAAGTTGAGTTGGTTTGTAAAACAACTTTCAGCTCCGTTCCTTTTCGGGGACGAAAAGTTTTAAGTGGGGGAGATTGTAACAATCCGGAAATCTGAGCCAATTTAAAAAATTAATTTTCGCAATTTTAATGAATTTTGAATATTTAAAATGATTTAATTTAAATAATAATGACGAGAAATTTATTTTGAATAGAATTATAACGTATATATTTATTTGAATCGATGTTATAATATAAATATTTATTTTTAATTTTAAAAGGAATTGAAAACGGCGCGGTAGTTTGAAAATTCGATTTCAAAGTTCAAATGAATGTACAGGATTCAAAATAAACTGGATTTTAGCGAAACCAAAAATAATCGAATCTAATTGAGAATATTTTTCCAACGAATCTGAAAAATTGAACTATCATAGCGGGAATAAAAAGTTATGTCCAATTGAAAATTCAGAATAGTCGCTATAGAATTTTGGCCCTTAGAAATGGAAATTTTGCAAACAACCTCGGTTTTCGACGTAACCACTTTTATTGGATCTGGGATGTCTAGTTATTGCTAGATTCCAAAATTCGTAATTTTCTGAATCAATATGTGAGTGTGGCGAAGGAAAACGTGTTTTAACAGTTTCAGTCAATTTCGATTGACCAGAAAATGGCAATTTTTCAAACGGTCTCGGAATTTGACGAAATTAGTTTTGTTAGAACCGTATTGTCAATACGAAGCTAGAAAATATTTTTTAGGAATTTTTAGAGTCCGTATATGGCTCCGGTAAATTGAAATGTACGTTTAAAATTAAATATAATGATTTAAATTTTAATTTAAACGATAACTAACCGTAACAGCGGAATTGGGTTACGAAACATATCCCATTGTGTTTGAAATGGTGGTGATTAGCTAGTGGCGACAGTCGTTGGGTTTTGTTTGGAGTTAGTGGTGCTAAACAGGTAATTATTGAATTAAATAATTAAATAATATAAAAATATACTATATATACTATCTAAATACGCGTAACCTAAGTCAATTATACGGGCCGCCGTTCTGCTCTGAAATCAAAGGCGGAAATCTCCTAACTACCTCCCCTACGATCTCCTCCTACGTTCAACAATTCCAAAAATTCCCAAAGCCAAATCAAAGACCTCTTGGAGATTTAGAAGCTCAACGGCTCTGATGGGTTATAGGTGGCGGTTTGGACGGGATTTTGGACTCAAAGTGGCGGCGCTTGGAGGCATTTTTCTGGCCATCGGGACGATCGAATTTCAAGCGGCTGGGCGTGGAGGCGCGGGGTTCGATGACGCTCACGGTGGTGTAGGCCGATGGTGGGTCCAGTCAACGGTGGAGGAGTGGTGAACGAAAATAAAAAGGGGCGATGGGTTTTATTGTTTGGAACAGTTTCAATGGGGAAGAGACTGATGGAGAGGAAGGATTTCAAAGAGAATTGGCAACGTAATTTTTTAAACGCAATTAATTTAGTTAATGTTAAGATTAAGGTTAATTTTAACTAATTTAGTTTAGTTAAAATAAAAACTGAATTTTTATAAATAATTAGCGTTTTTTTATACATAAAATTAGTTTTAAAATGTGAATTTTTATAAAATAAAATAAGCATTGTTTGTAAAATAAAATAAGCATTGTTTGTAAAATAAAATAAGCATTAGTTTTGAATAAAAAGGAGTATTATTTTTGAAGATTAAAATAGCAAATGTTTTGGAAATAAAATTAGCATTCTTTTGAAAATAAAATAACATGGTTTTAAAATGAAATGAGTATAAAGTTTTGATTTTTATATAACTGAAATCGGTTTGAAGATATGATTTTTATATGGAATACCAAAGCATAAAAATGTGATTCTTTTTTTTTATAATATGAACATCATATTAAAAATCTGATTTTTAAATATAAAAAAAAGATTTGATTTTTATTATCATAAAGATTTGATTTCTAGATTGGATCAAAATGTGACTTTTATTTCAGATGAAGCGATAAAAATATGATTTTTATCTATTAGAATGAAGCGATAAAAACGTGAGTTTTAATACGAGCAGCATAGAGAAGACTGCGTTGGAATGTCAGGCTAATCCCGACTGTTTGGATTTCAGAATAAAACTGGTGGAGTGGAACCCTCGGTGAGAACTTCTCACTTTTAATTTGTTTTCTAGTTGAAATATTTACTAGAATGCAGACGGTGCTTAGCAGCACACGACACCCGCCGTCCACAGACCTTGGATGTCTTGTTTGCTTGATTGATGTGTTGTGAAAATTGATTGTGTGTTATGGTTAAAAATATAATTTTTAACGTGTATATAAAATAAATATTTATAAACAAATCAGATGATTTGTTTATATACACACATTTGACTGATATTGATTGGGACGATAAATTTTACACATTGCCCAACTGCACAAATAAAATCTGTGTTTGATTGTTTGAAAACCCCACACGGGTGTTGGGATGAAATTGGCCATACACTAGTCCCAATAAGTAGCTGTATGTAGATCGATTGATTGACAGACTATTATAAGCGTTAAATATTTATATTTGATGCTTATGCAGTGTAGAATGCACTTTGGGTGATGGTTGACTGTGTTTGATTGTTGTAGTGTACGTGTGTGTATGAAATCCATATAAATCACATTGTACGGTAATTGACTGTGTCTAATTCCAGTTCAGAAAGAATGAATATTTTAAAATAACGATTATTTTAAAATAACGAATATTTTTCAAATAATATTCAGAAGAGAATCAAATATGATTTTGATGTCCGATTTGGGATGGACACGAATATATTTAAATATATAAAGCCGTGTTGATTAGATAGACGCAATTTTGACGTGAACGATATTTATATCGATTTTATTCATTTTTATAATGAATATCGAAAAGGAATTGATTTCAAAATATAATATTTTGAAAATACTATCATTTATATATCGTTGATATGGAATATTCAATTTTGATTTGAAACTGATTATGAAGTTGAAATCGTTTTAAAAACGAATTTTAAAACGATTTATAAAATACGTTTTAAAAGAAAATCGATGAAATATATATTATATATATAATATAATGGCCTGAATAGAACGCACCGTGCGGCGGCAGTTCGTGAATTTCGACCATTGACTTCGAACGGATAATGCGGGAGATCCGACCGTCGGATTCTCCTAAAACCGGAACTGTTGGGTTCGAATCGAAAAGAGCTTTCTAACGAATATTAGGGGTTTTAAATCTAACGGTTGAATTTGGAATTATGTCCGAATCAAATTTGGAAAAGGTCGCTGTAAGTGCAGTTCGATGGCCGTTGATGGAAATCGACTGTACGGGCCTTGATAAAATTATTAAAAATAGTAATAATTTTTGTAAAATCATAAGAAATGATTTGGATAGAATTGGGATGAAAATTTCCATATTTGAAAAGATAAAAATAGATTTTTATTGAAATGAACTAGTTTTGAACTATAATTATAATCCATTTATTTTTGAAATAAATAAATTGGATTTGAAAGGGTTTTAAAAGTATCCAAAATTTCCAATAATTGAATTGGAATGGATTTGAATCGAAATTGTCTTCGGAATATTTCGATGTTGGATTTCGTGATTATACTGATATTGTTATGGAAATTTGAAAGATATATTTATATCGTTATTTCCAATACGATATTTGTTGGTCGTAGAATTTGATATTGAATATAAGCCGATATATTTTCCATTCAGAGCCTTGTATTTAATATCAAATGGGATTTGGGTTTGTCGTGAATGGTGTCTTCATTAACACTGTTCTTAAACCCAGTTGAGAAAAGGATTAAATCTTTTTATTTAGATTTAATGAAGTATACCAATTAAATGGTATTTAATTGGAATTGAATTTGAATTGATTTTTGGGTTTATCGTGAACGGTGTTTTAAATAACACTTGTTCTTTAACCTGATAAATAATGGAAAGTGAATTGCATTTATCGTGAACTGTGTTTTAACGACATTCGTTCTTTAACCCGATTTACAGTGAAATGTGATTTGGAATTTATAAATATTTTGTTAAGATTTAAAGGAGATTTTCCAAACTAAAGTTTTCCAATTTAATAAAATAAATTGGAATGGAATGGAATTCGATTTGGTAATAATTGAAGTGAATTTCTGTGGAGGAAGACAACTAATATATCTGGAATTTAAAAGGCTTTGTCATTATTCCATTTATATTATTAGTCGAATATGGAAGTTTATATCGATTATATATATCGATTTGTTTTCCATGAAGATTCTGTTGTAAATGGAATGTGATTTTGGGTTTATCGTGAACCGTGTTTTAAATGACATTGGTTCTTTAACCCAGTTAAAGACAGAATATGATTTCCCAAGTTAAACAATCATTAATATTGATTTTTGGGAAGATTATAACCAAGTGAAGTTTTAAAGAATCTTTAATTAGATTGAAATGATCGAGAATGGAGTATCACCAGTTTTGCTCCAGGAGATAGTTAAATCTTTAATTAGATTTGAACGTGAAATGGTAATTGAATTTACCGATAACACGTGGTGTTAGATATGAAGTATTACCGGTTTTACTTTATGTGATGAATAGGTTGGGGTTGGGAAATTAGAACAAATGATTACTTCGATAAGGTTCGTTAATCCCGACTAGTTTGGATAAACCATAATTTGGTTTGAATTGATATTCAAAGGAAGATTAAAGAATAAATTTAAGGAATTTATCTTTGATAAAATTAATGGGAACCTTTCCCAAAGTATAAGAATATTTGAATAAAAGAATATTCTGAATTGGAATGAGGCGTATGTTGTGTTTGCGTAACACTTGTTTATTATATACGCGAGTTATTTAGAAAGACCGGGTTTATCCCATTCTGAATAACTAATTCGACGATGGGTCGAGGATGAAGACGGTGGTCGAAGACCGGAGGTCATCACATCGTTTGGATAATTACTGATGATCTTGATTGGGCTGCACACCCAAGAGAAGGGAATCAGTTGGTGATCGTCCAGACGTACTTGGAGATCGATGGATATGCGAGGTACAAGGTGCCTCCGGTTTCGTTCAGACCCATAACGGACTTGTAAATGGACTGTGTGTCTGACATTGGATATCATTCTGTGTGATTGATGGATATCGGTTGCATGGAGTGGTTTGTCTGTGTGGCATGCTAAGATGCAAATGATCAAGGCTTCTGTTGAAAAGAAGAGTCTTGTGGTTGATGATCAAAGCACGGCCTTTGTGGCATAGCTTTGTGTAGCGTTAATTCGCGAGCCTCACACCCCGTTATGAACTAGAAACGGGAGAGGACATCAGGGAGGGCATGCATTTCCTTATGACTAGGAGTGGTGTTTTGGTTTTTACATGCCTGGACATTTTACTTATGTGGATGATGGATTACGAGGCGCCTCGGTTAGATCGGACGATCCGGGTCCGATGGAGTCATTTGGCTCATTGACGCCCCATGGGGCGGGGAAACGTAGTGTTCAGGCATTTTAATCCACATCGGTGGACCGGCCCTGACGATCCAAGAGACGATGCGTTCTGTTCCTGAGGGGTGGGCTAGAGCGTCTCGAATTCAGTGAGGACAATCCCTTGCCTCGGTTGACAGATGGAAATCCAACTTTCAAATACGTGACAATTGCGGTTTTGATTGTAGAGCCTAGTATTGGCGACATGATATATGGTACCCATGTCGTCTAGGATTGATACATTTATATTTGAAGTTGTTTTATACACTATGCACTTATAGTAGTATCAAGTGATTTGTTTTAAACGTACCAAGCATGTTTGGCTATTATAATGGAAAACCCTATCCTCTGGCTTGCGTTGCATTGTGTGATGGGACCTGGGTCTTATAATAGCTTCATTTTTTTAAAAAGCATTGCGCTGTTTTGTTATATGCACTGGTATTCTTGGGAGGAAACCCATTCTGTGTTATACGGCGTGGTCCCTTGATATATCTGATTTAAAGTAAAGTTTTAAATAACTGTTTTAGTTCTTACACCAGTCACCTTACTGACCTGGAGTTTATTGTTTTAAACTCTGGGTGCCCTTATTTTGACATAGGCAGCTAGTAGTTTTGGTTTTGCAGATTTATATTCACAGGAACCTGGTTTACAACTGGAATGATATCCGGAAAGCTCTGTATCTGTATATCTCTTTCAGTTGTCTATTGTATTATTTTTCCGTTGTAGTAATGTATTTAAATCTCTGATATTTCCTGATGTATTATATTTGTTTATACTCTGTATATTCTTGTATTCTGATGGAATTGTTGTAATAAGCAATGAAATGTTCTTCTATTT
The DNA here is from genome assembly GCA_030737875.1 of Allium sativum. Lineage (NCBI taxonomy): Eukaryota > Viridiplantae > Streptophyta > Magnoliopsida > Asparagales > Amaryllidaceae > Allium > Allium sativum. Next base: position 335,927,646 of record CM060909.1, on the reverse strand, counting down.
GTGTTCCGATTTGTCGTGTTCTCAAAACAACCAGGGGTTTCGAACGGTCTTGGTCGGTTTAGCGATCGATTCGGATCAAGCGAAATCCCCAATTGTTACAACTATACATGCTCTGTAATATGCACCTTTTACTGAGAGAATTTTATTAATGGCAAAATTTTTACAAGAAATCACTATTTCCGAAATATACCCCATTCTACTTCAAAACTTAGAATGTACTTTTCGAATATGTTCCTTACACATTTTTCTTTTAAATAACAAGACACTTTTAAGATTAAAACTTGAAAATGCCATAAACCATCTTCCAAAAGCTTTTACAATTTCAGGTTTTTAAAAGTTAACCATTGGGTTAGACTCAAAGTGGGTTTCCAACTTACCTAGGCTTTCCTAGACACTCCCACAAAGTCAATTCTCTCAATTATATATATTCCTAATCCAAATTTCTCTTTCTAACCTTTTATAATATATAAGATTTTACTGCCAAACCCACTAACCTGAAATACTATCATATGGGATTCACCTTTCTTTCGTACAAAGTATATTGTACACTTCCCACACGAATTTCCTAAGGGTCTCAGGTTTCCATGTTAATTCCTTTAGTGTACAAAACAGATGTCCCAACTTTTTAAATATTATGCTCTTTCTATTCAGTGGGTTCCTCTATGGTTCTAGGTGTGTGTGTATATATATATATATAGATTTAAAAAAAACAAATACATTCACTCACTATCTATACAGGAATCATAAACCTAGGCTCTGATACCAAATGTAATAACCCGAATTCCGACAGACCGAATTTTTTTCAAAATTCTAATCTATCGAAACCCATGTTGGTTTGTCTGGTATCCTACAGAAAAGACAGAGATAATAAACATATTAGAGCTCAGGTAATATCTCACAACGGAATGGAGTAAAATATAATATAATAAAATATAGCCTTGCCTAGATAAAAATATTGCCTAACAAGTATCCAAAGCTATCATATCACTGCCAAAGATCTAACCTACGAGTATGTTATGAGGAGGGGGTCAGAACACAAGTCTTGCTGACTGGCTTTGAACTACACATTTCGGATAACCCTACATATACTGTTCAGTTACATTTTCTTATCTATTGGATTACTTGGCTTAACAGCACTCAAGGCTTACAGACACGTCGTGCTCATCTACTTCCCAGTGGATTAACCTAATACAGTATATAGCTACGCCCAACATTGAGGCACATCCCATGGTACCCCACTCTCATGGTCTCCGCCATAACGCCACAAAAATATATGTTGTCCCTTATCCTACGCCAGAACGACGTACATATCTCTGTATAACAACTCTACATTCTGCATAGATTTACCATCGCCATGCTACGTAAGCGTACAAACTGCCACCGTCGATCGAATCAAATTCCATCACAGAGTAATGCCCTAGTGTTTACGATACACCACCCGGAGCAGACATGCATGTATCTAGACTTTCTCACGTACGTATCGTTAATCGTACTCGATGGCTCAGCCTCAATGAAACACCATCCGAAAACGGTATGTATGTATCCACATGTATTATTTACTGTGCACCGAGTTCCGTAATAGGGCTATATCAGATACCCGGAATTCGGTCGAGAGCCTTTTCAGATATCTGTACACACATAGCTATGGTCTACATTCTCATAGTGGCTATGGTCTACATTTTCACAGTGGCTATGGTCCCATCCGACCCCTTCCTCAACTAGTGAAAGGCAAACAGACATAAGAGATAGTGATGTGCCCCTAACAAACAATCCACATCCAAATTGGCGTGTCCCGCAATCAAAGCCTCGATAGTAAAAGGTCAATGGTCTTTTGGTTTAGCTCTCCGCCTTTCCGCATCACGCTTACTGTCAGTGACTGGTACCCGACGATTACTATCAATCATATGGTTAGATCCGCCTAAGGCAAGAAGATGAGATGGTCGTAACCCTCCTAGTCACAAGGCACCAGGTTCGTCGAATCACCTAAGCCACCCTACAGCCTTTCGACTGCCACTATCATGGTAAACAAGGTATACTCACCAGATTAGTAACGCGTAGACCTAACCTCTGCGAGCACAGCCTAAATGCTGCCACCACATAGAGCACTACCAGGAGTACACTCCACGTCCCAGGAAGTCGCATGCTTCCCCTTCCAGTCCTTCAGAGCTAGCGGATAAAATAAGAAAAATAATTAGATGGATGTGCGCTTCTCTTGTGCCCCATGGCACCACGATGTTCATCTTCAAACGTACGGACTGGTCCAAACGCCTTAGGTTAACGTGTTATTAGACCCTATGTCTAACCGTTAAATTACACGCGTGCTCTACCTAATCAGATTTCCAGTTAACTTGGTTATTTCAAATCATACTAACTTCTTATTCAAGTTATCATGTTCCTCTTGCTTATCAATTTCAGTTATATAACTTAACACATTTATGTTCATTAATAAGCCTTTAACATATTATTCTTATCAACAGATTTTAGGTTTTCAGATTACTTAATTTATAATTAAGTACAACTTATTGCATTTCATAAGTTTTCCCCACTTTTCTCTACTTTTTACAAACAACAGATTTAAGGTTTCAAGATTTACGGATTATTTAATTTATAACTAAGTACAACTTATCTTATTACATAAATTATCTCATTCCCTCTATCGTTTATTATAACCTAAGTTATAATTTTCACTTGTCCCAAGGACTGAGTGTAACAACCCGGAAATGCGAGCCAGTTTAAAAATTTTATTTTGGCAATTTTAATGAATTTTGAACATTTAAAATAGATTATTTTAAATAATAACGACGAGAAATTTATTTTGAATAGAATTAGAATGTGTATATTTATATACGTCATCGTTAGAATATAAATAATTATATATATTTATAAAAGGAATTGAAAATGGCGCGGTAGTTCGATAATTCGATTTCAAACTTCAATTGAATGTACCGGGTGCAAAACAATCCGGATTTTAGTGAAACCAAAAACATTAGGATTTATTTGAGAATATCTTCTGAACGAATCTGAAAAATCGAAATTTCATAGTGGGAATCAAAAGATATGTCCAGTTGAAAATTCTGAATAGTCGCTATGGAATTCAGGCCCTTAAAAATGGAAATTTTGCAAACGACATCGGATTTTGATGAAACCACATTTGTTGGATCCAGGATGTAAGGTTATTGCTAGATTCCAAATTTCATAATTTTTTGAATCAATATGTGAGCGTGGCACAGGAAAACGCGTTTGACCAGTTTCAGTTGATTTTAATCGACTGGAAAATGGCCATTTTTCAAACGGTCTCAGAATTCGACGAAACTAGTTTTGTTAGGACCGTATCATCAATACGAAGCTAGAAAATATTTTTCGGGAATTTTTAGAGTTCGTATGTGACCCCGGTAAATTGAAATGCGTGTTCAAATTCAATATATAGAGTTATATGTTGATTTTGACGGAAACTGATCGAAACGATCGAATCAGCTTGCAATACATATCCCATTGTGTTCGGAATAGGGGTAATTAGCTATGGATGACAGGCGGTGGGCCTCATTTAGAGGTCAAATGAAAAAGTCAACTTTTTGAAATAAAAAAATTAAATTAAAAAAAATATAAAACTCTTCCCCTTAAAAACCGTTGCCCCCCCCAATCGTTCATTCTCAGAACGATAAAGAAGGAAAAAAAACTTCATCGCGGGAAACCGCGATCCGCCGCTGCCCCATCGGCGGAGCGCAGCCGACCACCACCAAACCCCCCCCCCCCCTTCTTCTCGTCCCGGTATCCTCCTCCTCTTCCTCCTTTCTCCTTCTTCCCCGCCTGCTCCTTTTCCCCCCATCGACCATCGCGACCCCACCACGATGCCGCCCCGCTGGAGAGCCGCCACCCCCCTCCAGTCGCCTTCCCCTCTCTCCTCCGTCCTTCCCCTTCTCTCTCTCCTCCAATTCCGCGCCCAAACCCCCCCTACAGCCAACGACCGCCGCTCCCTCCTCTTCTCCTTTTCCCTTCTGAAACTCGCATCGTCCACTTCTGCCGCCTAGCTCCGCCAATGGTGAAACCCCCCTCCGCTCCGCCTTAAAGCAAGGTAAGGCCTTTATTTATTTTATTTTGTTTTGTTTAATTAATTTTTGCAATGAAAAAATATAATCTTTTATATTGTAGAAGATGAAAAATATAATCTTTTATGTCGTACAAGTATAAAAATATAATTTTTATATAGGTAAGATAGTAAAAATATCATCTTTATAGATATAGCGAAATAAAATTGTGATTTTTATAGTGGTGAAAGAAAAGGCAAAATCTTTATATTAGAAAAGGCGAAATCTTTATATTAGAAAAGGCGAAATCTTTATATTAGAAAAGGCGAAATCTTTATGTATAGAATAGCGTGATAAAAATATAATCTTTATTATATGAACACCGTTATAAAAATAGAATTTTTATCTTTATAGTAGCGACGTAAAAATAGAATTTTTATCCATATGGAGTGATTATAAAAATATGATTTTTAAATTGAAAGTGAACAAATAAAAATGTGATTTTTATTTTAAAGACAACAGTATAAAATGTGATTTTTATATATGTAGTGGCTACGGGCAACGAAAGTGACAAAAGACGAGAACGACGAAGGTTTCTGCAAAAGAAGAGTCATGGTATTGGATTAGCTATCGGTGAGAACTTCTCACTTTAAATTCTCTTTTCTAGTTAAAATATATACTAGGATGCAGACGGTGCTTAGTAACACCCGACACCGGTCATCCACAGACCATGGATGGCTTGCATGTTAGTTTATTTGTTGTGATGAAAATTGATTGTGTGATGTGAAATAAAATATTTATATAGTTAAAAAATTTGATCGTTAAAAATATCATTTTTAACGTGTGTGTGTGAATAAAAATGTGTGTTTGTTGATGTGAAACCCCACACGGGTGTTGGGATGATATTCGAAGTCCACTCATCCCGATTGATTAGTTGTATGTCGATTGATTGATTGACAGGCTGTTATAAGCGTTAGATATCTATATTTGATGCTTATACAGTGTGGTGCACTTTGGATGATGATGGAGTATTTATTGTTGTGATTATATACATGTGTTGTATGGAATCCATATAATTAACATTATATGGTAATCGATTGGGCCTCATTCCAATTGGGAAAATAAAGAATAGAATGTAGTATATATTCATGTGTTGAATAGAATAAATAATCATGTGTTGAAAAAAAATATTTTAATAATAAAATTTACATCTTTATCATATTTAAAATCATCCTCTTACTACTTTACAGTTGGAGTCTGATTTGAAAATCAAACGATAGATACCATAATTTTATAAAATATATTGAATAATAAAAACAGTCATGTGTGACAGTGATCATGTGTTGAGAATATTTATGTGTTGAAAGAAATATAGATTCATGTGTTGAATGGAATAAATATTCATTTGTTGAATAGAATAATGAATTTATTGAAATATATATAAACCCGTGTTGATTAGAGATGCGCCATTTGGACGTGAACGATATTTATATCGATTATATTCGTTTTTAAAATGAACATAGAAAAGGAAGTGATTTCGAAATATAACGTTTTGAAAATATTATCATTTATATAGTAATGATATGAAATATTCAATTTTGATTTGAAATTGAATATAGTGTTGAAATGGTTTTGAAAACGAATTTAAAACAATTTATAAAATACGTTTTAAAAGGAAATCGACGAAATATATATATAGTATATATATATTATATATATATAATGGCCTGAATAGAACGCGCCGCGGCAGTTCGTGAATTTCGACCATTGACTTCGAATTGACGTTGTGGGAGATCCGACCTTCGGATTCTCCTAAAACCGGAACCGTTGGGTTCGTATCGAAAATAGCTTTCCAATGAATATTAGAAATTTGAAATCTAACGGTTGGATTTGGAATTATGTCCAAATCAAATTTGGAAAAGGTCGCTGTAAGTGCAGTTCGATGGCCGTTGATGGAAATCGACTGTACTGGCCTTGATAAAATTATTAAAAATATTGATAATTTGTGTAAAATCATAATATATGAATTGGAAAGAACTGGGATGAAAAAATTCCACATTTGAAAGGATAAAAATATATTTTTGTCTAAATGAACTAGTTTTGAATTAGAATTAAAATCAATTTATTTTTGAAATAAATAAATTGAATTTGAAAGTGATTTTAAAAATAATCAATATTCCCAATACGTGAATTAGACTGGAGTTGAATCGAAATTATCTTCGAAATATTTTTATGTTCGATTTCGTGACTATACAGATATTGTTATGGGAATTTGAAAGATATATTTTATATCGTTATTTCCAATACGATATTTGTTGGTTTCAGAATTTGATATTGAATATAAGCTGATATATTTTCTATTCAGAGCCTTGTATTTAATATCAAATGTGATTTGGGTTTATCGTGTTTTCGATGACATTGGTTATTTAACCTAGTTAAAGGAAGGATGTTGATTTTTGAGAAGATTAAAACTAAGTGGAGTTTTAATGAATCTTTAATTAGATTGAAAGTGAATTGATAATTTAAATAATCAAATCTGAAAGGTGATCGAGAATGGAGTGCCACCATATTTGCTCTAAAGCGATAGTTAAATCTTTAATTAGATTTGGACTTGAAATGGTAATTAATTTTACCGATAATACTGTGGTGTTAGATTTGGAGTATTACCAGTTTTGCTCCATGGGATGAATAGGTTGGGATTGGGAAATAAAATAAATAATTACTTCGGTGTGGTTCGCTAATCCCGACTAGTTTGGAAAACCATAATATGGTTTGAAATGATATCCAAAGGAAGATTAAAGAATAAATTTAGAAGAATTTATCTTGGATAAAATTAATGGGAACCTTTCCCTAAGAATGTGATTTTGTGAATAAAAGAATATTCTGAATGGAATGGGGTGTTTGTTGTGTTTGTGTAACATTTGTTTATCATATACGTGAGTTATTCAGAATGGCCGGGTTTATACCCATTCTGAATAACCGATTCGACGAGATGTCGAAGATGAAGACGGTGGTTGAAGACTGGAATTCTTCACATCGTTTGGGTGATTACTGATGTTCTTGATTGGGCTGTACACCCAAGATGAGGGAATCAGTTGGTGATCGTCCAGACGTACTTGGAGATGGATGGATATGCGAGGAAAGTGCCTCCGGTTTCGTTCAGACCCAGAACGAACTTGTAAATGGATTGTGTGTCTGACATTGGATTTTATTCTGTGTTGATTGACCTCTATTAAATATACATCTGTTTGGCGGCGGAGAATTTATTCTCTTGCTTAACGCCCTTCTCTGAGACGTACGAGCTCAGAGGTTATATATCGATGGACATCAGTCGCATGGAGTGAATTGCCAGTGTGGCACGCGTAAGTGGAAATTGATCAAGGCTTTTGTTGAAAAGCAAAGTCTTGTGGTTGATGATCTAAGCACGGCCTGTGTGGCGCAACTTTGTGTATAACGTGAATTCGCGAGCCTCACACCTCGGTATGAGTCAAAAATGGGATACGGACCCAAGGAGTGCACGACGTTTCTTTCTAGCTATGGTGGTGTCAGTGACCTACCAGCCCTGACATTTGTATACTTTTCACCTGTGTGGTTGTTGGATTCGAGGCGCCTCGGATATAGGTCTGTAAGGACCGGGAAACGTGTGTTCAGGAATTGCCAATCCTCAAAAGTAAGAGAGGACCGGCCTTGGAGGATCCAGGGATTGCTGTGTGCGGTCCCGAGGCATTTGCTAGAGTGTCTCGAATCGGAGAGGAGCTTGCCCCTTGCCTCGACTCATGACGGAAATCCAATTTCCAATACGTGATATTGCGGTTTTATTTGTAGAACCTAGTATGGCGACATAGTGGTATGGGTCATTCATGCCGCCTATGATTGATATTTATGATTGAAACTGTTTTGACACTATACACTTATAATAGTATCAAATAATGTGTTTTTAACGTATCAAGCATGCTTTGGCTGTTATATGGTAAAAACCCTATCCTCCGGCTTGCGTTGCATTGTGTGATGGGACCTGAGTCTTATAATAGCTTCATTTTTCTTTATTTAGCATTGCGCTGTTTGTTTTATGCACTGGTATTCTTGGGAGGAAACCCGTTTCGTGTTATACGGCGTGATCCCTTGATTTACCGAACTTTAAAATAAAGATTAATAGCTGTTTTAGTTCTCACACCAGTCACATGACTGACCTGGAGTTTATTGTTTTAACCTAAACTCTGGGTGCCCCTATTTTCCACACGGGCAGCTAGTAGTTTTGGTTTTGCAGATTTATATTCACAGGATCCTGATTTACAGCTGGAACGATGCTCGGAAAGCTCTGTATCCGTGTATTACTTTCAGTTGTGTTTTGTATTATTTTCCGCTGCTATGTAATTTATTGTAATCTCTGATATTTATCGAATGTATTTCATTCATACTCTGTATATTCTTGCATTCTGATGGAATTGTTGTAATAACAATGAAATGTTCTTCCGTCTGCGCTCTTTTGTGTGTTGTTCTCAAAGTATCCGCTCTTTCCTTCACGGGGAAGTTACGGGTTCTTACAGTGGTATCAGAGCTTTGGTTTACAGAGCTCGAGAACAAGACACATTAGAACCGAACGAAAGAATTCATCAGATATTGGATTAGTAATATCCAATTAGAATGACTCGTTATAGATAGGATCAGTAGTATCCTAGAACGAGTGTGAAGAGTATATTTTTCAAAAGAAAACAATTTTGTTTTGAAAATTTAAATCGCTTTATACGTATTTGAATATTTATTTATTTTGAATATGGACAATCGAGTATATAAAGATTTTGCGTATACGTGTCATGAACGTATATTCGAAGTTTTAATAACTAGATAGATATAGGATCTCATTCTAGACATCCGGGGATGATTCTGATGATGGTGCATCATCATCAGTATTCATGTTCGTATTTCGAAGGTGTGATTTCTATATATTTCCATTAGACCGGTGTGAGAACCAAAACTTATATAGATTTATTTGCTGTGAATTGGCATCGAAAACATGATTTTCTGTGTATATATATATATATATATCAAAATTATGAATTTGAAACTCTAATCCACTAATTGATTGATGGTTGTGTTGTTTGTTTATTTGTTTGATAATTTTGAACCATTTAGCCTAATAGAATCAAATATTGAATTGTATTGAAATTAGTCGCATTTGCTTGCATATACATGTACTTACATTGAACGGGTCATAGCAAGGAGGCTAGAGCATAGAATAAAAAATTTTTGCCCGACAAATAGGTACATAGTTACTATAATTTACTGTTTTGTTTGGGTGATGATGATTTTATGAGCCGATTGGCTAGCCGTTTGGTTTTTCTTTTTCTTTTTGAGATCAGAGTGCCTGTATGGCAATTTCGGGATTTTCCCGGTGCTCCCGGTGCAGGGGAGGTTATGGCGAAATTTTTCGAAAATTTAGGGTGTTAGCCAAATTTTTGAAAAATTTGAAAAGTTCTTAGAAACAGAAAAGTTGAAGAACTTAAGCCGTAGTCAAAATAATGGAAGTTGAGTTGATTTGTTAAACAACTTTCGGCTTCGTTCCTTTTCGGCCTTTGATTTAGAGAAGATTAGAATATCATCAATAAAAATCAGAACAAATTTATTCAATTAAATCACACATTAAACTGATTAGAAAATAGTTAGGAATATATACTTGTGCATTATATATGTTTGAATAGGAAATTGGGTAGCTGTTGAATAAAGATTTTATTTGCGTGCCCGACAAATTGGTAAACCTTAATGAGTTGGATGCGAAATAATATTATTATATCAACTCCTGTGAATGCCATTGGATGCGGAGTGTTGGTTATTCTGTGTGAAATAATAAACATCGCCATAGGATAGCAACAATTAATATTGAACTACATTACATGGCATACTTCTGGAAGATAGGCATACTTCATCATATACCACATAAGCATTTGGAGCTTGTGTGACGAGGTGGAAGATGTACCATACGAGCGAGAGGCTTGTATGGCGATGACTATATTTTACAGGTTAAACTGATGACTGATATAGACTATTTAAATTGTAACGATAAAATTGTGTAACACCCCACCTCCGCTAGGGTCACTCACAAAGGGAATGCACTAGGTTTGGTGAAGCATTATCAAGGTAAACATGCAAAGAAATATTACAAGACAGAACATATATAAAACAGCGGAAGTAAAACAAATTTCATTACCTTATAAAATAAGGTCTAAAGCCTTTTACATCAGAATACATCAAAACCTGTCTTGCAATAGTAAAGAAGCATAAAACCTTTTCATAAGTTATTCCCCAAAATAAAGCGGTGAAGCAGCCATAGCCAAGAGAAGACCAAGCTATACATGATGACCTTCAAGCATAAGAGGTCCAAACTAAACAACATCATTTCCTCCCTGAAAACCTGGGGGGAGGGAAGACAAAGAGGCGAAAGAAAACGGGGTCAGTCATAAAGACTGGTAAGTCCTATCTACTTCCAGCATAAAAACAGGTAAAGGTAACATGACATGCATAAACTGAAAGTAAACATAAGGATGACGACAAGATAGATAAGCTAAACCAAGATAACTGGATGAACTACTGTAGCAAGATAAACTAAGGTATCATGATAAACTACGGTGTCAACATAAATCAAGGTATCACATCGTCAGGTTTCTATCAAGTATACTACCCCAAGGTATCTATCATGTCTAACGTCCCACGGTATTTATCATGTATATTTGCTCTGCACCTCTCGTACTAGTATCCCAACCCGCGTCATGTGTTAACTATGAATGTCCCTTGCCCAATGCCATGTAATGGTCCATGTCAACCTAATATATAGCATATGTAGGTTTTCCCAACTCGTATGTTTCTTTCCATGTATAAGTTCAGTCCTTTGCCGTAGGCCATACGGGCTTTCCCATGTAAATATGTACCACCTCAACGTAGTAACATTTTATCCTTGAAGTTGTTTTGGACTGCTACCCTTGTTCTGGTTATGTTTTCTTACCATGAACTATCGCGTGTTCATCTAGGGTTTATGCTACCTAATGAACGTTTTCGTATCTCGGTTTGGATTTTAGCCACCTAGGGTACTAGGGATTATGCTACCCGTCAACCGCGCCCTTTTCTCCTACATATGAATCGTGAATCGTTTTCCATGTCTAGATGCACATGTATCTCAATGTGCCATCTGAGTTCCGTGCCAGGGCAAATCAAGAAATACGGAACTCGGTCGGGAGTTTTAAGTCATCTGCCGATGCAGATATCAAGGTCTGTTTTTGTATCTGTGGCTATGGTCCCACGTGACCCCTCCCTCAACTACTGAAAGGCAAAACAAGAAAAGTCATGTATGAGAACTACACTAAGGCCATCGATGCCCCCTTCCCGGACGGCCAACCTCACCCATACCTAGATAGCAGATATGGTCTGTTGGGTGTTCTCTGCCTTTCTGTACGTCCACGATTGACTAAAGATGGTAGGTGGCCGACGATGTGCTATCTAGGGCTACCGTAAAAAAAATCGCCGACCCCACGCTAATCCAACCCAGTCTTTAGGTTGCTCGCACAGCAACCAAGGCATACCCTTGGTTCTTCTACCGCATACCTTAACCTCTGTGAGCCCAGGTTTCATGGACCATCCGCAACCTCACAGAGGGATACCAAGAGTACCCTCACGTCCCCCGAAGCTACTGCTTCGTCACCCAGTTCGTTGGAGCCTTTATCTAAATCAGATATTGCTCCATCTCGTGTATTTGCTGAAGCGACGACCTACCGAATCGGGCTACTCTCCTATTATGAACTGGTCCAATCCCTTGACTAAGAATTATTACTTAGTTATCCTAAACTAAGGTTTATCACTTAGTTCCCTTTCCCGTTATCCTCGTTAACTACGATTTTCCACCTAGTCCCCTGAACTAGGGTTTTGTCTAATGGGTTAAGTGTTGTCATTCTAGTTCATGACTTAACCCGCCTACGAATCATGTCAAGATTGGCTAAGTATTTAAGCTCAAGACTTAGCCCATCAAGTTGGTTAAGTATACCAAGAAGCTCATGACTTAACCCTATTCAATTATCAAGTCAGATTGGTTAAGTGTTAGTTTGTCTTGACCCTATCAGATTATCGTGTTAGATTGGTTAAGCATAGATTATCTTAACCCCATCAGATTATCAGTATGGGTTAGCTTAACCCCATCCACTAATCGTATTACAATGGTTAAGTATATATTTAAATGGTCTTGTGATTTAACCCTATCAAGTTCTCATATTAGATTGGTTAAGTATAGGTTACTTAACCTCATCAAATCATCATGTATGATTGGTTAAGTATAGGTTACTTAACCTCATTGAATTATCATGTTAAATTGGTTAAGTATTGGTTACTTAACCTCATTGAATTATCATGTTTAGATTGTTTAAGTGCAAGTTACTTATCTAATTACCGTGTTTAGACTAGTTAAGTCTAAGTTACTTAACCCCATCTAATTACCAAGTCAGATTAGTTAAATGTAAATTACTTAACCCCATCCCCTAATTGTCTTATATGGTTAAGTGTCATTAAGAAATCAAGTCCGGTTTAACTTAACCTACCCATTCGTGTCATATCAGTTAAGTGTCATTAGTCAAAATTACTTAACCTTTTCATGTGGCATTAATTAGATTAATGCACCCTAACCTCTCACATTAGACTTTGTTGTGGTTACTAGTTAAGCCGGGCGGGTCCAGGTAGCTTTACACCACCACCTAGTCTAACCTCCGGTTTTAAGTGCTATATGACCAACTACTCACATTGGGTCCTATTGTTTGTAGCCACTAGTTAAGCCGGGCGGGTCCGGGTAGATTTATGCTACAAACTCAACCCAACCTCGAGTTGGTCACTTTCATGTTTGGTCTAGTGTCATATTACACTTACAACCCATACGTGTCTAGTTTCAAGTCCCATGTTTACCCCATATGTCATGTCCACATTTAAGTGTATCATGAGTGTCATATTTTCATGAAATCCCACGTCAAATTATCCTGTCATAATCACGCTCATCTAACCTACCCCAAATCGTATTTCCAACCCAAGTAAAAGCGAGTCAACATAGTAAGGATACTATGCTACATATTGGCCTCAAAACATGCACGATGCCAAAAAGGGATTGGCCACAAACATGCATGGTATCATAAGGGGTTTGGCCTCAAAATATGCATAGAATCATAAGGGGTTTTTGGCCACAAACATGCATAGTATCATAAGGGAATTTTGCCACAAACATGCATGATAACATAAGGGGTTTGGGTTCATTTACATGCATAAGCCCCAAAGTCAAATCTTTGCCAATGTTTCACAAGTCAAATGGTTCCTGAAGGTTCATGCTAACATTCCATAGATAAAGATTCAAACTTGCAAGATAAACTAGGTTAAACATAAAATGAGTGGCATGATTAAGTCGCTAAAACTTAGCCCAAGGTCATAGATCATTGAAAAGGGGCAAAATTTGGTTCACATAGGCTAGCATACTTATGTTTCATCGCATTTTATTCCATATCACATTAGAACACCGTTAGAATCTACAAGTAGCTAGAACTTACATAGCGAGGCTTAGGGAAGGATCATGCATCGTCTTGACGAAGAAAGGTGGCTCCTTTGTTGAAGAATCGTCATGAAATTTGCGTAGCAACGTTGATCCACTCCCTTGATTTGAAGTAGCAAGCTAGCACCTTTGATTCGGATCCGATTTGAATGCATAAGCTCTTGGAATTGGAGATGGAGGCCATGATCAAGAGGGATTTGGGCAGCACTTCGTTGTTAGATTGATTTTGAGTGATTTAGGTTAGATCCTAGGGTGTTTTTATGGAGATTAGGAGTAGTTTAGGCCATAGGATAAACCCTAGGATAGATCTGAGCCCTCAAAATCCGTCACAGGCCCATAAAACCGAGCCAAGACAACAGCAGGTGCACCCAGGCCCAAGTGGTCGGACCACCCAGGTCGACACCCGTGTCGACTGGGCAGTCGACCTACCCCCTGGGCGTGTCGACTCCCCAGTCGACCTGGGGCTTAGGCGGGAATTTTCCCGCCCAGTTCGTTTGGCTCCAGATTTGAATTTCGAACTATTTTTGAACTTGAATTTTTCTGAAAACTTTGACGGGCCATAACTGGGTCATACGGACTCCGATTTTCGAAAACTCGGACTGTATTTCGCGTATTTTTCCGAGACGAACGCAATGGCGCAACCCGTTTCTCCTGATTTAGATTTTATAATTAAACTCTGCCTTGACCCTTGTCTTAGCATGTTGTAAAAATCCGGGTTGTCACAAATTGCCAGATTATTAAAAACCTTACACGGGTCTAGAGTTGACAATAATCACGTCTCTCTAGTTATTAGATACGACACATGGACTATTTATTTCCCACATGGGACGAGGTGACGAGGATTTATCCTCTAGAGCATTTAAAATACACACTCCCTCAGGCTTTGACAGGGTGACGAGAATTTATTCTCTGGAGTTATTATCAATACACGCTCCCCTGTAAACACCAGAATATATCACTATAAATATGTGTATGCTTATTAGGATTTATTGGGTACCTAATACGGCCCAATAAATTTCCAAACCTCTCCCCGTACAAAGGAGGTTATCGCGAAATTTTTCGAAAATTCCGGGTGTTAGCCAAATTTTTGAAGAATTTGAAAATTCTCAAAAACTGAAAAGTTGGAAAATGGAAGCCATATCGAACGTAGAGTTGATTAATCAAACAACTTTCGACTTTGTTCCTTTTCGGGAACGAAAAGTTTTAAGTGGGGGAGATTATAACAACCCGGAAATGCGAGCCAGTTTAAAATTTTTATTTTGGCAATTTTAATGAATTTTGAACATTTAAAATAGAATATTTTAAATAATAACGACGAGAAATTTATTTTGAATAGAATTAGAACATGTATATTTATATACGTCATCGTTAGAATATAAATAATTATATATAATTATAAAAGGAATTGAAAATGGCGCGGTAGTTCGATAATTCGATTTCAAACTTCAATTGAATGTACCAGGTGCAAAACAATCCGGATTTTAGTGAAACCAAAAACATTAGGATTTATTTGAGAATATCTTCTGAACGAATCTGAAAAATCGAAATTTCATAGCGGGAATCAAAAGATATGTCCAGTTGAAAATTCTGAATAGTCGCAATGGAATTCAGGCCCTTAAAAATGGAAATTTTGCAAACGACCTCGGATTTTGACGAAACCACTTTTGTTGGACCCGGGATGTAAGGTTATTGCTAGATTCGAAATTTCATAATTTTTTGAATCAATCTGTGAGCGTGGCATAGGAAAACGCGTTTGACCTGTTTTAGTTGATTTTAATCGACTGGAAAATGGCCATTTTTCAAACGCTCTCATAATTCGACGAAACTAGTTTTGTTAGGACCGTATCGTCAATACGAAGCTAGAAAATATTTTTCGGGAATTTTTAGAGTTCGTATGTGACCCCGGTAAATTGAAATGTCTGTTCAAATTCAATATATAGAGTTATATGTTGATTTTGATGGAAACTGATCGAAACGATCGAATCAGCTTGCCATACATATCCCATTGTGTTCGGAATGGGGGTAATTAGCTATGGATGACAGGCGGTGGGCCTCGTTTAGAGGTCAAATGAAAAAGTCAACTTTTTGAAATAAAAAAATTAAAAAAATTAAATAAATTAAAAAAAATATAAAACTCTTCCCCTTAAAAACCGTTGCCCCCACCCCAATCGTTCATTCTCAGAACGATAAAGAAGGAAAAAAAAGAAAAAGAAAAAAACTTCATTGCGGGAAACCGCGATCCGTCGTTGCCCCATCGGCGGAGCGCCGCCGATCACCACCAACCCCCCCCCCCCCCCCTCTTCTTCTCGTCCCGGTCTCTTCCTCCTCTTCCTCCTTTCTCCTTCTTCCCCGCCTGCTCCTTTTCCCCCCATCGACCATCGCGACCCCACCACGACGCCGCCCCGTTGGAGAGCCGCCACCCCCCTCCAATCGCCTCCCCCTCTCTCCTCCGTCCTTCCCCTTCTCTCTCTCCTCCAATTCCACGCCCAGACCCCCCTACAGCCAACGACCGCCGCTCCCTCCTCTTCTCCTTTTCCCTTCTGAAACTCGCATCGTCCACCCCCTACCGCCTAGCTCCGCCAATGGTGAAACCCTCCTCCGCTCCTCCTTAAAGCAATGTAAGGCCTTTATTTATTTTATTTTGTTTTGTCTAATTAATTTTTGCAATGAAAAAATATAATCTTTTATATTGTAGAAGATGAAAAATATAATCTTTTATGTCGTAGAAGTATAAAAATATAATTTTTATATAAGTAAGATAGTAAAAATATCATCTTTATAGATATAACGAAATAAAATTGTGATTTTTATAGTGGTGAAAGAAAAGGCGAAATCTTTATATTAGAAAAGGCGAAATCTTTACATTAGAAAAGGCGAAATCTTTATATTAGAAAAGGCGAAATATTTATGTATAGAATAGCGTGATAAAAATATAATCTTTATTATATGAACACCATTATAAAAATAGATTTTTATCTATATAGTAGCGATGTAAAAATAGAATTTTTATCCATATGGAGTGATTATAAAAATATGATTTTTAAATTGAAAGTGAACAAATAAAAATGTGATTTTTATTTTAAAGACAACAGTATAAAAATGTGATTTTTATATATGTTGTGGCTACGGGCAACGAAAGTGACAAAAGATGAGAACGACGAAGGTTTCTGCAAAAGAAGAGTCGTGGTATTGGATTAGCTATCGGCGAGAACTTCTCACTTTAAATTCTCTTTTCTAGTTAAAATATATACTAGGATGCAGACGGTGATTAGTAGCACCCGACACCCGTCATCCACAGACCATGGATGACTTGTATGTTTGTTTGTTTGTTTGTTGTGATGAAAATTGATTGTGTGATGTGAAATAAAATATTTATATAGTTAAAAATATTTGATCGTTAAAAATATCATTTTTAACGTGTGTGTGTGTGAATAAAAATGTGTGTTTGTTGATGTGAAACCCCACACGGGTGTTGGGATGATATTCGAAGTCCACTTATCCCAATTGATTAGTTGTATGTCGATCGATTGATTGACAGGCTGTTAAAAGCGTTAGATATCTATATTTGATGCTTATACAGTGTGGTGCACTTTGGATGATGATGGAGTATTTATTGTTGTGATTATATACATGTGTTGTATGGAATCCATATAATTAACATTATATGGTAATCGATTGGGCCTCATTCCAATTGGGAAAATAAAGAATAGAATGAAGTATATATTCATGTGTTGAATAGAATAAATAATCATGTGTTGAAAAAAAATTAATAATAAAATTTACATCTTTATCATATTTAAAATCATCCTCTTACTACTTTACCGTTGGAGTCTGATTTGAAAATCAAACGATAAATACCATAATTTTATAAAATATATTAAATAATAAAAATAGTCATGTGTAACAGTGCTCATGTGTTGAGAATATTCATCAGTTGAAAGAAATATAGATTCATGTGTTGAATGGAATAAATATTCATTTGTTGAATAGAATAACGAATTTATTGAAATATATATAAAGCCGTGTTGATTAGAGATGCGCCATTTGGACGTGAACGATATTTATATCGATTATATTTGTTTTTAAAATGAACATAGAAAAGGAAGTGATTTCGAAATATAACGTTTTGAAAATATTATCATTTATATAGTAATGATATGAAATATTCAATTTTGATTTGAAATTGAATATAGTGTTGAAATGGTTTTGAAAACGAATTTAAAACGATTTATAAAATACGTTTTAAAAGGAAATCGACAAAATATATAGTATATATATATTATATATACAATGGCCTGAATAGAACGCGCCGCGGCAGTTCGTGAATTTCGACCATTGACTTCGAATTGACGTTGCGGGAGATCCGACCGTCGGATTCTCCTAAAACCGGAACCGTTGGGTTCGTATCGAAAATAGCTTTCCAATGAATATTAGAAATTTGAAATCTAACGGTTGGATTTGGAATTATGTCCAAATCAAATTTGGAAAAGGTCGTTGTAAGTGCAGTTCGATGGCAGTTGATGGAAATCGACTGTACGGGCCTTGATAAAATTATTAAAAATATTGATAATTTGTGTAAAATCATAATATATGAATTGGAAAGAACTGGGATGAAAAAATTCCTCATTAGAAAGGATAAAAATATATTTTTGTCGAAATGAACTAGTTTTGAACTAGAATTAAAATCAATTTATTTTTGAAATAAATAAATTGAATTTGAAAGTGATTTTAAAAATAATCAATATTCCCAATACTTGAATTGGACTGGAGTTGAATCAAAATTATCTTCGGAATATTTTGATGTTGGATTTCGTGACTATACAGATATTGTTATGGGAATTTGAAAGATATATTTTATATCGTTATTTCCAATACGATATTTGTTGGTTTCAGAATTTGATATTGAATATAAGCCGATATATTTTCTATTCAGAGCCTTGTATTTAATATCAAATGTGATTTGGGTTTATCGTGAATCGTGTTTTCGATGACATTGGTTCTTTAACCCAGTTAAAGGCAGGATGTTGAATTTTGAAAAGATTAAAACTAAGTGGAGTTTTAATGAATCTTTAATTAGATTGAAAGTGAATTGATAATTTAAATTATCAAATCTGAAAGGTGATCGAGAATGGAGTGCCACCAGTTTTGCTCTAAAGCGATAGTTAAATCTTTAATTAGATTTGGACTTGAAATGGTAATTAATTTTACCGTAAATACTGTGGTGTTAGATATGGAGTATTACCAGTTTTTCTCCATGGGATGAATAGGTTGGGATTGGGAAATAAAATAAATAATTACTTCGGTGTGGTTCGCTAATCCCGACTAGTTTGGAAAACCATAATATGGTTTGAAATGATATCCAAAGGAAGATTAAAGAATAAATTTAGAAGAATTTATCTTGGATAAAATTAATGGGAACTTTTCCCTAAGAATGTGATTTTGTGAATAAAAGAATATTCTGAATTGGAATGGGGTGTTTGTTGTGTTTGTGTAACATTTGTTTATCATATACGTGGGTTATTCAGAAAGGCCGAGTTTATACCCATTCTGAATAACCGATTCGATGGGATGTCGAAGATGAAGACGGTGGTTGAAGACCGGAAGTCTTCACATCGTTTGGGTGATTACTAATGTTCTTGATTGGGCTGTACACCCAAGATGAGGGAATCAGTTGGTGATCGTCCAGACGTACTTGGAGATGGATGGATATGCGAGGAAAGCGCCTCCGATTTCGTTCAGACCCAGAACGAACTTGTAAATGGATTGTGTGTCTAACATTGGATTTTATTCTGTGTTGATTGATCTCTATTAAATATACATCTGTTTGACAACGGAGAATTTATTCTCTTGCTTAATGCCCTTCTCTGATACGTACGAGCTCAAAGGTTGTATATCGATGGACATCAGTCGCATGGAGTGAATTGCCAGTGTGGCACGCGTAAGTGGCAATTGATCAAGGCTTTTGTTGAAAAGCAAAGTCTTGTGGTTGATGATCAAAGCACGGCCTGTGTGGCGCAGCTTTGTGTATAACGTGAATTCGCGAGCCTCACACCTCGGAATGAGTCAAAAACGGGATACGGACCCAAGGAGTGCACGACGTTTCTTTCTAGCTATGGTGGTGTCAGTGACCTACCAGCCCTAACATTTATATACTTTTCACCTGTGTGGTTGTTGGATACGAGGCGCCTCGGATATAGGTCTGTAAGGACAGGGAAACGTGTGTTCAGGAATTGCCAATCCTCAAAAGCAAGAGAGGACCGGCCTTGGAGGATCCGGGGATTGCTATGTGCGGTCCCGAGGCATTTGCTAGAGTGTCTCGAATTGGAGAGGAGCTTGCCACTTGCCTCGACTCATGATGGAAATCCAATTTCCAATACGTGATATTGCAGTTTTATTTGTAGAACCTAGTATGGCGACATAGTGGTATGGGTCATTCATGTCGCCTATGATTGATATTTATGATTGAAACTGTTTTGACACTACACACTTAAAATAGTATCAAATAATGTGTTTTTAACGTATCAAGCATGCTTTGGCTGTTATAAGGTAAAAACCCTATACTCCGGCTTGCGTTGCATTGTGTGATGGGACCTGGGTCTTATAATAGCTTCATTTTTCTTTATTTAGCATTGCGCTGTTTGTTTTATGCACTGGTATTCCTGGGAGGAAACCCGTTCTGTGTTATACGGCGTGGTCCCTTGATTTACCGAACTTTAAAATAAAGATTAATAACTGTTTTAGTTCTCACACCAGTCACATGACTGACCTGGAGTTTATTGTTTTAACCTAAACTCTGGGTGCCCCTATTTTCCACACGGGCAGCTAGTAGTTTTGGTTTTGCAGATTTATATTCACAGGATCCTGATTTACATCTGGAACGATGCTCTGAAAGCTCTGTATCTGTGTATTACTTTCAGTTGGGTTTTGTATTATTTTCCGCTGCTATGTAATTTATTGTAATCTCTGATATTTATCGAATGTATTTCATTCATACTCTGTATATTCTTGTATTCTGATGGAATTTTTGTAATAACAATGAAATGTTCTTCCATCTGCGCTCTTTTGTGTGTTGTTCTTAAAGTATCCGCTCTTTCCTTCACGGGGAAGTTACGGGTTCTTACACTGAGAGTCTATGATAGGATCGTATAAGTGTCTAAACTATAGCAAGTGCTAATATTATGCAAATAGTAGGTAGTAAAGATAAAATAAGAGATAATCACACTGATATTTTATCCTGGTCCGGACCTCCCGTCCTATATCTAGTCCTGAAGCTCCCCTTCGGCTTTTCTACTATCAACAAAACTGTCCTCGCTTCGCCTGGAGGAATGGGCTAATAGAAATAGGTATCCTTGACAATCTTATGTTCTTTACAACACTGATATTGACTGATTCATACAAATTGCTCCTATAATCTCCTTGACTTGATATGAGAGTTTGATTGCTAGAGATATTAGAAGTACTTTGATGATTTGACTGAAATCTAGAGAGTATTGAGAGCAAGAAGCCTTTTAGAGAATATAAAGTAGATCTAGAAAGAATAAGTGATTTTAAAACTTGAAACTTTGATCTATTTATAAAAAACTAAGAGTTTCTATGAAAAGTTGTGATTTTTGAGATAAAACTCTTTGTTTGAAAAGAGATTTCTTTTGAGAAAATCATTTTTGAGAAAGAGAATAAAAGTTGCAACTGTTCATAACGAAGAGATGAGTTTTGAAACTGTAGGTCATGTGCCAGGACAGATGTCTGTACCTCTTGGTCAGACGTCTATCTTTGTAATATGATATAACTTAGATACTTAAACAGACGTCTATCCTTAAGACGTCTGACGTCTGTGTGTGCAGGAAGATTAACCCAAGACTTTCTACAGACGTCTGTCGTATATATGACAGACATCTGTGCTAGGCCAGGAAGTATTTTCCTGCTCAAGTGATAGACGTCTATTGTATGTATGACAAACGTCTGACACAGCATAGACGCAATAAATTGTCTTTCTGTTTTCTCATATTTCATCAAGGAGATTGTACATTATATATATTATCAATACATTAAATATTTGATTTCCAACAAATGTCCTTGTTGTCTTATGTCTTCTCCTTGAGTTGCTCCCTGTATGAATATATGTATGTTTGTATAGCATGTCATCATCAAAACTGAGGATCTAACATTCTCCCTCTTTTTAATGATGACAACCACATATTTCAAAGGCTCCCACTGAGTTAATGACCCTTACCTTCCCCCCCCCCTTTGGCATTATCAAAAATAAAATAAGCAAAATCACTGACATAGCAAAATCAAAATGTGGCAGTTATGCATAGGTGAAAATAAGCAAAGTGTTGTGGAAAGAAAAGTTATAGATACAGACGATAAAGAAAAATAATACTAACTAGATATTATGAGAAAATAAACTTAAACATCTGTGAAATATCCCCATAGATCCGATGCTTCAGTACCATATTTCCCCCACATTGAATTGTCATTATAGACAACATCTTCCTGAATAGAAAAGTCGTGAAGTGTTTGCTGAGTATAAGGGGTTGGATCATATGGTCCCCATTTAGATTCCTCCTCCTGTGCATGTGTAGTTTTAGGTTCCTTACCAGGTGCATGTTCTTCCGAATGAATCGGCTCAGGTTGAGCACTAGGTCCTGGTGGAATGTATCGAGTAATAGGTCCATTTAGAGGAGGAGTAGATGATGTTGAGGATGTACTAGAAGAGGATCGACCATGAACATTGCGAATAATTTTGCCAAGTGAGCTAATAACCTTTTCTACATTTTTTTCTACTTTAGTCATACGAGTAGAAAATGACCGTTCGAGTCGTGTAACTTTCTTTCCAAAGATTTGTTGATTTAAAGAAAGTATTCGTTGATTTTGTAAAGAAACATCTTGTACATTCTCACTGTGCCCGGTCATCACTCTTGCTTCTTGAATATCTGGATCGGAGTATATTCGGTAGGTTCACTTGGTTCGGATTGTTGGCGTTATCGGCCCTGTGGAGGTTGAACTGGTTAGGGAGGATGTCCTTGATGTGCTTTCCATTGTTCAAATGAAATAATTTCTTACGATCGGTCCGGTAATTGCATTAATGCCGCAAATCGTATTCCGCTATTATCAATAGGTATTTCTGGATATGCAGAATGATACAAATTAATTTCTTGAGACCAGAAGACACGCATTAGACACGTGCCATAAGGAATTCTTCTTTTAGTTAGGGTCCAAAAATCTCGAATTTGCTTAAAGATAAATTGTTCCTAATTTACACATATGTGTCCGAAAATGGCATATAACGCCTTGTGATCATTTGAATATACTTGCTCATGACTTCCTAGGCGTGGTAGGGCTGTATTGATAAGCATACGATTTATAAGTCGAGGTCTAGAACGGAATTGAGATGTGAAATTATCTTGCCAAATTTGATGAGTAACTCGATCTCGAGGATGAAACCTCATATCTGGGATCTCTTGTAGATGAGTGCCAGTATATGATGTATTTAATATTTTCCCTAGCATTTCGATATTAAATTTAACCACTTGACCATAAACCAAGGACCAAATCCAATTTTCTGGATCGGATGGAGACCATACCGATAGTGAGCATAAGTTAATGAAGAACAAATAGATTGCAAGAGAATCAATCATACCTTTATTATCTTCATATTCGATTAAATGGTTAAGCTTTGCTCGAGTTAGGATGTTTGTGACATCGTATTGCCTCAATTGAGAAAGAGGGTAGAATGGTCCCGGATGAATTTGCTTCTTCGTTAAAACCTCTAAATGTTTTCGACCATCTTTCTCTTTCATCCATTCTTCGATTTGGCTATCAAAGGCATAATTAGGTGTTTCGGTAAGTGGTTGAGAGGAGGAGGCTTCAACAACCTTCTTTCATTTGTTGGTGGGTTTTCATGGAGCCATGAATTTGGAATTGGAGAGTTGTGTAAATTGGGGATTAGGATTTTCTTTATGGAGGAAGATAGAAATGGTAAAAAGTAAATTAGAGAAAGGTGAAAAGATATTATATAGGGGAGTGAAATAACGGTTCAGGTGAGTATTTAGACATCTGTGGGGTATTGACAGACGTCTGGTACTACAGGAAAAAAATATCCCGAGGCCTTCAACAGACGTCTGAGTAATTTGGTTTAGACGTCTGTGCTGAAACCAATTGAATATGTCATGTGAAACTATGGTCAGACGTCTGTATGTCTTATAACAGACATCTGGTACTACAGGAATGTGAAACCGAGAGGTTCTACAGACGTCTGTGTGTATTATAACAGACATCTGGTACTACAGGAATGTGAAACTGAGAGGTTCTACAAACGTCCGAATGTTTTCTTTCAGACGCCTATGCTGAAAAATTTTGAAAATCATTTTTCAATAATGCGTCAGATGTCTGCAGTTAATTGATTCAGACGTCTGTTGATAGAGTATGCAAATATTATAGAATAAAAGGCAAGTATTTTATTATCATAATATTTTATTGTAATGTTTAACAAATGAGCAAAATAAATGAATATACTTATGCATTATATTATTTTTGAAAATAAGGCCCAAACAAAAAATAGAAATGAACAATATTCTTCAAATCTTCATATATAATTTGTTAATGGTTTGGCGAAAACGATGGCCTCTTTGGAGAAGACCATGGGTTTACCGAATCATGTGATGTATGAAAAGATGAAGAGGGATCCAACGGATTGACCAGTTTCGGGAGAGGTTCGGAAACATTTTTTAGTCTAGAACTACAGAACTTCAATGAGACTTATCATAGGAAATTCAACAAAGAAGAAGTATTTTGTTGTTCAAAGTATAACTCTTTTTGGATCTCTAGCTATTCCTTTAGATAGTGATGAATTTTATCGATCTACCGTTTAGTATCTGGTGAAGTAAATAAAGCTCACTTAGCTCTTTTGGAATCTGGAGTGGAACCAGTTCGATAATCCTGCCATTTATACACGGGTTCATGTTTTGATACTGGAGTTGGATCATGTGGTGTTTCTGCCGAACTATCAGTGGTGCACGTAATATTGAATGATGAAGTAGATATATTTGACATTCTTGATAGTATTATGATGTTTTAGTTTTGTTGTTTTTAAGAAAGGACTGTTATTTATAGATAGCCGTTTACTAAAAATTTTTCCCTTAAAACATGCAGTAGTTATTTTAAAAACCAACCAAAAATAAGGTGAAGAGAAAATTAAGGTATGTGTATTTAGAAAGACAAGGATTATATATCGGAGATCGAGCAAATTCCTAACTCTCTACTTAAGTTTATAAAAGTAGTTTCATTTAATGGTTTTGTGAAGATATCCGCAATTTATTTGTTGGTATTTACAAATTCCAAAGTAATATTGCCTTTTTCAACGTGATCGCGTAAAAATGGTGTTTGATATCAATATGCTTAGTTCTAGAATGATTAATAGGATTTTTGGAGAGATTAATGGCACTAGTGTTGTTATAGTATATTGGTGAATTAGTAATTAATTTTCCAAAATCTCTTAAGGTTTGTTGCATATATATTACTTGAGCACATGCAAGTGCAGTCAATATGTATTCTGCTTCGCATGTTGAAAGTGAAATTGGATTTTGTTTCTTACTGAACAATGACACAAGAGATTGACCGATAAAATGTGCCACTCATGCTTTTTCTATCAGACTTGCATCCTCCGAAATTAGCATCACTATATGATACAAGTTCAAAGGGACTACCAATCGAATAAAAAAGCCCGTAATCTCGTGTGTTAGTTAAGTACCTCAAAATTCATTTGACCGCTCTATAGTGTGATTCCTTTGGTTGAGCTTGAAAGCATGCACAAAGACAAACACTCATCATGATGTCTGGTCTACTTGCAGTCAGATATAAAACTGAACCAATAATACTACGATATAATTTTTGATCAAAGTCTATCCCATTTTCATCCTTTTCTAAATGAGCAGTTGTGCTCATTGGTGTTGGTTGTCCTGATGTACTTTCCATGTTAATTCTTTTTAAGAGATTATTACAATACTTTTCTTGGTTTAGAAAATTTCAATTTTTGAGTTGTTTAATTTGTAATCCTAGAAAGAAATTTAGTTCTCCCATGTGAGACATTTTGAATTCATTTTTCATTATTTCAGAGAGATCATTACATAAATATTCGTTAGTTGATCCAAAGATGATGTCATCAACATATGTTTGAACAACTAAAATATCATTTTGAATTCTTTTTATAAAAAGGGTCGTATTTACTTTTCCAATTTCTAATTCAGAATTTATTAAGTGTGAATTTAATCTTTCATGCCAAGCACGAGGTGCTTGTTTTAAACCATACAAGGCCTTTTTTAATTTGTAAACATAGTTAGGAAATTGTTCGTGTATAAAAAGTGGAGGTTGTTCAAAATAGACTTGTTCTTTTATGTAACCATTTAAAAATGCACTTTAAACATCCATTTGAAATAGTTTTATATTGTGATGAACTGCAAAGCTAATAAAATATGAATTGCTTCAAGACGTGCTACTGGGGCAAAGGTCTCTTCATAATCAATTCCTTCTTCTTGGTTGTATCCTAGTGCAACCAACCGAGCTTTATCACGGATTATATTTCCATTTTTATCAGATTTATTTTTATAGACCCATTTTGTTCCAACTACTGATTGTTATGTTGGTCTAGGGACTAACTCCCAAACTTCATTTCTTTCAAATTGATTAAGTTCTTCTTACATGGCTAAAATCCATGATTCATCATTAGCTGCTTCCTAGTAGTTTTTAGGTTCTAATGATGAAATAAAAGCCACATGACTCATTTGATTAAGTTGATGCCTAGTAGAAACTCTTGAATTTATGTCTCCAATAATATCATTTGTCGAATGATCTTTTAAAATACGAGGGGGTGATCTTAGGATAGTATTAGTTTCTGGTTCATTAATGTTAGAACTAGTGTTATTTTGAAATTCATTTTCGTCTTCATCAAAAATGTTAATATTTTGAAAGTTTTCATCAAAAGAAACATGTAAACTTTCCTCAATATAATTATTTCTTTTATTAAAAATTATGTAAGCCTTACTTCTATTAGAATATCCAATAAAAATTCCTTCATCGGCTTTTGGGTCAAATTTTTCAAGATTCTCTTTTGTGTTTAATATAAAACATTTTGACCTGAAGGTTTTGAAGTATGATACATTTGGTTTCTTACCATAAAACATATCATAACAAGTATTTTTCGTTAATGGTCGAAGGGTTACTCTATTTAAAACATAACAAGCTATAGCTGTTGCTTCAGCCCAAAATGATTTTGGTAGGCCACTGCTATTTAAAAGGGTCCTGGCACACTCTTGTAAAGTATGATTCTTCCTTTCTACAACATCATTTTGTTGTGGTGTTCGTGGTATTGAAAAGTTATGACTAATTCCTTTATTGTTACAGAAATCATTAAACGGTTCATTTTCAAATTCTCCTCCATGATCGCTTCGAATCTCTTTAATTTTTAAATCAAATAAATTCACTATTCGTTTAGCACAAATTTTAAATAATCCAAAAGTATCACTTTTGTGTTTCAAAAATAGAGTCCATGCGTATCTAGAGAAATCATCTACAATAACAAAGACGTATTTATTATGATTCAACGAACGAGTTTGAGTAGTACCAAATAGATCTAAATGTAATAATTCTAGTGGTTGTCTTATAGAGATTTTATGTTTTGGTTTGAAAGATCTCTTTTTAAGTTTACCAATTTAACAATCATCACATAGATTTTTTACCTTAAAATTAATGTTTGGTAAACCTCTAACTAATTCCTTTTTAGATAATTTATTAATATTTTAAAATTTATATGACAAAAACGTTTATGCCATAACCATGGATCTTCAAAATTTTGTATTTTGTTTTGATTTAATGTTTAAAATGTATATGATTCTAATTCTAGTTCCTTCAAAAATTAAATTTTTATTTTTGTCAAAGATGTTACATTTATCTTTTTCAAAGCTTATTTGAAATTCTTTATCACAAAGTTGGCTTATACTTAAAAGACTATGTTTTAAATTTTTAACTAATAACACATTAGAAATAATAGGAGAGTCAGATATACCAATATTTATGACTTCACCAATGCCAATGACATACCCTTTTGAATTGTCGCCGAAAGTAACTGTGCCACCATTCATGTATTTTATATTTGATAGCATGTTTACATTTCCTATCATGTGCTTGGAGCAGCCACTATCCAAGATCCATTTCTCCTCTTGTCTAGATTTGGGTACCTGCAAGATAGAAAGAATTAATTGGAACCTACTTCCTCCTTTAGGGTCCTAAATGTTAGGCGGAGAAGGGAGCCATACCTATGTGGGTTTGGGACTTTAAAGACATAATTTGAATTGTATATAACACTTTGTAAGAAATTTTTAATATGTTTTTGCCTAATAAGCTTGTTATTAGTTTTAGATATCCATATTTTCATTTCTTTAGGTATTTCGGTCTTTTTAGAACTTATTTTCTCTTCTTTATGCATTTCTTCCTTTTTATGAACATTCTTTTTCTTAATCTTTCTATATAAAAAACTATGATTTTTGGAATTACCATTCTTTTTAAAGCTAAGCCATTTCTATTTCCTGATGGTGTTGAAATTTTGATTAAATTTTCTAAATTTTGCTTACCCATGTTAAACTTGGAAACTTTAGCAGTGATTTTTTTTAATTCACTTTTGATTTTTAAATTCTCAAATAGTGAAACTTCTGAATCACTACTTAGTTTGTTATATTTTTCTGAAATATCTTCATTTTCTAATTCAATTTTTCTTAACTTGCTAGATAAAGAATCATTTTCTAAAGATAATTTGTTATCTTTAAATTGTGCATTTTCTAATTCTTCTTCTAGAATGGTTTTCTCATCTTTTAATAGTCCAATCTCAGTTTCCATTCTATTTATCTTAGAAATAACCTCCTTATTCAGCTTCTTTTGTTCTCTAAATTTATAGTTTAGTTCCATACTAATTTCTAAGATTTCATTATAAGTAAGTTCAGGACATACCTCATCAACAGCAGCCATAAAACATACGTTTGCTTGTTCTGAGTCACTGTCACTATCATTTTCTAATGAGGATAAATCTGAATCATCCCATGTCACTTGAAATGCACTTCTTTTCTTTTTAAATTTCTCGATCTTTTGTTTCTTTTTATCATTCTTTGGGCAATCCTTCTTTATGTGTCCATACTCATCGCAATTAAAGCATTTGACCAACGTCGGATTTGTTGAATTTGGTTTGTCGTTCTTCTGAAACTTTGTCATTTTTATGAATTTCTTGAATTTGTTGTAGTTCTTTGCTATGAACACTATTTCTTTCTCATCCAAGTCTGAATCTTCATTATTTGCTTGAAAAGCTATATTTTTCTTCTCAACATTTTGTTCTTTCCTAACCTGCAAGTTAGCTTCACAGGACAAAAGGTTTCCTATCAATTCTTCAACTTTGAGTGGAGAAAGATCATTTGTTTCTTCTATGGCTAAGACTTTTTTCCCACTCATTAGTCAGTGAATTTAAGATACGTGTAACTAGATCAAAATCAGTAAACTTAACTCCAGTAGCCATTAAATCATGTTGAATAGTTTGAAATCTAGTATACATATCATTAATAGTTTCACCTGTTTTCATTTTAAATGATGAAAATTGATTTTGTAAAATCGATATTTTGGTTTGTTTGACTTTTGCAGTACCTTCATGAATGATTTGTAGAGTTCTCCATATGTCATAAGCAGTAGTGCACATCATAACACGTGAAAACTCATTTTTTATCTAATGCACAAAATAATACATTCATGGCTTTTGAATTAGTTGATGATGCTGCTTTTTGAACATTGGTCCAAGTACTTAATTCAGTGGTTGATGGTTCATATTTATTTTGAGTAGCAGCCCATATTTCTAAGCCATCAGCTTCCGTAAAAATTCTCATACGTGTTGACCAATAAGCAAAATTAGACCCATTAAACAGTGGTGGTCTTTGTGTAGATTGCCCTTCTTGAAAAATGCTACTAACAATATTAATTGCCATATTAAACACAATGAAACAAACACAAATTACTGTTATTTGTTATAACCTTGCTCTGATACCAATTGAGAGTATATGATAGGATTGTATAACTACTATAGCAAGTGCTAATATTATGCAAATAGTAGGTAGTAAAGATAAATAAGAGATAATCACACCAATATTTTATCCTGGTTCGGACCTCCCGTCCTTCATCCAGTCCCGAAGCTCCCCTTCGGCTTTTCTACTATCAACAAAACTGTCCTCGCTTCTCCCGGAGGAATAGGCTTACAGAAATAGGTATTCTTGACAATCTTGTGTTCTTTATGACACTGATATTGACTGATTCGTATAAATTGCTCCTATAATCTCCTTGACTTGATATGAGAGTTTGACTGCTAGAGATAATAGAAGTACTTTGATGATTTGACTGAAATCTAGAGAGTATTGAGAGCGAGAAGCATTTTAGAGAATATAAAGTAGATCTAGAAAGAATAAGTGATTTTGAAACTTGAAACTTTGATCTATTTATAAAAAACTAAGAGTTTCTATGAAAAGTTTGATTTCTAAGATAAAAATCCTTGTTTGAAAAGAGAATTCTTTTGAGAAAATGGTTTTTGAGAAATAGAATAAAAGTTGCAACTGTTCAAAACGAAAAGATGAGTTTTGAAACTGTAGGTCGTGTGCCAAGACAGACTTCTAAACCTATTGGTCATACATCTGCCTTTGTAATCTGATATAACTCAGATACTTAGACATACATCTGTCCTTAAGACGTCAGACATCTGTGTGTGCAGGAAGATTAACCCGAGACTCTTTACAGATGTTGAAACACCCCACCTCCGTTAGGGTCACTCTCAAAGGGAATGCCCTAATTTTGGTGGAGGTTTATAAGTACAAGTCACAGATATACAAGACAGATATAAGAACACATATTTGTAAACAGCGGAAAATCAACCAACTTTTATTTCATAAAGCAAATAC
Source organism: Allium sativum (assembly GCA_030737875.1). Taxonomy (NCBI): domain Eukaryota; kingdom Viridiplantae; phylum Streptophyta; class Magnoliopsida; order Asparagales; family Amaryllidaceae; genus Allium; species Allium sativum. Next base: position 335,897,083 of record CM060909.1, on the reverse strand, counting down.
GTGTTACAAAACATCACCATGATTGTCTTACATCTTTTTCCAAAAACATAACATAATACTTTCATAATCTGTCTTGAGTACATTATTTAAAGAAGCATAAATAAAGCATAGATAAACTGCAAAAGTCCCCATAGTGGATTGTCCAAAGCCATAGTTCAAAACAGGAAAGTCCAAGCAATACATTTCTCTTCTTCAAGCTGGATGTTAAGGCTGGTCAAGCTGCTGTGTTCCCTCCCTGTGGACCTGGGGGGGGGGGGGGGAAACGGAAGAAAAGAAGACGAAAGAAAAGTAGAGTCAGACATAAAGCCTGAGTAAGTCTAGTACTATTTTGTCTATGAATAAAGAACTGGGTATGATAAGTATAAACAAGAAGTGTGCAAGCACTATAAACTTGGTTAAGTTGTCTAGGGTCGAATATACTATCGTACCCCATGTTAATCTCTGAACCCATATAAACTAGTTTCCAACTGGCACCCCATAATCAGGGTGATGTGATCCATTCTATGATGATCGGCTCCTACTCGCATAGTTACATGTGTCTTACGGCCCCCGATGTTGTAGTTACCTATGCTGGTCCCACCATGGGGTGTATCAAGTCCCATGGCGGCGGCCCGACACAACCTTAGAATGCACAGGTATGCTACTGGTGCCCAGTGCTTTATTTTTCTGCGCCGGAGTGCGTGCACGCCCGCACCCCGTTAGAACCTACACTGCTACACCACCGCCGTCGCTTTGACCTCTTACAATCAGCCCAGTAATCGTGCCCCACCCTGCCTAGTTTCAGGATATCCTGATACACCTTCTAGGGTTACTGCTGAAAAGGGTCCCCCGTTACTAGGTTTTCTATCTCTAGCCAACATGCTAAGTTGGTTAAGTGTTTTCCTACCTAACCCCCACCAGTCCGTTTAGTTTAGCATGTTTCATTTTGATTAAGTCTTTAGTTCACTTAATCCTAACAATCCTGACTCAGCCTTAATTGTCTTATTAAGGCCCTGACCTCTCACATTAGACAGGTATTGTTGTGGCTGCCTGTTGCCGGTTGGTTCCGGGCAGTCTTACGCCACAACTCAGTCTAACCTCGGGTCCTTATTGGGCTCCATGTTTAACCTCCCACATTGGATAGGTATTGTTGTGACTACTGGACAGCCGGGCGGTTCCGGGCAGGTTTACATCACAACTCAATCCAACCTCGGGTTAAACACATCGTATGTTCTACATTTACATATTTTGTCTTTCTTCTTTATTTTCTTATATGTAAATATTTGCGGCCCATTATTAAGTTCATGGTGTAAAGGTTACACCAATCATGGGCCCAACCCATACTTGAATTTGGGCCCTTCTATTTTATATTTTCATTCATTAGTGATTTTAATCCAACGTTATTTTCCCCCGTTTTACACGTCCGTTTATTATATATATATTGGGCTTAGCCTTTTAAAGCCCAATTTAGCCATGCGAAAAGGGGAGGCTTAAAGCGTGATTACATACACAAAGAGGGGAAGGTGAGCGCATGAACTTGCAATATGACGTTGGAAATACAAAATAGAAACTGGTGTACTTGCATATATACTTTAGTCATAAAGCGTAGGTGACATGAATCAAAGCATGTGAACTTGTAGTTGAGATAAGAATCTAAATTGGGTATCATTATTGACACATGAACCTATATTTTTATTTAGGCATAATGTCAAACATAAGCATGGCATAAATATCTCTAACATAAGCATGGCATAATGTCAAACATAAGCATGGCATAATATCAAACATAAGCATGGCATAAGTATAGTTAAATTTGTTCACATAAACATGGCATAAATATTTCTAACATGAAATCATGATTCTTACTTTAGTCATGTAAACTTACAAAAAGGGATTTTTGAGCCTAACCTAGCTATGTACCACATATGTCATCATAAAATTCTTGTAAACAAGATAGACTTAATCATGGATTTCAATTATGCCAAATATCATTCATAGCCTAGCCATATTCATAAGTTTGCAAATAGGTTTTCTAGTACAAAAGCATGGCTTAATACATGATGCCCAATTTTCAACATAATTTCATATGGATTATAACAACCCAAACTTATTCCAATTTCCTCACAAAAATGATGTTTGTATAAAAATACACATTATGATGGCATAGTAGCAAAACCCCAAACTTGCATGATTTTCAATTTAACAACTACATACATGTAGCTTCAACATGAATTACATATTTTGCGAATATCCAAACGTCATACTTGCATAAAACTACCGCATGTAGTTTTTCATAATGAATAACATAATTCAAGAGTATCCAAACGTATACAATATTCCAACGCACAAATATGAATTACTTTATCGCCACAAATCAAGTATACATATCAACACAATTATTTGTTCATACCAAAATAATACTCTACTTACAATGGTTGCGGCGAATTCTCTAATTTAGGAATTTAGAGATGCGACTCCTTTTGACGTAGGCGTTGATTTGCTTTGTTTGAATTGCTTTAGGCTTTAGAATTTTCCTCCTAATCCTCTCTCCAATTTGGTGGCTACCCCTAGTCGTTCCTCAACAACATGGCGGCTTTGTTCTTATTTTTGAATGAATAGATTAGGGTTTAGTCTAGGGTCCTTTTTATAGGGGTAATGAACTGATTAGGACCATTGATGTTGCTTGGTTAGATTGTAGCCATTCATCCTAAGGAGAGACCAATTAGAGCTTGCCACCTAGCCCTAATGACAAAACAGACCACAGAAAATCGGCCAACATAGAATAGGCCAGCCAGGTTGAACTGGGCTCGACCTGGCTCTGGACCAGGTCGACACCCCTGTCGACAGCCCTGTCGACAGGCCTGTCGACCTGGTTAGACCAGGTCGACAGCCCAGTCGACCTGGGTGTGTCAGGCGGGACTTTTTCCGCCCTGGCCCATTGGGCCCCATTTTTGTTTTCTGAGCTTATTTTATTCTGTTTGAATTTTAAATTTAATTCAAAACTTCCGAAGGCCATATCTTCTTCATACGGACTCCGTTTTTCGAAAACTCGGACTCTATTTCGCGTATTTTTTCGAGACGAACGCAATGGCGTATCCCGTTTCCCTTAGTTCTTTTATTTCAAATTAATTATACTTTAATTTGTGAATTTCACAGTTATAGAATTCGCGGGGTGTTACATTCTCCCCCACTTAAAAGGATTTCGTCCCCGAAATCTTCAAGTTAGGAGGAATGTATATCCTAACATCCAATCATCCATCTACTCATCCATCAAACACGAGCATCCATTGTCCCTAAAAGACTTCTAATGCTTCATGATCATATGCGAAGTGTGTGTGTACATGTACTTATCTAATGCAAAATCAGGCGGTCTACTGATTCAGTTGACCTCCTTAATGCGAATTATGTAAGTGCCATGAATCCATTATGTATGCAAATTTTCCTATTTTGATTCTACATGAGTGCACAATCATTCAATACAAATGCAACATCCATATGACAACACATTAATGTTCAACCATATACAACTGCAAACATATATGCATATGCAATATGAAGTGACTGAGCCGATCTAAAACCTAGATTGTGTGTGTATATGCAACCACGAGCAACCACTAGCAACCACTTGCAACCACTTGCAACCATCATCCATAACATGTTTCAATTACATGTTTCCATCCAAAGGGTTTCTTCCTAAAAGATAAGGTCGAGGAAATATACCTAAAAAGATAGATAAAAGCGCAACTTAAGGAAAAGGAAAGATCAAGGATGTACCCTCGAACAGAAATGGGTAGGCTGTACGGATTCTAGCTTCAGTTTCCCAAGTCGCGTCTCCCTCGGCGTCGCTCCACTGAACGTTGACGAGTTTGACTTCACGGTTGTGTAGCTTCTTCACTTCCGTTCCTAATATGCGGGTTGGAACTTTTCTTATGGTTGCTTCGCGTTCCACTTTGGCCTCTTCGAGGACATTTGGCTCTACCACCTCGGCTGACTCATGTAGACATTTTCGGAGATGTGAAACGTGAAAAACGTTGTGGACTCCAGCCAACTTCTCGGGTAGCTCTAATCTATAGGCCATTTTCCCGATTTTCTCGATGATAGGGAATGGCCCTACGAACCTTGGTGCTAGCTTTCCTGTGGTTCCAAAACGAACAACGTTTCTTAGTGGTGATACCTTGAGAAAAACTCTGTCTCCAACCTCAAATTCAAGGTCGGTCCTTCTCTTGTCGGCATAGGACTTTTGTCTGTCTTGGGCCGTCTTCATCCTTCTTCGTATTAAGTCTACTTTCTCTGAAGTCTCTCGGATCATATCTGGTCCAAGTATGAGCTTATCAGTAGACTCCCACCAACAAGTGGGCGATCGGCACGGTCTTCCATATAAAGCTTCGAAGGGCGCCATTCCGATGGTTTCTTGATAGCTGTTGTTGTAGGCAAATTCCACCAAAGGAAGGTGGTCTTCCCATGTCCCTCCGAAGTCGAGGACGCATAGCCTTAAAAGGTCTTCCAAAACTCTGTTCACTCTCTCTGTTTGGCCGTCGGTTTGGGGATGATAGGCTGTGCTCAAGCATAGCTGCGTTCCTACCGCTTCTTGCAGACTCCGCCAAAACTCACTGGTGAAGATGGGGTCTCGGTCACTAACAATGCTAGATGGTATTCCATGGAGTCGAACGATTTCCTTGAGGTAAAGTGATGCTAGGGATGAGGCAGTTCTTTTACTTTTGACAGGTAAAAAGTGGGCGCTTTTAGTAAGCCTATCCACTATTACCCAAATGCTAGTGTTGCCTCTCCTAGACCTAGGCAGCCCATCGATGAAGTCCATTGAGATGCTATCCCACTTCCACTGCGGGACCTCCAGAGGATGTAGCAGTCCGCCAGGCTTTTTCTGTTCCGCCTTAACCTGTTGGCACACCATACACTTAGAAACGAACTCTGCCACGTCCTTTTTCATGCCGTTCCAGAAGAAAGTCCTTTTTATATCTTTGTACATTTTATCTCCGCCTGGGTGTATCGTCATCTTGGAGTGATGTGCTTCCTCGAGAACCTTCTTTATTAAATCTTTTGTCTGTGGGACGCATAGTCTTCCGTCTCGCCTTAGCAAACCCTTATCGTTGATGGAATATCTGTTGAGGTGACTTGAAGTCTCACCCCTAATTAGCCTATCAATTGTTTCCACAAGCTGAGGGTCTTCGCGTTGTGCTGTCCCTACTGAATCCACTAAAGTTGGGCGCACTTCGAGAGATGCTAGCAAGCCTGGTACGAAATCGGAGGAAGGCCTAAAGTCGAAGCTGGCTATAAACTCTAGGCTTTGTCTTTCAACAAACAACGGGCTTAGGGTCAATTTCTTTCGGCTCAACGCGTCTGCCACTACGTTGCCTTTGCCCGGAGTGTAGGAGATTTCGAAATCGTACGAGGCAAGAAACTCCATCCATCTTTGTTGCCTCAAGTTAAGATCCTTCTGCGAGAAAAGATATTTCAACAATTTATGGTCAGTGTAAAGTTCGAACTTCTCACCTAGGAGATAGTGTCGCCAAGACTTGAGTGCAAAGACGATGGCGGCTAACTCAAGATCGTGGGTTGGGTAGTTCTTTTCGTGCACCTTCAACTGCCTCCCGCCATAAGCTACTACCCTTCCTTCTTGCATTAAGACGGCGCCTAGCCCTGTCCCACATGCATCCGTATAAACAGTGAACATCTTGCTCCTATCTGGCAGCGTCAAAACTGGGGCTGTTGTGAGAGCCCTTTTTAGTCGTTGGAAAGCAAACTCGCAATCCAAGTCCCAATTGAACACTAGATTCTTCTTAGTCAATTTCGTGAGCGGAGCTGAGATTTTCGCAAAATCCCTTATGAACTTTCGATAGAAACCTGCTAGTCCTAGAAAGCTTCGGACCTCAGTTGCATTCCTTGGTGTCTTCCAATCCTGTACCGCCACTACCTTAGCAGGGTCCACTGCTAACCCTTGTTTGGATACTATGTGCCCAAGGAACCTCACCTCTTCTCTCCAAAAGTGGCATTTGGAGAATTTGGCTTTTAGTTGATGGACTCGCAAAGTTTCCATGATTGCCCTTAAGTGCTGAGCATGTTCCTCTTCACTCTTTGAGAAGATAAGGATATCATCTACGAAGACCACTACGAATTTGTTGAGGAAATCTCTAAATACCCTACTCATTAGGTCCACGAAGTACGCAGGTGCATTTGTCAAGCCGAAGGGCATGACAAGCCATTCAAAGAAGCCGTTTGGGGTTCTGAACGCCGTTTTATCGATGCTATCTTCAGCCACCCTTAGCTGATGGAAACCGGTTGCTAAATCGAGTTGGGAGAAAACAGACGCTCCTACAAGCTGGTCAAATAAATCGTCAATTCTAGGGAGAGGGTGCCTATTCTTTTTCGTTAGCTTGTTGAGCTCCCTATAGTCAACACATAGACGGAGTGAACCATCCGCCTTTGTAGCGAATACCACTGGAGCGCCCCATTCTGAAATGCTCCTCCTAATGAACCCCTTTTCTAGAAGCTCTTTAATCTGTTTACTGAGCTCTTTCCTTTCTCGTGGAGCCATGTGTCTAACTGGCAACGCAACGGGCTTTGCATTATCTACAAGATATATGCGGAAGTCTATTTCCCGCTTCGGAGGCAAGCCCTTCACCTCTTCGAAGACATCCGGATATTCCCGGACCACTCTAACTGATTGCAAATTTTCAACAGAGGCATCTAGCGATTCAAGATAACTAAGCATAACCGCATATGAGGGATTACAAGAAATTTCCAAAGTATTACCGAGCTGGGTTAGGAGCCTAACAACCCTTTTCTCACAATCAAGGATGGCCCCATTACTGGATAGCCAGTCCATACCCAAAATCAAACCATAACCCGAAAAGCCCAAAACAAAGGCACTACATTGAAACTCTACACTTAGAATAGAAATTTTCAATCCCAAACAGATCATAGACAAATGAGCTGGGCCCCCAATTGGGTTTGAAACAATTAAGGGGTCCTCTACTATACTAGTTTTTAGGTGCAGAGATTCTACTAGAGCAGACGAGATAAAGGAGTGTGATGCGCCAGAATCAAATAAAGTGCGAACAGGGTGATCATAAAGATAAACTACACTTTCTACAGAAGTATTTATACCTCGCTGTTGCAGAGGTGGCGCTTCTAGCACATGAACCTGTGCCCCTGGGGTGGATCCAGCCCTCTGCCCCTGTCCTCGTTTCTTTGGGCAGTCCTTAGCCCTGTGGCCTGTCTCACCGCAAGAAAAGCACCCACCATTCTCCTTGGCCTTCTTTTTCCGGCAGTCCTTTACTAAGTGCCCCACTTTGCCACAGAAATTGCACTTCCTCTTCTCCTTGTTGCCTTTCCCGTCTTTCTTAAAGTCTGTCTTCTTAGGCTGCAAACCCTCTTTCTTCCCTTGAGAGCTCTCTGCCTATGTCTCCTTCTTGCCCTTATCCTCTTCATTCAGCAATGCCATTTGCACCAATCTTTCATACGTGGCTCCCATGGGTATATGGGTCATGGCCAAACTGTGTAATGGCTCATTCAACCCTTTGACGAAACGGAGAGCCTTCTTGTGCGGGGTGTTGACTAGGTCAAGCCCAAACCTAGCCAGCTCATCGAACTGATTCACATATTCTCTGACTGTCTTGTCCCCTTGCTTAAGAAATAAGAATCTTTCCAACTGCAAACTTCTTTCCGCATCTGAGAGAAATTTAGTCTCAAACCTTGCCCTAAAGTCCTCCCATGTCTCCACTGGTCTTTCAGCATTAGTGACTTCCCACCAGTAGGAAGCCTCGCCCTTCAATAGCTACACTGCCAATTGTACTTTTTGTCTATCTTCTACCTCAAAGATGATGAATAGGTCCTCCGTTTCTTTCAGCCAGTTTCTAGCTGCCACGAAGGACTCAGTTCCATGGAAATCCTTTCCTCCCATAGCTTTAAAATCTTTACATATCTTAGCAAACGTGTTTCCCCGAGGAAGAGGTGGAGGAAAAGGTGCTGCCGCAGCTGGATGATTTCCTTCAGCTGGGGGAGGAGGAACGGTAGGACCTGGCTGAGTGGCTCTTGCTTCTAAGAACCGTCTAAACCAACCAGGTATTGGCACCCCTTCCGGCAAGTTAAGATCTTGGGACATGCTGAAACAAAAAGGATAGATTCAAAACGAAGGATAAGAGATAGTACCTATGGCTTTGGGGAGTGGACTTTGCCTTTTTAAAATAAAATAATATTTTTCTTTTAAAAATGCTTCTTTAAATTTCCTTTTTGAAAATAATTTTTCAAAACTTTCTATCTTATCTGGTAAACCTATGCTCTGATACCAAGTGAAACACCCCACCTCCGTTAGGGTCACTCTCAAAGGGAATGCCCTAATTTTGGTGGAGGTTTATAAGTACAAGTCACAGATATAAGAACACATATTTGTAAACAGCGGAAAATCAACCAACTTTTATTTCATAAAGCAAATACGTGTTACAAAACATCACCATGATTGTCTTACATCTTTTTCCAAAAACATAACATAATACTTTCATAATATGTCTTGAGTACATTATTTAAAGAAGCATAAATAAAGCATAGATAAACTGCAAAAGTCCCCATAGTGGATTGTCCAAAGCCATAGTTCAAAACAGGAAAGTCCAAACAATACATTTCTCTTCTTCAAGCTGGATGTTAAGGCTGGTCAAGCTGCTGTGTTCCCTCCCTGTGGACCTGGGGGGGGAAACGGAAGAAAAGAAGACGAAAGAAAAGTAGAGTCAGACATAAAGCCTGAGTAAGTCTAGTACTATTTTGTCTATGAATAAAGAACTGGGTATGATAAGTATAAACAAGAAGTGTGCAAGCACTATAAACTTGGTTAAGTTGTCTAGGGTCGAATATACTATCGTACCCCATGTTAATCTCTGAACCCATATAAACTAGTTTCCAACTGGCACCCCATAATCAGGGTGATGTGATCCATTCTATGATGATCGGCTCCTACTCGCATAGTTACATGTGTCTTACGGCCCCCGATGTTGTAGTTACCTATGCTGGTCCCACCATGGGGTGTATCAAGTCCCATGGCGGCGGCCCGACACAACCTTAGAATGCACAGGTATGCTACTGGTGCCCAGTGCTTTATTTTTCTGCGCCGGAGTGTGTGCACGCCCGCACCCCGTTAGAACCTACACTGCTACACCACCGCCGTCACTTTGACCTCTTACAATCAGCCCAGTAATCGTGCCCCACCCTGCCTAGTTTCAGGGTATCCTAATACACCTTCTAGGGTTACTGCTGAAAAGGGTCCCCCGTTACTAGGTTTTCTATCTCTAGCCAACATGCTAAGTTGGTTAAGTGTTTTCCTACCTAACCCCCACCAGTCCGTTTAGTTTAGCATGTTTCATTTTGATTAAGTCTTTAGTTCACTTAATCCTAACAATCCTGACTCAGCCTTAATTGTCTTATTAAGGCCCTGACCTCTCACATTAGACAGGTATTGTTGTGGCTGCCTGTTGCCGGTTGGTTCCGGGCAGTCTTACGCCACAACTCAGTCTAACCTCGGGTCCTTATTGGGCTCCATGTTTAACCTCCCACATTGGATAGGTATTGTTGTGACTACTGGACAGCCGGGCGGTTCCGGGCAGGTTTACATCACAACTCAATCCAACCTCGGGTTAAACACATCGTATGTTCTACATTTACATATTTTGTCTTTCTTCTTTATTTTCTTATATGTAAATATTTGCGGCCCATTATTAAGTTCATGGTGTAAAGGTTACACCAATCATGGGCCCAACCCATACTTGAATTTGGGCCCTTCTATTTTATATTTTCATTCATTAGTGATTTTAATCCAACGTTATTTTCCCCCGTTTTACACGTCCGTTTATTATATATATATTGGGCTTAGCCTTTTAAAGCCCAATTTAGCCTTGCGAAAAGGGGAGGCTTAAAGCGTGATTACATACATAAAGAGGGGAAGGTGAGCGCATGAACTTGCAATATGACGTTGGAAATACAAAATAGAAACTGGTGTACTTGCATATATACTTTAGTCATAAAGCGTAGGTGACATGAATCAAAGCATGTGAACTTGTAGTTGAGATAAGAATCTAAATTGGGTATCATTATTGACACATGAACCTATATTTTTATTTAGGCATAATGTCAAACATAAGCATGGCATAAATATCTCTAACATAAGCATGGCATAATGTCAAACATAAGCATGGCATAATATCAAACATAAGCATGGCATAAGTATAGTTAAATTTGTTCACATAAACATGGCATAAATATTTCTAACATGAAATCATGATTCTTACTTTAGTCATGTAAACTTACAAAAAGGGATTTTTGAGCCTAACCTAGCTATGTACCACATATGTCATCATAAAATTCTTGTAAACAAGATAGACTTAATCATGGATTTCAATTATGCCAAATATCATTCATAGCCTAGCCATATTCATAAGTTTGCAAATAGGTTTTCTAGTACAAAAGCATGGCTTAATACATGATGCCCAATTTTCAACATAATTTCATATGGATTATAACAACCCAAACTTATTCCAATTTCCTCACAAAAATGATGTTTGTATAAAAATACACATTATGATGGCATAGTAGCAAAACCCCAAACTTGCATGATTTTCAATTTAACAACTACATACATGTAGCTTCAACATGAATTACATATTTTGCGAATATCCAAACGTCATACTTGCATAAAACTACCGCATGTAGTTTTTCATAATGAATAACATAATTCAAGAGTATCCAAACGTATACAATATTCCAACGCACAAATATGAATTACTTTATCGCCACAAATCAAGTATACATATCAACACAATTATTTGTTCATACCAAAATAATACTCTACTTACAATGGTTGCGGCGAATTCTCTAATTTAGGAATTTAGAGATGCGACTCCTTTTGACGTAGGCGTTGATTTGCTTTGTTTGAATTGCTTTAGGCTTTAGAATTTTCCTCCTAATCCTCTCTCCAATTTGGTGGCTACCCCTAGTCGTTCCTCAACAACATGGCGGCTTTGTTCTTATTTTTGAATGAATAGATTAGGGTTTAGTCTAGGGTCCTTTTTATAGGGGTAATGAACTGATTAGGACCATTGATGTTGCTTGGTTAGATCGTAGCCATTCATCCTAAGGAGAGACCAATTAGAGCTTGCCACCTAGCCCTAATGACAAAACAGACCACAGAAAATCGGCCAACATAGAATAGGCCAGCCAGGTTGAACTGGGCTCGACCTGGCTCTGGACCAGGTCGACACCCCTGTCGACAGCCCTGTCGACAGGCCTGTCGACCTGGTTAGACCAGGTCGACAGCCCAGTCGACCTGGGTGTGTCAGGCGGGACTTTTTCCGCCCTGGCCCATTGGGCCCCATTTTTGTTTTCTGAGCTTATTTTATTCTGTTTGAATTTTAAATTTAATTCAAAACTTCCGAAGGCCATATCTTCTTCATACGGACTCCGTTTTTCGAAAACTCGGACTCTATTTCGCGTATTTTTCCGAGACGAACGCAATGGCGTATCCCGTTTCCCTTAGTTCTTTGATTTCAAATTAATTATACTTTAATTTGTGAATTTCACAGTTATAGAATTCGCGGGGTGTTACAGATGTCTGTCATATATATGACAGACGTCTGTGCTAAGCCATAAAGTATTTTCCTGCTCAAGTGACAGACGTCTGTTGTATGTATGACAGACGTCTGACACAGCACAGACACTATAAATTCTCTTTGTGTTCTCATATTTCATCAAGGAGATTTTACATTATATCTATACTATAAATACACTAAATATTTGATTTCCAGCGAATGTCCTTGTTGTCTTGTGTCTTCTACTAGAGTTGCTCCCTGTATGAATATATGTATGTTTATATAGCATGTCATCATCAAAACTGAGGATATAACAAGGACAAACCTACCTATTATCTTTCCTTTTTCCCATTCAGGTTTATTCATAATTGGTTATTATCATTCCTCGTTCATTCCAATTCTTTTATTGTTTTAAGATTCATTCATTTCCATTAATTGCAATTGATGACATTTGATTCTTTCCACATATTTATATATATATATGTGTGTGTGTTAGATCCAAAATTGGCTCTAACACCCAAATTATGATTATAGCTAGAGATTAGTATCAGTAAAATAACAGAAAAATAGAAAAGACACAAGATTTATAGTGGTTCGGCGTTAACGAGCCTACATCCACTTTATATCTATGATTATACTTGAAATCAGAGTACAATCGATAACATTTCTCTCAATCTCCCTTGTACAATGTTAATTCACTTAGTAATTTCGAGATAAAAACAATGGAGCTATGATAATGGTGAGATCAGAGCTCTGAATTGCCCAAAAAAGATCCTGAAAAATGCCAAGCTCTGGGCTATTTATAGCTGATGTTTGGTGTCAGATCGCGGTCATACGTGGCCCACATCCCGAAGATCTCGGACTGGTTCATAGCTTGATGGATAATTAGTCAAATTAGCCGTTGAGGACAGGTTTCGCGATCTCCTTAAACCTCGGATCGTGGGTGACTTGGTCAAGGTCTTCACGTGGTGGCTGCTGGGATCGGATCGCGATAGGTAGGGCAGATCGGAGGCAGGGGGCGATCCGCGATCCGTATGGCCAGAACGTGATGGCTTCTATGTTTGAGACTTTGTGGAGAGCATATATCGATCCTGGTGGCTTGGTTCAAAAAGCTAACCAACATTTTGCCCCCTCGAAGTATGTTTTATCGAGGATGGAACATGCTTCGAAATTTCTGAACTGTCTTTTCCTGAAGCGATGCAAAGCAAAGGTTGTGTCTGTCTATAGCATCGCACCATTTCCAAAAAGTCATGTCTCTCAATTAGTATAAATATCAGGATGTACTATCGATCATTTCTTTGTTCGTCAGATAACCCTCTTTTCTGGAATCTTTTGGAGATTTCATCGCAAAGTCGTCGGGTGATTGTCAGGTAAACTTTTATTAATTTTCTCCCATATATATATATATATATATATTGACAATTACTTGTCGGGTCGGATCGCCATAGTACTTCACGGTCCACAAGGAGGTGTGTTCGCCATGATGCGATTCTTAGGTGGGCCTTGGGCTTAGCGGGCCCATCCTTCTCACGAGCCAGTCGAGGGACCGCCCTGTCTTCCCGATAGGCTTGGCTTCACGGCTCATCAGTCCCCCACAACTCGTATAAGACAAAACGGAAGGCCAATGGCCACGAATTTGCCTATATAGGCCCGACCTCCCTTCCTCCTTCTCTCCTTCTTCTTTTGCTTAGCCGCTCGAAGTTTAGACCGAACCCATACTTTCTTCGAACCCAAAAGAGAAAAGCTCATACTTCTTCACTTTTTAAGAAAGGTAATCACATCAAAAACACATTCTAGCGTCTCTATCTTCGTTTTACTTGAGTTTCCATCGATCTGAGATAAGAATTGGAGGGATCTGGTGAAAATTATGGCTTTTGGAAGGACAGTGGCGATGGGTTTAAGCACCTGAGTTCGCGAGTAAAGAGGAGGAGAAGAAAGGAAGGTGATGGATCGTTTCATGGACGGAGGACTTTGGTTGGGGCGCAAGGAGGGTGAAGATAGGAAAGTGGGAGCAGGCGGATCGGATCGTGGCAGCAGCAGTGGATCGGGTCGAGGAGGATAAAATGGATGTTCCCACGTTTGGGTCATCGGATCGGATCGTGGCGTGCGGGGCGGATCGTGAGGGGTTAACACGATCCGTTCTGATTTCCTCGATCCGACGCTCCTTCACGAGTGGGCACTTCTGCTACAAGTCTTGCTTCACGATTCGATGGCGCTCCGCGATCCAATCCTCAACTCCTGATCCGAGGAGATGTGCGATCGAATGAGACATGTGATCCGATGAGACATGCAACCCGATTTACTTGTTAAATAAACAATGCAACTTGAACTTAACACACCAATGGATAGTTAGGTTTAGGGCCTACGAAATGAACTTCTCGAACTGGATGACATCAAGATTGAACAGCATATTTTGTCTGTTTTGTGACTTTACTATTTCAGTATTTCACACATTTGCACATACGAGCACTTGCACGTACACGGGAAACAGGTAATTGCGTTCTAATCTCGCATGTTTACTCGCCAAAACAGCAATGTCGAGCAGACGATCTTGTAAAGAATCCGAAACAGAGGCAGACCCAGAGATATCGGAACAGCCTAACCCTGAGCTCCCTTCAATTAATCAAGAGGGTCAGAAATCTGGATCCGAATATGAAGCAGAAACGGAGTCCGATTCATCAGAGAGCACTTCAATTGAGGAGCCTGATGTAGACGAAAGAGCTCCTGATGAGATTCTTGGCGCCAAGGATATCGATAAATTTACTGACTCTAAGGCATCCAAACTAGACGACGCCAAACTTCTGCGAATATGCTTAAAGCACGGAATACCCTGGGATGATGTCAAAACTCCAGGCAAGGATGATCTTCCTCACCTCGCCCCACCTGGACATATGGCCATTAGCAAGTTGATGTGTAGCGTTGGTGCTATTCCTCCGTTCCCGCCAATCGTCATAGAAACTCTGAAACGGTTGTGTATCGCCCCTATGCAACTCCACCCCAATGCCTATGCAGCCCTGTACACTCTCTTTATCGCATATGCAGAAATCTTGCACATAGAGCTCACCTTTAAGGACTTAAAATTCTATTACCTTTTCAAACATCGTTCCACTACAACCCCAAATTTCTCCTTCTTTGAATCAGTGGCCAATAGGAAGGTTTTATCGGACAGTCACAACAACATAGGGGATCCCAAAGCCGACTGGTTCTATATAAAACTGTAGGCTAGGTGTGCGAGGAGGTGGCTCAAATCAGGTAGATTCCGAGTCTTCTAATTCGTGGCTTTATCACGCAATCAAAACACTAACGTGTTTCTTTTTCTTTTGGTGCAGACCATAAAATCCCAAAGACTTTAGGCTTGACATATAAAAAACCACTATCCCCTTCTTAAAAGCAAGTCTGACTTCTTGAAGATCAAGAAAAGCATCACCGATGAGAATCTTCATAGGCATCATCTGTTGGACATTAGATTCGGACTTGGAGCAGGTGGTAAGCCTTATAAGTACGTGCCCCCAGCTGGGGATGTGGGAACCTCAGGGGCCACTAAGGTAATTGAACTTCCCAAGAGTCCTTCACCGCATATTAACCAAGATGAGGAGGACTTAAATATTCCTAAAGGAGGTGAAGTCTGGGAGAATGATCCTAAGAGGGTCCCGGACTCTAAGGGGCAGTCTTCCTCAAAAGCTTTACCACCGACCGATCCTACTTCTCACAGAGAGTTAACAGAAGAGCGTATGTTCAGGGAGTTGGACAAACTTCCTCTACCAGATGATATCTATAGGCAGGAAGACTTTGGAGATGAATCGTTGTTTCCCAATCCTGAGGAAGTTATTCCCTTGATTGGGGACAAAGAAAACATTCAGACGAGTCAAGCTCTGGACTCTGGTCCGTTAGGGGGATTATACGGGATACACAAATCACACACATCTTATTACAACATTCTAGTTTCGCAGATATTCGTTGTTCTAACACATACTCGTTTTCTTTTGCAGGAAAGATGACCCGCAAATGGTCTTATTCTTATCGTTCTCTTCGCTCAGGCACACCAAGTCTTTATCCGAATCTTGCTCAAGGTCGTGGCGACAACCGGGGAAGAGACAGCGATCGAACTCGCGATTCTCACAAGTCTTACTCCGCGCGATCTCGGTCTCCGATGAGGCAGGGTTCTGGAAAGTATCATAGTCATCCCCTACCACCAGCACCGGGTGGGGGCAAACAACTTCCAAAAGATTTGACGCCTCCATAAAGTACGCCTTCTCACGCTAAGTCTTCTAAAAAAACAGGAGGAGCCAAAGGGCATGGATAAGGATGAGAGCGGGATTGTAGAGAAGGAGAAAACAGCTCTTGCTACTTCTAGCCAGCAGAGCCTGGATGCTACAGCTACACCGGATATTATTCCTCCTTTCGGAACCCAAGCCAAGCCGGAACGTCTATGGAAGCAGTTTCCCGATATTTACTTCAAGAGGATGGTGTTCGTCCCAGACCTTGAGCCGGTATCCGAGGAGTGGAACGTTGAGGTTATGAGGAAAGTGAGTCATGCGGCTAAACAGTATAGCGTGATGAAAAAGCATGCCACGAAACTCTCAGAGATTATCCGTAATTTGGAAATGGATGCGGCCAGGCTAGAGTGAAGATTGCTAACGATGAGAAGGCTAGGAAAAAGATGGAGGAGGAGTTGGAGGATACTCAAGCTCAACTTGTATTGGCTCGGCGGGACGCGGGGAATTATAAGACTGAGCTTGAGTATGCTAGGGAGTGTTTTCGTAATGAGCTTGACTCAAATAGCCAAGAGAAATTGGCTTTGAAGAAAGAGGCAGAGGATCTCAGGGCAGCTAATATCGAATTGAGAACAACACAGAGCACTTTGCCACTGAGAAGGCTGCCTGGAAGAAAGAGAAAGAGGAACTTAAGGGCATACTCGCCCTTGTTGAGAAAGAGAAGAGACATTAACTGGTCAGCTCTCTGAAGCTGAAGAGCATGTTGTTCTTGCCGAAGGCAACGCTAACAATGTCCTTGAATCGGCCTCCACCGACGCTGATCAACTTGCTGAAAAAGAGCAAGAGATAGAAAAGTTCGAAAAGCTGCTATTCGACTTCTTGGGTCATGTTATCAAGACTCGAGACATTTCCTGGATCCTCGATTATCACGTCACCTTGGCCAATATATGGGATGCTATTGTTGAAGGCGAGAGGCAGCGGTTGGGGGTCGAGGAGATCGACGAGGGTAAGTTGATGGAGACCTTCCTCAGGGGTGCGGAACCCCAAGCTCTGGAGGAGGGCAGACGTTTACTTCATGAGGAAGCCGAGAGGGAGAAGACCAAGCTGAAGGGAAAAAACAAGATTGACGAGGGCTCTAGCTCGGCAATTGAGCCTACAACTACTGGAGTCGAGGAGTACCATCCCGATGATCCATTGAATCCCTTGGCTCCAACTCTTCTGACTGTCGGAGCTTTAACTACAAACCGGGGGGAGGAGTTGGCCGAAGGTATCTCCATATTCTCCCCGCAGTTTTCCAGAGTTACATCTTCTCCGGGTGCACTAACATTTGTTACTCATAATATAGGTGTCAAGCCAGTTGAGAAAGATGCGGAAGAGAAGACGGAGGCAGGAAAAGCTGATGCTCCTGCGAGTTCTGAAGTCGGAGTTTCTGAGACTCCGAAGCAAACGGAGGACAAGGCATATGAGGCAGTCATTACAGCATCCGTGGCACCCAGTACCGATGTTCTTACTGATGCTAATGTTATTGATGCCTTGAGAGACACTGATGGTGGCCACGGGGACGAGGAAGAGGATGTTGTCATTGTGGACGAAGCCCAAGGTGGTGATGGTGAGACCCTAGCTGGCATGCAGGCTAGGAAGGAGAAGCAGCTGGCTCTTAAAAAGGAAGAGTTGGAGCCTATGTTTATTGCTCCTATCAGGGAGGTCGACCCCAAGACTAGGCTAGTGACAAGGTTTTCTTCCAGATCGATAACTTCGCAGCTTGCCTCTGAGTCTTCTCTACCTCCAGCTGATCCTTCTTCTAATAAGAAGAAGAGGAAGAAAGATGATGAGGGCGATGATGATAAGGAGGAGAAAACGGGGAAGAAGAAGAAGGAAAGGAAAGTGAAGTCCTCTCCGAAGAAATCAAAATCATCCCCCAAGCACAAGTAGGCCGTAGTTGCTAGTTTGCATTTTTCTTTTTTAGGATTTCCACTGGCCATGTGATGTAGTTGTGAGTGTGGCCCTCACCTTTTGGTTAGCTTCGTTTTGTACTTCTGCAGTTTAGTGAAATGAAAATATGCTTATTTTGCATCTTCAAGTACCTGCAAATTCACCACGTCTGTGAAATTCATTATTTTGAATCACATAACTTAAAAATAATCATGACTAACACAAGCAATCACGACCAAATATAACATTTACGAGAAAATTCATGTATGACTAGTAAAAAGCATTTGCTAGTGTTGAAGTGTAAGTATCGTGTGTGTATGCCCCCAATCAATCGTCATTATGGTGCCTGGCCAGGGCTTATTGAAGATTGATTAGAGTCGCAGTTATATTGCCCCCCATTCCCGGAAATGAGGGGGTCGGGCTCAGCTTTTATTCTCATTCCCGATTCTGCAGCGGGATAGGAACCCTTATGTGGCACTTAATTCGAATGCCTTTATATTCACTCCGGAGTTTGAACTCAGCTTTCAGTCTGCTCCCTGATCCTTCAGCAGGGTAGGAGTTCTTTGGGGGTGCTGAGTCTCCAGCACCTTTATACTCTCCCGTCGAATTCCAAGGGTAGAGTGTAGAGCGAGACGGTCTTTAAAATCATGGTGCACCTTCACGTCTCGAGTACAGTTAAATTCCCTGTCCTTGGCACTTCTCGAATCTTGAGAAGCGAAGTTTTAATCGATGTGTCATTCATTTGAACACCTTTTCGGCGTTCTGCTTATCATTAAAGAGCAATGAATGAACCCGTGAACTCTTGGAAGGGTGACCCGCGGAATTGAGTCTCATTCCAAAAGTCAGGAGTCAAGAAACCATAAGTCTTCATCAAGCAATCGAATGTTGCCTTGACGGAATTCCCAAGGGTGTTACACTCCCTCTAGAACTCGTGAAAACATCATCGATGCCAGCGAACCGTAATTACCTGCATATGTAAATGACAAGATAATAAATAAAAGTGCAATAAAGGTAAATGACACACGATGTTTTTATAGTGGTTCGGTCAAATCATGACCTACGTCCACTTTATAATCTTGTGTTCATATACTGGACTATTCTAGGCTAGTCGAGCCTTATTACATAATCCTACAAACAAAAGAATAGAAATGACGGTCTTCACATCAAATAATGCCGCAAAGGTTGGGCATTCCACACTCTGGGGATTTCAATTCTGTCCACGGTCGTTAGCTTGAAAGCTCCGTTATCAAGCCTCCGCTGGATGGCATAGGGCCCTTCCCACTTCGGCCCCAAGTGAGTTGGGGGTGGAAAGATTCGCTTCAGAACCAAGTCTCCGGGCTCAAAGGTGCAGGCTCGGACCCTTTTGTTATAGTACCGAGCAACTTGCTGCTTCTGCCTTTAGGCACGTAAATCGGCTTCATCTCTCTTTTCTTCTACCATATCGAGGGATTCGGGGAGCAGTTCATTATTGGTCATTGGGTCGTAATAAGTGACCCGATGGGATGGTACCTTCAGTTCTATCGGGATGACGGCCTCCGACCCGAAAGCAAGGGAAAAAGGAGTATGCCCGGTAGCTGATTTGTAAGTCGTCCTATAGGCCCATAATGCCAAGGGTAGCTCGTCGACCCACATGGCTTTGGCCTATTTTAAGCGTTTTTTCAGGATGGACTTGATTACTTTATTAGCTGCTTCTACCTGTCCATTTGCTTGTGGATGTGCCACAGACGTGTATCTCTTCTCGAAATGGTATTTCCCGCAGAATTCTCGAAATTCCGTACTATCAAATTGGGTCCCATTATCAGTTATGACAACTTTTGGGATTCCAAATCGACAGATAATGTTTCTTACAACGAAGCTGATCACTTTCCTAGTGGAAAACGTTGTCAGGGCTTCTGCTTCAACCCACTTTGTGAAGTAATCAATGGCTACTATGGCGAACTTCGCACCGCCCTCAGCTAGTGGGAGACTTCCAATTATATCAATTCCCCACATGGCGAAAGGCGATGGGCTCGTCATTGTTTTTAACTGGCCAGGGGGTGCCCTGGGAATTCTGGAGAATTTTTGGCATGCATCACAGCCTCGTGCATACTTGGCTGCATCCTTGTTTATGGTGGGCCAGAAATAGCCATAGTGCAATATTTTCTTTGCCAGTGTCTGCCCCCCGGTGTGATCGCCACATTCACCTTCGTGGACCTCTTCCAGTACACGCTTAATGTCATCATAGGCGATACACTAGAGTAGGGGCATAGAGAATCCCTGTCTGTAGAGGACTTCGCCTTGCAAAACATATCGGGAAGCCTTCCGGATAACTGCGCGCCTCTCGCTCTTCTTTGTCGGAAGTGTTTCATACATCAGAAAATTCTTTAACAGGGTCATCCATGACTCCCTTTCAGGTTCAACCTCTAGTATCGGATCAACTTCCATCTGATTTATACAAGGGAACCATAATACTTCAACTGGGACCAGCTCCGTATCTTCAGGATTATCGGAACTAGCCATCTTCGCCAACTTGTCCGCCTTTTGATTCTCTGCTCTAGGGATATGGGATATGCTGTAGTGATCGAAACCATTCAACAACTCCTTTACTTTCTTCAGATATGATATTAGTCTTGAACTTTTGGCCTGGAACTCTCCAGTGACCTGGTTTACGACTATCTTAGAATCGCAAAAGATATCCAGCTTCATGATTTCCAATTCCTTAGCGAGTTTCAGCTCAGCGATCAAAGCTTCATATTCGGAATCGTTATTGGTGGCGTGAAACTCCAATCTAAGGGCATAATAAACTAGTCGTTTTTCCAGAGTTTCAAGCACTACTCCGGCTCCAGACCATCGGTCGTTCTTAGCTCCATCAGTGTACAGCTTCCAAGCACTGGGATCAAGGAGTAATTTTGGTGGATCGACTTCCTTGCTTACAACATCATCTTCTGGGGTGGTGAACTCAGCTATAAAATCTGCTAGCGCTTGCCCCCTTATCGATCTTCGGGGCTGAAAGTTCAAGTCGAACTGACTCAACTCGATGTTCCACTTAAGCAATCTTCCTGACGCCTCAGGACGTTGTAAAACTTGTTTGAGTGGATGATCAGTGTACACAGTGATGGGATGAGCCTGAAAATAATGGCGGAGCTTTCGAGAGGCGATCAAAAGGCTGTATGCTAGCTTTTCTATTTTCGGATAATTTGGTTTTGATGCTGCCAATTTTTTGCTCACATAGTACACTGGTCTCTGCACCTTATCTTCCTCTCTCACTAGAGCCGAACTGATTGCATGGGAGGACACCGCTAGGTACACATATAAATCCTCATGATCCACGGGTTTAGACAATATAGGGGGACTTTCCAGATGATTCAGCAGATTTTGGAATGCTTCTATACAATCGGGGGTCCACTTGAAATGACGTTTTCCTCGCTTGATCAGCTCAAAAAATGGGATACATTTGTCTGTAGCCTTGGAAATGAATCTGCTTAATGCTTCTACCTTTCCGGCGAGGCTTTGCACATCCTTAATCTTCCTTGGCTCTTGGATATCCCGAATTGTTGCAATTTGATCTGGATTGATCTCAATCCCGCGTGAACTGACTACGAATCCCAGGAATTTCCCTGAAGCGACCCCGAATGAACATTTCAATGGATTAAGCTTCATTCCATATCTCCGGAGAATTTCGAACATCTCTGCCAGATCAGCAGTGTGATCGGATGATTGTCTGGACTTTACCAGCATGTCGTCAACATACACCTCCATCGTCTTTCCAATTTGATTGTAGAACATTCTATTGACCAATCGCTGATATGTTGCACCAGCATTCTTTAGACCGAAAGGCATTACAACGTAGCAGTATAGCCCTAGATCTGTGATGAAACCGGTGTGTTCTTGGTCAGGAACATGCATAAGAATTTGGTTGTATCCTGAATAAGCATCCATGAAGGAAAGAAGCTCGTGTCCGGCCATTGAATCTACCAGCTGATCAATTCTTGGCAAAGGAAAACTATCTTTTGGGCAGGCTTTGTTTAGATCCGAGAAATCAATGCACGTACGCCACTTTTCATTAGACTTTTTCACCAAAACCGGATTCGAAATCTAGTCAGGGTAAGTTGAATCTGTGATAAATCCATTATTCCTTAGCTTCTCAACTTCTTCCTTAAATGCGGCTGACCTCTCTGGGCCAAACATTCGTCTTTTCTGTTTGACGGGAGGATGCTTTGGGTTGATACTTAATGAATGACTCATTATCGAGGGAGATATTCCATACATATCCGCATGAGTCCAGGCAAACACATCCAAGTTAGCTTTCAAGAAATCTGTTAATTGTTGAGCTCGAACAGGATCTAACTGTGATCCAATCTTTAGGACCTTCTCTGGGTCACTTTCATCGATTGGTACATTCACAGTCGTTTCATTGGGAGTCGCCATTCTGCACCCAGGCTCTTCGTCCTCTCTGGGATCTATGTCCTCGGGCAGTTCTCTGGGTAACTCTCCTAGAGTTATTTTCTTTAATTGCTACGACGTTTCCTCCCCCGGAGGGGAAGAAGCATTCTTTGTCCCCTCTGATTATAGTTGTACCGACATCGGTTGGGAATTTCAACAGCAAACACCCGGGTGCAAGGTAGGCCCTAAATTTAGCTAGGGCTGGTCGTCCTAAAAATGCATCATATGATGTCGGCACATCTAGAACCACAAAGGAAAGGATCCTCACTCTCTGGCGATCTCCCTCTCCAAGGATTACAGATAGATCCACATATCCCATAGGAGCGGTTGTGGATCCATTGAATCCACGTACCCATCCATCGCATGGTTTCAAATCCTTCGGCTCAAGCTTCATTTGGTCGAATGTCTTCTTAAATAATATATTAACTGAACTCCCGTTATCTACTAGAACCTTATGGACGGTAGCTGGACCGATGACGGTGGTGATCACGAATGGATCCTCAGTCGGGGAATGGATTCCAATATTCTTTCGATCGCGAAATATGATATCATCAGCCATCGTCTTCTGCTGCTTGACCGGGGAACTGTCCCCGGGGTTACTACACTCTCCAACTTCAAGGTGTTGTTAAGCTGCATTCACATACTGGTCCATTGCCCTGAAGCTATGTCCAGCTAGATGAAGTCCTCCTACAACGGAATTAATGACAAGGTTCTTTCCCTTTTGCTGAGCCCTAAGCCTAGCAGCGGGTTGGTTCTGGTTCTGATCTTGGTTTTGGTTTTGGTTCCGGTTTGGGGTTTGTACGGCCTGCGCCCTGTCCCTGGGGGTTACTCTATACTCATCAAGTTTTCCTTCCCGGAGCAGTTTTTCAACCACATCTCTCGGATGGCGACATTCGTTCGTAGAATGACCGTATATCTGGTGAAAAATACAGAATTTCCTAGATTCACGCTCTTTTTCTATTGAATCTCTTGGAGGAGGTCTCTTATATTGGAGAACGTTATGGGTATCCATAAAGATGTTTTCCAAGGTATCACTTAAAGGCGTGAAGTTCTCGAATGGTTTGAAGCGCGGCCTTCTCTGCGAGTTATTTCCTTGATTCCACCTCTTATTACCATTCCCAGATTGTCGGCCATTTCCTTGATTCTTATTTCCCACGTTCACTTCCACCTTACCGGAGCTATCCCCAGTTTGCTTGATAGCCACATTACTTTGTATGTCTTCCTTGTCGGTGGCTTTCCTCTTCCGATTGGCGTAAATTTCTTCCTGTCGCAAGCGGATATTAGCTTTTTCATAAAATATCTCACGGGTTAGCGGTGGTTTACCGGCTAGGTATCTCCCGAATTCTGTATCCTTATCCACTCCGTCAATCAAAGCCATCAAAACTAATTGTTCGTGGGGATTTTTCACCTCTGTGACTGCTAGGTTAAACCGGTCGAGATAAGACCTCAGAGATTCATCCATACGCTGCTTGATAAGGGATAATTCAATAACGTTTTTGGACCTCTGAGCATGTAGTCTGAACTGATTCACGAACTGTTAACTTAATTCCCTGAAACTAGAGATTGATCGCGCTGGCAAACTAGGGAACCACATTAGCGTTGCGTCCTCCAGAAATATTGGGAATGCGTTACATTTCATAGCGTCAGAAGCAGCAGCTGCGTTCATCATCAGATGCTGGATCAGATCGGCCTTTCCTGTATAACGGTTCATAGGCGGCATATTAAATCTCCTCGGAAATTGAACTTCCAAAATGTCATCGGTGAAAGGTGTGTGGCTGCGACCTATTCCCCAGTCTTCAGTTCGTTGTCCACGGTTTTCTACCATCATTCATCTGACCATGGCCTCAACAATCGCATGAGCCAGGGTAGACTCGGGATCAGCGCTTCTTGCTCTGCGGGCCATTCCAGCATTTCTGTGTCTCGGTGCTGCGGCAACCACGACCTGAGCAGAACTCCCTTGCCCCCTGTTGCCATGGTCATTCACACGGCTAGGAGGAAGGACAGGTTGATTCTGGGCTGGATCGGCAACTCCTCCATTCCTAGGTGGCAGCGTAGGCCCATTTACGTTTCGGTTGTTAACTCCCCGATTGAGAGCCTCTTCTTGTCTAGAGGGCATTGTTCCAAATAGGAGTCGCTCTATATTTTTAGCTCTTTCGAACGGAGGCCACCGCTGATTTCTCCATGGCTCCTCCGATGAGGATGTGAACTCTGGGGAAGGAGAACGAGGCGGAGGAGAATTCCTCTGCCTTACGAGATCATCCAGTCGCCTGTCCATAGCAGTCATATTTTGTCGCAGCGTTGAACTCTCTTGTCTCTGAGCGACTAGTTCTTCAAAGAGTCTATCGTACATGCCAAGCATACGAGACAGGTCTCCCTCAGTAGCAGTTGCAAACGGGTCAAACTGATCATCATCAACTTCTTCTCTTATGCGCAGAAGACCCGTACCAGGTCGAGAAGAGGTACCAGCGTGAGTAGAGCGAGACATAGGTTCCTTCCTGGGTCGAGTGGTGGTTCGCTTATCGGATCGGTTTGCCCCCTGCTGTCGATGGCTCGTTGCACCCCCCTGGGATCTGGTCGCGGTGACAGGTGCAGGTGGGTTCATGGAGAGGTCATGCGATCTAGTGGTCACCCCTTCAGTGGATTGGTTCGTGGCTCCTCCATCGATCGCGATCGCCCCCTGCGCAACGCGATCCGTGGGCTCTTCCTCGACCTGCTTGTGCACACTCTCTTCAATCGCCTCGTTTGCAGCCTCTTTGGCCTGCGATGCTCGTGCATCTTTAGACTTATTTCCAGCCATGATACTTTGAGTTTTCAGAACTTTTCAAAAGTCGAAACAGTTGGGGTTTTGGACTGCTTTCTTCGGACTTGAGTATCCAAACAGTAGAATGACAATTCAATGCGTTGAGAATTCTTTCTCAGTGAAAGCACCAAAATGTTAGATCCAAAATTGTCTCTAACACCCAAATTATGATTATAGCTAGAGATTAGTATCAGTAAAATAACAGAAAAGTAGAAAAGACACAAGATTTATAGTGGTTCGGCGTTAACGAGCCTACGTCCACTTTATATCTATGATTATACTTGAAATCAGAGTACAATCGATAACATTTCTCTCAATCTCCCTTGTACAATTTTAATTCACTCAGTAATTTTGAGATAAAAACAATGGAGCTATGATAATGGTGAGATCAGAGCTCTGAATTGCCCAAAAAAGATCCTGAAAAATGCCAAGCTCTGGGCTATTTATAGCTGATGTTTGGTGACGGATCGCGGTCATACGTGGCCCACATCCCAAAGATCTCGGACTAGTTCGTAGCTTGAGGGAGAGTTAGTCAAATTAGCCGTTGAGGACAGGTGTCGCGATCTCCTTAAATCTCGGATCGTGGGTGACTTGGTCAAGGTCTTCACGTGGTGGCTGCTGGGATCGGATCGCGATAGGTAGGGCGGATCGGAGGCGGGGGGCGTTCCGCGATCCGTATGGCCAGAACGTGATGGCTTCAGTGTTTGAGACTTTGTGGAGAGCATATATCGATCCCGGTGGCTTGGTTCAAAAAGCTAGCCAACAATATGTTTATGCACTAGACCTGTCACACTAAGCTGGCCACTTGTGGATGCTGGATTTGCCGGCCGGTTCCGGGAAGACTTCTACCGCAAGTTGGACTTAACCTCATGTGTTAGCACTGTTATATGTATCTTTATTCTTCCAAATTTTACTGCAATACTTATTTACAATCTTTTGGCATAATAGTATTCTTAAACAAATATTCATGTTCATTGTAAATTTCACAATTACAGTGTTCTTAGAAATTCTTAACTAAGGCCGGTGATTTAATGGAAAAGGCTTTATACATCAGAAATGTTTTCAGCTTAAGTTATGATTTACATATGAACAGATTCGCATAACCCCCACAGATTTAACGGGTTTATATAACCCCAATAGATTAAACAGATTAAGTATTACAGGTTAACAGGTTCATATAACCCCAACAAATTTTACAGGTTAACAGGTTCATATAACCCCAACAGATTTTACAGGTTAACAGGTTCATATAACCCCAACAGATTTTACAGGTTTACTTAACCCCACAGATGTAACAGATCCCACAGGTTACTTACAATTTCATTAACATATTCCATTTAATCTTGAATTAAGCCCACAGATTTACACGTTCATACAATCCCAAATTTCCAGTCATATTCCACAGTACGAGGTATGCCCCAAATTTCCCTCTTTTATTATCATTCCCAACCATTCAACAATTTTCCGAATTTCGTTCATACGTGTATCTCTTACAAGATTGGCCTAGGCTCGAAGGTAGCCTAGGCTTATAAAATAAAAAGGGAAAGAAGCGGGAGAAGAACAGAAATAGGCATACAATTAATTTTTAATTAAAACAGTACTAATTTCAGTAAATTTCAGCAGATTTATTATACATATTATCGGGGAATACAAATGATAAATATACCATTATCAAAAAGGCATAACTTAAATCCCCTCATCTAGTAGCTTTCAATTCATGGATTTGGTCCAGATCTAGCATTCAATGGCTCTCCTAACTGAATCTAGAATCTAAATAACCATGGATTCACATTTCTCAGACTAAAAGAAAAAAAGGGAAAAAGAAGAGAAATCTAAATTCACCAGATCCAAGAATTTACCTCACTACGATCATAAATCTAAATGCCTAAACTATAGATATACATTCTTTTCCTCCAGATCTTGAATCAGAACTTCCTAGGACTAGTTATTCTATTTTCTGAAGAGATAAGGGGCTGAAGAATGGCAAAGCCTAGCTTTAGAATTTTTCAAAATAAAACTAGGCTCTGGTATCTTATTTATAGGTGTAGTAGAAGACTCTGAAGCATCAGAATGAAATTATAAGCATCTGAACCGTACACAAATCGCACACGGTAGCCAAAATGCATCAGAATCGTGCATTTATGGACATGGGTTGACCAACCACTGCATGGGTCGACCCATGGGTCAACCCAGCTTACAACGGCGCACTTTTCAAGTGCGACAGTGTAAATTTTCCCTGGCGCACTTCCCAAGTGCGCTGGTTACACTGGCCTGCCGCACACTTGTTTCATTAAAATTCTAATGTCCATAACTTCTTCATATGTTATCCATTTTACGCAAACTTGGGGTCTATCTGAGCCAGAATCCCGAGACGAACGCAACGGTAATGCCGGTTTCACCTAATTCTGAATGTTTAATTAAGTTATCCCCAATTTATTATCTTTGACTAAAAATGCGGGGTGTTACATATACACACACATTTGTGTGTATATATGTATGTAAATATATGTATGTATATATATATATACTATACTATTAAAGATGAGTTATATTTCGATAGCTCACAAGCCCTTCGTAATCTCTGAAAGGAGTGTATCTCAAGATGACACGTGGATTGTTAACTCAATCGTCTCTTTCTCCTTTTTTCCTTTCGTCTCTTTCCTCCTCAGTGCGCACAGTTTATTTTCACACCTAACCCATCTTTTTTTCAGATCTGAAATCTCTCCTCTCCCAAACCCTACCTCCTTCATATTTCATCCGATAGGAGGCTCTAGAATATGGTAGCCACCTTTCATGTTTTTCGGTAGGCTACTTTCTCCTTCTGCCCTCAGCGCTAATTATCAACTAGTAGCATTTTGAGAGCGCGGAGGCATTCCTGAATTTTAAAATGAAGCATCGCCAATTATTTTTCCTATCTTTGCTCCACCATTTACCTTTTTTGTTTTCCCCAGACCTAGGTATACTCTCATCTTGCATTTCATCTCTATTCTCCATCTAAACTCGATATGGCCAGAAACCGCAAGTCCATACCATGGTTTTCTGTGTCCATCAATATTTGTGCTACGGTATAGGATCTGACTACATCTTCGTTGCGCCTGATTCATTTTAGTATCATTCTACTGAGGTCACCATCAAGGAAATATGGTTTGACATGGAACAATTCTACGGTATAGCATTCTTTGTTCTTTATTTTGATCTGGAACAGGAAATAATGGCCTGATATTATTACTAATTATTATTCTTTTATCCAATAGTGGCACGACATTCTGGATCAATCTTTAAATTAGGGCCTCACACTTGTTGTTGGTAAAAGGATATGCTAGCCTGTACTAGCTGGGGCATCCCTGACATTCAGGTGTGTATCACTCGATAATGATTTTTAGTTATTCGACATTTGATAGATTTGAATTTTCTTATGCATGTATTGAGTTGAATGTTAAAGAATCAAGTACGATTGATTTTGGGTTAAATCCGTGGTGTTATTTATGCTCCTTTTTAATTAGAGATGTTGATTGTATATTTCTATTTTATAATTATGATTAAATCAAATTGGCAAGCTATCATGCATACCAGTCAGTATGTTATTTTATTTTAGAAAAAATAGTCATATAACCAATTCTTTATCATGATAAGTAATTTATTTTTAGTGCATGACTTTGAGTCCCTTTGACCAACAAACACTAAGCATAATTGTCATTTTAATTATAAAACTATCAATGTAGAGGCATCAAGTTGGAGTGTCACGGCACTAAAAGAAAAACGTGCTACTTCTATTTCTGATGAAATTAATGTATATAGGCCATATTATTTTTATAGATTTTCCTTCATGGATACTATATGGAACCAAAAAAATGATTATGTAAAGAATGTATACCATTTTGTTCCATCCACCGTACTTTATAAAAAAAACTTCTTTGGAGAAGAAATAAAAAAAGATGTTGGGGGCAAGCTAAAACGCTTGAGCCCAAAAAGTTTATGGGGTACAAACGAAGAGCATATGTTAAGATATTATGTGAGTTGGTTTACTGTCCTTTTTATAATATTAATAGTTGATTTGTATATCCGTAGTTGTAACTTTCAAGAATTTTATTTTGAGTAACCGGATAAGTAAGTGCTATTTATTGTATTTTAGGTTAGTAGATAATTCTTGCAATTGTTATATCTGATGAAATACAATAACTTTTCCTAAAAGACATATGTTACGTACACTAATGGACAACATATATTTTCATGTAAAGAATCCGCTTCATATAACATTAAGTTCTAATACATTGATTTTTTTAATTATTATTCAGTATGTACTGTGGATTGATCGATTAAATCTTTGCATTGTAAAGAATTGAGATTGCAGAAACTAGAGTAATTGTTGCTACTTAAATGGATGTAGTTGCATAAACATACTAGCAATATTACTATTTATTCACTGTTTTTTTGTTGAATGCTAATCCATCTATCATTCACTGTGGAAAGGCTATTACAAAAGGACAATATAATTAATGCAGTTATTATTACTCTAAGTTTCAGGTCTCTACATTTTGTACAATACTATAATATATATAGTTAGCAGATTAAATATACCTACAGGGCAAACTTTTTCCTTTCTTATACTCCATGTAGTTGTATTATATCATCTCATTATTTTAAGTTCCAAGTTAAAAAAAATCATTGAAAGGTCATCCTTTGTAGCTGCACTAAAGCTTTTCTCAAGTTTCCAGAGACATCCATGTCCATAGTCCTATTTTCATGCAAATAAGATCTCAACTTTCTGGGGACCATGTCATCTATATTTTTTATGACTCTATTTCCATGGTTTTTGAATGTGTTTTAATAGTCAACCAGTTCATTTATTGAATCTACTATCCATTTAGCAGCCGTTGGAATGTAGAAACAGAATATGCAAACCAGCAAATACCCATACTTTATCTATGATTTTATCCATATTATTTTCCTTATGTAACACCCCATGTCCATTAATGTCACTCACAAAGGGAATGCATCAATGTCCATGAAGCGTTATTATTGTATAGAACAGATAAATTACAAGAATAAATAAATAAAACAACACAGCAGAAGATAAAACTTATTTCATAGCATCATAACTCAAAACAAGCTTGCATAAGTAGTTTCCAAAACCATTACAACAGGATCAATAGTCTTTTCCAACAACTTCAAAGTACATAAAAAAGCAAATACTTAAATAACATAAATGCATAAATCCGCACTGAGCATAAGCAAAGCCATAAAGATGAGAGATTCCAAAGCGATACATCTACTCTTTTCAAGCAACTGAAAGAAATCGACACTAAGCTATAGTATTCCCTCCTTGCAAACCTGAGGGGGGAAAGGAAAGAAAAGAGGTGGAAACAAAGGGGTCAGACATAAAGTCTAGCGAGTCCAGTAATTTTAACAAATAATAGGTAAGGTAAATGATCAAGACATAAATAGGCATCATGATATGGCTGTAACATAGATAAGTAGATAAAAAGGATGGACAAGATGATTTCGTTCCTAAGTACTAAGACAATCCTACACCTTGGTTAAGCGAACAACCCTCCAAGTACTAACCTCGAAGACCGAAGTCAACATCAGACTAGCACCCAAAGGACTATCCAACTCGACCAACATGTATTTCGTTACACTGCATTTTTGCTAAGTTACGCCACATTACTTAATTACACTGCACATCTACTAGTCTCTTTTACTCAAGGTTGATGCCTTCCCACTAACTGTACCCATATGACAAACTTGGTAGATACTTGTACCTAGCTGCTATCATAGGTGCCGGCTTGCACCTACCACCGCCAAGGTACCCTTATTCTACCCATTCGATCATCTCCCTAAACCCCGTAGGCACCCGTGCTGGCCCCACAGTGGGGTGTATCACTCCCCAAAGTGGCAACCCCGATACCAACATGAAATGCACGACCATACCTACACGATGCAACAACGTCTTACCTACCAGCACGGACCCATGCACGCATATGAACCCATTGGACTTGCGTTGCTACCGCTATTCACGTTTTGACCTCTTATATTCAAGCCCAGTAAGCGTGCCCCAACCCCGGCCTAGTACCTGGCCCAATTAGATACTCAAACGGGTTACTGGTTGAAACGGGTCCCCATCCGACACAAGCCTCCCACTTATGCTTAGCCCCCACTAGGGTTTTTTTTCCCACTTAACCATTTTAATTTAAATGTCCATGTCTTACACATGCTACGGTTCAGTCCATACTTACATGTCATAATTTACATGCCTTATCTTATTCCGGTTAAGTCCATATTTACATGTCATAATTTACATGTCACCCCACTTAACCCTCTAACCATACCCATGTCTTATTATGGTTAGTATTCCTTAATTCATTCCTTATGACGAACGGTGCATGACCTCCCACATTAGACCGAACACTTTGTGGCCGCTGGATTTGTCGGGCGGTTCCGGGCAGTCTTACGCCACAAACCGGATCTAACCTCGTGTCACCCATCGTTACGCCTACAATTCATGCCTTTGACCTCTCACATTAGATGTCCAATTTTAGCAGTTGGATTTGCCGGGCGGTTCTGGGCAGTCTTACACCACAATTGCGCCTAACCTCGTGTCAAAGGTTTATTAATAATCGAATTTCACCCAAACCCCAATTTTCATGTCATGTGTTTCCAATTCATTAATTATACTAATTACATATTAATTAGCCTCAATTACAAATTTCCAATTATAGGCAATTTCATCAATTCCATGCAATTCATACCCAAATATGCCAATTTCACATATTATCCAATTATCCAATAGTATCCAATTTTCCAAATTTCCCACATTCCTAATATTCCCCATCGTTCCCACGTATTCGCATTCGCGCGTATTTTTATTATAGGCTGGAAGGTTGCCTAGATCCACAAATAAAAGGAATAAGGGGTAAGAAGAGAGAATCAATTCATAGAAAATTGGAATAAAACATCATCATGAAATAAAGAGGCATATAGACTGGCATAGAGGCATAATAAAAGATTCAACATGAATAAACTGATAAAAGGTATGAACTTTACATAGAAGCATAGGCATATGATGACATGAATCAAAAAGGTGAAGACTTGGTGAGATTTTCATTACAAACATATATGAATCCTTTTTACAACTTTTTCATGTTACTTTAATCCCATTAAATTTGTGAAAATAACTGTACTCACCTTTCGTGGATTAAGAAAAGGATTAACGAATTGAAATTGGTGTAGAAATGTTGCGGTGATGTTGATTGATCTTCTTTAATTATTGTTGAAGCTCTAAACTTTGATTTGAGTTGTGTATGAACACTTGAGATTTGATTATAGGCGGCGGCTAGGGTTTAGGAGAGAGTTTGACAGCATAATGGTGTCATAGACAATAGTTATGAATTAGGGTTAGGTCTTAGGATGTATATATAAGTGTAGAGAACCATTTAGGGCCTTAGATTTAACCCTAGAACCTATTCGGACCATTAGAATTCAGAAATCGACGTCACAAAGTAGATTTTCGGATCTGGAAAAACAAGGGGAGGTCGACCCCCAGGTCGACCTGTGTGGGGGGAGGTCGACCCCCAGGTCGACCCTATGGTCGACCCATCCGATCAGGTCGACCTGGGTCCTGGGCGGGAATTTTCCCGCCCAACCCGGGTATGTGCGATTTCGAATTTCGGATTTAATTTGAATTTTCTAGCTAGGTTTAACTTTAATTAATTCTGCTTAATTACTCAAACTTCTGAGGACCATAACTTCCTCATACGAAGTCGGATTTACACAAACTCGGACTCTATCTCAAGCAGAATTCCGAGACGATCGCAATGGCACAACCCATTTCCCTTCATTCCTCTTTTAAAAATTTAGTGTTCTTAAATTTAGTTAATTCAATCATCCAAAATTTGGGGTGTTACATTCTCCCCTACTTAAAGGATTTCATCCTCGTAATCTCTAAGTCAAGAAGAAAGTATCCTACCATCCAATCATCCATCTAATCAATCATCAACCACAAGCAACCATTGTCCTTAAAAAAAATCTAATGCTTTTCATGTACATATGCATAGTGTGTGTATATTTTCGTATACTAATGCAAAATCAGGCGGTCCACTGATTCAGTTGACCTCCTTAATGCAAATAATGATAGTGCCATGTATCCATCATGTATGCAAAGAACCCTATACATAACATTACTACATGTGTGCACAACCATTCATTTAAATGCAACACCCATATGATACACACATTCAATGTACATTCATTTTACTAAATACATTCATTTATATGCAATATGAAAGTGACTGAGCCGATCTAGTGCCTAAAGTGTGTGTATATGCATCCACGAGCAACCATTAGCAAATACTTGCATCCACATGCATCCACTATACATAACATGTCTCAAACACATGTTTCAACCATAGGACTACCCTATCTAAAGGTCAAAGATACTAGCAAGAGGACATACTAAAGATAGAACAAGTACAAGCTAAGCGATAAAGGAGAAATTAAAATACATACCCTCAAAAAGAAAAGGGTACAATGAACGCATCTTCTCTTCTGTCTCCCAAGTAGCGTCGCTCTCATCATCTCCCCATGGCACTTTGACTAGCTTGACCTCTCGATTCCTGAACTTCTTAATCTCCGACCCAAGAATGCATGTAGGAGCTCGTCGAATCGTCGCATCATGCTCTATCTCCACCTCTCTAAGCAAGCTCGGCTCTACCACTTTCGCAGTCCTCTTACTCTTCACGGGAATGAAATGGGCGCACTTAGTAAGTCTGTCTACCACGACCCAAATCCCTGTATTACCCTTCCTCGATCTCGGTAACCCATCAACAAAGTCCATCGAGACACTCTCCCACTTCCATTGTGGGACCTCCAATGGGTGAAGCAACCCACCGGGCTTCTTTTGCTCTGCTTTTACTTGTTGGCACACCAAGCATCTAGCGACAAACTCGGCCACATCCCTCTTCATACCAGTCCAAAAGTAAACTCGTCTCATGTCCATGTACATCTTGTCCCCACCGGGATGAATGGTCATCTTCGAACGATGTGCATCATCAAGAATGGTCTTCCTCAAGTTCTCGTCTTGTGGTACACAAAGTCTACCGTCCCTACGTAACCAACCCTTATCATCTTGGGTATAACTATTGAGATGGCTCGATGACTCCCCCCTTATGAGCTTCTCTACCAACTCAACCAACTGTGGGTCATCTCGCTGTGCCTCACCAATCCGTCCCTAAAGCGTAGGTCTGACCTCTAAGGATGCTAGCAAGCCGGGTACAAAGTCAATGGAAGGTCTAAAGTCAAACGTACAGATGAACTCTAAGCTTTGCCGCTCAACAAACAACGGACTCAAGGACAACCTTTTCCTACTTAAGGCGTCTGCCACCACGTTACCCTTGCCAGGGGTATATGCTATCTCGAAATCGTAGGGCGCTAAGAATTCCATCCACCTTTGCTGCCTTAAGTTCAAGTCCTACTGAGAGAACAAGTATTTTAGCGGTTTGTGGTCTGTGAACAATTCGAATTTCTCGCTAAGAAGATAATGGCGCCAAGACTTAAGCTCGAAAACAATAGCGGCCAACTCTAGGTCATGTGTAGGGTAATTTCTCTCATGCACTCTCAACTGCCTTCCTCCATAGGCTATTACCCTCCCCTCTTGCATTAAGACTGCGCCTAGTCGTGTCCCACAAGCATCGGTATAAATGGTAAATGGCTTACTCCCATCTGGCAACACTAAGACTGGGGCTGTGGTTAAAGCTCTCTTTAAAAGTTGGAACGCATCATCACAATCTACGTCCCACATGAAAACTATTTTCTTCTTCGTCAAGCGTGTCAATGGGGCTGATATCTTTGCGAAGTCCTTGATAAACTTCCTATAGTATCCTGCCAACCCCAAGAAACTCCTCACCTTGGTAGCATTTTTAGGGACCTTCCAATCTTCGATGGCCACCACCTTTGCGGGATCCACAGCTATCCCTTCTTTAGAAACCACGTGCCCTAAGAATCGCACTTCCTTCCTCCAAAAGTGACATTTAGAAAATTTAGCTTTAAGGTTATGCGCTCGAAGGGTCCCCAACACTTCCCTAAGATGTAGGGCATGCTCTTCCTCGCTCTTAGAAAAGATCAAGATGTCATCCACAAAGACCACCATGAATTTATTAAGGTACTCCCTAAACACCCTACTCATCAAGTCAACAAAGTATGCGGGGGCGTTTGTCAAACCGAAGGGCATTACAAGCCACTCATAGAAACCGTTCGGAGTCCTAAAGGCAATCTTGTCTATGCTGTCCTCAACCACTCTCAACTGATGGAAACCAGTGGCTAAGTCCAACTGCGAAAACACTGAGGCGCCAACTAACTAATCGAAGAGATCGTCAATCCTCGGCAGTGGGTGCCTATTCTTCTTAGTAAGCTTATTAAGTTCTCTATAATCCACACAAAGTCTAAGGGACCCATCCGTCTTCATGACAAGTACTACTGGAGCACCCCACTCCGATATACTACGTCTTATGATTCCCTTCTCAAGCAACTCCCCTACTTGCTTATTGAGCTCCCTCCTCTCACGAGGAGCCATGTGGCGTACTGGCAGAGATACTGGTTTTGCATTGTCTACAAGATAAATACGAAAGTCTATCTCACGTTTTGGGGGTAGACCCCTCACCTCATCGAAGACATCAACATATTCACGGACTATACGAACAGAACGTAAATCATCATTGGATGCGTTAAGTGACTCAAGATAACTAAGCATCACCGATCCTCTAGGGTCACAAGAAATATCAAGGGTCTTTCCACTACGAGTCAACAATTTTACTACCCTTCGTTCACAATCTAGGATGGCACCGTATCTGGCTAGCCAATCCATTCCTAGAATCAACCCATAGCCCATGAAACCAAGCACAAAAGCATTACATTCAAAACCAATGCCTAAGATAGACAATCTCAAATGTGAGAACCCGTAACTTCCCCGGTAAGGAAAGAGCGGATACTTTGAGAACAAGCCACAACAGAACGCAGACAGAAGAACATTTCATTGTATATTACAACAAATTCCATCAGAATACAAGAATATGCAGAGTATGAATTAATATTACAAAGAAAATATCAGAGATTTAAATTACATATAAATACATCGCAGCGGAAAAACAATACAAAGCACAACTGAAAGTAATACACGGATACAGAGCTTTCCGAGCATCGTTCCAGCTGTAAATCAGGATCCTATGAATATAAATCTGCAAAACCAAAACTACTAGCTGCCCGTGTGGAAAATAGGGGCACCCAGAGTTTAGGTTAAAACAATAAACTCCAGGTCAGTCATGTGACTGGTGTGAGAACTAAAACAGTTATTAATCTTTGTTTTTAAAGTTAGGTAAATCAAAGGACCACGCCGTATAACACGGAACGGGTTTCCTCCCAAGAATACCAGTGCTGAAAACAAACAGCGCAATGTTAAATAAAGAACAATGAAGATATTATAAGACCCAGGTCCCATCACACAATGCAACGCAAGCCGGAGGATAGGGTTTTCCCTTATAATAACCAAATATGCTTGATACGCGAAATTTCATCTTATATTATTACTATAAGTGAAGAAAACAACTTCAAATATAAATATATCAATCATAGACGGCATGGGTACCATATATCATGTCGCCAATACTAGGCTCTACAATCAAAACCGCAAAATGTCATATTTGGAAATTGGATTTCCATCATGGTGGCTCCTGATTCGAAAGATCGATCGCGTAGTGCCATCTTAACGGCTTACGTCTCGGCTAGAGAAAACACCGTAATGCACATCCGCACTTTTGGGAAATCGAGTATCAATGCGGCTTACGTCCCGGCGAGAGAAAACACCGCTTACACTATCCCTCTGAGCACTAAGCTCAATCTCGGTCGACCGAATCCACGACACCACGAAGGTGCCCATCCACTAAAAAGCATACTAATCAAACCATCAGTTTACCACCATACCGGGGTGTGAGGCTCGCGAATCAACGCTATACACAAAGCCGTGCTATATTAAAGCTGCGCTTTGATCATCATCCACCAAACTTTGCTTTTCAACAAAAGTCTGGATCACTGCATCTCAGCATGCCACACTATCAATCCATATCGTATCCACTGATTTCTGCCAATATATAACCTCTGAGCTCGTATGTCTCAGAGAAGGGCGTTAAGCAAGAGAATAAATTATCCGCCGCCAAACAGATATATATTTAGCAGAGATCAACGAATACAATATAAAGGAATACAATGTCAGACACACCATCCATTTACAAGTCCGTTCTGGGTCTGAACGAAATGAAGGCACTTTCCTCGCATATCCGTCGACCTCCAAGCACGTCCGGATGACTACTACTTTATCCCCGTTCAAGGTAGCTACTCCCATCGTGAGCATCAGTAGCACTCATCCATTCGATGTGAAGATCGTCGGCCTTGCACCGTCTTCAATCTCTTCGACTCGTCGTCGAATCGGTTATTCAGAATGGGTATAGACCCGGCCTTTCTGAATAACCCACGTATATAATAAACACTTGTTACTCAAACACGACATACGCCTCATTCTAATTCAGAATATTCTTTTATTCAGATATTTACACTCCTAGGGAAAGGTTCTCATTAATTTTATCAAAGATAAATCCTTTTAAATTTATTCTTTAATCTTCCTTTGGATGACATTTCAAACCAGATTATGGTTTTCCAAACTAGTCGAGATTAGCGAACCACACCGAAGTAATTATTTATTTTATTTCCCAATCCCAACCTATTCATCCCATGGAGCAAAACTATTATTACCCCATAACTAACACCACGGTGTTACCGGTAAATTTAATTACCATTTCACGTTCAAATCTAATTAAAGATTTAACTATCGCTAGGAGCAAAACTGGTGATACTCCCCTTTCGATCATTTCCAAATTTTGATGATTTAAATTACCAATTCTCATTTAAATCTAATTAAAGATTCATTAAAACTCCTTTTATTGGGTTAAAGAACTGATGTCATTTAAAACACAGTTCACGATAAACCCAAATCACATTCTATTTCAATTCCAATAAAATATATTAGAAATTCTGGTTATTTAAAACCCATTTCAAATTCCATTTATTTATTTCAAAAATAAATTGGTTATAATTCTAGTTCAAAACTAGTTCATTTTGATAAAAATCTATTTTTATATTTTCAAATATGAAGTTTTTCATCCCAGTTTCCCCAAATCATTTCTTTTGATTTTACACAAATTATAGATATTTTTAATTATTTTATCAAGGCCCGTACAGTCGATTTCCATCTACGGCCATCAAACTGCACTTACAGCGACCTTTTCTGAAATTGATTTGGACATATCTCCAAATCCAACCGTTAGATTTCAAATTCGATTCTATTCAATTTCAATTCGAATTCGTTTTTATATTCAATTCAAATTCTATTTAATTCATATTCAATTCAAATTCATTCTAATTCTATTCAATTTATATTCTATTCAAATTCTATTTAATTCATATTCAAATTCATTCTAATTCTATTCAATTTATATTCTATTCAAATTCTATTTAATTCATATTCAATTCAAATTCATTCTAATTCTATTCAATTTATATTCTATTCAAATTCTATTTAATTCATATTCAATTCAAATTCATTCTAATTCTATTCAATTTATATTTTATTTAAAAAAACGAATATAATCGATATCAATATCGTTCGCGTCAAAATAGCGCATCTCTAATCAACACGGCTTAATATTATTCAATAACTTCGTTATTTTATTCAACAAATGAATATTCATTCTATTCAACACATGAATCTATATTTCTTTCACCACATGACTAATCTCAACAAATGAGTACTGTCAGCACGTTAATCTTTATTTTAAAATATTCTTTATTTTCCCAATTGGAATGAGGCCCAATCAATTACCATATAATGTTAATTATATGGATTCCATACAACACATGTATATAATAGCAACAATAAATACTCAACCATCATCCAAAGTGCACAACACAACTGCATAAGCATCAAATATATATAATCAACGCTTACACAGTCTGTCGACCAATCGATCAACATATAATTAATTTATTGGGATTAGTGCATGCCAATTATCATCCCAACACCCGTGTGGGGTTTCAACAATCAAACACCGATTTTATTTGTGCAGTTGGGCGATGTGTAAAATTTATCGTCCCAATCAATATCAATCAAATGTGTGTATATAACCAAATCATCCGATTCGTTTATATTTATTTATTTCATTTTATATACACGTTAAAAATTCTATTTTTAACTATACAATATTTATTTTCTATATAAATATTTTATTTCATTCCACAACACACGTTCAATTTTCATAACAACATCAATCTAACAAGCAAGCCGTCCATGGTCTGTGGACGACGGGTGTCAGGTGCTGCTAAGCACCGTCTGCATCCTAGTATATATATATTAACTAGAAATTTAAAATAAAAGTGAGGAGTTCTCACCGAGGGATCCACTCCGCCATTCTATATTTATGAAATTCAGAACAGTCTGGTTTTGCCCGCAATGCCAACGCAGTCTTCTCTACGCTGTTTATATATAAAAATCAAATTTTTATCTACACTTCATATATATAAAAACCGAATTTTTATCTACTATATGAATAAATAAAAATCATATTCTGCTTTGCCTCCTACATAAGGAAAAATCATATTTTTACTGTGTTAAAAATCATGTCTTCATCGTGTTAAAAATCCATTCTTTTACCAAATAGAAATATATGTAAAGATCGTATTTTTATATCCTAAAAAAAATCATAATTTTCTATTCTAAAAACAATGC
Source organism: Allium sativum (assembly GCA_030737875.1). Classification (NCBI taxonomy): domain Eukaryota; kingdom Viridiplantae; phylum Streptophyta; class Magnoliopsida; order Asparagales; family Amaryllidaceae; genus Allium; species Allium sativum. The sequence goes on along the minus strand of CM060909.1, from coordinate 335,857,324 downwards.
GCTATATATATTTTCTATTTTCAACAACGGTCTTTTCATTTTTAAAACAATGCACTTTTCATATTTTTAAAACATATGCTATTTTTCTATACAAAAACAATGTTATTTTTCTATACAAAATCAATGCCATTTTTCTTTACAAAATCAATGTTATTCTTCTTTACAAAATCAATGTTATTCTTCTATACAAAATCAATGTTATTCTTCTTTACAAAATCAATGTTATTCTTCTATACAAAATCAATGCCATTTTTCTATACAAAGCTATATATATATTTTTTTAAACAATGCTTTTATATAAAATTCAGAAAATTACACTGTCTCCTTCACTGTTGTTCATCGGTTTTGTTTCCTCCCCCAAAAAATCCCGTACCACTCCAGAACATGTCGAACCAGTGCTCACTGTTTTTGCCCTCTTCCTGGAACCAAATCGAGCCAAGAACCCATACTCCATCACCTACTTCTTGCTACTAAACCCGTCGTTCATCTTCTTCCTGGAGCATTCAACCCAAAGCTCGGCCAATCCCTAATCACGCACGCCACACTACACAGCCGGACTTCGATCCAAACATACCATGACGTCGCCCTCGCTCCACTCCACCATCACCAGATGTCGCGCCTCACTCGACCCTCCCAGTGGCCACGAAAAAGATGTTGAGCGGCGTGACTTTGAGCCCTATTTTCTCTCCGTTTAGGACACGAGAACCGATCTTATCTATATAGATGGAAAGAGCACTAAATTCTCTACAGTTTCCGTGTTTTAGTTTTTGAAATTAATCATTGTGTTTCGGGAATTTGGAGGAAGAATTCATGAGCGTTTCAGCCGTTGAAAAGGGGGGATGCGGCGGCTTCCTGATGTGGCTAGGGTTTGAAGGGTCATGGCCTTATATAATATATTTATATTAATATGTTTGATTCCATTAATTTCAAAAATACAAGCTTATCGATACGAACTTCAATTCAAACCCAACGACTGTCACCCCTAGCTAATTACCTCCGTTTCGAACACAATGGGATATGTATCGTAAGCCAGTTCGACCGTTTCAATCAGATTCCATCAAAATTAAAATATAAATCCGTATATATTCAATTTGAATGCGCATTTCAATTTATCGGGGCTACATACTAACTAGAAAAATTCCAAAAAAATATTTTCTAGCCTCGTATTGACGATATGGTCCTAACAAAACTAGTTTCATCAAATTCTGAGACCGTTTGAAAAATGGCCATTTTTCAATTGATTAAAATCAACTAAAACTGGTCAAACGCGTTTTCCTTTGCCAGCTCACATATTGATTCGAAAAATTACGAAATTTGAAACCTAGCAATTACTTGACATCATGGATCCAACAAAAGTGGTTTCGTCGAAATCCGAGGTCGTTTGCAAAATGGCTATTTTTAAGGGCCTGAATTCCATAGCGACTATTCAGAATTTTCAACTGGACATATCTTTTGATTCCCGCTATGAAATTTCAATTTGTCGGATTCGTTGGAAAGATATCCTCAATTAGATTCCATTATATTTGGTTTCGCTAAAATCCGGTTTATTCTGCACCCGGTATGTTCAATTGAAATTTGAAATTGAATTATCGAACTACCGCGCCATTTTCAATTCCTTTTATATATATAAATAATTATTTATATTCTAACGATGATGTATATAATATATACGTTCGAATTCTATTCAAAATAAATTTCTCGTTGATATTATTTAAAATAATCTATTTTAAATATTCAAAATTCATTAAATTCGCCAAAATAAAAATTTTAAATTGGCCCAGATTTTCCGGGTTGTTACATCAAATCCCTACAAACCATGGATAAATGAGCCGACCCACCAATAGGATTTGAGACTACAATGGGATCCACAACGAGACTAGTATTTAAGTGTAGTGTTTCAACTAATGATGTAGAGATAAACGAATGTGATGCGCCAGAATCGAATAAAGTACGGACAGGATGATCAAACAAGAAAATCAAACTTTCGACAGAAATTTTTCTACCTTCTTCCTGTCCCGGAGCCATGAGAGCGTGAACCTGCCCTCCCGAAGTAGAACCTGCCCTTTGCCCTTGCTTCTTAGGACAGTCCTTCACAGCATGAACCGCATTACCACAATGATAACAAGCGAACTTCTTCTTCTTCCTACAGTCTTTCTTCAAATGGTCGGGTATCCCACAGTTGTGACACTTCCACTTTTATTTACCACCTTTCTTTTGTTGTTGGGCTTTCTTTGGATCCTCCTTCTTATCTTGCGGCCTAAAAGTACTTACACCCTTCTCTTCTTCATGCATGTATGCCATATCAACAAGCTTTTCATACGTAGCCCCCGTTAGAATGTGGGACATAGCCAAACTGTGAAGCGGTTCATTTAGGCCCTTTGCAAACCTCAAGGCCTTCTTGTGAGGCGTATTCACCAACTCTAGCCCAAATCTCGCCAATTTATTAAATTCGGTCACATACTCCTTCACGGTCAAGTTTTTCTGCTTCAATGTCAAGAACCTCTCCATGTACATACTCTCCTCAGCTTGAGAAAGGAATTTCAGCTCAAACCTTCCCCTAAAATATGCCCATGTCTCTACAGCACGCTCTCCATTAGTAACCTCCCACCAAAACGAAGCTTCGTCCTTCATCAACCAGCCAATTGGACCTTCCTACAATCCCCCAAATCGAAAATGCCAAACAGATCCTCCACTTCTTTCAACCAATTTCTAGCTTCAACGAATTTTCAGACCCACTAAAAAGTTTTCCACCCATCGAGCGAAAGTCTTTACATATCTTGGAGAAAGCATCTCCACGCGGAGGAATGACTGGAGTTGGGGGATGAGGAGGAACGTCGGTCGGACCCGCGGGAGCGGCCCTAGCCTCGAGATATTGACGAAACCAACCGGGTACCACCCTTTGGTATCTCATATGCTCTAGACATGCTGAAAAGAAAAAGAAAGAGTTTCAAAAACAAGGGAAGTGAAAGAGAGATGTATGGCTTGCGGGGATTATGCCCTTTAAAGTAAACTTTCCTTGAAAATAGCTTCTTTAAAAATAGTTTTTGAAAATACTTTCTAGGAAAATAATACTTTTGAAAACACTTTTCAAAACTTTTTATCCGTTCTTGTAACCATAGCTCTGATACCACATGTAACACCCCATGTCCATTAATGTCACTCACAAAGGGAATGCATCAATGTCCATGAAGCGTTATTGTTGTATAGAACAGATAAATTACAAGAATAAATAAATAAAACAACACAGCGGAAGATAAAACTTATTTCATAGCATCATAACTCAAAACAAGCCTACATAAGTAGTTTCCAAAACCATTACAACAGGATCAATAGTCTTTTCCAAAAACTTCAAAGTACATAAAAGAAGCAAATACTTAAATAACTTAAATGCATAAATCCCCACTGAGCATAAGCAAAGCCATAAAGATGAGAGAGTCCAAAGCGATACATCTACTCTTTTAAAGAAACTGAAAGAATTCGGCACTAAGCTGTAGTATTCCCTCCTTGCAAACCTGAGGGGGGGAAGGAAAGAAAAGAGGTAGAAACAAAGGAGTCAGACATAAAGTCTAGCGAGTCCAGTAATTTTAACAAATAATAGGTAAGATAAATGATCAAGACATAAATAGGCATCATGATATGGCTGTAACATAGATAAGGTAGATAAAAAGGATGGACAAAGATGATTTCGTTCCTAAGTACTAAGACAATCCTACACCTTGGCTAAGCGAACACCCCTCCAAGTACTAACCCCGAAGACCGAAGTCAACATCAGACTAGCACCCAAAGGACTATCCAACTCAACCAACATGTATTTCGTCACACCGCACTTTTGCTAAGTTACACCACATTACTTAATTACACCGCACAGCTATGAGTCTCTTTTATTCAAGGTTGATCCATTCCCACTAACTGTACCCATATGACAAACTTGGTAGTTACTTGTACCTAACTGTTATAGTAGGTGCTGGCTTGCTCCTACCACCGCTAAGGTACCCTTACTCTACCCATTCGATTGGCTCCCTAAACCCCGTAGGCACCCGTGCTGGCCCCACAGTGAGGTGTATCACTCCCCAAAGTGGCAACCCTGATACCAACATGAAATGCACGGCCATACCTACACGATGCAACGTCTTACCTACCAGCCCGGACCCATGCACGCACATGAACCCGTTGGACTTGCATTTCCACTGTTATTCACGTTTTGACCTCTTATATTCAAGCCCAGTAAGCGTGCCCCAACCCCGGCCTAGTACCGGGCCCAATTAGATACTCAAACAGGTTACTGGTTGAAACGGGTCCCCATCCGACACAAGCCTCCCACTTATGCTTGGCCCCCACTAGTTTTTTTTTCCCACTTAACCATTTTAATTTAAATGTCCATGTCTTACACATGCTACGGTTAAGTCCATACTTACATGTCATAATTTACATGCCTTATCTTATTCCGGTTAAGTCCATATTTACATATCATAATTTACATGTCACCCCACTTAACCCTCTAAAACATACCCATGTCTTATTATGGTTAGTATTCCTTAATTCATTTATTATGACGAACGGTGCATGACCTCCCACAATAGACCGAACACTTTGTGGTTTTCCGGGCAGTTTTGGGCAGTCTTACGCCACAAACCGGGTCTAACCTCGTGTCACTCATCGTTACGCCTACAATTCATGCCTTTGACCTCTCACATTAGACGTACAATTGTGGCAGCTGGATTTGCCAGGTGGTTCCGGGCAGTCTTACACCACAATTGCGCCTAACCTCGTGTCAAAGGTTTATTAATAATCGTATTTCACCCAAACCCCAATTTTCATGTCATGTGTTTCCAATTCATTAATTATACTAATTACATATTAATTAGCCTCAATTACAAATTTCCAATTATAGGCAATTTCATCAATTCCATGCAATTCATACCCAAATATGCCAATTTCACATATTATCCAATTATCCAATAATATCCAAATTTCCAAATTTCCCACATTCCCAATATTCCCCATCGTTCCCACGTATTCGCATTCGCACGTATTTTTATTATAGGCTCGAACGTAGCCTAGATCCACAAATAAAAGGAATAGGGGTAAGAAGAGAGAATCAATTCATAGAAAATTGGAATAAAACATCATCATGAAATAAAGAGGCATATAGACTGGCATAGAGGCATAATAAAAGATTCAACATGAATAAACTGATAAAAGGTATGAACTTTACATAGAACCATAGGCATATGATGACATGAATCAAAAAGGTGAAGACTTGGTGTGATTTTCATTACAAACATATATGAATCTTTTTTACAACTTTTTCATGTTACTTTAATCCCATTAAATTTGTGAAAATAACTATACTCACCTTTCGTGGCTTAAGAAAAGGATTAACGAATTGAAATTGGTGTAGAAATGTTGCGGTGATGTTGATTGATCTTCTTTAATTGTTGTTGAAGCTCTAAACATTCATTTGAGTTGTGTATAAACCCTTGAGATTTGATAAGAGGCGGCGGATAGGGTTTAGGAGAGAGTTTGACAGCATAATGGTGTCTCAGATAATATTTATGAATTAGGGTTAGGTCTTAGGGTGTATATATAAGTGTAGAGAACCATTTAGGGCCTTAGATTTTACCCTAGAACCCATCCAGACCATTAGAATTCAGAAATCGACGTCACAAAGCAGATTTTCAGATCTGGAAAAACATGGGGAGGTCGACCCCCAGGTCGACTTGTGTGGGGGGAGGTCTTCCCTATGGTTGACCTATCCGATCAGGTCGACCCCCTGGTCGATCTGGGTCTTGGGCGGGAGTTTCCCGCCCAGCCAGGGTACGTGCGATTTCGAATTTCGAATTTAATTTGAATTTTCTGGCTGGGTTTAACTTTAGTTAATTCTGCTTAATTACTCAAACTTCCGAGGCCCATAACTTCCTCATACGAAGTCCGATTTACGCAAACTCGGACTCTATCTCAAGCAGAATTCCGAGACAATCGCAATGGCGCAACCCATTTCCCTTCATTCCTCTTTTAAAAATTTAGTGTTCTTAAATTTAGTTAATTCAATCATTCAAAATTCTGGGTGTTACACCTTATTAGCATTCAATTTTCTCTATGTATTTACAATTAGTTTATCTCCTTTTTAAACCATTCTGCACATCAATAGCAATAAAATTATTACGTTTTTAACGACAGGCATAATAAACAATGTTATGAGCTTACTTATACCATAAGATGCAATACGGTTTATTTCGTTATTTATGACAGACATAATATACAACACTATGACCTTTCAAGAAAGTCTTTTATGAATAGGATTAAACTATAATTGGATATAATTATACATTCATAATAATTTTTGTTGAAATCTTTCTAGATATCGTTGCATTATTTCATCTTAGAGGGTTTCTTTAATTATCTTCGCTTCTTTTAATTAGTTCAAACAACCTTAGAGTATTATTTACTACACTAGCTCCCACCATTACACCACTGAATAGTGCAAATCATACGTTATCTCTTTTTTACTCTTTTATGTAAGGATTGATATGTGTGTGTGTGTATGCATGCATGCATTGATTGAAATATACTGTGATATCTATAACATTAAAAAAAGTGTAAATTGTTTTATCGTTCACTTCTACCCTTTCCATTTTAGTGTTTGTTTTCCATAATTTAATATATTTTATTAAAATTATATAATATCATCATTTTTGAATGTCATGCTGGTATAACTTTGATTGCACAAAATGTAGTACTTTGGGAATGATGCTCATCATCACATCAGTTTATGGTTCAAATGATGCTCATGAGAGAAAGAAATAATGGGACTATCTAAAGTAAGGAGCTAACCAAGTTATACATCTATGGACAATTGATGGAGAATTGAACGACATCTTTTACTTTCACGATGGATTTGTTCAAATAGAAGTGTATATCAAATAAGGTGATAATTTCTCTAGCTATTCTTAGAACTGGACTCAAAGAAGCATGGGTTCATGGTAATTCTTTATTTGGAGTAGGGGAAAAACTTACAATGCATATAATTGCTTTAATGAAGTAATCAGAATTCTTCTTCAATGTGCATATGCTTTCATCTTCACTTTAATATCGCTGAGCTATATCCATTTTGTTATTAATTTTTATGCCTACACTCTATGTTGATGGCCTTGGTTCTTAGATTTATTTTTCCTAAGAGATTGTGCAAATCCCTATAGTGGCACTGCTTCTCTTTTAGCATAGCATGACAGTGTCACTCTGTTGGTATCAATAATATCTTACAATTAACAAATTCCAGTTTGGTGGCACTTTTGTGATAAACTATTTCTATCATATTTTCATGTATAAACGTTTTGTTTCTCAATACATAGAGCTATGGTTTAACAAAATTATCTTCCATACACTCACCGATCACATACATACAAGAAAATGATGCTCAAGTACACTGAAATATTAATGTTAGGTTTCTAAAGACCAAAAGTGAATTATTACAATGTGTTTTACAAGTGACTGAATTGTATAAACTATATTACAAAACATCATCTCCAATAAAGCACACATTCAATAAAAAAAATGTATTAAAGTCATTTGAGCTATCATTTAAAGGGCTTTAAAAAAGAAAATTTGTCATCAATTCATTAAACTTTAGGGTCAATAATAATATAAATATGTTTTAATCAGCTATATATATATGCACGCACACACGCGCGTGTGTACGAACACATACACATATACATATAAGTAGATACATACCTATGAATATATCGTATAGAATTTAGACCACTATCATGTTGTGATTATAGGTATTTTCATCGTACATATTTTTTTCACTTTAGTAGAATGAATTGATTTACCTATGTTAGTATTTTATTCCTTCGTTTTTCTTTTTGTTTTTCGTTCTCTATAATGTAATCCTGTCTTTTTACAAAAGCATTGTTTAGTCAAAGTGTTTATGAATTATTTTTGTATTGACATTTGACAATAATAGTGTGCCTGTCAAACCAATATTCTAAGCATAATAGCAGTATTTTGGTCATTTTGGATCTATGTATGATGGTCTAATTTATTTGCTAATTTGAAGGAAAAATACATGTATGTAGTTTGGCATGATCCGTACAATCATCGCCATGTTTCTTTCCTTTTTTTCAATTGGAATAATAACAAAAATAACACTAAACTGATGTCTATTTATGAATTTATTCTAAGTATTAGTAAGAAATTACTCATTATTATGACTCTGGAGTTTTGGTGCATTTTAATTTCGTAAAAATAACCTTATATTTATTCGAGCACAAGCATCTAATGTATAACAAATACAAAGTTATTGAATAATGTTTGCATCAGTTTCTTACATTGCTTTCAAGGAAATAATCTTATCACAACTAATAATTTAGGTTACACGTTTATTTCAGTGGATATTACATGGCATGTGGTTTCCATTTTATGTTCTGAAAACAAAAATCCATGTCTTAAGATATGATTAATTATTTCAGTCAATTTGAAAAAAAAAGAACAGAAAAGGAGAAAGGAAAAACTTCTTGGTGTATGCTAAAACGAATCCATCTATTTCAATGCTACATTAGTCATTTTCAACATGCCTTACTGATTCATATGATAATTTTGCAATAGATATACAATAATTGAATAGCCACATAATGTGTGCTTCTTGGGTCCATGCTATATACTAAAATTTTGATTTTCTTTCTTCATATTTAAGATGAAGGTTAATGTGTCTCTATTTGATAAATAAATTACTTTGCTACGTCTAACACATAAATGTTTTTTTTTGTTTCAGCTTTCCAATTAACTATTTCTTAGCTGTAGCGAATGATATACTAAATGGAGTTAAACATCGACAGGTGCGACATAAGTTTTTTTTTTATTACCTATTTGCTAAAGTATTTTAGCTTGAAACTCAATGCTTGATAACATGTACAAAAAGTCTTTTGAAGTGTTGAATTCCAAAGGAGTCATGCATTCAGAAAAGGTAAAAATAGGGAATTCACGACCAAATATGCATTAGGCCTATCAACGGATATTGAAAATATTTGAAATCTCAAATCCATGTATATTGGTATCCAAAAAGTAGATAAAATTTTGATATACAAAAAAAGTACACGGATAGAGATGCGGACGCATCTACATTTGAAAAATATTTGTTCAGATTATTTCAAAACAATAGTTTGTATTATGCATGTTTGAGTAAAACGAAATATATTATTTTCTGTTTTATTAAGTTAATAATCTGTATTATTAGCATTTAATTCTTATTGACTACTCCAAATTATTTGTCATTATCATATTATTTTTATTTTGCATACTTTTATAATCATTGTATTTGAAGAAAATTATGTTAAATTGATTTTTTTTTGTATTTATGTTTCTTGATTTATCAGTCATCGGCAAATAGACAATTACCATATATCCATCCGTATCCGCGAGGTGTAAATATTGGATATTCAAAAAAGATTTGAGACATGGATATGACATTATCCGCAACTACATGTACCCATAATTTTACATGTTAAAATTGCAAATTTGATATAATGTCATCTGGTAGGTTAACCGTTTATAACTGAGCATTTTTTTTTAATTAGGTTTAGCCCATTCTACACTGCTAAATGTAGAAACCAAGTGTTACTTTAAAATTTTCAATGTTTGTTCATGTATGGCTATAGTTACAGTACAATCATAATAAATTTTCTTTAAAGTGTGTTTTAAAACATATTAATGACTTCTTAATGTAGACCAATGGGTTTCAGTAGTAAGAATTTTTAATCGATTAAAGGAAACGTTAAAGTGAAATTGAAGAAATCTACTCTTGCAATGAAAATTTCAAAACTAAATGTAATATTTTCCTGATTACTCAAAAACAAACGCTGAATGTAATTCTACTAATTGCTCATAAAAGCGTATTAAATAGTCTTTTGTAAAGTTTCAAACGTTTAAAAATCAAGGCGCTATCATAGCCAACCAATTGTTGACATTTATGGACAATACTGAATCTGCTAAACTTATAAAAACTTCAAAGATTTGAATCCGTTGCATATCCTAGACATCCAAATTATGTGACCAAATTTTTAGCAACGTACCTTAATAATGACTCATCGTTATACTATCTACCGATTTGTTTAAAGTTGGGTGCATTTCTAACATATTAGATGTATTTAATCTTTGCAATTACTTGCATCCTCATTGGTAATTGATTTCATAATTCTCTATAAATATAGACAAAATGGTGATTATGCAGGTGGGATGCACATGGATTATATATCATTTTCATTTTCTTTTGGTTTTGAATTTTTTTAGACATTGGTTTACGAAGCACCTATTGATCACTTACTCTATGGTCGATACATTAATTGATTACTTTAAATGGGATTTGTATTAAGAAAAACTATCTATCTATGTTCTAATATTACTTGATGAACATATATAAAAAGATGTGCTACTAACTTATCTTATACTTCTTTAATTGATTATGCTATGAAGGATAAAATGATAATTTTCTAACATTTAAAATACTCTTTTTGACAGAACACATTATATCAAATGCCATTTACAAATGATTATAAATGTTCCCTTCAAATAATGGCAGCATACATTTTTGTTCATGTGCCATTGTTAATAGTTTGTAACAAGCACGTGATATTTATATAATAAAGTTTAACTATTAATGAACGTTCCTATGTTGTCAGATGTGATCCATGATCTTGATATTATCCATGACGAATAAATTGATAATACTTAAGGCTTTAATATAGCGATAAAGGTGTCATATGATATTTGTTATCTAAAACAATATTTTTTTTCCTATCTCTAGATATAAATCATACAGTAATACAGTAGAGATATAATATGTTCGCTTTCCATAATTAATGTCATCTTAAACATACTCAATAATAACAAGGGGAAGGAGATCGATAAAGGAGTTGCTATCTGTTGTTCAGTGGTTTAGTATTTAAATGAAAGGAAAAGTTTTTTTTTAACTTAAAACTTTAAATGGAAGCATGAGTCATTGTTGTGCTCTAACATAAAATTATGCTCTAATCGTCAAGCAATAGCCTAATCAAGAGCAACTGGTGTCATGCTTATCATAGTAGAAAAAATTACATAGTTAGATGGATTATAGCATTTAGAGACAATTTGATGTTATTTTTATAGAGCGTATGGTAACATAGTCTATTGTTTTAACAAAATTTAAATTTTAAAATTTTATTTTATGATTTACATGTTGTACAAACTAGAGTTCGAATTTTTTGCTATTGAGCTATCAAAGAAAAAATAGATAATGATAAGATTGCGAGATAATTATGTTGGGGTGTTCTGTATGTTATCATATTGTTTTCCCTTATAAAGAACATTGTTTCGTGCATTACAACGAATTATAGATTGTTATTAATATTATTAATGAGTTACTTTTATTTTATTAATGTAAAATGCAAATGGTGGCTCTGTAACCAGCTGTTGAAAGTGTTATGTGTTGTGTACTCAACACAGAATTTGCAACAGAACTAAATCAGAAACAGTACCGCAGTCCAGTCAATGAACTACAAAATTATTTGCACAGAAATCAAATTAGTGATAGAAGTATTATCTCTGTCAATCAGTGTCACTATAATATAGCACACAAACCAGATACCGAATTATCTGGTATACAAATTGAAAGTTAAACAGGAAAGATTGATGTCTAACCGAGTTCGTCTAAGGCCTGAAAAGTGTCAGTTTCCTTAAGACTTTCAGTCAGAGCCTCCCAGGATACAACAGACAAGAGAACTGCTCGAGATTGTGGTGATTATGAACTGACTGCGATGATCAGTAATGGCGGATTGCACAGCGGAAGGAAGGAGAAAACTATTTTCAATTTTTCGGTAATGATTTGATCAGAATCATCACTTATATATAGTTTTCAAATGGATGTGTTAATGGGTCGCGCAAGTTCGAAAAAACGCAGCCGTTTATTTTCCATTGCCGTCTGAGTTCAAATGAACGCGTCCGCTCATTTGAACCGTAACGGGTCGCACCCGCATCCAATTAGTTTGAATTTGAATTCACCATCTTTCCGAAAAACCCGTAAAAACGGTTAAGTTTTTCGTAGCAAAAATAAGATTTCAGCCCGAACCCGAACCGACCCGACCCGGCCCGGTTCGGGACAGGGGGGGTGCGCACGCGCGTGTGTTTGGTTCATATGATCTAGGTCCTCCCCCTCGCACAAAATTAGCTGACCCTAAGGGCCAATATAGAGAATGAGGAATAGATATAAATACATGGAGCTAATCTTCTTTTTGCCAATGTGGGACTAAAGTATATGTCATTCATCCTTTGAATTCTAATAATCCCCCAAATGAATGATAATATACTTTCCCCCACACAAAGTGGAATATCACAGACTACATATGGAATAATATTTTATTGAGGATAAGTAGATATTTCACTTTGAACTTTTCTTAATTAAAACTCATTGGATATACTTGGCTAATCGGTGAATTATTTCATCTTGAACCGTCAGCCATTATTGTATAACCAGACAATAAGTTTGACAAAACGTTATTTCCCTTATCACCCAATCTCTTGGTTTTGTTCATTTAGGACCTGAACAATTTCTGGTTCTGCGAGTGTATATAGAGAACTTAAGCCTTTAATATTCTCATAGAGCCTACCCAGCTCACACTAACATAGGTGGTTTCTACTATTAGGAGTATCCTACATATACCCCACTTGTTATTTTACAAGATATGGTCATCATTAAAAAGCATAGCTTTAACCTGTAAAACTTCTATAGGCATGCATTTTATATTGTGCACCATAGGAATGGAGTAGGACTATGTCCGAGCAAATGCATTACGTTTTGAGTTATTCAGAACTGGTTTGCCTATTGATCCTAGTCCGTGGGATCTCCAGTCGCTAGGATAGGTTTCCATATAAGATAACTCTTTTTGGTTTAGGCTTTTAAACCCATTCCCCTCGATGCGCAGTCAATTTTCTCTCGTGATAACCCTTTTGTAAATGGATCCGCTAGGTTATCATTGGTTATTACATAATCAATGGAGATCGTTCCATTTGAGAGTAACTGCCTAACCGTGTTATGGCGTCGACGAATGTGTCGAGATTTGCCATTATACACAAAGTTTTTTGCTCTACTTAGTGCTGCTTGATTGTCGCAGTGAATACATATGGCCGTTACAGGTTTAGGCCAAAGAGGAATATCTTCTAAGAAGTGACGAAGCCATTCTACTTCTTCGCCTGTTTTATCTAAAGCAATAAACTCAGATTCCATCGTTGATCGAGCTATACATGTTTGCTTAGTAGATTTCCACGACACTGCTGCTCCTGCTAGAGTAAAAACATAACCACTTGTGCATTTTGATTCCTCTGAATCGGAAATCCAGTTTGCATCACTATATCCTTCTAATACGGCTGGATATTTTCCGTAATGCAAAGAATAATTTGTGGTATTCTTTAAGTATCCAAGCACTCTCATTAGTGCCTTCCAGTGTTCTTTTCCTGGATTACTTGTATATATGCTTAGTCGACTTACTGCATAAGCTATATCTGGTCTCGTGCAGTTCATAAGATACATTAGACATCCTATAACACGAGAGTATTCCATTTGCATTACACTCTCATTAGTGTTTTTATGCAGTACTTCTGATGGATTAAAAGGTGTTTTTACACCTTTAATCCCAAGATTTTGAAATCTTTCAATCACTTTGTCTACATAATGTGACCGATATAATTCAATTCCATTAGGGGTTCTTATTATTTTGATTCCCAAAATAACATATGCAACTCCTAAATCTTTCATATCGAAATCGTTGATCAGCATTTTCTTTATGGTCTTTATAACTTTTACGTTAGGACCAAAGATTAACATATCATCCACATATAAGCAAATCATGACATATGACTGTTCAATTTGTTTATAATAAACACATTTATCACATTCATTTATACGAAAACCATTTTGCATCATGACACTATCAAATTTTTCGTGCCATTGTTTTGGAGCTTGTTTGAGTCCATATAATGATTTTACCAATTTACAGACTTTATTTTCATTTCCCTTGGATATAAAACCTTCGGGTTGCTCCATGTAGATTTCCTCATCGAGATCTCCATTCAAGAACGCTATCTTTACATCCATCTGATGAATCTCTAGATTATAGATGGATGAAATTGCTATTAACATTCTTATTGAGGTTATTCGTGTAACGGGTGAATATGTATCAAAAAAGTCTATTCCTTCTTTTTGACGATATCCTTTGGCTACTAATCTGGCTTTATATTTGTCAATAGAGCCATCTTCTTTCATTTTCTTCTTGAAAATCTATTTGCAGCCAATTGGTTTTATTCCAGGTGGAATATCAACAATTTCCCAAGTTTTATTACTTAGAATTGAATCAATCTCACTTTGGATTGCTTCTTTCCAACACGAAGATTCAGAAGATGACATGGCCTCTTTATATGTTTGAGGTTCATGTTCAAGTACGTAAGTGAGAAACTCAGATCCAAATGACTTAGCAGTTCTGGCCCTTACGCTTCTTCTTGGTTCAACTTCATCAACTTTACGATGAGTTTCATCTTCATGTGGGTTACTTGATTCTTCTCGTCTCCTTTTGGGGGCATTATTTCCTTCATTTCTTTTGTGTAGAAACACGTCTTCAAAGAATGAGGCATCTCTTGATTCCATGATTGTATTTACATGGATATCATCTATATCAGACTTGAATACCAAAAATCTATATGCGCTACTATTTTGGGCAGGCCCTAGGTAGTAACAATCTACTGTTTTTGGCCCAAGTTTGACTTTCTTGGGAGGCGGGATAGGAACTTTTGCCAAGCACCCCCACACTTTGAGGTATTTGAAGCTTGGTAGGTGTCCTCTCTATAACTCATATGGAATTTTTCCCGTTTTACTGTGAGGAACTTTATTTAATTTTTGATTAGACATATTCAAGGCTTCCCCCCACAAGTTCATCGTTGACAAGTTTATGGACTATAAAAGGGAAAGTATATTATCATTCATGTGGGGGATTGTTAGAATTCAAAGGATGAATGACATATATTTTAGTCCCACATTGGAAAAAAGAAGATTATCTCCATGTATTTATATCTATTCCTCATTCCCTATATTGGCCCTTAGGGTCAGGTAATTTTGTGCGAGGGGGAGGACATAGATCATATGAACCAAACACACACGCGCGCGCACGCTGCCCGCCCGCCCCGAACCGGGCCGGGTCGGGTCGGTTCGGGTTCAGGCTGAAATCTTATTTTCGCTACGAAAAACTTAACCATTTTTTATGGGTTTTTCGGAAAGATGACGGATTCAAATTCAAACTAATTGGATGTGGGTGCGACCCGTTGGGAACAAGCGGGTGCGACCCGTTACGGTTCAAAACGTCGAACGCGTTCATTTGAACTCAGACGACAACGGAAAATAAACGGCTGCGTTTTTTCGAATGGGTGCGACCCGTTAACGCATCCATTTGGAAACTATATATAAGTGATGATTCTGATCAAATCATTACCGAAAAATTGAAAATAGTTTTCTCCTTCCTTCCGCTGTGCAATCCGCCATTACTGATCATCGCAGTCAGTTCATAATCACCACAGTCTCAAGCAGTTCTCTCGTCTATTGTATCCTAGGAGGCTTCCACTGAAAGTCTTAAGGAAACTGACACGTTTCAGGCCTCAGACGAACTCGGTTAGACATCAATCTTTCCTGTTTAACTTCCAATTTGTATACCGGATAATTCGGTATCTGGTTTGTGTGCTATATTATAGTAACACTGATTGACAGAGATAATACTTCTATCACTAATTTGATTTCTGTGCAAATCATTTCGTAGTTCATTGACTGGACTGCGGTACTATTTCTGATTTAGTCATGTTGCAAATTCTGTGTTGAGTACACAACATATAACATTGTTTTGTCAAAAAAGAGTTGGAAGTCTTAAGATGTTATATGTTGTGTACTCAACACAGAATTTGCAACAGAACTAAATCAGAAACAGTACCGCAGTCCAGTCAATGAACTACGAAATGATTTGCACAGAAATCAAATTAGTGACAGAAGTATTATCTTTGTCAATCAGTGTTACTATAATATAGCACACAAACCAGATACCGAATTATCCGGTATACAAATTGAAAGTTAAACAGGAAAGATTGATGTCTAACCGAGTTCGTCTAAGGCGTGAAACGTGTCAGTTTCTTTAAGACTTTCAGTCGAAGCCTCCCAGGATACAACAGACGAGAGAACTGCTCGAGATTGTGGTGATTATGAACTGACTATGATGATCAGTAATGGCGGATTGCACAGCGGAAGGAAGGAGAAAACTATTTTCAATTTTTCAGTAATGATTTGATCAGAATCATCACTTATATATAGTTTTCAAATGGATGCGTTAATGGGTCGCACCCGTCCGAAAAAATGCAGCCGTTTATTTTCCGTTGCCGTCTGAGTTCAAATGAACGCGTCCGCTCATTTGAACCGTAACGGGTCGCACCCGCTTGTTCCCAACGGGTCGCACCCGCTTGTTCCCAACGGGTCGGACCCGCATCCAATTAGTTTGAATTTGAATCCGCCATCTTTCCGAAAAACCCGTAAAAAATGGTTAAGTTTTCGTAGCAAAAATAAGATTTCAGCCGGAACCGGAACCGACCTGAGCCGGCCCGGTTCGGGACGGGCGGGCGGCTCGCGTGTGTGTTTGGTTCATATGATCTAGGTCCTCCCCCTCGCACAAAATTACCTGACCCTAAGGGCCAATATAGGGAATGAGGAATAGATATAAATACATGGAGCTAATCTTCTTTTTGCCAATGTGGGACTAAAGTATATGTCATTCATTCTTTGAATTCTAACAGAAAGTTGGAATGAGGAGATTTAATTGGAGAAACTAAATCATTAAAAAAGAAATATCAACTTCATTGTTTGCATTTCACCAAATCAGCACAATTTTGTTTTGTACGTCTATATTTTATAACGCTACTTAAATGGTCATAATTTAGTAGCTAACTACTTTCAGTGATTGCATATTTCAATTTGTCATCTTTTCTATGTACTCTAATTGTATGTTTATGGTAGACTTCCTATTTGATCACTTAATATGCATGCATAAAAAAGGCAGGTCAACCTGGACGTGTTTAAAGTTGTGATTCTATGCTGAGATGCGGCTTTTGCATTGAAATTTGAATTAAATTTTGTGTCTGCTATGGTTGCTTAGTTCTACTTTTAGTCATTAGCTTTGTGAGTAGAAGTCATGTTAATTTTGTGTCATCTATGCTACAGTTCTATTTTGAAGGTAACCATAACTGATGCCAAGTTATATGCAAAGGTTTTTTTTCCACTGTGCATAAATTTGTAGTATGCGAAATATTTATGAATAAAAGAATGTTTATTGTCTTTGTAAGTACGATTTTCGTTCATGTTATAATTAAGTTGCATCTAAATTTTGCAGGATGTGCATATACACATATAGTTATTTAATAAATTAACGCAATCCCGTATGTGAAGCACGGGTTTACACTAGTATATATATACACAACTGAAATTACAAGAGCACAACCAAAAAGATTCAAAAACGCTAACGCGTATGGTTGCGACCACGATATCAACTTCCTATAGATTAAATAGAGATGAATGTCAAAGTCTCTTCTTTTCTCCTTTTTTCTTCTTTCCAAAATGAATTGACACAAACTCATGTCAACAAAATTTTGACCAACATAACTTGGCAATTGCGAGCAAAAACTAAGCCAAGCAACATGCAAGCTCGACCAAACCACATTTTCAACTTGATGATGGTTTATAATATTTTTTATATTATTTGCATATAAACTAAAAAAGAGGATCAAACCTTTTAGCCAGCTATCCACAATGCTGACTGTGGCTTAATCTTGAAATGCAGCAAGGTTAGAACAGTGAGGCGTCGCTCAGACTAGGAGGGGGTGGCTCGTCTCCTTAAAGAGGAAGAAAACAGGAGATCGGTCTTTTCTTTCCCCTCTTTTTTGGCCAAAATGATTGGTGATATTTGGCTAGGGCTTAGGCCTACGGTGGGTGTGGCTATGTCAAGTGCAGGTGGGTGGAGTGTCGAAGGTAGGCTTCGGTGGTGGAGGGTATCCTGACTGATGGGTTCGGGTCTTTTTTTCTTATTTTTGAAAGTAGTTCGGTTTATTGAAAGAGAAGGGAAAGGAAGGAATGTATGGATGTGTGTGCTGATGATAGGTATGTGGCACCGGAGATGGAAGGCGTCCTCGGTGGTGAAGTGGTTAGGGGAAGGCAGTCTGGGTCTTAGCGATTTAAAGGGGACGACAGACTCAATAGATTTAGGAAGATGGTGGCGGTCAATTTAGGGAAGAGGAGTTTGCAGTTTAACATTGAATAAGAAGAGAAGGTAGCAATGGTGAATTGGTGATGGAGGCGAAGATGGGAAAATGGAATTGGGAAAGATAGGATTTTCCATTTTAGGGCTAACATTTTTTCTTTCTGAATTGTAAAGAAACGAGAATGAGAGAAGCAGAGGCAGGAGACTGTATTTTTTTGCTTCGGTTTCTTTTCTCATCTTCTTTGTTTCGATTTTGTTTTAAGCAATTGGAATTAGTGCTGTAAATATTGTATGAACGTCTGATGTTCGTTCGTGTTCATGACCGAAATATCTCCGTTCGAGTTTCATTTAAGACACAAGTTAAGACAACAAAATTTATACAAGTAAAAATCATGTCAGATCCATGTTCGTTTGAATTCATCCCACGTAATTCGGTATATAGTTTAAAAAAATCTAGTAAGAAACATTTAATTTGATATAAATAGCCATGTACGATTGGATCCGTTCGTGTTCATGCCCGAAAAATACATGTCTGTATCCGATCGATTTCATTTAGGACATGAATTAAGACAACAAAATTTGCATGAGAAAAAATTTCATTAGGTCCCTGTCCTGTCGAATTTTATTTACGATAGAAACTTGACACACCCCCGTCCGGTTCGGTTCGATCGATTTACACCCTTAATTGGAAGAGAAAATAACACACAAGAGGATGGGAAGAAAGGACACACGGTAGGCTTCAGAAACATTACAACAACTATAACCCCAAAGTAACACAACATCAATAAGTGTCATATTTATTAATTTAAATTAATTTAAACTATATTAAATTTTCTTTACTCTTTTTTGCCGTTTTTAAAATGATAAGTAAGTCTTCATACAAATATGAATACGCTTACATGGACAGACATACAAACATTGAACGCTAACTGTTTTGCATATTTTTAACACGAAATTGTAGGTTCGAGACAACAAATGTTTGAATTACATGAAACGAAAAATACCATTATTCTTCGAATATCATCTAGTTTTTTAGACAGAAATCGTTTAAATTCTGACAACATTTCATCCTTAACGATTTATTCAATATTTAACTAAATTAACACAAAGGATACAAATTTGCATATTATATTATAAATTATTCCTTTGCTATGTCTAATTAAACGTATCACAAATGTTAAATTCCATAATTTAATTCAAATTTTACATTTTAACGTTAAGTAAGATATATTGGCTATCGCTATAACAAAGCGGTCACATAAATCGATTTAGATGGAGCGAGCAAACTTAGACGTTTATGTTGTATTAATATTTTGATCACTTCTATATAAACTATTCAATTTCGGCATCAATGTTTTATTTCTTATTGTTTTCACGTTTGTTTTCAATAAATAAATTCTGTATGTAACTTATCATTATAATTCTTATTTTCATTTTAAATTTATTCAAAAATCAAATTCATATGTTCCAAATTAATTAAATTCCAAATCTCTAAGTTAAATTACGGTTATAAACATTAATTTAAAGCTTTAGATTTCAGCTAACTTTATATATAAGACATTGAAATTGTCGAGTCATTACACTAAATTCAGCTATCATCAAACAACCAGTTTGGACCATAGATCACGAAGAGAAATGATCAAGAAGGAATAATACCATATTGTTCAAAGTTCAGTGGAGTGGAATGTCGATGATCTTACTTGGGAAATCGAGGAAAGAATGAAGATCAACCTTTTACCATAATTGTTTGCATATTGTTAGATTTTGGAGGATGAAATTCTTCTAGGGGAGAGAATGTATCAACCCAGAATTTTAGCCACTTTTATTAAAGTAGTAAAAAAATTAAACTAATAAAAATCCTAATTTCTTTCAAATTTATTTAGAATATATAAATACTGGAAAAAATATTATTTATAATATGCAAGAAATTTTGAAGAATTATATATTCAGTTGGAGAATATAAGAAAAGGCTGATAAAAATATTGAATCGATAAATTGCCAATATTTAGGAATTATTATTAACATGATTTAATGGTGTTTTATTACATAAATAACCTAATTATTTATAAGTAGTAAGAAAATCATTTTCAAATTTTGTTTACATGGAAAGATAGTTTAATTCAAAACAGAAAATGTGACTGATAAACAATTTTCAAATTCTCAACGGTTTGACAAATGTAAGTTATACAAGGATGTAATATACACATGCACACATATATGTGTATGATAGCATATACATAGGATGTTAATAAGGAGATTAATTAAGCAAAAGAAAAAGTTAGAAAGAGTCAGTAAATAAAGAAAAAGAGTTAATTTTATTGAAATAATAAATGCCTCTTACAAACTCCATACTCTTACATAACCATACACTTACACGCCTATGAACTTACACATGATGTGACTTGTTCTAATGACAAGGTGCGACCATGATTTTGGGGGGGGGAGGAAAACCTAGGTGTTTTCAACATTTTTACAATATATATTTTGTTCTTAATGTTTCCATAAATACCACGCGACTTCCTGTTATTTCACTACACCTAAACTCTTCTCTTGTTCCTTGTATTAAGCACTTTAATGGCTTCTACACTCTAACAAGAACATAAGAAAAAAACTTACCACTCAGCTAAGCTTCCAAAGGAGTCGAAGATAATGTCAAAGCTTTTCAAATCCACATATGTAAGTCAGCACCACTAGAGGAAGTTGAAGGCCAAAACTTCACATATTTTTTGTGAAGTCTATGAACAATAGGATTGGAAAGGAGAGCTCAAAGCTATTCAAGGTAATATGCATGAAATACGATCATTTTGGGGTAATTTAAGGAGGGTTCGGAAAGTTTCGGTAACGTTTAATTGAAATCCAAGGTAAGAAACTAAATTATTAATGACACTATGTATTCATGCGTTAATGAAGTGATTATGATTGTTAAAATGAATTTTAAGTGATGTTAATGTATGTTATGTTGTTGTTTGCCAAGTATGATTGACGCTATGACGTTTGTATGGATTATTTAACAAATCACGTTAAATACATGCTGATAAACACAAAGTAAGTTGTTTTTCTTGAATGAATGAAATGGTGAAAATGAAATGATTAAACTCTTTGAAAATGATTTAAAATATTTTAGAAATAAAATACAAACACTTCTTAATGTTGAAATGAAGTTTGACAAGAATATGAAAATCGAATAAAAATTATGTGTCGTAAAATGGTAACTCGCAATTTCACACCTTAAAAAGTCAATCTTTTGTATACATAAAATATGAATTCAATTTATTTGAAAAACTGTTTTTTTTGAACCCTTATAACCATATATTTCCAATGAATCAAACAAATAAAGGTTCTACTGAGTATATTTTGAAATATGACTAAAAGAAGTTTTGGAGAATATCGTGGTTCTGCAGTTCGAAATCCAAAAAATTCACATCTTTGAAAATGAGATTTTAAATTCAATAAAGTTATGGAATAAATCTCATAAATTATATAAAATGTTTGTAAAGTGATTTAAGTTGTGTATACAATGTTTCAAATGGTAGAAAAGTCATTTGATCAATTAAGCCAAAGTAGCACTTTCCGTAGTATTTTTCGCATCACTTTTCTATTACGATTGAAATTAGAGTTTGAACTTAACGATTCTTCTTCAAATATTTGGTGAATGTTTTTAAATGATTATTGAAGCAATTTGAAGGTGTTTTGAAGTTTTTTATAAATTATTTGAAGGTGTTTAAATAATTGAACTGAATCAAAAAGCTGTAATAAGAAAATGATTTAACCTTGTCTCTAATAAGCCCCAAAGAGTGTGTCTGATTTTTCTGTTTTTTAGACTTAGATGTAGGTGTTTAATTAAGAAGATGTTCAGGAGCAACCTGTTCCTTGGCTCACCTGGCATTCTCCCCGGTGAGGGATAAATATGGTTGATATATTGGAAATGAGTCAAGTATAAAATATCAAGTTTACTAAAATTAAATGAATTGGCTTAGAGATAATCCTATTGTATTTAGTATCAAATTCGAAGGAGCGAGTCCTAACTATCCATAAGAATTTAAAAAAGTGTTTACGTGTTATTCAATGAATTGTAGAGATGAACATGGAAATTGATATCATATAGAAAGAGTATGATTTTTTTTAGATCTATCATTCTAAAATGGATTTGCCATTCAAGAAGACGCAATGAAGAATGAGGTTTAATGACTCCATATATATATACCTAAAGACTATTTGAAGTTATATATCCTTAAATGATGTTTTATGAAGTAATGATTAAGAAATAAAGACCACTTATGTGACGACCCAAGATTTCTAACTTCGAAAGTCAACATTTGACACAAACTCAAGCATCAAATATCGGAGATCCAAATGCCTATTTCCTAGTTGTCTGGGGTTATAACACATCATAAATAATCACAGTGAAATAAAACAACTTCTCATTAAGATAATATGAGATTACATCAGGGTTACATCAACAATAACATCAGAGTAATGTGCATATCTAGTTACATGAACTACTAGATACAAAAGTAACTGGGGAAATAAATTAAAAGAGAGTGAATCCAAAACATGCTCCATATTCACCTCTAAGATTCCAAAGATAGTCCACAAAAGCTAAGTGATCCACATAATAAGATGCTCCATAAAAGATAGTGCTCCAAAATACTGCTACAACTTGACTCCTAGGCTGCCCATGCAAAAATTATGGGCATCCAGACTTTAAGGGAAAAACGATAAACTCCGAGTCAGCCATGGAATTAGTATGAGAAACAAAACAGTTATTCACATTTATTTTAAAAGTTTAGATAAATCATAAGAGCATGTCATATAACACGGAATGGGTTTCCCCTTATGGGTACCAGCCATAAAATTCGTAATGCCTTTTGAAAATGAAGCTACCATAAGGTCTCTCGGCACATGCACTATGCAATCGCAGACATGGGAAAGGTTTCTCCTTATGATAGCCAAACATGCTTGATACGAGAAAAAAATTCTCTTTTATTATTATTAGTGCATAGTGTGGAAATCATTTTCATAAATAAATGTATTAATCCTAGATGGCATAGGTACCATATATTATGTCTCCATATAGGTTTACAACTAAAACTGTACAAACTTGTAGTGGAGAATGGATTTCCATCAAATGACCAGGCTAAAGTACTTCCTTACTGACGGGTACATTTCTGGAGGGATTCCCCAAGAACATCCCCATTCTCTGGCAACACAAGGTCGATCCATCCTTTCCTAGATGAATTCGAGTACTCCTAAGTATGATATCTCCCGATATTTACCAACTTATACCAGGGGCCCCGCAACATCGACAACCACAAAAAGGTAGAAGTCACCACATAAGTAATACCTGGGCTCCATACCATGGTACACTTTTTGTCTAGAAGGAGATGACACACCCTTAACTTCGCCACATATTCCTGTTTTGGTCATTTACTGTGGTATGAGCCTCGTCGAAGTCTTGTTACACAAAGCACACTCTCTTAGTCATGCTTTGATCATTAATAGCACATCACTTAGCATGCCACATTGTCATCCCATAACATATAATCGATAATTGCTAATTGTATCACCTTTGAGCTCGTACGTCTCAAAGAAGGGTGTTAAGCTAAAAGAATAAATTCTCCGCCACCAACAGAAATATGTTTAGCAAAAACCAATTACATACTAGAAGGTACAATGTCAGACACACATCCATATAAGTTCATTCTAGGTCTAAACGAAACTGAAGGTACCTTATTCTTCGTTCAATAAAGGAGTGAGGTACTTGCAATCCGAAAATTCCCCAAATACGTCCGGACATGCCGCCACTATAACATTACTAGAGCAACCCAGTGAAGAGAAAATATGCATGCCAGACCTTTCGTTGTGAAGATTTCTGGTCTTTAGCACCATCTTCAAACACCTTTCATCACGTCTCATTGTTATTTGGAATGGTCTTTGGTCCTAAGTTTGATTCTGGACTTTCCAAATAACAATCGTTCTTTTAAAACTTATGGATGTATAAGTTTTTATTAAATCTCAACTTCAAACTTCATTAAAATATTATAATATTCATCTTAAATCATTTCTCAAGGTTTGGAATATAATTATGAAGTTTAAATCCCTTTTAAAACTCCATCTGGATAACACCGTTTGAAAAACGTTACCAAAGATTACTCAAGATAGCCAATTTTTCCTTTTTTGCTTAAATAACTTTAAATCTTCATAAATTTGATCCAAACCACTTTAAAACTATTTATTATGATTTATAATATTTTTTACCTATTTTTAATAATTTTTAAAAAGCTATTTAAATCGATTTCCACATTCGGCCACTAAAATGCACTTACAACGACCTTTTCAAAAATTGTTTTACACATAACTTGAAATTTATTTATTCAAAATTGAAAATTACTTTTCCATTTTAAAACTATTATCATTAGAAAGTAAATGTTTTTCATTTAGAAGAAATACTATTAAATTTGCTCTTGTTATGAGCATTTGAAGTTTATAGTCGAAATTTGTGAACTACCGCAGTGCGACTAGTCCTATTCAGACTATATTATAATTTTATATTAAAATAAATCTGATTTACTTCGAAATAGTTTATAAATCGTTTTAAAATACACATATACTTATTTGAAAACAATATTTAAAATTTTACCTTCAAAATTCAGTATTCCTATATAATGAATATTATAATACTATTTTATTATTAAAATAATATTATTTTTCAAAACTTAACCGTTTGAACCCAAAATTTCTTGAAACCCCTAAAAAAATAAGATAGTTTAAATAATAAAATTGAGCTAAAACACTTTCTATATATTCCAACTAATCTTCACTTTTTAAAGTCACTATTCATTTTTAATTTCAAATTTGAACATGCTATTTATACTTGAAATAAATTTCAAATAATTTTCCTTTTTTCAAAAGTTTTTCTCGTAAATACTTTAATTTCATTTCCAAATCATTTTGGATTTAAAATTCCAACTTTTATTTTTCACTTATTATTTAAATGAATATAATATTCATTCAAAATATCAAAACCCATTCCATACCAATATATTCATATATAACTTGTGTAGTGAACTCATCATCACTAATAATAATCACATTAACATCCATATTAATGTTCATAACTTCCATACATCCATCACACGTATATAGCACAATTAGATATGTAAATAAGTGTTTTTTAATAACGCTTATAAATATAGTTAACAACCAATTAACCACACATGCATAACCATTATCCAATTAAAAAATATAACTATATATTTAACCAATATATATCAAAATGAAGTTTCTCACCTTAGGGATCCACTCCACCAAACTTTAAAATTGAAGGACCTAAATGAATTTATCCCTTCTTTATCTTTTTTTCCTTTTAAGGAGGAGGAGGTGGCACAAGGAGGAGCTAGGAGAGAGAGGTTAGTGAAACACCCCTCCTCCGTTAAGGTCACTCACAAAGGGAATGCTTTAACTTTGGTGGAGCATTATAGGTAAAAGACACAGATAATTTACAAGGCAGACATATATAAGCAGCGGAAAAAAGACTAAATTTATTTCATACGTAGTTCATAACAAAAAGATTACAGCAAACTGTCTCAAAACAACTTCCAAATCATTACATCAAAATCTCTGTCTTGATTATAACATAAAGAAGCATAAAACACAATAAAACTGCATAAATCCCCAAGTAGTAGTGTGTCCAAAGCCATAGCCAAAGATAAGAGGTTCCAAGCTATACATCACAGAGTCTTCAAGCTTGGAAAGATGAACGGTCCAAATTAAGCTGAGCTACTCCCTCCTTGGGTACCTGAGTGGGGGAAACGGAAGAAAAGAGAGCGAAAGAAAAATGGGTCAGACATAAGTCTGGTAAGTCCAGTGATTATTCAGCATGTAAACTGATAAGAGAACCATGACTTGAATAAGCTGGACACAGGACAATAACAAGGAACTAAGGTAACATAGGATAAGGCAAGATAAAGTAATTATACTATCTCACTCGTATCTGTATTCTCCGCACCTACTAGATATTTCAACCATCATCATGAGTTCAAAACCAGTGATCCCATTTTATTGATAGGCTCCTACTTGCATGCATTTACTACTTGTGTCATATGGCCCAGCTCGATTGTAGATACCTGTGCTGGTCCCACCATGGGGTGTATCAAATCCTATGGTGGCAACCCGACACGATTCAAGATGCACAGTGTGTAACTACTGATGCCCAGTGCCTGCTTTTTCCACTCCGGAGTATGTGCATGCCCGTACTCCGTCGGAACCTACACTGACGCACCAACCGCCGTTGTTTTGACCGCTTATAATCAGCCCGGTAATCATGCACCACCCTGCCTAGTTCAGGGTACCACGATACATCTATTTGGGTTACTGCTGAAATGGGTCCCCGTTGCTAGGGTTTCCTAATCAACATGTTAAATTGGTTAAGTATCCAAATTAACCAAACCCCACCCATCAGTTTAGTTAACATGTTGTATTGGTTAAGTGTTGCCTTAATTAACTTAACACTACAATTCCTGACTTAGCTTTAATTCATTCATTAAAGCACCAACCACTCACATTAGACAGGTATTGTTGCGGTGTTGGTCGAGTCCGGGCAGTTTTACACCGCAACTCAGTCTAGCCTCGGGTTCTTTTGGGCTCGATGCACTAACCTCTCACATTAGATATATATTGTTACGGTTGCTGGATGTGCCGGGCGGTTCCGGGCAGTCTTACACCGTAACTCAATCTAACCTCAGGTTAAGCATATTCGTCTTTTCTAAATTTACATATTTACCTCTTTATATTTATATGCAAATTATTGTCATTCAAGTCAAGCCCCACTTTCCCCTTTAAATCAAATTCAGCATTTTAGGTATAAAAATTTATACCACTTTATGCCATAAAACATTTACATATTTATGAGCCAATTATATGTAATTTCATGTTTTTTCCCCAACGTTACCCCCATTAAACGTTCGCATAAATCACATAAAATGTTAGGCTCGATACATAGCCTAACTTATACACAAAAGGGGAAAAAGAGGAACATGTAATAATTTAAACATCATAAAAATATGGATCTAACTACACATGTGTCATATGGCATGTCATAGAACAATATACATGAACTTGCAAATTTAGATCTACTCAACATGAATCGTGAAATAGGGGTTTTACATAGAACTACATAAACTTAAAATTAGGCATGTAGTTGCGGACTTGCAAATTAGTTGGATCGAATTTAACATGAACCTAATCATATTAGCATGTAGTTTTGGTCATATATGTGATCATGGTTGAACTTGCATAAACATAGCAAAATTCCCAAATTGTCATACAACATATAGGTGTCATTACCAAATAATACAACTTGAAATGTCATCGCCAAATTATACAATACGATATGCCATCGCCAAATTATAATATGTCATTGCCAAATTTATGTCATCGCCAAAGTATACAACATAACATGTCATCGCTAAATTACACAACGTATATGTCATTGCCAAATTATAACACATATGGATTCATTGCCAAACGTATAACATTTATCATCAAATTACATATAACAAGATCACAAACTTAACATGGTAAGAGTCATAATCTAAATCAATTCAGTTTTAACAAAAAGGATATGCATAGATTTACATTAGGTGATGTTCTACATCCATTTATTTTAGTCACGATTCTAATATCATTTAGGTCTAAATGATAATTGGACTTACAAAAAGGAGACTAGTCTTGTGTTCTGGGATCTGTATTCTGAATTTGAATAGCTTTCCTTTGTTGTAGACGTTGAATTCTCTTAGTTGAATTAGATTTGATTTGTAATTCCTACTTGCTTTCTAGTTGAATGAGAATGGCGGCTACTCTAGGTTGAGTGTTGACAGCATGACGGTCTTAGGAATATTTTTGTGTGGCCTAGGGTTTAGATTTAGGTTGCTTATATAGAAGTTTGATTAAATAGGAACCGTCATATCAACCCAGGGCAAATCAAAGCCATTCAAGCCTAAGATAACCAACTAGAACTTGCCACACAAGCCCTAATGACACAGCAGATCGTCACATAAAGAAACACGTCAGATTTTAGATCTGACCCGAGGGGGAGGTCGACCCCCTGGTCTACCTGTATGGAGGGAGGTCGACCCCCTGGTCGACCTGTATGGGGGGAGGTCGACCCCCTGGTCGACCTACTGGTCGACCTGGACTTAGGCGGAAAAATTTCCGCCCAGCCCGCTTTTGCTTCTGATTTCGAATTTTGAATTTTCTGAACTTTAATCTGAGCTGTTTATTTAAATTCTTGAATCTTCTGAAGGTCATAACTCCTTCATACGGAGTCCGATTTATGCAAACTCAGACTTTATCTCATGCAGAATTCCAAGACGAATGCAATGGCGTAACCCATTTCCCTTAATTCTCACATTTGTAATTAATTATTCTTTAATTCGTTACTTTAATGTTTACAGAAAACACGGGGTGTTACATTCTCCCCTCCTTAAAGGATTTCGTCCCAAAAATCTTCGAGTCAAGGAGAACGTATATCCTACCATCCAATCGTCCATCTACTCAACCATCAAACACAGGTATCCATTGTCCTTAAAAAGACTTCTAATGCTTCATGATCATATGCATAGTTTGTGTACATGTACTTATCTAATGCAAAATCAGGCGGTCTACCGATTCAGTTGACCTCCTTGATGCAAATTATGTCAGTGTCATGCGTCCATTATGTATGCAATCATCCCTAATCATACTTTCTCCATGAGTGCACAATCATTCATACAAATGCAACGTCCATATGATAACACATCAAGTTTCAATCATATACAAATACATATATGCATATGCAATATGAAAGTGACTGAGCCGATCTAACACCTAATGTGTGTGTGTATGTATCCACGAGCAACCACTAGCAATCACTTGCAACCACTTGCAACCATCAATCATAACATGTTTCAAATACATGTCTACATCCATTGGTTTCTACATAAGGATCAAGAATAGCACTGAGGAAATACTTAAAAAGATAGATACGAGCATGAACAAACTTAAGGAAAAAGAGATCAAAGACGTACCCTCAAAAAGAAAAGGGTAGGCTGCGCGTATCTTGGCCTCAGTCTCCCAAGTCGCGTCTTCCTCAGTGTCACTCCATTGAACTTTAACAAGTTTGACTTCGCGGTTGCGTAGTTTTTGACTTATGTACCCAAGATACGAGTTGGAACTCTTCTCACAGTCGCCTCTCGTTCTACTTCTACTTCCTCTAACATGCTTGGTTCTACCACTTCCGCAGACTCATGTAACCACTTCCGTAGGTGAGAAACATGAAAGACATTATGAACTCCAGCCAATCTTTCGGGCAGCTCTACTCTGTAAGCCATCTTTCCAATCCTTTCAATGATAGGAAACGGCCCTACAAATCTTGGTGCCAACTTTCTTGCGGATCCAAAGCGAACGACGTTCCTCAAAGGAGATACTTTAAGGAAAACCCTATCTCCAACCTCAAACTCAAGGTCAGTCCTTCTTTTATCTGCGTAGGACTTCTGTCTATCTTGGGCAGTCTTCATTCTTCTTCGTATCAAGTCCACTTTCTCTGAAGTTTCTCTAATCATATCTGGTCCAAGTATGAGCTTGTCTATAGACTCCCACCAACAAGTTGGTGATTGGCATGGTCTTCCATATAAAGCTTCGAAGGGTGCCATGCCTATGGTGGCTTGGTAGCTATTGTTGTAGGCAAACTCCACCAAAGGAAGATGATCTTCCCATGTTCCCCCAAAGTCAAGAATGCATAATTTCAAGAGGTCTTCTAATACTCTTTTCAACCTTTCCGTCTGACCATCGGTTTGGGGGTGATAGGTCGTGCTTAAGCATAGCTATGTGCCTACAGGCTCTTGCAAGCTCTTTCAAAACTCGCTCGTAAAGATAGGATCTTGGTCGCTCACAATGTTGGAGGGTATCCCATGGAATCGAACTATCTCTTTAAGATAAATGAATGCTAAAGATGAGGCAGTCCTTCTTCTTTTAACGGGTATAAAGTAAGCGCTTTTTGTGAGCCTGTCCACTATTACCCAAATACTGGTATTGCCCCTTCTTAACCTAGGTAACCCATCGACAAATTTCATTGAAATGCTATCCCATTTCCACTGTTGGAGTTTTAGAGGATGAAGCAAACCACCAGGCTTCTTTTGCTCCGCCTTGACTTGCTGGCATATCAAACACTTAGCGATGAACTCAGCTACATCACTCTTCATGCCATTCCAAAAGAAAACCCTTTTTACGTCTTTATACATCTTGACTCCACCTGGGTGTATGGTCAACTTGGAATGATGTGCCTCTTCGAGAACCTTCTTAACCAAATCCCTTGCTTATGGGACGCATAGCCTTCCATCCCACCTCAACCAACCTTTATCATCGATGGAGTATCTATTGAGGTGACTAGAAGTCTCACCCCTAATTAGCTTATCCATCACATCAACTAGCTGAGGGACTTCACGTTGTGCGGTTCCTATTGAGTCCAAAAGAGTAGGCCGCACCTCTAGCGATGCTAACAAACCAGTCACATGATCGATGGAGGGTCTAAAGTCAAAGTTGGCTACGTATTCCAAGCTCTGCCTTTCTACAAAGAGAGGGCTTAAGGTCAGCTTCTTTCTACCCAAGGCGTCTGCTACTACATTGCCCTTGCCAGGGGTATAGGAAATCTTGAAATCATAGGATGCCAAGAACTCCATCCACCTTTGTTGCCTCAAGTTAAGATCTTTCTACGAGAAAAGGTACTTCAACTATTTATGGTCAGTATACAATTCAAACTTCTCACCTAGGAGATAATGGCGCCAAGACTTAAGCGCAAAGACCATGGCAGCCAACTCTAGATCGTGGGTTTAGTAGGTTTTCTCATGTACTTTCAACTGTCTGCCTCTGTAAGCTACTACCCTCCCTTCTTGCATCAAGACAGCACCTAGTCCCGTACCACATGCATCTGTGTATACGGTAAACATCTTGCTCCCATCTGGCAATGTCAGAACTGGGGCTATTCTTAGAGCCCTCTTCAATCATTGGAAAGCAACATCGCAATCCAAATCCCAATTGAAAGTTAGGTCCTTCATCGTAAACCTTGTAAGCGGAGCTGAGCTTTTTGCAAAGCCTTTGATGAATTTTCGGTAAAAGCCCGCTAGCCCGAGGAATCTTCGGACTTCGGTCGCATTCCGTGGAACCTTCCAATCTTGCACCGCAACTACTTTTGCGGGGTCCACAGCTAACCCTTCCTTAGATACCACATGTCCAAGAAATCTCACTTCTTCTCTCCAAAAATGGCATTTGGAGAATTTGGCTTTCAACTGATGTGCTCGAAGAGTATCCATGACTTCTTTCAAATGTTGAGCATGCTCTTCCTCACTCTTTGAGAAAATCAAAATGTCATCTACGAAGACCACCACAAACTTATTAAGGAACTCCCTGAAAACCCTGCTCATCAAGTCAATGAAGTAAGCGGGTGCGTTTGTCAAGCCGAAAGGCATGATAAGCCATTCAAAGAAACCATCTGGGGTTCTGAACGTAGTTTTAACAATACTGTCTTCAGCCACTCTTAGCTGATGAAACCCAATAGCTAGATCTAGTTGGGCAAAAACTGATGCACCTACAAGCTGATCGAACAAGTCGTCTATTCTTGGGAGTGGGTGCCTATTCTTCTTGGTCAGCTTGTTTAGCTCCCTATAATCCACGCATAGGCGAAGCGAACCGTCCGCTTTAGTTGCGAACACTATTGGAGCACCCCATTGAGAAATACTCTGCCTTAAAACCCCTTCTCAAGCAACTCTTTAACTTGCTTGCTGAGTTCTTTCCTCTCCCTTGGAGCCATGTGTCTGACGGGTAAAGTAACGGGTTTTGCATTATCAACAAGGTATATGCGGAAGTCTATCTCCCGCTTCAGAGGTAAGCCCTTCACCTCTTCAAAGACATCCGAGTATTCACGGACTACTCTAACAGACTGCAAATTCTCAACAGACGCATCAAGAGATTCTAGATAGCTAAGCATAACAGAGTTCATGGGATTACAAGAAATTTCGAGAGTGTTACCGAGGCGTGTCATGAGTCTAACCACACTCTTTTCACAATCGAGGATGGCACCATTACTGTATAGCCAATCCATGCCTAGAATCAACCCATAGCCCGTGAAGCCCAAAACATAGGCATTACATCTAAACCCCACACTTAGTATAGAAATTTCCAAATCCAAACAAATCATTGACAAATAATTTGAGCCCGCAATTGGATTTGAAACAACCAAGGGATCCTCTACTAAACTGGTGTCTAGGTGCAGAGATTCAACTAAAGCAGTAGATATAAAAGAGTGAGATGCACCAGAATCAAAGAGTGTACGAACAGGATGATCAAAAAGATAAACTAAACTCTCAACAGAAACATTTCTACCTCGTTCTTGCGGAGGTGCCATGAGAGTGTGAATCTGCCCTCCAGAAGTAGATCCAGCTCTCTGCCCTTGCCCTTGCTTTCTTGGGCAGTCCCTAGCCATGTGTCCTGTCTCGCCGCAATGGAAATAGCCACCCATCTTCCTCTTCTTCTTTCTGCAGTCCTTAACCAGATGTCCAGGAATGCCACAAAAATTACACTTCCTCTTGTCACGGGGTTTGTTGTTCTTCCCGCCCTTCTTGGAATCTGTCTTCTTGCTCTGCGATCCTTCCACTTTCTTATCTTGAGGTACTTCCGCCTTTATCTCTTTCTTGCTAACCTTATATTCTTCTTGTAACAGTTCCATGTCCACCAGTCTCTCATAAGTCGCACCCATGGTTATATGGGACATAGCTACGCTGTGCAGTGGCTCATTCAATCCTTTAATAAAACGGAGAGCCTTCTTATGTGGAGTGTTCGCTAACTCCAATCCGAACTTAGCCAGCTGGTTGAATTGGTTAACGTATTCCTTGACCGACATACTCCCCTGTTTGAGAGCTAAGAACTTCTCCATTTGTACGCTTCATTCATCTTGTGAGAGAAATTTCATTTAAACCTCATTCTAAAATCCATCCAAGTTTCAATTGGTCTTTCAGCATTAGTAACTTGCCACCAATAGCACTACAACAGAAATTGTCTTTTATAGCGGCATATAGCCGCTATTAATAACAACTATAACGGTTCGATAAACGTTATATATCGACATGTTATAAAAAACTGTTTAATATTAATAACACTAAAACAACCGCTATAAAAAAGCACGGTTTTATAGCACAAAATTGCCGCTATGTTACTTAAAGACAATAGCTCGTTTTCACCGCTATAATACATCTAAATCTCAATGAAAATGTGGATCTTTATAACACACTATTGCCGCTATAACATGTTTATTCGATAACGGCTAAATAACGCTATTAAATAAACATGTTATGGTATTGCTAAATCTTTTTACAGCTCATATATAATACATTTCAATTATAACAATCAAAATGGATCTACATAACAATTTGAAGAGCAATGTATAAACGAAAAAAAATAAAATATTCAACAAATGTAACGCATATTCATGATAACAAAATAAAGCATCAACTAATGAAAAATAAGTTCAATACAAGAGTTACCAAATTCAATACATATGTTTTCAATTCCATATTGATGTCAATTTGAGTTAACAAAAAACAAAACCTAATCCGTATTTAAAACTAAAGTATCAAATGCATCAATAAGAACTTCAACTGCTTAAAGCCTTTCTTCATGCACGTCTTCGGTGATTGTTAGAGCTTTCTGAAAATTCAAACCAATGGAAATAAATTAAAATCAGTGCGAAAAAACTAAGACATATGGATAAACAATACATGCTTTTATACTATCTAAAAAAGCAGATAAAAAACACCAGAAACAGGAAAGATTATAAAACTCAAATTCACAGGGTAGCTCTATATATAAAAGTGAAGTTAATAGCAATCATATATATAGAAACTTACATCAAGTATTGGATTGCATCAATAGCATTAGTTGCAGACAGAAAATCGTCGACAGTAACCTCCTTGTTCTCGTTTTTCTTGTCTAGAAACAAGTAGACGGTTATATTATATTAACTCAATTAATCAATAGTACCAAGGAATCACATGAACATACTAGTGTAGAAAAGTTAGCATTAACTAGCGGTGGCTTTTGAAAAGACACATGTTAGGAGAGCTTCCTGGAAAAGGGGCAAGGGTGCTAGACAATAATCGACGACTAAGTCCTTCTCAGAAAAAAGCCCCTTTAAACCCAAAAATGGCGGACTCCCTCCGCTTCTCTTTCCCCTTTCCAGCCAAATATCGTGTCGCGTTCCGCCCCCGTCCTCATATCCTTCCTTCTCCTCCTCCGCATCATCGTTCTTCTACTCCTTCGATCCGTCGTCCTCCTTCTTTCATCCGCTCTCGTCCTGCTCCTCGCCCTCGTCCCCGCTCATCTTCTCTCCATCATCCTCCTTCTTCCTTCCGCTCTCGCCCCCCTTTTCACCCTCTTCCTTCATATCAGCACCTTCCTCGCTCAGCTTTTCATAAACCCACCTTTTTCTCCTCCCACCGTCCCCTCGCCCCACCATCTCAAGTTGGTCAATCGCCTTCTCCTCCCGCTTCAAAAAGTTTCTTTCGTCAAAGTTCAAGTCATCCACATCCTCAAGAGATTACCTGTAATAACCGCTTTGATGCTCTGAAAAATATTCCAGACGATATGCCAAAAAAATCCTATGCGGAGGTAGCTTCATCTCCTCCGTTGGTTTCATCTGATCACACGTCTGTGAGAAAATCATCAAAATTACCTGCTTTCTCTTCAATTCAGAATATGGTCAATTTCCTGAAGAGTGATCGTCGCTGTATTCAATGTGCAGATAGAGGACACGTGGCAAGTGCCTGCAGGAATTCAAAAATTTGTTTTTTTTGCTCAGGCTACGGCCACTTATGTACACGTTGCCCTAAAAAAAGAATGCAAAGAGGCATCTCAAAACATGTGCGTAAAGGTGTCCATTGGAATGATGCACCTTCTGCAGCGTGGGTCCCTCGTGCATCAACTCAATCTGATCGAAACCAGAAGAGTCCACATCATTCCAGCTGTCAGCGATCCACGCCCTCTCCAACTCCTATTCCCTCCTCTCACATCTCTCCCACATTAAACTCTGAAAATATGAATCAGTTTGTAATGGCAGACTCATCAAACTACATTGTTGGCACCGTGATTTCTGGCGGTTGGAGTATAACATCGCTTCACTTCATCCTATCTAATGCTTTTAACTATCGCGAGTGGCCTATGTGGATATATAGAAAAAACTCTTTCATCGTCTCTTGCCCAAACGCATGGATCAAAGACCAAGTCTTGTTCTGGAAACTCTTTGCGAAGCCGGGAGGAGCTTTATACTTTGAGCCTTGGTCTGAGGCTGAATGGGAACCGGAAGCGGTGTTAGAGTGCGAATCATGGGCAAAGGTGGTAGGTTTTCCAGAATTTCTAAGGTTCAATTCGGCTGCAGTCAAAAATATTCTTAGTCCTTTGGGAAATGTTGTAGCTTTAGACGACTGTGAATGGTCTCACTTCGACCACAGAAACTTATTTATCAAAATTCAATTTTTTGAGGGGATTGACCTAAACACTTTTCTTGTGGTTAACATTAATATGAAGAAACACCTCATAAAAGTCCAACGCTGCATCCACGAACACCCTGGTGTTAAGCCTGAATCCTTACTTATTGGTAATATTGACGAGTTTACGATTCCTTGCATGCATGACAATTTCGATGATTCCATGGATATTGCACCAAACGACACGAATGCAATGGCCATACCCGATGTGGACCCTGAAGTAGCCCAAACACCTCACCAGAACATGAACCACCTTTTCAACTCCGACTTGCTCTTCCAAAACATCCCTATGTCCTTCCCGTTCTCTATCCCCCTCCCAATTACCCCACTCCAAATTGATGACCCCACATCAACTGCCCCTCCCATCCCGATCCCTTTTGACAATCAATCGCCACCTCAACCTTTTCTCCCCCTGCAACAAATCCTCCCTGCTAGCTCTACCCATAATGCTGAAGAAGAGAACTGGACTCAGTTTCTTTCACCGGTCATTGTCAGACGCAGTGCAAGGATCAATAACAAAGAGGACCATCCTGAAGGCTCGGGTATTTTTTTTACTCCTGTTGTTTTTTCTTCTGCAAATAAAAGTCTATGTAGGAAAATGTCACGTTGCATGGGTGTTAATTTACGTGAATCACACTATATTTCCATGCATGATTTGGAACTTGAGCGTATCAATGGTGCCAAATGAAAATCGTTTCATGGAATGTTAGGGGCTTGGGCAACCCCTCAAAATGCCATGCAGTTAGTCTGGTTTTGCTCCCTTTAAAAATCGATATTCTTTTCCTCCAAGAAACTAAGCTTGATGACCCTTCTCCAAATTTCTTTAGATTAGTGGGGGGTTCCTTCCTTTCCGGTTGGACTTTCGTTAAGTCAATTGATACACGTGGTGGCTTAATTACAGCATGGAATGAATCAATTTGGTCCTTAAATTGGTCTACTCAAAATAAATCAGCACTTCATGTTGCACTGCGTCATATCCCCTCAAACCAAATTTACTTCTTCTCTAATATTTACGGCCCTCAAGATGCATCTGATAGATCCCTTCTTTGGTCGGATTGTTGCTCTCTTGCAACCCAATTTTCGGGTCCTTGGGTGATTGGTGGAGATTTTAACACTACCAGATTTGTTTACGATAGAAATTCAGGTAATCTATCCCAAGACTCTGACGACTTCAATTCTTTCATTTTTGACTGCTCCTTGATCGATCCACCGATTAGTAACCGTTCCTTCACCTGGTCAAACCATAGATCAATACCAGCATTGGCTAAACTAGACCGCTTTCTTTATAATGGTGCTTGGGATGAGCTTTTCCCTTTGACTGTTGTGTATGGTTTGGCTTCAGTTATATCAGACCATTGCCCCATTCTACTAAATTCTAACATTTCTGTATGCACTAATCGTCCCTTCAGATTTGAAAGGTTGTGGCTTCTCGAACCCTCGTTTGAAGACTTTATTCAATCAATTTGGTCCCAAAACTTTAATGTATCTTCTGCATCTCAAAGGTTAGTCCTAAAATTGAAAACCCTCAGAAAACTTATTAAACCATGGGCTAAAAACATATGGGGTTCCATTCGTTCCCGCATCTCCTCTATTCAAAATGACATTATTGACTTCAATATTTTAGAAGAACAGCGCCCTCTTCTTGTAGCTGAACGTGAAAAATTAAGTTCTTTAGAAGATGAGTTGGATAGATTGATGAAACAAGAAGAAATTGGTTGGAAGCAAAGATCCAAAGCCAAATGGTTGGAGGAAGGTGACAGAAATACTTCATATTTTCATCGAATGGCTAATGGCAGGCGGAGATCAACATTCATATCGGAATTAATTATAGATGGCCGCTCTTTTTCCGACCATAATGTCATCCTCTCTCTCTTTTCCGAGCACTTCCGATCCCAGCTTGGTAGCTCTCACTCAAATGCACCTGAAGTAGATTGGCATCGTCTCTACCCGAACCCCGAGCCTATCCATATCGATCATCCCTTCTCTGAATCAGAAATTTGGGCTGCATTGAAGGACATGTCGGATGATAAGGCCCCTGGACCTGATGGGTTTGGCCCAGTTTTCTTTAAGCATTTTTGGGCCTTAGTCAAACATGATGTTGTTGACATGTGCAACGAATTTTACAACGATCCTACCTCAATTGCCAGGCTAAACTATGCCAACATTATCCTCATCCCTAAACACTCGGGGGCCAATACTTTATCTTCCTTCCGCCCTATCAGCCTGCTAAACACTACTTTTAAAATCATTACAAAGGTATTAGCAAATCGTCTTCAGTCTGTTATTGCCACTCTTGTTGGACCAGAATAGTCTGCCTTCATTCTGGGAAGGAATATTCATGACTGTATCGCCGCAACTCAAGAAATAATCTCCTTCTGTCATCATTCATCTACCCCTGGTGTTCTACTTAAGCTTGACTTTTCCAAAGCATTTGATTCAGTAAGCTGGCCATTTGTCATGGATGTTTTTAGACACAGGGGTTTTTCAGATAAATGGTGTTCATGGATTGATAATATTCTTAACTCTAGCTGCTCAAAAGTTTCAGTAAATGGTGCCTCTGGAAACCTTTTCAAATCTAAATGCGGGCTTAGACAAGGCGATCCTCTTTCCCCTCTGATTTTTGTGCTAGTCGCTAATGTGTTCAACCAAATGGTTAAACAAGCTTCCTCTCATGGTTACTTGGATGGTATTTCCCTCCCGAATTCTCCACTTTGCATCAACAATTTACAATTTGCAGATGACACAATTATTTTCTCTTCACCTAATCCCTTCCATATCCAATGTCTCAAAATCCTGTTATATGTATTCGAGTCGATATCAGGTCTTTCCATTAATTTTAACAAAAGTGTTATCTACATGCTTGGTAAGTCTGATCATCTTGGGGACTCAATCTCTTCCACTCTTAACTGCAAAGTAGCAAAATTCCCATTATTCTACCTCGGTTTACCTCTCAGACCTTCTAAGCTACATAAAAACGATTGGCTCCCCCTTATTAATAAGATTGAATCTAGATTAGCATCTTGGAAGGCAAGCTCATTATCATCCATGGGCCGTTTAACTCTAGTTAAATCTGTGCTTTCGGCTATCCCTACACATTGGATGTCTTTTCACAAACTCCCCAAGTGGGTAATCTGCAAGATTGATTCAATTCGTAGTTCTTTTCTTTGGAATGGTCAAAAAATCAAGAAATTAATTAACTGGAGGACTGTATGTCTTCACCCTGAGCAGGGGGGACTTGGTGTTCTTGACCTAAATCACTTCAATACTGCACTATTGGCTAAATGGGTCTGGAGACTCCTAAACACTGGAAACTTCATTTGGAAAGATTGGATTTTAGCTCGCTACTTTTCTTCTAACCCTCATCTCGTTTTGCATCATCGTCCTTCCTCTTCAATCTCTCCCTTCTTGCATGGGATTCTATCCTGTCTTCCTCGTATTAAATTCTTGTTTCATGTCTCTTTGGGGGGCGGTTCATCCTGTTTATTTTGGCATGATATTTGGTCTGGTCAGTTACCTCTCTCTCTTTCATTTTCTTCACTCTTTTCTCTTCAAACTAATCCTTCACTGTCTGTTGTTGATGCATTTAGCAATGATTATGTAAGCTTAATTCCAGGTTCACTTTTTGATAGGAATATTCTTTCGCAGTTGCTTAAGATCTTTGCTCTCATTAGCATCACTCAGTTAAATAATACAGATGATCATTATGTATGGGTGCTCTCTCCTTCTAAAGGTTTTTCTGTTTCATCATGTTACAAGTACCTGAATTTTTCGGGTAGACGGTTTAAATTCTCAAGACTATGGAAATGCAAGCTGGCTCCGAGAATTCTCTTCTTCCAATGGTGTTTGATTCATGAAAAGGTTAATACAAGAGAAAAACTCTTCAAATGCAACGTCGCTCCCGATCCCAATTGCACTATCTGTAATACTCATCCTGAATCCATTCACCATCTCTTCTTCTCCTGTGAATTTTCCTTCCCAATCTGGGCAGCAGTGAGCTCATATTTAATTGGTTGCATCCCCACTATTTCCTCTTTCTTTGCCTATTGGGAATCTGACTCTAGTCCTACTCTTGATATTTTGCTGGCCGCTTATAGTTGGTGTATTTGGAAAGAAAGAAACGCAAGAATTTTTAACAACAAGACTAATTCAATCATTTCTATCTGTCACCGCATCATTCATATTTATTCATCCGCTTCAGGTTCTGGTGCCAATCATGCAGATACATTCCGGTTTGCTCTGCCGGCGGCCTCTTCACCAGCTTCTTCGGTCGACAGCAATGATACTGAGACTAGTATGGATCTCGTGTGATGTCTGACGAAGGGCGCCTTATCTTTTGGTTTAATACTTGTATAATTATGATGGTTTTCATCTTACTCTGATCGCTTTTGTACTTATATCCTCACTACTCTCTATGTGTGTTGTATGATGTATCTTTGACTATGTGTTGTTTGTATTTTGGACCACCAACTGGGTATGTCAGTTGGATATACACTATTATCTACTATTTAACCGGCTGTGTAGCCACGCGCTACATATCCGTTTGCTCAAAAAAAAAACTAGCGGTGGCTTTGATTATTGATCACAGCATTGCAAAATAACACGACCAATAAAAAAAGGTGCATTCACTGGTGCACATAACATGATCAATTTTATCCTGTTGGTTTGTACACTAATTCGACTAAAATACCAACAAAGTAAAACTTACAGACTAGTCTTCAAAGAAGCGCTTTATCTCACTAAGACGATGTAGGGAGAGCTCTCTAGGGTCTCAGAGAAACTGGACCATTATTCCTGTAAATTGAAAATATCTTACAGATGTTATAGATGTTGGAAACTAAACTTCTAAATGGCCACACGTAACTGTACAGCATTGCCACATGATATAGTATTGTATATGTTAAAAGGCATATAAGTTTGAACAAACAAATATAACTGAGAAAATCAATATCATTAAAAATCGTAACTTGTTGCTGCTAGTTTGGTAGTAATCTACGAAACAACCAAAATTCGCAGAAACATAACACAGAATGAAGACGGCCAGTTAGTTAAGAAATGATTGAAGAACACAATTTTATCGTTGATGAATTTCAGTCTAAATAAAAAAAATTATATGATTTAGTTGAAAAGGAATATAATTAGAGTATATGAAATAAAACAAATAGAACAACAACCGTGACCCACCAGTAGATGAACCATGGCCAGTATGCCAACCAAACCATGATGATGTCAATCCTAAATCTTCTAAACATTCCCTACAACGTTTACATCAAAATCTCAGTTCATTATGACAGAAAGAACATATGAATAGTACCAAATATCAGGTAGAAAAAATAAACAATACAAAAACAATTTTTTTGGCTTTGGAAAGCAATATAATAATCAGCTTCAGTGATATACTACTGAGATATTTGTATCACATGTCTCAACTATCTGCTTAAAAAAGCAGAAGAAAAAAAATAACCCTGATCACATGGCTTCATCTTTAAAAAAACATTCCACTGGCATTCATAGTATAGTTCATGATAGTTCTAACATTTGTGGTTATACATTACACATAATATTTAACATTTGCAAAAAATGGAAATGCCTTCTTTTTGCATTTTTGAAAGTAAATTCACAGTAGTTTCTATGCGTTTAATGGGCAGACATTTTGTTTTTAGTTCATATGAAATGTTTTTTACCAACAGCTCATAAATATGTAAGGCACCTTATATCACAACAGGCATTTTCCTATTTAAAGTACCAAAGACAAAGGAAAAAAAGAGAAAACATGCTTCAGTATTGAAGCATAAAGAGTTATTCTCAACCTTGACCGTACCCTTTTGGTTTGAATGCTCATAGAAGAGAAAGAGAAAAAACCAAAAAAAGTTGATTTGGTTGTAGTACTGCTCAAAATTGGGCACTCAAGAGATTTAGCAACTTAAAAAATGCAGTTTCGTTATGATTCAATAATATGTCACCATGCTAGCAAATGTAATGTGTGTGTTCATTGCGACTTTTGTCTTATTTGTTTGTAAATAATAAAGTGGAAAGCTCTACTATATTTATGCCAATTCTTCTAACATAAAAAGTTAGAACTATGTTGTGGACTGCTAACATAGAAAATTAAACATCATAAATGCCTACAGATGAGAACTTGGCATAAACTAACCTCCGGCACCATACATTGTTTGACGCAGTAGTCATACTGGGGCCCAAATCTTAAAGCTACAAATTGACAATGCATATTGTAGTCATACTGGCACCATACAGATGAGAACATGGTCAAATTAGTTTTGCACTATTAAGGGTAGTTCACATTTACAACACAGCGATTTACTCCGGCTTTAGTTCAGATTTTTGTATTAGCAGACACTACACTAACTAACCGGTTCTTTTTTTTTTTTTTAGGACCACATAAGCTTTTTATTAGGAATTTAGGTCACCGGGACAGATATGCAATTTAACATGTTCAACCATATTTATGGTCCAATTATCCAATCATAACTAAAAAGACCACTAACTTAAATGATATGGTATGCTCTAAATTTGACATCAAAAGTGTATATACCAGTATAATTCTTAAAGTAAATTACTATAAAACTCAAATTAATCACAAATTGTAAGTGCAATCCTAATACCTCTAGAACATGCAGGTTGAAAAGAATGTAGTATTCTTCTACTTCTTTGTATCAATGACCAAATATTCATCAAGTATAGCAAGATCTACTCTCAAAGCTTTCGAATTGCTTGCTTCAAGCCAGAAAGTTCAATTCTCTAAACTTTTACCAGTCGGCCTTAAAATGGAGGACCACCAGTAGAGTCAATGGCTGCCAAAGAAACCCAAATTAAGTTTTGCTAACATGACTAATAAAATAGTGCAAAACTACATAAATATATCATTAGTAATCAAGAAGCTTTTTGTTTGTAAAAGACCAATTTGTTAATGGGCTAGTAATACTAAGAACCATTACAGTTATTTCCCCAAAAGATATACAAAATTAAATATGAACTTATTTACTTATTATTTTGAAAAAAAGGACTGACCAATTTTTGCCTGTAAAAGACCAACTAGGCTACATATCATTAACTATTTGTGAATGGCCCGTGTAACAGTACAAAAGTACAAGTCCGTGATTGATAGTCATTCAAAACATATTGAAATTATCTTGAAAAAAGAGGTTGAAGTACATGCTACTTGGTATGTTACCACTTTGCTCTGAATGTGCATTTGGTTACAACAATGTGGCTTGCTCGGGGTGGCTAATAAGGCTACAATGGTTGTGGCTACGACTACAGCAGGTCAGCAAGGTGGAAGCTACAACAGGTTGCGGGCGCGATATGGAGATTGGTGGCTACGACGGAAGCGGCTACAGGACTGGCTTCCTGCGACAAAAAGCAGTTGCGGAAGTCAAAGGAGTTGCTGGAATGATCATACCTGACATGATTACCAATGTTATTGATATTAATTGGACAATGTCTACAAAATTTCCAGATCTTTCCATGTGGTGGATAATCAACCGAAGACATCATTACTATTGCCATTCCTATTAAACTCTATTACCGTTACCTTTACTGTCACCGCCATGGCAATGACCATTACTACTATCTCTGTAGTATCTCAGGAACTCTATAAAATTCTTAGCAAGTAACCAGGCAATAAAAGTAAAGAGTATGGTGCCAGATTTATTAGGAAT
This sequence comes from Allium sativum, assembly GCA_030737875.1. Lineage (NCBI taxonomy): Eukaryota > Viridiplantae > Streptophyta > Magnoliopsida > Asparagales > Amaryllidaceae > Allium > Allium sativum. Next base: position 335,813,773 of record CM060909.1, on the reverse strand, counting down.
AATAAACGGATCAAAGGTGATATAATGAACTAGAGTTTTACCTCAATTATTTCAGTCAAAGTACCATATTTTGAAGACCGTTGTTTTATTAATTATGAGTTTTTTAGTAAATCATTTGACTCCGATATGATCCTATACCCAATTTTCTCCAAAACATCTACATGAAAATTTGCCTGATTTGGATTTTGGGAACTAAAACTAACCGATTATCTAAATCTGTAATTGGTCTTGCAAAATGAAAATAATTTTAGTGTTAAAACAGAAAATATGCTAACATTATACAACATACACAGTCATACATACACATAGTCACATATGTGTATTTTTTTCCCATCTTGTCAGTATTTGACGCATTATAAAGCAAACTTGTCACGAAGCCCTGAAACCATAAATTTGAAACCGATTGCTGGTATAAATATTTAAATCCTTGTTTTAAGAAAAAAAATTGAAGCATTGTATCTCCTAAAAGATTCAAGCTCAGAATACATTACTTGTTTGAAAATATCATAACCACATATGATTAATACCTCTATTATACCAGAATGCTTGTATTTGAGAAGTCGCTTATTTGATGATGGCTAAAATATATATGAAATTTGTATAAAGAGAATTACATGTTTCCAGTTTGACATAGATATACAATTATATTTTGTGCCTTGTAAGAGTTCAAAAACATACGTATGAATCCCTTCTATGACCAAGTAATATACAAATTATATACCACCATATACTTTGAAATTCTTGTATATACATAAAATAATACATAGGCCTCTTTACTTCAAGATTTATGGTGTTTAACTAATGGTTTCTCATACACGTAGATATAGGAACATTGGTATTAGAGGTTCAAAAGCAGGGTTACAAAAATCATATTGCCGATAACAAGACAAAATGCGTTTGTAAAAAAAAAAATTAGAGGTTCAAAAGCAGGGTTACAAAAATCATACACACTGATCCACCCTTTCTTGCACCACCTCATTACTTCAACCCTGCTGCTTACCACTGCTTCTTCACGTTCTGATCATCACCTTGTTGTTGGTCCCCACATACTAATTTTTTTCCTTGCATCATCCCTGCTGCCTTCACATGCACCACTGCATTAACCTCCATCATTACTATGCCTGAAACAGAGCACACACAAAAAAGCATTGTATAAATTGAATAGTAGTCATACTCCAAAAGTTAAATTGAAACCCAATAAAATGAAAACGTATCATCAAAATGAACGTTAACATAGGTTATGAGAAAAAGAAATCTATATTGATCGTGTTTTCCAAGCATCATACACATGAATTGTCATCGAGCCAAAATAAAAGTATGTCTAGTGAAATTTCCGTTAATCGAAGATGTAATAACCCAACATAAAGATTCTATTTTATCTGTATTTTAACCATATAATGATACCACTATAGCATGTATATTCATTTAATAACATGAAATCACAAACTACCTCATAATAATAATAATCTCGCCTAATCATTTTTCTAAGGGTTGCAAACACAGTAAGATGTAGATGAGCACCAACAACTTGCCTTGGATCAAGAATGATTACTATTATCCACTGAAGCTCAAAAAGAGAGAACACCTGAGCTCCCTTAATGGATCTGAGATTACATGAATTAGAAAAATAAGTGGTTTTGATAGTAAAAATATTGCTAAACTTCAACCAGATTAAAAACAATAGCCAAATTACCTAAAACTCTTAAATATTGAAGGCAATAAAATAGAGAAATATAAAATATTTTAAGCAATGTTCCTGATGTCTGAAGTTACTTCCGCAACAAAGATAATAAGTGATTTATTTATGTACATACATGTTGGTAGCAGAACATCACATATTTGAAAGCAACAATCAGTAGAAGGGAAACAAATTTCAGTTTGACCGGCATGAAAATGATTTCTGTTAGTTTATAGGCGATGAGGAAAAGAAACTCCGTAAGCATGGTACAATTTATTCTTATCAAACACATTTAAATCTAACATGAAAATAACATTGCCTGTAGGATTCCTTTTTTTCAACAACTCAAATCTCTTATTTTCCAACATCAAACCATGTCTTGTGTGACCTGTAGTAGACCAATTATTTATGATTTGTTAAATATGCATAAAATCCAACTTAAGAATTAATAAATAAATGATCATAACAGCAAATAAAGAAATTAACATAGTATGAATCTCAGCATAGGCTAAGAAAAATATCAATTTGAATCCAACAATTATTCTCAAAAACAACATTCAAAATAAATTAAGCGAAGCATCTGAGTACACAAAAGCTAAATAAGCTTCACGCTTTTATTTTCTAAACTATCCCAAATAGCAAAGCAAACAATCCTAACACTTGCAAAATAAATCAGATGGAACAAAATGAAAATTCACGTCGAATACAAACAACCCGAATATAAAACATCTTCAATATAACTAAGTACACCAGTTATGAGAAAATTATAGTGAGATACCAATCAAAGATTTTGAAATTACCTTAAACAATCCGGCTTAGAGTAGGCATTATAACTGTGAAATGACTAGGAAGGGAATTAGAGAGTTACACGAAACATTTCGGTGCTTCAAATAAAATTAAGGGAGAATATATCTCCGAAATACTCGAATCAAATTCCTGAACCTGAATTAAACCCGAAAAAAATCATCTGATCGGCAGATGCTAAGGAAGATGGCCATCACCTATCAAAGTAGATCAAACTATCAGTTGATTCATTGTATGGAAATTAGTTTTGTAATCGATAATTAGACAGATGAAACTTACGATTATGAAAGAGGTGGGTTTGGAATTGAAATAGAAACTGGGATGTCGGGAAGGATGCAGAATTGAAATCAAGTAGTAGGATATGGAGAGTTTCGGATCGGCCATGGCTTACCAGAATTGAAATCGAAGATTAGGGTTTCATAACGTAAAGGAATGAACAACCACGGTTTTGATAGATCGGGTAAGGAGATAAGAGACGGAAGGAGTTTGCTTTCTTCGATCAGGCGAGGAGATTGGAGCGATACAGCTTTTTGGAGGGAGGCGAAATTGTTTTGGAGGGAGGGGGGAAAGAATTCATAAAGCTGGAGGGAGAGGAAATAATTTCTTAAGGAGCGTTACACATAATGGTCAAAACAAAATGACCTGAAAACCAAAATAATTAAGTATAAATGATAACATTTCAGCATATCGTGTTATTAAATGGCGTTATTAATATCATATTTTGTCGTAGTGTAGGAAGCTTCGTCTTTGAGCAACCATACCGCCAACTGTATCTTCTGCCTATCATCCACTTCGAAGATATCAAACAAATCCTCAGTCTCTTTCATCCAATTTCTTGCTTCCACGAAGGATTCATTTCCATTGAAGTTCTATCCACCCATGGCTCGAAAGTCCCTACATATTTTTGAGAAAGCATTTGCACGTGGAGGAGGAGGAGGAGGAACCGCTGCAGCTGGGGGAGGAGGAACGTCTGCTGGGCCTACGACATTAGCCCTAGCCTCTGGGTACCTTCTGAACCAGCCAGGTACCGGCACGCCCTCAGGAAGGTTAAGATCCCCAGACATGCTGAAACGAAAAAGGAAAGATTCAAAACAAAGGATAGAAAGATAGTACATTTGGCTTTGGGGGATTATGCCTTTTTAAAATAAAACACTTTTTCTTGAAAATTGCTTCTTTAAACTTCTTTCTGAAAAAAAATTCAAAATTTTTATCTGATCTGGTAAACCTTTGCTCTGATACCAAGTGAAACACCCCTCCTCCGTTAAGGTCACTCACAATGGGAATGCCTTAACTTTGGTGGAGCATTATAGGTAAAAGACAAAGATAATTTACAAGACAGAAATATATAAGCAGCGGAAAAAGACTAAATTTATTTCATACGTAGTTCATAACAAAAACATTACAGCAAACTATCTCAAAACAACTTCCAAATCATTACATCAAAATCTCCGTCTAGATTATAACATAAAGAAGCATAAAACACAATAAAACTACATAAATCCCCATGTAGTAGTGTGTCCAAAGCTATAGCCAAAGATATTAGGTTCCAAGCTATACATCATAGAGTCTTCAAGCTTGGAAAGATGAATGGTCCAAATTAAGCTGAGCTACTCCCACCCTGGGTACCTGAGGGGGGGAAACGGAAGAAAAGAGAGCGAAAGAAAAATGGGTCAGACATAAGTCTGGTAAGTCCAGTGATTATTCAGCATGTGAACTGATAAAAGAACCATGACTTGAATAAGCTGGACACAGGACAATAATAAGGAACTAAGGTAACATAGGATAAGGCAAGATAAACAAGGCAAGATAAACTAATCATACTATCGCACTCATGTCCATATTCTCTGCACCTACTAGATATTTCAACCATCATCGTGAGTTCAAACCTGGTGATCCCTTTTTATTGATAGGCTCCTACTCGCATGCATTTACTACTTGTGTCATACGGCCCCGCTCGATTGTAGATACCTGTGCTGGTCCCACCACAGGGTGTATCAAATCCTATGGTGGCAACCCGACACGATTCAAGATGCACAGTGTGTAACTACTGATGCCCAATGCCTGCTTTTTACACTCCGGAGTACGTGCACGCCCGTACTCCGTCGGAACCTACACTGACGCACCAACTGCCGTTGTTTTGACCGCTTATAATCATCCCAGTAATCGTGCCCCAACCAGTCTAGTTCAGGGTACCATGATACATCTATGTGGGTTACTGCTGAAATGGGTCCCCGTTACTAGGATTTCCTAATCAACATGTTAAATTGGTTAAGTGTCCAAGTTAACCTAACCCCACCCATCAGTTTAGTTAACATGTTGTATTGGTTAAATGTTGCCTTAATTAACTTAACCCTACCATTCCTGACTTAGCTTTAATTCATTCATTAAAGCACCAACCACTCACATTAGACAAGTAATGTTGCGGTCACTGGATGTGCCGATCGGGTCCGGGTAGTTTTACACTGCAACTCAGTCTAACCTCGGGTTCTTTTGGGCTCGATGCACTAACCTCTCACATTAGATATATATTGTTACGGTTGCTGGATGTGTCGGGCTGTTCCGGGCAGTCATACACCGTAACTCAATCTAACCTCGGGTTAGGCATATTCGTCTTTTCTAAATTTACATATTTACCTCTTTATATTTATATGTAAATTATTGTATTCAAGTCAAGCCCCACTTTCCCCTTTAAATCAAGTTCATCATTTTAGGTATAAAAACTTATACCACTTTATGCCATAAAACATTTACATGTTTATGAGCCAAATATGCCAATTATATGTAATTTCATGTTTTTCCCCAACGTTACCCCCGTTAAACATTTGCATAAATCACATAAAATGTTAGGCTTGATACATAGCCTAACTTATACACGAAAGGGAAAAAAGAGGAACATGTAATAATTCCAACATCATAAAAATATGGATCTAACTACACATGTGGAATATGAACATGGCATAGAACAATATACATGAACTTGCAAATTTAGATCTACTCAACATGAATCGTGAAATAGGGGTTTTACATAGAACTACATAAACTTAAAATTAGGCATGTAGTTGCGAACTTGCAAATTAGTTGGATCAAATTTAACATAAACCTAATCATATTAGCATGTAGTTTTGGTCATATATGTGATCATGGTTGAACTTGCATAAACATGGCAAAATTCCCAAATTGTCATACAACATATAGGTGTCATTACCAAATCATACAACTTGAAATGTCATCGCCAAATCATACAATACAATATGCCACCGCCAAATTATAATATTTCATCGCCAAATTTATGTAATCGCCAAAGTATACAACATAACATGTCATCGCTAAATTACACAGCATATATGTCATTGCCAAATTATACCACATATGGATTCATTGCCAAGCATATAACATTTATCATCAAATTACATGCAACAAGATCACAAACTTAACATGATAAGAGTCATAATCTAAATCAATTCAGTTTTAACAAAAAGGATAGGCATAGATTTACATTAGGCGATGTTCTACATCCATTTATTTCAGTCATGATTCTAATATCATTTAGGTCTAAATGATAACTGGACTTACAAAAAGGAGACAAGTCTTGTGTTCTGGGATCTGTATTCTGAATTTGAATAGCTCTCCTTTGTTGTAGATGTTGAATTCTCTTAGTTGAATTAGATTTGATTTGCAATTCCTACTTGCTTTCTAGTTGAATGAGAATGGCGGCTACTCTAGGTTGAGTGTTGACAGCATGACGGTCTTAGGAATATTTTTGTGTGGCTTAGGGTTTAGATTTAGGTTGCTTATATAGAAGTTTGATTAAATTGGAACCGTCAAATCAACCCAGGGCAAATCAAAGCCATTCAAACCCAAGAGAACCAACCAGAACTTGCCACACAAGCCCTAATGACACAGCAGATCGTCACACAAAGAAACACGTCAGATTTCAGATCTGACCCGAGGGGGAGGTCGACACCCAGGTCGACCCCCTGGTCGACCTGTATGGGGGGAGGTCGACCCCCTGGTCGACCTCCTGGTCGACCTAGCCTTGGGCAGGAAAATTCCCGCCCAGCCCGCTTCTGCTTCTGATTTCAAATTTTGAATTTTCTGAACTTTAATATGAGTTGTTTATTTAAATTCTTGAATCTTATGAAGGTCATAACTCCTTCATACGGAGTCCGATTTACGCAAACTCGGACTCTATCTCAAGAAGAATTCCAAGACGAACGCAATGGCGTAACCCGTTTCCCTTAATTCTCATATTTGTAATTAATTATTCTTTAATTCGTTACTTTAATGTTTACAGAAAACACGGGATGTTACTATTAGGGGCACAGTAGGGGGTCTTACCATAGGGTATGAGATTGTTGCCATCAACTAGGGGAGAGGGCATTAGAGGGGTGGGTTATCATGTATAGGAGGGGGAGATGTTGGCGTACTTTTGGAGGAGGAAGAGGTGGCTAATGGTTGCCTAGGGTAGGAGGAAGAAGGAGGGAGCTAGGCCTTAGAAACTATGGCTAGAAGAAGAAAAAAAATGGAGAGTGGAATGAAATGGTAGGAAGGATGATGGGTCTTTTAGACAAGTGGGAGAGCCTTCTCCACTTGACACCTCAATGGTAGTTTCACAGAGCGTGGGGATAAGCCCATGGTTTTGCTTACGGGGTTTGGAGAATAAGACAAAGGACGCGTGCTTAGGAATATTCTAGATTTCCTAAGCCTTTTCCATAGTATTCTTATCTAATATGCTACAATAATCTATGCAACACATATACAACTTTGCTAATTTAAATTCAAACTAACTTTTGTCAATTGCGATCAAACGAGAAATGGTAGCAACCAATTATAATATTCTTATTTGTCAATTTAAATCTTTTTTATTCTCAATTAAACTTAAGTGGAGTTGTTACTACCAAAATCAATAATGAAGCGAGTTGGCGATGAAGGGGTATCAGACAGCTGAAGGCTCACCAAAAGCTTGACAGAAAGTGGAACCCATTATTATGAAGGATTAAAAGCTGGAAGGAATAACTGGAGTAACGGCACCAAATGAAACCCTACGTAAAAAAGGATTGCGAAAGCTACAGGGTATAGCTGGCGGGATTTATTCGTCAGGGCCAATTCGATAAGAATTCTCCAAACAGCATTGGCCCAACAAAGGAATTCTGCGACAAAGAATCATCCTAACCCAAAACTAAGTAAGTCGGAAGCAATAGATCCGATGGACCAAACCCAAAGGAATCTTAGATTATGACCTACGCAAATGCCGATACACCTGAAAACGAAAGCATCGAAGGAACTAAACCACAAGAACGCGAAGGCCACCCAAACCAACTTTCGGAGTGTCTACTGCATGAACACCAAAAGGCCACAACCACAAATAAATAAGAGTAACACTGAAAACCGCTCTCTAAGAATACAGGCTACCACAGAGGCCCTACCAGAAGGTTAGCCGAGACGCGGGCAGGGATACAGGCTACCCGTACTAGGCTACCTAGTACCGAACCCCGTAGCGGTTTCAACCCGGTACAACATAAACCACAAGGTCAAGCCCCTCTAAGTATTCACGATAAAGCCGAGAGCCTACATCCGAGAGTTCATGTTTGCAAGCCTACATTCAGGAGCAACGTTCAAGAATTTAAGTATCATAACGGAATACACCAAAGGCGGCCAAAGATCAAGCACCCAAAGCCAAGAATAAAACAACCGACAGAGCCCTATGGCTTCGATAGCCCTCCAACGGAAGGGGCCCTGAACAACTATAAATCAGACCCTAGAGGTCACATTAGAGGGGGCCTTTCTTTTTTCTCTTCCATAGTTTTTGTACTCTCAGAAACAACTTAGTAAACAAGATCAATAGAGGATTCCTCCCTATGATATTCTTGTACTTCCAATAAAAGTTTAATAAAAAGGGGATCTTCTTATATAAAAGTTGCACTGTAAGTGTGTATTTTTATTTCTTTAATCATATTAGTTGCAGTTTGTTATTCATTCTATAGGGAAGCATGGGTTTACGTCCCTCAATATCCTTGAATGGCGGAACGAGTCTCACTCGCTGAACATAGATCTGACCTGATAATCCTCAGTGATCCAGCATCTCTGAGCATCAGCATCTAAAGTTCATACTAGAACCGACTGGAAAAGTGAGCCCATCCACCTAATTCCCCTTTAGGTTTGTCCCTATTGATCCATCTCCAATGTTGACAAAAAATATTGTTAACATTTTGGTGCTAGAAGAAGGGCCTGAACATCCAGCCTTGTGGTTGACATCCACATATCTACCTGTGTTGTTCCGTCCTGGATCAGACTAGCTTTGAAGAAGCGAAGTTATAAGCAAGAAACCCAGACGAAGGCTTTCAGGATTTCGAGCGGACAAGTTGAGAACCACCAGCCAAAGGGTAATGGAGGAGTAAGAGTTAAGAGCAGAGACTTTGCGAGTAATAAAGCGGAAGAGGAAAATGGAACTACCTGCTTACAAGATGGAGAATAGCAGCTCTTCCCATATAGGACAAACCGTGGCATTCCCACCTAGTGGTTCCTCCACTTAAAGTATGCTCTCTATGGGCAAGTTAAGGGAATGACGCTCGAACGCGAAATAATGGACGATTCCAACCACTTCGCTGACAAATGGACTAAAGAGATGACAACTCGATTCCGGTATGTTTCGGAAAGAAAGGATGAAAGTATAGGAACCACAACTGGGATGATTCGTAGGAGGATTAGACCCCATTAACAAAAAGGGAAGTGTACGCCAAGGATACCCCAGGAATGCTACCTTACTACTTCGAGGGAGAATGTATACTTCCCAACCAAACACGAACTTGACTATTGGACCACCACGAAGAAGAGGCCTAAATAGGAAAGAAAGGCAGGAGGACCTTTCTGTTATTATCACTTGATGAATGGACACAGGACTAATCACTGTAGAACACTCGGGGAAGCCATTGTTAGATTCGTCAGTCAATGCCTATTAGGAGAGTTTATCAAAAAATCGAGATGAGTTTTAGAAAATCCTTAGGAAAAGGATTAATACACATATGCCAATGTACGGAAAGCCCACCCTAGGAATTTTAAAAGGAAAACCCAAAAGGGGTCCAATCACCAACAGATTAAATCCCTCGTCATCGCCAAATTGGCCAGGGTGAGGCATCTCCCGGAGGGGGATGATTGTGTTAGTCTTTCTCCTTGCCCAAACTAGAGGGGGAAGGGTTAAAGCATTGAAAGTGTAAGCCATCGTTTCACACCAAAAATTGTCGTGGCGGTGCATCTAAAATTAGCATGCCCTGCCTCTGCTTGTAGAAGAGTATGCCCTGCATTTGCTATAACTAAGCATGTCCTACCTCAGCTCGCAGAAGAGCATGTCCAACCTCTGCTTATGTTCCGCATTACCCGGAGAAGGGAACACAAACCCCTATCATCGCCTACGATGGTCAGGATTATGCATCCCTTGGAGGGGGTGGCGTATAAGCCTCTTTCAGTGCCTACGATGGCCCGTATAAAGCGTCAAAAGAGTAAACCTTAGTTTTGTGCCTACGATGGCCCCGTCTATGTTTCTAAGCCCTTATCATGCCTATGATGGTTAGGATAAGGCACCTCCTAGAGGGAGGTCGGGTAAGTCCTTGGGCCCTGCTTGTGGATAAGCTAGCCAAGCACTTCGGACAAACAGGCCCAGAGAGTGGCCAACAAAGCACGTTCATCCTCTGCTTTGACATCAAAAGCCCAAGGGGGGCTCAAAAAGCACGTACAACCTCTGCTTCCCAAATCAAATCTGAAGGGGATACCTACTTCATTAATACGTGAGGGGGTTCCGGTCTTCTATACTAATACCCGAATCTAGGTCGATTCGGCGCTTTACCCATACCGGAGGGGGTTCCGGTCTTTTATGCTAATACCCGAATCTAGGTCGATTCGGCGCTTTACCCATACCGGAGGGAATTCCGTTCTTTTATACTAATACCCGAATCTGGGTCGATTCAGCGCTTTACCCATATCGGAGGGGGTTCCGGTCTTTTATGCTAATACCCGAATCTAGGTCGATTCGGCGCTTTACCCATACCGGAGGGAGTTCCGGTCTTTTATACTAATACCCGAATCTGGGTCGATTCAGCGCTTTACCCATACCGGAGGGGGTTCCGGTCTTTTATGCTAATACCCGAATCTGAGTCGATTCGGTGCTTTACGCATACCGGAGGGGTTCCGGTCTTTTATGCTAATACCTGAATCTAGCTCGTTTTGGCGCTTTACCAATACCGGAGGGGGGTTCTGGTCTTTTGTACTAACACCTGAATCTGGGTCGATTCAGCGCTTTACCAATACTGGAGGTGGTTCCGGTCTTCTATGCTAAGACCTGAATCTGGGATAATTCGGTGCTTCGCAAATACCAAAGGAGATTCCGGTCTTCTATACATATTCGGATCAGGTTTAACCCAATCCTTTACAAATGTTGGGAGAAGCAGTTCAACTCCGTCTCAACATCGAACCACAGTGCAAATCACACACCAGTAGCCTTTCTCATTTCTCCTTTGTACTCAGAAAAGTGTCTCTGATTTACACGGATGCACAAATATTCACACTCACATAAAACACGAGCGAGTATTTTGGATCTTTTATGATTGAATGCACTATGGTACTGTTAATCCCGAAAAGGCTACAGGACACTATTTTCAAGATCACGAGACGGACCCAACATAGCATTCTGTGCCTAGTCGCGATATAGCGATGGCTAAAAACACAATTGCACACCAAATCATATCATTATAGGTCCTACCCTTATCCGTGTGTGCTATTTATATAAAATGCTACACTCCGTTGTTTAAATACAGGGTATTTTACGCATTACATAGATGCTTATGAAAAAAAACTTGAGAAATCAGAAAAACTCCTAAAGAAAAAAATAAATGTGAAAACCCGTAACTTCCCCGGTTGGGAAAGCGCGGATAGTTCGAGAACAAGCCACAACAGAACACATACAGAAGAACATTTCATTGTTAATTAAAACAATGCATCAGATTACAAGAATATACAGAGTACATATGAATAAATATTACACAGAAATATCAGAGATTTAAATTACATTTAAATACATAGCAGCGGAAAATAATACAATACACAACTAGAAGAGATATACGGATACAAAGCTTTCCGGATATCATTCCAGCTATAAACCAGGATCCTGTGAATATAAATCTGCAAAACCAAAACTACTAGCTGCCCGCGTCGGAAATAGGGGCACCCAGAGTTTAGGTTAAAACAATAAACTCCAGGTCAGTCATGTGACTGGTGTGAGAACTAAAACAGTTGTAAATCTTTATTTTAAAGATAGGTAAATCAAGGGACCACGCCGTATAACACGGAACGGGTTTCCTCCCAAGAATAACAGTGCATATAAGTAAACAACGCAATGCTTTTCTAAAAATGAAGCTATTATAAGACCCAGGTCCCATCACACAATGCAACGCAGCCGAGGATAGGGTTTTCCCTTATAATAGCCAAACATGCTTAGTACGTTTAAAACAAATCATTTGATACTGCTATAAGTGTATAGTGTCAAAACAATTTCAATCATAAATATCAATCATAGACGGCATGGGTACCATATATCATGTCTCCATACTAGTTCTACAATTAAAACCGCAATACACGTATTGGAAATTGGATTTCCATCATGTGAACCAAGGCAAAGGGAATATCCTGTGCTTAATTCGAGACTCTCTAGCCCGAGCCTCAGGTTGCAGCCGCGACTGCACCCGGAACGTCGGGGCCGGCCACCCGTCGATGGTTAGTAATGTCGTAAACGATATGCTAGCCGGTTCTATGGAACCTCATAGTGATCTGGGACCCGTAAGCCTCTGCAACCACCGTTAACCGAGACGCCCCGCTGGGCAATAAGTAATGATAAGCAACATCCACATAAGTAATGCCAGCCAGTTTAAGCACTGACACCACTTCTAACTAGAAACCAGCATATGTCCATTTCCCGGAGGTCCTCCCCGTTTTTGGTTCACACCAAGGTGTGAGGCTCGCAAATCAACGCTATACACAAAGCCATGCCATATCAGCTGCGCTTTGATCATCATCCACCAAACTTTTCTTTTCAACAAAAGTCTGGATCACTGCATCTTAGCATGCCACATTATCAATCCATATCGTACCACTGATTTCTGCCAATATATAACCTCTGAGCTCGTATGTCTCAGAGAAGGGCGTTAAGCAAGAGAATAAATTCTCCGCCGCCAAACAGATATATATTTAGCAGAGATCAACGAATACAATATAAAGGAATACAATGTCAGACACACCATCCATTTACAAGTTCGTTCTAGGTCTGAACGAAACCGGAGGCACTTTCCTCGCATATCCATCCATCTCCAAGTACGTCTGGACGACCACCAACTATTTCCATCCTCTTGGGTGTACAGCCCAATCAGGATCGTCAGTAATTATCCGAACGATGTGAAGACTTCCGGCCTTCAACCACCGTCTTCATCTTCGACATATCGTCGAATCGGTTATTCAGAATGGGAATAAACCCGGCCTTTCCGAACAACCCGCGTATATTAAAAATAAATGTTACACAAACACAACATACGCCTCATTCCAATTCATTAGTAACTAACCGTAAATCAGTAAGAGAGCAATTCCCCAAATATTAACCCCGAAGGCCGAAACCAACATCAGATCAATATCCAGGAAACCATTCTTCTTAACTAACCTTCAGCTAGTTTCTAAATTTCAATTCTTAGGGAAAGGTCCCCATTAATTTTATCCAAGATAAATTCTTTAAATTTTATCCCTTAATCTTCCTTTGGATGTCATTTCAAACCAAATTATGGTTTTCCAAACTAGTCGAGATTAGTGAACCATACCGAAGTAATTATTTAATTTATTTCCCAATCCCAACCTATTCATCCCATGAAGCAAAACTGGTAATACTCCATATTTAACACCACAGTGTTATCGGTAAAATTAATTACCATTTCACGTTCAAATCTGATTAAAGATTTAACTATCGCTTTGGAGCAAAACTGGTGATACTCCATTCTCGCTCATTTTCTAAAGTTGATAATTTAAATTATCAATCCACATTTCAATTTAATTGATGATTCGTTAAAACTCCTTTTACTGGGTTAAAGAACTAGGTGTTATTTAAAACACAGTTCACGACAAACCCAAATCACGTTCTATTTATTATCGGGTTAAAGAACTAGTGTTATTTAAAACACAGTTCACGATAAACCCATTTCAAGTCCAATCAAATATATTAGAAATTCCGATTATTTAAAACCCCTTTTTAAATCTAATTTATTTATTTAAAAATAATTGGGTTTTAAATTTAGTTCAAAACTAGTTCATTTCGATAAAAATCCATTTTTATCCTTTTAAATGTGGAGTTTTTTCACCCTAATTTTTCCCAAATCATTTCTTATGATTTTACACAAATTATTACTATTTTTAATAATTTTATCAAGGCCCGTACAGTCGATTTCCATCAACGGCCATCGAACTGCACTTACAGCGACCTTTTTCAAATTTGATTTGGACGTATCTCCAAATCCAACCGTTAGATTTTGAATTTCTAATATTCGTTAGAAAGCTCTTTTCGATACGAACCCAACGGTTCCGGTTTTAGGAGAATCCGACGGTCGGATCTCCCGTAATGTCCGTTTGAAATAAATGGTCGAAATTCACGAACTGCCGCGGCGCGGCGCGTTCTATTCAGGCCATTATATTATATATATATATAATATATATATAATATATATTTCGTCGATTACTATTTAAAACGAATTTTATAAATAGTTTTGAATTCGTTTCAAAAACAATTTCAACCTTTATTTCAAATTCAAATCGAAATCGAATTTTCTATTATAAATCCTTTTTACTTTCATTTCTATTTGATTCTAATTCAAATCGATTTTAATTCGATTCGAATTCATTTTCTTTTCAATTCAATTCAATTCGAATTCGTTTTCTTTTCAATTCAATTCAAATTCGTTTTCCTATTCAATTCAAATTCAATTCATTCTCTATTCAATTCAAATTCAATTCATTTTCAAATCAAATCAAATTCAATTCATTCTCTATTCAATTCAAATTCAATTCATTTTCAAATCAAATTCAATTCATTTTGGTTTTCTATTCGATTCAAGTCAAATTGATTTTCTATTCGATTCAAATCAAATTGGTTTTCTATTCGATTCAATTCAAATTGGTTTTCTATTTGAATCAAATTCATTTCGTTTTCTATTTAATTTGAATTCAATTCGTTTCCAATTCAATTCGATTCAATTCAAATTGGTTTTTCTATTAGATCCAATTCGAAATCGTTTTATATTCAATTCATTTCGAAATCGTTTTATATTCAATTCATTTCGAAATCGTTTTATATTCAATTCATTTCGAAATCGTTTTATATTCAATTCATTTCGAAATCGTTTTATATTCAATTCATTTCGAAATCGTTTTCAATTCATTCATTTCGAAATATTCATTTCGAAATCACTTTTCAATATTTGATTTCTAAATCACTTTTCAATATTCGATTTCTAAATCACTTTTCAATATTCGATTTCTAAATCACTTTTCAATATTCGATTTCTAAATCACTTTTCAATATTCGATTTCTAAATCACTTTTCAATATTCGATTTCTAAATCACTTTTCAATATTCGATTTCTAAATCACTTTTCAATATTCATTTTAAAATGAATAAATCGATATAAATATCGTTCACGTCAAAATGGCGTCAATCTAATCAACACGGCTTCATATATTCCTTTACTCTATTCAACAAATGAATATTTATTTTTGTCAACACACGACTAATCTCAACGAATGAGTACTGTCCACGTGTGACTATTTTTGTTAAATTATTTCGTTCAACACATGACTAATCTCAACGGATGAGTACAGTCAAAACATGAACCTTTATTTAATAGAGATAAAGATATAAAATTTATTGTTAAAATATTACGTTCAACACATGACTAATCTCACGAATGAGTACAGTCAACACATGAACCTTTACTTAATAATATTCTTTATTCTCTAAATTGGAATGAGGCCCAATCAATCACCATATAAAATTAATTATATGGATTTTCATACAACACATGTATATAATAGCATTGAAAAATAATCAACCATCACCCAAAGTGCACTACACTGTATAAGCATCAAATATATATATCTAACGCTTATAACAGCCTGTCAATCAATCGATCGACATATTTAATCAATCAGGATGAGTGAACTTCATATTTCATCCCAACACCCGTGTGGGGTTTCAAACAATCAAACACAGATTTTATTTGTGCAGTTGGGCGATGTGTAAAATTTATCGTCCCAATCAATGTCCTTCAAATAGGTGTACATAAACAAACCGTCCGGTTTGTAAATGAATATTTATTTATTCAAATTTACGTTAAAAATTATATTTTTAACGATAAAACATTTTATCTTCTCACATGAATTTTTATTCCGTTCATTTACAAATAAAAATGATATTTTTATTTTTCTAACTTATTTTAGAAAATTTCGGCGGCATAACGGCACGATACTAGAAACGGGACGAGGCCTAGCCTTATCCCCGGTCTAGTGAAGGCCCACGCCATTCACACATCAATCAAAATCACCAAACAACCAAATTCAAATCAAATCATCTAACTAATCTATGCAACCAAACAAACAAGTCCATGGTCTGTGGACGATTGTGTCGGGTGCTACTAAGCACCGTTTGCTTCCTAGTATATATATATAACTAGAAAAGAAATTGAAGAGTGAGAAATTCTCACCGAAAGCTATCCCAACTCCACGACTCTTCTTATGCAGAAATCTTCGTCGTTCTCGTCCCTTATCACTTTCGTCGCCTGTATTCTCTACATATGTAAAAATCATATTTTTACTTTGTTATTCAATATATAAAAATCGAATTTTTACTTTGCTATTCAATATATAAAAATCGAATTTTTACTTTGCTATTCAATATATAAAAATCGAATTTTTACTTTGCTATTCAATATATAAAAATCGAATTTTTACTTTGCTATTTTATTTTTATAAACTAAAAATAAAATTCCATCGTATTTATTTTAACACTTGCAAATAAATACACTGCTTATTTAGATTAAAAGCTGAAAATAAATATCAGTTAACCATCTTCTACCATATTAAAAATTCTATTTTCATCCTATGCTATTTATAAATAAAAATCATATTTTTATTTCTATATTATCTACATAAAAATCTCATTTTTCTGTTTTCAAAAATCGTATCTTTATATTTTCAAAACATAGCATATTATATTTTGCTAAACAAAGTATATGTATATTTTTCTAAACTGATTTTTAAATTTCATATATATTTCTTTCAAAACTGATTTTTATATTTAATGTTTTATCAAATAAAAACTGATTTTTAAACTTCATATATTTTTTTTTTCAAAACTGATTTTTATATTTAATGTTTTATCAAATAAAAACTGATTTTTAAACTTCATATATATTTTTTTCAAAACTGATTTTTATATTAAATAAAAATTGGCTAAAACAAAATAAAGTATAAAGGAAAAACCTTTATCTTCTCCTCTGTTGATAGCCGCCTCTGTAACTCGTCATTCACGAAACCCATGAGCTCGACTGGAAAAGCCATCGCCACCTGCTACTTCACGTCGTCGGAGGATCATCGGGGTCTCGTCGAGGAAGGTCGGAGCCTCCCCTTGCCACGCTGGAGGTGCAGCGCCACCTGCTGGCGTCAGTGCGCCGGAATTCCAGCGAGTACGGCTGTCTTCGAGCTCCCAATCCGAACAGTAGCCCTCACGAAATCGAACCCCTTTGGTATGGATTGAAAGGAATGAACAACACTTCGATTTTCGTTTATCATTCACCTTAAATTAGTGAACGGATTAATCAATTTTTGGGATTTGAATTTGGGGAGGAAACCGATCGTCCATCGCAAAGAGAGGCGCAGAAATCGTTGACCACGGTTTTCTATTTAGGGTTTGACCAATAACTTTGACCATATATATATTTATATTTTAACTATTTTATTCAACTTTAATGTTAAAATCCCAAACGAACTTTAAATCAAACCCAACGAGTGTCGCCCCTAGCTAAATACCCCCATTCCGAACATAATGGGATATGTATCATAAGCCAATTCGACTGTTTGAATCAGTTTTTATCAAAATTAAAATATAATTCTGTATATATTAAATTTGAACATACATTTTAATTTACCGAGGTCACATACGGACACTAAAAATTCCCGAAAAATTGTTTCTAGCTTTGTATTGACGATACGGTCCTAACAAAACTAGTTTCGTCGAATTCTGAGACCGTTTGGAAAATGGCCATTTTCCAGTCGATTAAAATCAACTGAAAATGGTCAAACGCGTTTAACTGCGCCACGCTCACATATTGATTCAGAAAATTCTGAAAATTGGAATCTAGTAGTAACTTGACATCACGGATCCAACAAAAGTGGTTTCGTCGAATTCCGAGGTCGTTTGCAAAATGTCCATTTTTAAGGGTCTGAATTCCATAGCGACTATTCAGAATTTTCATCTGGACATATCTTTTGATCCCCGCTATGAAATTTCGATTTTTCGGATTTGTTGGAAAGATATTCACAATTAGATTCCATTGTTTTTGGTTTCACTAAAATCCGGTTTATTTTGCACCCGGTACATTCAATTGAAGTTTGAAATCGAATTATCGAACTACCGCGCCATTTTCAATTCCTTGTATAAATATA
This sequence comes from Allium sativum, assembly GCA_030737875.1. Classification (NCBI taxonomy): domain Eukaryota; kingdom Viridiplantae; phylum Streptophyta; class Magnoliopsida; order Asparagales; family Amaryllidaceae; genus Allium; species Allium sativum. The sequence goes on along the minus strand of CM060909.1, from coordinate 335,795,553 downwards.
AATAAATATTTATTTTCTAACGACGACGAATATAAATATATACGTTTGAATTCTATTCAAAATAAATTTCTCGTCAATATTATTTAAAATAATTCATTTTAAATGTTCAAAATTCGCTAAAATTGCCAAAATAAAAATTTTAAACTGGCTCAGAATTTCGGGTTATTACAATAAAGAGAGGGATAAAGGGGAAGAAAGCACGCCCAACACAACAACTACCATATGAGCAATAGACCAACTTCCGATAGGATGCGCTCTATTCATGAAACCAAGAAGAAGTGGCAGAACGACGAATCACGGCACGCAAAAGCTCATCGACCTTTTGCACCTTTTCCATCACCACGTCAGGGTCATCTGAGGGTTTAGATTGCCACTCTAAAGCTTGATTGAAAGCCTTAACCATCACACGGAGATTTTTGTTTTCATTCCTCGGGTCCAAAGCATCACCACGCAAGAACTATTTCTCCTTCTGTAATTGTTTAAGTTTGGAGGTATAAAAGTCAGCACAATGAGAGCTTCCCTCAATATTCTTCCTGTAATAAAGACTTTTAACGTTTTCCTTAACCCTTCTATGACACCTAACAGCAAAGGAATGATATATCCCGAGGGGAGGATCCCTAATCTCAAATTCTGAAGAGACGCATTCCGTCGAGACTCGCGACTCATTGGAGGCAGAGACCCCAAGAGCACATCCAAATACAGTCTCCCATTCTTTGCATTTCACTAGTATGTCCTTGCATCTCGCCTCTAAGTTCCTAACTTGACGCTGCAACTCATCCCTTTCTTCATAGAAATCAACAGTAGGATTCGTTTTTATGCTCCTCTTTGCCTCGAGGATGTCTTTATCTTTCTGCCTTATTTGAATCTCCAACACACATATTTGTTCTGCCAAATGTTGCGCCAATGGTTTCCCGGATAGGACACATCCGCCACCTATGGTGGTAGGGGAAGTTCCCGAAAAATCTCCCAAATGCAAAGGAAACAATGCACCTCTATTCACAAAAGAGGAAGTGTCTTCAGGTAAATCATCCTATTAAAATAAGCATATATGCTATCTTTTGCAAGATTATTTCGAACCTAGGAAAAGCATGCGACAAAAAGGAGGTAAAAACAAATACAATTCACATTTACAAGCATAATTGTCAATAAATACATAGATGTTACAGATCATATTTCCCCAGTATTCTTTTCCTTCATGTTACATATTAACCTTGCATGATGAGTCCTAAGTTTCTTTAATATTATCTCCTTTTCGTTTAACAATAAGTTGAAAGATAACTGAGGAAAGTTCATGTAAATATGTTTGAGTTCTTTCAAGAAACATTCTCTACTGAATTTAAAAGGGGGATTTGTGAGAAATTCCCTCTTTAGCTTAGAGAGAGAACGAATATCATCCTTAAAAATAAAAAATAAAAGGGAGGGGTGAGCAGCAAGGACATCATTCCTATCACCATGGGAATAAGTCATCAAGGGTCAATTGGTACAAGTAAAGAAAGAATTCATAAGATTGAATTTATACCTGGAGAATAGGGGAGCCTGCATGCACCGCCTGCCCTCTCTCACCAAGTTCCGGAAGATTCACCCCCTCCGCAAATCCATCATATCCATATAGGTTTTCAACATTACCACTTTCTTTATGCAAAATCAGATTTTTATCACCCCTTGATGATTGGCAGTTGAACATCTTTTTGATGAACAAAATATCCTCGACCTTCACTTTCTTTCCTTCAGAATCTCCATTACCCTGATCTAAGGCAATAGCACCTTTCAAGATTTTGTTCTGAAGGGACAGAGGAAGGGAAGGAAAGTCCATGTCAGGAAACTTGCCATAGTTATCATGGTAAACTAAGAGGAGAACCTTTTCATAATAGTCAGACATCATATATGGAAAATGCACTTTTAGGAACAAAGATATCCGATCCCGAGTTTCGTAAGTTATTCGCCTGGCATTAGAAAGAGTCGCTTCCCTTATTTTCAGTCTCCCTGCATGCTTCATCAGCATATCTGACCGTTCACGCCTGAGGGCCAAAACTTCGGCAGCTAAGGAACTGTTGGCAGCCCTTTCCCTCTTAGGGGACTCCTTCATCTGACTACAAACCTCTTCGTTGCTACTCTTCGCGAAGGTTAGATCATGAAACTTAGACTCCAACACGATTTTCTCTCTTTGGAGTTCTTCCTTATCCCGAAATGGGGAGGCAGCTGTAAACCTGGCAACATACCCATTCTTGGATATTTAAAAAAGAAAATAAAAAGGGGAGAGGGAGGCAAGAGCAATACGATGTTAGATCTTACATCAATAAGGTGGGTATAGAGCCATAGGGGGGTAAAGATACAAACCAAAAGCTGTCATTTAACGAAGTTGTGATAAAACTTAAGCCATCCTTCAGAAGCAAGTTCATGAACGTCAGAGACATCGATAGAGGATAAAACAGATCCTATAATTGTACCAAAGTCTGAGGCCTGAAAAGAGGGACCTACGGGGTCAGACAGATAATAAGGAGAAAGGGGGTTCATGCTCTCTTAAATCCGGATCTCCCTGAAAATCGGATCTTAGGAAACTAGTAACAAAATCACTTCCAACGGTCTCTGCAGAGGAAGGACAGACGTTATGAAAACTTTCAGGAGAAAATACAAGAGAGGTATGCAGTAGCCAATAACAAGGCGACTCAACAATTTCACCTTCGGAAGAACGGTAAACAGAATTTACTCTTTTGTGATTTCGAAAGGAATCGCTGTCAAAAACTGAAGCAGATCTCTTCTTAAGAAGAAATTCAGGAGAAGAAGAAGCCACGGAGGGTTGGAATAAGCCATCTCCAAGAAACGCAGAACAAGGGGGAGAGGTTTATTCTAGAAGATCTTGTCCCAAAAAAGAAGGGACATACCCGAGGGGAAAGTTCGAGAATAACAGTTCAGGATGCTGATTCAAGACCCCTGGGATTTCACTTAAAACATTTCTCGCTTGGTATTCCTTCATTCCAAGCTCCTCCACTGTCAAATAAGCCCGGACTTATTCGGAATGAAATCGCCAATTTGTGTGAACTTGTACAAAGTCCTGCCAGGTGATACAATAACATAAACATGTAGTTCAATTTGATTTTTCTTTGATGATTATAACAAAAACACCGCATAGGCATACGAACGATTTGGAATTTCATTATCCTATAGAACGACAATCCTAGCTAAGGCAAATGATGTCAGTATGTTAAGTTACCCACTACTACATGTTTTCGTTACAAGCTTTACTTCCCAAAGCCCCAGTAATGAACAGAATAGGTACTTCGTAGAGGGTCGCTATTAATTGTCAACTTAGGCGATCAATGAGAGTTCAATCTATATTAGAATTATCAATCACTAACTCGAAACACGTTCCAAATCAGTAATTAGGATTCAAAAAAAACTTACTATCAGACAAAGCTGAAATCCTGGGAAAATAATACAATAAATTTCGATGAACAGTAATCTTGCTTTGGTGAAATGCTATGCAGGAAAAGGAGGAGAGAGAATAAGGAAAAGATCTAACTTGCCTCTCAGCTGTCTACCTGAGACTGAATCAACGGACAGTACTTATATAAGGAAAATAGAGATACTACATGGGGGTAAAGAGAAAGAAAATAGACTTAGTATTCGGAATCCAGATCACTCAAAAGGAGATCCATTAACGCTCCCGATTGAAGGAAGGCAGGAGGCACAGAAGCAACACTCCAAAGAAAAGACAAAAGTTTTACTTGTAAAGTCGAAAATTTCCCTTCACTAAGGGGGGGCAAATGTTACTACCAAAATCAATAATGAAGCGAGTTGGCGGTAAAGGGGTATCAGACAGCTGAAGGCTCGCCAAAAGCTCGACAGAAAACGGAAACCATTATTGTGAAGGATTCAAAGCTGAAAGGAATAAATCGAGAAGTGGCACCAAATGAAACCCCATGTAATAAAGGATCGCGAAAGCTAAAGGGTGTAGCTGGCAGGATTTATCCGTCAGGGGCAATCTGATAAGAATTCTCCAAGTAGCATCGGCCCGACAAAGGAATTCTATGACAAAGAATCATCCTAACCCAAAACGAAGTAAGTCAGAAGCAACAGATCCGATGGACAAAACCCAAAGGAATCTTCGATAATGACCTGCCCAAATGCCGATACACCTAAAGACCAAAGCATCGAAGGCACTAAACCAAAAGAACGCGAAGGCCACCCAGAACCAACTTTTAGAGTGTCTACTACATGAACACCGAAAGGCCACAACCGGAAATAAATAAGAGTAACACCGAGAACCGCCCTCCAAGAATACAGGCTACCATAGAGGCCCTACCGGAAGGTTAGCCAAGACCCGGCAGGGATACAGGCTACCCGTACTAGGCTACCTAGTACCGAAACCCGCAGCGATTTCAACCCAGCAGCTATCAACATACACCACGAGGTCAAGCCCCTCTCAGTATTCACGATAAAGCGGAGAGCCTACATCCGAGAGTTCATTCCGCAGGCATATGTTCAGGAGCTTCCTTTCAAGAATTTAAGTATCGTAACGGAATACACCAAAGGCGGTTGAAGGTTAAGCACCCAAAGCCAAGAATAAAACAACCGAAAAAGACCCCTATGGCTTCGAAAGCCCTCCAATGGAAGGGGCCCTGAAGCACTATAAATCAGACCCTAGAGGTCACATTAGAGGGGGGCTTTCTTTTTTATCTTCCTTAATTTTTGTACTCCCAGAAACAACTTAGTAAACAAGATCAATTTAGGATTCCTCGCTATGACATTCTTGTACTTCCAATAAAAATTTAATAAAAAAGGGGATCTTCTTATATGAAAGCTGCACTGTAAGTGTGTATCATTATTTCTCTAATCATAGTAGTTGCAGTTTGTTATTCATTCTATAGGGAAGCATGGGTTTACGTCCCTCGATATCCTTGAATGGCGGAGCGAGTCTCACTCGCTGAACATAGATCTAACCTAATAATCCTCAGCGATCCAGCATCTCTGAGCATCAGCATCTAAATTTCATACTAGAACCGACTGGAAAAGTGAGCCCATCCACCTAATTCCCCTTTAGGTTTGTCCCCGTTGTCCATCTCCATTGTTGACGAAAAATATCGTTAACAAGAGTATTATAGTTTAAAAAAATTGTCTTTAAATTGAAAAAAATTGACAAAAGTTCATTTTAATTTTTTGACAAAAAATTGACGAAAATTCAGGGTGTTATAACTTAGTATTACTTAAACAATATTTTTGCAATAATTGATTCGAAGAGACAGGGTCGGATTTTGGTGATTCCTGTCTGAAAACCACTTTAGATCAATTAACATTTCAAAATAGTGAAGATTAAAGAAAGAAAAATTATGCAGATTGAATGAAGGGTTGTTATCATTGATGCTTATGGAAATTTTCCCATATTACAAATTGCCAGCAGTCTTGTATTTGATCTTCGGTGTAAGGGATCCTCTTTACTAGATCATACGATCTAGTCGGAGCAGTGCCTTCAGTTTATCCAAAACCGGGATGACTCGTATGAATGAATGTCTGACGTTGCACTTCCATTACGTGTGTTTTGATCTCTATAATTATACTTCTACTTGGTGGTGTGGAAAATAACTCTTTTGCATTATATATACCCTTACCAAAGACGTACGAGCTCAAAGGTTATACATTAATGAAAAATAGTTTTGTTTGTTGGATTTGCAATGTGCATTCGAAGTGAAGAACATGCTTGAAGAAAAGGTAATCAAAGACGTTTAGCCTCAACGAGTTGGCAGAAAAAGTGAACGCAGTGAGGTCAAGTTGGTAGCGTCCACTAGGAGACGTTCATCGCTTTTCTAGATTTCTTATTATATGTCAAAAAGTGGAGAATGCATGGGTTCCTAGTTAGGTTGATTACGACAGAGGTGATGACTTATTTGCTCAGTGCACCACTAAGGGTCTATTTAATCATTCAACCTTGCCAGTTAGCCAGAGGATAGTACTCTTCGATACATCTCTGTAGAAGCTTACTGTACGGAAGGAAGTCTTTTACCTTGCCATCATATAGAAATCCATTTTCCCTAAGAATTCAGAGTTTTGTTTGTATTGCCAAAAGTACGTGGAATTTAATGATGGTAACAATTTCACACTTTGATTTGATTTATTTTAATGGGTTTATCCCACAAATCATGAAAATAATATCAAATAATTTCACATATCAAGGATTTAATTACCATAAGACAAAAACTTGTGTCATGTTTATGCTTGGTCGTGGTATTATAGGATACTATTATTTTTGAATGGCAGATTTAGGTTTCTCACACTAGTTCGATGACTGACCCAAGGTTTATTTTCTTTCCCTTAAGCTCTAGATGTCCTATTTCTCCGTTCATCCTAGAGTTTAGATGGATAGCTAGCATCGTTTTAGATAACCAAGCCTTGGAGCAATATGAAGGCTATTGGAGCATGGAGTCTTTAGACCCTATTGTTGTATTTACCGATCATTATGTTGCATTTATTTTGACTAGAACTTGTAAGAATGAGGTGTATAATCATTTCCGCTGGACCGGTATTTATTAGACCTTTTCTGTGTACTTTTGATGTAAACTATTCATGTTTAGTATGATGTGAGATTCTGATTATTCTGTGTTCTATCTATACTTTCTTTTTACCATAAACCATCTGACTCTCCAGCATCGGATCTACGACAAGTGAATGCCAAGGATGTATTAGTGTTAATTTTTAAGATTGAGGAGTTAGGTCATTTTATTGCATGTCTATTAGAATTTCGTCCTGGTTCTGAATTGGTGGAGACAACTCGGCTATAGTGTCTTGTATAGCCAATCATCGTGTCCATGTTGCATAACTTTCCTTATTTCTTGTCGATTTCAAATGGATGGGGACATTGAGGGTTTTAATGGATGCAGACGACATGTAAAGTTTACTCATAACGTCTGATCTTATAGGGTTAAGAAAGCACCACAATTCAAGCGATGACCAACTTAACATTTTCATCTAATGAATTTGAGCAATTGGTTAATTCTTATATACAAACTGATCGTATTTGCAACGATAAGGAGATAGCGGTTACCCGGTTTTGGGACAATTTTGCTCAACTGCACAACGATGTAGGCTATTGCGTAATACATACGGTCAAAGAGTTGAAGGCTATGTGCGGAAACTTCATTAAGGCATGCACGTGCTACACAACATTCATTAGTGTAGTTATATCAGAAGATTTTTTTGAACCAACGCCGGTGACATTTGAAGGTCGTTGTTTTTAAAATACCGAATTGCTTTCATTAGACATAATGCTTACATTATACGTCAAAATTAGTTAAAGAGATTTGGGTATCCTTAAATTGAATTATTTAATTTTTAAGGGTCTGTAATATTTAAGGTCAATTTTATGTAATGTTAAGTTAACATTGAAACATAGCGGTTTGTTATGTAATGGTCAGTGTAGTATCTTATCATAAAATATTACCCTGTGTATTTAATGCATGTCGTAACTATTGTAGTGCATTGTCAAATCAAAAATTTTATCAGTGTTGTTATCCACAGAAGTTGTACACAATAGATCAAGTATGGGTCGGACTGGATCACTCGAGGAGCAGATCGGTCCATTCAAATAGCAACGAGTCGGCCTAGTTATAAAGCAGCGGGTCGGCCTAGTCTTAAAGCATCGAATCGGTCTGGTTAAGCAGGAGCGGGTCAGCCTAGTCTTAAAGCATCGGTCTGGTTAAGCAGGAGTTGGTCGGCCTAGTCTTAAAGCATCGGGTCGGTCTAGTCTTAAAGCATCGAATCGGTTTAGTCAAGTAGGAGCGGGTCGGCCTAGTCGCAAAGGAATGAGTCGGTCAGTTAACTATGAAGTGGGTCGGTCAGTTCAGATTTGGTCAATCAGTTCAAACTGGATCGGTTGGGACATATTGGGTCGGTCGGATGCATAAAAACTGGCAATTAGCTGGCAACAATTAGCGACACCTAGCAGTGGCATTTTTGTAAATACCCAATAGGCCAACCCAAAACCTGAAGGCTATATTTCAGCTATTCCTCACTCCTATAAATAGGGGATCAACTCCACTTTAATGGGGAAGGATTTTCATGACACCAAAGGGTTGCCCAACTTAATTCTCAACCTTTTCTAAGTGATTTGATCATCTCCAACCATCTCTAATTGAAGATCTAACTCCAAATCCATTATGAAGTCATGGAAATTAACTAAAGTTCACGAGAACGTCTAAATTTGTCCCACCATTTGCTACACTTGAAGGATCTCATCGATTCCTCCTTATAATTTCTAATAGATCAAAAGAGGAAAGTAGAGGGATTAATGATGAACGTAATGAGAGGATGTACTTGCCTTGTAACTCTAAATGCGATAATGGAATCATTCTCTAAAGTGAATGTAGATCAAGTTTGATCGAACCAGTATAAAACATTGTGTCCTTCTTTATTTGCATTTCTACAATTTTGTGGCTCCACTTCTCTTACTTTTTAGCACTTTTTCAAGTACTTTTAGTACCTTTGGTGTTGATTCTAGTTTTGGGATTAACATTTAGTGCCCACCGTGGGGCCGCATTCGATCTTCCATTCTCTCACTCTCTCACAAGGTTCAAGGTCTTGCATTGAGGATCTAAGCCTATCTCTACCATAGATCCTACAAGACTACGATCTAATCCAACCGACGAGGCTTCTATCAAATTCAAGTCCTTGTCTGGAATCATGGGTAGACCATCGAAGAAAACTACTGGTAAAAATGTCGAGGATACTGATAATGCCGCCAACAATGAAATTACTCCTTTCACCAACCAATTCGAGGTTGAGAAACCTCTAAGGTTGGAGGACTCAGATGGACTCATAACTCCAACGATGGATCCAATGGTGATAACCATTGGCTTGGGTCCAGCCATTGTCAGAAGGGTTTTAATTGATAGCGGGGCATCTGTCAATGTCCTTTCATCAATGCATTTCATAGGATGAAACTCTCCATGGATGATGTGAAAGCTTGCCAAAATAAAATTCACGAATTTACGGGGCAAGCAATTCAACCAGTTGGCATCATCAATCTGCATGTCATACTTGGAGAAGGATAGCAGAAGGCCGCACTAAAGCAAAATTTTGTCATAATCGATGAGCTTTCTTCTTACAATGCTTTCCTTGGAAGACCAACACTTGCAGCGTCAAGAATAACAATGGCCCCGTGGTGCCTCACGATGAAATTTCCTACTGAAAATGGAGTTGGTATAGTCAAAGGAGACCAACAAGCAGCGAGGGAGTGCTATCTGATTGAGCTTGTTGAGGTAAGGAAGAAAGAAGTGAAGAAGGATGCGGAGCCTCCGCTCCGCATTGATGACCCGCATTGTAGCAATTAGGGCGAGGCCCACATACTGGTGAGCATAGCGGAGCTCAGAGGGTGATTGATCCAAGAAAAGCCAATATGGGGGAAAACAGAATGGCACCGGCTGAGGACACCATCTCTATTCCTGTGCATGATAAAGATCCAGACCAAGTCTTAAAGATAGGTTCCTAGCTGGGTCTAAAGTTGCAGAAAGATTTGATATTATTTTTAAAAGCAAACTTAGATGTTTTCGCTTGGACGCATTCCGATATGTGCGGAATATCACCAAATGTAATCGTTCATAAGTTGAATATTAATCCTAGTTTGACTCTTGTAAAACAAAAAGACGAATTCAAGGACCTGAGAGATCTGTAGCATTAAAAGAAGAAGTAAATAGACTATTCAAGAATAACTTTATACGGGAATCTATGTATCCTGATTGGGTTTCAAACCCGGTCCTTGTTAAGAAGTCCAACGAAAAATAAAGAGTATGCATAGACTATTCAGATCTTAACAAGGCATGTCCCAAAGACAGTTTTCCACTTCCTAGAATTGATCAACTTGTCGATGCAACTGCGGGGCATGAACTGTTATCCTTTATGGACATATACTCTGGGTATAATCAAATCATGATGCATAAGCCAGATGAGGAGAACACAAGTTTCATAACCGATAGTGGCCTATATTGTTATAAAGTTATGTTGTTTGGACTAAAGAATGCGGGAGCAACCTACCAGCGTCTTTTGAATTCCATGTTCAAATCCCAAATCGGGAACACTATGGAGGTCTATGTAGATGATATGTTGGTAAAGTCAAGGAAGGCAGAAGATCATCTGGATAATCTGGCTGAGATGTTTCATATCCTTAGGAAATATGGCATGAAACTAAATCCTCTTAAATGCTCATTTGGAGTTTCATTGGGAAAATTTCTTGGGTTCATGGTCAATGCCAAGGGAACTGAGGCGAATCCTTCTCAAATCACAGCCTTACGGGAAATGCGAGCTTCGAGGACAAAAAAGGAGCTTCAAAGTTTGAATGGGAAAGTTGCTGCCCTCAACCGATTCATCTTAAAAGCAACGGATCGGTGCATACCGCTCTTCAATGCTTTAAAGAAGGGAAAGAAAGAGTTTTAGTGGACTCCTGAATGCCAAACGGAATTTGAAGAGTTGATTAAGCACAAGGAGTCACCACCCATGCTTTCTAAACCCAGAGATGGGGAGGAGCTATCCCTAAATTTGGCTGTCTCATCACATGCCTTAAGCGCTGCAATTCTCCGAGAGGATGCTAAGGTCCAAAGGCCAGTTTATTACATTAGAAAGCGGCTCGCTGGGGCAGAGTTAAACTACCCAAGGTTGGAAAAACTTGCATATTGTCTACTTATTGCCTCAAAGAAGTTAAGACCATATTTCCAATCCCATCCTATAAAAGTTCTCACCGATCAACCGTTAAGACAAGTTCTTTTTCGCCCAGAAACTTTGGGAAGGTTATTGAAGTGGAATATTGAGCTCAGCCAATATGACATCACTTATCACCCTCGAAGAGCTATTAATGGACAAGCCTTAGCGGATTTCATCGCCGAGTTCATGGACAGGGGAGAGGAAATTGAAGAACCAGCAGACACAGTGGCTAGTTGGAAGCTATACTTTGATGGGTCCAGAAATGATTACTATTCGGGGGCTGGAATTGTCCTATAAACTCTAGTTGGCCATTCTCTATGCTACGCCTTAAGATTGGAGTTCCCATCAACAAATAATGAGGCTGAATATGAAGCATTGATAACAGGGCTAAAACTAGCAAAAGAGCTGAATCTGATAACTTTACAAATCTTTAGTGATTCTCAACTTGTAGTGTGTCATGTCCACAAAGAATTCCAGATTAAAGTCGGAAACCTTCCTTCCCATCTTATCAAAGCCATGGAACTTCTCTATGACCTTGACCACTACACTATATCTCACATTCATAGGGAAGAAAACTCAAAGGAAGATTCTTTCGCCAAATATGCCAGTTCCTCATATGCACAATTACTGGGCCTGATTCCCATAGAAGTTCTTTCAATTCCTGCCATTGCAGAAGCAGATGTTGACTGGATCATGGAAACAATTGAGGAGCATGTGTCCTAGATGACTCCAATCAGAGACTACATCCTCAACGGAACACTCCCAGAAGAGCCGAAAAAGCGGAGAAAGATATTGCGTAAAGCTCCATATTACCTTATTCGGGACGGAAGGTTATACAGATGAGGATTCTCCATGCCGCTACTGCGATGTGTAACTAAGGGGGAATCAAGGGCGATCTTGGCAAAATTACATGAAGGAGATTGCAGAGGTCACGTAGGCGGTCAAACACTGGCCAAGAAAATTCTGCGATACGGCTATTTTTGGCCCGATGTGAACCTGGATGCAATGACCTATGTTAAAAAGTGTGATAGATGCCAAAGATTTGCAAAAATTCCGAGGGCACCTCCCACTGAATTGACTCAAACGGTCTGGCCATGGCCATTTGCTGTTTGGGGGCATAGACTTGATTGGGGCATTGCTTACAACTAAATCAAATATGAAGTATGCGATAGTAGCAGTTGACTATTTAACTAAACAGGCAAAAGTTGAACCACTAGCTACTATTACTTCAAAGAAGGTGATCAATTTCGTCCTAAAGAACGTCATCTGCAGGTTTGGGGTGCCACAGAAAATAATCACCGATAATGGAACTCAATTTGAGAGTATAGAATTCTTAGACTTCTGCGCCAAGTACAAGATTAAGAAAAGCTTTTCAGCCGTTGCTCATCAGCAGGCCAATGGGAAAGTAGAAGCAATCAACAAAATCTTGAAGTCAACCACTAAGAAGTGTCTTGAAAAAGCCAAAGGTGGTTGGGTAGATGAGCTTCCTCTGGTACTATGGGCATATCATACCACCCACAAAATTGCAACAGGGCACACTCTGTTATCGTTTGTGTTCATATTCGAGGCTATGATCCCAGTAGAGCTGGAAGTTCCAACTCATAGAAGAATCCACTTCAACCAAGAAGAGAATGAGAGACTTCGACTCGAGGCACTTGATTTACTCAAAGAAAAAAGAAAAGAAGCAGAACTCAGAGTCATGGCACACCAGAGAAGAATAGCTCATCATTTCAATGCTAAAGTAAAGCAGAGAACCTTCCAAGTTGGGGATCTTGTTCTGAAAAGAATCATGACCGGAACTGGAGTACTCGGACCCAACTAGGAGGGATCATATATGATTAACCAAAAATTCTCAGATGGTGCATCTGAGCTGAAAACAACGGATGGAATCCAACTTCCGAGAGCGTGGAATCCTATAAATCTCCATCACTACTTCACTTAATGTTTTCTTTCATATATTCAAAAAAGTTGTAAATATTATGCATTGTAAATACCATGCAACATTATTACAAGCTTTGTACATATTAATGAAACGAGTTGCTTTACTTGCCTAAATCGTACGATTCGCAAACTGTTTGCTAAGATTTGATTTTGATTGTAGGTCCCTTAAAAGAACACTGACGCATCTATGACCTAATATAACGTGGTGACCATTGTAGCACATCCCGATTGGGATAGCTCAAATGCCCATTCCTTAATGCTTAAAACATCATTTGCAACGAATACGAAAGGTGTGAAGCATAACATCGTAAAGAAGAGATACCAAGAATTAATCGGTTAAATGAAGCAGCGTTCAAGCTACAAATTAAGCTGCAAGTTTCACCAAAGGGGCACCTTCTTAGTTGCAAGGTATCAGGCCCTAGTTCTAACAAATCGTGGTAAAACCCGATAAATGAACTGGTGTCTGCCCCATGAAATAACGCAATTATAAACCAAAGACCTCCCCGAGGGTCACCCGGTTGATCGTCGACGCCATTAATACATGGCCGGATAGTGATATAAACACTGGGCTTCAAAACCAAAGACCTCCCTGAGGGGCACCCGGTTCATCGTCAATGCCATTCATACATCGTTGGATAGCGATATAAACACTGGGTTCTGAAAGACCCCTTCGGGGGCATCCGATCATATGTCGGGTCTTCCAAATTCGGTTAGTGACGAACCCAAAGACCTTCTCGAAGGCGCCATACAAATTCTATAGGTGATTGAGTCATTCAATCACGACGAATAACGGGCTTACAAATACCCCTTCAGAGGAATAGAAAATAAGACCTCTTCGGGGGAATATGTTCAAATCTAATATCTGAAGGGCCCGGGTTACCAGGCCAGCAAGAAATATGATTGAATATATAAAATATAAGACCTCTTGAGCAGGGGCACAAAAACAGAAGTCCATCTTCACCAAAAGGAATAAATAGGATCGACTAAACTGGAAACCTTTGATCGTGATCATGCCAAAAGATTCAACAATGGCAAAAACTCATAATCAAAAGATTCCAAATAAAGTCGGTCACATAATCTTGCACCTAACTTCTAAAGTTGTAACAAATTGTGATATGGGGGCATTACCACCGCATTAAAGAAATCCAACAATGCTCACTTCTTAGGACATACCACAAATTTGTCACAACTCTAAAGTAAAAAGGACTAATTTGACCAACAAAAAAGAACTTTGAAATGACAAAGGAAAAAATAGATAACCCTGATATTGTGATGAGCACAAAGGATATTATTCATGAGAATCTCAAATATTGCCCTACTCAAAATCAAAGAAATCTAGTAAAATTGGTCAAGTTAGGTTCAACCAATAATGGTTTGTGGCTACAATTAAAAAACCAACTTACAAAAGTGCCATGAAACCACTTTAATACCAAGTATCGTGAAAATTAATAACTTGTAGTGTAAAAATTTTGTGTTGTAAGCGTGATAAGAAAACAGGTGTATAATGCAAAGCAGCAAAGTACGACAAAGCTCAAGCAGAACACAGTTTCATTTCAGCAACACAGAATCAGATAACAAAATTACAAGTCAGGTACAAGGTATCAGACATCATAAAAGTGCGCAAAGTAATAAGCAAAAAAGTGGTGAGCGAGAGCCGGCACCCGCATATACAACCGGTCTGAATACAGTACATAAAAAGGAAATGACAAGAAGTAAGGGAAAGTGGTCGTAAGCGTTATTTCTTCTTTCCATTCTCCAGTTCCCTGGACCTCAAACCCGGTCTGTCAACCTTGGGAAGAGGAGATATGTCAGCTGATTGGCTTCCACCTTTGGTCATCGTACCACTTGGACTTTCTTGGGAAGATATAGTGATGACACCTTCCTTCTTCTTTTTCTTGGTTATTACCTTCTTTCCTTTGCATCCCGATGATGTTCCCTGCTTTTTTTGAATGTCAATATTTTGTGATGGAGTTTCGCCAGTCTACTCAGTGTAACAACCCGTATTTTCAATAACCTGTTATAACATAAATGGAGGAAGAATTAAACTGTAAAATCTGAATCAAGGGAAATGGGCTATGCCATTGCGTTCATCTCGGAAAAATACGCGAAATAAAGTCCGAGTTTTCGAAAATCGGAGTCCGTATGACCAAGATATGGCCTCGCGAAGTTTCACGAAAAATTCCCAAATTAAAGTATACTTAATTAAGTGAAATGGGTTGCGCAGATAAATATATATATATATATATATATATATATATATATTGATATATATATATATAATTGAAAATTAAATAAATAAATATGCAAAAATGTTCAAAACAGCGAATTGGGAGAGGGGAATAACCGAACCGGCCGATTTTTGAGGTCGACCCGAGCCCGCTGGGTCGACTAGGGGTTAATCCAGGGTGTTTGGCTGTCAACCCGTGGGCCGATTCGCTCAAATGCAGATTTTGCATTTGGATGGTTCTCATGGTTCATCTTTAATCTAAAGGCCCTAGATGGTTCCTACACTTGACTTCTTCCCCAAGACATGCTTTGATGGCTTGGATTGAATCTAGGTTTAATCCTATGGCCTAAAACACTTGCCTAATCTATAAATAAGACCCTAACCTATCCTAAATCCTCATTATTCATTCATGCAACTAAACTATGGCAAAATTTTACCTCTCATGGCCTCCACTCTCTTCATAAAATTTCTAAATGGTTTCTATGAGAGATTTTCCATGCATACAAGTGTTTTCAAGCTTGTATGAGTGTCATTAGCTTGCATTCAAGTCAAGTTTCTATCTTTGCATCATAAAGCAAGGGTTTTGATCATTTTGGCTCAAGGGTTTTTATGTTAGAGCTTGCATTTTGGGTCTATTTGATTGCATAAGGGCTTTGTCATATCTTTTGTGCCTTCATAGCAATGTAAGCCCTTTCCCTACTCTTAGATATTAACTATGAAGTTAAATGTTCATGTTGCAAGTTTGGGTTTGATCATTGAGTATGATACATGCTATCATGTCATGCAAGTTTATGAAGTCATTATCTTGATCTTGTGAGCTAAAAGCTACAACCTTTATGTTGAAATGTTGCATTAGGCAACATGAGAACCCTCATAACCTTTATGTCAACTTGCATATGAAGTCATAACCCTTATATGATGATATATGCGAGTTACTAGTCATCATTCCATATCTTTTGTCACCATGATTCGCTTATGTGCCAAGTTTGGGTTTATGCATGTTTTGAGGCTTAAGAATGTAACATGCAAGTTAATGAACACATTTGTGCCTCATTTGCCACCATGATTAACTTGTGGCTTAATATCCATTTTTGTCATGCCTTTGCCAAGTCTCTTCTTTTAATCCATTACGTTGTCGCGAACGTATATGCGAGTTTAAAAGCGTTGGGTTATGTTATGGGTAATTTCTAATGACATGAAAATACAACTTGAAAACATGACTTGAAATATAACATGGAAGTTGACATGTAAGTATGCATAAAAACATAAGCTTGGGAATTTACCTATTAAGTTAGGTCTACCCTTTGGGAATTTACCTATTAAGTTAGGTCTACCCAAATGCTTGAAAACTTGTAACATGTTTTGGGAAACATGATGGACATGACACTTAGATAATATAAGTGTGGCCAACTCGAGGTTGGGTTGAGTTTGCAACGTAAAACTACCCGGAACCGACTGTAACGGCGCGATTTTCGACCTTCCGAAAACCGTGTCATTATTGAAAGAGATTAGAAGATGAGATAGAAAAGATAGAACTAATAGAATAGAAGAATAAGAAGTTATCAGAAATCTCACAGCGGAATTTAAAAATACAAATACATTACATCATAGGGTCTGATACATCATAATACATCAACAACTTACAGCATCATAGTACATACATATAATAATACATCATGATATGGAAATACAAATCTAACTGGATACATAGGTGTAGTTAAAACTACTAGACTGGTCCTGCCACTTGAACTTCGTAAGGTTCCATTTCCAACCTGAGTTACTTGACTACTCATAATAATTATTATGAGTACCCAAGAGTTTAGGGAAAACACAGAAAATAAACTCCGGGTCAGTCAGGGGACTGGTGTGAGTAAACATAGTTAAATAGATGTAAGCAGGGAAATAAGGAATAAGGTGTTCCGTTATTAATAGATTCAATTACTTTAGAAATCTTATGCCCCATCCATAACTAATATATGGAAAACGACCCTTGTATTTTAATATCAAAATGTTTGATATTTACGGTAGTATTTATCAAATAAATAATCATCTAGTGAATCGCTTACATCTCACGTTCACGTACATAGAATAAAATCTAAAACCGTCGAGCGCTTATGGAAATTTGGTTTCTAACTGACAGGGTATGGGAGCACCCACCGATCAGTGTACTCTAGAGAAGATACACTGGGGTTCAACAAGAACATCCTGCAACCCGGCCACACATGACCGTCCACTCATTTAGCTTGAGTGTAACGAATATATTACCACCTCCACGGTTGGTACCAACATAACCGTTCCCGGGAGATACAGAATTAAAAGAAGTAACAAATATGAATATTCTCTAGATGGTGATAATATACCCTGCTTGGGTATGACCCAACTAGCCATGCTGCCTAGCCCAACTTTTGTTACTTACTGGTTGTGAGGTTTTTAGGTCACGTTTATTCTCCTGTCAGATTCATTTTCCTCAATTTCTTTGAATGCCACATCGTCATATCCGTCAGAGACACTCATTCGATTACCCAAATATATCACCAACGTAATATACTTACGTAAATTCGATGTGTAGAATCTAACTGACATACATTGTCAGACATTCGTCCATTCGGGTTTGTCCTGGGACTGAACAGACCGAAGGTACTATTTAAAATAGTCCTTGTATATCTCCGTCTTCAATATTTCCGATACGCATCGTATACTTCGAGTCGAAGTGGAATATTTATTCCGGACTCTTCGAGACGATGTACGAAATGTCTTTATAGTCGATAAATAATTATCAGCTTAATCATGATTAATATTCAGTTTACACATTAATTTTCATCATACAACAGTATATGTTTATCTTGTTCATATCTGGATATTAGTATTGTCTTTTAAAAATGAACAGTTAAAGTGTGTGCGTTGCACACGGTATTCTATTCAGTTTTGCTCATTATTTAGAAATGGATAAATGGAGCACGTGCTTCGCACACGGTATTTTCCTTCGTTCATCGCCGATGTTTAGACGATGTTCAATACTCCATTTCTTCTGGTATGTTATTTTATTACTTCTAATTTATCACAAATAAATTAATTTAATAATTTATTTAAATTATTTCTTGATATTTTAACGTTCAAACTTGTTGAACTTCTTCGATCAACTTCCGTACTCGGTCTTTTTACCGTTTCCTCCTTCCACTACCACTTGCTTAGTTTCTCATATATTTTTCTTCAGAATAATTTATTTCAAACTGTAATGCTGTTGAATTTTTGCAAAGCTAGCACTTCTCGGCTTAAAGCAATTTGCATGAACGCATATAACATGTCATGTTAGAAGAAACATGTGTACAGTATTTATATAACATCTCCAATCATTGTTTTTGCTCCCAGTGCTCACGGCAAAACTGTCCCTGGTACACAGCAGTGCTCTGTGCTCATGCACAAACGATCGGTTCGCCAGAAAGTCGTCGCCATGTTTAAGGTACTGCTGACATTACTCGAACGTGTGTCATCCAACTTGCGCCGCCTCTGCTGCTTCTACTTTCTTCTCGCATGAAACCACTCGCCCAAATGTTCCCATGTTCTGTTGTTCCTCCACACATGCCTTCCCATCCACTCTTTCTTCTTCACTATTCTTTTTCTTCCTGCTTTAACCAATACTGCATACACTACTTCACCTCTCTACGTGATGGCTTTCACTTTAGTCAACTGTCCGCCCACTGACAGCCTCATTCTCTCTCCCTTTCTTCTTTCTATTTGCTGGTCACCGTATTCTAGTGCACATATGTGTCGTGTGCACATGCACAGGCGATCGAGTCGCCAAGCATTTACAGCAAACCCCTGTTCGTTCTAACTGATTTCACTTAAAATGGTTGGTTGCTTTAAAGCACAGCCCCTTCACTAGATAACTAGTTTGAATTAAAGCCATGGATTTTCAAACGGGTGTAAACTATCCTTTGTTTATATACAGAACTGGTTAAGCGTTTCTCAGTGGCTTTAGCACCGTCAACAACTCAATATCATGTGGTATAGACAACGCACCCAAACATGAATGCAAACTTAATTACCAGTCCACACTTAATAACAATCAATACAAGTATTTTACAGAAGTTAAAGGTTAAGCCTTCTCACTGTTTTTCGTTTCAAGTATTAAACAGCAAGACGTGTGAAGTATATGGGATACATAACAGAAGTGTTCATGCAGGTATATATAAGTTTGGTTAGCAAAATCATGTCATATATTTTAAAGTGGAAATTATAGTGTTTACTCACCAAACTTGCTCACTGTTTTTCTTTCTTACAGGTTCATCTATGTAGTTATATATTTTTTTAAGATCATTTATACACATAAGATCATTCATCAATGAATATTCAAACCTAAGATTTCATGAATAAGATCAAACAGAAGGGAGTTTACTCCCTCATAAAAACGTGTTCACTGTTTCCATATATGTTTACTTATTTCCAATTTTTTTGTTGCTGTTTTCCGGATTTTAAGTCTGGTATGCAGATTTTAAATTAACCAGGCACATATCCATCAATGTATCTAGCATTATTTTATATACGCATTAATGAAAGATTAAAAAGAAGGAAAAACAGAGTTTACTCACTAAAGTTCTTGTTGTCCTAAGTTTACATTTCAGATTTTTGTTCATGCATGATAGATAACATATAAGCACATCAAACATTCAAATATATTAAAGATAGTAAGTTTTGCATGTTTACTCACTTGAAAAGCTTCCACAAATTTCTTGCCGTAGATGGTTTTTGTTTTCAGCAAAGTGTTCTTGTGTTTGTGAAAGACCATTTGCATGGATATGATGGTGTATATATATAGCCCAACTTTTCTCTTTAAACAATAGTTTTTCCCTTTATGCTTTTAACAAGTAAAAACCCACATCCTCTACCTACCCCTTTCTCTCTCCTTTGTATGGCCTAAACATTATACAGCATGTTATTTTTAAAGTACTCTCCACAAGAGATATTTCTACCAACGTCTCCTTGGTCTCTCCAAAGTACAAGACTATGCTTTCATTAAATGCTCCCCTTACTTGCATTAAATGCTCTCAATACTTACCATCACAAAACTTAAGAGAAAAATAGTTTTCCTCTTTGATATTTGTTTGCTCTCATTATTAGTTCAGCCGCAAGTAATAGTGTAGGGATTAGGTGATGATTAAATTCAAATCTATTTCTAAATGATGGGGTTTTGGACTTGATTTTGTTTAAAGGTTGGACTATACTTCTTGCAAATGAACTTGGTGTATATATGTACTTATATATATACTTAGGCCGTAGCATATGTATATAGAAATGTATATATATGTCTATACTTTTCATGCTATACTTATATATATAAATATAGAAATATATAGGTGTAAATCTCATTACTAGTTTGCTTAGTATATGACACTTATACATGTTAGTTGTAAAATAGGAATTTCCACACTTATTCCATGTTGCTAGCTTCCCTACACTTCCTAATGTTATAAAATGTGTCCCATTATTTCTTAAGTTGTTAAAACATTTAGTTAATATATCTTGTGTATATTAAGTTATAGTGTAAATCATATATGTATATACACACATATAAGTGATTATACATATTTAATTTGGTCGAGTCTTCTAGATACATTTAAATTTCCTTATTAAAATGAATGTCAGAAGCTTAAGAAAATCCAGCCATTACAGACTACCCCACTTAAAAGAATTTCGCCCCGAAATTACATAAGAAAGATAGAAACTTTCCAAAAGAAAATATTTCATAAACTGATTTCTTTAGTACACATACAAATACGACTAGTTCTATATTATCACTAGTCTCGATACATACAATAATACTAGACTTGACTACTCAAGTTCTAAACTGCCCCAAAATATACATACGTAACTATCCTCCTCGAGTCCCTGTCCTACTACTCGTCGTCAGAGATATCTATTATCTCTACGACCCCCTCGTCATCAGATATATTAAGGACCTCAACTATGTCCTCTGCATCAGTCTCCTCCTCGTCATCAGATATATTAATCAGACCCACTGGTGGTATTAAATATAGCCTCACCACGGGATATCCATACTCACCGAATACTTGTACTCCTCCTCCTGCCATGCGAAACTCGACGAGAACTTGTTCCAATCTATTCCATATCGCTGTCCTTTGGGCCACTAGCTCTTCTTGCTGGTTTCCCGTAGCCATGACTGGGGTCTCAGGTACAATGACTGGGGTTCCCGGAACAACTTGGTCTTCTTCCTCCTCATATTCTTCCTCATATTCCTCCTCATATTCTTCCTCATATTCTTCCTCATATTCTTCTTCTTCTTCGCCACCCTCATCTCCTCCACCATACCCGTCAACACTTCCACCTCCTTCTATCGCTTCATCCTCATTAGTAATGTCTTGGTGTCCTCCATCTTGTTCCATTGGTTCGTTCCTGCCCAGCACTGATCCTTCTGATGATATGTGTGTGTCCTCGTCGTCGATGGGTGATCCCTCTCGGTTGTTGTCGGAATCTCCTACCCTTTGTCTCTTTGTATGTAGCATAAGGAACTGGAGTGGTGTTACCCTCTTTCTTGCTGTGGTCTTCCATATTGGTGCCATCTAACAGTAAACAAGAAAATAGAACTCATCGGTGATGTAAACATACAAGAGAGTTCATAAGTCCTAATAAACTGAATCATGACACACATATGCAAATGCTCACAGAAATGTAGAAATCAAAATTTCCTTACATTTTACCCATACCATAGTAAATCATACCTAACTCGTAGGAAAATCTGGGTATAATTTCTTTATCTGCTTCTCGGTCTCCCACGTACAGTCTTTCGGGTTTTCGCTCCACTGGATCTTTAGTAGCCTCACCACTTTGTTGCGAAGTTGCTTTCCCTCTCGGTCAATAATACTGAATGGATGTCTAATCACTGTCAAGTCTGGCTCAATCTCTATTTCTTGCTGAACAGAGGGTTCCAGAATTAATGATGGATTGTGCATACATTTTCTCAAGTGTGATACGTGAAATACGTTGTGAATTCCCGCCATATATTCTGGTAATTCAACTTTATATGCTTGAAAACCAATTCTTTCTAAGACGCGGAAAGGTCCAACATATCTTGGTGCTAACTTTCCATATTTTCCAAATCTTACTACTCCCTTCATTGGTGAGATCTTCACAAAAACTAGATCTCCTATTTCGAATACTAAATCTCTTAGTCTTTGATCGGCATAACTTTTCTGGCGATCCTGGGCTTCTTTCATTCTCAGTTTCACTAATTCCACTTTTGCTGTCGCTTCTAGTATCATATCCGGACCAAGTACCAATTTGTTTCCAGACTCTACCCAACATGCTGGCGCTTTACAAGGTCTTCCATATAATGCTTCATATGGTGCCATCTGTATACTCGCCTGGTAACTGTTATTATATGAAAATTCTACTAGGTGTAAATGATCTTCCCACGACCCTCCAAAATCTAAAATACACGCTCTTAGAAGATCCTCCAATATACGATTAACTCTTTCCGTCTGACCGTCCGTTTGAGGATGGTAAGCTGTACTGAAATTTAATCTCGTTCCCAACGTTCTCTGCAAAGCTTCCCAAAATCTACTTGTGAAAATGGTATCTCTGTCGCTTACAATGCTCATTGGAATACCGTGCAGTCGTACTATCTCTTTCATGAATACTTCGGCTAATGTTATGGCAGTGCGCGTTGGTTTCACTGGAATAAAGTGCGCACTCTTAGTTAACCGATCTACGATTACCCAAATCCCTTCGTAGCCTCTCCTTGTTCTTGGCAAACCATCGATGAAGTCCATCGATATCATTTCCCACTTCCAGTTGGGAATCTCTAATGGTCGTAATAGTCCAGCAGTCTTTTGATGGTCTCCCTTGACTTGCTGACAACATAGACATTCATTTACGTAAGTAATGATATCCTTATTCATTCCTGACCACAAGAATACTCGTCTCATATCGTGATTCATTTTATGAATTCCTGGATGGATGCTCAACTTTGATGCATGGCATTCTTTTAGAACCTCCTGTCTTATCCCATCCACGTCAGGTACGCATAATCTGCCATTTATTCTCAATACTCCTTGATTGTCCAACTCGAAGTCAGTCTCTTTCCCGTTTTTGACTCCTCGAATAATCTTTTCTAGTTTGGCATCCCTTTCCTGATTACTCATTATCCTTTCTTGGAGAGTCGGTGTGACTTCCAAAAGTGATAATATCGCATTCCTACTCAAGGCATCTGCCACTACGTTTGCTTTCCCCGGTGTATAAATGATATCTAGGTCATATGATGCAAGAAATTCCGACCACCGCTGTTGTCTCAGATTTAAATCTCTTTGTGTGAACAGATACTTTAATGGTTTATGATCGGTGAAAACTTCGAATTTCCCCCCTAGCAGGTAATGTCTCCACATCTTCAATGCGAAAACGACTGCCAATAACTCCAAGTCGTGAGTTGCGTAATTCTTCTCGTGAATCTTTAATTGCCTACTTGCATATGCAATCACTTGTCCCTTCTGCATTAACACCGCTCCTACTCCTCTTACACAAGCATCGGTGTATACTGCAAATCCGCTCGTTCCATCGGGAACAGCTAATACTGGTGCTTCTGTTAATCTCTTTTTTAGTTCTTGAAACGATTTTTCACACTTTGGGTCCCACATAAACTTTTGGCCCTTCTTTGTTAACTTGGTCAGATGTGACGATATTTTGGAGTAGTCTCGGATAAATCTTCGATAGTATCCCGCCAGTCCTAGGAAACTACGAATATCTGTTGGTGTTTGAGGTTGTTTCCATAGTTGTACTGCATTTACTTTAACTGGGTCTACTGATATCCCATCTCCGTTTACTATGTGCCCCAAAAATCTCACCTCCGATTTCCAAAAGTGACATTTTGTAAACTTTGCCTTCAACACGTGCTTCCTTAGAGTTTCTAGCACTACCCTAAGATGACCACGGTGCTCTTCTTCGGTTTTTGAAAAGATTAAAATATCGTCAATGAAAACGAGAACGAATTTATTAAGAATTTTCCTAAAGATTCTGTTCATCAGATCTACGAAGAAAGCTAGTGCGTTGGTTAATCCGAACGGCATAACCAACCACTCATAAAAGAAATCTGGGCCTCTGAATGCTGTTAAAGGAATACAATCTTCAGAGATTCTAAGTTGGTGGAATCCTGTTGCTAAATCCATTTGGGAGAATACCGTTGCTCCGTGCAATTGGTCGAAAAGGTCATCAATTCTAGGTAATGGATATCTATTTCGGATGGTTACTTTATTTAATTCTCTGTAGTCTACACATAGTCGTAAGGACCCGTCAGACTTTACTACAAAAACTACCGCAGAGCCCCAACTAGAAAAACTTGGTCGGATTAAGCCTTTACTCAGCAAATCCCGAGTTTGTTTCTCTAATTCCTGAACTTCCTTGGGAGCCATCCGTCTCTTTGGTTGAATCATTTGTCTAGCTCCTGGGACTAAATCAATTCGGAATTCGATCTCTCGATGCGGAGGTAAACTTCCGACTTCCTCGAATACGTCCTTGAATTCTCTTACTACTTCCAAAGTGTCAAGACTTTCTTGAGGTGCTTCTAAAGCGTATAGAAAACTACAGGTGTGAATTCCCGGTTTCCCACAAGTTATTCTAGCTTTTCGCTCTAAGCTAGTTATAAGGGTTATGATTTCTTTATCACATTTTATCTTGGCTTGGAACTTGCTTAACCAGTCTATTCCAAGTATGAAATTGAAACTTTTGAAGTCTAGAACATAGAAGTCAAATCGAAAAGAGTGTGAGAGATATAAGAGAGTTATATCCTCACAACACATTTTAAGCTCAGTTTTCCCCCCTATGGGGTTTGATACGCAAATGGGTTTCGGTGATATAATTGGTTTAAGGTCAAACTGATCTATGGTTTCGGCTGAAATAAAACTGTGTGAAGCGCCGGTATCAAATAAAACACGAAGGTAAATTCCATTAAACTGTAAAGTACCTTCCAGCACTCCCTTCCCTTTCACATTCTGAGAAGTAGACGGCTCATCTTTGATTGCAAAAACCCTAGGCTGTGGTGCCCTCTTCATCAATGGACAGTCTTTCACCATGTGTCCTGGTTGATGACAGTTGAAACACAGATTCTTCACTACCATCTCGTTCCTTTGATTCTGGTTCTGGTTCTGATTCTGTTGCTGCGGTTTCTGTTGCTGTCTCGGGTATTGCTGGGGTTTCTGATGCTGTTGTGGGTATTGCTGGGGTTTCTGGTTCCCTTTTTGTTTACAGAATCGTGCAATGTGTCCCTTTTTCTTGCAGTTGTGACACACCACATTCTTAAATTTACCTTCCCCAGTCTGTTGCCCCGTCTTAGCTTGGCCCTGATTATCCTTCCAATCTGGGTTGACCTTCCTTTTCATGGCATTCGCCCCACTCGTCTCCCCAGTCTGGATCCTCGCTCCTGGTTTCTTTGCATCTAGTGCTTCAAATCTGAGTGCTAGGTCTACTAGTTCCACAAATGGATCCTTCAAATGTCCCATCATCCTTCCTTGCAGATTATCTCTAAGACCAGCAACAAACATCTCGTTCTTTTTCAAAAGAGTATTTATCAGCTCCGGTCCAAAGATTGAAAGTGCGTTGAACTAGTTTTCGTACTCAGCGACAGACATGCTTTCCTGTTTTAAATCAATGAAGTCTCGGTACATCCTTGTCCTTCCAGTAGCAGGTAGATACTGACCTTCAAAAGCTTCTTTGAACATGGGCCAAGTAAAGTTTTCCTCAGGAGTGTTAGCAATTTGGGCATCCCACCATATTGCTGCGGCTCCTTCCAGATTCCATGAAGCTAAGAGACGCTTATGCTCGTCATCCAACCTCAGTCCTTTAAAAATCTTCTCACACGATCTAATCCATGCTTGGACTCCGACCAGTGATTCAGTACCTCTGAAAATCTTTCCTCCAAGAGTCGTGTAATTCTTACAGACCATAGCAAAGTTAGGCTGAGTTGGTGCTCGGATTACTTCAGTAGTATCCACTTGGGTCTGGTTAACAGTGTGTCCGTTTGTCGTAGTTGCTCCGCTTGCTCCTCGGCCTCTTCCTCCACGAGAACTCATTTTCAATTCCCTGAGTACACGGATTGAAAATTAATGACTCATCGGAAAAATATGTCAAGGGATTTCCTAAGTACTACGATCTACCTATATTAAAATATAGTTATTAGTAACAATACGCTCTCTCACTATTCCAAAGCCAAAACGTTTCCGAAGATCATAGGCTCTGATACCAACTGTAACGGCGCGATTTTCGACCTTCCGAAAACCGTGTCATTATTGAAAGAGATTAGAAGATGAGATAGAAAAGATAGAACTAATAGAATAGAAGAATAAGAAGTTATCAGAAATCTCACAGCGGAATTTAAAAATACAAATACATTACATCATAGGGTCTGATACATCATAATACATCAACAACTTACAACATCATAGTACATACATATAATAATACATCATGATATGGAAATACAAATCTAACTGGATACATAGGTGTAGTTAAAACTACTAGACTGGTCCTGCCACTTGAACTTCGTAAGGTTCCATTTCCAACCTGAGTTACTTGACTACTCATAATAATTATTATGAGTACCCAAGAGTTTAGGGAAAACACAGAAAATAAACTCCGGGTCAGTCAGGGGACTGGTGTGAGTAAACATAGTTAAATAGATGTAAGCAGGGAAATAAGGAATAAGGTGTTCCGTTATTAATAGATTCAATTACTTTAGAAATCTTATGCCCCATCCATAACTAATATATGGAAAACGACCCTTGTATTTTAATATCAAAATGTTTGATATTTACGATAGTATTTATCAAATAAATAATCATCTAGTGAATCGCTTACATCTCACGTTCACGTACATAGAATAAAATCTAAAACCGTCGAGCGCTTATGGAAATTTGGTTTCTAACTGACAGGGTATGGGAGCACCCACCGATCAATGTACTCTAGAGAAGATACACTGGGGTTCAACAAGAACATCCTGCAACCCGACCACACATGACCGTCCACTCATTTAGCTTGAGTGTAACGAATATATTACCACCTCCACGGTTGGTACCAACATAACCGTTCCCGGGAGATACAGAATTAAAAGAAGTAACAAATATGAATATTCTCTAGATGGTGATAATATACCCTGCTTGGGTATGACCCAACTAGCCATGCTGCCTAGCCCAACTTTTGTTACTTACTGGTTGTGAGGTTTTTAGGTCACGTTTATTCTCCTGTCAGATTCATTTTCCTCAATTTCTTTGAATGCCACATCGTCATATCCGTCAGAGACACTCATTCGATTACCCAAATATATTGCGGGCAATAGAGCTAAGAGAAACGAATTTCTCCGCCACCAACGTAATATACTTACGTAAATTCGATGTGTAGAATCTAACTGACATACATTGTCAGACATTCGTCCATTCGGGTTTGTCCTGGGACTGAACAGATCGAAGGTACTATTTAAAATAGTCCTTGTATATCTCCGTCTTCAATATTTCCGATACGCATCGTATACTTCGAGTCGAAGTGGAATATTTATTCCGGACTCTTCGAGACGATGTACGAAATGTCTTTATAGTCGATAAATAATTATCAGCTTAATCATGATTAATATTCAGTTTACACATTAATTTTCATCATACAACAGTATATGTTTATCTTGTTCATATCTGGATATTAGTATTGTCTTTTAAAAATGAACAGTTAAAGTGTGTGCGTTGCACACGGTATTCTATTCAGTTTTGCTCATTATTTAGAAATGGATAAATGGAGCACGTGCTTCGCACACGGTATTTTCCTTCGTTCATCGCCGATGTTTAGACGATGTTCAATACTCCATTTCTTCTGGTATGTTATTTTATTACTTCTAATTTATCACAAATAAATTAATTTAATAATTTATTTAAATTATTTCTTGATATTTTAACGTTCAAACTTGTTGAACTTCTTCGATCAACTTCCGTACTCGGTCTTTTTACCGTTTCCTCCTTCCACTACCACTTGCTTAGTTTCTCATATATTTTTCTTCAGAATAATTTATTTCAAACTGTAATGCTGTTGAATTTTTGCAAAGCTAGCACTTCTCGGCTTAAAGCAATTTGCATGAACGCATATAACATGTCATGTTAGAAGAAACATGTGTACAGCATTTATATAACATCTCCAATCATTGTTTTTGCTCCCAGTGCTCACGGCAAAACTGTCCCTGGTACACAGCAGTGCTCTGTGCTCATGCACAAACGATCGGTTCGCCAGAAAGTCGTCGCCATGTTTAAGGTACTGCTGACATTACTCGAACGTGTGTCATCCAACTTGCGCCGCCTCTGCTGCTTCTACTTTCTTCTCGCATGAAACCACTCGCCCAAATGTTCCCATGTTCTGTTGTTCCTCCACACATGCCTTCCCATCCACTCTTTCTTCTTCACTATTCTTTTTCTTCCTGCTTTAACCAATACTGCATACACTACTTCACCTCTCTACGTGATGGCTTTCACTTTAGTCAACTGTCCGCCCACTGACAGCCTCATTCTCTCTCCCTTTCTTCTTTCTATTTGCTGGTCACCGTATTCTAGTGCACATATGTGTCGTGTGCACATGCACAGGCGATCGAGTCGCCAAGCATTTACAGCAAACCCCTGTTCGTTCTAACTGATTTCACTTAAAATGGTTGGTTGCTTTAAAGCACAGCCCCTTCACTAGATAACTAGTTTGAATTAAAGCCATGGATTTTCAAACGGGTGTAAACTATCCTTTGTTTATATACAGAACTGGTTAAGCGTTTCTCAGTGGCTTTAGCACCGTCAACAACTCAATATCATGTGGTATAGACAACGCACCCAAACATGAATGCAAACTTAATTACCAGTCCACACTTAATAACAATCAATACAAGTATTTTACAGAAGTTAAAGGTTAAGCCTTCTCACTGTTTTTCGTTTCAAGTATTAAACAGCAAGACGTGTGAAGTATATGGGATACATAACAGAAGTGTTCATGCAGGTATATATAAGTTTGGTTAGCAAAATCATGTCATATATTTTAAAGTGGAAATTATAGTGTTTACTCACCAAACTTGCTCACTGTTTTTCTTTCTTACAGGTTCATCTATGTAGTTATATATTTTTTTAAGATCATTTATACACATAAGATCATTCATCAATGAATATTCAAACCTAAGATTTCATGAATAAGATCAAATAGAAGGGAGTTTACTCCCTCATAAAAACGTGTTCACTGTTTCCATATATGTTTACTTATTTCCAATTTTTTTGTTGCTGTTTTCCGGATTTTAAGTCTGGTATGCAGATTTTAAATTAACCAGGCACATATCCATCAATGTATCTAGCATTATTTTTATATACGCATTAATGAAAGATTAAAAAGAAGGAAAAACAGAGTTTACTCACTAAAGTTCTTGTTGTCCTAAGTTTACATTTCAGATTTTTGTTCATGCATGATAGATAACATATAAGCACATCAAACATTCAAATATATTAAAGATAGTAAGTTTTGCATGTTTACTCACTTGAAAAGCTTCCACAAATTTCTTGCCGTAGATGGTTTTTGTTTTCAGCAAAGTGTTCTTGTGTTTGTGAAAGACCATTTGCATGGATATGATGGTGTATATATATAGCCCAACTTTTCTCTTTAAACAATAGTTTTTCCCTTTATGCTTTTAACAAGTAAAAACCCACATCCTCTACCTACCCCTTTCTCTCTCCTTTGTATGGCCTAAACATTATACAGCATGTTATTTTTAAAGTACTCTCCACAAGAGATATTTCTACCAACGTCTCCTTGGTCTCTCCAAAGTACAAGACTATGCTTTCATTAAATGCTCCCCTTACTTGCATTAAATGCTCTCAATACTTACCATCACAAAACTTAAGAGAAAAATAGTTTTCCTCTTTGATATTTGTTTGCTCTCATTATTAGTTCAGCCACAAGTAATAGTGTAGGGATTAGGTGATGATTAAATTCAAATCTATTTCTAAATGATGGGGTTTTGGACTTGATTTTGTTTAAAGGTTGGACTATACTTCTTGCAAATGAACTTGGTGTATATATGTACTTATATATATACTTAGGCCGTAGCATATGTATATAGAAATGTATATATATGTCTATACTTTTCATGCTATACTTATATATATAAATATAGAAATATATAGGTGTAAATCTCATTACTAGTTTGCTTAGTATATGACACTTATACATGTTAGTTGTAAAATAGGAATTTCCACACTTATTCCATGTTGCTAGCTTCCCTACACTTCCTAATGTTATAAAATGTGTCCCATTATTTCTTAAGTTGTTAAAACATTTAGTTAATATATCTTGTGTATATTAAGTTATAGTGTAAATCATATATGTATATACACACATATAAGTGATTATACATATTTAATTTGGTCGAGTCTTCTAGATACATTTAAATTTCCTTATTAAAATGAATGTCAGAAGCTTAAGAAAATCCAGCCATTACACCGACCGGCCTAACTAGTAGTTGCAAACAATAGGACCCAATGTGAGAAGTTGGTCATGTTGTGCTTGAACCCGAGGTTAGACCAAGTTGTGGTGTAAAGCTACCCGGAACCGACCGGCTTAACTAGTAACCACAACAAAGTCTAATGTGAGAGGTGAAGGTGCATTAAGTAATTAATGCCACATGATAGGGTTAAGTTAATTTGATTAATGACTCTTAACCAAATATGACATGGACGAATGGGTTAAGTAATTTGATTAGGCTAATGATACTTAACAAAACATGACAAGGTTGGGTAGGTTAAGTAACTTGATTTGCCTAATGACACTTAACCATTTTTATATGACTAGTGGATGGGGTTAAGTTAACCAACACTTAATCAATCCAACGCGATAACTTGGTAAGGTTAAGTAAGTTTTCTTAATGACGCTTAACCGAAAAATACGGTTAACGAATGGGGTTAAGATTAGACTCAACTAGTCTAAACATGGAAATCAGATGGGGTTAAGTTAGCCTAGACTTAATTAATCCCACTTGGTAGTTTAATGGGGTTAAGTTAAACACTTAACTAATCTAAACATGATGAATTGATGTGGTTAAGTGACCTATACTTATCCAATCTAACTCGTTAATTTATTATGGTTAAGTTAACCAATACTTAACCAATATAACGTGAAAACATGATAAGGCTAAGTCACGAATCGCTTGAATACACTTGACCGATTTGACTAAGTAAATTGATAGGGTCAAGTTAATATATACTTAACCAATCTAGAATGATAATTGGACGAGGTTAAGTCGTGAATTGCTTAATATACTTAACCAACTTGAGCATGGTTTGTAGGGTTAAGCCTTGAACTTGGATACTTAGCCAATTTTGACAGGATTTGTAGACGGGTTAAGTCATGAACTTAAGTGACACTTAATCCATTATGTAAACCCTAGTTCTGAGGATTAGGTGGATAACCGTAGTTAACAAGGATAACGGGAACAATGCTAAGTGGTAAACCTTAGTTGAAGAATAACTAAGTAATGATTCTTAGTCAAGGAAATTTAGACCAGTTCATAGATAGATGAGTAACCTGATACGGTAGGTCATCGTTTAAGTATACGAGTAGGAGCAAGTATCTGATTTAGATAAAGGCTCCAGCGAACTGGGTAACGAAGCAGCGGCTTCGGGGAACGTGAGGATATTCTTGGTATCCCTCTATGAGCTGCCAGGTGATTATACTAGGCTCATGAGAGGTTAAGGTCTGCGTTAGAAGAACCAAGAGTATGCCTTGGTTGCTATACGAGCGACCTAAAGACGGGGATGGATAGGGGATAGTCGACGATACACGGTCGTACCCTAGATAGCATTTCGTCAGGCTACCTACCATCTTTGGTCAAGCGTGTACGTACGGAAAGGCAGAGAACACCCAAAAGACCATAATTGCTATCTAATTATGGTTGCGGTAAGGCTTGGATGTGGGTTGGCCAGTGTTGTGTTCTCATACAGGATTTATCCTGTCTTGTCTTTCACTAGTTGAGGGAGTGGTCTCGTGGGACCATAGCCACGTATAAGAAAAACAGACCTTAGCATCTGCATCGGCAGATAAATCGAAAGCTCCCGACCGAGTCCTGTATTTCTTGATTTGCCCTGTGACAGGACTCGGATGGCACGATGTGATACATGTGCATACAGTCATGGAAAATCGATTCACGATGAATGCGTGGGAAAAAGGGCGCGGTTGGCGGTTAGCGTAATCCCTAGTGGCCCTAGGTGGTTGAACCCAAACCGAGATACGAAAACGTGCAATAGGTAAGCATAATCCCTAGCAGCCCTAGGTAGCATAAGTCCTAGTTGTACAAACAATAATTCATGTTGGAAGACCCTAGCTAGGTTTAGGGTAACAGTCCAAACCGATCTTAAGGATCATGGAACTATGTTAAAGTAATATAGAATCTCATGGGAAAGCCCGTATGGTCTACGGCAAGGGACTGAACATTTACATGGAATAAAACATACAAGTTGAGTAACCTATATATGCGATATATTAGGTTGACATGGACCATTACACGACTTTTGAGTGAGGGTCATTCTTGGTTAACACATGACACGGTGGGGATACTAGTACGGTAGGTGCAGAGCGGATGTACAGGATAGATACCATGGGACGTTATACGTGATAGATATCTTGGGGATATTATACTTGATAGAAACCTGACGATGTGATACCTTGTTTTATCTTGACACCGTAATTTATCATGACACCTTAGTTTATCTGAGTTCAGTAGTTCATCCTGTTATTTTGATTTAGCTTATCTATCTTGTCATCATGCTTATGTTCATCTCAGTTTCTCATGTCAGTTAACTTTACTAGTTTTTATGCTGATAGTAGATAGGGCTTACTCAGTCTTTTTGACTGACCCGTTTTGTTTCGCCTCTTTTCTTCCGTTCCCCCCCCCCCAGGTTACAGGGAGGAAATACTGTTGTTTAGTTCGGACTTCTTCTGCTTGAAGGTCATCATGGATGGCTTGGACTTTTCTTGGCTATGGCTACTTTACTGTTTTACTTGGGGAATAATTTATGAAAAAGTCTTTATGCTTCTTTACTATTGCAAGACAGGTTTTGATGTACTCTGATGTAAAAGGCTTTAGACCTTAATTATTGATGTTTATGAAAGTTCGATTTTACTTCCGCTATTTTATATGTTCTGTCTTGTGATATTTCTGTGCATGTTTACCAATAATGCCCCTCTAAAGCTAGTGCATTCCTTTGCGAGTGACCCTAGCGGAGGCGGGGTGTTACACGTGGTATCAGAGCAGAAGGTTACCAGACTGGGCAAAAGTTTTTAAAGACCTTCTGAAAACTATTTGAAAAAAAAAACCGTTTACAAAGAAGCATTTTTCAAGAAAATTTTCTTTTAAAAGAAAAAGGCTATTCCCCAAAGGCCATTAGCACTATCCTTGTTTCCTTAATTGAGTCTCTTTTCCTTTCTTTCCTCCATCTGTAGTCACAGTAGTTTTAACTGCGACTAGTCTTTTCTACCTACGAAAGTGCTTTCCATACGATGGAGGTGGTTCTCGAGAGACCAGTGGCTGCGTTATAAGAAAGGATCGTGAGAAAGAAGGATAAAGGATACGAGCTTAAGGATGAGCAACTTGTTGGTATGGCTTAGTCCTCAAAGGAGGGAGAAAGATGAACAATGAAACCCATGACGAGAGAGTACCTTTGGCATGGTAAAACGGGGCGGATAGTTAAGTATTATGGGACAAGGACAAGATCATCGGGAGGGCAGTAGTATGCTCTCATTTCTAGAGTACCTCGGAAGGAGGGTAACGATCTTGTTAAAGGTTTAGCTTTTCT
This sequence comes from Allium sativum, assembly GCA_030737875.1. Lineage (NCBI taxonomy): Eukaryota > Viridiplantae > Streptophyta > Magnoliopsida > Asparagales > Amaryllidaceae > Allium > Allium sativum. The sequence continues at coordinate 335,761,854 of CM060909.1, read as the reverse complement.
TCTCTATCATCCCGTTAGGACTTCGTTGTTCGTATCATTTAAGTCTGCTTCGATAGTTGAGTCTCTGCACCTTAAGTACTAGCGTCCCATTTTTGTCTCAAAGTCCTATTGGACAATCAGTCCATTTATACATGACCTATTTGGATTTGAGAATGTTTATGCCAAGTGTTGAGTTTGGAAATAATGCTTATGTTTATAAGCTATGGATGGATTCTAGGGATGAAGTGGTTATCCAGTAGGGGGTGCCACACTCGGTTTTGATAGGAGGGTAGTTAGACCTTTTGACTAGCCTTGGTAATGCCCTTGAAGTACCGTGTAACCTTTTTGAGGTTCTGTCATGACTAGTTACTTAGAATCCCTTGATGCCTTTATTGGAAATTTGAAGCCCGATCGAGTGGTGTTCGCCAATAAGACGGATGGTTTACTTCATTTATGCATGGGTTATAGAGATCACCCTAGTAAGTGCGCTTGATAACCTGGTTGACATCTGTTTACTTTCAAGAGAAAGTTCTTCTACATGGAATGCCTTATAGTATATAAACGAGATCCAAGATTCACTAGTGAATTTTGGAAAGCTTGCATGAGATCATGAGTACGCAGTCATGTTTGCGTCAAGTATTCTAGGAAAAGGATAAGTGCAAGTGGAACGAGAGGCGACGAAGAAATGAGTTCCAGCTCATGTTATGGAAATAGGAATAAGAAGCTACAAAATCGCGAAGTTAAAAGACGACTTTGATGGTCAAAGACTAGATACGCGCATGATATCTCTTTTTGGGAGTATATCCTTGATCCCTGTTTTCTGTAGAGCTTACTTGTAGGCTATCTTTTGTGGACATCCTCTCGGTCCTATTCTCCGTTACAAACCCTGTAAGGAGTTTGTCCTGTTTATCTTCTCGATCATGTTTCAGGGAATTCTAGGTAGAACCCTATGGATGTAAACATGTATTTGAAACATGTTATGATTGATATGGTTGCAAGTGGTTGCAAGTGGTTGCTCGTGGATGCGCGAATACACATTAGATACTAGCTCGACTCGGTCACATTTCATATTGCATATGCACGAGTATTTATACTTGTTTATGGATGAAATCGAATGTATTATCATGCGGTTGTTGCATATGAATGAATGATTGTGCACGCATATAGTATCTATATGACTAGGACTATTTGCATACATGTTGGATTCATGGCACTATACATATTTTGCATTAGAAAGATTATTCAGGCCTGATCATTAGCATTAGCTAAGGAACATGTACACACACGTTTTGCATATATTCATACAGCATTAGAAATCATCTAAGGACAATGGTTGCTTGTGGATGATGTTTTGAGTAGATGGATGATGTATGGTAGGATATGTTCTTCCTAACTTGGAGATTTCGGGGACGAAATCCTAAAAGGTGGGGAGAATGTAACAACCCGTATTTTCAATAACCTGTTATAACATAAATGGAGGAAGAATTAAACTGTAAAATCTGAATCAAGGGAAACGGGCTATGCCATTGCGTTCATCTCGGAAAAATACGCGAAATAAAGTCCGAGTTTTCGAAAATCGGAGTCCGTATGACCAAGATATGGCCTCGCGAAGTTTCACGAAAAATTCCCAAATTAAAGTATACTTAATTAAGTGAAATGGGTTGCGCAGAGAAATATATATATATATATATATATATATATATATATATATATTGATATATATATATATATATAATTGAAAATTAAATAAATAAATATGCAAAAATGTTCAAAACAGCGAATTGGGAGAGGGGAATAACCGAACCGGCCGATTTTTGAGGTCGACCCGAGCCCGCTGGGTCGACTAGGGGTTAATCCAGGGTGTTTGGCTGTCAACCCGTGGGCCGATTCGCTCAAATGCAGATTTTGCATTTGGATGGTTCTCATGGTTCATCTTTAATCTAAAGGCCCTAGATGGTTCCTACACTTGACTTCTTCCCCAAGACATGCTTTGATGGCTTGGATTGAATCTAGGTTTAATCCTATGGCCTAAAACACTTGCCTAATCTATAAATAAGACCCTAACCTATCCTAAATCCTCATTATTCATTCATGCAACTAAACTATGGCAAAATTTTACCTCTCATGGCCTCCACTCTCTTCATAAAATTTCTAAATGGTTTCTATGAGAGATTTTCCATGCATACAAGTGTTTTCAAGCTTGTATGAGTGTCATTAGCTTGCATTCAAGTCAAGTTTCTATCTTTGCATCATAAAGCAAGGGTTTTGATCATTTTGGCTCAAGGGTTTTTATGTTAGAGCTTGCATTTTGGGTCTATTTGATTGCATAAGGGCTTTGTCATATCTTTTGTGCCTTCATAGCAATGTAAGCCCTTTCCCTACTCTTAGATATTAACTATGAAGTTAAATGTTCATGTTGCAAGTTTGGGTTTGATCATTGAGTATGATACATGCTATCATGTCATGCAAGTTTATGAAGTCATTATCTTGATCTTGTGAGCTAAAAGCTACAACCTTTATGTTGAAATGTTGCATTAGGCAACATGAGAACCCTCATAACCTTTATGTCAACTTGCATATGAAGTCATAACCCTTATATGATGATATATGCGAGTTACTAGTCATCATTCCATATCTTTTGTCACCATGATTCGCTTATGTGCCAAGTTTGGGTTTATGCATGTTTTGAGGCTTAAGAATGTAACATGCAAGTTAATGAACACATTTGTGCCTCATTTGCCACCATGATTAACTTGTGGCTTAATATCCATTTTTGTCATGCCTTTGCCAAGTCTCTTCTTTTAATCCATTACGTTGTCGCGAACGTATATGCGAGTTTAAAAGCGTTGGGTTATGTTATGGGTAATTTCTAATGACATGAAAATACAACTTGAAAACATGACTTGAAATATAACATGGAAGTTGACATGTAAGTATGCATAAAAACATAAGCTTGGGAATTTACCTATTAAGTTAGGTCTACCCTTTGGGAATTTACCTATTAAGTTAGGTCTACCCAAATGCTTGAAAACTTGTAACATGTTTTGGGAAACATGATGGACATGACACTTAGATAATATAAGTGTGGCCAACTCGAGGTTGGGTTGAGTTTGCAACGTAAAACTACCCGGAACCGACCGGCCTAACTAGTAGTTGCAAACAATAGGACCCAATGTGAGAAGTTGGTCATGTTGTGCTTGAACCCGAGGTTAGACCAAGTTGTGGTGTAAAGCTACCCGGAACCGACCGGCTTAACTAGTAACCACAACAAAGTCTAATGTGAGAGGTGAAGGTGCATTAAGTAATTAATGCCACATGATAGGGTTAAGTTAATTTGATTAATGACTCTTAACCAAATATGACATGGACAAATGGGTTAAGTAATTTGATTAGGCTAATGATACTTAACAAAACATGACAAGGTTGGGTAGGTTAAGTAACTTGATTTGCCTAATGACACTTAACCATTTTTATATGACTAGTGGATGGGGTTAAGTTAACCAACACTTAATCAATCCAACGCGATAACTTGGTAAGGTTAAGTAAGTTTTCTTAATGACGCTTAACCGAAAAATACGGTTAACGAATGGGGTTAAGATTAGACTCAACTAGTCTAAACATGGAAATCGGATGGGGTTAAGTTAGCCTAGACTTAATTAATCCCACTTGGTAGTTTAATGGGGTTAAGTTAAACACTTAACTAATCTAAACATGATGAATTGATGTGGTTAAGTGACCTATACTTATCCAATCTAACTCGTTAATTTATTGTGGTTAAGTTAACCAATACTTAACCAATATAACGTGAAAACAGGATAAGGCTAAGTCACGAATCGCTTGAATACACTTGACCGATTTGACTAAGTAAATTGATAGGGTCAAGTTAATATATACTTAACCAATCTAGAATGATAATTGGACGAGGTTAAGTCGTGAATTGCTTAATATACTTAACCAACTTGAGCATGGTTTGTAGGGTTAAGCCTTGAACTTGGATACTTAGCCAATTTTGACAGGATTTGTAGACGGGTTAAGTCATGAACTTAAGTGACACTTAATCCATTATGTAAACCCTAGTTCTGAGGATTAGGTGGATAACCGTAGTTAACAAGGATAACGGGAACAATGCTAAGTGGTAAACCTTAGTTGAAGAATAACTAAGTAATGATTCTTAGTCAAGGAAATTTAGACCAGTTCATAGATAGATGAGTAACCTGATACGGTAGGTCATCGTTTAAGTATACGAGTAAGAGCAAGTATCTGATTTAGATAAAGGCTCCAGCGAACTGGGTAACGAAGCAGCGGCTTCGGGGAACGTGAGGATATTCTTGGTATCCCTCTATGAGCTGCCAGGTGATTATACTAGGCTCATGAGAGGTTAATGTCTGTGTTAGAAGAACCAAGAGTATGCCTTGGTTGCTATACGAGCGACCTAAAGACGGGGATGGATAGGGGATAGTCGACGATACACGGTCGTACCCTAGATAGCATTTCGTCAGGCTACCTACCATCTTTGGTCAAGCGTGTACGTACGGAAAGGCAGAGAACACCCAAAAGACCATAATTGCTATCTAATTATGGTTGCGGTAAGGCTTGGATGTGGGTTGGCCAGTGTTGTGTTCTCATACAGGATTTATCCTGTCTTGTCTTTCACTAGTTGAGGGAGTGGTCTCGTGGGACCATAGCCACGTATAAGAAAAACAGACCTTAGCATCTGCATCGGCAGATAAATCGAAAGCTCCCGACCGAGTCCTGTATTTCTTGATTTGCCCTGTGACAGGACTCGGATGGCACGATGTGATACATGTGCATACAGTCATGGAAAAGCGATTCACGATGAATGCGTGGGAAAAAGGGCGTGGTTGGCGGTTAGCGTAATCCCTAGTGGCCCTAGGTGGTTGAACCCAAACCGAGATACGAAAACGTGCAATAGGTAAGCATAATCCCTAGCAGCCCTAGGTAGCATAAGTCCTAGTTGTACAAACAATAATTCATGTTGGAAGACCCTAGCTAGGTTTAGGGTAACAGTCCAAACCGATCTTAAGGATCATGGAACTATGTTAAAGTAATATAGAATCTCATGGGAAAGCCCGTATGGTCTACGGCAAGGGACTGAACATTTACATGGAATAAAACATACAAGTTGAGTAACCTATATATGCGATATATTAGGTTGACATGGACCATTACACGACTTTTGAGTGAGGGTCATTCTTGGTTAACACATGACACGGTGGGGATACTAGTACGGTAGGTGCAGAGCGGATGTACAGGATAGATACCATGGGACGTTATACGTGATAGATATCTTGGGGATATTATACTTGATAGAAACCTGACGATGTGATACCTTGTTTTATCTTGACACCGTAATTTATCATGACACCTTAGTTTATCTGAGTTCAGTAGTTCATCCTGTTATTTTGATTTAGCTTATCTATCTTGTCATCATGCTTATGTTCATCTCAGTTTCTCATGTCAGTTAACTTTACTAGTTTTTATGCTGATAGTAGATAGGGCTTACTCAGTCTTTTTGACTGACCCGTTTTGTTTCGCCTCTTTTCTTCCGTCCCCCCCCCCCAGGTTACAGGGAGGAAATACTGTTGTTTAGTTCGGACTTCTTCTGCTTGAAGGTCATCATGGATGGCTTGGACTTTTCTTGGCTATGGCTACTTTACTGTTTTACTTGGGGAATAATTTATGAAAAAGTCTTTATGCTTCTTTACTATTGCAAGACAGGTTTTGATGTACTCTGATGTAAAAGGCTTTAGACCTTAATTATTGATGTTTATGAAAGTTCGATTTTACTTCCGCTATTTTATATGTTCTGTCTTGTGATATTTCTGTGCATGTTTACCAATAATGCCCCTCTAAAGCTAGTGCATTCCTTTGCGAGTGACCCTAGCGGAGGCGGGGTGTTACACGTGGTATCAGAGCAGAAGGTTACCAGACTGGGCAAAAGTTTTTAAAGACCTTCTGAAAACTATTTGAAAAAAAAAACCGTTTACAAAGAAGCATTTTTCAAGAAAATTTTCTTTTAAAAGAAAAAGGCTATTCCCCAAAGGCCATTAGCACTATCCTTGTTTCCTTAATTGAGTCTCTTTTCCTTTCTTTCCTCCATCTGTAGTCACAGTAGTTTTAACTGCGACTAGTCTTTTCTACCTACGAAAGTGCTTTCCATACGATGGCGGTGGTTCTCGAGAGACCAGTGGCTGCGTTATAAGAAAGAATCGTGAGAAAGAAGGATAAAGGATACGAGCTTAAGGATGAGCAACTTGTTGGTATGGCTTAGTCCTCAAAGGAGGGAGAAAGATGAACAATGAAACCCATGACGAGAGAGTACCTTTGGCATGGTAAAACGGGGCGGATAGTTAAGTATTATGGGACAAGGACAAGATCATCGGGAGGGCAGTAGTATGCTCTCATTTCTAGAGTACCTCGGAAGGAGGGTAACGATCTTGTTAAAGGTTTAGCTTTTCTTCTCTATCATCCCGTTAGGACTTCGTTGTTCGTATCATTTAAGTCTGCTTCGATAGTTGAGTCTCTGCACCTTAAGTACTAGCGTCCCATTTTTGTCTCAAAGTCCTATTGGACAATCAGTCCATTTATACATGACCTGTTTGGATTTGAGAATGTTTATGCCAAGTGTTGAGTTTGGAAATAATGCTTATGTTTATAAGCTATGGATGGATTCTAGGGATGAAGTGGTTATCCAGTAGGGGGTGCCACACTCGGTTTTGATAGGAGGGTAGTTAGACCTTTTGACTAGCCTTGGTAATGCCCTTGAAGTACCGTGTAACCTTTTTGAGGTTCTGTCATGACTAGTTACTTAGAATCCCTTGATGCCTTTATTGGAAATTTGAAGCCCGATCGAGTGGTGTTCGCCAATAAGACGGATGGTTTACTTCATTTATGCATGGGTTATAGAGATCACCCTAGTAAGTGCGCTTGATAACCTGGTTGACATCTGTTTACTTTCAAGAGAAAGTTCTTCTACATGGAATGCCTTATAGTATATAAACGAGATCCAAGATTCACTAGTGAATTTTGGAAAGCTTGCATGAGATCATGAGTACGCAGTCATGTTTGCGTCAAGTATTCTAGGAAAAGGATAAGTGCAAGTGGAACGAGAGGCGACGAAGAAATGAGTTCCAGCTCATGTTATGGAAACAGGAATAAGAAGCTACAAAATCGCGAAGTTAAAAGACGACTTTGATGGTCAAAGACTAGATACGCGCATGATATCACTTTTTGGGAGTATATCCTTGATCCCTGTTTTCTGTAGAGCTTACTTGTAGGCTATCTTTTGTGGACATCCTCTCGGTCCTATTCTCCGTTACAAACCCTGTAAGGAGTTTGTCCTGTTTATCTTCTCGACCATGTTTCAGGGAATTCTAGGTAGAACCCTATGGATGTAAACATGTATTTGAAACATGTTATGATTGATATGGTTGCAAGTGGTTGCAAGTGGTTGCTCGTGGATGCGCGAATACACATTAGATACTAGCTCGACTCGGTCACATTTCATATTGCATATGCACGAGTATTTATACTTGTTTATGGATGAAATCGAATGTATTATCATGCGGTTGTTGCATATGAATGAATGATTGTGCACGCATATAGTATCTATATGACTAGGACTATTTGCATACATGTTGGATTCATGGCACTATACATATTTTGCATTAGAAAGATTATTCAGGCCTGATCATTAGCATTAGCTAAGGAACATGTACACACACGTTTTGCATATATTCATACAGCATTAGAAATCATCTAAGGACAATGGTTGCTTGTGGATGATGTTTTGAGTAGATGGATGATGTATGGTAGGATATGTTCTTCCTAACTTGGAGATTTCGGGGACGAAATCCTAAAAGGTGGGGAGAATGTAACAACCCGTATTTTCAATAACCTGTTATAACATAAATGGAGGAAGAATTAAACTGTAAAATCTGAATCAAGGGAAACGGGCTATGCCATTGCGTTCATCTCGGAAAAATAAGCGAAATAGAGTCCGAGTTTTCGAAAATCGGAGTCCGTATGACCAAGATATGGCCTCGCGAAGTTTCACGAAAAATTCCCAAATTAAAGTATACTTAATTAAGTGAAATGGGTTGCGCGGAGAAATATATATATATATATATATATATTGATATATATATATATATAATTGAAAATTAAATAAATAAATATGCAAAAATGTTCAAAACAGCGAATTGGGAGAGGGGAATAACCGAACCGGCCGATTTTTGAGGTCGACCCGAGCCCGCTGGGTCGACTAGGGGTTAATCCAGGGTGTTTGGCTGTCAACCCGTGGGCCGATTCGCTCAAATGCAGATTTTGCATTTGGATGGTTCTCATGGTTCATCTTTAATCTAAAGGCCCTAGATGGTTCCTACACTTGACTTCTTCCCCAAGACATGCTTTGATGGCTTGGATTGAATCTAGGTTTAATCCTATGGCCTAAAACACTTGCCTAATCTATAAATAAGACCCTAACCTATCCTAAATCCTCATTATTCATTCATGCAACTAAACTATGGCAAAATTTTACCTCTCATGGCCTCCACTCTCTTCATAAAATTTCTAAATGGTTTCTATGAGAAATTTTCCATGCATACAAGTGTTTTCAAGCTTGTATGAGTGTCATTAGCTTGCATTCAAGTCAAGTTTCTATCTTTGCATCATAAAGCAAGGGTTTTGATCATTTTGGCTCAAGGGTTTTTATATTAGAGCTTGCATTTTGGGTCTATTTGATTGCATAAGGGCTTTGTCATATCTTTTGTGCCTTCATAGCAATGTAAGCCCTTTCCCTACTCTTAGATATTAACTATGAAGTTAAATGTTCATGTTGCAAGTTTGGGTTTGATCATTGAGTATGATACATGCTATCATGTCATGCAAGTTTATGAAGTCATTATCTTGATCTTGTGAGCTAAAAGCTACAACCTTTATGTTGAAATGTTGCATTAGGCAACATGAGAACCCTCATAACCTTTATGTCAACTTGCATATGAAGTCATAACCCTTATATGATGATATATGCGAGTTACTAGTCATCATTCCATATCTTTTGTCACCATGATTCGCTTATGTGCCAAGTTTGGGTTTATGCATGTTTTAAGGCTTAAGAATGTAACATGCAAGTTAATGAACACATTTGTGCCTCATTTGCCACCATGATTAACTTGTGGCTTAATATCCATTTTTGTCATGCCTTTGCCAAGTCTCTTCTTTTAATCCATTACGTTGTCGCGAACGTATATGCGAGTTTAAAAGCGTTGGGTTATGTTATGGGTAATTTCTAATGACATGAAAATACAACTTGAAAACATGACTTGAAATATAACATGGAAGTTGACATGTAAGTATGCATAAAAACATAAGCTTGGGAATTTACCTATTAAGTTAGGTCTACCCTTTGGGAATTTACCTATTAAGTTAGGTCTACCCAAATGCTTGAAAACTTGTAACATGTTTTGGGAAACATGATGGACATGACACTTAGATAATATAAGTGTGGCCAACTCGAGGTTGGGTTGAGTTTGCAACGTAAAACTACCCGGAACCGACCGGCCTAACTAGTAGTTGCAAACAATAGGACCCAATGTGAGAAGTTGGTCATGTTGTGCTTGAACCCGAGGTTAGACCAAGTTGTGGTGTAAAGCTACCCGGAACCGACCGGCTTAACTAGTAACCACAACAAAGTCTAATGTGAGAGGTGAAGGTGCATTAAGTAATTAATGCCACATGATAGGGTTAAGTTAATTTGATTAATGACTCTTAACCAAATATGACATGGACAAATGGGTTAAGTAATTTGATTAGGCTAATGATACTTAACAAAACATGACAAGGTTGGGTAGGTTAAGTAACTTGATTTGCCTAATGACACTTAACCATTTTTATATGACTAGTGGATGGGGTTAAGTTAACCAACACTTAATCAATCCAACGCGATAACTTGGTAAGGTTAAGTAAGTTTTCTTAATGACGCTTAACCGAAAAATACGGTTAACGAATGGGGTTAAGATTAGACTCAACTAGTCTAAACATGGAAATCGGATGGGGTTAAGTTAGCCTAGACTTAATTAATCCCACTTGGTAGTTTAATGGGGTTAAGTTAAACACTTAACTAATCTAAACATGATGAATTGATGTGGTTAAGTGACCTATACTTATCCAATCTAACTCGTTAATTTATTGTGGTTAAGTTAACCAATACTTAACCAATATAACGTGAAAACATGATAAGGCTAAGTCACGAATCGCTTGAATACACTTGACCGATTTGACTAAGTAAATTGATAGGGTCAGGTTAATATATACTTAACCAATCTAGAATGATAATTGGACGAGGTTAAGTCGTGAATTGCTTAATATACTTAACCAACTTGAGCATGGTTTGTAGGGTTAAGCCTTGAACTTGGATACTTAGCCAATTTTGACAGGATTTGTAGACGGGTTAAGTCATGAACTTAAGTGACACTTAATCCATTATGTAAACCCTAGTTCTGAGGATTAGGTGGATAACCGTAGTTAACAAGGATAACGGGAACAATGCTAAGTGGTAAACCTTAGTTGAAGAATAACTAAGTAATGATTCTTAGTCAAGGAAATTTAGACCAATTCATAGATAGATGAGTAACCTGATACGGTAGGTCATCGTTTAAGTATACGAGTAAGAGCAAGTATCTGATTTAGATAAAGGCTCCAGCGAACTGGGTAACGAAGCAGCGGCTTCGGGGAACGTGAGGATATTCTTGGTATCCCTCTATGAGCTGCTAGGTGATTATACTAGGCTCATGAGAGGTTAAGGTCTGCGTTAGAAGAACCAAGAGTATGCCTTGGTTGCTATACGAGCGACCTAAAGACGGGGATGGATAGGGGATAGTCGACGATACACGGTCGTACCCTAGATAGCATTTCGTCAGGCTACCTACCATCTTTGGTCAAGCGTGTACGTACGGAAAGGCAGAGAACACCCAAAAGACCATAATTGCTTTCTAATTATGGTTGCGGTAAGGCTTGGATGTGGGTTGGCCAGTGTTGTGTTCTCATACAGGATTTATCCTGTCTTGTCTTTCACTAGTTGAGGGAGTGGTCTCGTGGGACCATAGCCACGTATAAGAAAAACAGACCTTAGCATCTGCATCGGCAGATAAATCGAAAGCTCCCGACCGAGTCCTGTATTTCTTGATTTGCCCTGTGACAGGACTCGGATGGCACGATGTGATACATGTGCATACAGTCATGGAAAAGCGATTCACGATGAATGCGTGGGAAAAAGGGCGCGTTTGGCGGTTAGCGTAATCCCTAGTGGCCCTAGGTGGTTGAACCCAAACCGAGATACGAAAACGTGCAATAGGTAAGCATAATCCCTAGCAGCCCTAGGTAGCATAAGTCCTAGTTGTACAAACAATAATTCATGTTGGAAGACCCTAGCTAGGTTTAGGGTAACAGTCCAAACCGATCTTAAGGATCATGGAACTATGTTAAAGTAATATAGAATCTCATGGGAAAGCCCGTATGGTCTACGGCAAGGGACTGAACATTTACATGGAATAAAACATACAAGTTGAGTAACCTATATATGCGATATATTAGGTTGACATGGACCATTACACGACTTTTGAGTGAGGGTCATTCTTGGTTAACACATGACACGGTGGGGATACTAGTACGGTAGGTGCAGAGCGGATGTACAGGATAGATACCATGGGACGTTATACGTGATAGATATCTTGGGGATATTATACTTGATAGAAACCTGACGATGTGATACCTTGTTTTATCTTGACACCGTAATTTATCATGACACCTTAGTTTATCTGAGTTCAGTAGTTCATCCTGTTATTTTGATTTAGCTTATCTATCTTGTCATCATGCTTATGTTCATCTCAGTTTCTCATGTCAGTTAACTTTACTAGTTTTTATGCTGATAGTAGATAGGGCTTACTCAGTCTTTTTGACTGACCCGTTTTGTTTCGCCTCTTTTCTTTCGTCCCCCCCCCCCCCCCCCAGGTTACAGGGAGGAAATACTGTTGTTTAGTTCGGACTTCTTCTGCTTGAAGGTCATCATGGATGGCTTGGACTTTTCTTGGCTATGGCTACTTTACTGTTTTACTTGGGGAATAATTTATGAAAAAGTCTTTATGCTTCTTTACTATTGCAAGACAGGTTTTGATGTACTCTGATGTAAAAGGCTTTAGACCTTAATTATTGATGTTTATGAAAGTTCGATTTTACTTCCGCTATTTTATATGTTCTGTCTTGTGATATTTCTGTGCATGTTTACCAATAATGCCCCTCTAAAGCTAGTGCATTCCTTTGCGAGTGACCCTAGCGGAGGCGGGGTGTTACACTCAGAATCTTCCTCACTTGGAAAATAATCATCATCAATATCCAAATCAACAATTGCACCAATCATGGAATCTTATGACCCTGTGGTCTTAGCATCAAGCAAAGATTCACCACCCGGACGGGGAGTATAGGCTTGGGCTGGAGGTGTCAATATCAGGTTCGAATCGATGATTATGGCTTCGGTTATCATGGTGGTAAATCCACCAGAAGGAAGCTTCGGTGAAATTAGACCTAGAACAGATGAATAGTGAGCATAGTATGCGGTTGTACGAGGAGAAGGGCACAGATAGTTTAAGTTTGGTATAATTTGAACAACTTTAATTTTACCTGCTTCCGTAAGACTCGCTTCAATATTCTTGTGCTCTTCGATCTCGAACCCGCCTGCATCAAAGGCATCATCGTCATTGTTATCTTCGTCTTTGTCTTTTAGAGAAGCTGGGGGACCAGCTGGAGTCTGTGAACCAGAGGCATCAACGTTGGCAGCAGTTGCATGGGCTTCAACATTTGTTTCTTGAGCCGGTTCTCCTGAAGATCCAGCCTTGCTATTAAGAAACACCCTTGTCTTTGCCAACTTTGCCTTCCCCATAATTAAAGCATCATGAGACTCTAGGTCTAGGAGATCCTCGATGAGATCGTCTTCATTACGGTCGCCTTCGTTAATCTCTAAAATTCGCTCCCAAACAGGAGCCAAAGTGATCTTGAATTTGTCATCCGAGTAGCACAAACTTCCTTTGTTCATAACGTTGTAGACGTAGAAGTTAAAAAGGAAGCCTCGGCCTCCAAGAGGGCCTTTTCAAGATCAACGATAGCTTTAAGTTTTTCTTTCTCAAGGGCTTGTTGCGTTGTGGAAAGAGTCATGCTTAGGGAAGAAATACTCTTACGAAGGGTAGTGTTCTCTTGCTGATGGGCGGTAGAAGAGTTCGTTTCAATGCTTAATTGGGATTCAGCAAGTTCTCGAGCAGTTTGAGCTTCTTGGAGTTGTGTTGTTATTGTATTTTCATTTTACTTCGCAGCAGCAAGCTCCTACTTGAGTTTTTTGTTTTCTGCCTCTAAGCTTAATAACTCTGTATCCTTTTGGGTATGAGAGTCAATGGTTTTCTCCTGTGACTTTATGACTTTAATTAGCTCGGATTTATCACTTTCTAAGGTAGCAATACGATCGAGAGTGATTCTGTTAACCCTTGAAAGTTCATGAGCAAAAGTCCACCACTCACCCAATTGCTTCTCGGCATGGCCTTTAATCTTACCCAACTTTACTTCAAACTGACTCTTAGCCACTTCCAACTGATTCTAAGCCACGTCAAATTGTATGAACATGCTACCCTTCAAGTCATCAAATTTTTCAAGGATATCTCGCTTGTTGTTGGGATAAATGTCCAAGTTAAGACACGTCCTTCTCAGATTCCAGCCCGGAAACCGGTCGGCAAGGCCAAAGTTGGCACGACCGGGAATGTAGCAAGGCCTATTCATAATTGTCTCAAGGTCAGCAGGAGTGGGAGTGACTGATGGAAAAGTTAAAGACACCCTTTCAAGAATAGCATGAGTATCTGACATTGGAAGATCATCGGACTTGTGACGCTTCTGAGAGTCACTCTTGCTCCGATCATCTGCATTTTTCTTCCGCTTAGCTTTCTTCTTTTTCTCCATTTCCTTCCTTTTCTGTTCCTCCAGTCGAACTTCATGATCCTCCCACCATCGCCTCTGATCATCGGTCTCGGGAAGTTCTGGAATTGGTCGAGACTGATGAGGAGGTTGTGAGTGCTGAGAGGGATCGGGCTGATGGGAACATCGCGAAGGACGAGACTTGCTTAGAATACCTTTGGGTTCTGCTAGCTTATATTTTATTGAAATCTCTTATGAACGAAGGCTTTGGCATTGCTTTTGTACATGGGGAAAGCGATGTGACAAGAATTTAGTGTTTGCATCAATGAAGGTTGAAGCAAGTTTAAAAAGAAAATACGAAGAATTGTGAGCAATGATAAAGGTGAGAGATTGTCAGTATGTCTCCAGTGATGAACCAGTTTTCATAGTTTGTTTTAAGGCTGGCAGAGCGATAGGGGACCCGACTATATTTCCTGTTCCCATAGTTTGAGGCTTGGGAGGCTGAATAAAAATTTCACCCTAGATAATGTCTCTCGCTGAACTAAGATCACTTAAGTTATTAAAAGTATCCGTAGAACTCTCACCTTGAGTAACTTGGACAATAGGGCCCCTATCAATCTTATCTGCAGCATTGTTAGAAGGAGATTCCATGCCCCCGGAATGTTTGTCCATCAGATCGGAAGGAGTTTCTAATAAAGCCTTTTCCTTCTCAACTCTATCTGTATCCTTGTTAACTTGCTTACTTTTATCTTCATGCTTATGGGACTCCTCTTCCCCAATGGAGGTTAATTTGGGTTTGGGAGGTGTTTTGCTACTACCTGTAACATTAGAGCATTTTTGTAAAGGGGATTTCTTAGTAGGAAATTTGCCAGCAATCTTTTTCATAAAAAGCGAATCCAATTTCAGTGTGCGAGAAGGGTCAAGCAAATGATATTGGCTAAGAAACTGTTCCGTGATCAAATATCTCCTGCTTCTTTGTTCTTCCTCAATAGTTTGCAAAGTGTCAAACAACTATTGGCCAGTAGAATCATCTGAGTCAGAAGAAGGAAGCACTGCAAAAGAAAAGGAAGAATTTGATACTTGGAAGCAAATGTAGGATAAGCAAAGAAATATGAGTGTGTGTTCTTACCTCCTTCCATCCACCTTCCATAGAAATTATCGGGGCAACGTACGAAACAACAATTTTCTGTAAATCCCTTGGCACTATCCATCAGATCAGTTATAATCTTAGGGTATTTCCCTTCGACAAAGAAAATCGATGGTTTTTCTTATCTCTTTTTGAAAGTATACAACAAACAAACTTCTTCGAAAGTGGGAGCACGTTGCTTGGTCCTCATAAAAAGTATGTAAAGACAGGTTAAGATGGCATAGTCGTTAGGATGTAACTGCATAGGGGCAATCGCTAAATGCTTCCGAACCATCTCTATGAAGGGATTAAATGGAGGAATGCCACCCATTGTCAACGATGTCGATTAACAGCAACGTATCCAGGAGGAGGAGTGTCTGCAAATTCATTCTTCTCTGGAAATTTGGCCTCGGTCTCTAATATTCTAAATTGAGCGCATAAGCTTTTATACATGGGTTGACCTAGTTTGTTTGGTTTTCTATCGTCGGGTACTCCAGTAAGAAGCTTGGGTACAGGAAATTATGGATTGATGTTTAATCCGGGAACGTTAGCCACATTCATAGCTTGGGTAGAAATGTCAACTTGTGTGGACTTTGATGCTGCTTCAAGCTGCTGGCGTGATTTCTGTCTAATGTCCATCTCTACACGGGCAACTATATTTGACAATAGACTATAGGTATACGTTTCTTAAAACAGAAAATGTTGTGTGCGACTAAATAAAAGTAAGATTCAAGATTTACGAATCATCATAAAATGTTTGGTCGATTTCAAGTTTTACTATGAACTTATATTCAAGTGCTCAAGTGTAATGGCCAGTAGAGCCTTCTAAAACAAGACACTTCAGTATAAGTCATGGAAAGTTGCATGCAAGTTTTCTAAACTAATTATCTAACTTATTATCGATATGGGAAATCAATAATAGAGTATATTGGCCCAAAAACATATGTTTCAATTGTAGGACAAAAAGTAATATGGAGAAATGTTTACAAAACATCAGGCATGGAAAGACCTATTTTAAACCAGGTATGTCGGTCATAACTGACCCAAAATTGGGTCGGCCATCGTTGATCCATAACCAGCTCAATCATAACTGACCTAAAAATGGGACGGCCATGGCTGATCCAAAACTGGGTCTTTCATAACTGACCCAAAATTGGGTCGGCTATTGCTGATCTAAAATTGGGTCGGTCACATCTGACCCAAAATCGGGTCGACCATGACTGACCCAAAGCTGGGTCGGCCTTGACCATTCAGAACGGAGCAGATAAGGATGTACTTAAGTGGGACGGCAGTAACCAAAACCCGATGTTTTGAGATGTGTATCTTGGCAAGTGTGATCATACAACAATTTCAAGGCTCAGACAGGAAACATGCATGGTCATAGCAATAAATTAGGTATGAAAACATAAGCTACCTACAAAGGTTCTCATCTCAATCATATCAACAAACACATAGCGGGCGTTAAACCAAAACCAAGTTCAAAAAGGGATTGATACACTTCGTGTCCATCATATGTGACTACAAATTTGTTTCAACTCATTCCAATATAAAGAACTTACAAACCAGGAACAACTCAAATCGAAAAATCCAAAATTTCCTGTAATCACCTCAGCCCTAAGTCACTCCAATTCGAATTCTGAGTCGAGGATTGTCAAACAAGATGCGAATTTCAGAAAAGATTTATACCTGAGGCTTCAATGAACAATTCGATTTGAGTATTAAAGGACGGATTGGGATTGATGGCGTCGTGGAATTCCTGGCTTGGAAGAGTTCAAGTCGAAAGCTATCTGATTACAAGCGAAATGGCAAATTCGAGCGAAAATAGATTGAGGAATTTTGGATTGGATTCTCCCTCAAGAGCTTTTGACTGCCATTGGAGAAGCTTCCGGTGTGAAGAGATGAATGTAAAGGAAAGTGACGAATTGAAAAAAGTTATACAGCGGTTATGTATTGGGTCGATCAAATTCATCACGAGTGAACCGACCTAGTCCAAGAGAATATCGCAACCGATCTGTCATGATGGATTTAAAATGTTTCGGAGCCCATAATTTTCCTTAGATAAAAATCATAAACTTTGAGGGGTAAAATGTTAACCACAAAAGTTGTACACAATAGATCAAGTATGGGTCGGACTGGATCACTCGAGGAGCGAGTCGGTCCATTCAAATAGCAACGGGTCGGCCTAGTTATAAAGCAGTGGGTCGGCCTAGTCTTAAATTATCGGATCGGTCTGGTCAAGCAGGAGCGGGTCGGCTTAGTCTTAAAGCATCGGATCGGTCTGGTCAAGCAGGAGCGGGTCGGCCTAGTCATAAAGCATCAAATCGGTCTGGTCAAGCAAGAGCGGGTCGGCCTAATCTTAAAGCATCACATCGGTCTAGTCTTAAAGCATCGGATCGTTCTAGTCAAGCAGGTGAGGGTCAGCCTAGTCGCAAAGGAATGGGTCGGTTAGTTAACTATGAAGTGGGTCGATCAGTTCAGATTGGGCCAATTAGTTCAAACTGGATCGGCCGTTACAAATTGGGTCGGTCAGATGCATAAAACCTGGCAATTAGCTGGCAATAACTGGCGACAGCTAGCAGTGGCATTTTCATAAATACCCAATAGGCCGACCCAAAACCTGAAGGCTATATTTCAGCCATTTCTCACTCCTATAAATGGGGGATCAACTCCACTTTAATGGGGGAGGATTTTCATGACCCCGAAGGGCTGCCCAACTTAATTCTCAACCTTTTCTTAGTGATTTGATTATCTCCAACCATCTCTAATTGAAGATCTAACTCCAAATCCATTATGAAGTCATGGAAATTCACTAAAGCTCACGATAAAGTCTAGAATTGTCCTACCATTTGCTACATTTGAAGGATCTCATTGATTCCTGCTTACAATTTCTAATAGATCAAAAGAGGAAAGTAGAGGGATTAATGATGAATGTAATGAGAGGATATACTTGCCTTGTAACTCTAAATGCGATAATGGAATCATTCTCTAAAGTGATGTAGATCAAGTTTGATTTAACCGTTATAAAACATTGTGTCCTTCTTTATTTGCATTTCTACAATTTTGTGGCTCCACTTCTCTTATTTTTAGCACTTTGTGAAGTGCTTTTAGTACCTTTCGTGTTGATTCTAATTTTGGGATTAACAAGTGTGTAGTTCCTTGAGTGATGATAAACGCGTCTTTGTATATAAAGACATGAGGTTTAATCTCTATCCTACACAGTTATTTATTCAAACATACCAAAGTGTTCATACTTATTTACTCCTCGCAACAATGTCATGTGACCCTTCGTCTACTGATTTTGACGTCGATTACCAACCGTTGGATAGTTCACGCACTAATCAGGATTGACTTATCAATTATCAAGAGCAACATTATGAGGAAATCTGTCATGAGTTCTCAGATCTTAACCAACTAAAACCTCGGGAGGTTGTTCACCCTCCTTAGGAGCAAGAGATAGACCAGATTTTAGTTGGTCGATCTCGGTTTGAGACCAAATTATAGTTTCTCAGCCTCTATATGAACAAGACATTAACTCTTACCTAGTTTGTTGCCACTACGGGTACACAATGGAGATTGTAGTAAGAGCAGATGGAAAAAACATTGGTCATAGAATATAGTTATGTTCATTTTGGCTGATCAATTGCAACGATTCAGAATAGGTAGATGACCGTTTATGTGCAAGGGGAATCACATATGCAAATGAGTTGGAAAAGAAGGTAAGGCATCTTGGAAATGCTTTAGAAGCGCTATAGATTGAACGTAGTGTGTAGTTTATTTATTTTTTGTTTTCTGTTAACGTCGGTTATGTCTTTATGATTATTATCAGTTTATTATATATGCATGTCAAAAATGTACGTAACGACCAGCATTATATGTATCGGAGGTTCGTAGAATATTTATTTTATTTTCATGCGAACTCATATGGTCATGTAACTTTAGGAAACGACTATTGGGGTCATTTCCCACTTTGTGATTTTTACTGAATTTTAAATGACCGTTTTCCCCCTGGCGAATCTTGTTTTGCCTATAACTTTTTATTGGTAATGAGTTTTGACCTGAAACCAGTTCTATTGGATTCGAATGATGGTTTCCCATTCCGTAGAGTGGTCACATTAGTCAAACAGACTTACCATAGGAAATATGGCTAAAATAAGATTTGAAGATGGAAAAACAGCTTAATTGGGCTTAATTAAGTGATTAGCAGCTAGACCCATAACTCATTTCGGGATTAGGGTTATGGGAGGGCTGAAAGGAGTTGGAGAATCATCTCCTTTCATTTTTTTTTAGCCGCCACAAACATTTCTCTAACCCTAATCATGGCTTCCATCTTCCAAATCTCTCTCTAATCACTAATTGATCAATTCTACATCAAATCAAGTCGGATTAACATCAAACTAGAGTTGGAGCTACTGCACCACATTGGAAACTGGGCCAAATCAGTAAAAGTTTTAGATCTAAAATTTATTATTAGCTAAGGTGAGTGATTAGCATGTTTATTCACTAATTATGGCTAATTAGGAGTGATTAGTGATAATTAGCGAAATTATACACCTAAAAATTCTGGAAAAATATGTAAAAATTATAGAATCATATTTTATGTCACATATATGAATTTGGGTTGATTTGGATTAAGTTTACTAATCCTGCAATTTAGTGGATTAAGGGGAAAATCATGGATTTGGGTATGTTTGACCTAAAACGGTCTATGCAATTGATGTTTTGATTTTTTTGATTGAACCTATATGTTGTTAATATTTTTTTGGATGTTTTATGATTGTTTAATAAAGTTAGAAAAGTTGAAAATTCCATTGTATAGCGAGAATGGATGAAATAAGCTTGCCAGAAGGACCAGGTTTGGTTCGACCAAGGCGGATCGGTAGTCAAATCGAACCGGGCTGGGAGTCCGGAGGGGATGAACCGAACTAGAACTTAAGCATAAGTAAGTATGGAAACAACTAAGGTCACTTGCATAGGGTTGGAGTTGGAGTAGGGATTGGACCGAACTAGAGTAGAGCGGGGATGAAGCATCGGATGTGATGAGAGGAGCTGGAGCAGCCGGATCGGATGGGATCGGTTCGACATAGCCGAACCGAACCGAACAAGGAGGACTGAACCGAATGGAGGATTTAAACACCATATACCCAAACTGAATTGAAGGACCAAACTGAACCGGATTTGAACTTCTACCACTACCATGTGACGACGATCGTGAACTCTTCTGAAGACCAACTCCAATTCGACCAAAACCAGAGATGCAAAGGAAGTCTAAGTAGGAATCTATCACTCAGGATCCAGATGGGAACCAACGAGTTAACTTCTAGAGTTGGGCTTTGTTGTGGGACGTATGCAAAGGGGTTATTGATATCTATAACTTTGGTTTACCATTGAGAGAGGGGGCATGTAGACGAACCAGAGCCAGGGCGTTGTGGACTGGTTGGCCCGTATCTCAGAGCCAGGGCAGTGTGGACTGGGTAGGGTTATTGACTATAGACCAGAGCGGTATGGTCATAACAATAGTTGTACAGAGTCTAGTGCGGTATGGACCCATCATGGCCCCAAATGGATTTGGTGATCAAAGCAGTGGATATCGTATGCTTTACGCACTGAGTGAGAGATGTGAGGATGATTGCTATGTTTGATGTTTGTTATCACCATGACACGCACACTTCTGTTTTACACTCTTTGTTAGTGTTTACCTTAGAGTATTGTACATCTTATTGCGCTAACTCTTTGGTTGCAAGTCCAGGTCAGGTATAATTATTTATACCTGTCATTTCTTTATTTAGTAGTATAGATTTGCTATCGCTCACACAGACTTTTGTCTAGTTTGGAGTTTTATGTCTCTTCTTATTACTCTGGGTACTCCTAAATGAGCAGACCAGAGGCAGGTTAGGTGGTTATGCACGAGTAGTTGTCCGGAGATGAGCAGGAGGCTTCCACGTACTAT